>CM070025.1:23871989-25198186 GCA_036247105.1 Cirrhinus mrigala | reverse complement strand
TCCTAAACTCCTGATCTATTACACATCAGAGAGAGCTTCAGGTGTTTCTTCTAGATTCAGTGGCAGTGAAAGTGGAAACCACATGGATTTTACTCTGACCATCAGTGGAGTTTATTACTGTCAGAGTCAACAAGGCATACCAGATGACTCAGGGAAGCAATACTGGGTGTTCACACAGTGTAAAAGCATCATACAAAAACCCGCTTATGCGAGACTGCAGTGCTGCAGCTTTGAGCTTCTACAGATGTTGATGTTGAAGATCATTATTCACCTAACTGATTTTACACACAAACACAGAGACTATTTTTGAACCGTCCCTCATAAATGCCTGATATTTCAGTATAACAGATTGTTAGTGATCAGGTCTGAATTAAACCAGAATGCCTGATTTTTCATTCTGTTAACATCTCATAAGTAAGATGCTAAAGCCTATAAACAGTTCAGCTTCTTGTGACAACCATTTACATCCATGAATGATAAAAACATGTAACCTAATAAAATAACATGATATGACAGATTCCACTGAACTGATCTGGGAGTCCAGATTTAAGTCAACTGGTTCTGTAGGAGTTTAGTAGCTTCTTCAGGTTTCAGCAGATACCAGCTCATGTCATCTTGAACTCCACTGGTGCCAGTGCAGCTGACAGAGACAGAATCTCCTGCTTTAACAGACAGTTAATATGCAAAGCACTCTCAAAAACACATTCAGATGCATCCTGGAATTTACCTCAAACATCAAAAATACACTACTGTTTAAAAATGGGGTTTGTAAGATTTTTCAGTGTTTTTGAAAGAAGCCTTTTATTCTCAGCAAGGCGGCAATTGTGCCAAATGTGATAGTAACACTGTGAAATGTAATTACAATTTAAATGATCTGTTTTCTATTTGAATATATTTTAAATGCAATTTATGCCTGTATTTTAACATTTAAATATGATTTGGTGCTCAAGAAACATTTCTGATTATTATAAATGTTGAAAACATTTGTGCTGCTTAATCTTTTTATGAAAACTAGCATCATTGTGGACAGAAGCCTACTTTGCATTGAGCTGGAGTAAGTATACAGAAATTCATTTCATCAGCTGATTTACTCCAGAGGTGGTGAGATTAAGATTTAGTTTAGCCTTCATTTTATGTAAATTCTGTATATACATTTATAAACACACATATTATTTCCTATGTGCATGTTTTTCAGCTGAATAAGCAGTACACATACACAATATTCTTAAACTTTAACTTATATGTTTTGACATGTATGATGTGTTTTCTGTGTCTCCTCAGGTTCTGTGGGGCAGATTCTGACTCAATCTGAAGATCAAACAGTGAAGCCTGATCAGACTGTCACTATTCACTGTAATCATAAACCAGCAATAAACTGTATTAAGCCAAATACCTCTCAGGATTGCATTTCCTGGTACCATCAGATTCCTGGAGAAGTTCCCAAACTCCTGATCTATTTAACATCAGACAGAGCTTCAGGTGTTTCTTCTAGATTCAGTGGCAGTGAAAGTGGAAAGGACACAGATTTTACTCTGACCATCAGTGGAGTCCAGCCTGAAGATTCAGGAGTTTATTACTGTCAGAGTCTACACAGTACAGCAGCAGACCCAAAGAAGCCAGTCTGGGTGTTCACACAGTGTAAAAGCATTGTACAAAAACCTCCTCGGGTGAGACTGCAGCGCTGCAGCTTTGAGCTTCTGTAGATGTTGAAGATCATTATTCACCTCACTGATTCACTGATGATAAAGAAAAGCCCATGGCCTAAGCCAATGAAATGAAAATGAATTTCACATTCTAGCTAATTCACATTCTAATTCATTTTCTAGCTAGTAATAAATGAAGAGTTCAGATGAAAAACCAGCTAAAAGCCATCTCGGTCAAAAATGAGATAATGATACTGAGTATCCTGAAACACAGTACACGTCCATCAAATTCTTTTACTTCAAACTCGCTAAATTCCAGCCTCAGCCCAATCAGAAGTACCAGTACTTACATAGAAACCTATACAAAGAAATGATAATTTTAAAGAAATACATCAGATGGATTTAGAGGCTTTTGCATCTGAAATTTTCAAATATTTATGTAAGAAACAGCAACATAATTAAAGTTATTTTTATTTAGCTCATTTCCCAAATGTACGCTTTATTTAGAAATGACTTGTGTTTCATGTAATTAAATATAAAAAACAAATAATACAATATTAATAATGATATAGATTTAATTACATTTATGTAAACTGTCTTCTTGTTGATGCACATTTGAATGCTTCTCAATTATTTAGTTATTATAAATGAACTATTAAGGAATGTGATCATTTGTTTCATGACCCTATTTTTCACAAAACAAAATCAACAATATGTAAAGATTTTCTAAAAAAGATTTTCTAAAATGCAGTCTAAATTTGTATTTATTTATTTACTCACATTTATAATGTGATTAATCCAGCATTTTTTTTTTCAGCTTCTTAATTCATTCTGTACTCTTCCTGACAGGAGAAGTTCAGGACCCATCACAATATCACACGTCCTAAAAAAAATATGTACGGTATTTCATTCTTTAGCAATAATTCAGCACCATATTTAAGACAAAAATGCTTTTATTTGGCAGCAAGAATAAAATGATCAACAAAACATTTATAGCACTGCAGTTCTAGAATTACAGCTGATAAGAATATATGAGCACTATACTAACAGAATGAAAAATTAATTGTTGAGCAGCAGCTGGTTTAGGACAGTGTGCGAGTGTATATTTCACTGGTCATCACTGCACTGCTGTGTATTGAAGCTCTTGGTCACTGCATTGTGGGACGGGTGAGTGGCTTCACAGCTGATGGCTATTGCTGTGCTCCACTCACTCTCAGTGAGGCTCAGGCTGCTGCTCCAGCTGTACAGTCCATCCTTCTGCAGCTGACTGGGACTCAGATTAACACCAGAGCCCCTGCCGCAGCCGTTCACCTTCCAGCTCAGCGTCCAGTCAGAGGGGTATCCCTTACTGGCTACACACAGAACTGTAGCCTTACCCTGCTGCAGCTCATCTCTGGAGGGTGGCAGCACTGTGAGAGTGGGACGAGCCGCAGCTAAAGAGAGAGAGAGAGAGATGGAAACTGTGATGTTTCGTTCTTCTGAAAAACAGCTCTATCAGTCATTGTGAGTCTTTCACTTCCCTTTATAAGATACAGAGTTAATCAAGCAAATCTGAGTGCAACAGTCAGTAAATAAACACATTTTATCAGCAATCACATATATGCCTATATTTAGATTTAACACTATTTATTCATTATTCATAATGTTATATTATGGATCGTTAAAAGTGCACAATATATTATTTACAGTTATGTTGTTTGATGTTTCTAATTCTATCAAGGAGTGTAACTGAAAAATAAACCAGAAACATTTCTGACACATTTCTGACTCATGTAACACTCATTAAGAACTGTTAAAACTATAGTTATTAAAAATATTTTAATTAATTATCATGTAATAATTTGAACTTTACATCATTCCTTAATTCCATGATTCCTTAAATCTGTCTTAATATGCATACTGACGAATGTATGCCTATACTATATTCGTTTATATGGTCAGATATATTTGTAAAGACAAGTAAAAGACGGTGTACTGAAAAGTTAGATTTCTATCTTATTCAAAATCAATTAAAAAAAAACAAGCATTTTTCCTTTTTTAAAAGAATTTACCATTCTGTTAAATAAAATGCCCAGTAATAAAAAGTAAAACAATAAGGTGATTAAAACAATTGATTGTTTTAAACTGGTCTGGATGAGAAATAAAAAAGGAGCACATACATTTGATAACATCAAACCACAAGATACTTTAAATTATTAATTGATCTATTAGTTATATTAATTTAAGGTAATTTATAATGATAATTTAAATAAAAATCCTTTCTTGTTCTTTTCATTTAATGTTTAATTTTAAAAATAGAAAGAGATTTACTTACTTCCAACTGAGAGTCGAGTTCCTCCACCGAACGTGTACCACAGTGATACAAACCCAATCAACGGCTGTACAAAAACCTCCTGCACTAAATCTAACACTGACACTAACCAGTTTGCTCTTTTACTACAAAATGATAGCAAATATCCATAAGATACAGTTGCACAAAAACAATTTTATTTGGATAATTCACAAATGTACTACTAATATACCTACTAATTATTATTATTAATTTTTCATTACAAATATTATTAAAAATGTAACTGTATTACTAAGAGAAATACTAATACATACAGTACTGATAAACAACTAAATATGTACATCAATCACCTTGATGTAATTTATATTTTGATTCTCTTTAGCATTTAGTTCATTAAAAATGAAAATGTATTTATTTTAAATGGCTTTTATAGTCTAGTTTACAATCGTGGTTAAATAAACAGTACCAATGCAGTATGTAATAAAAATCATAATAGTCATCTTTAAATATGCTACCTATTCTATTCTAGGTCAACATTTAAAATCTGATTTAATTTCTTTTATTTACTTATTCACTCTGCACTTACTTTCAACACTCAGTTTGGTTCCTCCACTAAAAATCCACCACTATACTTAATTCTCATTCACTGTAAAAACTACAGAGCACCAGACAAGTTTTAATTAAACCATAAACGATTACCTCAAAATTAAAATATGCATATATTACAATGGCAGTCATCACACTAGTAAGACGATATTTCAGTTCAGGAAGTGTTCAGTTCCACCGTAAATGGTATTTTGCATTAGCAGCTCATGCCTCAGTTCTCTGAAAGTGTTTAAAGTCCAAGAACTGTCCTCTCTAAAACATAAGCCAGTATGATTCTCTTCATCTGGGCATTTTACTGCATCCAAGTATTTTTTTTTTTTTATTATTATTATTTATTTCCCTCATGCACCATTAATTATTGTTCTAATTCAGCAGATTTTTTTTTTTTTTTTCTCACAGGCTCTTTGGGGCAGGTTGTTGTGACTCAGCCTGACGTTGAATCAGTTCAGCTCAGTCAAACAGTCTCTATTGATTGTAAGACAAAAAAGACTGTAGTTTACAGGTATCCAGAGGGTTATTAAGATTATTGCATCTTCTGGTATCTTCAGAAGCCAGATGAACGTCCTAAACTCCTTATAATTATACAACAATGAAGCCTTCATATGCTCCATCTAGAATGAGCGGTGGAGGCAGTTTTCACTCTGGAGGAAATGGTCCTAATTTCACTCTGACCTTAAGTGATACCCAGATTGAAGATGGAGGAGATTATTACTGTTTGAGTTGTCATAAAATCAGTGACAACTATGTGTTCACACAGTAAAAATGTGTAATACAAAAATCTTGGTCAGACTACTAAGAATCCTCTGATGCATCTGAAATGTACAGGTGTTGAAACAAAAACAGGGGAAGCAAAAACATACAGATAGTACTGTTCTTATTTATTAAAAATTAATCTTGCAACCCATACCTGCCTTAATAGAAAATCATCAGATTTGTTGCTGTTCCTGTTACATTGCGTTCTGCGACGCTTCTAATATTTATTGCAGTACTTCAGACAGAAAAATCACACTTAAAACCTCTACATAGATAGATAGATAGATAGATCGATAGATCAATCGATCAATCGATCAATAGATAGATAGATAGATAGATAGATAGATAGATAGATCCCAGATTTGCTTATAAATGTCTTTTGTAAATAAAACTAAGATAATCAGTTTTGGGGGTTGGGTGGGGGTGTGCAACCAATAAAACCAAGTACATAGAAATGGCAGTTGTTTATCATGACAACAGACATGTACGTTATATGTTAAACCATAAGTTTCAAGGAAATTATAAGAGTAGCCTAAACAGATCAAACAGACATGTGCTGTACAGCTTGTGAATAACTGATGCTGCACCTGAAGGCTTTTCCGACCAAAACAGCATCAAAGCACTAACTTACAAAAATTACCTAAAAATTTATTTCCATGTGGTAAAACATTAAAATACTACACAAAACTAGTGCGGTAATTGGTATTGTCTTTATTTTTTATTTATTTATTTATTTATTATTATTCATAAAATGTCTCTACACCAAATCCCCAATGTTACAGCAGAAAAACTATAAAATCGAATATATTAATATTATTTACTGATAAATAACTGATATTTTTAGCCTTTTCAAATTGTCCAAAAAACTGCCTTATCCAGATTAGGCAGTGGGGCAGCCGTGGCCTAAGCGGGGCAGCCGTGGCCTAAGCGGGGCAGCCGTGGCCTAAGCGGGGCAGCCGTGGCCTAAGCGGGGCAGCCGTGGCCTAATGGTTAGGGAGTCGGGCTCGTAATTGAAAGGTTGTGGGTTCGAGTCCCAGGTCCGGCAGGGATTGAAGGTGGAGGGAGTGAATAACCAGCACTCTCTCCACCCTCAATACCACGACTGAGGTGAGTCCCTTGAGCAAGGCACCGTTCCCCCAACTGCTCCCCGGGTGCCGCAGCAATAGCAATATGGCTGCCCACTGCTCTGGGTGTGTGTTTGATCACTTCTTACTACTGTGTGTGTGCACTTGGATGGGTAAAATGCAGAGCACAAATTCCGAGTATGGGTCACCGTACTTGGCCACACGTCACGTCCTTTCATTTCCTTCATTATTGAACTTTGCTCCTTGAAAGAGAGTATTTTTTCCTCAGAAAGAACATTTACATTCTGAATTTACTTTGCATCGAGCTGCATGCTTCAGTGCTCTGGAGGTCTTTATAGGTTTATGTCTTAATGCATTTATTACTGACAGCTCTCCTTCATAATAACAGATCATAAAGCAAACATGACTTTAGTAGCCATCATTATTTGGATGATCGCAACCTGCATCTGGAGTAAGTATATTGAGATTCATATCATCAGCTGATTTACTCCACAGGTGGTGAGATCAAGATTTAGTTTAGACTTCATTTCATTTAAATATATTTATAAACACACATGTTCTTTCTTATAAGCATGTTTTTTTTTTTTTTTTTTTTACCTGAATAAGCAGTATACATTATTATATATAATATTATTGAAATTTAATTTGCATGTTTTGACATGTATGATGTGTTTTCTATGTCTCCTCAGGTTCTGTGGGGCAGATTCTGACTCAATCTGAAGATCAAACAGTGAATCCTGATCAGACTGTCACTATTCACTATAAACACACACCAACAATTGTGTGATGCACATTAAGCAAGATTAGTTCTTACGAAGAAGCTTTTTGTGGTTTGGCTTAATCATCTGCATTGTTGGATGAAAAAAAAACTATTAATATGCTAGCTCCTTTTAAATAGTCTGGCTCTCACTTGCTCTCACTCAAACATTTTTTAAAGAATTGATTGCGTACACATTAGGGCTAATATTTTATTTATTCTCGCTTCATTTCAGCTGAAATCTAAAGTGACATTTAAAATGTAAAACTTTGAATACACTTTAAACATTAAAATATTAACACTTAGCCTGAAATCTGCATTTCGGGTGTTGTTACTCTTTAAGGTTTGAAGTAATGAATGAATTAATGTGATTACAGAAACAGACAGAAAATGGATGTTGTATTTCATTTATACTGAACTAACTACGGAGGAGGTCTAATTCATTCATCATTATGTTTTGTACATATAAATAAATTCATAAGACAGCCATCAGAATTTATCTGCTTCTGTCTGAACTGACTGATGTTGTGAACTTTTTGTGTGGTTTTTGTATTATGTTGTTTCACACTGTGAACCTGTCACTGTATTCCCTCATACAGTAATAATCTCCTGCATCCTCAGGCCGAACTCCATGTATGTTCAGTGTGAAATCGGGTTCAGATCCACTTCCACTAAATTTTCATCATAACAGAGAAAATATATTTTCTAACCTTGAGCAAGCAGAAGTGTCCCCAGCATGAGAATAAAAGAAATCATTGTTTCTTATGTGTGTGTGTGTGTGTGTGTGTGTGTGTGTGTCAGTGTCACACTAATTATCATCAGTGGAGTTTTAAGTGCAGTGTTCAGTTAATATGCAAAACACTTTAAAAAAACACATTCAGATGCATCCTGGAATTTATTTCAAAATACATTACTTTTCAAAATTTGAGGTCTGTAAGATTTTTGAACGTTTTTGAATTTTTTAATGAGTTTTCTCACCAAGGTGGAATTTATCTGATTAAAAGAAAAAGTGATATTGCTTTGTTAAAGTAATATTGTGAAATGTTATTGCAATATAAATGATCAGTTTAAATTTTCAGTTTTTCAGCATTTAATATGATTTGCTGCTCAAGAAACATTTCTGATTATTATTAATGTTGAAGAAAGTTGTGCTGCTTAATGTTTTTTGTGGAAACTAGCATTACTGTGGACAGAAGCCTGATTTGCACTGAGCTGCATGCTTCAGTGCTGCTGGAGGTCTTTATAGATCTGTGACTTTATGCGTTTATGACTGACGGCTCTCCTTCATCATAACATATCCAAAAGCAAACATGACCTTATTAACCATCATTATCTGGACACTCGCAACCTGCATCTGGAGTAAGTAAATAGAAATTCATATCATCAGCTAAATTTACTCCAGTGAGATCAATATTTAGTTTAGACTACATTTAATGTAAATTCTGTAAATACATCTATAAACACACAAATTCTCTCTTATGTGCATATTTTTACTTGAATAAGCAGTATACATTATTATATATTTTATTATTGAAATTTAACTTGTGTGTTTTGACATGTATAATGCATTTCTGTGTCTCTTCAGGTTCTGTAGGGCAGATTCTGACTCAATCTGAAGATCAAACTGTGAAGCCTGATCAGACTGTTACTATTCACTGTAATCATAAACCAGCAATAGAGTTGAGCCAAATACCTCTCAGAATTGCATTTCCTGGTTCCATCAGATTCCTGGAGAAGCTCCTAAACTCCTGATCTATTACACATCAGACAGAGCTTCAGGTGTTTCTTCTAGATTCAGTGGCAGTAAAAGTGGAAACAAAATGGATTTTACTCTGACCATCAGTGGAGTCCAGCCTGAAGATTCAGGAATTTATTACTGTCAGAGTCAACATTTTTTGGACACCTCAAACTCTGTGTTCACACAGTGTAAAAGCATCGTACAAAAACCTCCTCGGCTAAGACTGCAGCGCTGCAGCTTTGAGCTTCTGTAGATGTTGATGTTGAAGATCATTATTCACCTCTCTGATTCACTGATGATAAAGAAAAGCTCATGGCCTAAGCCAACGAAATGAAAATGAATTTCACATTCTAGCCAGTTCACATTCTAATTCATTTTCTAGCTAGTAATACATATTTATGTAAGAAACAGCAGCATAATTAAAATTATTTTTATTTAGCTCATTTCCCAAATGTATGCCTTATTTAGAAATGACTTGTGTTTCATGTAATTAAATATAAATACAAATAATACAATATTAATAATGATATAGATTTAATTACATTACAAAGCACATTTGAATGCTTCTCCGTTATTTGGTTATTATTAATGAACTATTAAGAAATGTGATCGTATGTTTCACGACCCTGTTTTTCTCTATTGTTTTTCTTTGTTTATTTACTCACATTTATAATGTGATTAATCCAATTTTCAACTTCTTAATTAATTCTGTACTCTTCCTGACAGGAAAAGTACAGGACTCATCACAATATCACACGTCCTAAAAAAAATTAAAAACCAATAAAAGTGGTACGGTATTTCACACTTTAGCAATAATTCATCACCATATTTAAGACAAAAATGCTTTTATTTGGCAGCAAGAATAAAATGATCAGCAAAACATTTATAGCACTGCAGTTCTAGACTTACAACTGATAAGACTATATGAGCAATATACTAACAGCAGGAAAGATTAGTTGTTGAGCAGCAGCTGGTTTAGGACAGTGTGCGAGTGTGTATTTCACTGGTTAACACTGCTGTGTGTTGAAGCTCTTGGTCACTGCATTGTGGGACGGGTGAGTGGCTTCACAGCTGATGGCTATTGCTGTGCTCCACTCACTCTCAGTGAGGCTCAGGCTGCTGCTCCAGCTGTACAGTCCATCCTTCTGCAGCTGACTGGGACTCAGATTGACACCAGAGCCCCTGCCGCAGCCGTTCACCTTCCAGCTCAGCGTCCAGTCAGAGGGGTATCCCTTACTGGCTACACACAGAACTGTAGCCTTACCCTGCTGCAGCTCGTCTCTGGAGGGCGGCAGCACAGTGAGAGTGGGACTAGTGTCAGCTAAAGAGAGAGAGAGAGAGATGGAAACTGTGATGTTTCGTTCTTCTGAAAAACAGCTCTATCAGTCTTTCACTTCCCTTTATAAGATACAGAGTTAATCAAGCAAATCTGAGTGCAACAGCCAGTAAAAACACATTTTATCAGCAATCACATATATGCCTGTATTTAGATTTAACACTATTTATTCATTATTCATAATGTTATATTATGGATCGTTAAAAATGTACAATATATTATTTACAATTATGTTGTTTCTAATTCTATCAAGGAGTGTAACTGAAAAATAAACCAGAAACATTTCTGACACATTTCTGTCTCATGTAACACGCATTAAGAACTGTTAAAAATATAGTTATTAAAAATATTTTAATAAATTATCATGTAATAATTTGAACTTTACATCATTCCTTAATTCTATAATTCCTTAAATCTGTCTTAATATGTATATTGACGAATGTATGCCTATACTATATTCGTTTATATGGTCAGATATATTTGTAAAGGCAAGTAAAAGACTGTGAATTGAAAAGTTAGATTTCTATCTTATTCAAAATCAATAATAATAATAATAATAATAAAACAAGCATTTTTCCTTTTTTAAAATAATTTACCATTCTGTTAAATAAAATGCCTAGTAATAAAAAGTAAAACAATAAGTTGATTAAAACGATTGATTGTTTTAAACTGGTCTGGAGGAGAAATAAGAAAGGTGCACATGCATTTGATAACATCAAACCACAAGATACTTTAAATGATTAATTTATCTATTAGTTATATTAATTTAAGGTAATTTATAATGATAATTTAAATAAAAATCCTTTCTTGTTCTTTTCATTTAATGTTTAATTTTAAAAATAAAAAGAGATTTACTTACTTCCAACTGAGAGTCGAGTTCCTCCACCGAAAGTCCACCACAGTGATACAAACTCAATCAACGGCTGTACAAAAACCTCCTGCACTAAATCTAACACTGACACTAACCAGTTTGCTCTGTTACTACAAAATGATAGCAAATATCTATAAGATACAGTTGCACAAAAACTATTTTATTTGGATAATTTAAAAAATGTACTACTAATATACATACTAATTATTATTATTATTTTATTACAAATATTAAAAATGTAATTGTATTACTAAGAGAAATACTAATACATACAGTGCTGATAAACAACTAAATATGAACCAATCACCTTAATGTAATTTATATTTTGATTCTTTTTAGCATTTAGTTCATTAAAAATGAAAATGTATTTATTTTAAACAGCTTTTATAGTCTAGTTTACAGTCCTGGTTTAATTAAACAGTACCAATGCAGTATGTAATAAAAATCATAATAGTCATCTTTAAATATGCTACCTATTCTATTCTAGGTCAACATTTAAAATCTGATTTAATTTCTTTTATTTACTTATTCATTCTGCACTTACTTCCAACACTCAGTTTGATTCCTCCACTGAGAATCCACCACTATACTTAATTCTCATTCACTGTAAAAACAACAGAGCACCAGACAAGTTTTAATTAAACCATAACGATTAACTCGGAATTAAAATATGCATATATTACAATGGCAGTCATCATACTAGTAAGAAGATATTTCAGTTCAGGAAGTGTTCAGTTCCACCATAAATGGTATTTTGCATTAGCAGCTCATGCCTCAGTGCTCTGAAAGTGTTTAAAGTCCCAAGAACTGTCCTCTCTAAAACACAAGTCAATATGATTCTCTTCATCTGGGCATTTTACTGCATCCAAGGTAATTTTGTTTCTTATTTATTTCCCTCATGCACCATTAATTATTGTTTTAATCCAGCAGAGTTTTTCTTTTTCTCACAGGCTCTTTGGGGCAGGTTGTTGTGACTCAGCCTGACGTTGAATCAGTTCAGCTCGGTCAAACAGTCTCTATTGATTGTAAGACCAAGACTGTAGTTTACAGATATCCAGAGGGTTCAGTATCCAAAGATTATTACATCTTCTGGTATCTTCAGAAACCAGATGAACGTCCTAAACTCCTTATATATTATACAACAATGAAGCCTTCAAGTGCTCCATCTAGAATGAGCGGTGGAGGCAGTTTTCACTCTGGAGGAAATGGTCTTGATTTCACTCTGACCATAAGTGATACCCAGATTGAAGATGCAGGAGATTATTACTGTATGAGTCGTCATAAAATCAGTGACAGCTATGTGTTTACACAGTAAAAATGTGTAATACAAAAACCTATCTTGGTCAGACTACCAAAAATCCTCTGATGCATCTGAAATCTACAGGTGTCGAAACAAAAACAGAGGAAGCAAAAACATACAGATGTACCCTAGTACTGTTCTTATTTATTTAAATGAATCGTCTAACCCACACCTGCCCTAATAGAAAATCATCATTAAATTTGTTGCTGTTCCTGTTACATTTCATTCTGTGACACTTCTCATATTTATTGAAGTGCTTCAGACAGAAAAATCACACTTAAAACCTCTACATAGATAGATTTTACTGCATCCAAGTAATTTTATTTTTAATCAAACTAAAGTTTTTTGTAGTTGTTGTTTATGCACCAATGATTGTTTTAATTCAGCAGAGTTTTCTCTTTTTGGAGGAGGTTGTTGTGACTCTGAGGTTGAATCAGCACAGTCGACAATCTCCATTAACTGTAAGGCCAACACTGTAGTTTATACTCCTTATACATTTCAGAACAATGAAGTCTTCAAGTGCTCCATCTAGAATTGAGTGGTGGAAGCTGGAAGTATGTATATATATTTTACTTTGTATGGAACATCATTCCAGCGTCAGTTCTCACTCATCTCTGCATATTTTACAGTTATTGCATTGACTGGAACTGAATGTGCAATGTAGATACTAGCCGCACGACACCAACAGCACTGTAACGGGGACTCAACAGACAGCGTGGATAGATCCAAGCACAAGCTTTATTAGAACACAGCGTGGTAAACAGGCAGGGTCGATCTCCAAACAAACAGCGATAACCAAAAGCGTAAATCCAAAAGCAGGCAAAAGGGTCAAAATACCAGTGGGCAGTCCAAAGTAACAAATGAAATAAAACAATGAAAATAACAAAGAAACAAGACAATGGCTAAGGCAATGGCAATGGCAATGGCAATGGCATGAAACAATGAAACAAGGCAATGAAAACAGGAAAAACGCTTGGTAGAGTCCACATCAGCAAAACAATACTTTGCAGGGCCTGTTTGGTATGGGCCTCCTTAAATGGCCACCAAACAGGAAGTAACCATAGAAGCAGCAGAGGGAGCGGTAACAGTCAGTCCATGGGTGAGGGCTCCCTCTGCTGGCGTGGCATTACAAGCACATATGTATCACCAAATGGGTCCTGCAGTGTATGTTCAGCCATCTTCACAATGTGCATCATTATTTAGATTTAAAAAACAAAATAATAATAACATTTCTTTGTGACTAATTTCTGCAAAATTACACAATTTAAGGGAGAATTTCCATGGCCAAGCAATCCTCGCTGTCATGTCTATTCCAAAAGCAGCGCATCCGTATTTCTATTTATACCTTAAATTCTTTTTTTTTTTTAATTCAGAGTAATTATGTAATTTGTGTTTAACTCCATTTATTAGAGTGGTAGATTTAATCTAAACTTGTATTTCATCTTGATCACACAGTAAAAGAGTGTGATCGGTCCAGATTGTGCTGCCCTGTGCACATTATAGGCCTTTTATTGTTTATAAATCCTGATATATGTGTGACAAGATTCATAGATCAGGCCTGCCTGAATATTTTGTGTTATGTGAATGAATTAAATTATGAAGAGCGACAGATTGGAGATGCTTTTACTTTGCATTATATGCTTTTGGCATGCTAGGCCTAATGGCTTTCAAAAAGTGGTGGGGACAGAGTTGACTGGCAAAATCTGCAAAACATGAGTGGACTAATGTAAGGAATAATGAATGAGGGTATGGGATTAATTTCAAACACAGCCTTGACCATTCATTCAACATATACAAACCTCTCCACATTAGCTTGTGTTTTCAGTCAAATCTTGTGTGACTGTAAAATATAACTACTTTGAACAATTTTCAGTTTTAGGAAATTCGTATAACATTTTTAGAACTCTCAGTATATTGATTAACTTTTATTGATCAATAACTTACCAGGTGAAATGTTTGAGAGGTTGTTGTTCTCAGAAAGAAAATTTACATTGTGAAGACGCTTTGCATTGAACTGCATGCTTCAGTGCTCTGGAGGTCTTTAAAGATCTGTGACTTTATGATTGTATGACTGACAGCTCTCCTTCATAATAACAGATCCAAAAATAAAACATGACTTTAATAGCCATCATTATTTGTACACTCACAACCTGCACCTGCAGTAAGTATGGGAACTTATATTATCAACTGATTTACAGTAAACAAGAAATTAATCAATCCAGAGAGTAGTAAGGTTTCAGTAAACATTATATTAACATTAAAATTTACCTTTATGTTTTAAAATTCAGGTCATGATCTATATTGTCACTGATAGCATTCAGTGTGCAAAATGTGCAACAACTTGCAGTGTAAAAGTAATAAATATTGTTTTTTACTGTTTTTTTTTTTTTTTTTTTTTTTTTCATTTTATTGTTTTTATATTGTCTTGATAGATTAATTATAACTAAGTGACAGACTATTCAATGTGTTCATCAGTTTCTACTAAATGTCTCTCCTCAGGTTCTGTGGGGCAGATTCTAACTCAATCTGAAGATCAAACAGTGAAGCCTGATCAGACTGTCACCATTCACTGTAATCAAAAACCAGCAGTGAACTGCTGGAGCCTAAAAGATACCTCTCTGTATTGCATGTCCTGGTACCATCAGATTCCTGGAGAAGTTCCTAAACTCCTGACCTATTTCACATCAGAGAGAGCTTCAGGTGTTTCTTCTAGATTCAGTGGCAGTGAAAGTGGAAACCACATGGATTTTACTCTGACCATCAGTGGAGTCCAGCCTGAAGATTCAGGAGTTTATTACTGTCAGAGTCAACATGACAAGAGAATAAATGGGACCACAAACTGGGTGTTCACACAGTGTAAAATCATTGTACAAAAACCTCCTTGGATGAGACTGCAGTGCTGCAGCTTTGAGCTTCTGCAGATTTTGAAGATCATTATTCACCTCACTGACGTTAAATACAAACACACAGAGACTCTTTAAGGCTGATGAACTGTTGATGTCCATTATTGTCACACACTTTCAACACTTTCTACATATTTTATTAATAATAAACATCAGTATGTCTCAATCAGGTTTCCACATGAATTCCAATCTAATTAAATCCATCAAACCATGATGATAAAGGAAAGCTCAGTGTGGCCAAAGCTAATGAAATGATTAATTACTAATTAATGTCACATGGTCCCTCATGAAAAGCCATCATCATTTCACTGTAATGAAATACTTATGGGAGTTTATATATCCACAATGTGTCTCATTTACAGTATATGTAAGATCAGTGACATCTGGGTGTTCACACAGTTACGAGGTACCTTACAAAAATCCCCCATGGTCAGATTACTAAACATCTTCTTATACAGTTGCAGGTGCGAAAAAACAGAACAAAAACAATGACTGAATATGACACACAAGCATTCACATATATTAGTTAATCATCCAACCCAACAATTTATTTTCTATTGTATTATAATTGTCCTGGAGAATTTCCTCAATCAAGACAATCAATTTTTTATATATTTCACAAATGTTTAATGTACTGTACATTGTTTCATTGTATTTATTTTTTTTTTTTTATTTTTTTTTTTTGGTAACACTTTACAATAAGGTTCATTATTTAACATTAGTTAACTACATTAGTTAACATGAACTAAGAATGAACAATATACTTCTACACTCTTTACTAATCTTAGTTAATGTGAATTAGCATTTTCTAATGCATTATTAAAATCACAAGTTGTGTTTAACATTAGTTAATGCACTGTGAACTAACACGAATTAACAATGAACAACTGTATTTTTATTAACTAACATTAGCAAAGATTAATAAATAGTGTAATAAATGTTTTGTTCATAGTTTGTTCATGTTAGTTAATACATTAACTAATGTTAACAAATGACACTTTATTGTAAAGTGTTACCATTTTTTATACCCCAATGAATGTGTGAGTTTATTATTGTGCTCTGTACAAGATGAAATGTCCTTAATTTCAGTGGTCAGTATGAATAATAATATAGATTAATATAGATTAAATTGTTCAATTAAAAATAGAATATATAAAATATAAAGTTTAATTGCATTTTGAATTAAATCTAAAATGTTTGAAAAAGGGGGAAAATGCTTATCATTTTAATGTCTTCAATTGTAATTGTAATACTAATGTTAAATATAAAGTATAATAAAACAAGCAATGTCTTTGTCTTTATATTTGAATGTTTCTCCAATATTTAGTTCTCTTTAATGACTAATATTAGGTGATTTTACCATTTATTTCACAACACTGTTTTTCTCAAAACATCTACAGAATGAAATGATCGTTTTCTAAAATGATCATTTTGTAAAATAGTGTGATTAATTCATAATTTATTTAAATTCAAATGATTCAAATTTAACACACACCAACAGTATATAGGCCTATTACAAATCAGCATTTTGTCTGATAACAGCTGTTATATCCAACAAAATGCAGATTCGTCATGTCACAACTTATTACGCAAATGGTATTTAGAGGAATTAGTAAATGTAATTTGATTTGTTAATTTATTTACAATATTACAATTTAAAATGTATTAAAATCTTATTTAGTATTCATTGAATGTTTATGCTGCTACATTAACACAATTCACCTCAAAACAAATAAATAAAAAGTAGTATTTCATAGTTGCTGTCGTTGCTGTTTTTTAAATGTTTAATATCATAGTAAGAATTCATAGCCATATTTGAGTCAAAATGCTTTTATTTAGCAGCAAGAATAAAATGATCAACAAAACATTGATAGCATTGCAGCTGTAGAATTACAAAAGATAAGAATAAAAGAACAATATCCAAACAGCATGAAAGATCAATTGTTGAGTATAGATTGATTTAGGACAGGGTGTGTCCTTTGTAATGGTTGTGTGTGTATGTATTTCATTCAAGACACTGCTGTGTATTCAGGCTTTTGGTGACTAGATAGTCGGATCCGCGAGTAGCGTCACAGCTGACGGTTGTTACTCTGCTCCACTCACTTTCAGTGAGGCTCAAGCTGCTGCTCCAGCTGTACAGTCCATCCTTCTGCAGCTCACCGGGACTCAGACTGACACCAGAGCTCCTGCTGCTGCCGTCCACCTTCCAGCTCAGCTTCCAGTCAGAGGAGGAACCCTTACTGGCCACACACAGAACTGTAGCCTTACCCTGCTTCAGCTCGTCATTGGAAGGCGGCAGCACTGTGAGAGTGGGAGCTACAGAGAGAGGTGGAAACAGGGAAGTTTCATTCTTCTTAAAAACAGCTCTATCTGTCATTTTGAGTGTCTTTCACTTCCCTTTAAGAGATTCAAAGTTAATGAAGCAGATCTGAGAGTAACAGCCTGTAAAAACAAATGTCACAGCTGATACATCATTATACCTATTTTTAGATTCAACACTATTCATTATTTATAAAGTTATTTTATGGATGTTCAACTTTTTTAGATGTCTAGTCTCCTTTGTTAAAAGTATTAAAATATTTCTTGGTAAAAATGTACAGTATATTATTTACTGTTAAGCTGTTTGATATGTTTCTAATTCTACCAAGCAACTAAGAAATAAACGTCATTTCAGTCTCATGTGACACTCATAAAACACTTTAATCAATAATTATTACACATTTATCTATATTGAATATTTATAATAATATAATATAGATAAAATAACTTTTAATGGACATAATTAGAATATTAGATAATAAAGATAATACTTTGAGCATAATTTCTAATCTGTCTTCATACTGTATATATATTGATGCATTTGATGTATAACACATTCAGATTCACAATTCAGCTTTTTATTCACATTTCATATAATGTTTAGTTGTTTGCCTTTCTGTCAAATATATTTGTAAAGGCAAGTAAAAGACTGTATACTACTGAAGAAATAAGCATTTATCCATTGTGAAATAATTTACCATTCTGTTGGATAAAATGGCCAGTAATACAGAGTTAAACAATAAAGTGATTAAAATAATTGTGACCATGGACCACAAAACCAGTCATAAGGGTAAATTTTTTGAAATTGATATTTATACATCATCCAAATGTTGAATAAATAAGCTTTCCATTGACGTATGATTTGTTAGGATAGGACAACATTTGGCCGTTACACAACTATTTGAATATCTGGAATCTGAGGGGGTAAAAAAGTTCAAATATTGTGAAAATCACCTTTAAAGTTGTCCAAATGAAGTTCTTAGCAATGCATATTACTAATCAAAAATTAAATTTTGATATATTTACGGAAGGAAATTTACTAAATATCTTCGTATATCATTAAACATGATGATCATGATTTTTGGTAAAAAAAGCTAAATCAAACATTTTGATCCATGCAATGTATTTTTTGCTATTGTTACAAATATACCCTACTTAAGACTTAAGTGCTACTTAAAGGTTTTGTGGTTCAGGGTCACAATTAAGTAATTGTTTTAAACTGGTCTGGAGGCGAAATAAGAAAGGTGCACATATATTTGGTTATGTCACACCATATGAAAACCTTAAAATGATTTATTTCTATTTTAGTTTTATTAATTCAAGATCATTTAGAATAATGATTTTAAATAAAAGTTCCTTTCTAGATTTTTTTTCATTTAACATTTTATTTTAAAATTAGAAAGAGATTTACTTACCTCCAACTAAGAGTCGGGTTCCTCCACCGAAAGTCCACCACAGTGATACAAACTCAATCGGCTGTGCAAAAATCTCCTGCATTAAAACACTAAACAGTTTGCTCTTTTACTACTAAATAATATAACGTCTAAAAGATACAGCTGTACAAAACCAAATTTATTTTGATAATTTCCCAAATATACTACTAATAAAAACAATAAATATTAAGTAATTATTGTTATTATAATTATAAGTAGCATTAGTAAGAGAACTTCTAATACATAGAGTACTAACTACTGATAAACAACTAAATGTGTACATCAGTCACCTTAGTGTAAATTTAAAATTTGATCCTCTTCAGCTTTTATTTCATTTAAAATTAAATGTTATTTTATATGGCTTTAGTTTAATTTACAATCCTCTATTTTTTAGTACCAAAGCGGTATGTATTAAAACAACACTACTCATCTGTAAACATGCTACCTAATCTATGCAGGTCCACATTTACAGTCTAATTTCATAAGTATTTATTATACTTAAAAGTATATTATTATATTTCATTCTGCACTCAGTTCCACCACTATAATTCATTTTAATTCAGTGTAAAAACTTCAAAATAATTTTGTCAGCACCAGACAAGTTTTAATTAATCCATGACAATTAACTCATAATTAAAAAATATGTATATATTACAATGTCCAACCTCATATGAGTGAGAAGATGTTTCAGTTCAGGAAGGGTTTTTCCACTGTGATGATATTTTGCATTGGCAGCTCATGCCTCAGTGCTCTAGGAGTGTTTACAGTCCTGTGAACACTTTTAACAAGTCAAACTGTTCACACTAAATCAAAAGCAATTATTATTCTCTTCATCTGGGCACTTTACAGCATCCAAGGTAATTTTATTTTCAGATGAAACAGGTTTATTTTTTATTTTTTTATGAAAACTCCCATGTTTTACACAGAGAACTGCACCATGAATGTAAAATCAATCAACGTACTCTGGCTTTTATATATATATATATATATATATATTGTAGGTCTCTCTATAATTTAACAGTTACCATTTGAATCCATATCATATTCACTTCTCTATATTAGTGAATTAACTGTCATCTCCAGATCAACTACAGTGCAATATAAATGGTCTTAGGAGGTTTTGATCTGTGTAGATGTAATTAATAATTGTTCTCACTCTTGAAAACACTTAAAGGAAAAGTGTATCCCCACAGTATATCAGTCAATCTGTCAGAATCAATCATGCAAATCTAACTGAAAGGAATGAGGTATAATAACAAAATAACCAATCATAATCAAATATTTTAACATTATTCGAGGCCAATAAAACCAAATACAAAGAAAGACATTTCTAATGTATTACTGCCCCCTACTGGATTGCGAAACTACGACAAAATTTGATCCAGGTAACCTGTGCAGTGTTGCTCAGCTCCTGAAATTAATCTACATTCAGCTATGAAAAGCACGAATTTTGCACAAGCAACTGATCAACAATGATTTTGAGACACAGGACGGTGAGTTTGGAAGTTCTGTCAGGACCACTGTCGTCAAAATGATAGACAGTTAGCATACAGTTTGGTTTGACGGCATGGTTCTGTTCTGGGCAGAAAACTCCCTGCCCATCCATGCAGCATGTCATGAATGAGCAGGGAGAGCAGCAATAATAACCCCACACCCCAGGGTAAACAAAACATAACAAAGCAGATATCATTAATGTACTTAATGATATTTAAGTGTAAGACATTATTCAGACAAAAGGAGTCTGATTCAATGAGGAATATCAGAAGCCAAGTCCTGACTGTGGCAAAAGGAAGAGTTGGGGATGGAGGAGCGTGTTTTGCTCCTGAGCAAGCGACAAAGCTGCCGAATAATACTGAATAGAGCTTATATAGGAATGCCGTGATAAGTGTCGTATTCCTATAGATAGATGTGATCAGCTAAGAGTCAGCTGATGCGAGCTTGACTCACGTGACCTGCCAGAACTAACGCTATATGCTTAATTTGTTTAACATAACAACAGACTTTTATGTACGTTCTATTTTAAACCCTAAATATGACAGAAATTAGAAGAGTAGCCTACAAACGGAGTCTCTGAAGACACTTTGCATTGAACTGCATGCTTCAGTGCACTGGAGGTAGATCTGTGAGTTTTTGATTTCTCCTTAGGTGAGACTGCAATTCTGCAGCTTTGATCCTCTACAGATGTTGATGTTGAAGATCATTATCCACCTCACTGACTTTACACACAAACACAGAGACTCTTTAATGCTTCTCAGCTGTTGATGTTCATTATTATCTCACACTCCACATATGTTATTAATAATAAACATCAGAACGTCTCAATCAGCTTTCCACATGAACTACAATCCAGTAAAATCCATCCAAACTTAATGAAAGCAAACTCATCATGGCCAAAGCAACTTCATGCTTTAACTAACAATAGCCCAGTTTAGTATGAAATAAGCCAGAATCCATTTTGTATTATTCTGTATTTGTTAACAACCACAACAGGTTTTCCCTGATATGTTTAAAATGGAATATATAAGCTGTTTATTTTCTTGTGATGTTGATGATCAGCTCCACTCATATGAATGATAAGAACATTTCAACTAATAAAATCAAAAGAAAAATAATGAAATGCTGTGGTAAAGGTAATAAAAAAAGGACAAGAAATACAAATTGATAATGATTCAAAAAGCTTTTATTTGGCAAAAATAAAAACATTGAAGTAACATGCTTTTAATAAAACTCATCATACGTGTTAAAGAGGGCTTAAAGAAAGTACACAATGTTGTTTGTCCGTTAGCCCATTGGTTCTTTGAGTATAAATGAATAATTATGCATGCCTATAATCTATGTCTGTGTGTGTATTTCACTAGTCATCACTGCATTGCTGTGTGTTGAAGCTCTTGGTCACTGCATTGTGGGACGAGTGAGTGGCGTCACAGCTGACGGTTTTTACTCTGCTCCACTCACTCTCAGTGAGGCTCAGGCTGCTGCTCCAGCTGTACAGTCCATCCTTCTGCAGCTGACTGGGACTCAGATTGACACCAGAGCTCCTGCCGCTGCCGTCCACCTTCCAGCTCAGCTTCCAGTCAGAGGGGAATCCCTTACTGGCCACACACAGAACTGTAGCCTTACCCTGCTGCAGCTCGTCTCTAGAGGGCGGCAGCACCGTGAGAGTGGGACGAGTCGCAGCTAAAGAGAGACAGAGAGATGGAAACCGTGATGTTTCGTTCTTCTGATAAACAGCTCTATCAGTCATTCTGAGTGTCTTTCACTTCCCTTTATGAGATTCAGAGTGAATCAGGCAGATCTGAAGTGCAGCAGCCCATAAAAACACATTTTACCAGCCATCACACATATATCTATATTTAAATTTAAAACGATTTATTCATTATACATAATGTTATATTACTGTTTCTGACCTCATTTGTTTAAATTATTGTTAAATTATTGTAAACTTGTTATACTGTATTACTTACAGTTATAGCTGCTTGTAGTTTAAAAACTACACCAGAGGAATACACATTGTTGCAGACTTATTGTTTTTTCTTTAATGTTAAAAGTTTTAATTTGTTAAGCAGATCTTAAATGCAACAACCTGTAATAACACATTATTTATTAATATTAAAATATTCAGTGTTTATAAAAAAAATCAAGATTTATAACTATATGAGACATAAATTTATACATGGGTTTATATCTACCTTCCAGGTTTATATTCTGAACAATATATTCAGACTTAAAAAAGAAAATAATTTTGTATTTGATAAATATTTCACCAAAAATTGAGGTGTTTTATTCTGTTCCTATATACATTAAATAAAGGCTTGAAAATGTACAAATGAAAGAAATGTATTTTCAGTTCATAATTACACACTCAGATTAACGGTCAAATCTGATCATTAACAATACAGATTTTTATGTGTTTACATATATGTATTTTACAGTACTTATTTATAGTAATTAACATTGTTGAAATTGAAGTTTATTTGCTTTTCTTCTAAGCAATACTGATATTGAATTAATGCAGAATTAATGCATCGTAAACAGTAGTTATACATATTTATATTTCTTGTGAAGTACATACAAGTAATCTACAAAATACATATATTTCTATTTACCACTCAAATAGATAAAAAGGTCATTAAAGTAAATTAATTCTTTTAAACCTGTTTAGAAGACATAGGTATATATGCTTGTAGTCTTGTCAAAGAAGGCAAAAATGATCTGAGGATAGCCTATTTTCTTCTTCTATTGGTCTGTCCATCTTCTTATTATTATGACTAACTAAATGATTAACTGAAATAGAAAGAGATTTACTTACTTCCAACTGAGAGTCGAGTTCCTCCACCGAACGTGCGCCACAGTGATACAAACTCAATCGGTGCCTGTACAAAAACCTCCTGCACTAAAAGTAATGCTGAGATCAACACTAACACTCATGATAACACTGTAAAAATGTTTCTTAGTTCAGTTTTGCTCAGACTGGTAAAAATGAGAAATTACCTATTTTTATTTTATTAATGTTAATTATTTAATTACTGCAAAATGTATTTTGATCATTTTTGAGGTAAATTCCAGGAAGCATCTGAATGCATTTTTGAAAGTGTTTTGCATATTATCTGAACACTGCGCTTAAAACTCCACTGATGATTATTAGTGTGTGACACTGACACACACACATAAGAAACAATGATATCTCTTATACTAATGCTGGGTCTGCTTGCTCAAGGTTCAAAAATATACCTTCCTCATTATAGAATTAACCTTTTTGGATTTTTTTTTATTTTTATTTTTATTTTTTTAGTTTTATTATATAGTTTTATTATATTTTGTGACTTTATGACAGAAGCACATTTCTCTTTATCTATATTCTGAATTGTTTGTAATATTTGTTTTTGATCTCTCTCTCAGTGTCTCATGAAGAGGTTCAGTCTCCTGAGTCTCTGTCTGCTAAAGCAGGAGATTCTGTCTCTATCAGCTGCACAGGGACCAGCGGAGTTGATGATGACATGAGCTGGTATCTGCTGAAAACTGGAGAAGCTCCTAAACTCCTGATCTACACAGCTAGACAACGTCATTCTGGAGTCCCAGATCGGTTCAGTGGAAGTGGATCTGAACCTGATTTCACACTGAACATACGTGGAGTCCAGCCTGAGGATGCAGGAGTTTATTACTGTATGGGGGCTTATAGTGGTCCAGCATTCACACAGTGAAACAGCGTCGTACAAAAACCCCCCTCAGTCAGACAGCAAAGAGAATATGAGAATAATTTCAGACAAGTTTCCCTGTATAATTAAACAACAGTTAAAGCAGTAATGAAGATTTTCTAAAGAATTCAACAATTTGTTCACTTAAAATGTCATTTTAGATTTTAGTGAAATAAGTGAAATGTTGAGCATCATTGTGGACAGAAGCTTATGCTTAAAGGCTGGAATCATAAGAGTTATTATCTGCAGCATTAAAATTCTTCACATTTCACCATATATGAACATGTGAACTCATGCCATCAAAACATACCCAAATTATTTTTTTTAAGTTATATTTTCAATATTAAAATATACTGTTAATATTGTTACCACAACATATGTACAGTCTGCTTTGTTTAAAATCATATGCTATAAAAGAAATTATCAAACATGAAAAAAAATATATAGGTATTTGTTAAGCCTTAACCTGAATATAACCCATTTCTCTATTCCTAAAATCTAATTAGTTGACAACAAGGACTAACAAGAATGCTTGATATAGGAACAAATGTGAAATGGCAGAATCACTGGAATCATATGCTGACACTAAACAAGGATTGAGAAAAGATAGAAACTGAAGTTTCATTCTTTTTAAAACCATTTCTATCAGTCACTCTAAGTGTCTTTTACTTCCCTTGCACCTGAAAAGTTAATCAAGCACATCTGAGCCCATCAAAACAGCTTTCAGCTCAATTCAAACACAGGCCTTTGTCTGATGTCCATAATATTTTCATATTAAATAGACCACCTGAGTTGCAATGTTGATGTGTCGATGTGAAATATGGCAGCAGACAAGTCTGTTGTAAATGATAATTTTATGCTGTATCTTAATAATTTTAAGGCGCCATTGAAGCATTTAAAAATAACACACAATATACTCTAAAAATGTAAGTGTCAGGCATTCACCACAGCCACCTCCATCTAATCACCCGCACCTGATCCTCATTGAGCCACGCCCTATATAAGAGACACTCTCACCATTCCCTCTTTGTCTGGTCTACTGTTCACATGCTAATTCTTGACCCCATGTGGATCTTGCTGTTGATCTCTGGTTTTGGTGTGGCTCACTCACTGGAACTCACAGCTGCTTAACGTTTCACGGGCAGTCAGTTAAGAACTCATTCATACTGTTTCATTCTGTTTGCTGTACTTACAAACTTGTCAGTAAATCTCTGGATTGGATTGCTACTCAACTCCTGTCTCCTAAAAAAAAAAAAAAAAAAAAAAAGTGCAACTAATCTTAGTTTTCACACTTCTTGGGTCTTTTTAACGGAATAAATAATCAGTCATTTTAAATTATCTTGTGAATCTCACACAAGTATTGCTGACTTAGTCTGACAAGTAAAAAAAAAAAGTATTTATCTGTGTGTATCATTACTTACACAAAAGAATATTATTATTCCAAAAATATACAGTACAACACTTGCATAATTATTATTTTCTTTCTTTTCAGTTTTTGCACTTCCTTTCAGCACTTAGTTTTGCTCTTTAATGTCAAATAAGGGGCATCAGATTGCAGACTGTGTCCAGCCTCCAGTTGGATAATTGTAAAATAAGGAACAGATTGTAGGAACGTCTGGTCACATACGGTGCTTTGCATAGACACTGTCAGTGATCTGAACATGTTTATAGGTCTGTTTAACTCTTCATTGAGCTTCTCTTCATTACAGCAGATCTAACAGTCAACATGACTTTGTTCTCTTTTATCATTTGGATATCACTCTACAGCATGCAAGGTAAAAGTCATTGCAGATATTGTTACATTGGAACTTTTAAATATATATTTAAGTAATAATATAATATATTATATAATAATGTGTGCTGTTATCACTTGTTCTACACAGGTTGTTTTGGACAAATTGTTGTGACTCAGTCTGAGGGTAAATCAGTCCAGCTTGGCCAAACCATCTCTATTGACTAAAGTTAATACTGTGGTTTACAAAAATGAGCAAGGCGAGTACTCTAAAGGGCGTTATTTTGTATCTTGGTACAGCCAAAAGCCCGAAGAGGCTCCCAGACTCTTGGTTTATTATACAAATGAAAAAAAACTCAGGAATTTCATCAAGATTCAGTGGCAGTGGACAAGCAAATGGTCTTGACTTCAGTCTGACCATCAGTGATGCCCAGCTTGAAGATGCAGGAGATTATTACTGTCAGAGTTACCATGAGATCAGTGGTAAAGCAGTGTTCACACAGTGAAAAGTTCCCATACAAAAACCTCCCTTGGTCAGGTTACTAATTTTTTCTGATGCAGCTGTAAGTGCTTTAAGGAACAAACACAATGAAACACACAATGCCTGTTTGCTGCTTCACACATCAGTGTGTGTTCAGTCCTGCCAGACTCACTGACACACAACACAATAATGTCTAACTAATTCTGGCTTCACAGGGTCTGCTTGCACAAGGTCAAAACTTATTTTTCTACATTATTTCTATTTTTCTGCCATTTAAATATCTCCTTTCCTGCATTTATTAATTTAAATAATACATTTTTGTATTCAACATTTTAAATATTATAATATACTATGGGCTCATCATATATCACAACATCCATCGTATCGCAAATCCCCCACCACCATCCCACTTTTCCTTTTATCAAATATCAATGTATAAGAACTAGTACATTTTTAATATAATGAATACATTTTTATTTTATTTTTTACCATTTTTAATATCAGAGTAAGAAGTCAACACCATATTTGAGTCAAAATGCGTTTATTTGGGGGCAATAAAAAATAATAAACAAAACATTCATTGCATTGCAGTCATAGAAATATGACAGATAAGAATATCTGAACAATATGCTTACAGCATGAAAGATTTGCTAAACTTTGACTGATTTGGGACAGCGTGCTAGTGTTTGTATTTCACTGGTCATCACCACACTGCTGTGTGTTGAGGCTCTTAGTCACTGCATTGTGGGACGGGTGAATGGCGTCACAGCTGACGGTTTTTGCTGTGCTCCACTCACTCTCAGTGAGGCTCAGGCTGCTGCTCCAGCTGTACAGTCCATCCTTCTGCAGCTGACTGGGACTCAGATTGACACCAGAGCTCCTGCCGCTGCCGTCCACCTTCCAGCTCAGCTTCCAGTCAGAGGGGAATCCCTTACTGGCCACACACAGAACTGTAGCCTTACCCTGCTGCAGCTCGTCTCTGGAGGGCGGCAGCACCGTGAGAGTGGGACGAGTCACAGCTAAAGAGAGACAAGAGAGATGGAAACTATGATGTTTCGTTCTCCTGAAAAACAGCTCTATCAGTCATTCTGAGTGTCTTTCACTTCCCTTTAAGAGATTCAGAGTGAATCAAGCAGATCTGAAGTGCAGCAGCCCGTAAAAACACATTTTAGCCATCACACATATGCCTATATTTAGATTTAAAACAATTTTTCATTATAGATAATGCTTTATTATGGTTTCTGTCCTCATTTGTTAAAATTATTAAATTATTTGTGAAAAACTTTTTATACTGTATAGTATACTGTACTGACAACTACACCAGAAGAAAATACATTCCCGTCTCATGTGACATTCAATGAATTAAGTACAAAAAAAAAAAAAACTTTAACTCTATAAAATCATGCTGAAATATTATATTTCAGTATTTCAATATTATATTATAACTTTATATATTTTTTAAATAACTTAAATATTGAACTTAACCAAGCTTAATTTTAAGTAAAGTATGGATGCTAAATTTTAAAACAATATGTTATTTATTTTAAGTTTGAATTTTAAGTTGTTAAGCAGATTTGAAGTTTAACAGCCTGTAATAACACACAAGCATAGTTTTTCATATTCATAGATTCAGTGTTCATAAAAAACAAGCTTTATAACAATAAGAGACTTAAATTTATATATTGGATTTATATCTACCTTTTAGGTTTATGTTCTGAACAATATTTGCAGACTTTAAAAAGAAAACAATTTAGTATTTTATAAGTATTTCACCTAAAATGTAGGTGTTTTATTATTATTATTATTATTATTATTATTATTATTATTATTATTATTATTATTTTTATATATATATATATACATTAAATAATATCCCTTTTTATCCCCTCATGAAAAATTTAAAATGAAAGAAATTTATTTTCGGTTCATAATTACACATTCAGATTCATGGTCAAATCTGATCACTATCAATACAGATTTTTATATGCGTTTAATGCCCCATTTTACAGTACTTATTTATAGTAACTGACATCTGAAACAGTAATTAGACATATTTCTATTTCATGTGAGATCTATAAAATGTACATATTTTACTTACCACTCAAATAGATAAAAAGGTCATTAAGGTAAACTAATTATTTTGAAGCTGTGCTTGTAGCCTTGTCACACAAGGCAAACAATTGTCTGAGGATAGCCTATTTTTTTTATTTTAGTTAGTCTTTCTTCTATCGGTCCGTTCTTATTATTTTTTACTAATTAGTTAATAGAAATAGAAATCGAAAGAGAAATAGAAAGATATTTACTTACTTCCAACTGAGAGTCGAGTTCCTCCACCGAACGTGCGCCACGGTGATACAAACCCAAAGACTGGCTGTACAAAAACCTCCTGCACTAAAACTGACACTTGACATCAACACTAATGCTCACAATAATGCTGTAAGACTGTATCTTATGTTAGTTTTTCTTAGACAGGTCAATATTAGAAATGAACTATTTTTATTTTATTAATATTAATTAATTAAATACTGCAAAATGTATTTTGATAGTTTTTGAGGTAAATTCCAGGATGCATCTGAATGTGTTTTTGAAAGTGTTTTGCATATCAACTGAACACTGTGCTTAAAACTCCACTGATGGTTATAAGTGTGTGACACCGACGCACACACACACACACATAAGAAACAATGATTTCCCTTATACTAATGCTGGGTCTGCTTGCTCAAGGTTCGAAAATATATTTTCTACATTATGGAATTAATAGATCGGAATTCTTTTTGTATTGTGTTAATTTGTGCTTTGCTTTTTAGTTTTATCATTTAATTTTACTGCTTTCTAGCAGATGAAAACTTGCCTTTGTATTTTGAAGTATTATTTCTTTCTTGATCTCTCTCTCAGTCACTCATGAAGAGGTTCAGTCTCCTGAGTCTCTGCCTGCTAAAACAGGAGATTCTGTCTCTATCAGCTGCACTGGGACCAGCGGAGTTGGTGATGACATGAGCTGGTATCTGCAGAAACCTGGAGAAGCTCCTAAACTCCTGATATATAAAGCAAATCAACTTCATTCTGGAGTCCCAGATCGCTTCAGTGGAAGTCAGACTGGACTTACGTTCACACTAAATCTACGTGGAGTCCAGGCTGAGGATGCAGGGGATTATTACTGTATGGGGGCTTACAGTAGCGGGTGCACACAGTGAAACAGCATCGTACAAAAACCTCCCTCAGCCTGACAGCACAGAGAATATGAGAATACTGAGAAGTTCACAATGTCAGTCAATTATGATATCATCAGTTTAGTTTGTAATGTTAGATTTAAAATGAATTCAGCTAAAATGAAAAGCCTATGCAGTGAATTTTAGACTTAGGCCAGTTACACTTAAATTTAGAGATGGCGGAATCCAAAAATCTTCAAAAAGCAGCAGCAAAGGCTTTATTATATGCTGCATAAAGACAAAAAAAAGTCATATTCTCACATTATACTGTTTATGAACTTGTGAACTCATGCCATCAAAAAGCATGAAAACTCTCTTTTAAATTATATTTTAAAAGATATTGTTAAAATAAAAGCATTCAAGTCACATCTAAATCGTAATATTAGTCATCACGATAACCATCTGCTCTTGTATCAACATCATTTGTTGTTCCTGGAACAATATGTGTCAAATAAATATATCCTAACCCTAGACATAAATTACAACACAAATCAGAGGTAAATTAGGCTATAGGTTGATAAGAATGTTGAATCCTTCTGCAGGCTACTCTGATATGTAGCAACAAGCTAATGACTGTCTACATGAGTGAATAATTAATACTATTTTTTGATCTATAACTGAGATTGTTAAATTTTTGAAAGTGTCCGAAAAAAGTAAGGGAGCCAAGACAGTACGACAAGTTGCTTTTATCAGAAAGAGCACTAACTTTGTGACACTTCACATTAAACTGCATGCTTCAGTGCTCTGGAGGTCTTTATAGATCTGTGACTTTATGATTTTATGATAGCTCTCCTTTATTATAACAGATCATTAAGCAAACATGACTTTAATAGCCATCATTATTTGGATACTCACAACCTGCATCTGCAGTAAGTATATAGAAATTCATATCATCATTCGATCTAAATGAGGCAATCCACAAATCCACAGGTGCTGAAATCACATTTGTACAATTATTTTGTGTAAATACTGTCATTAATTGGTAGTCTTCAGTGTGCAAAATTGCAATACCATACTTTGTCGTTGTAAAGAATAGGACATATTGGATCTCAGTCTGGCAGATGCATCATTGCTAAGTGTTAGACTTTTACATGTGCTAATTTTAATGCTGGTTACCACATTTTCTGTCTTTCTCTTCAGGTTCTGTGGGGCAGATTTTGACTCAGTCTGATGATCAAACAGTGAAGCCTGATCAGACTGTCACTATTCACTGTAATCATAAACCAGCAGTGAACTGTTGGAAATCAGGTACTTCTCAGTCTTGCATGTCCTGGTACAGTCAGAGGAGAAGCTCCTAAACTCCTGATCTATTTCACATTAGGGAAAGCATCTGTGTTTCTTCTAGATTCAGTGGCAGTGAAAGTGGAACATGGATTTTACTCTGATCATCAGTGGAGTCCAGCCTGAAGATTCAGGAGTTTATTACTGTCAGGGTGAAAGTAAGAAGCACAGTTTAAAAGCATTGTACAAAAATCCTTGGGTGAGACTGCAATATCAACTGACATATCAACATGTAAACCAATTAAATGAATGGAATAAAACAATTTGATAAAGAAGCAAATAAAATTAAAGACCAAAACTATTTTAAAGGAATTTAAAATGTTATAATAAATACACACAAATTAATAATTAGCATTTATTTAGCTAAATGTGTGTGTGTGTGTGTATTTTGTGTTTGATATATTTATTGACATATTTTTTGTACTTTTTTAAACATTTGTAATTATGTTTTATCACATTCAGGTGCAACCTGGAATTTACCTAAAAAAATGATCAAAATACACTACTTTTTTAACGTTTCGGGTCTGTAATTTTTTTTTTAATTTTTTTTTATTTTGAATAATGTAAATGTGGCATTTATTTGATTTTAAAAAAAGTAATATTGTAACAGTAATATTGTGTTATTACAATATAATGTACAATAAAACAATAAAATGTTAATACAATATAAATATATAAGTTTTAAATTTATTTTAAATGTAATTTATTCCTGTATTTCAACATGTAAATAACATTATTTGGTGCTCAAGAAGCATTTCTGATTATTATCAATGTTGGAAAATAGTTGTGCTGCTTAATATTTTTGTGGAAACAAACATAACTGTCGACACAAGCCTGCTTTGCATTAAACTGCATGCTTCAGCGCTCAGAAGATTTTTAAAGATCTGTGGCTTAATGCTTTTATGACTGACAGCTCTCTTTCATGATAACAGATCTAAAAGCAAGCATAACTTTAATAGCTATCTTTATCTGGGCACTCGCAACCTGCTCCTGGAGTAATTATATAGAAATTCATAAAATCAGCTGATTTAATCCACAGGTGGTGACATCAAGATTTAGTTTAGACTTCATGTAAATTCTGTACATACCTTTATAATTATTTCCTATATGCATGCCTTTTACCTGAATAAGCAGTGTACATTATTATATGTTATTATTAAACTTATAAGTTTTGATATGTACATTGTGTTTTCTGTGACTCTTCAGGTTTTGTAGGGCAGATTCTGACTCAATCTGAAGATCAAACATTGAATCCTGATCAGAGTGTTGCTATTCACTGTAATCACACACCAACATTGAATTGTGTGAATACAAAAAATAGAACTCAGGCTTGCATTTCCTGGTACCATCAGATTCCTGGAGAAGTTCCTAAACTCCTGATCTATTTCACATCAGAGAGAGCTTCAGGTGTTTCTTCTAGATTCAGTGGCAGTGAAAGTGGAAACCAGTGTTGGGCAGTAACGCATTGCTAACACATGTAATTTAATTATTTTTTTAGTAATGGAGTAATTTAACGCTTTAGAATTTCCAAATTAGTAATCAGAGTATAGTAGTTCTAAAACAAATGAATTGCTATTCATGTATTGGACAAAAGCAACAAGAACAACTCATTTAAAACAAAAATGATTAACACGCATAAGCATAGGCAGAGTTTCTATATAAGACGTGTTTGCAGCGTTAAACAATGTTGATTTCTGGAATGCAATGGCCAATCAGAGAATCCACTCATCGCTTGAAATGCCGTGCATTTTGCAACCATGCACGCAGCAGCCTATTGTTTTTAGTAAAAATAACAGTGGTTTGTGAATGTTGATGCTTAAATAACAAATATTTTATCAGGAGCGTTTATGCTGGGATGTTAGTCAACACACAAACTTACTATTTCAAGTAAATTTTGTGTACAGCAAAAATGTAATGTAACTAGTAATGTAACTAATTACTTTTAAATAATAATGTAATCAGAGCAGTAATTTGATTACTTTTAATAGGAGTAATCAGTAATCAGTAATTTAATTACATTTTCAGAGTAACTTGCCCAACACTGGTGGAAACCACATGGATTTTACTCTGACCATCAGTGGAGTTTAGTCTGAAGATTCAGGAGTTTATTACTGTCAGAGTCTTCATGACAAGGGAGTCTCTGGCACCAAGGACTGGGTGTTCATACAGTTTTAAAGCATCATACAAAAACCTCCTCGTGTGAGACTGCAGCACTGCAACTTTGAGCTTCTGTAGATGTTGATGTTGAAGATCATTATTCACCTCTCTGATTCACTGATGACAAAGAAAAGCTCAAATAGATAAAAAGGTCATTAAAGTAAATAAATTCTTTTGAACCTGTTTAGAAGACATAGGTATATATGCTTGTAGTCTTGTCAAACAAGGCAAAAAATGATCTGAGGATAGCTTATTTTCTTCTTCTATTGGTCTGTCCATCTTATTATTATGACTAACTAAATAATTAACTGAAATAGAAAGAGATTTACTTACTTCCAACTGAGAGTCGATTTCCTCCACCGAACGTGCGCCACAGTGATACAAACTCAATCGGTGCCTGTACAAAAACCTCCTGCACTAAAAGTAATGCTGAGATCAACACTAACACTCATGATAACACTGTAAAAATGTTTCTTAGTTCAGTTTTGCTCAGACTGGTAAAAATGAGAAATTACCTTTTTTTATTTTATTAATGTTAATTATTCAAATACTGCAAAATGTATTTTGATAATTTTTGACGTAAATTCCAGGATGCATCTGAATGCATTTTTGAAAGTGTTTTGCATATTAACTGAACACTGCGCTTAAAACTCCACTGATGATTATTAGTGTGAAACATCGACACACACACATAAGAAACAATGATATCTCTTATACTAATGCTGGGTCTGCTTGCTCAAGGTTCAAAAATATACCTTCCTCATTATAGAATTAACCTTTTTGGATTTTTTTTTTTTTTTAGTTTTATTATATTTTGTTTGACTTCTTTATGACAGAAGCACTTTTCTCTTTATCCATATTCTGAATTGTTTGTAATATTTGTTTTTGATCTCTCTCTCAGTGTCTCATGAAGAGGTTCAGTCTCCTGAGTCTCTGTCTGCTAAAGCAGGAGATTCTGTCTCTATCAGGTGCACTGGGACCAGCGGAGTTGGTGATGACATGAGCTGGTATCTGCAGAAACCTGGAGAAGCTCCTAAACTCCTGATCTACACAGCCAGTCAACGTCATTCTGGAGTCCCAGATCGGTTCAGTGGAAGTGGATCTGAACCTGATTTTACACTGAGCATACGTGGAGTCCAGCCTGAGGATGCAGGAGTTTATTACTGTATGGGGGATTATGGTGGTGGAGTGTACACACAGTGAAACAGCATCATACAAAAACCTCCCTCAGTCAGACAGCAAAGAGAATATGAGAATAATTTCAGGCAAGTTTCCCTGTATAATTAAACAACAGTTAAAGCAGTAATGAAGATTTTCTAAAGAATTCAACAATTTGTTCACTTAAAATGTCATTTTAGATTTTAGTGAAATAAGTGAAATGTTGAGCATCATTGTGGACAGAAGTTTATGCTTAAAAGCTGGAATCATAAGAGTTATTATCTGCAGCATTAAAATACTTCACATTTCACCATATATGAACATGTGAACTCATGCCATCAAAACATACCCAAATGATTCTTTTTAAGTTATATTTTCAATATTAAAATATACTGTTAATATTGTTACCATAACATATGTACAGTCTGCTTTGTTTAAAATCATATGCTATAAAAGAAATGATCAAACATGAAAAAAGATATATAGGTATTTGTTAAGCCTTAACCTGAATATAACCCATTTCTCTGTTCCTAAAATCGAAATAGTTGACAACAAGGACCAACAAGAATGCTTGATATAGGAACAAGTGTGAAATGGCAAAATCATGGTAACTGCCGTCCTTCTACAGCACATTGATATTCAGTGTCACTGCCTTTCAGAATCACTGGAATCATATGCTGACACTAAACAAGGATTGAGAAAAGATAAAAACTGACGTTTCATTCTTTTTAAACCATTTCTATCAGTCACTCTAAGTGTCTTTTATTTCCCTTGCACCTGAAAAGTTAATCAAGCACATCTGAGCCCATCAAAACAGCTTTCAGCTCACTTCAAACACAGGCCTTTGTTTGAGGTTCATAATATTTTCATATTAAATAGACCACCTGAGTTGCAATGTTGAAAGGGGTGTGTCGATGTGAAATATGGCAGCAGACAAGTCTGCTGTAAATGGTAATAAGTTTTTTATGCTGTATCTTAATAATTTTAAGGCGCTATGTATGAAAGCATTTAAAAATAACACACAGTATTCTCTAAAAATGTAAGTTACACAGTATTACCTGTCAGTTTTTAATAGAAGTATTAGCAAAAAAAAAATAAGATTCTAATATTTATAATCCAACTTAAGAATTTTGTGATCATTCTGATGGTAATTTATATAATATATAAATAGATTAAAAAGAAGTGCAACTAATCTTAGTTTTCACATCTCGCAGGCTCTTTTTAATGGAATAAAAAATCAGTCATTTTAAAGTATCTTGTGAATCTCACACAAGTAATGCTGACTTAGTTACAAGTAAAAAGAAGTATTTATCTGTGTGTATCATTACTTACACAAAAGAGTATTATTATTGCAAAAATATACAGTACAACACTTGCATAATTATCATTAATTATTTTCATTCTTTTCAGTTTTTGCACTTCCTTCCAGCACTTAATTTGGCTCTTTAATGTCAAATAAGGGACATCAAATTGCAGACTGTGTCCAGCCTCCAGTTGGATAATTGTAAAATAACAAACAGATTGTAGGAACTTCTGGTCACATACGGTGCTTTGCATAGACACTGTCAGTGATCTGAACATGTTTATAGGTCTGTTTAACTCTTCATTGAGCTTCTCTTCATGAAAGCAGATCTAACAGTCAACATGACTTTGTTCTCTTTTATCATTTGGATATCACTCTACAGCATGCAAGGTAGAAGTCATTGCAGATATTGTTACATGTCAACTTTTAAATATATATTTAAGTAATAATATGATATATTATATAATAATATGTGCTGTTATCACTTGTTCTACACAGGTTGTTTTGGACAAATTGTTGTGACTCAGTCTGAGGGTAAATCAGTCCAGCTTGGCCAAACCGTCTCTATTGACTGTAAAGTTAATACTGTGGTTTACAAATATGAGCAAGGCAGTGTCTCTAAAGGGCGTTATTATGTATCTTGGTACAGCCAAAAGCCAGAAGAGGCTCCCAGACTCTTGATTTATTATACAAATGAAAAAAACTCAGGAATCCCATCAAGATTCAGTGGCAGTGGACAAGCAAATGGTCTTGACTTCAGTCTGACCATCAGTGATGCCCAGCTTGAAGAAGCAGGAGATTATTACTGTCAGAGTTACCATCAGATCAATGGTAAAGATGTGTTCACACAGTGAAAAGCTCCCATACAAAAACCTCCCTTGGTCAGGTTACTATTTTTTTCTGATGCAGCTGCAAGTACCTTAAGGAACAAACACAATGAAACACACAATGCCTGTTTGCTGCTTCACACATCAGTGTGTGTTCAGTCCTGCCAGAGTCACTGACACACAACACAATAATGTCTAACTAATTCTGTCTTCACAGGGTCTGCCTGCACATTGTTAAATCTTATGTTTCAAAATTATTTCTATTTTTCTGCAGTTTAAACACATCTTTCAATTTTGCTGCTCATCACATGATCGCAAATCACCCCCCACCCCACTTTTTTTCAATGTATAAGAACTAGTATTTTTTTAATATAATGAATGCATTTTTATTTTATTTATTTATTTATTGCAAATGTTTAATTTCACAGTAAGAAGTCAACACCATATTTGAGTCAAAATGCTTTTATTTGGAAGCAATAAAAAAATAATAAACAAATCATTCATTGCATCGCAGTCATAGAATTATAAAAGATAAGAATATCTGAACAATATGCTAACAGCATGAAAGATTTGCTGAACATTGACTGATTTTCAACAGTGTGCCAGTGTGTGTATTTCACTGGTCGTCACTGCACTGCTGTGTGTTGAAGCTCTTGGTCACTGCATTGTGGGATGAGTGAGTGGCATCACAGCTGACAGTTGTTACTCTGCTCCACTCACTCTCAGTGAGGCTCAGGCTGCTGCTCCAGCTGTACAGTCCATCCTTCTGCAGCTGACTGGGACTCAGATTGACACCAGAGCTCCTGCTGCTGCCGTCCACCTTCCAGCTCAGCTTCCAGTCAGAGGGGAATCCCTTACTGGCCACACACAGCACTGTAGCCTTACCCTGCTGTAGCTCGTCTCTGGAGGGCGGCAGCACTGTGAGAGTGGGACCAGTGTCAGCTAAAGAGAGACAGAGAGATGGAAACTGTGAAGTTTCATTTGTTTGAAAAACAGCTCTATCAGTCATTCTGAGTGTCTTTCACTTCCCTTTAAGAGATTCAAAATGAAACAAGCAGATCTGAAGTGCAGCAGCCCGTAAAAACACATTTTACCAGTTTATTTATTATACATAATGTAATATTATGGTTTATTAGTTATTAGTTAATGTATGTTAATGTATATATACAGGGGTTGGACAATGAAACTGAAACACCTGGTTTTAGATCACAATTAGTATGATATTGGGCCTCCTTTTGCAGCCAATACAACATAATTTCATCGTGGGAGTGACAAATACAAGTCCTGCAAAGCAGCCAGAGGGATTTTGAGCCATTTTCCTCTTGCAGAACAGTGGCCAGGTCACTATGTGATGCTGATGTGGGAAAACGTTTCCTGACTCGCTCCTCCAAAACACCCCAAAGTGGCTCAATAATATTCAGATCTGGTGACTATGCAGGCCATGGGAGATGTTCAACTTAATTTTCATGTTCATTAAACCAGTCTGTCACCAGTCTTGCTGTGTGTATTGGTGCATTATTATCCTGATACAGAGCACTACCTTCAAGGTACAATGTTTGAACCATTGGGTGCACATAATGAAACTTTACACTCTGCTCTAACTGGTGTAATGTACAATAAGTGAAGATTGGGCACCAGACAGCGCAAATATAGCCATGAAACCTCCAATACTATATTGGCGAGTGTTTCAGTTTCATTGTCCAACCCCTGTATATATATATATATATATATATATATATATATATATATATATTTTTTTTTTTTTTTTTTTTTTTTTTTTTTTTTTTTTTTACTGTATATATATATATATATTTTTTACTGTATTACTTATAGTTATAGCTGCTTGTAGTTTGAAAACCAAACCAAAATAAAACACATTTCTGTCTCATGTGACATTCAATGAAAAAGTAATTAACATAAACTTGATTAATCAACACTGTAAAATAATACTGCAATTAGTTATATCAGCTTAATGGTTTTTGAGATAACTTAACCAAACATAACCAAACTAAACTTTTTTTTTTAAGTAAAGCATGAACGCTTAAATTTGAAACAACACATTATTTTTTATTTTAATGTTGAATTTTAAGTTGTGAGCCATGTCTGAAGTTCAACAGCCCGTTAAAACAGATTAGTATCAGTATTATTCAGTATCCATAAAAAACAATAAAGATTTCTTTATATATTGAATTTATATCTACCTTTCAGGTTTATATTCTAAACAATATAGTCAGACTTTAAAAAGAAAATAATTTTGTATTTTGTATTTCACCTTAAATTTAGATGTTTCATTTTTTTTCCCTATATACATTGAATAATGACCCTTTTTTCCTCTTTAAAAATGAAATAAATTTATTTTCAGTTCATAATAACACATCCAGATTCATGGTCAAATCTGATCACTAACAATACAGATTTTTATATGTGTTTAATGTCGCATTTTACATAGTAACTGACATCTGAAACAGTAGTTAGACATATTTCTATTTCACGTGAAGTAAATAAACATAATCTATGAAATGCATATATTTACCACTCAAATAGATAAAAAGGTCATTAAGGTAAACCAATTCTTTTGAAGCTGTGCTTATAGCCATGTCACACAGGGCAAAAAATGTCTGAGAATAGCCTATTCTTAGTTTTAGTTAGTCTTTCTTCTATTGGTCTGTTGTTATTATTATTACTAATTAGTTAAAAGAAGCAGAAACAGAAATAGCAAAAGAAATAATAGAAATAGAAAGAGATTTACTTACTTCCAACTGAGAGTCGAGTTCCTCCACCGAACGTGCGCCACAGTGATACAAACTCAATCGGTGCCTGTACAAAAACCTCCTGCACTAAAACTGACACTGACATCAACACCAGCACTCACAATAACACTGTAAGACTGTTTCTTAGTTTAATTTTGCACAGACAGGTCAAAATGAGTAATTACCTATTTTTATTTTATTAATGTTAATTAATTAAATGTTGCATGTATGTATTTGATTGTTTTTGAGGTAAATTCCAGGATGCATCTGAATGTGTTTTTGAAAGTGTTTTGCATATTAACTGAACACTGCGCTTAAAACTCCACTGATGATTATTAGTGTGTGACACTGACACACACACACAAGAAACAATGATTTCTCTTATACTAATGCTGGGTACACTGGGTCTGCTTGTTCAAGGTTCAAAAATACATTTTCTACATCATGGAATTAATCATTTGGAATTTATTTTTATATTATTTATATTATTTGTGCTTTCTTTTAGTTTTATTATATTTAGTTTGATTGCTTTATAACAGAAGCACTTTTCTCTTTATCTGTATTCTGAATTGTTTGTAATATTTGTTTTTGCACTCTCTCAGTGTCTCATGAAGAGGTTCAGTCTCCTGAATCTCTGTCTGCTAAAGCAGGAGATTCTGTCTCTATCAGCTGCACTGGGACCAGTGGAGTTGGAAGCGACATGAGCTGGTATCTGCAGAAACCTGGAGAAGCTCCTAAACTCCTGATCTACAGTGCCAGTCGACGTCATTCTGGAGTCCCAGATCGCTTCAGTGGAAGTGGATCTGAACCTGATTTTACACTGAACATACGTGGAGTCCAGCCTGAGGATGCAGGAGTTTATTACTGTATGGGGTATTATAGTGGTGGTGTGTTCACACAGTGAAACAGCATCGTACAAAAACCTCCCTCAAACATACAGCAAAGAGAAAATGAGAAAAATTTTGGGCAAGTTTCCCTGTATAATTAAACAACAGTTAAAGCAGTAATGAAGATTTTTTAAAGTATTAAGCAGTTTCTTCACTTAAATTGTCATTTTTAGATTTCAGTGAAATACGTGAAATGTTGAGCGTCATTGTAGACAGAAGCTTATGCTTAAAAGCTGGAATCATAAGAGTTATTATCTGCGGCATGAAAATTCACATTACACCATATATGAACGTGAACTCATACCATCAAAACATACTCAAATGATTCTTTTTTAAGTTATATTTTCAATATTGAAATATACTGTTATTATTGTTACCACAACGTATGTACAGTCCACTTTGTAAAATCATATGCTATAAAATAAATTATCAAACATATAAAAAGATATATAGGTATTTGTTAAGCCTTAACCTGAATATAACCCATTTCTCTATTCCTAAAATCTAATTAGTTGACAACAAGGACTAACAAGAATGCTTGATATAGGAACAAGTGTGAAATGGCAAAATCATGGTAACTGTGGTCCTTCTACAGCACACTGGTATTCAGCGCAACTGCCTTCAAGACTAATATTCACTGGAATCATATGCTGACACTAAACAAGGATTGAGAAAAGATAGAAACTGAAGTTTCATTCTTTGTAAAACCATTTCTATCACTTACTCTCCATGTCTCTCACTTCCCTTGTTGTCTAGATCTTTTCAGATGAAGTAGATCTAGACAACACCTGAGCTGCAATGTGGAAAAGGGTGTGTCGATGTGAAATATATGGCAGAAGGAAAGTCTGTTGTGATTGTTTGTGCTGTATCTGAACAAATTTAAGGCACATTTAAAAACAATCACACAATATTCACTAAAAACAAAGTTACACAGTATTACCTGTCATTTTTTAATAAAAGTATTAGCAACAAAGAAGTTTCTATAATCCAAACTATTTAGTAGTCATTCTGATGGCAATTTATATAATATATAAATAGTAGGGCTGTCAAACGATTAATCACGATTAATGGCAAAATAAAAGTTTGAGGTTGCCTAATAAACGTGTGTATACTGTGTGCAGTTATTATGTATATATAAATACAAACACATTCAGGTACATATATAAGAAATATTTACAAGTATATGTATTTATTATAATTTTTATATAATTTATTATATATAAATACAAATATTTTTTACATAGATAACATTTCTCTTAAATATATACATTAATTTGTGTGTATTTATATATAAATAATAATTACACACAGTACACACGCATATATTAGGCAAACTCAGACTTTTATTTTGTATGCTATTAATCGCGATTAATCATTTGACAGCCCTAATAAAGAGATTTAAAAAATTGGAACTAATCTTAGTTTCTTTGGAAGTAATCTTAGTTAAAATCACATTTCTCAGGTCTTTTTAAGAGAAAAAATAATCAGTCATCAAGTGTCTTGTGAATCTCACCCAAGTACTTAGTTACAAGTATTATTGCAAAAAAATACAGTACAACACTTGCATAATTATTGTTAAGTATTTTTATTCTTTTCAGTTTCTGCACTTCCTTCCAGCACTTAATTTGGCTATTTAATGTCAAATACTTGTTCTACACAGGTTGTTTTGGACAAATTGTTGTGACTCAGCCTGAGGGTAAATCAGTCCAGCTTGGTCAAACCATCTCTGTTGACTGTAAAGTTACTACTGTGGTTTACAAATATGAGCAAGGCACTGTCTAAAGGGTGTTATTATGTATCTTGGTACAGCTAAAAGCCTGAAGAGGCTCCCAGACTCTTGGTTTATTATACAAAAAAAAAAAAAAAAAAAACTCAGGAATCCCATCAAGATTCAGTGGCAGTGGACAAGCAAATGGTCTTGACTTCAGTCTGACCATCAGTGATATCCAGCTTGAAGATGCGGGAGATTATTACTGTCAGAGTTTCCATGAAATCAGTGGTAAAGATGTGTTCACACAGTGAAAAGTTCCTATACAAGAACCTCACTTGGTCAGGTTACTAACTTTTTCTGATGCAGCTGAAAGTGCTTTGAGGAACAAACACAATGACACACATAATGCTTGTTTGCTGCTTCACACATCAGTGTGTGTTCAGTCCTGCAAAATGCTTTTATTTGGAAGCAATAAAAAATAATAAACAAAACATTCATTGCATTGCAGTCATAGAAATATGACAGATAAGAATATCTGAACAATATGCTTACAGCTTTGCTAAACATTGACTGATTTGGGACAGCGTGCTAGTGTGTGTATTTCACTGGTCATCACTGCACTGCTGTGTGTTGAAGCTCTTGGTCACTGCATTGTGGGACAGGTGAGTGGCGTCACAGCTGATGGTTTTTACTCTGCTCCACTCACTCTCAGTGAGGCTCAGGCTGCTGCTCCAGCCGTACAGTCCATCCTTCTGCAGCTGACTGGGACTCAGATTGACACCACTGAGATTCTGTCTCTATTAAATGCACTGGGACCAGTGGAATTGAAAGCGACATGAGTCGTTATCTGCAGAAACCTGGGGAATCTCCTAAACTCCTGATCTATAAAGTCAGTGAACTTGAATCTGAAGTCCCAGATCGGTTCAGTGTAAGTGGATCTGAACCTGATTTCAAACTGAACATAAGTGAAGTCCAGCCCGAGGATGCAGGAGTGTATTACTATGGGGGTTTATAATGGCCCAGTATTCACACAGTGAAATAGCATCGTACAAAGACCTCTCAGTCAGACACTATGAGAATATGTGAATGCTGAGAAGTTCACAATATCAGTATCATAATTAGTCTTACTCACTAGTTAATTCAGTATGAATGAAATTTGAACAAACATATTCTGGCTGTGTTTGTAACCAAACATATTCTCACATTTATCCTTTTAATTGTTTTAATCCTAAAAGGAGATCTGTGTAAATTTCAGGCTATAGATGCCATAACTTGTAACATTTTTAAACAGCAATTAAAACAGTGGTAAAAATGTAAATGATTCAATCTGTTCATGAAATTTTAATTGCCATTAATTCAGCTGAAAAGAATATAAATGAAGAAATGTTAGCCTTTTGCCAATTCATCTTATGCTAATCATCTTTACTCAGTTGTCAAGATTCTACAAATTTGCAAAAGAAGATTCAGAGTCTGGAATAACTGTTTAAATGCAGCATGTATAAACACATCACATTATTCTGCATATAATCATAAAATAAGATGAAAACATAGCATAATTCTTTTTTTAATTATATTTTTAGTTTTAAAATAAGTATCCATGCCCTCACAGCCACAACATTATACATACATATTATACTTTATTTCATAATATATATTGTAAACGTAATTATCAAACCATTTTTTTTTTTTTTTGTATAGTTGGTATTTAAATGGTATGTGAAGTCGGACATCATGATCAACATCTGTTCTTGGATGAACATTGTTTTATTGATTTTGGAACATTCATTGTGTGTGCTAAAGAAATATATCCTAGCCATAAACTATGGCACAAATAATAGGGAAATTATAGGTTGATAAGAACACTGAATCTTTCTGCATGTTACATCCCCAGTTGGAGTCAAATAGTGCCTTTCTTTATGAAGAAATCATTAAATCAAAAATATCTGGCTCAGCCAGATTAACAGTTGAAATATGTTTCAGTAAGACAGTCAGAGAGGTTTGTTGTTCTCAGAAAGAACATTTACATTGTGAAGAGCATTTGCATTGAACTGCATGCTTCAGTGCTCTAGAGGTCTTTATAGATTTATGACTTCATGATTTTTACGACTGACATGATAACAGATCTAAAAGCAAACATGACGTTAATAGCTGTCATTATCTGGACACTCACAACCTGCACCTGGAGTAAGTATATAGAAATTTATGCCATCAGATGGATAACAGAAAACAAAAAACTTAGCAATCCACAGATCCACATGTACTGAGATCAAGATAAAGTTTAGACCTCATCTCCTGCAAATACTGTACATTAATTAACTTATATATATTTTATTTTATGTTTTAAGTTTTTACATGAGCATGTGCAGTAAAAATGACATTAACAATGAACTTTAGCTAATGTGTTTTGATCTTCAGGTCAGGTTTTTTTATTGTCATAGTGTCTGATAAGCTAAACGTGAAAAAATGCTTAAACGTTGTGCAACAGTAAGAAACACTGTGTGCTCATTTTGGCAGACCTTATAACTAGATGTGAGACTTTTAAATGTGCTTATCAGTTTAATATTATTCTGTTTTCTGTGTTTCTCTTCAGGTTCTGTGGGGCAGATTCTGACTCAATCTGAAGATCTAACAGTGAACCCTGATCAGACTGTCACTATTCACTGTAAACACACACCGGCAGTATACTGTGTTAAAAAAGATACTTCTCAGTATTGCATGGCCTGGTACCATCAGATTCCTGGAGAAGTTCCTAAACTCCTGATTTATGCCACATCAGACAGAGCTTCAGGTGTTTCTTCTAGATTCAGTGGCAGTGAAAGTGGAAACCACATGGATTTTACTCTGACCATCAGTGGAGTCCAACCTGAAGATTCAGGAGTTTATTACTGTCAGAGTGAACATGGTATAAAAAAAGACTCAGAGAAGCTAGACTGGGTGTTCACACAGTGTAAAATCATCATACAAAAACCTCCTCTGGTTAGACTGCAGCGCTGCAGGTTTAAGATTATTATTCACCTCACTCACTTTACACACAAAGATTCTCTTTAATGCTGCTAAACTGCTGATGTTCATTATTGCCACACACTCTACATTCTACATATTTTATTAATAATAAACCACCAGAATGTTTCCACATGAATTACAGTTCAATAAAATCCATCCAACCTCGATGAATGCTAACTCACAATGGACATTCTCAAATACACGCTTTAACCAACTATACGAATAGCCCAGTTCAGTTTGAAATAAGGCAGAATCTGTTTTGCTTTATTCTATATTTGTTAACAACCACAAGAAGTGTTTTCCTGCTATATTTAAAATAAAATATATAAGCTGTTTATTTTCTTATGATGTTGATGTTCAACTCAACTTCATATGAATTATACAAGCATATAAAATTAATTCAATACTATGGTAAATTAAAGAAAAAAATAACTAAATAAGGACAAAACAATACAAATTAATGATTTAAAAAGCTTTTATTTGCCAAAATAATAACAATACAATAGCACACTTTTAATGAAATTCATCATACGTGTTAAAGCAGGGTTAAAGATTAAAGAAAATACACAGTGTTGTTTGTCCATTAACCCATTGGTTCTTTGAGTATGAGTGAATAATTATGCATGACTATAATCTATGTCTGTGTGTGTATTTCACTGGTCATCACCACACTGCTGTGTGTTGAGGCTGACGAGTGTGTGTTGTGGGACGAGTGGGTGGCATCACAGCTGACAGCTGTTGCTGTGCTCCACTCACTCTCAGTGAGGCTCAGGCTGCTGCTCCAGCTGTACAGTCCATCCTTCTGCAGCTGACTGGGACTCAGATTGACACCAGAGCTCCTGCTGCTGCCGTCCACCTTCCAGCTCAGCTTCCAGTCAGAGGGGAATCCCTTACTGGCCACACACAGAACTGTAGCCTTACCCTGCTGTAGCTCGTCTCTGGAGGGTGGCAGCACAGTGAGAGTGGGACGAGCCGCAGCTAAAAAGAGACAGAGAGATGGAAACTGTGATGTTTCATTCTTCTGAAAAACAGCTCTATCAGTCATTCTGAGTGTCTTTCACTTCCCTTTAAGAGATTAAGAGTGAATCAAACAGAATTGCACCAGCTCGTAAAAACACATTTTACCAGCCATTACACATATATTTAAAACAATTTATTTATTATACATAATTTTATATCATTGTTTCTGGCCTCATTTGTTTAAATTATTGTTAAAAAAACTTACTATACTGTATTACTTGCTGTTTGTACAAAACTACACCAGAGGAATACACATTGTTCTATACTTATTGCTTTTTTTATGTTAAAAGTTTTAATTTGTTAAGCAGATCTTAAATGCAACAACCTGTAAAAACACATTATTTATTCATATTAAAAAATATTCAAAATCAAAATCAAGATTTATATATTATATATATATATGGATTTATATCTACCTTCTATATTCAGAACTAAAAAAATAAAATAATTTTGTATTTGATAAATATTTAACCAAAAATTGAGGTGTTTTATTTTGTTCCTAAATACATTAAATAATGTTCCTAAATTTCTCCTTGAAAAATGTAAAAAATGAAAGAGATGTATTTTTAGTTCATAGTTACACACTCAGATTAATGGTCAAATCTGATCATTAACAACACAGATTTTTATGTGTTTACATATATGTATTTTACAGTACTTATTTATAGTAACTAACATTGTTGAAGTTGAAGTTTATTTGCTTTATTTAGCCATGCTGAGATTGAATTAATGTAGAATTAATTATTTCTATTTCTTGTGAAGTACATGAAATAATAATAATCTAGAAAATGCATATATTTTATTCACCACTCAAATAGGTAAAAATGTCATTAAGGTAAGCAAATTATTTTGAACCCATTTAGAAGACATAAGTATATTTGTAGTCATGTCAAAATCTCAGGTCTGAGGATAGCCTATTTTTTTCTTCTATTGGTCTGTTCCTCTTCTTAGTATTATAACTAATAATTAATAGAAATATAAACAGAAAGAGATTCACTTACTTAGAGTTGAGTTCCTCCACCTAACGTTTACCACAGTGATACAAACTCAATCGGTGCCTGTACAAAAACCTCAGGCACTAAAACTAATGCTGGCATCAGCACCAACACTCACAGTAACATTGTAAAACTGTTTCTTGGTTTATTTTTGCACAGACAGGTCAGAATTAAAAGTTACCTATTTTTATTTTATTAATGTAAATTAATTAAATTCTGCATGTATGTATTTTGATGTATTTTGGATTTTTGAGGTAAATTCCAGGATACATCTGAATGTATTTTTGAAAGTGTTTAGCATATTAACTAAACACTGCACTTAAAACTCCACTGATGATTATTAGTGTGAAACATCGACACACACACACGCATAAGAAACAATGATTTCTCTTATACTAATGCTGGGGACATTGGGTCTGCTTGCTCAAGGTTAAAAAATATATTTTCTATGTTATGAAATTAATAATTTGGAATTTATTTTATATTTATTTTAATTTGTGCTTTCTTTCTAGTTGTATTATATTTAGTTTGACTGCTTTATAACAGAAGCACATTTCTCTTTATCCATATTCTGAATTATTTGTAATATTTGTTTTTGCACGTTCTCTCAGTGTCTCATGAAGAGGTTCAGTCTCCTGAGTCTCTGTCTGCTAAAGCAGGAGATTCTGTCTCTATCAGCTGCACTGGGACCAGCGGAGTTGGTGATGACATGAGCTGGTATCTGCTGAAGCCTGGAGAAGCTCCTAAACTCCTGATCTACAGTGCCAGTCAGCATCATTCTGAGGTCCCAGATTGCTTCAGTGGAAGTGGATCTGAACCTGATTTTACACTGAATATACATCCAGCCTGAGAATGCAGGAGTCTATTACTGTATGGTGGTTTATATTGATCCAGCATTGCAACACGTTCTCACTCCTAACTCGTCACATATTGAAGATTGGGCAGGGCCCCTTTGGCGTCAGTTCTGGACGCTTAGGGTACCCCTTTAGCGTCATCTTTCTACGTGCAGGGTCCTCCAGTACTTAACGTAAGAAACTCTTGGCATCAATTTGCTAACGCGAAAGGCACGGGGAATTTTATTGTCGTGATTAAATTATATATTGAGTAATAATATTGCTATTGTTGCATATATGTTGGGGTGTAATTATTTTTTTTTTTTTCAATGCGAACAGTCAAAATAGTTTAATTTATATTACACTATTTACACATTGAACCCAACCTCTGCCCCTAAACCTAACCATTTGTCAACAAAACACAAGATATAACAGGCAATTACAACTATATTCATAACTTATTCAAAAAGTATTAATATTCCAAGGGTTCCGAAGCAAAACGATTGATTTGTGAGAAGAATAGACGCGATCGCCGTCTCCGTCCGCCGTTCTCTGTGCTGCACTGCAGTCTGTCTGTGCTTGAATTCAAAAAATGCCGCCAGAAGACGCAAGCCTGGTTGTGAAATGCTATTGGCTCTTGGGTGTCTCGTGACCGATTGTGTCATGCTGTTGTGAAATGCCATTGGCTGGTATGTGTCTCGTGATCGATTGCGTCATGCTAATGCTTGGGTGTGTCTTCTTGAGATGTGAGCGCGTTAACGGAGTATGGAAGGCCATTAGGGCCAAAACGTGTTGTAGAAACGCGTTAACGCGTAACTACGTGTTAACCCGAAATTATGTGTTAACACGAAATTTACGCGTTAACACGCAATTACGTGTTAACCCGTAATTTACGCGTTAACACGCAATTTTGTGCTGGCATTGAGCTTTAACACCATCTAGTGGTTGTTTTCTAATGAATTTTAACTTTTAAATTAATTTTACTTAGGTGTACATTTAATATGGAACACCATTGGGGACAATACCTATTATATGAAACGCGTGAAATCTGGACGCATTAACACGCAAAGTTTGTACGCGTAAATACGAAGTATATGTTCGGGTGTCGCGTCAGACTGCACAACAACCAATAGCGTTGCTCTATTTAGGATTTAATTTGCATTTGTGATGGGATGGCACGTTGCTGTATACGTATATAAACATCAGACGACATTTCTTTTCGTGAGGGATGACGTGCTGTTAGGTAAGCAAATACCTATGCAAACGTCACACGTAACATTTGTTCGTGAATGAGATCATAATTTTACGTTGGCATGTACATAGGCAAGTGTAAAACTTTAGAGTCAATGATGCATTTATACGTTGGTTGTGATGTCAGTGCTGTGTCATCTCATCCCGTTTGTACTCATGCAGGTTAGAAATAATACAAATAATACAAATATATTGAATGTATACTGTATATGTCAGATAAAAATAATGTAATAACAACAATATATTGTAACAATCACAAATTTAACAATTATATTATAACAATCAGGCAAATCCAAAAGCAGAAAACAAAGCACCAGTAGCCTATGACAATTCACAAATCTTTATTCAACCTTTAAGTCAAGTCAAGTCAAGTCACCTTTATTTATATACCGCCTTTAACAATACAGAATTGTGACAAGGCGGCTGTACAGTATTAGATAGGAAACAGTACATCAACAATGCCAAAGGCAACAGTAAACACTCACATTTTAGGTAAAGGTAGTTAATCAAAAACAATAAAATAAAATGCAATATTGTGTTGAGAGAAAGTGTCCCCAACTAAGCAAGCCAGAGGCGACAGCGGCAAGGAACCAAAACTCCATCGGTGACAAATGGAGAAAAAAACCTTGGGAGAAACCAGGCTCAGTCGGGGGGCCAGTTCTCCTCTGGCCAAAGGTCCCGTGGTCTTGTGCCGACAGCCGTCTAGGTGACGAGGTCTTCACTGTGGATCCGTCTCTGGGGCTCATCTAGTTGATGTGGACTCCGATGACATTCAGGGCTGTAGAGGTCGTCACTAGGTGCTGATCCACCATCTGGGCTGGGTTCGGACTGGATCCGGGGGACTGCAGTGACCATCTGATCTGGATACGGACTGGATCTGGTGGTTAATGTGACCTCGGGATAAGAGAGAAACAGACTAATATTAGCGTAGATGCCATTCTTCTGACGATGCACTGAGTACATCGGGTGTTATGGGAAGTGTTCCCGGTTCCGGTTGACCTAATTAATGCAGCCTAACAATCCTTTAACGGATTTGAATTATAAGAATATGTTGATGTGTTATGTGTAAGCAAGGTTAAAGAGATGGGTCTTTAATCTAGATTTAAACTGACAGAGTGTGTCTGCGTCCCGAACATTGTAGGGTAGATTGTTCCAGAGTTTGGGCGCTAGATAAGAAAATGATCTCCCGCCCGCGGTTGATTTTGATATTCTAGGTATTATCAAATTGCCAGAGTTTTGAGAACGCAGCGGACGTGAGGGACTATAATGTGATAGGAGCTCGCTCAGGTACTGAGGAGCTAAACCATTAAGGGCTTTGTAAGTAATTAGCAAGATTTTAAAATCTATACGATGTTTAATAGGGAGCCAGTGCAGTGTAGACAGAACCGGGCTAATATGATCATACTTTTTGGTTCTAGTAAGAACTCTAGCTGCTGCATTTTGGACCAGCTGGAGTTTGTTTATTAAGCGGGCAGAACAACCACCCAATAAAGCATTACAATAATCTAACCGTGAGGTCATAAATGCATGAATTAATGTTTCAGCATTTGACATTGATAGCATAGGTCGTAGTTTAGATATATTTTTGAGATGGAAAAATGCAGTTTTGCAAATACTAGAGATGTGGTTTTCAAAGGAAAGATTACCATCAAATAGCACACCTAGGTTCCTAACAACCAATAGCGTTGCTCTATTTAGGATTTAATTTGCATTTGTGATGGGATGGCACGTTGCTGTATACGTATATAAACATCAGACGACATTTCTTTTCGTGAGGGATGACGTGCTGTTAGGTAAGCAAATACCTATGCAAACGTCACACGTAACATTTGTTCGTGAATGAGATCATAATTTTACGTTGGCATGTACATAGGCAAGTGTAAAACTTTAGAGTCAATGATGCATTTATACATTGGTTGTGATGTCAGTGCTGTGTCATCTCATCCCGTTTGTACTCATGCAGGTTAGAAATAATACAAATAATACAAATATATTGAATGTATACTGTATATGTCAGATAAAAATAATGTAATAACAACAATATATTGTAACAATCACAAATTTAACAATTATATTATAACAATCAGGCAAATCCAAAAGCAGAAAACAAAGCACCAGTAGCCTATGACAATTCACAAATCTTTATTCAACCTTTAAGTCAAGTCAAGTCAAGTCACCTTTATTTATATACCGCCTTTAACAATACAGAATTGTGACAAGGCGGCTGTACAGTATTAGATAGGAAACAGTACATCAACAATGCCAAAGGCAACAGTAAACACTCACATTTTAGGTAAAGGTAGTTAATCAAAAACAATAAAATAAAATGCAATATTGTGTTGAGAGAAAGTGTCCCCAACTAAGCAAGCCAGAGGCGACAGCGGCAAGGAACCAAAACTCCATCGGTGACAAATGGAGAAAAAAACCTTGGGAGAAACCAGGCTCAGTCGGGGGGCCAGTTCTCCTCTGGCCAAAGGTCCCGTGGTCTTGTGCCGACAGCCGTCTAGGTGACGAGGTCTTCACTGTGGATCCGTCTCTGGGGCTCATCTAGTTGATGTGGACTCCGATGACATTCAGGGCTGTAGAGGTCGTCACTAGGTGCTGATCCACCATCTGGGCTGGGTTCGGACTGGATCCGGGGGACTGCAGTGACCATCTGATCTGGATACGGACTGGATCTGGTGGTTAATGTGACCTCGGGATAAGAGAGAAACAGACTAATATTAGCGTAGATGCCATTCTTCTGACGATGCACTGAGTACATCGGGTGTTATGGGAAGTGTTCCCGGTTCCGGTTGACCTAATTAATGCAGCCTAACAATCCTTTAACGGATTTGAATTATAAGAATATGTTGATGTGTTATGTGTAAGCAAGGTTAAAGAGATGGGTCTTTAATCTAGATTTAAACTGACAGAGTGTGTCTGCGTCCCGAACATTGTAGGGTAGATTGTTCCAGAGTTTGGGCGCTAGATAAGAAAATGATCTCCCGCCCGCGGTTGATTTTGATATTCTAGGTATTATCAAATTGCCAGAGTTTTGAGAACGCAGCGGACGTGAGGGACTATAATGTGATAGGAGCTCGCTCAGGTACTGAGGAGCTAAACCATTAAGGGCTTTGTAAGTAATTAGCAAGATTTTAAAATCTATACGATGTTTAATAGGGAGCCAGTGCAGTGTAGACAGAACCGGGCTAATATGATCATACTTTTTGGTTCTAGTAAGAACTCTAGCTGCTGCATTTTGGACCAGCTGGAGTTTGTTTATTAAGCGGGCAGAACAACCACCCAATAAAGCATTACAATAATCTAACCGTGAGGTCATAAATGCATGAATTAATGTTTCAGCATTTGACATTGATAGCATAGGTCGTAGTTTAGATATATTTTTGAGATGGAAAAATGCAGTTTTGCAAATACTAGAGATGTGGTTTTCAAAGGAAAGATTACCATCAAATAGCACACCTAGGTTCCTAACAACCAATAGCGTTGCTCTATTTAGGATTTAATTTGCATTTGTGATGGGATGGCACGTTGCTGTATACGTATATAAACATCAGACGACATTTCTTTTCGTGAGGGATGACGTGCTGTTAGGTAAGCAAATACCTATGCAAACGTCACACGTAACATTTGTTCGTGAATGAGATCATAATTTTACGTTGGCATGTACATAGGCAAGTGTAAAACTTTAGAGTCAATGATGCATTTATACATTGGTTGTGATGTCAGTGCTGTGTCATCTCATCCCGTTTGTACTCATGCAGGTTAGAAATAATACAAATAATACAAATATATTGAATGTATACTGTATATGTCAGATAAAAATAATGTAATAACAACAATATATTGTAACAATCACAAATTTAACAATTATATTATAACAATCAGGCAAATCCAAAAGCAGAAAACAAAGCACCAGTAGCCTATGACAATTCACAAATCTTTATTCAACCTTTAAGTCAAGTCAAGTCAAGTCACCTTTATTTATATACCGCCTTTAACAATACAGAATTGTGACAAGGCGGCTGTACAGTATTAGATAGGAAACAGTACATCAACAATGCCAAAGGCAACAGTAAACACTCACATTTTAGGTAAAGGTAGTTAATCAAAAACAATAAAATAAAATGCAATATTGTGTTGAGAGAAAGTGTCCCCAACTAAGCAAGCCAGAGGCGACAGCGGCAAGGAACCAAAACTCCATCGGTGACAAATGGAGAAAAAAACCTTGGGAGAAACCAGGCTCAGTCGGGGGGCCAGTTCTCCTCTGGCCAAAGGTCCCGTGGTCTTGTGCCGACAGCCGTCTAGGTGACGAGGTCTTCACTGTGGATCCGTCTCTGGGGCTCATCTAGTTGATGTGGACTCCGATGACATTCAGGGCTGTAGAGGTCGTCACTAGGTGCTGATCCACCATCTGGGCTGGGTTCGGACTGGATCCGGGGGACTGCAGTGACCATCTGATCTGGATACGGACTGGATCTGGTGGTTAATGTGACCTCGGGATAAGAGAGAAACAGACTAATATTAGCGTAGATGCCATTCTTCTGACGATGCACTGAGTACATCGGGTGTTATGGGAAGTGTTCCCGGTTCCGGTTGACCTAATTAATGCAGCCTAACAATCCTTTAACGGATTTGAATTATAAGAATATGTTGATGTGTTATGTGTAAGCAAGGTTAAAGAGATGGGTCTTTAATCTAGATTTAAACTGACAGAGTGTGTCTGCGTCCCGAACATTGTAGGGTAGATTGTTCCAGAGTTTGGGCGCTAGATAAGAAAATGATCTCCCGCCCGCGGTTGATTTTGATATTCTAGGTATTATCAAATTGCCAGAGTTTTGAGAACGCAGCGGACGTGAGGGACTATAATGTGATAGGAGCTCGCTCAGGTACTGAGGAGCTAAACCATTAAGGGCTTTGTAAGTAATTAGCAAGATTTTAAAATCTATACGATGTTTAATAGGGAGCCAGTGCAGTGTAGACAGAACCGGGCTAATATGATCATACTTTTTGGTTCTAGTAAGAACTCTAGCTGCTGCATTTTGGACCAGCTGGAGTTTGTTTATTAAGCGGGCAGAACAACCACCCAATAAAGCATTACAATAATCTAACCGTGAGGTCATAAATGCATGAATTAATGTTTCAGCATTTGACATTGATAGCATAGGTCGTAGTTTAGATATATTTTTGAGATGGAAAAATGCAGTTTTGCAAATACTAGAGATGTGGTTTTCAAAGGAAAGATTACCATCAAATAGCACACCTAGGTTCCTAACTGATGACGAAGAATTGACAGAGCAGCCATCCAGTATTAGACAGTGTTGTAGGTTATTACACGCTGAGGTTTTAGGCCCAATAATTAACACCTCTGTTTTTTCAGAATTTAGCAGTAAGAAATTACTTGTCATCCAATTTTTTAACTCAACTACACAATCCATTAGTTTTTCAAATTGGTACGTTTCGCCGGGCCGCGAAGAAATATAGAGCTGGGTATCATCAGCGTAGCAGTGAAAGCTAACACCATATTTCCTGATGATATCACCCAGGGGTAACATGTAAAGCGTAAAGAGTAATGGCCCTAGTACTGAGCCTTGCGGTACTCCATACTGCACTTGTGATCGATATGATACCTTTTCATTTACTACCACGAATTGATGGCGGTCAGATAGGTACGATTTGAACCATGCCAATGCACTACCACTAATGCCAACATAATTCTCAAGTCTATTCAAGAGAATGTTGTGGTCAACAGTATCAAACGCAGCACTAAGATCCAGTAGCACTAACAGAGAGATACAACCACGATCAGATGACAAGAGTAGATCATTTGTAACTCTAATAAGAGCAGTCTCAGTACTATGGTATGGTCTAAAACCTGACTGAAAATCCTCACAGATATCATATTTCTGTAGGAAGGAAGATAATTGTGAGGATACAACCTTTTCTAATATCTTTGATAGAAATGGGAGATTCGAGATAGGTCTGTAATTAGTCAATTCGTTGGGGTCAAGTTGTGGTTTTTTAATTAGAGGCTTAATAGCAGCCAGTTTGAAGGTTTTGGGGACATATCCTAATGACAGTGATGAATTAATAATATTTAGCAGAGGATCTATGAGATCTGGAAGCAAGTCTTTTAGTAGCCTAGATGGAATAGGGTCTAGCATACAAGTTGTTGGTTTAGATGATTTAACAAGTTTATACAATTCTTCCTGACCTATAGTAGAGAATGAGTGGAATTGTTCCCCAGGAAATCTATAGCGCACTATCTGATGCGACACTGTAATTGACGGCTGCATGGTGACAATTTTGTCTCTAATTGTATCGATCTTAGAAGTAAAGTAGTTCATGAAGTCATTACTGCTATGCTGATGGGCACAGTCAGTGCCTGTTGGTTCTTTATTTTTTGTTAACTTAGCCACTGTATTGAATAAATACCTAGGGTTATGTTTGTTTTCTTCTAAAAGAGTCGAAAAGTAATCAGATCTGGCCGATTTTAACGCTTTTCTGTACGATAGGGTACATTCCCGCCAAGCAGTACGAAAAACCTCTAATTTTGTTTTCCTCCAGCTGCGCTCCATTTTCCGGGCTGCTCTCTTTAGGGCGCGAGTGTGCTCGTTATACCACGGGGTCGGACAGTTTTCCTTAATCTTCCTTAGGCGCAGAGGAGCGACCGTATCTAGAGTCCTGGAAAAGAGAGAGTCAATAGTTTCTGTTACATCATCAAGTTTTTCTGAGCTATTGGACATGCTGAGGAATTCAGATAAATCAGGAAGATTACTTAGAAAGCAATCTTTTGTAGTAGAAGTGATGGTTCTACCATACTTGTAATAAGGAGTTGAATTTACAGTTTTAGTTATCTGGAGTATACACGAGACTAGATAATGATCAGAGATATCATCACTTTGCTGCAGAATCTCAACGGCATTGACATCAATTCCATGTGACAGTATTAAGTCTAGAGTATGATTTCGACAATGAGTGGGACCTGACACGTGTTGTCTAACTCCAATAGAATTTAGAATGTCTGTAAATGCAGCTGCCAGTGCATCATTTTCAATATCAACATGGATGTTAAAGTCACCTACTATTAAGACCTTATCTGTAGCCAACACCAGCTCAGATATAAAATCAGCGAATTCTTTAAGAAAATCTGTATGGTGCCCTGGTGGCCTGTATACAGTAGCAAGTACAAACGTCATGGGGGATTTATCATTAACACTTGTTTCTCTGGATAATGTTATATGAAGCACCATTACTTCAAACGAGTTATACATGAAATCCGCTCTCTGTGAAACACTAAAAATATTGCTATAAATTGTAGAAACACCTCCCCCTTTACCTTTTAGACGTGGCTCATGTTTATAACAGTAATCATGAGGGGTAGACTCGTTTAAGATAATGTAATCTTCTGATTTTAGCCAGGTTTCTGTCAAACATAGCACATCTAGGTTATGATCAATGATCATATCATTTACAAAAAGCGCTTTTGTGGAAAGGGACCTGATATTCAAAAGGCCGAGTTTTATCATTTGTTTCTCTGTATTATGTAAATTTTTAATTTGTTGAACGTTGATTAGATTGTTACTCTTAAATTGGTTTGGACGTCTTTTGTATTGTCTAGCTCGGGGAACAGACACAGTCTCTATAGCATGATATCTAGGTGTAAGGGTCTCTATGTGCTGAGAATTAACTGATTTTGGTGACGTGAGGCGGCTAGCAGACGGTCGGATTAGCCAGTCTGTCTGCTTCCTGACCTGGGCCCCAGTTAGTCAAGTGCAAACTCTAAGACTATATGCCATATTACTAGAGAGAAGAGCAGCACCACCCCTGGAGGGATGAAGACCATCTCTTTTCAACAGGTCAGGTCTGCCCCAAAAACTTGTCCAATTGTCTATGAAACCTATGTTATTCTGCGGGCACCACTTAGACATCCAGCCATTTAGTGACGACAGTCTGCTATGTATCTCGTCACCACGATACGCAGGGAGGGGGCCAGAGCAAATTACAGTGTCTGACATAGTACTTGCAAGTTCACACACCTCTTTAACATTATTTTTAGTGATCTCCGACTGGCGAAGTCGAACATCATTTGTGCCGACGTGAATAACGATCTTACTGAATTTACGTTTAGCATTAGCCAGCACTTTTAAATTTGCCAAGATGTCAGGCGCTCTGGCTCCCGGTAAACATTGGACTATGGTGGCTGGTGTCTCTATTTTCACGTTCCGTACAATAGAATCGCCAATAACTAGAGCACTTTCATCAGGTTTCTCAGTGGGTGCGTCACTGAGTGGGGAGAACCTGTTTGATGTTCTGATCGGAACGGAAGAGCGGTGTTTTGACCCGCGACTATGCCGTCTCACAGTCACCCAGTTGCCCTGCTGCAAAGGCGAAGTTACCGGAACCGAACAATGTACGGGACTTCCTAAGCTAGTCGCATCCAAAGCCGTATCTAATGCCCTTGCATTCTTACTATCCTCGATTAAAGTTTGGATGCGTGTCTCTAGTTCTGAAATCTTCTCTGTCAGCCTAACTATTTCCCTGCATTTATCACATGTGAATCCCTCGCTGCCGACAGAGATTGATAAACTATACATATGACAGGTGATGCAGGTTACCAGGAAAGGAGAAGAAGCCATTACTCACCGTAGTTGTAGAACGATTTCAACTCACCACTGTTGTCTGATGAAACTTGTGTAGAAAAAGGCGTAGAGAAAAAGTAAAAGTGAATGGCAAGCTAACCGGCTAACACACTACAAACACGCTGCACTCGCGGTTGTAGAATAAAAACGAGCGATCAACGAGAGCGAGGAAAAAAGGAAAGCGGTAGTAGACCTGAATAGAGACGTGAGTGGGAACGCAAATGGCAGGCTAACCGGCAAACGGAATGCTAACGCACAGCCCGGCGTTGCACTCGCGGTTATAGATTAAAAGCGAGCGATCGGATTAGTTTGATGGATAATAACAGAAATCTGGTGGGGAAAAAGCTATATTTTATCACTTTAAACAACAGAAAGTAATAGTAAAATAGAGATTTCCTCAGAAGAATAAAACGCTAGGGAGCCACAAACGCAATAATAAGCTCATGAGCTGAATCAGGTGTGTTAGTGAGGACACAGACACAATCATACGACACGTAAACATTACAGAATCACTATAACAGGCGGACCATGCAACGTAAACTGTGGGGCAGCCAGTCCAAGTCCAAGTGTAAATAGCAACAGTTGTGGATTCAGTAGACATTTAGATGCTATTTACTTATAAATAGTGAGAGATAACGTTACTATTTGCTCCTCAGTATTGTTGTGCATTAAACATCCTGCAATATAATTGACAGTAAATCATTATATTTATAAAACAATATTAAAATCATGGCAACTTATTGAGATATTAAAGAGCGCTACCCCTAACCTTACCCTAAATGTAACTTTTATGAATTAAAATGAATTTTAAGTCAAATCATTTTTATTGAAAACAAATGCGTTTATTAACTGTAAAGTAATAAAAAAAGCGCTGTCAGTGGGAATAGAACCCCGGTCTCCCTTTACACGTTACGCCACAGAAACCGCTGACTAAAGAGGTGACTTTTTCCACATATAGAGTAACGTTAGACTGGCCTAGTGTATTTAGTTCTGCCAACAAGTAGGCTATTTGCAGTGGACACCTCGAACGTATTAATCAGAGGGGAAATGTGGTCGTTGGATCACCGAGACCACTCACTTTACCTACAGGACAAATTCCTTTAACGTTACAAAAGAATATAATGTTAATTCATGCAGTCATTGAGTGTATTTAATCATTGACCCTAAATTATCACCAGTTCAACTAAAACAGAAAAATTAGTATGTCGCACATCAAATAAGACTTAGAAATATTACAAGTTCAAAAATGTCATGTTTACACGAAACGTTCGTCTAGAAACACGTAACAAAAATACACGGCCAAAAATGTTACGTTAAGGCGATACAAACGATCGTGTCTTTAAATAACACGACAAAAAATTTCGTGTATAGACGTACAAAACGTTCGCGTTTACACGTACCAAAAAGACACGTACAAACTTTGCGTGTTAATGCGTCCAGATTTCACACGTTTCATATAATAGGTATTGTCCCCAATGGCGTTCCATAATTTAATTACATTACAGCACATAAGCATTTTTTAATTATCTTATTTTTAATTGTATTTTTATATTTCGTTTTTAATTACACAATTACACAAGAGGTTAATTACACATTTTTCAAAACAGTATTTTTTATGCATGCTTATACTGTCATTTTTAAGCCATATTGCTTTACTGACACATTAAAAAAAATATATCCTGTTCTCATAATTCAACCGCTATCCATAAATATTTGTTAACCCTTTAACTTTCACCCCTAAATGGAGGTAATGAAAAAATTAGTTAACTTAAAATTCTTATTAGTAGACATCTAATAAATTGCCTCAAGCTGTTTTTTTTTACACAGTCCATGGTAAATCTCAATTTAAATTTGGATAACTATTTCAGTTATTTTGCAATAATAAACATTCCTTTAACTTTATTAGTATCTTGGATACATCTCATAACCTTCAGTGTCCACAAAGTTAAATATATATATATATATATATATATATATATATATATATATATATATATATATAGTTGAATGGCAATATAAATGCTATACAATGTCTTTTACTGACATATCAACCGTACGGTCATGCATGATGGATAATTATTATAAATAAAAATTTCTGCATTTCTCTTATATTTTGCTATATTCCTGTTCTTTACCCTCTAACAACTTTATGGTTTTATCCCTACTTCCTTGATTGCTTGTTTGACCCTATTATCTGATGATTGACCAGTAACTACAGACACAGAGATGGGGCAGTATAGCTGTGGAAATATTGCTCTCCAATCCCTTCCTTTTTATAGATTTATTCCCTATCAAAGTTAGCTCAACCGCACAGTAGAGATATAAGTTAAAGGGATAAAAAGAGCCTTTTCATAACACCTTTACAATTTTTTTATGATGAAATAACTTTGTGCATTGTTTCGCAGAGCTTTTCAAAGTTCAGTACATTCACACTCAAGAAACCTTTTTCACATTTAATCACAATAAATAACATTATTACAGAGACTGTAACTGTTCTCAGTTGCTAAAATGTGTATTATATACAAGAAAAGAAGTGGTTCCAGCAACACACAAGTTTAGTTCCATTCTAGTTTGAAGTAGACTCAATACAAGTTCTTTGATGTTTTAAGTAAAAGGGGCAGTGCTGTAGACTTCAAGACCTCGTTGTCTTCAATCTTTTAATGAAAACAGAAGAGATGTATACCATTAGCTTGTGCGAATGAGCAGCTGATTGCATGTTAACGCGTAAATTTCGTGTTAACACGTAATTTCGTGTTAACACGTAGTTACGCGTTAACGCGTTTGTACAACACGTTTTGGCCCTAATGGCCTTCCATAACGGAGCGGGATCATTTTCAGCGATTAAAACCTTCTGTTATTCGCATAAGGATATCGTAAGGCTTCAGAAGACTCGGAATGCAACATGACTTGTTTGTAATGCTTTTATACTGCTTGTTTTTGGTCAGTTTTTGCAATAAATACCTGTGACTGTACTTATATTTGCCTGTTGCGTGTTTCATATTGTTCAGAAGTGGGTAGGTTTAGGGTAGGGGTGGGGTTAGGTGCTCCAATGAATGTATATATTTATATAAAATAATTTCTATTTTTACAAATGCATGCAAACCATTAAATTGAAAACAACTGGAAACAATGGAGGACCCTGCGCGTCGAAAAGTGACGCTGAAGGGGTACTGACCAATTGCCAGTATGTGACGACTTGGCAGTGAGAACGTGTTGCAACTTCACACAGTGAAACAGCATCATACAAAAACCTCCCTTAAACATACAGCAAAGAGAAAATGGGAATAAATTCAGGCAAGTTTCCCTGTATGATTAAACAACAGTTAAAGCAGTAATGAAGATTTTCAAAAGTATTCAACAATCTGTTCACTTTAATTGCCATTTGGACAGAAGCTTATGCTTAAAGACTGGAATCATAAGATTACTTAATACTTAACTTTACACCATATATGAACATGTGAACTCATGCCATTAAAACATATAAGTTATATTTTCAATATTAAAATATACTGTTAGTATTGTTAGCACAACATATGTACAGTCTACTTTGTTTAAAATCATATGCTATAAAAGAAATGATCAAACATGGAAAAAAGATATATATAGATATTTGTTAGGCCTTAACTTAAATATAACCCGTTTCTCTATACCAAAAATCTAATTAGTTGATGAGGACCAACAAAGGTGCTGGTATAGAAACAAGTATGAAATGGCAAATTTATGGTAACTGCGGCCCTTCTACAGCACATTGATACTCATTGTCACTGGAATCACATGCTGACACTAAACAAGGATTGAGAAAAGATAGAAACTGGAGTTTCATTCTTCTTAAAATCATTTCTATCAGCCACTCTCAGTGTCTTTCACTTCCATACACCTTTCAGCTCAATTCATACACAGGCCTTTATTTGATGTTCATAATATTGTCAGATGAAATAGATCTAGACAACACCTGAGCTGGAATGTTGAAAAGGGTGTGTCGAAGTGAAATATATGGCAGCAGACAAGTCTGTTGTGAATGGTAATGTGATTTTTTTGGCGCTGTATCTTAATAATTTCAAGCCACTATGAATGAAAGAGCTTAAAAATTACACACTGTATATTTTAGAAATGTAAGCTAAACAGTATTACCTGCCATTTTTAATATAAGTATTAGCAACAAATACGTTTCTAATATTTATAATCCAAACAAAGAATTTAGTGATAATTCTAATGGAAATTCTAATGTAATAAATAAATAAACAAAAACATTTTGCAATGCAACACATTTTTAATGGAATAAATATAATCAGTGATTTTAAAGTGTTTTGTAAATCTCACACAAGTAATGCTGATTTAAGTAAGTTACAAGTTTAAAAAAAAAATTATCTGTGTGTGTATCATTACTTACACAAAATAAGATTATTATTGCAAAAAAAAAAAAAAAAAATACAGTACAACACTTGCATGATTATTGTTAATTATTTTCATTCTTTTCAGTTTCTGCACTTCCTTCCAGCACTTAGTTTGGCTCTTTAATGTCAAAAAGGGGCGTGAAATTGCAGACTGTGTCCAGCCTCCAGTTGGATAATTGTAAAATAAGAAACAGATTGTAGGAACCTCTGGTCATGTACGGTGCTTTGCATAGACACTGTCAGTGATCTGAACATGTTTATAGGTCTGTTTAACTCTTCATTGAGCTTCTCTTCATGAAAGCAGATCTAACAGTCAACATGACTTTGTTCTCTTTTATCATTTGGATATCACTCTACAGCATGCAAGGTAAAAGTCATTGCAGATATACACTGCAACTTTTAAATACATATTTAAGTAATAATATAATATATTATATAATAATGTGTGCTGTTATCACTTGTTCTACACAGGTTGTTGTGGACAAATTGTTGTGACTCAGTCTGAGGGTAAATCAGTCCAGCTTGGCCAAACCATCTCTATTGACTGTAAAGTTAATACTGTGGTTTACAAAAATGTGCAAGGCAAGAGCTCTAAAGGGCGTTATTATGTATCTTGGTACAGCCAAAAGCCCGAAGAGGCTCCCAGACTCTTGATTTATTATACAAATGAAAAAAACTCAGGAATCCCATCAAGATTCACTGGCAGTGGACAAGCAAATGGTCTTGACTTCAGTCTGACCATCAGTGATGCCCAGCTTGAAGATGCAGGAGATTATTACTGTCAGAGTTACCATCAGATCAGTGGTAATGATGTGTTCACACAGTGAAAAGTTCCCATACAAAAACCTCCCTTGGTCAGGTTACTATTTATTTTCTGATGCAGCTGCAAGTGCTTTGAGGATCAAACACAATGACACACACAATGCTTGTTTGCTGCTTCACACTTTAGTGTGTGTTCAGTCCTGCCAGACTCACTGACACACAACACAATAATGTCTAACTAATTCTGGCTTCACAGGGTCTGCTTGGACAAGGTCAAAACTTATTTTTCTACATTATTTCTATTTTTCTGCCATTTAAATATCTCCTTTCCTGCATTTATTAATTTAAATAATACATTTTTGTATTCAACATTTTAAATATTATAATATCCTATGGGGCTCATCATATATCACAACATCCATCGTATCGCAAATCCCCCACCACCATCCCACTTTTCCTTTTATCAAATATCAATGTATAAGGACTAGTACATTTTTAATATAATGAATACATTTTTATTTTATTTTTTACCATTTTTAATATCAGAGTAAGAAGTCAACACCATATTTGAGTCAAAATGCGTTTATTTGGAAGCAATAAAAAATAATAAACAAAACATTCATTGCAATGCAGCCATAGAAATATGACAGATAAGAATATCTGAACAATATGCTTACAGCATGAAAGATTTGCTAAACTTTGACTGATTTGGGACAGCGTGCTAGTGTGTGTATTTCACTGGTCATCACTGCACTGCTGTGTGTTGAGGCTTTTGGTCACTGCATTGTGGGATGAGTGAGTGGCATCACAGCTGACAGTTGTTACTCTGCTCCACTCACTCTCAGTGAGGCTCAGGCTGCTGCTCCAGCTGTACAGTCCATCCTTCTGCAGCTGACTGGGACTCAGATTGACACCAGAGCTCCTGCTGCTGCCGTCCACCTTCCAGCTCAGCTTCCAGTCAGAGGGGAATCCCTTACTGGCCACACACAGCACTGTAGCCTTACCCTGCTGTAGCTCGTCTCTGGAGGGCGGCAGCACTGTGAGAGTGGGACGAGCCGCAGCTAAAGAGAGACAGAGAGATGGAAACCGTGATGTTTCGTTCTCCTGAAAAACAGCTCTGTCAGTCATTCTGAGTGTCTTTCACTTCCCTTTAAGAGATTCAGAGTTAATCAAGCAGATCTGAAGTGCAACAGCCCATAAAAACACATTTTAACAGCACACATATGCCAATATTTAGATTTAACACTATTTATTAATTATTCATAATGTTATTTTATAGGTCTTCTACTTTTCAGATTTCTATTGTTCTTTGTTCAAATTATTATAAAAGTATTTTCTGTTAAAGATTTACAACATATTATTTACAGTCAATCACTTTATGTTTCTAATTCTACCAAGAAGTGTAACCAAAAAATAAACCTGAATTTGGACACATTTCTAAAAATAAAATAAAATATAAAAAATTAAAATATATTTAAAATATTAAAAAATCATTATCATGTCATTTGAACTTTGCATAATTTCTAAGCTGTTTTATGTACATTGACAGATTTACGCATAATAATATATTGAAATTTACAATTTGGCTATAGAAGCCGAAGGAGTTATAGTTATATAAAAGTTACATCTTATCAAAAATCTGTTTAAAAAGAAACAAGCATTTATTCTTTGTCAAATATGATTTACTGATTATATGATTACATATATTCAGGATTTGATATAACACTTTTTCAACACATGATATGATATAACATTTTTTTGTGAAATCAGCTTAGATAATGTTTTTCACATTATCTAACATTAGTTCCTGTTGATTAAACCAGTGTCTTCCTTTGTATTAATTAAAACTTTTTGTTTCAATAAAATATATATATATATATATATATATATATATATATTTTTTTTTTTTTTTTTTTTTTACGTTAAACCAACAATATTTTTTTTATAAAGGCAAACAATAAAGTGATTAAAACAATTAAGTAAATATTTTAAACTAGTCTGGAGGAAAAATAGGAAAGGTGCACATACATCTGGTAATGTCACACATTAAAACGTATTTATTTATATAATTCTTATATTAATTTTCAGATATAATGAATTTTAAAATCCCTTTCTTCTAATTTTCATTTCATTTTCTTTTTGAAAATAGAAGGAGATTTACTTACTTCCAACTGAGAGTCGAGTACCTCCACCAAAAGTCCACCACAGTGATACAAACTCAATCAATGGCTGTACAAAAACCTCCTGCACTAAATCTAACACTGACACTAACCAATTTTCTCTTTTACTCTTAACTAATAGCAAATAGCTAAATAAGAAACATCCGCATAATTAAACAAGTTTAACTTTTATAATTTTCCAAATGTACCAGTAAAATATATATATATATATATATATATATATATATATATATATATGTATATATTATTAAGTGCTATGTAGTTCTATTACTAACAGCAATGCTGATACAAACACTAAAGAACTGAACATATAAATGTATATTTTGATTCAGCATTTAGTTTTATTTTCATTGCATTTTCATTTCACATGTACATTCACATGTACGGTCTAATTTAATTAAAGTTTATTCATCTATTTATTTCATGATGCACTTACTTAAAACAGTTTTGTTCCTCCACCAAAAATCCACCACAGGAATTTGTTCTCATTCACTGGCAAAACCTCCAGACTATTTTGAGAACATAGAAGTTAAGTTACCTGGATGATTAACTCATAATTAAAAAACTCATATACAATCCCCATCATCATATGAGTAAGAAGATATTACAGTTCAGGAAGGGTATTTCCACTGTAATGATATTTTGCATTGGCAGCTCATGCCTCAGTGCTCAGGGAGTGTTTATAGTCCTGCGAACACTTTGAAAAGGTCCAAGAACTGTCCTCTCTAAAACACAAGCCAATATGATTCTCTTCATCTGGGCATTTTACTGCATCCAAGATAATTTCATTTTCAAACTAATTTTTTTTCCCTTATTTTTTTGCACCAATGATTGTTTTAATTCAGCAGCGTTTTCTTTCTGACAGGTTCTTCGGGGCAGGTTGTTGTGACTCAGCCTGAGGCTGACTCATTTCAGCTCATTTCCTGGTATCTTCAGAAGCCAGATGAACTCCCTAAACTCCTTATATATTTCACAACAATGAAGCCTTCAAGTACTCCATCTAGAATAAGCGGAGGAGGCAGTTTTTACTCTGGAGGAAATGGTCTTGAATTCACTCTGACTATAAACGATGCCCAGGTTGAAGATGCTGGAGATTATTACTGAGTCACCATGAGATCAGTAGTAAAGCAGCTGTAACATGCTGTACAAAAATGTCTCTTGGTCAGGTTATTGACAGTCTGCTGGTGTTGACAACAGAAAATCATCACTGGAATTAGTTGTGTTCTGTAATATTTCTCATACTTTCTCACATAGCAATACAGTGCTTCACATTCAGCAAAATTGTTGGATGCAGAGATTCTGATTGGTGTGTCATCAGTTTTGCTACTTAATTTTTAACTTATTGTTAAACTTTTTGAGAAATGTGTCTTTGTTTTTAGCACTGAATGAATGGTTTCGGAATATAAGCCAACTACGTCAGTTACATTGTGTTAACAATCAAAAAAACTGCAATACGACCAGATGCTTACCTAACTCCGCTATTAGTTTGTAGTATTAGGCAGTTGCCACCCTGTGCCACTCCGGCAGATCCGCCCCTGTTAATATGTGTACCTGATAAGCTTATCCATGTGTGTGCATCTTCCCCTTTAAATTTCTGACAGGAACGTTAATCTTAATTTCCTGTCTTTTGCACTTCCTCTTCCCTTTCGGTCTCCACATGAGAGAGGTGGGATTTTGTTAAGCTCTCAATAATCTAATGTCATCTTTACCTTAAAAAACACTTTTAAAGTTAGTTTTTCTTTTTAAACCATATTTATAACTTTATTTTTCATGTATGTTTCATTATGTTCATGTTCTCATTTTAACTGAGTTTGTGATTTAATTTTTTTTATGTCTCTTCAATGCATTCAAAGCACGTGTTAATTGCACTGTGCTTCATCTTTCAGAAATGGAAAAAAAAGGTGAATTGACACAATCTATAAACACTGTTTATGTTTTATCAGGTTTGTAACAATTGTTAATTTCTTCCATGTTTTCTTTCTCTGTGTTGCCTTTCCGCACTTTCTCTACATGGTAAAGAAATGGAAAAAAGGCAGAACTGACATCATCTATAAACGCTGTTTATGTTTTATCAGAGTAAAAGAAGAGTCAAAACGACTGCTGATGTCCGTCTGGTTATTCTATCAAAAACACAACGCAGAGAACACCGGTTACACCTGGAAGTTTCAAGTATGCCTATTAAGACCTTGATTAGCTGGTTCAGGAGTGTTTGATTAAGGTTGGAGCTAAACTGTAGGACACCGGCCCTCCAGGACAGAGTGTGGTGACCACTAATTCAGATGGATAAAATGCCTAGTAATAAAAAAGTGGCTGTTTTAAATTGGTCTGAAGGAGAAATAAGAAAGTATGAATAATGTTCATACCAGAATAAAAAACATGAACAAAACATGTTTTAAATTAATAAAACATGAACAAATCATCTCGTTATTTCAATTTAGTGTTTTATTTTTAAAATGTATTTCTATTTTAAAAATAAACACTTACTTACTTCCAACTGAGAGTCGAGTGCCTCCACCGAATGTGTACCGCAGTGATACAAAACCAATCATCAGCTGTACAAAACCCTGCTGCACTAAAACTGACAATAACCAATATGTCATTCATAGTATATTATATAATCATATTATATAATCCTATTATTAAGAATAATACCAACATTACTGCAGTATTAATAACAAAATAAGCACATCAATACTTTCATGTAATAAAATATTTTAGGCATTTAGTTCACATAAAATTACATTTTATTTCATCTTTTGTATCTAAATTTTATTTGGCTTATAGTCTTATACAGTATTAATGCAGTCAGTATGTAAACTAATAATAATAATAATAAAAATAAACTGCATTATATGCTGCATTGCTACCTAATCTATTCAGGTCCATATTTTGTTATTTTCTTAGTTCATTCTGGACTTACTTTCAACTCTCAGGTTGGTTTATCCTTTAACAAAAACCACAATAATTTATTCTCATTCACTGCAAAACACCTCCATACTTTTGTGAGAAAACCAGACAAGTTTTATTTAAATGATATGATTCATTTATTATTAAAAAAAATGTCTATATTACACAGCTAATTGTCATACGAGTGAGAAGATATTTCATTTCAGGAAGGGTCTGAATTTATGTTTTGCATTGACAGCTCATGTATCAGTGCTCTGAGTGTTTATAGTCATGTGAACACATTTAGCAAATGCTGACAATTGTTCACTCTAAAACAGAAACAAATATGATTCTCTTCATCTGGGCATTTTACTGCATCCATGGTAATTTCATTTTCAAATCAAACTGAAAGACATTTTTTTTTCCCCATGCACTGATAAGTATTTTAATTTACTGTTATTACTTTCAAAGGTTCTTTGGGGCAGGTTGTTGTAACTCAATCTAAGGCTGAATCAGTTCAGCTCAGTCAAACAGTCTCTATTGATTGTAAGGTCAATGAGAAGGGTCTGGCTGCAGACATGTACCTGCACTCTCAGACAACTGCACTTCCGGAAGTGACGTCACTTGCAGTCTATTTTATTTTTACTTTATTTTATTTATTTATTATTTTTTTTAATTGAATATTTCAGCATTTTACAACAGTAGCCAGGTGGTGAAGACAAGAAAAAAGAAACTAAATTACAATGTCACTCGCAATTGCCACTTGCACTACCTGCGACGTCACTTGCAATCCACAAATGATGTGTGTTGCCAATAGAAACAAGACACTGTGGTCGTTAAACGATTAAGACTGTAAAAAAGGCTAAGTTTTTTCTGTTATTCTAACCCCTCTTTCTTAAATCTCTCCTTTCTGTTTGCTGAGGCACACACACATACATAGAGCATTTCACCTGAGCCAATCAGTGTCCAGAAACCTGGATCACATGATCTCCCCCGCCCTCACAGAGACAGTAGTTCAGTGCAGCGGGAGGCAGAGATGGACGTTAAATTACTGCGCACCAATTTGTTTTCGAACTCTTGAAAGATCGCCTTTTGGATTAAGTGTTGTGCGTGAATGTATAAGTAAGTTTGAATCGTCAATCATATAATCGATGCGAGGCAAATCTGCCTTTGTAAACGAGTGATTATACTTGTGAGGTAACGATGTTTATTAGGTATCTGCGTGTTCTCATAGTAAGCTTGCCTATAGCCCCGTAGTTGTGTGTTTACATATCTGTATATATTATTAAGAGTGTTAAATGTTACATTTGTTGTCATAAAGACGAGTTATGTTCCTGTTTGATGCAGCGTTCATTATATTTCTCTATATGTAACGGTAAAACTTGTGGTAAACAACTTTCTGCACGCATGCGCTTTTGTAGCTCAGACAGAGTGGCGCTACACAAGCCGCTGGGCTCTAATAAGGTGTCAAGTTACAACTGCGCGCTGCTTGTAAGATAGAAATTACAGATTCCCTTGTAGTATATCTTACTAATAATGTTTGTTTAAATCTTATTATATTTATTTATTGTGCTGTGTTATTGCCAAAATGTTTGTTGTAATTTATCCTTATTATTATCATGTATACTATGTATATTCATGTTTGTCACTTTTTATTTGTAGAAAAACCACAACCACAACCACAACCACAACTACACACAAACCAGTCTGTTGAGTGGTGACAATAAATGGGTTATTCCCAGGAACATCTCTGTTCAGTCTCTAATCGGACAATCTTTGGTGGGTCAGCACCCTGAGCCGGCAAATTATTCTATGGTGAAGAGCTTCTAAAGCCCAACCATTTTTTCAAAGACTAATTTAATAGCATAACGTACAGGGTCCTGCAAGTCATCTGTAGGAGATAAAAACAAGACCCACAAATCCGTGGCCACAGAACAGCAGAATATGAACGCAATGCGCAAAGTCTCTCGTTAAGCTTTTTCCTCCCGTAGAAAACCATTAACACTTGATATGGCTTAATGTATTAAGATACATTAAGTGCCATTAACGATCAAATTTGTAATCTAGTTTATTAATTTAATGTACTTCAAGGCAAGCATATGGCCATGAAAACAATGCACAAACTTTCACTTTACTTGCCCAGCAAACGCTTAATGTGGCAAAACGGACTAAGATGGTAAAGACCAAATTCAATATAAACCTTACTGTTGTCAAACGATATACCAGCAGATATGAACGTGCAATAAGAAAGGCATTAGGTGATATTAAAAGGACCAATTCTGTATAGGCAAGCAGATGAGCCCAGAACGCAATGCGTTAAATAGACGTTTTCCTCCCGTAGAAAACCAATATAAACAAAAGACAATGATATAAAACAGCTGTAGAGATTATTCTTTATGGGAAAATGCAAATGTATGCGGCGTTTTTGCATTTATTCTGGGCTCACCTACTTGTCTGTAGTTGTTTTAATAATGAATAGGAGCACATTGAGTTTAGTCTTTATCATCTTAATCCGTTATGCCACATTAGGCCACGTCTTGCGAAGGAAAACACTATATAGCCTACATATACATCATATTAATAAACTGTATATCGAATTTGATCTTTTAATTGCATCTTAATACATTAAGCCATATTAAGTGTTAATGGTTTTCTACGGGAGGAAAACGTTTAACGTTTTCTCTCGTTCATATTCTGCTTCATCTTCATGTTTGTTCATATTCTGCTGTTCTGTGGCCACAGATGGCTTGCAGGACCCTGTATTTTATGCTAAATTAGTTTTAATTGTTTAAACACCACAGCTTCTTGTCTCCACTGGCAACAGGCACGTTTTGCGTGGATTGCAAGTGACGTCGCAGGTAGCTGAGAGTGCAAGTGACGATTGCGAATGACATTGTAATTCAGTTTCTTTTTTCTTGTCTTCACCACCTGGCTTAAAATGTTGAGAGATTCAATTAAAAAAAATAATAAATATATAAAATAAAGTGAAAAAATAAAATAGACTGCAAATGACGTCACTTGCGGAAGGGCAGGTGTCTGAGAGTGCAGGTGCATGTCTGCAGCCATTGAGGTCAACACTGTAATTTATAGGGCTCCATATGGTGTAACTACAGCAGCGGCAAAGTTGGCTCAGCAGTACCTGAATGCTCATTGTGGCGGTCCTCGTACTCAACCACCCAAAGGTACTGTACGTGGCGTTTCTCATAACTCTGGGTCTGAAAGGGGTCGTGTTGAACTGTCTGACAATGCACAAGGTCCAAAGTCAACGACCAAAGACTTGCTTTGCTTTTATTGCCAGCAGCCCGGCCACAAAGCAGCTGTGTGTCCCGCTCGCAAAGCGGAACTTACGGGGTTTTGTTATGTGCCTAGAGAAGGGGACTGTGATTTTGACTCTGTGGGGGAGAGTCAGAATGTATATGATGTGACTGTTAATGGACATGAACTGAAAGCACTCTTGGACACTGGAAGCTCTTTATCAATGGTGAAATCATGCTTCGTAAATAATGTCAATTATGTGAATGCTACCTCTGTTCAGTGTGTGCATGGGGACATAAAGCAGTATCCCCGAGCTGAGGTAATGGTGGAGGTACAGAAACAAATGTACTTGCTTAATGTGGCTGTAGCTGACAGTTTACCAGCTGATATGATTTTAGGAAGAGACTTGCCAGTGCTTTATGAACTCTTGCAACCCACCATCAAGGACTCTGAACATTCTCTTGCCACTGCCACTGTTGATGTTTCATGTCCTGCTCTTACTAGAGCTCAAGCCAGGGCGGGTCTACAGCCACTGCCAGACTTGGACAGTAGTCTGCTGCAGGGCGGGACTAAGGGCCCTAAAAAGTCACGTCGCCAATGGCGGCTTGAGAAGTACCTGGGTACCCCAGCTTCTGAGGCCTCAGTGGAAGGTCTTGAAGTTAATGGCTGGAAGGTCCCAGGGAACATAGCACAGCTTCAAAGGAAGGATGATACTTTAAAGCCATTGTTTGTCAAAGCTGAGTGTGAAAAAACATCAAATCTGTGCAATGAAGAATATGTAGTGATGAATGGTGTGTTGTATGTGCAAACCAATGATGTTATGCGTTTAATTGTACCGTCTTGTTGTCGTCCTCTTGTTTTGCACCTTGCACACCCTGTTCCATCGGCTGGCCACCTGGACCAACAGAAAACATATTCGCACATTAGCTCACGATTTTACTGGCCCACACTCTACGCTGACGTACAAACACACTGTAACACATGTGCCATCTGCCAAAAGACAAGTGCAAGAGCACCCCTGCAACCTCTTCCTGTTATTTCTGCTTCTTTTAGGCGAATCGCCGTGGACATTGTGGGACCGTTGGAAAAGAGCAGTGCTGGAAATTGTTACATCCTGGTAGTCAGCGACTACGCCACAAGGTATCCTGAGGCCTTCCCACTCCGTTCTATCACAACACCCAAGATCATCCATGCCCTGGTTCAACTCTTCTCCAGAGTCGGCATACCTGAGGAGATACTCACAGACCAGGGAACGAACTTCATGTCGCGGCTGATGGGGCAGCTAAACAAGCAGTTGGGCATCACAGCCATCCGAACGACTCCCTACCACCCACAGACTGATGGTCTGGTGGAGAGATTTAATCAAACTCTCAAGAACATGCTGCGGAAGCTCGTTGCAGACACAGGACGAGACTGGGACAAGTGCCTACTGTTTGTTCTCTTCGCTTACCGAGAGGTACCCCAAGCTTCAACAGGATTCTCACCATTTGAGCTCCTCTATGGATGGCAGGTACAAGGACCTCTGGACCTGCTGAAGAGAAGCTGAGAGGAGAAAACTGCATCCAAGATGGAGGAGAAAGGCATCGTGCAGTATGTGCTAGAGATGCGAGATCATCTGGAGCTAGAGATGCGAGATCATCTGGTACAGAGAACAAGCCAAAGAGAACCTACAAGAAAAACAGCAAGCACAGAAAAGGTGGTATGATCAACACGCCAGGCTACGACAATTTCAACCTGGGCAGAAGGTATTACTCCTGTTGCCAACATCAACAAGCAAGCTACTGGCTAAATGGCAAGGGCCATACACCATGGTCCGCAAGATGGGGCCAGTAACATATGAAGTGCATCATCCGGACAAGGGCAAGACCAGGCAGACCTACCATGTGAACCTGTTAAAGGAGTGGAAGGTCCAACACACCATCCACCTTTCCAATCCATCTCCATCACGCCAACATCCTTACCGGGTGCGTGAGAGGCTGGTGGAACCCTTGAAGGAGGAGATCAAGATGATAAAAGTGCTAGGAGTGATCGAGCCCTCAACAAGCGAGTGCAGCCCAATGGTGATTGTACCCAAGAAAGACGGGTCCCTGCGTGTCTGCATTGACTTCTGTAAGCTCAACGCCCAATCTAAGTTTGATGCATACCCCATGCCAAGAGTGGATGATATGCTGGAGAAGATTGGAAAAACCCGGTACATCACAACACTAGACCTGTGTAAGGGGTACTGGCAGGTACCCCTCAACCCTGAATCCAGACCCTACACCGCTTTCCGAACACCTCTAGGACTATTCCAATTCATGGTTCTTCCTTTTGGCCTTCACGGGGCACCAGCCACCTTCTAAAGGTTGATGGACCGAGTCCTCCAAGGCTGTGAAGACTGGTCTGCGGCGTACCTGGATGACGTGGTAATCCACAGCAACTCTTGGGCAGAGCATCTCCAACATCTCCAACAAACACTGAAGAGGATACAGGAAGCAGGATTGACTTTAAAGTGGCAAAATGTGAGTGGGCAAGGGAAGAAGCAAACTACCTGGGGTATCACCTGGGCAACGGACAGCTGAGACCACAGATGGACAAGGTGGGGGCAATTCAAAGGAGCCGACAACCAAAGACCAAGAAGGAGGTGAGGCCATTCTTAGGACTGGTGGGCTGGTACAGAAGATTCGTACCAAACTTCGCCTCCATACCAGCTCCTCTGACCAACCTGCTGTCCAAGACGGTGCCCAACCCTATTCCCTGGACTGATGACTGCGAGACAGCTTTCAATGCCTTGAAAGATAAGATGTGCTCCAGCCCGGTCCTACAGAGTCCAGACTTCTCACAAAGGTTCCTGGTGCAAGTGGATCCTTGCACAGGGAAGCACAGGAGAAGAGAGGCTAGTCGTTTACCTCAGCCGCAAGCTACTGCCCAGGGAGACAAGATATTCTGCAATTGAGAATGAATGTCTCGCTATCAAGTGGTCCCTGGACAGCCTGCGATACTACCTCCTTGGTCGAGAATTCGACCTGGAAACCGACCACAGGGCCTTAACCTGGATCCAGTCAATGAAGGACCACAATGCCAGAGTCACACGATGGTACCTCGCCCTGCAGCCGTACCACTTCAAAATACGGCATCGACCTGGCAGACTCAATGTGGTAGCCGACTACCTGTCCAGGTTTCCGGCCAGTACTCGGCTTGGAGAGGGGGAAGGTGATGTGATAAAGTCACATTAGCTGCCACCGCTGGGGAAGCAGCACTGGCACATGCACACACACACACACATATATACATACACACCCGCTTACTTACCTCATTCATTCTCCGCACCGTTCCTCCCTGCTGTTGCCGCTATCAGAGTAGCGGGTGCACACGCAATCCTGATAGCACATGAACATTCTCCCATTTCAGCACTCTCCCCTGTCCGTATGCATTTTCCAGTCATCTCATACACATACACCACACTTATTGGGTTGTTTCGTCCTTGTGATGTTTGTCTGTGTGGCGTAGTCAGTCTTCCGGCGGGAAACATCGCGCCGGCCAAACCGAACGAACAAGCGGCAGCCGATTATAACATCACGGGCTTGGTCGCGCCGGCACAGCGCAACTGGAAGCTGGCGAAACCATTGTATAGTTTGAATGGGTGTTTTTGTGTGTATTTATGTGTGGAAATTATGTGTTTAAAAGTGTTATGTGTTAATGGATTGTGTGTTTATTATTACATGGAAAGCTGAAATGAATTATTATTGATTAATTATAATAGATGTGGAGTAAATGTGGTATTTGTGTGTATTAAATGTTGTACTTACCTGTGAAGGGTATGGTCAGGAAGGGGCGGGGTTTGGCCTATATAAGCCTGGGCCAACCCCAAAGACATTACTTGTTTACCAAGTCGACACAAGAGTGCCTCAAGCAAACCAAAAACCCCTTTGTATAGTGTGGATACCTGTTTGTTGCATATATCATTGTTGGATTATTTTCTGGTTTATTTTCCCTTTTAGTTGTTTTGTTGGTACTTTGGATTTTTGTCATTTTTGTGTGCACTTGTATATATTCTTCACTGTGGATGAACTTTCTGGCACTGTAAATAAATTTCACCTTGCACGAAAGTGCTTTGTGAGTGAGCCATCACTTTTTTTTTTACATCTACACGGACTCACATTTTTCCCCCGAAGGCGAGCTGGTGGGCTCGTCTTCATCACAAAGGCAATGGAACAAGGCAAAACTATGGCAATGGAACAGGGCAAAAACTATGACTATGGAACAAAACAATACCGTGGAAAACACAAAACAAGGCAATGAAACAGGGAAAACGCTTGGTAGAGTCCACACAGGCAAAACAATACTTCGCAGGGTCTGTTTGGTATAGGCCTCCTTAAATGGCCACCAAACAGGAAGTAACCCAAGAAGCAGCAGAGGGAGCAGTAACAGAGAGTCAATGAGTGAGGGCTCCCTCTGCTGGTGTGGCGTTACAGAAGCCTTCAAATACTCCATCTAGAATCAGTAGGGGAGGCAGTTTTCACTCTGAAGGAAATGGCATTGATTTCACTTTGACCATAAGCGATGCCCAGCTTGAAGATACCAGAGTTATTACTGTATGAGTCAGAATCAACCATGCAATTAAAAATTTGGAAAAATGGAATAAGGAATAAGGCACGATAACAACATGACCAATCGTAATTAAACATTTTAACACGTAAGTTTTAAATTAAAGTTATTGTTTCTCACAAAAAAAAGGAACCTGAAACAAACCATTAAATAAATGCAAATATATATATATTTATCCCAAAGTTTGCTTATATGTGTGTTTTGTAAATAAAATAAAAAAAAAGATATAAGCACTGTTTTGTAATGTTTTACTGCCCTCTACTGTGTTGCTGAGCCCCTAAACTGATCTCTATTTAGCTGTAAAGAGCACGAGTTTTGCATAAGCAACACTTGGACAATGATTTCGAAACAAGCAATCCTCAATCATCAGTCAAAAGTAGCGCAACCATATTTCTATTATACCTTAAATGTTTAGAACTTCTGAATAATTATGTAATTTGTGTTTAACTGCATTCATTAGAGTGGAAGATTCAATCTCTGATCATTCTGTTTACTTCAGCCCGATCACAGATATAAATCCTGATATGTGCATGACAAGGTTTATAGATCAGACCTGTCTGACTGGCGCAAATGTATTTTGTGCTATGTGAATGAAATACATTATGAAGAACAACGGATTGGAGAGGCTTTTACTTTGCATTATACAATGCTTTCCATAGGCCTAATAACTTTCAAAAAGTGGTGGGAACTTTTGGCAAAATATGTAAAAACATGAGTGGACTAATGTAGGAAACAGTGAATTATGGAGTCTATTTAGAACACCTTGAACATTAATTCAGCATGTGCGCATTTGCGAAACCTTTCCAAATGAGCTTGTGTTTTTCAGTCTCCCACAATGAAGAATTTTGTAAAATATAACTACTCTGTAGTACAGCAGAATTAGACAGAATGTGACAGCTGAACAACAATAAAATCAATTATATTTATTAATAACTTTTATTGATCAATAACATAAATCATTGGAATTTAAAAACTGTAAAACATTTTTAATGAATGAATGAATAAATAAATAAATAAATAATCCGGATTACCAGGTGGAATATTTTCCTTCACAGCATGAGAGTTCTCAGAAAAAAACATTTACATTGTGAAGACATTTTGCATTAAACTGCATGCTTCAGTGCTCTGAAGGTCTTTATAGATCTGTGACTTTATGATTGTATGACTGACAGCTCTCCTTCATGATAACAGATCATAAAGCAAACATGACTTTAATAGCCGTCATTATTTGGACACTCATAGCCTGCACTTGGAGTAAGTATATAAAAATTCATATCATCAGGTGACTTAAAGAAAATTCCACAGGTTCTGAAATAAAGATTTAGATTATACTTCAGGTAAATTATATATATGCATGTTTTGACCTGAACAGCATACATTATTATACCGTAAATATTATTGTTGAACTTGAACATATATATATTCATATGCATTAAGTACAAAAACTAATATGATATAACAGAGCTCATACAATAGAACTAATATTTTTTTCCTCTACAAGTCAAATTCTTAATTATTATTGATTACTGGTTTATAAGTCTTAGATTTTTAAATGTGCTTATCAGATTTCTACAGTGTTTTCTGTCTTTCTCTTCAGGTTCTGTGGGGCAGATTCTGACTCAATCTGAAGATCAAACAGTGAACCCTGATCAGACTGTCACTATTCATTGTAATCATACACCAGCAGTGAACTGTTGGAATACAAAAGATACCTCTCAGAGATGCATGTCCTGGTACCATCAGATTCCTGGAGAAACTCCTAAACTTCTGATTTATTTAACATCAGACAGAGTTTCAGGTATTTCTTCTAGATTCAGTGGCAGTGAAAGTGGAAACCACATGGATTTTACTCTGATCATCAATGGGGTCCAACCAGAAGATTCAGGAGTTTATTACTGCCAAGGTGCATATAACAAGGGAGTCTCTGGCACCACAGACTGGGTGTTCACACAGTGTAACATCATTGTACAAAAACCTCTTTGAGTGAGACAGCTTTAAGCTTCTGCAGATGTTGATGCTGAAGATCATTATTCACCTCACTGACCTACACACAAACAACAGAAACTCTCTTTAATCCTGTTGAACTATTGATTTATTTTTTATTGTCACACACTCCTTAACACATTCAACACATTTTATTAATAATTCACATCAGAATGTTTCCATATAAATTACAAAAAAAAAAAAAAAAAAAAAAAAAAATCATTCAAGCATTATGATAAAGCTCATGAAATGAAAAGTTTTCACATCAGTCCCTCATTCATTTTTCTTTGAATGTGTGAGTTGGATGTAGGAATATAGGATTACATTGCTGAAAACTAACATATATCTCAGTGGTCACTACAAATAATGTGCACATTTTTTGTCTATTGGACTTTCCTAGTAACTTATCTGTATATTTGTATATTTGAAAATTATTTTATCAAATCAACACTATTCATTTGTCGTTTGTCTTATAGCTAATAATAAATATTTATGTAAGACATAGCAGCATATTATATTGTACATTTGAATGCTTCCCCATCATTTAGTTATCTTTATTGAAATATTAGGGCATTTCATAATTTATTTCACAACACCCTTTTTTAAAAAACATCTACAGTATGAAAAGATTATTTTCTAAAATGTATGTTTTTTTGTTTGTTTGTTTTTCAGTTCACAGTTATAATGTGATTAATTAAGCATTTACTCTAAGCAATTTCTTCACACACAAAACTCCTCTGATGATCGGTGTGTGTTCACACAACACAATCATGTCTCTTAAAGGTCAAGGTTAAAACTTGTTTTTCTACACTTTTTTTTTTGGCAAAGCTTGTGTTTAAATGTGATATTTAAATGTGACACATACCTTTTGATCTCTCTTTCAGTGTCTCATGAAGAGGTTCAGACTTCCGAGTTTCTGTCTGTTGCTGGTTAAAGCAGTAGGAAATCAGCAGGAGTCACTTGACTTCCTTTCTAGAGGGAAATTTTTGACCACAATCAACCTTACTCGGGGATACTGGCAAGTCTCCATGGCAGAAGACTCAAAACCTAAGACTGCTTTTGTTTCACATTGTGGCCTTTTTCAGTTCCGTGTGCTTCCATTTGGTCTGTGCAATGCACCAGTGACCCTTCAAAGACTAATGAATAGCGTATTGGCTGGTCTTATTTATAGGTGCTGTGCAGTCTACCTGGATGACATTGTTGTGGTTTCGCACATCTTGAGGACTTCAAGGAAGTCCTTTCACAGCTCAAGTCTGCCGGGTTGACTATTAAATAGGGGTGTAACGGTTCACAAAAATCACGGTTCGGTTCGATATGACACAGTGGTGTCAGGGTTCGGTATGTTTTCGATACAGCAAATTTTTTTTAAAAAGCCAGATAATTTCTTTGATTTTTTTCACTTTTTAATTTATTAAAACATCAAAAAAGTATGATCTTGTTTTTTTTCTTTTATTTTAAATAATGATGGAGCTATTATTCACCCATCTTCTGGGGTTTCTTTTTAGCAGCAAATAAAACAAAACCTCCTTTATAACCAAAACCAAAAAGCTCCTGATAAAAAAATGTAATGTAATATTGTAGTAGTTATAAACTAATAGAAAGAAAAGAACAATTTTGTTTTTATATGGAACTCAGTTTCAATTAATTTTTAAGTTTTTTTTTTCAGAAAGATGAGTGTGTCCAGCATTTTCTTAAAACCTGTATTTTCCACTACCGAGTAAGGTCTCATATCCACGGCTATAAATGTACCGATCGCCTCGGTGATTTGTTTTGCCCTGTTCGAATCTGATGGAAGTGCCTGCCTGAATGCTGCGGGGATAGTTTGTAGTGTGTGTTTCTAGTTTTCGTCTAGTTCCACTTATTGACACACTGGGGTGATGTCGGCGTAAATGAGTTGACATGTTTGAAGTATTGCCGCTGATGTAGCTTACAGTTGTGTAGCAGATGCGACATACCGTTGTTTTTTTATCCACCACTCTCTTGCCATCACCCTCATAACTTACAGGGAAACCAAAGTGCTCCCAAACTCCAGACCTGTTGGTTATAGGAGGATCCTCTATTTCTGGTCTGATAATTGCATTAACGTTACTAGCCATTTTGCAACGAGCTAGTGCAGCAAATGCCTGACTGACTGGAGTAGTGTTTGGGGGTGGGAGGGGCAGTCAGCACGTTGCCTGTCACGTCGTTTGGGCTGCCTTGTTGAGCGTAGTAGCACTGAAAACATTATATTTTACACACTTTATTCTTTTTTATTTTTTTCAAATATAAAAGTATTTTTCTGAATCGTTCGGTTCGTAATGTGTACCGAACCGAAAGCCTCGTACCGAAGGGTTCAATACGAATACGCGTTACACCCCTACTATTAAACCGGCCAAATGTCAGTTTTCTATTGCCAACAGCAATGCTAATACAAACACTACCTGAGAAAGAACTAAACATCTAAAATTTAAACTTTGACAGTAAACAGTATTCTCTATATATGCTACCTAGCATTTAGGTCCACATGTACAGTCTAATTTAATAAAAGTTTATTCATCTATTAATTTCATGATGCACTTACTTCAAATAATTTTGTTCCTCCACCAAAAATCCACCACAGGAATTTGTTCTCATTCATTGGCAAAACCTCCAGACTATTTTGAGAGCATATAAGTTAAGTTATACCTGGATCATTAACTCATAATTAAAATATTCATATACAATCCCCATCATCATATGAGTGAGAAGATATTTCAGTTCAGAAAAGGTTTCTTGTTTATATACTTGTCTGTATATTTGTATATTTGAAAATTATTTCAAAATAAATTATTCAACACTATTAATTTGCTCTTTGTCTTCTAGCTAATAATAAACATTTATGTAAGATACAGCAGCATATTATATGCATATCTGAATGCTTCTCCATCATTTAGTTATCTTGAATGAAATTTTGGCATTTATTTCACAACCTTAAATAAAAAAATATATATATATATTATTTTCTAAAGTAGATTTTTTCTAGTTAACATTTATAATGTGATTAATTCAGCATTTGTTCTAAGCACACTTCTGAGTGTTTTGCATGTTTACTGCTTCACACACAAAATTCCCCTGATGATCAGTGTGTGTTCAGACAGTCACTGACAAACAATACAATCATGTCTCTTTTACTAATTGTGGCTACATTAGGTATGCTTGCTCAAGGTAAACACTTATTTTTTTATATTATCAAGTTGTTGTTGTTGTTGTTTTCAAAGCTTGTGCTTTGTTTTACTTTTTTTTTTAGTACAATTATTTTATCTCATAATTTGTATTATGTTAACTTTTTGATCTCTCTCTCAGCGTCTCATCAAGAGGTCCAGACCAGTCCAGTCTTTGCTTGTTAAAGCAAGTGAATCTGCTTCTATCAGCTGCACTGCATCTTCTGGAATTGGTTATTCCATGAGCTGGTATCTGCAGAAACCTGGAAAAGCCCCAAACTTCTAAACTGTCAAACAGGTTACCTTGCATCTGGAGTTTCAAACCGGTTTAGTGAAACCTATTCTGGATATGAATGTACACTGCTATACTTTATACATTCCAGCTATACTTTATCAGTTTATGCTTTCCCTCGGAATCAAACCCATCACTTTGGCGTTGCTAGCACCATGCTGTACTGTTTGAGCCCTATAGGCATGGTTATCTTTAATATTTTGGGTTTCTATTTTTAGTTATGTTATATTTATATAGTTATATTTAGTTATTTTATTATTAAATTATTTTTTGTTAAACATTTACTCATTGCTGTTTGTGGACTGAAATCTACATCAGATGAAGACACATACAGTATGACATTCTTTTAATTAAAAACGCTTTCATTAATCTAGAATTACTACAAACAATTAATAATTAATTTACCATTTAATAATCATTAAAAACAATTAAAAACAATAAAATAAATTGAAGTTTCCATAATTCTATAGCCCTCCACTCTTTTATTGTGCAATAAAATGTTGTAATGTTTTCTTGTTTGCCTCTGTTAAATAGATTTGTAAAGGTGAATAAAAGATTGCTCATACAGACATTAGCTTTCTATTTCATGCTAAATAAATGAAAACATTGTTTGTCAAATACTATTTACAATTCAGTTGGATGAACTGACACTGACACTAACCAGTTTGTTCTTTTACTCCAATTTCTATTCACAGCTGATAGTAAAATGCATTAAGATAAAGCTACATAATTAAACCAGTCACATGTTTTGCATTGACAGCTCATGTATCAGTGCTCTGAGTGTTTATAGTCGTGTGAACACTTTTAACAAATGCTGACTTATGCTGGCTCACTTAAACTTCTTATATATTATACAACTGTGAAGTCTTTAAGTGCTCCCTCTAGAATGAGTGGTGGAGGCAGTTTTCCATTCTTACTCCCGAGGCGCCAAAAACTGGAGGAGCGTCTCGCTGCAGCCTGCGGTGGACATCCAACCCCGCCCACATCCAAGTGCGACGTCACAAACCACGCCCGTGTCCAAATACGTCACATTCATTCATCATTTTGAAACAGGAAGAAGCATCGATAAGAAGATAATTCGTATTGTTTGCTAACCGCTAAAAAGAAGTTGTTGTTTGCCGTGTGGGTAAGTAAAAAATATATCTTTGGTCTTTACCATAACTAAAAACATTGACAATTTTTAAGAATGTGTGCGTCGTTGTGTTCATGTCCATAAACAACAGTTCGGCGCGCATAGTATGTGTTTTAATCTTCACACAGACACGTTATTTAGCTGACAACAAATGTACATATATATTTATATATATATGTGTGCCTGCGTGGGTTAGATGAGTGTTCATTCAGCATTCATTTTATGTCGTCGTAAGAACGTAAGAATCAGTGCACTGTGTGTGTGTGTGTGTGCATACATACATACATAAGTGTGTGTACACACACACACGTGTGAATAGATAGTGCACTATCTATTCTATCTATCTATGTCTTATGACATGAAGTGAATGCTGAATCAATGTGCATTTTTTTTTATAACCTGACCCCCATACCTGACCCCCCTCTCACCCACTCAGACACACACACACACACTTCATCCCTCTCACACTTATATACTTACACACAAAACACTCACATACATATGACATCTTTAATGATTAACACTCATCACAGTACCCATGCACAGTAAATCAGATGAGTAACCGCATCATTTCACTACGTCTTGCTGGATAACTCTGTGTATGTCACAGATTATCTTTGTATTCTTATATTAATGGAAAGATCACATAACGTTTGTCAATGTTTTTGTGCATTCTACACATTTTCAGTCCAAGCCTGATGCAGGGCAGTTCTGCCGGGTTGAGGGGTCCCTGCTGCAGTTTTACCAGTAAAGAAAATGGCTGATTACAATTCACATGGAGGACCACATAAGCCATGCAGTGGTGCATGGAGGTATGGTGAGAGCATTTCTCTAGATATTGATATAGATAAATAAATGGATAAATCATACATATGTTTGCATGTAGAATGATGAGGTAGCCTAAATGATGAGGTAAATACTTTTTAGTGGACACATATACCTTCCAACACAAATATATTCTTTATTTTTATCAGAAGCGCCAAGAGGACATAAAGTGGAAGTTTGCAAAGGTCCATAGTGGTGCTGGAAATAGAGTCACTGTGAGTTATTCTGTGGGGTGGTGAAAGGTCCTGCCTTTCTACAGATGGACAGTAAAAATCAACAGAATGCCATCAAAGACTACCGGGGGGAGAATCGGATGAAGCAAGAGATGTCTTTTTATTCATCTTTGAGTATCTGGAGGAGCTGGACACATTCATATCAAATTGTCATGATGAACAAGGCCTCATGCCATGTTCTGTGAATAGTCTTTCAGAGCAAGGAATCTCTCTGTGTAGCCTATGGATGTAGGTATGTGTACTGCATAACATAAACTCTTTGTCTGATCATTCAACTGTTCATTCAACTGCTTAGACTTATGATATTTGGAACAAATATTTTGTCACATGATCCTTCAGAAATCATTCAATATTCTAATTTGCTGCTCAGTATTATTATTATTATTATTATTATTATTATTAAGTTGAAAACAGCTGAGTAGATTTTTTTTTTCAGGTTTCTTTGATGAATAGAAAGTTCAAAAGAACAGCATTTATCTGAAATAGAAATCTTTTGAAACATTATAAATGTCTTTATCATCACTTTTGTTCAATCTAAAGCATCCTTGCTAAATAAAATTATTAATTTCTATAATCTGTTAGTTCTATAATAATGTATACACACACACATACACTGACTCCAAGCTTTTGCATGGTATGGTGCAGGGGTGGCGAAATCTGGTCCTGGAGAGTCGCAGCCCTGCAGAGTTCAGGTCCAACCCTAATTAAAACTCACCTGGCTGTTGCTTTCTAGTAACCCATCATACCTTGATTAGCTTGTTCAGGTGCGTTTGATTAGGGTTGAAGCAAAACTCTGCAGGTCTGTGGCTCTCCAGGACCGACGTTCGCCACCCCTGTTACAAAAGCCTTTTTATTTCAGATAAATGCTGATCTTTGGATCTTTCTATAAGAATCCAGAGAAAATGTACTCAACTGCTTTGAATACTGATGATAATCAGAAATGTTTCTTGAGCAGCAGATCAGCATATTAGAATAATTTCTGAAGGATCAAGTGACACAGAAGACTGTAATGATGTAATGATGCTGAAAATTTAGCTTTGATCACAGAAATATATTACACTTTAAAATATATTCAAATAGAATGCTTAAATTTTGTATTATTTTGGATAAAATAAATGCAGGCTTGGTGAGCAGAAGACTCTTCTTTAAAAAAAAAACAATAAAAATCTTACTGTTCAAAAACTTTTGACTGGTAGTTTATATTTTTGTAACATTATATTTGTAATTATTTTTGTAAAATAATAAATATAAAATGCCCAAAGAAGTAATGTATGTCTTTTTATTCATCTTTAAGTATGTGGAGGACCTGGACACATTTCATATCAAGTTGTGATGAACAAGGCCTGAAGGTCAATGTCATGTTTAAACTATCAAAGCAATCAACCTCTATTTAGCCCATGTATGTGTAGCTACTGCATATGGAGAACTGTTGATTCTGTCATTTAAATGTTAACACTTTATGATAAGTGGAACACATCTTTAAAAAAATAACTGACAATTATACAATACCAACTTCTACAATAATTTTACATATTTTTACAATACCAAAATCAAACTGTCCCCTTTAAATTTGATACATTTAAAATTCGCCTAAAATCGATCGTAATAACTGTGAATTTATCTCATTACATAAATGAACAAGGTAAGGTTTAAAGGTTTTTATTAATAATTAGCCTAATGTAGTCAATGCAAGCGTATTACAGGCTGTCATGATGACGAAATCAGCTCCGTATATTAGACATATTAAATATATTAGATTTAAGTTGTGGCATTTTAGCCTAGACATCTTTACACAAATAAGACAATTGTATTAGTACAACGAAGGACAATGGCCTATCATTTTATATAGATCCCCGAAACTACCGTAAGTTTCTTTGACATACTTCCGGGTTTCCCCGGTATAAGGAACGTCATGACGCATATAGCGATTGGGGAATCACAAGGTGGGTGACGTATTTGAAGTGGGCGTGACGTTCGACGTCACGCTCGTACGTGGGCGGGGTTGGATGTCCACCGCAGGCTGCAGCGAGCCCTACTTGAAAAACTGTCAAGCGGTCAAGCGCCTCTAGCGTCACTATGAAGACGTCAACAGCGCCCCCCGGCGTCATTATATCGACGAACTGGAAGCTACATTGATTTCAATGGGAAACTTTTGGCGTCAGAACACAGACGCGAAGGACATGAGATGATCGCTATGAAATCACGTTCAGGATAGTAGTGATGGGTCGTTCTTGAACGATTCGTTAGTAATACTAATGAATAACTCCTACAATCCTTCAAGATTAGTTCATCTCTCGAGTCCTCCGAGTCCTTTCGTTCTTTTGTCACGTGACTGCTCCCTAACGTTAACCAATGCAGCCTGAGCCGGAAAGAGAAAAGATTAGTTCATCTCTCGAGTCCTCCGAGTCCTTTCGTTCTTTTGTCACGTGACCGCTCCCTAACGTTAACCAATGCAGCCTGAGCCGGAAAAAGAAAAGATTAGTTCATTTCTCGAGTCCTTCGAGTCCTTTCGTTCTTTTGTTAAATTGTTCATAAAATCACTTTCAGAGATAGGGTATTTGTGTTTGTTGTATTTTGGTGTGTTTTAAAGTGTATTCTAATATTCATTATACAACACCTTGGTGTATAGTATGTATAAAATGCAATATTTTGAACTGTAAAATAATAGTATAATCTGAAGGGTCAACACAACGGACCTATATCATGGACTATAGAACTGCAGTGTTACATAGCCTAAGATTCATGAAGCATTTTTGAGTCACTTTATTTTTAGTGCATAATAAATTACCTGCAGTATTTACAAGTTGTCATTTAATTGTAAAGTCACTTACCAATGGTACGTAATAACTTTTAACTAAATAACTTTTATACTTGATAATTTAATTATGCAGTTATTTAATAAATCAGATTGTCAGTGTATTATTTGTAATGTGATGTTTCAGACATTATAAACACTGTATACACACTCTTGAATTGTTGTTTATTGTTTTTTGTTTTGTTTTGTTTTTAATACAATGTAAAATAAAAAAGTAAATAAAAATATACTAAAGCCACAGAGGACATTTAAATTGCACAACAAGCTAGACTTTTTAAATAAAGAAAACTAAATAAGCTTTAAAATAATTAACAATTTTGTGCCAAAAGAGATCAAAAGATCCTAAATAACATTAACATATTAACATTAAAATCACAATATAACAAACAAAATATTGCACAATTAGCAAGTTTAGGAAATAAATAAATAAAAAAATAACTTAAAATAAATAACACACTGTGGCTATATTTTCAGAACTTGCTTTAAGGCATGTTTGCATTCAAAAAAACAAGCTCCCGGACCTTGGATGGGCTAAGTCTGTTTCTTCTCTCAGAGATAATCTGCCCAGTTTTTGAAAAAATCCTTTCAGATGGCACAGATGTGGCCACAATGCAAAGTCTTGCCTTCATGACCTCTGAAAGGGTTTTGTACACAGGAGAACATCTCTTCCACCAGGCCAGGGGGTCTGATGTGCGAGGTAAGAGTGGCTCTGCAAGGTAGGCCCGCATTTCCATCATAGAATCTGATGTTTTGGAAGAGGCTGCCGAAGGCCTCAAGCTTGCTACCCTCTCATCGAAATCCTCCCAAAACATGGCCCCTGCACTGGCACTTGCAGCAGATTCTGAAGTATCCTCCTCCTCATGTTGAACTGGGTTAATAGCTGCTGCAGCTGCTGTAACCCTTTTCACTGTGTCTTCTGCTGCCTGGTGACTGACAAAAGCTTGCTTCTTGAACCTTGGGTCCAGGCAAGTAGCATCAGCAAGCTTCTCATTGTGTTCTACTCTGCCAAACCTTTTAGTCATTTCTGACATCAGAGAATCCACAAGCTTTTTGACAGGGTCAAACTTTGAAGGATTTCTTTGAAATCGGGCAACAATCCTCTGAAGACCTCTTGTCATCAAAATGACTTTGGAGACAGTCACAAACCTATAAAGATTAAAAATGGTTTATAAATTAATTATAACAAAATCAGTGCTGCACATAATTCTCTGTTAAAATTGAAGTTACAGAGAAGCATGGATCATTAACAGACAGGGGTTAAAATAGTGGTTTTAAAATGAATAATAATATTTTTAAAAAAATGTTGAATTACTTACTTTTCTGCACTCACTTCAGTGGTGACCTCCTCAAATGGTTTAATAATTTCCAAAATTTCTCTGGAAATTTCCCATTCTTCTGGTAACAAGGTTGGCAAAGATGGATTAATTAGTGCCAGTGTGGAGATTATTGGATCTTTTACTTCAGTAAATCTTTTCAACATGTAATATGTTGAATTCCACCTGGTAGCCACATCCTGTTTTAACCGCAATGGCTCTTGACCCATCTGTTTTTGTGTGGCCCCGAGTTTCTCTGAAGCAACTGTACTTCTGTGAAAGTATTCCACAATTGTCTTGACCTTCTGCACTATATGTTGTACCTCCTTTAGTGCAGCTTTGACAATTAGGTTCAACATATGTGCAAAACAAGATATGTGGTCCCAGTGAAGATGATCTCTCACGGCTGAAACAATGTTGCTGGCATTGTCTGAGACACAGGCTACAATTTTGTCACCCAACCCCCATTCATCTGTGACCCTTGTCAGCTCCCTTGCCAGGTGAGCAGCAGTGTGTCTGTCACTGAAATGAAAGCAGTCCAGAAGATACGAGGTCATCTGAAAGTCCTCAATGAAATGACATGTCACACTCATGTAGCTGGTTGTTGTAATAGACGTCCAGCAGTCTGTTGTGAGACACACAGCAGAGACATTCCTGATTTTTTCCATAATGTCACTTCTTAACTTGTCATACAGCCTAGGCATTACAGTTTTTGATAATGTTTTTCTGCTAGGTAGACTGTATGATGGGTCGAGAAGATGCGAATATTCCTTAAAGCCCTTATCCTCCACGATAGAAAATGGCTGAAAGTCACAAGCGATCATTCTCACCAGAGCTTCATCAAGCTTGTTCTGTCTTAAAGGATCCATTGGCCTTGTAACAAAACTGCTCATTGTAGTTTGTTGTTGTGGTCTTCGTGGCCTAACTGCTCCTTGGATGGTGGTGGATGCTGCTGGTGTACTGGATGCTGTAGATGCTGTTGAAGGTCCAGCAAAAGTGCTGGTGGTAGAAACAGCTCCAGCTGCTGCAGGGCTACCATCTTCAGTCTCTGTTCTTACTTGTGCTAACAGCACAGTTGGATGAGATGTTTTAAGGTGCCTCCTCAAATTAGAAGTGCTTCCTCCTTTTGTTGAAAAATTTTTCTTGCAGATCATGCATTTTGCTTCAGTGGCTGAAGTTTCTCCAAAATGCGTCCAAATGTCACTCCTTTTTCTGGTGCTCATTTTTCTCCTGAGGTGCTAAAATCTGACTGACCTAGGCTCCTCACCTACTGTAAGATACACGGGGGATGGGTGTGGAATGGTTCCCTTGGTGACAACCTTGATGGACAGTTGTCCTTCAGCTGAACCATTGGTTTAACCCTTGTGTGATCCAAGCACATTATAATTCTAAATAAATCACTTTAATTCTCCAATTTTATTTCAATTACAACTTGACAATTTGTTGTTATCATAACCTTAATATTTTTACCCAACATTTATTTTCCAAAATGTTGTTTTCTTTTACTTTGACATTATGTTCTTTTTGAAAAAACTTTTATATGCAAATATTAAACTAAAATGTCAGTTCTGCCTAAGAAAAACAATTATTATACAAGCAATTTGAAAATTGGAATAAAAACAAACAAACAAGATATAAGTAGCTACTTTGTATTTGTAGGCTTGTATTATTTTATTATACAGTTCATTGTTCTGAAGACAGTAAAAGGACAAATAAAAAAAATATAGAAGGGATTTGTTTATTTACGAACTACATCACAGATCCTCAAAAACCAGAAACAATCACAGTGACAGAAATGGGCACACCTTTTTTTTTATTTCTTTACTTATTAGGCCTATTCATCTTTACATTAGTATTACTAAGATACTGATGCGGGATAAGGTCACGTGACAAAAGAACGAAAGGACTCGGAGGACTCGAGAGGTGAACTAATCTTTTCTCTTTCCGGCTCAGACTGCATTGGTTAACGTTAGGGAGCAGTCACGTGACAAAAGAACGAAAGGACTCGGAGGACTCGAAAGGTGAACTAATCTTTTCTCTTTCCGGCTCAGACTGCATTGGTTAACGTTAGGGAGCAGTCACGTGACAAAAGAACGAAAGTACTCGGAGGACTCGAGAGGTGAACTAATCTTTTCTCTTTCCGGCTCAGACTGCATTGGTTAACGTCAGGGAGCGGTAAAGTGTTGAACCGACAACGAGATTTAAACCCGACGACTTGTCATATCAGAGGTGAGGTGAGCTAGACTAAAGACCCAGGTAGGCTAAGTAATATATAACTATTTTATTGTTCTTATAGCATTATAGTATTGTCTTGTTTGTGGTGTGATTCACGTTTGTGTATATAGATGTGTTAGGGAAGTATCACAAAACATTGAATGGGTTGCGTTTTCACACTGGAGGAAATGGTAATGATTTCACTCTGAACATAAACGATGCCCAGGTTGGAGATGCTGGAGATTATTACTGTATGAGTTGTCATGAGATCAGTGGCAGCTGGTTAACACGCTGAAAAAGTGCTGTACAAAAACCTCCGTTGGTCAGACACTACCAAGTATCCTCTGATGCATCTGAGACAGGTGCTAAAAGGAGAACAAAACGGGGGTAGTAATAAGATAAACACAAATGTTCTTATTTAATTAATTTAATCTTCCAACCCAGATCTACCATATCAATAGAACATTTCTTGCTGTTCTTGTTACATACACTCAAAAAAATGGTTTTGTGCCACTGTTCATTTTACCCAGGTATTTATTGTTAAAACAACACAAGTGTATTTCTTTTTCCACCAAAACACTATTGTATGGTGCTCTATTAATTTAAACTGTTTAAGTTTCCATTTTACTTGATTATCAATCGTTAAACTAACGTAAACGGTTTAAATTTGCCGTTCAAAAAACCGGATATGACGTTTCCAACGCATTTTATGAAGACGGCGCGAAGGAGGTGTATCATGGCGTTGGAGCTAGAAGTACCAGTCAGGTAAGAAAATCTAAAAACTTCTTTGTGTTAAGTCAAAGTCTTTAATTTCTGTAAGTGTTTTTAGTATGCTTTTAGTGCTGTTTTGCAGACGACTGTAACTGGTATATTGCGATGATTTCGTGCGGTTGGGAGATTAGTGATGGGAAGTTCGGATCATTTTACCGACTCGGTCCTTTGAGTCTCGTTCAGCAAAATTAACGAATCTTTTTTCGAGTCATTTCGTTCATTTTGTTCATTTTAGCAAAATATAATTAAAATGTCACGTTTTACTTCCCTAACACATCTACTGCTTACACAAACGTTGATCACACTACAAACAAAACAAAACTATAATGCTATAAGAAACAGAAAATATTAATTCATTGTTTACCTGTGTCTTTAGTCTATGATTCGCTCACCTCACCTCTTATCTGACAAGATTTCGGTTTTGAGTCGTTCGTTCATCACGTGACAGCCCCGTAATGTTAACCTATGCAGCCTGAGCCGGAAAGAGAATTGATTAGTTCATTTCTCGAGTCCTCGGGTTTGAGTCGTTCGTTCATCACGTGACAGCCCCGTAATGTTAACCTATGCAGCCTGAGCCGGAAAGAGAATTGATTAGTTCATTTCTCGAGTCCTCGGGTTTGAGTCGTTCGTTCATCACGTGACAGCCCCGTAATGTTAACCTATGCAGCCTGAGCCGGAAAGAGAATTGATTAGTTCATTTCTCGAGTCCTCGGGTTTGAGTCGTTCGTTCATCACGTGACACCCCCGTAATGTTAACCTATGCAGCCTGAGCCGGAAAGAGAATTGATTAGTTCATTTCTCGACTCCTCGGGTTTGAGTCGTTCGTTCATCACGTGACATCCCCGTAATGTTAACCTATGCAGCCTGAGCCGGAAAGAGAATTGATTAGTTCATCTTTTGAGTCTTCGGGTTTGAGTCGTTCGTTCATCACGTGACAGCCCCGTAATGTTAACCTATGCAGCCTGAGCCGGAAAGAGAATTGATTAGTTCATCTTTTGAGTCTTCGGGTTTGAGTCGTTCGTTCATCACGTGACAGCCCCATAAGGTGAACGAACGACTCTAAAACAGGTGAACTAATTCCAGTACAGGACCTAATAGGATGTTGCGCATGCGCGACTGAACGAATCACTCGCCGAGACGACTCGTTCGTCCCGAGTCACATTAAAGATTCGTTCAAAATGAACGAATCGTTCAAGAACGACCCAGATGTAAGATTTTTGTAACGAATTATTAAATTCAAGGTTTCGTCTAATAATTGCATTAAAAACCTCTTCCTTTCTATTCTCCTAAATACCAACTACAACCAATGCTATTTATTTATCTTTAACATTGATGTTTTCACTGATTAAGTCACTTACGAGGAAAAAATTTTGTAGGTAGCGCTATCTTTTCATAACAAATACGATTTGCATTTTTTTAGGATCCATGTAATGTGAAGGTTAAGTGATTTTTAAAACGTAACAGTTATATGTTATGTGAAATTTAATAAAAGTTGACAATGAAACTGAACACCTGGTTTTAGTCACAATTAGTATGATATTGGGCCTCCTTTGCAGCATACAATATTCGGAGTGACAAAAGTCTGCAAGCAGCAGAGGTTTGAGCCATTTTCCTCTGCAGAACAGTGCCAGGTCACTATGTGATGCTGATGTGGGAAAACGTTTCCTGACTCGCTCCTCCAAAACACCCCAAAGTGGCTCAATAATATTCAGATCTGGTGACTATGCAGGCCATGGGAGATGTTCAACTTAATTTTCATGTTCATTAAACCAGTCTGTCACCAGTCTTGCTGTGTGTATTGGTGCATTATTATCCTGATACAGAGCACTACCTTCAAGGTACAATGTTTGAACCATTGGGTGCACATAATGAAACTTTACACTCTGCTCTAACTGGTGTAATGTACAGTAAGTGAAGATTGGGCACCAGACAGCGCAAGTATAGCCATGAGACCTCCAATACTATATTGGCAAGTGTTTCAGTTTCATTGTCCAACCCCTGTATATGAAGAGTTCATGTGTTTATTTGTATATATTAAGAGTTAATTTGCAAGAACAGATAACTCCGTTTTTGTTTAAATAATTATTCTGCATTCCAAGTAATATCAATCAAACTGTGGTTGGTTGGTTTATTTTGAATGAATATTAATAGCTCAAAAATACAGCTAACTAACACAATAAAACACAAAAAAACAAAAAAAAAAACAACACACACACACACACAATAAAAAAACATGTTTTATGAATATTAATAAAAACGGATTTATTTGTTTTTGCAAATGAACTCTTCATATGTATATGTTTGTGTGTGTGTGTGTGTGTGTGTGTGTGTGTGTGTGTGTGTGTATTTAATGGGTACTTTTGACTCATTCTTTTTCTCTGTTTGAAGGCAGAAATGTGATGTTTATCATTTTATAAACTTAATGTTTTTTGTGAAAAGCTGTGCCTGAACTATAAATCATGCTTTTTACAGTCATTTTATGACTTTAAATATGCTCCAGATCATGTCCACCCTTTTGGAATAATATACATGACAATAATCACACACATTTTTTGATCACTGAATTTGTCTTTGCTGTTAAACTATATATGGGTGCTCTTGTAACAAATTGTACTTCATGTGTTTACAGATTTGTGCAGAATATGAGACAGGCAGAATAACCATAGGTCCATTAGTGTCAGCTGTCTTTGCCAATGGGTGGATCCACACTGCAAAACTTATGAAGATGATTGCAAACCGAAGAAGAGTCCTTGGACAAAGCATTAAACCCTCTTGGTCCCCACTACACAGGTAAGAACAGCTACACTCAACAAAAACTTTTGTAATCATGTTAAAGGGGTCATCAGATGCTGTTGATATGATTCTTTAGAGTCTTAATGAGAAGTCCATAGCATACTTTTGTTAAAATTTCTCAGTGGTAGTGTAAAAAACACCCATTTTACTATATCAAAATCAGCCCTTTTCAGAGTGGGCCATTCTGTTGCATGTTCCTTTAAATACAATAATGGTGGTCAGACTGTTCTCAGCTCTCACTCGGCTCATTTAGGGGAGGTCTACGATAAGACGGTCATGTAAATCAACTATTGTGGGAGCGGCCTTGATCGGTGTGACGTCACACCAACTAGAAGCTGAGAATGACCTGATTTGAAAAAGGGCATATTACTTATAATGATTAAAAAATACCACTGGGTGGATTTTTATCGTCATAGGGTGGTTGTGTACACATACTGCCAACATGCATATGTGTTCAAACAACATGTAAAAGTGAGTTTTGGATCAGATGACCCCTTTAAAACATTGTCTCACCAGCCACTGAGTTTTAGGGTTATGGTCATAGGCATTAACAAAAAAGACAGATATAATAAGAATTGGGTTATTAATATAGTAAATAAATGGTATTACTGTAAACTGACAGATATTGCAGCTACATTAGCTTCCCAAAAACAATACATTCTAAAGCAAGGCAGGCGTGTCAAACCCGCTCTTGGAGAGCCAGTGTTCTGTAGAGTTTAGCTCCAACACCCCTGCCTGGAACTTTTAGTAAAACTTTGATTAGCAAACCTGTAAGACCTTCATTCATCTTCAAAATACAAATTAAGATATGTTGATTAAAATCAGAGAGCTTTCTGACCCTGCATAGACATCAACACAACTGAAATATTCCCAAGCCCCGAAACGTAGTAAGGACTTTGATATAATAGTCCATGTGACATCAGTGGTTCAACCATAATTTTACAAAGCTACAAGAATACTTTTTATGGGTAAAGAAAACAGAAATTACTACTTTATTCAACAATTCTTCTCCTCCAAATCACGTATTTTGCCATTATGGAGAGTATCACGATGCATGCACATTGCTTTCCTCTGCAAGCAAACAAGGCCCAGCGCATGCATGTTCTACGTCAGCAGAATCACACGCATGCGTTATGCAAAGAGGTACTCTCAATAATGGCAGAAGACGCAATTTGGAGAAGAATTGTTGAATAAAGTCAATATTTTTGTTTTCTTTGCACACAAAAAGTATTCTCACTGCTTTGTAAAATTATGGTTGAACCACTGATTTTTACACTCTTTTACTGGTGTCCTTACTACGTTTCTGGGTCTGGGAGCATTTCAGTTGCATTACTGTCTATGCTGGCTCTCAGATTTCATCAAAAATATCTTTATTTGTGTTCCGAAGATGAATGAAGGTCTTGTGGGTTTGGAACGACATGAGGGTGAGTAATTAATGACAGAGTTTTCATTTTTGGGTGAACTATCCCTTTAATTGGGAATATTGCTAAACTCTGCAGGACAGTGACTTTCTGTGCTGATCTGGTCCAGTACTGTTATAGTTTTATTTTCCACTGTAATGTTAGTTAGAGTTCCATCTGAACTGCCTGCCTGTATTTCCCATAAGGAAATGGTCAGACAGAATAATAATGACATTTTTCAAATGTGTTTTTTTTTTTTTTTTGTTGTTGTTTTTTTTTTTAGAAAAATGTAAAGGCTAAATCTCATGAATTTTGTTGCTGTCTGCATCTTTAGACTAATGACGTTGAAGTACCCAAATGCAGACACTAGCAGTGTTATTATGGAGTATATGGTAAGTTGTTTTATTTATTAATTTATTTATTTATTGGTATTTTCAAGGATGATAAATGCTAAGGTAAATTTAATATGCAAGAATTTGAGTACTCCATTCTTTTAAATATCCTCTCTAGGATACAGACGTTGGCAGCACTCAGGAGGTGATCCAGAGGAATCATGGGAATCTATGTCATACGATTTGAAGGTGCAGACATTGAAGACAGCACAGCAGATGTTGGAGTGTTGGAAGATAAAGTTCTTCAGGACCTTAGCAGTAAACCCTATGAAAAAAACATGTTGCTGGGACTGAAATATGGACTAAACTTGAACTCCTGAAATCAGGTACACATTTGGAGTACTGCAGAAGTTATTTCTGGAGCCAGTTCCTGTTCCTGGATTAAGGTTTGATTGGTTACCTTTATATGCCAATTAGAAAATAACAGTAGTTTAATGTTTCTGTAATTTTGTAATGTGGTTGTAACTGTAATTGTTGCTCTTGTTTAACATATACACTTGATAATTTGTGACATCTTGTCTTTTGTGATTGATTGCAAAATAATCACACAAAAAATGCTTTGTTGAAGGGAGTAACTTTAACTTGAAATCATTTAGTTAAAGTAACTAGAATCAATTGGATGGAACCACTGTCCATAATTTAAATGAGTTGTCTGAAACAAACTTCCTTATGTTGATAAAGTGAAACATATTTGGCCAGTTTTTAATAAACCAAAACATGTTCACTAAACTTAACCGATTTAAGTTACAGGGTAGTGAATAAATTGAGTTGGTTGGACATTACTATTTCACATAAATTCTTCCTCATTCAGCTGTGTTGTCACAACACAAAGAGTTTGCATAGATTCAAAAAATTCCATTCATGTTCATCAAAAACAATTTGGTTGTGTGGAACCACTGTCCATAATTGAATTAAGTAGGTTTGAAGAATCATTTTTTTGAGTGTACTGTATGTGACCCTGGACCACAAAACCAGTCATAAGGATCAATTTTTTTTAAATTGAGATTTATACATCATCTGAAAACTGAATAAATAAGCTTCCCATAGGACAATATTTGGCTGAGATATGACTATTTGAATCTGGAATCTGAGGGCACAAAAAAATCTAAACATTCAGAAAAGTCGCCTTTATATTTGTCCAAATGAGGTTCTTAGCAATGCATATTTTCGAGTCAAAAATTTTTATTTTAAGTTTTGATATATTTACGGTATAGGAAATTTTGAAAATATCTTCATGGAACATGATCTTTACTTAATATCCTTAAGATTTTTGGCATTAAAGAAAAATGAATAATTTTGACCCATACAATGTATTGTTGGCTATTGCTACAAATATACCGGTGCAACTTATGGTTTTGTGGTCCGGAGTCACATATCTCATTTCCATCAGATAAATCCACTGGGTTCCATGACATTTCTTAACATACAGAAATATAAAAACTGTGGCTGTAATAATATATACATGAAAAAAAATATTCTAATTTAGTTGTTTCTATAATTTAAGATTTAACATTCTGAATCCATGTTATATTCAGTTCTGTACTTTGGTGAATGAACTGTCACCTCCAGACCAGCAACAGTATAATATAAATGGTCTCAGGAGATTTTGGTCAGTGTAGATATTTGTAAGAATTATTAGCACACACTCTTGAAAACTGTACCATTTCAAAGAAAAGTGTTTCCTGTTAATATATATATATATATATATATATATATATATATATATATATATATATATATATATATTATATATTACAATTATAAAAATGAAAATGAGAATACTTAATTGAATGTATTTTACCAAAAATATCTATTTTAGTGTAAATTATATTTTCAGTATTAAAATATTCTCTGCATATCCATGCTGCTCAGCACAATATCACATGTCCTAAAAAAAAACAATAAAAGTGGTATTCCATATTTCATGTTTTTGTTTGTTTGTTTAATTGTTTTAAAATGTTCATAGAATTCAACACCATATTTGAGGCAAAATGTTTTTATTTTGCAGCAACAGAAAAATGATCAACAAAACTTTCATATCATTGCAGCTATAGAATTACAGATGAGCATATATGACCAATATACTAATAGCATGAAACAGCATTTCAACAGCAGTGTGTGTGCGTATTTCATTCATCGCACTGCTGTGTGTTGAGGCTCTTGGTCACTGCATTGTGGGATGAGTGAGTGGCGTCACAGCTGACAATTGTTGCTGTGCTCCACTCACTCTCAGTGAGGCTCAGGCTGCTGCTCCAGCTGTACAGTCCATCCTTTTGCAGCTGACTGGGACTCAGATTGACACCAGAGCTCCTGCCGCTGCCGTCCACCTTCCAGCTCAGCTTCCAGTCAGAGGGGAATCCCTTACTGGCCACACACAGAACTGTAGCCTTACCCTGCTGCAGCTCGTCTCTAGAGGGCGGCAGCACCGTGAGAGTGGGACGAGTCGCAGCTAAAGAGAGAGAGAGAGATGGAAACCGTGATGTTTCGTTCTTCTGATAAACAGCTCTATCAGTCATTCTGAGTGTCTTTCACTTCCCTTTAAGAGATTCAGAGTTAATCAAGCAGATCTGAAGTGCAACAGCCTGTAAAAGCATATTTCTTCAGCAATCACACCCACGGACACACACTGTATGTTTGTAAGGATATTGCATAGAGTGCAATGCTCTCTTCTGCATTTTTTGAGCTGCAGGCATGGTTATCTTTAACATTTCAAGTTTCTGTTTTTAGCTTGTTCATATTATTATTAAATTATTTCTTATTAAAAATTCACTGTGCCACAGTTACTCATAACTGTTTGTAGATTGAAAGCTACTGTAGATGACATTTATTCAATTAAAAATGTTTTTATTATGAAATAATTATTACAAACATTTAATTATTAATTTACCTTTTAATAATCACAAAATAAATTAAAATGAATAAATAATTTGAACTTTTCATAATTCCTAAGCTGTCCTACTGTCTTTTCATGTGTAATAAAATGTTTCTATTTTTTCTTGTTTGCCAATGTTAAATGTGACCCTGCACTCTCAGAAAAAAAAGGTACAGTTCTGTCGCTGGGGCGGTACCCTAAGGTACAAAAGTGAAAAGGTACATCTTTGTACCTTACCTACCTCTAAACAGTACATATTAGTACCTTAAAGGTACATTTAGTACTTTGAAAGTACATATTGGTACCTTAAAGGTACATGTTGTTACCTTAAAGGTACATATTAGTACTTTAAAAGTACATATTTGTACCTTTTCACTTTGTACTTTAGGGTACCACCCCAGCGACAGAACTGTACCTTTTTTTCTGACAGTGTGGACCACAAAAAATTTCTCAAAATTGAGATTTATACACCATCTGAAAGCTGAATAAATAAGCTTTCCATTGATGTATGGTAAGGATAGGACAATATTTGGCTGAGATACAAATATTTGAAAATCTGGAATCTGATGGTGCAAAGAAAAAAAAATAATCTAAATATTGATAAAATCACCTTTAAAGTTGTCCCAATGAAGTTCATAGCAATGCATATTACTAATCAAAAATTAAGTTTTAATATATTTACGGTAGGAAATTTACAAAATATCTTCATGGAACATGATCTTTACTTATTACTTATCCTAATGATTTTTGGCATAAAAGGAAAATCAATAAATTTGACCCATCTAATGTAGTTTTGGCTATTGCTACAAATATACCTGTGCAACATAAGACATACGCAACATAAGCTTTGTGATCACAAATAGTTTTTTAAAGATGAGTAAAATACTGAATACTAAAACAGACATTAGCTTTCTATTTCATGCTAAATGAATGAAAACATTGTTTGTCTAATACAATTTACCATTCAAGTAGATAAAATGCCTGGCAATAAAAAAAAGTGGCTGTTTTAAACTGAAATAAGAAATAAGAAAAGTGTGCATTATTGTCACACCAGAATAAAACAACGATTTACAATTATTTATTGTGATATTAGTCATTGGTATTTTTTTATGTGTTTAACATAAAATGTTGTTTAAACATAAACAAATCCTCTCATTAATTCAATTTAGTGTTTTATTTTTAAAATAGAAATAAATGTACTTACTTCCAACTGAGAGTCGGGTGCCTCCACCAAACGTGTACCACAGTTATTTAAAACCAATCAACGGCTGTGCAAAAACCTCCTGCACCAAAACTGACACTGACAATAACCAAAGTGCTATTCACAGCTGATAGTAAAAAGCTATAAGATAAAGCTACATTATTAAACCACTTTAATTTTAATACATTAAAAAAAAAATACTAAACCTATAATTCTATTATTAAGAATAATACAAACATTACTGCACTGTTAAGAACAATATAAGCACATCAATGTTTTCAAATAATAAATTAATATAATGTAAAATAATATTTAGGCATTTAGTTCACATACAGTTATATTTTATTTATATTTTATATTTATATATATTTATTTATTATTTATCTTTTATATCCAAATTTTATTTGTTTAATTTACCATCCTGTATAACTTATACAGTATTAATGCAGTCAGCATGTAAACGAAAACAACAGTAATAATCTCTAAATATGCTGCATTGCTACCTAATCTATTCAGGTCCACATTTTGTTAGTGTTTATCCATTTTATTTCATTCTGCACTTACTTTCAACACTCCTGTTGGTTAATCCAACAAAAATTCACCATAATAATCCATTCTTATTCACTGCAAAAAAAAAAAAAAACTTCCAGACCTTTTTGAAATAACCAGACAAGGTTTAATTGAACTTGTAATTAATTAACTTGATCAATTCAAATATGTATATATTACAAAGCTAACTGCCATATGAGTGAGAAGATATTTTAGTTGAGGAAGGGTTTTTCCACCGTAATGATGTTTTGCATTGGGAGTTCATGCATCAGTGCTCTGGAAGTGTTTATAGTCGTGTGAACACTTTTAACAAATGCTGACAACTGTTCACTCTAAAACAGAAACAAATATGATTCTCTTCATCTGGGCATTTTACTGCATCCAAGGTAATTTCATTTTCAAATCAAACTAATTTTTTTTCTCATGCACTGATAATGATTTTAATTCAGTTTTATTACCCTCACAGTTTCTTTGGGGCAGGTTGTCGTGACTCAACCTGAGGCTGAATCAGTTCAGCTCAGTAAAACAGTCTCTATTGATTGTAAGGCCAACACTGTAGTTTATAGGTATCCAGAGGGCTCAGTATCCAAAGATTACTATATCTCCTGGTATCTTCAGAAGCCAAATGATCACCCTAAACTCCTTATATATTATACAACAATGAAGCCTTCAAGTACTCCTTCTAGAATGAGCGGTGGAGGCAGTTTTCACTCTGGAGGAAATGGTCTTGATTTCACCCTGAACATAAGCGATGTCAGTCTTGAAGATGCAGGAGATTATTACTGTATGAGTATCCATAAGATCGATGACAAATGGGTGTTCACACAGTGAAAATGTGCTGTACAAAAACCTCCCTACTGAATCTTCTGACTTGCTGACAGGAGAGAACAGGGGTTTGCAATGAGATAGAAGTTTTGTTACTAATAATTAATTAACCTTTCAATCCAGATCTTTCCTATCAAAATCATCACTGAAAATTCTGCTTTTTGCATTAAATATCTGATTACCATCAGCCAAATTATTTGTACTCCTATGCTTCACAGTTCACACAAAGCAGATATGCAGAAAAAAAAGGCTTATTTTAAACATCTTAGAAAAACAAATGGACAAATCTTCTTATGTAGTTGTCTCTGCAATCTAAATTACCATTTATAGATATCATATCAAGTTCTGTATATTAGTGACTAAAATATCACCTCCAGGTAAACTATAATATAAAAGACTTGGGCTATGTGTAAGTAAGAATTACACCAACCCTTGAAAATAGTATAACTTCAAAGAAAAGTGTCATAGAAGAATATCAGTCAATCTGAATCAGTTGTTCAAATAAAAATCGAAGGAATAGGATATGACGACAAATTAACAAATAATAATAAATTATTTAATTTTTTTTTTTTATTAAGATTTGCAATTCTTGTTTTTCACTGTAAAAAGAACCTGAAATAAATATCAAATAAATACAGATCAATTACCCTTAGTGTTTTTATTTCATTAATTCATTTTTAAAACTTTTTTATTATCTTGGAAATCAAATTTGTGTTTTAACATAAATAAGTTTATGTATGTGTAATGTCCAACGGCTAATAAAACCGAACTCAAAGAAACGTGTAATGTTTTACTGCCCTCTACTGGATTTTGAGGCTACGAGAACATACAAATTAGAAGCATGTGACCTCACAGAAACCTGCTCTGTGAGGTGTGAACTCCCTAAACTGAACTCCATTCAGCTGTGAAGAGCACGAGTTTTGCATAAGCAACACATGGACAATGTTTTTGAATCACAAAACGGTGAGTTAAACTGTTGATCATTACAACAAGATATTTATATACGTTATATTCTGAAACATAAATAGCAAGAAAATCAGAAGATTGTTCGTTTCCCCATTTAGGCCTATTCATTGAACTCGAATTAGTTTTAAGGGCTCTTGCCAATGGCTTAGCATAACCTTTTTTCTGGGACAATATTAACAATATGTCGTACGTTTTAGACTAATAAGTTAAAAACCAACCATACCTAATGGGCCTTTTTCACGGTCCGCGTTCAAAATCCGGAAGCGTCGAATAGTTGTGTGTAGATGGTTGTGATTTATTAATGAACAATTCATCATAGATGTTTCATCAAAACACATTAAAAACAGTTTCCAATCATTAATCGGGTACGACGAAACGAGGAAAAATGTTGTCATGATATTCCGACGCACATTTCGTGATTTAAATAGGACAGCACAAGCTGCGTATGCACAATACAGACAGACCAGCTTTTTATTTAAAAAAAAAAAATGCAAGAATAGCAGACAAACAACACATCACATTAAAGAGCAATAAAATTTTACGTTATAATATGTTTATTATGATAACAATATTGCATTGCGCAATAATAAAAACAATAACATTAAAAATAATATTAAAACAGTGTATATTTCGAGTATTTCTCCAGCAGTAACGTGCAGCCGCGGGCAGATTATCAGTTAAAAGAATCTATTTAACCTTAGACGATCCCCTACCATATGTGTAATCTTCCATTTTAACGTAAAACATGTAAGAGCCGTTTGTGTTGTCGGTGTTGTGACAGTCATGAGAATCTGCCCGCAGCTGCACACATTACTGCTGGTAAATTCTCGGAATATATATATATATATATTATATATATATATATATATATATATATATATAACGGAAACTGTGTTTAATATGTTTTGATGAAACATCTATGATGAATTGTTCATTAATAAATCAGAACCATCCCGTGCTATGGGCATTGCCATTCAAACAGGCTACAGCTGAAGTTATTTTACACAACTCCCTTGAGTCGGTTCTTTTCAATGAATCGATCAAACGAGTCATCAAAATGGTTCTTGATATGGTCTGAATCAATTTTCCATTGAATCGGTCTGCACTGTTTCTCACAGAGTAAACAAACACATTGCATGCTGTGAATATTAACCTGAATTGATACAAAGCCTGCAATGAAGGTGTCAGTAGTTGACTCAAACCGGTCATAAGGGTCAATGTTTTGAAATTGAAATTTATACATAGGACACTATTTGGTCGGGATACAACTATTTGAAAATCTGGAATCTGAGGGTGCAAAAAGATCAAAATATTATGAAAATCGCCTTTAAAGTTGTCTAAATGAAGTTCTTACTAATGCATATTACTAATCAAAAATCAAGTTTTGATATATTTATGGTTGGAAATTTACTAAATATCTTAATGGAACATAATATTTACTTAATATCCTGATTATTTCTGGCATAAAAGAAAAATCGATGATTTTGACCCATACACTGTATTTGTGGCTATTGCTACAAATATACCAGTGCTGCTTATGACTGGTTTTGTGGTCCAGGGTCACATATCATAATGTCAGCTCTGTCTGAAAAACCAGAGGTTGAAGTGGCAAATTAATTTGCCATTGTGTGTCATCACTAGGGGGCACTCGCACTGTGCAAACCTGCTTTTGTGTCGTTTGTCCATGATTGTCTACTAGGGTGTGAAGTCGTAAACTACATGGTGAAATTGAGAGATCATGTAATATATTAGTAACAATTGTTCACAAAATAAGTCATTTTAAGAACAAATGAGTTGTCTTTTAATGTGCTGATTGCATTATTCACATCATTCAGTCAGTGGTGACATTTCCATCAAGGAAAGTTAAATTTAAAGTTATGGTGTATAATATTTTTGTGTAATATTTTGAGTTACTGCTGTCCTACAGACTGATGTGCAGAGACAACTAAGACATTTGCAGCTTGATTTTTGTGTATTAATGCATATACTCGTATGCATGTCCTGATTTTGCTGAGTTAGATGTGTTCCTGGGTCAACATATTTTGTTGACCCTGGAACAACATTTTAATCCAAAAATATAATCTTGACCACATCCCTACACCTAAACCTAACCTTACCCATGAGTAATCCCTAAAATTAGAGGAAATGATAGATGAATAACACTGATGTACAAGCACCAAACACTGATTGTAAGCCTAAACTTCACAAAAACTATAAACTGTTTTTTCAAATCTGATTGGTTAATCACCATGTTGTTCCAGGGTCAACAAAGATGTTGACCCAGGAACATGTCGTACTTGGTAAAATCAGGTTCTGCATACTGGCTATACTTGAATTCTGGCATTGCGTATAAGTCGCTTGTGATCATTCTAATTTGTGACCCTTGACCACAAAACCAATCATTAATGTAAACTTTTTTTGAAATTACAATTTATATATCCTCTGAAGACTGAACAAATAAGCTTCCATTGATGTATAGTTTGTTAGTATGTTTGTATATGGTTATGTATCAGTTTTTTCCCAAATACCATCTCCAGCTTAAACAGCTAAAACATGTATCATTACCTGTGTTTTACAATTCATTGTAAAACACATGTCTAATTATTGTCTCTTTCTGTAGTATTATTATGTAAATACATATGCACATCTCTTATTTATACAGCTGTATATAGAGTAAATAATGCACAAATCTGTACATAAATCTTCTGTTCCAGATTCATACACATTATTATTTATTTTAAGTTTTTATTTTATTTAAATATTTTCTCTGTTCTCATCTCTGATGTCTGTATGCATGTATGTACCAGGAGCACCTTAAAAAACCACAACAAATTCCTCGTGTGTTCGCGCACACTTGGCGAATAAAGCTGATTCTGATTCTGATTCTGATGTTTGAAAGGCTATGTGAAATGTTTCAAGCAGCAATATGGTACAGGTGACCTTACTGCATTTTTATTTATTTATTTATTTATTTGCAGTCTGATCGATAATGAGCCAAAACAGGGATGCTAATTGCACCTAATGGAAAATAGAATGTCAATCATGTTGCATTGTGGGATGCAGTAAGCATTTAGGCAAACTTAGGTCATGCATACAGAAAATGATGCACTAAATGATATGCACAATATATAGGACATACTACTGCAGAAAGCTGTTTTTGAAAAAGCCCTTTAGTTCTGTGGCGCTTTCAGTATTGTTCCGTTTGTTGCAGCCTGACATTTCATTAGCTCAACCAATCTGCATGAGTTTGGGTGGTACTTCTTGCACTTCTGAACAATGGGAGACAGATGCAGTGTTTACTGTAAAAAGTCTGTTTGAAAATGATTATTTTTGCAGTTCTGTTTAGTGCTGTTTATGCACAGAAATTAAACGTATTTGAACATGATTTAGTCTTTTTACATCGCACAACATAGTGATACCAAGAGAATATGGCTGTCATACTTTTTATTGCTCATTTCATTTCAGTAAACTACTTTTTTGTTTATAAGCTGGCTTCGCAGATCCTGTCCTGATCCTATCTTTGGTCCAGAATCCTTGTTTTGTCAATAATCCTGTCTGTTGTAGTTTATTTTAAATTTAGAAAAAGACATTCATGTGTCTTTTAATGCTTCACCTGATGGAACATAGCCCTGGCATTTAATGCCAAGTGAAAAGCAGCACTCTGAAGCATCTAATCACTGTCCCCAGTGTGGGACTTTGAAGTGCTATCAGGTTCAACACTGAGGCGGGTGAATAGGCAAACAGAGCTTTATTGTCGCAGTTGAGGTTAAGCACAGAATAAAAGAATAGTTGAGATCACTTGTCAACCCTGGAGCCTGGCTGCCCCAGTAGGAGGGGAGACCGTTCTGGAAGAAGAAGAGCAAACGTCCCATACACAAGCATCCAATTCTTTGATGGTAAAGCTAGTAAGATACTGGGTTAATGCGCATACATTATAAGTGTTTGCCTGTCAAAAACACGACTCACATTTTTCTGTTGCAGGCTGATAGCTTAAGTCAGTAGTAAAGTTTATTATGGTAGGCATTATGGGACAGGCGTAGATTACTCTTGGCTCATTAGGTGACTTTCACTTTGCTTTACCACTGCCTCTGAGGCTCATTAGGACTTTTACAGCTGAGCTTCTGATTACCAGCTCTGATCTACCTCCCCTTTAGAGTTCAGAACACAGCGGTGGGTTACCTTGGGTCAGTGCACCCACACACAGACCCTCATACAGGCCGGGGGGTGTGGTCATCACCATAATTCCCACTGTTACGTGGAGTGAGAGGCGAGAGGCAAGCGGATCCACTTGCGAGCTTTTATTAATAGGACGAGACAAAGACATGGTCGTACAGGCAGGGTCGAAAACAGGAGCAGACAGGTAAATCACGGGCAAGACGTAGAGAATAATCCAATAACACGAGCAGAGTCCAGAAGGCAGGCGGCGAACAGTCAAAACGGGGAAGCCAGGCGAGAGAACTAGGAACTAGGAAAACGCTAACGAGAATGAACACAACAATAACTCACAATACTCCGTGGCTTGCAAAGGGAAAGACCGGGGTTTTTATAGCGCCACTGATTGGTCACAGGAATCGACGCAATAGGCGCGATGGGTGATGGGAGTAGTAGTCCGGGGTGCAAAGCAGCAGTCTGTGAGAAGTGACAGGGTGAGAGTGACATCTGGCGGTGAGCGGACCGCAAGACACCGACCAGATTTGTAACATAGCCCCCCCCCAAGGAGCGGCTTCCAGACGCTCCAACCGAAAAACAGTCCAGGGGAGCGGTGGGAGGGCCAGGAGACTGAGGCAGAACCGGCGAGGCGGAAGCCTTCCAGGGTGGAGCCGGAGGCGGAGCAGGAGGCGCAAGGAGGCCTGCAGGGCGGAGGCGGAGCAGGGGGTGCAGGAGCCCTCCAGGGCGGAGCCGGAGGCGGAGCAGGAGGCGCAGGAGCCCTCCAGGGCGGAGCCGGAGGCGGAGCAGGAGGCGCAGGAGCCCTCCAGGGCGGAGCAGCCCTCCAGGGCGGAACAGGAGGCGGAGCAGGAGGCGCAGCAGCCCTCCAGGGCGGAGGCGGAGGCAGAGCAGGAGGCGCAGGAGCCCTCCAGGGCGGAGGCGGAGCAGGAGCCCTCCAGGGCGGAGCAGGCAACGCCAGAGCCCTCCAGGGCGGAACCAGACGCAGAGCGGGAGGCGGAGCAGCCCTCCAGGGCGAAACAGGAATCTGCGTCACGGTCTGGGACCTGGGGAGAGCAGGGACAGAGGAGGCAGACGGAATAGGGGGAGTAGGCGCAGCAGCCCTCCGGGGCGGAACAGGAGGCGCAGCAGCCCTCCGGGGCGGAACAGGAGGCGCAGCAGCCCTCCGGGGCGGAACAGGAGGCGCAGCAGCCCTCCGGGGCGGAACAGGAGGCTGCGTCATAGACTGGGACCTGGGAAGAACAGTGACAGAGGGTGCAGACAGGAAAAAGGGAGAAGCAGAGAGTTTAGCGGATAACGCCCCCTCCATAAGAGGTTCTACGGCAGGCGCCGACACCTCTGGAGGCATTGGCGCAGCTTCTCCGCTGGGGAAGGCCTCTGGAGCAGATTTGAGACCCAACGGGACCTCTGAAGCAGGCTTGTGATCAGAGGGGAGCTCTGGGTCAGGCTGGAGGCCAGACGAAAGCTCTGCAGCAGACTTGAGATCAGAGGGGAGTTCTGGAGCAGGCTGGAGACCAGACGAGAGCTCTGCAGCAGGCTTGAGATCAGAGAGGGACTCTGGAGCAGGCTTGAGGTCAGACGGGAGCTCTGGGTCAGGCTGGAGACCAGACGATAGCTCTGCAGCAGGCTTGAGATCAGAGAGGGACTCTGGAGCAGGCTTGAGATCGGACGGGAGCTCTGGAGCAGACTGGTGAACAGACGTGGCCTCAGGGGCACAGTGTGCAGCCCACACACACCAGATGGCAACCGCCATTAGAGGAAGAGCAGCAGCGGGAGGTTGTGGTGGGTCCAGTACATTGGTTATTATGATAGGCCGTGATCGTGGGATATCAGACGAGGCATGGCACGGCTCTGGAAGGTCAGACGAGACGTGACTTGGCTCTGGACGAATAGATGAGACATGACGAGGCACTGGGAGGTCTGATGAAACATGGAGTGGCTCTAGACAGATAGACGAGATGTGACGGGGCTCTGGAGGGTCAGACGAGGCGTGACTTGACTCTGAGCGGTCAGACGAGGCGTGACTTGACTCTGAGTGGTCAGACGAGGCGTGACTTGACTCGTGGTGACCAACTGTGACTTGACCTGCTTCGTGAAGATCAGTAGTGAATTGACTTGGCTCATGAAGATCAGCAGTAACTTGACTCGGTTTGTGACGACCAGCTGTAACCGGGCTTGGTTCATGGAAATCCGCTGTAACATGTCTTGACTCAGGAACAACATGACTTGACTCAGGGACAACAGCCCTGACGTCGCTGGACTTGGCAGCTTGACCGGACTTGACAGCTTGACTGGATGCTGAAGCTTGGGTGGACACAGCCGTTTGACTGGAGACTGAAGCTGCATTATGACAGGGCCTAACAACTAGGCTTGACTCACGAGGATCTGCTGAGGCCTGGCTTGCTTCAGGAACAACAGCTGTAACGTGACTTGGCTCAGGGACGACAGCTGTAACGTGACTTGGCTCAGGAACAACAGCTGTAACGTGACTTGGCTCAGGAACAACAGCTGTAACATGTCTTGGCTCAGGAACGACAGCTGTAACGTGACTTGACTCAGGAACGACAGCTGTAACGCAACTTGGCTCTTGGCTTGACTCGTGGTGTACAGCTGTGACTTGGCGTGACTCGTGAGGAACAGCGACTGTGTCTTGACCTGACCCTGTTGCTGGACCAGACTTGGAAGCTTGATCGGATGTAAAGGCCTGACCGGACTTGGGGGCCTGACTTGACCTTGGAGCGGCAGCTGGAGCTTGACTTGACTCAGAAGATGCACCTGCAGCTTGACTTGGCTCTGCAGCTTGACTTGGCTCTGGAAGAGTGGCCTTAGCTTGGTTGGGCCTGGGAGACGCTTGACTTGACACTGGAAATGAAGCGGTGTCCTGACTTGTTTTTACAGGAACAGCAGCTGTAACATGACTTGACTTAGCAGGGACAGCAGCTGTAATGTGACCTGACTCGTGAAGAACAGGTGTGACTTGGCTTGACTCGTGGGGAACAGCTGTGACCTGGCTTGACTCGTGGAGAACGGCAGCTGTGTCCTGACTTGACTCAGGGGTAGTCGCCGCGACATGGAGCGCCACTTTAGCTGCCCATACCGTCATTAGGGGTGTATCCAGCACGTGGGCCATCATGACCACAGGTGGCGTCCGGGTGCTGACCACAGGTTCTGGAATGGCGGCCATCTTGTGCAATGGCTCTGGCGTGGCAGCCATCTTGTGCAGTGGCCCTGGCGTGGCAGCCATCTTGTGCAGTGGCTCTGGCTCAGGAAAGATGGCTGTTACTTGACTTGAGATAGGAGCGATAGCTCTGACTTGACTTGACACGGGAAACACAGCTTTGACCTGACTTGACACAGGAACAAGGACCGTAGCTTGACTTGACTTGGAAACTTGACTTGACTCAGGAAATACAGCAGCAACTTGGGTAGACTTGGGAACTTGACTTGACTCAGGAAACGTAACTGTACCTTTGAACGGCTCTTGTATGGCAGCTGTGACGTGACGGAGCTCTGTTTCCGCCGCCATCTTGTGAACGGGCTCCACCGTCGCCGCCATCTTGTGAACGGGCTCCGCCGTCGCCGCCATTGTGTGGACGCGCTCCGACGCGGCCGCCATTTGGTGAACGGGCACCGCTGTCGCCGCTACCGCGTTAACGCGCTCTGGCGCGGCCGCCATCTTGTGCGCGGGCTCTGCTGATGCCGCCATAGCTCGCGCACGCTCAGTCACGGCCGCCATTTCACGAGCGATCCAGGCGGAAAATCTGTCTGTGGCGTCGTGATCCGGCGTTACCGCCAATCTGCGAGAGGGGTGCGCGGCTGCCCTGTCTGCGTTGTCGCGCACCTCCTTCGCGACCCCCACAGTATACGGCGGTCCCACACACATAAGAGCAAAGTTCACAAATGCAGCTAGAGAAGAGCGCGGACCCTCGCGTCTCAGACTTGTCCTCAAGCGCTCGTTAGCGCCATCACAAAAAATCTCAATTATAGTACTGTCCGGTAGGGTGGAATAGTTTGCAAAAACTAAAAACTCACGGGTGTACTGCTCAAGTGAGCGTGGTCCTTGTTTGATCCGAAATAAAGTCCTGTCTGTGTCCATATCAGAATGTCCGGGGGTGAAGCTGCTGGATCCTGTGGCACGGAGTATTCTGTTACGTGGAGTGAGAGGCGAGAGGCGAGCGGATCCACTTGCGAGCTTTTATTAATAGGACGAGACAAAGACATGGTCGTACAGGCAGGGTCGAAAACAGGAGCAGACAGGTATATCACGGGCAAGACGTAGAGAATAATCCAATAACACGAGCAGAGTCCAGAAGGCAGGCGGCGAACAGTCAAAACGGGGAAGCCAGGCGAGAGAACTAGGAACTAGGAAAACGCTAACGAGAATGAACACAACAATAACTCACAATACTCCGTGGCTTGCAAAGGGAAAGACCGGGGTTTTTATAGCGCCACTGATTGGTCACAGGAATCGACGCAATAGGCGCGATGGGTGATGGGAGTAGTAGTCCGGGGTGCAAAGCAGCAGTCTGTGAGAAGTGACAGGGTGAGAGTGACATCTGGCGGTGAGCGGACCGCAAGACACCGACCAGATTTGTAACACCCACTCTCAGCCCGAGCATCATCGCCCAATAAACACGAATCGTCTGACTGGTGGTTTATAAGAACGCTCAGTGTGAATGACGTAAAAGTTTCACCAAATGGTAATGATGCATCAGCAAAATGTTTAGTGTTGGTGTTCTTGCATAACTTCCTATATTAAAATTTATTGTCTTGCATATTAAATTATTGTTCAATATACCAGGTGAATTCTGCTTATGCAGTTAAAACAAGTGTTATAATAACTGGTGAAACATCTAATGTGCAAAACAGCTGTGAATGTCCTGTGTGTTTGTTTGTATTCACAGTTACGCGGGTATGTCTCTACCGTAACCCAGTGTCCTCTTTACTGTAAGAGAATGCAGCCAAAGAGTCAATATTGTAAATGTAGTCTCGCTGTCTGACAGAAAAAGTACCACAGCCTGAGTTTAGAGCCTCTGTGCTGGCCTTTTCATAACACTGCGTGGTTGGAAATAAATCCACATAGTTAATGGACCATGGTCCATTAGTAATTCCCTGTACATAAACATGAAACTTCTGAGTGTTTGCATAGGGCTTCTCCTAAATTATGGCTGTTAATTTAATATGATTAATTTAAAAACATAATGTGATAAAAATTAAAGCAATTATTCATGCCTTCCTTCTGTCTATTCAGTGCTTTTTTTTTCTCCTCAAATAATTAAGTTGGCTTGGGAAAGCCAACTTACTGAAATTGTATTTAAACTTATTATTATTCTTCTTCTTCTTATTTTTCTTAACGCAAATTTTTTGGACACCTACTCCTCCTAGACCGTTCAAGCTACATACTCCAAACTCGGGTCAGATCTTCATACTGTTCTGACTTAGTGTGCTATATCTTTTCAGACTGGTTTGAGTTACGGTTTTCTTAAAAATTAATATTAAAAATCATAAAAAGTCCCATAGACTTTCATTGACCAAAAGTCCATGTCTGTTTGAACTATGTTTAATGTAAACTGCTAGAAGCCATTGATACTCAATTAAGCTTTAAGCTATCTATGTTCATGGTATGTATCATGCTAGAAACATGCTAGCGACTTTGCTAATCATGCTAGAAATATGCTAGCGACTTTGCTAATCATGCTAGAAACATGCTAGCGACTTGCTAATCATGCTAGAAACATGCTAGCGACTTTGCTAATCATGCTAGAAACATGCTAGCGACTTGCTAATCATGCTAGAAACATGCTAGCGACTTGCTATTCATGCTAGAAACATGCTAGCGACTTGCTATTCATGCTAGAAACATGCTAGTAACTTGCTAATCATGCTAGAAACATGCTAGCGACTTGCTAATCAAGCTAGAAACATGCTAGCGACTTGCTAATCAAGCTAGAAACATGCTAGCGACTTGCTAATCATGCTAGAAACATGCTAGCGACTTGCTATTCATGCTAGAAATATGCTAGCGACTTTGCTAATCATGCTAGAAATATGCTAGCGACTTTGCTAATCATGCTAGAAACATGCTAGCGACTTGCTAATCATGCTAGAAACATGCTAGCGACTTTGCTAATCATGCTAGAAATATGCTAGCGACTTGCTAATCATGCTAGAAAACATGCTAATCATGCTAGAAACATGCTAGCGACTTGCTAATCATGCTAGAAACATGCTAGCGACTTGCTATTCATGCTAGAAACATGCTAGCGACTTGCTATTCATGCTAGAAACATGCTAGTAACTTGCTAATCATGCTAGAAACATGCTAGCGACTTTGCTAATCATGCTAGAAATATGCTAGCGACTTTGCTAATCATGCTAGAAACATGCTAGCGACTTGCTAATCATGCTAGAAACATGCTAGCGACTTTGCTAATCATGTTAGAAATATGCTAGCGACTTGCTAATCATGCTAGAAAACATGCTAATCATGCTAGAAACATGCTAGCGACTTGCTAATCAAGCTAGAAACATGCTAGCGACTTGCTAATCATGCTAGAAACATGCTAGCGACTTGCTATTCATGCTAGAAATATGCTAGCGACTTTGCTAATCATGCTAGAAATATGCTAGTGACTTTGCTAATCATGCTAGAAACATGCTAGCGACTTGCTAATAATGCTAGAAACATGCTAGCGACTTTGCTAATCATGCTAGAAATATGCTAGCGACTTGCTAATCATGCTAGAAAACATGCTAATCATGCTAGAAACATGCTAGCGACTTGCTAATCATGCTAGAAACATGCTAGCGACTTGCTATTCATGCTAGAAACATGCTAGCGACTTGCTATTCATGCTAGAAACATGCTAGTAACTTGGTAATCATGTTAGAAACATGCTAGTTATTATTATTCTTCTGAGACTAAATTTTCTGACTGTATCTCCTCCTAGAGCTTTAACTCTACAAACTCCAAACTCAGCCCAGATCTTCAGACTGGTCTGACTCGAGTTGCTATATCTTTTCTAACTGATCGGACTTACGATTTTCCTAAAAATGCCGATCAAAATTGGGAAAAATCCCATAGACTTACATTGACGGAATGTTCAAATGAGCCAACACTTTTCAAACTCCAACTGTCAAAACTCCCAGAATCCTTTGAGACTCAATCAAGCTTCCCTTCTATGTACTGTATTTCTAATCCATTCAAACTCATTCAAACTCATCTATCTATCTATCTATCTAACCATTACTATCTAACTATCTATCTATCTATCTATCTATCTATCTATGGCTAGCAACCAGAATCATGCTAATAACTTGCTAATCATACTAGAAACATGCTAGTAACTTGCTAATCATGCCACAAACATGCTAGCAACTTTGCTAATCATGCTAGAAACATGCTAGCAATATGCTAACAACTTGCTAATCATGCTAGAAACATGCTAGCAACTTGCTAATCATGCTAGAAACATGCTAGCAACATGCTAACAACTTGCTAATCATGCTAGAAACATGCTAGCAACTTGCTAATCATGTTAGAAACATGCTAGAAACATGCCAGCAACATGCTAACAACTTGCTAATCATGCTAGAATCATGCTAACAACTTGCTAATCATGTTTGAAACATGCTAGCAACTTGCTAATCATGCTAGAAACATGCTAGCAACATGCTAGCAACATGCTAATCATGCTAGAAACATGCTAGCAACATGCTAGTCATGGTAAAAAACATGCTAGCAACATGCTAACAACTTGCTAATCATGCTAGAAACATGCTAGCAACTTGCTAATCATGCTAGAAACATGCTAGCAACATGCTAAGAACTTGTTAATCATGCTAGAAACATGCTAGCAATATGCTAGAAACTTGCTAATCATGCTAGAAACATGCTAGCAATATGCTAACAACTTGCTAATCATGCTAGAAACATGCTAGAAACATGCTAGCAACATGCTAACAACTTGCTAATCATGCTAGAAACATGCTAGCAACTTGCTAATCATGCTAGAAACATGCTAGCAACATGCTAACAACTTGCTAATCATGTTAGAAACATGCTAGCAACATGCTAACAACTTGCTAATCATGCTAGCAACATGCTAATAACTGGGTAATCATGCTAGAAACATGCTATAAAACTTTTTAAACTGTTTAAACTTTTTAAACTCTTTCAAACTTTCTGGTCCGGCTTTCTCAAGCCAACTTAAAGTTTGTCTTGACAAACTTTTTTATCTAGTTCTATATGTGATTTAATTTGTACATCATGTAATTAATTTGATAATTTTGCTAGCACATCACAGTGCAAATAGTTAACATTAGTTAATGCATTAGGCATTATGAAAGAAATTTAATTAATCTACATTAATTTATATATATATATATATATATATATATATATATATATATATATATATATATAAAATGTATAATATGTTTTAAACAGTAGTTCTGTTTATACATTTATAAAACTAATTAATGTAAAGGGGCAAAAAAAGTATTATTAATTGATAGTTTACAATACTTAAAGGGGTCATGACATGAAAAATAAAATTTGCCTTGATCTTTTGACATGTAAAAGGTCTTTGTACTATTAAAACATCCTGCAAGTTTCATAGCTTAAAATGTCCTCGTCATTATAAACAAGGCTTATATTTAATCACATTCCAAAAACATCACCTGGGCACAGACATTTGCATAAACACTGCCTCCAGAGCAAGGCATCGACGAATAGTCGTCTTCTCACCATAGGCCCCACTCACTGGTATTCAGTTACCTAACGGATGACCTTGATTACACTGAATGTGGCATACGTCAAACACAAATAGAAATTACAATCGCTGCTGCTATCTTGTCTACACTGGATACAGCATATAGATGCACGTTTGTGTTTGGCAAAGGACAAATGGAGTAAAAGAACTTTCGCTTTGACACGTTTGGTTTAAACAGCTGGATCCCAGCGTAAAGAACATAATAGTTTATTTTTAATGGCATCCCGAATTGCGTTTGAGGGTTGTTCGGACTTCAGAGCATGTTGTTTTGTAAACGAGGCATAGTGTCATGGAGAGTTCACAAAGAAACATTTGTTGAAAGATGAAGCGGTACTAGATTTGACTGCAGCTGCATTTCATAATACTTTGGAAATTACCTTTTTTTTTTTTTTTTTATCATGTTGTCAAAACACTTGCATGCAATAGCGAGGGGGCATTGATACTGTTTCCTATGCAATGACGTTAGCCAATCATAACAGTGGCCGATTTCTGACAAGCCTTAGGGGCCTCCCCCCCAAAAACAGGTCGTTAGAATGAGGGTCAGAATGAGTTGAAAATAATCATTTTTTCTCATATTTATTTGTTTTTGAGCAAATCTTCATTTTACCTTGCGAAAGTATTCATACCCCTTCATTTATTTATTTATTTTTTTTTTTTTTTTCACGTTTTAGGTTGCAGCCTTATATTAAACTACTTTAAATTACTTTCCACATCAATCTACACTCCATACACCATAATGACAAACAACTTTGTAACAACTTTGCAAATTTATTAGAAATAAAAGACTCAAATGATTCCATTGCATAAGTATTCATACTCTTTTCTGGGACACTTGAAATTTAGCTCAGGAGCACTTGTATCGCTTGTAGATGTTACTGCACTTTGAGTGGAGTTAAACTGTGGCAAAATCATTTGAATGAGATTGGAAAGGCACACACCTCTCAGAAAAGGTCTAACATCTGAAAATGCATCTCAGAGCAAAACCAAGCCCTGAGGTCAAAATAACTGCCTGTAGAGCTCAGAAATAGGCTTGCATCAAGGCACAGATCTGGAGAAGAGTTCAGAAAAAAAATTCTGCTGCATTAAAGGATCACAGAAGCATGTAGCCTCCATTATCCATAATGAAAGACGCTTGGAACAACTAGGACTCTTCCTAGAGCTGGCCTCCTGGCCAAACTGAGGAATTTATGGAGAAGGGGCTTGGTTATACTGGTGACCAAGAAGCTGATAGTCACTCAGTTGAGCTCCATGATCATCATTTGCAGATGGAAGAAACTTACAGAAGGACAAACATCAATGCATCACTCCAGCAATCCCGTCTTTATGGTGGTGTGGCCAAACTCAATCCTCTCCTCGGTAAAGACATATGAATGCCCACTTGGAATTTGCAAAAAAACAAGCACTGCTCATCACCTGCAGAGTACCATCCCAAAAATAAATTGTGGTGGTAACAGCCTCATGCTGTGGGGCTGTTTTCCAGCGGGAGGGACTGAGAGACTCGTCAGAGAAGAAGGAAAGCTTAATGCACCAAAATATTGAGATGGCCTTAATGAAAACCCAGCCCAGAGCATTCAGAACCTCAGACTGGACAGAAGGTTCACCTTCCGACAGGACAATGAGCCTAAGCACACAGCAAGTGTGGGTGATAGACAACTCTATGAATGTCCTTGAGTGGCCCTGCCAGAGCCTTGGCTTGAACGCAATAACATATTTCTGGAGAAACCTGAAAATGTCTGCCAAGCCCCGTCCAAGCTGAGCTTGATAGGTGAAAAGGAGAGGTGAAGAATGGCAGATAATGATAATTGCCAAATGCAGATATGCAAAGCTTGTCGCATCATACCAAAAAGACTTGAGACTGTAAAGGTGCTTAAACTAAGTACTGAGTTAAGGGTATGAGTACTTATGCAATGTACTTATTTCAGTTTTTTATTTTTCAATAAATTTGCAAAGGTGTCACAAATCTGTTTTTATTTATTTTTTTGCTTTGTCATTATGTTGTATGGAGAGTAAGTTGATGTGGGGAAAAAAGTAATTTAAAGAAGTTTAACATATGGCTGCAACATAAAACAAAAAAAAAATTAAGGGGTATGAATACTTTCACAAGGCACTGTAATTAAACTTCAAGGAACATACTTAAATGTTCCATAATTGTTCCATAATTTTAAATTTATTCACTTTTGGTCCTTAAATTTACCATTTATGTCTGTCGACAGATGCAACAACATTTTGACCTATGCTAGTTTGCATGGCAATTCATAATGTGGTGGTCTCTCTGATGCAGACTTATCAGACAGGATACTGACAATTGGTACCTCGGTGTTACGTGGGTCTTAGAAAAACTGAAATAAATCTCGAGGCAGTGTATTAGCTGTGCCAAAATTGTTGTGCGGTTGGACTCCCTTTAGGTTTGGCCAAATTGCATTTGAAAATTTCTCTAGCTAAGGCCAAAGGATCTTATGTCAGTCGTACATGTTTTCCAATGTTTGTTAATCCCCCAGGGGACACAGAGGGGTGAAAATGAAATCAGCGTTCCAGGTTAAAGCAAATAATCAGCCTCCCTCAATGGAAATCCAGGGCAGATTGATGTCATTTGTTTCTAAGGGCTAATTGTGCCCAATCAAGCCTCAATGCCAATGAAGTGGATCAAATGATTGACAAGTTCTGCTTAGTGTTGACTTTGGACCAAAGGCGGGTTGTTAGATCATGAGTTTAAGCTCAGGGAGGAAATAACACGTTGGCGGTGTCAGCGGGCCAGGTGAGTGCGTGGACTCTGAAGTGCAGAAGAAGAATGTGATGTCAAAGGAAGAATTTTAAAGTAAGACAACGTTCTCGAATGTTTAATTTCCCTTTGGTGAAAGCAATGAGAGACGAATAAATGATTGCTTATGCACAGTGACCAAACTTGAAAATAATTTTTGTCATTTACTCTGGAAAATAATTACAATATTTGGCCCTGGTGGCATGATGACATATGTTTTCACAGCTTTAAGAAGCACTCAAATAACAGAGGTGAAAATAACATTAGGTAATCCTCCAGAGTGCCTGTTTTGTATTCAGACCTCCTCAACCCAAAATGGAGCTCCATTCTTTTCTCTGCACAAGTCAATTACTTCAGATTTGAAGTAGTTCAGTAGTAAAGTTAGATTTAGCTACGCCTCACATCAGCGTATTTTAATATTCAACGCTAAAAACGATTGTCGCTTTGATGCGCACCAAGCTTTTTTTCCCCTCTGTAAACGGTTATACCCACAGCGGGGACAAGGTGTTGAGAGAGCGGTGGCTAATGTTGAGTGATGGTGAGGCGGTGACATTGTATCCAACTTCCAGAGCCCCGTGTCGGTGTCTGCCACCTCATGGCACCACTTTAACCCCCAGAATTCCTTGAATTCCTCCAGTCGCAGGCCACAAGCTTCACTGTGGCCCATTTAAGATGACTGACGTTTTTTTTGCTACCATTAAGCACCGCCAGGCAATTAACCCCCTGACCCTCTACAAGCGACCTGTTGGAGCGGCTTTCAAGTGTATACTTAAATCTTCATGGGAATGGCCTCCCTGATCCAGGATCAGGTCCCCCTGAGCAATCAACACCTAGAGGTTAGTTGGGTGAGCCTGAACCTTGTGGTCAGTCTAGCATGCTAAATGGTTTCTGTCTTTGCTCTGGCTGTGTGCATGTGCATGCATGACTCTGTGCGTCTGCGTAGGTATTGTGTAATGTGCTTGCCTTTCAAGTTCATTTTGACATGATCATTTTGGAAGTGTTTATGTTTAGTTTAGAAATGTTGCTGATTGGCTGACCACCAGTGTTGTATTTAATGTAATATTTAACCAACAATAATGTGACATTGAAGACAAGTTTGAGCTTTTTGAGGCTGTTTTCAGATCTAAGTTTAAAGAAATTATCTTGATGGTTTGTAGGGCTGGGTTCTGACAAATTTCACGGTTCAATTCTGATTCACAAGCTTGCAATTCAATTCAATATTAATTATTTTAGATGTATATCACATACAGTACGTGCCAAATTTTCTCAAGGAAAAAAAAGTCTCTGAGTCAGTTGGTACTACATTACTATAATATTGAAGGTTAAAATTAACTGATTTGTATACAAACGCTTAAATTACACTCAATGAAGATTTATAATAATAAAGTTATATTTCTACCCAAATTCGTTTTTTGAAATATAAATATTTAAATGGTGGCTGTCATGAAAATTTGACGATTTTATTTCAACATAAATTAAATATTGAAGAACAATAAAAATGATAATGAATATGTTATATGGTGCATACAGTTTTATGCAAAAGTTTGGGAACTCCTGTGAATAAAATGTGAATAATTTTAACAAAATAAGAGAGATCATACAAAATGCATGTTATTTTTTTATTCAGTACTGTCCTGAGTAAGATATTTTTACATAAAAGATGTTGACATATAGTCCACAAGACAAAAAATAGCTGAAATGATTCAAATAACCCCCTGCAAAAGTTTGGGAACCCTTGGTTCTTAATACTGTGAAGCCTAAGGCAAGTATCTTCTGTTAGGCAGTACTAAATGGCAAAAAAATTACATTTCAACAAAATAAGAAAAATCTGGACACCTTCATCCTGTTCAAAAGTTTTCACCCTCTGGCTCTTAATGCATTGAGTTTCCTTCTGGAGCATCAGTGAGTGTTTGAAACTTTTTTAATAGTTGTATTTGAGTCCCTCATTTGTCCTCCATGTGAAAAGATGTCACTGTTGGAAAGCTATCAAATATGCAAAAGATGCTGGAAAAGGATTTTTCTGAAGAACAGTGCTCAGTTTAATTGTTCAGAACAAACAAGGGACACATGAACAACTATCACAATACAAAAAACAAAAAACAGTCATAAATCATCCAGATAACCACACACAGTATTAAGAGCCAAGGGTTCCTAAACTTGTGCAGGGGATTAATTTAATAATTTCAGTTTTTTTTTTGTCTTGTGGACTATATGTAAACATCTTTTATGTAAAATATCTCACTCAGGACAGTACTAAATAAAAAATAACATACATTTTGTATGATCTCTCTTTTTTTGTTAAAATTTTCAAAGATTCTGCAAGGGCTTCCCAAACTTTCGCATAAAACTGTATATTTAGCAAAATTCCCCTCTCTGGAGTTCATTTTTCTAGCTGACTAACGAGCGTATGGTCACCGAATATGTTTTTCTGAGGTAAATGTGACATTACGCGACATTGTTTACAAGCTCTTATACTGATGTCTTTCCACGGTTAAAACACTTGATTGAATGATTACATGAGATAGGATACGGATTTCAGCAAGTTGTACTCTCTTTTAACATACCTTCAGATGTTTATTCATGTTTTTTTTTTTTTGTTTCAAAGCGGAGGAGACGATCAGTCAACACGGTCAGAGGTGCTACAGTGATCTGTCACTCCACATTGAACAGTGGAAAAACAGCATTTCATGTGTGAATACTGTAATAAAATGAACAGAAATTGAAATCTGAGACTTTGTTTCATATCAAAAGTAACAAAGCACAAAGCTTATTACGATTAGTTGGATGGGAAGTGTGCTACAATGTTACGTTTATTAACTAAAAACAGGCTAATCGATTCTTGGGATTTAAGAATCAATATCATTTTGTATATGTGTATAAAATCATGAAATCTGTATTTTATTCCCAGACCTAATGGTTTTTCAATCTTTTCCTGGGTGAGGTGAGATCTAGTTACGTTGGAAAAACATAACATAAAAAACATAATACAAAACATAAAACATAACTTCTTTTTTGGCTGTATTTCAGGCTTTAAATGTCACTCAAAAATTAAAATTGTGTGATCATGTCATTCCAAATTTGTATGATTTTCTATTTTTTTTGTGAAACTTACATAGAAAACTTATGTACTGTTCACTTTTCCAAGCAGTTACATTAAGTAAATGGGTACTGGAGCTTTTAAGCTTCAAACAAATAATTGCAAAATCAGCATAAACGGATTATAAAAGTGGTTCATATGATTATGTTCAAAGTTTTCTGAAGCCATACAGTAGCTATGTGTGATAAACTGTGAAATTTCCCCTCAGGACTCCCACTGTGACTGTATTATTGAGTCAGTGAGATGAATTGTTTGATTCATGAACAAATCATTTAACCGATTCATTGAAACAATCTGACTCAAAAGAATGATCAGTTTATAAATTAGACATAGTTGCTAATCTCATTATTGTGCCAATTCAAGATTTTCATTGCATAATGACTTATTTCAGTACGTTCTTCACATAAAGGCTTTAGAAGACTTGGAATATAGTGCAAAAGACGTATGCACCTCTTTTTACAATTTTATTGTTTTATTTATTTATTTTATGTCATTTTGAAGCCCCATCTCCTATTTACTTTCAGAAAGAAAGAAAAAAAAAGATTAAGTATGATGGAGTTCCTTTTTGCGTGAACTACCCATATCAAATATTTTTTGACACTAATATGCATTTTGATGGTAAGGGATGCAAATATGAAGCTGCATTCTGTACTGTTTGTGGGCTCTCATTAATTTTCTTTAGTAACCTAGTAACAAGTAACTGAAGCAACTATAAATAAATATTTCCCAGAGTTCTCCAGGGTAAGGAACACTCAAGCTCAAGCTGGATTCTTAAATAAAACACTATTTTAGTCACACAATCAGTTTGTGATCTAAAACACAGGGTGGTACTGTATGTAAAAACTCCCAAAAGTTCAATACTTCAAGCTTTATCCGTTTAAAACAAGATTATTTTCTTTGCTTAGATGTTTTATCAAAGATTTCTAGGTTCAAGATGTTAAAGTACTTTTTATCATATCCTTTGTACACTTCCTTACTTAATGTCTTCCTGGAGGCAGTTTGCAAGCAGTAATTGGAAGCATGTTTTTCATGTGTTCTTGACCTATCAAGATTGTTGAAATCTGCTCTTTATATGTTTTATCAGTGTATTTTTGTAGATAAGATGGCCAGAGATACCCAGCCCGTATCAGAGAAGGCTGCTACCCATTAACTTGATAAGTAACATATGATTCATATTACTAAAGAGGCTTTATTGTATGATGGGGTTTCTATTGAGAAAAAATGAACATGCTTTAAAAAATTTAAGGCCCTGTCTCTTGTGAGGGGATGGGGGGGGCCTTGAAATTCCACACCTGGAATTAAGAAAGTACCTGACAAAGCAGGTTTTGCAGAAGAATTAGCCCGCCGTTATGTGGGCAAGAGTGTGTCTATATATGTATGTGTGGATCTTTGTGTGTGTAGGTAAATCAAACTTTTAAAAACCCCTCCCCCTATTTAATTCAATGCAAAAACACTTCCTTTTCCACCCTCTTCATGTCATAACACATTTCCTTTTCCTCCTGGATTCAGACACTCGACTGGCCCAGCAGAACGGGACAGGTTTTGGGTTTCCTCCAGAGGACTGAGGGTTTCACAATCAATGAACACTTTGCTGATTTTTATTGACCATAAAGTTCCGTTTTACTTTTGTGGCATGTAATTCATGCTAACATCTTGAAGGTCTGTATAGTGATCAAAGGATATTATAATAGTGCTCACAGATGCTAATATAGTTTTTAGGGTCTCTTTTGGTAGCATTTTTTTTTAAAAATGTCTCTTTGGTATGCAAGAAATGAATTCTTAGGTGACATGGTTATGTTTGGAATAGTATACTAACATAATACTATTAATATTTAGCAATATATAATATTGTTAAATTTGTTATAGAAAGAATGCCTTTTACTCTAAAAATTTTTTAGCAGCCATTACTCCAGTTGTCAATGTCACATGATCTTTCATAAATCATTCCAATATGCTTATATGGTGCTCTGGAAACATATTTTATTATTGTTTATACAGTTTTATATCCCCATAAAACTGCCGTTCAAAGGTTTAGGATAAGTAAGATTTTTAATGTTTTTTTTTTTTAAAGAAGTCTTTTCTGCTCATTAAGGTTGTGTTTATCTGAATAAAATACAGAAAAATCTGTGATATTGTGAAATATTTAAAATGGTTATTTAAAATAGTGATGTTCTATTTTAATATACTTTAAAAATAGAATTTATTCCTGTAATGCAAAGCTGAATTTTCAGCATCATTACTCCAGTCTTCAGTGTCACATGATCCTTCAGAAATCATTGCAATATTGGCATTGCATATTAGAGATTTCTATTTTAAATAAATGCAGTTTTTCTTAGCTTTTTTTGTCAAAGAATCCTGAAAAAAGAATCACAGGTTCCATTGATAACATTGATAATAAATCAGCATATTAGAATGATTTCTGAAGGATTGTGTGATGCTAAAGACTGGAGTAATGGCTGATAAAAATTCAGCTTTGCATCACAGAAATAAAGTATATTTTAAAGTCTATTAAAATAGAAAACTGCTGTTTCAAATTTTATATTGCAGTATTTTTTATATTGCAGTATTTCATAATATTGCTATTTCCTGTATTTTTGATTAAATAAAATAAATAGAACTTTGATGATGAAATAAAATCTTACTGATGCCAAATGTTTGAATGGTACTTTGGATAGAAAATGTCAAACAACAATTATCTGTAATACTTTTGTAATATTTTATATGTCTGTTTAAATTAATGTTGCTTTATTGTCAAGAAATGTTGAAGGTGTCAAGCAAAATTTTTGGTTTGACTATATCTATTTGATAAATGAAGTTAACCAACTAACATTATACATTTTCTTTTGGTTTCTGTACCCAAAATGTAAAAACGTAACGATACAATGAAAATATCGGTATTGGTACACTGTATCGGCAAGTACCAAAAATAAAAGTATCCGTATCGGGTAAGTACTGGAAAAAGTGGTATCGGTGTATCCCTTAAAGTAACATTTGGTTTTTAGAATATGGATCTTGACTAAACCCCAAGGGAAAACCACTTGCTTTGACCTGTACTATAAATATTGTTAAGAGTTCAGGGACTTCATGTTGAGTATATACTAAGAATTGCCATTACAGAGCTGCACAACTACGCTCACCAGCCATGACAACACAGAAAGGCCTTACTATTGGATAAAAGGACTTTGAGTTGGTTAACCTGCTGTTTTACCTACGATTGAGCCTTGTTGTGACAAGGTGAAGGACGTTTAGGGATAGACAATCTGTAGGTCATTACTGCCAAATGAAAGCCTGTGATCTTTGTATAAAACTCTTTTGCTAATGGGTAACCCTGTGTCCAGTGTCATTTCCTTTTGATGTGCAAATGCCGCAATGATCTGGGAGCCGAACTCTCTCCAAACGTCCTCGACAGGCACTTTTAATTAAGGGCGAGAGAAAGCCTCACTGTAGACTCCCCTCATCTGTTTCAAATTTTCTCCACTGGACCACTGTAAAGGAACACTGCAGCCCCTGTCATATCAACTCTGCTTCTAATGTGTAAAAGAAGTCCAGAGGTCTGATTATCATTCAGTCAAAACACATGAGCCGGGGTCAGACCTGTCTAGCGTTGACTCAGAGTCGTCCGCTAAGTAGCCTAATCCACGTATAACTAAACCCAGCATGCGAAGCGCCGCGGTAGCCTCAACCAAAGCCATATGTTCCTGAGCGCTACCTATTTCAAACATCTGCACATCTCCACATCGCTTTATCCCCGTATAGATGGTGCAGAGCTGTTGGGTCGGTGGTGAGCTGTAGAACCTTGCTGAGAATCGTTTTTTTGTCTTGCTTTGTGGAGATTATGAAGGTCCGCTTGTTTGGTCGACAGAAGCGCTGATTCGTTCCTCAGAGAACTGTAGTTCAAAGCTAAGTTAGGTCTTTGACCAGGCCAATTTGTGCACTTCCACACCTGATTCAAATGACATGTTTACACAAGTGCAATATTAACTTGGCATGTCCCACAAAAAAGGCTAACGATGCAACAATTAAAAACCGTTTACAGTTGTTTTTTTTGCATAACATAAACTCAGAATTCTGAGAATCATGAGATATAAACAGAATCGCAAGACGTAAACTCAGAATTTGAGAAGAAAAAAAAACAGAATTGTGAGATATAAACTAAGAATCGCAAGACATGAACTCAGAATTCTGAGAATTGTGAGATAAACAGAATCGCAAGCCGTAAATTCAGAATTTGAGAAAAAAATCGGAATCGTGAGATGGTTTAAGTCAGAATTGCAAAAAGTCACGTTTAAATTCTTTATTCTATGGCAGATACATATGAAGAGAAAATTGCAAGATGTAAACTTAGAATTTGAGAAAAAAACGGAATCGCAAGACATGAACTCAATTTTTTTGCAAGACATAAACTCAGAATTCTGAGAATCATGAGATATGAACTTAGAAACGCAAGACGTAACCTCAGAATTTGAGAAAAAAAAACTGAATCGTGAGATACAGGCTAAGAATTGGAAGACGTAAACTCAGAATTTGAGAAAAAAAAAATCAGAATCGTGAGATGTGAACTAAGAATCGCAAGACATAAACGCAAACTTCTGAAAATTGTGAGATAAACTTAGAATCTCAAGACGTAAACTCAGAATTTGAGAATAAAAAACAGAATTGTGTCAAAATTCTGAGAATCGTGAGATATAAACAGAATCACGAGACGTAAACAGAATTCTGAGAAAAAATCTGAATTGTGAGATAAACTTAGAAATTGTAAGACATAAAAAAGAAAAGATTCACACAGAATCGTGAGATCGTTTAAGTCAGAATTGCAAAAAGTCACATTTGCAAGATGTAAACAGAATTTGAGAAAAAACTAAATCGTGAGATAAACTAATTGCAAGACAAACTCAAAATTTTGAGATTCGTGAGAGATAAACTTAGAAACACAAGATGTAAACTCAGAATTTAAGAAAAAAACTCTGAAACGTAAGATCTAAACTTAGAAATGCAAGATGTAAACTCAGAATTTGAGAAAAAAAATCTGAATCGTGAGAAATAAACTTAGAATTGCAAGATGTAAACGCAGAATTTGAGAATCGTGAGATTCACGTGGAATCGTGAGATAGTTTAAGTCAGAATTGCAAAAAGTCACGTTTAAATTATTCTATGGCAGATACATATAAAAAGAAAATTGCAAGATGTAAACTTAGAATTTGAGAAAAAAACAGAATCGTGAGATATAAACTAAGAATTGCAAGACAAACTCAAAATTTTGAGCATCGTGAGATATAAACTTAGAAACATAAGATGTAAAGAGAAAAAACTCTGAAACGTAAGATCTAAACTTAGAAATGCAAGATGTAAACTCAGAATTTGAGAAAAAAAATCAGAATCGTGAGATAAACTTAGAATCGCAAGACGTAAACTCAGAATTTGAAAAGAAAAATCGGAATCGTGAGGCAAACTTGGAATCATGACATAAACTTGGAATCGCAAGACGTAAACTCAGAATTTGAGAAAAAAATCTGAATCGTGAGATCTAGATTTAGAATCGCAAGATGTAAACTCAGAATTTGAGAAAAAAAATCAGAATCGTAAGATCTAAACTTAGAATCGCGAGATATAAACTCAGAATTCTGAGAATTGTGTGATATAAACTTAGAAACACAAGATGTAAATTCAGAATATGAGAAAAAATCTGAATTGTGAGATATAAACTAAGAATTGCAAGCTGTAAACGCAGAATTATGAGAAAGTCAGTCAGACTTCTGAGTCTATATCTCACAATTCTGATTTGTTTGGTTTTTTTTTTTGCAAGAAAAAAGTCTCAATTATTTAATCCTGTGATGGCAAAGCTAAGTTTTCAGCAGTCATTACTCCGGTCTTGTGTCACATGATCATTCTAATGTTGATTTGGTGCTCAATAAACTTTTCTGATTATTATCAGTCCTAAAAACACTTGTGCTGCTTTATATTTTTTGTGGAACTATTTGTAGGCAAACTCGCGCTACATCACACCTCCTTCAAATTAACTTATATTTTTACTTAAGAGCAATAACGTTTTTTTGTGTCCCTTAACAAGCTAAAAACAAGCTCATGTTGGCCACTGGCATTGCGATCAAGCGCTACAGGTTCATCTGACAGTCTACTAACTTATCTGATGAATGTGCGTTGGGTTAACCGAGCTAATCCTTCACCAGTCGTTTGTGTACAGAGGCTAAGTAGAGCAGATTAACCTGTACCCTTCCATTCTTTTAGTGTTGCCCGACCATCTAAACTCACCGTTCCACTTTCCTTTCTGATGTTGACTTTACAAATGTCTTTTCTCAGCTCTCCATCCGCTGAGTTGACTTGTAGGTCGCTAGCGTTTGACTCTTTGACATAAGATTGTGTCTCCTCAAACACACAAGACAAAGGACTGAATCAGTGCAAACAGTTTTGACAAACACAGCAGTCGCAGTATCTGTGTCACTGGTTAAGCTAGGCTAATTAATGACATTATGAGCCACTGTAACAGAATCAGATCAGATCATACATGAAATCTCTGGCATATTTTTTTTTTTTTTTTTTTTTTTTTTTTTTTTTATATGTATTGTTTCTAGCTAATTTTGGAACTTTTATTGTTGTAATTAACTTTAAAGGGATAGTTCACTCAAAAATGAAAATTCTGTCATTAATTACTCATCCTCATCTCATTCCAAACCTGTAAGATTGTTCATCTTCAAAATACAAATTAAGATATTTTTGATGAAATCCAAGAGCTTTCTAACCCTGCATAGACAGCAATGCAACTGAAACATCCAAGGCCCAGAATTTTCCTTTTTGGGTAAAATAACCCTTTACGACTGTACTAAAAAGTGCTGATTAATGAATGGCAGAATTAACTTGATAACATTCACAGCTTCTATCACTAAATCATAGCATTCGGTTCGTCCACAGATGTCCTTTAGAGACACATGACATTCCAGTCCATTGTTGTCCAGCAGCTGCGTGGCACTGCTCATTGCCTGTGTGTCTTATATCTTAACGTGTTTTATGGGCGAGCGAGGACTGACAATGTGTCAGAGAGACAGAGAACTGGTGTAATAGCATCACGCACATTCCTTTCCCTTGTTCTGCAGCGTTGATTGCTTCCTCTCTCTTTACTGGATGTGTTAAACGCACACAGTGGCGAGAGACAAAAGGATGCTTGACCTTTGACCTCGGGGTAAAAGCAAGCCTAATCTTAAGTTGGCATCCTTGGTTTTTGTCATTGTCTTTTCCCAGACAGAGAATGAATGCAACTTTGGTAGCGGGGTCAGAGCCGTTCAACTGTTTCTCCGTTTACCAATAGATGTGAGTTTATGTGTGTGTGTGTACGTGTTCATCTCTATTCACGTAGACACACAGGCCACCCAGGGAAGGTTGTGCTGAGTGTCTGTTGACCCCGTTTTCACCTTTGCTAAACACTGCAATTATCTCCCTTCAGCTCTTTACAGGGAAGGTACACAGATTACTTGGATCTTTGTATCTCGGGTTGGCATAAATGAAAGCAGGGTGCCGGGTATTTCTCTTGAGTAGACTCAGTTTTGAATTACTCTTTCCCGGCCCACTTGTCAGTTAGCGTTCTCACTGTGTAACCCAGACCAGTACTGGTGTAGAAAAATGAGAATAGGGAGCTGCACTCCTGTTAAGAATCTACAAATCACAACATTTTTGTATAGTGTATATTTTTAACTTTAACAGCAAGTACACCATTTTTATTTCCTTATCTACACTTATTTAAAGGGATAGTTCATTTAAAAATTAATATTTTAAAAATTAATATTTTGTCGTTATTTACTCACCCTCATGTCGTTCCAAACCTGTATGAGTTTCTTTCTTATGTTGAACATAAAAGAAGATATTTTGAAGAATGCTGGCAATCAAACAGTTGATGGTCCCCATTGACTTACATAGTATTTCTGTCTCTACTATGAAATTCAATGGGGACCAACAAATGTTTTTTTTTTTTAATTCTTTAAAATACCTTCTGTTGTGTTCAACATAAGAAAAAATTTATACAGGTTTGGAATGACATGAGGGTGAGTAAATAATGACAAAATTTTCATTTTTGGGTGAACTATTTCTTTATTCAAAAAAGTAAATTTGAAAGATGTAAACTCGCAATTGCGAGAAAAGTCAGAATTGCGAGTTTATTTCTCACATTTTTACTTTCTTTCTCGCAATTGCAAGTTTATATCTTGCAGTTCTGACTTTTTTCACACAATTCTTTCTTTTATCTGGCAACTGCGAGTTTATATCTCACAATTTTTACTGTTTTTCTTGCAATTGTGAGTTTATATCTTGCAGTCCTTACTTTTCACACAATTCTGACTTTTTTCTTGCAAGTGAGACTATCTTGCAGTTCTGACTTTTCACACAATTCTGCCTTTTTTTGCAATTGCGTGTTTATATCTCACAGTTCTTTCTTACTTCACATAATTCTGACATTTTTCTTGCAATTGTGAGTTTATATCTTGCAGTTCTTACTTTTCACGCACTTCTGACTTTTTTTCTTGCAATTGCGAGTTTATATCTTGCAGTTCTGACTTTTTTCACGCAATTGTGAGTTTATATCTCACAATTTTGTCTTTTTCCCTTTTATATTTTGCAATTCTAACTTTTCACGCAATTCTGACTTTTTTCTTGCAATTGCAAGTTTATCTCGCAGTTTTTTTTAATGCAATTCTGACTTTTTTCTCGCAATTGCGAGTTTATATCTCGCAATTCTGACTTTTTTCACACAATTCTGACCTTTTCTCACAATTGCGAGTTTATATCTCACAATTCTGACTTTTTTCCACACAATTCTTAATTTTTTTTTTTTTGCAGTTGTGAGTTTATATCACGCAGTTCTTTTTTCACACAATTCTGACTTTTTTTCTTGCAATTGCGAGTTTATATCTTGCAGTTCTGACTTTTCACACCATTCTTAATTTTATTTTGCAGTTGTGAGTTTTTATCACACAGTTCTTTTTTTCACGCAGTTCTGACTTTTCGCACAATTGCACTTTTGTCTTGCAGTTGTGAGTTTATATCTCACAATTTTGTCTTTTTCTCTTTTATATTTTGCAATTCTGACTCTTTTTCTCGCAATTGCGAGTTTATATCTCACAATTCTGACTTTTTTCACACAATTCTTAATTTTATTTTGCAGTTGTGAGTTTTTATCACACAGTTCTTTTTTTCACGCAGTTCTGACTTTTCGCACAATTGCAAGTTTATATCTAGCAGTTCTGACTTTTTTCATGCAATTTTGTCTTTCTCGCATCTGCAAGTTTATATCTCAGAATTCTGACTTTTTTCCACACAATTCTTACTTTTTTTTAGAATTGTGAGATATAAATTTGCACTTCTGAGAAGGAAAAAACTGATATGTTCTCAGAATTGCAAGTTTATATCTCACAATTCTGACTTTTTTCCACACAATTCTTAATTTTTTTTTTTTGCAGTTGTGAGTTTATATCACGCAGTTCTTTTTTTCACACAATTCTGACCTTTTTTCTTGCAATTGCGATTTATATCTTGCAGTTCTGACTTTTCACACCATTCTGACTTTTGTCTTGCAATTGTGAGTTTATATCTCACAATTTTGTCTTTTTGTCTTTTATATTTTGCAATTCTGACTTTTTTCTCACAACTGCGAGTTTATATCTCGCAGTTCTGAGTTTTTTCACACAATTCTGACCTTTTTTCTCGCAATTGCGAGTTTATATCTCACAATTCTGACTTTTTTCACACAATTCTTAATTTTTTTTTTGCAGTTGCGAGTTTATATCACACAGTTCTTTTTTTCACGCAGTTCTGACTTCTCGCACAATTGCGAGTTTAAATTTAGCACTTCTGACTTTTTTCATGCAATTTTGTCTTTCGCACAACTGCAAGTTTATATCTCAGAATTTTGACTTTTTTCACACAATTCTTAATTTTTTTTTTTTTTTTAGAATTGTGAGATATAAACTTGCACTCGTGAGTTATGAAGTACAATTCTGAGAGGAAAAAAACTGATATGTTCTCAGAATTGCAAGTTTATATCTCACAATTCTGACTTTATAACATGCAATTGTGAGTTAGAATTGAGATATAATCGCAATTTTGAGAACATATCAGATTCTGAGAAAAAAGTTTTAATTATCTGAATAGTATTTATATCTCCCAATTCTGACTTTATTTCTCAGAATTGAGTTATATAATCCAAAAAAGTCAGAACTGCGAGTTTGTATCCCAGAAATCTGAGAAAAAAAGTTAGAATTGCGAGAGATAAAATCATAATTGTGATTTAAAAAAAAAAAAAAAAAAAACTGAACTGTGAGAATTGCAATTACAAGTTGCAATTATTTATTTATTTATTTATTTATTTTTATTCAGTGGCGGAAATGAGCTTCCCTAGGTACTACATGAGAAATCATCTAGTGATTCCTGTGATGCCAAGCTGAATTTTCAGCAGTCAGCATTTCAGTTTTAGTGTCACTTGATACTTCAAAAAACATTCTAAAATGCTACAAACATTTCTTATTATCAATGTTGGAACAGTTGTGCTGCTTAATATTTTAGTGAGAATCATAATTTTCATAATTTTTTTCAGGATTTTTTGATAAATAGTAAGTTTATTTGAAATATAAATCTTTTGTAACATTATAACTGTCACTTTTAATCAATTGAATATGTTTTTGCTGAATAAAAGTGTATACATTGCCATTCTTTTTTTCAAATGATTAAATATTCGAATTAATAAAACATGAATTAGTCTGGTCACATTTATTTTAAGGTCTAGTTCTCGCTATTAACAAACCATTAACTGTGGCTTTTGCCTCAATAAACTCATAATTAGCTGCTTATTAATAGTTAGTAATGTAGTTATTAAGTTCAGGTATTGGGTAGGATTAGGGATGTAGAATATGGTCATGCAGAATAAGTGCTTTATAAGTACTAATAAACAGCCAATATGTTTATAACAGGCATGCTAATAAGTATCTAGTTAATAAAGAATTTTTCCCTGTACTAAAGTGTTACCATTACTCTCTATTATTATGCATCTAATAGTAATCCAATTAAATATTTGTGCAGCTGATGCAAGCAATAGCAAAAAGGCAATATTCAAGAAGAAATATTTAACATATATTTAATTTTTAATATTTTATTGAATCAATAATGTGGTTCATACTTATAAAATATTTACAAACCCTTTCATGATGTTAATCTCTCAAAGGAAGACATTTACACGGTAACATAATTTGTACAATGAGGTAGATAGATACAATAACTAAAATATTATTACTGAATAAATGATAGCACTTAAAGAGAAAATAACTTATTGTAACTGAACATAAATTAAGATTTTTACCTGTACAATTAAAAAAAAATCATTTATTTACATATTAGTCCATAAAATACAGCTATTTTGTGTTGTAGGAATAAAGTTGTCTTGTACACACAAACAATCTAAAGTATAAAAACCCAGTGAAATGGAACCCAGAGTAATGTAACAGTGTTTTTGTGCTCAAATCCAGTCCAAAATCATATTTCCATATGTGATTTTACAGTACATGTCAGCTAAGGCTTCAGTAGGCAGATCAGGAAGTCACACATTTACATTTCCTCATCAGTATGCAGAGCAAAATCACCTGCAGCCGCAGGACTCCACCACCATGTCCTCATACTGTTTGTATACGACATTATTTCCTGCATCTGTGTACAGGATGCTGATGGGACTCAGTTTGGACGGGACGCAACAGCTGGGCGGCATGTTGCTGGGGTTCATGGAGTTCATGAGAGTTTGTATGATGGCGTGATTAGTTGGCTCCAGGTGAGATCGGAGAGGGAAGTCACACATGCCCTCACAATGATAGGCCTCATAGTCTAATGGAGCGATGATCCAGTCGTCCCATCCCAGCTCCCTGAAATTCACATGCAGGGGTTTTTTGCTGCATCTGGATTTGGATTTTTTGCCGTGCCTCTTGCCATGGCGGTTGGGTAAAGTGGTTCGTCTTCTCCGTCGGGATTTCGAGCGAGGTCCTTTCTCCTTTCCAATACTATCCAGACCCCATAGCTTAATCTTCTCCCTTTTTTCATAGAAGAGGCTTTGCCTCTTTTTTGACCTTGTGAAAACAACCAATATGGCTTTCTTTAGTTGCGGCCGACCATGTCTGTGAAATCCAAGATATTGCAAATCGATTTCCCTCTCTGGATTATCAAGCGTTGCCTTGAGCTCTAAACAGAAGCGCGTCCCGTGAGAGTGGCGCTGACGTTCCTTAAAAATCTCCCATACGTCAAAAACCTCCCATTTTGGTTTATGCGCATCTTCCAGATCCAAGGTTTTGGAATCAAGGACGACGTGCGACTGGCAGGAGAGTAGCTGTATCTCCACTGGGCCCGTCTCAGATGCTCGGAAGCTTCCGGAGATCTTTGTGTATATCCTCAGTTCAGCACCCAATAGCTCCACGTTCTCAGAAAGAGTCGATACGTCGAATAAGTATTTCTGTTTCCACAGTGGGGAGTTCAAAAGGTCATCTGGAACAAAGAGCACAAATGTTTAGTGACAGTGGCTGTACAGTATTTACGAAGTCAGCTTAGTGAGGCATAAAGAGAGAAATTGTGTGAATGTTTTAATCAACTAAGATAAAAGCTCCAAAGGGGTGTTTTTCTGTGGCGATGCCATAGAACAATCATTTTTGGTTCCCTAAAGAACCTTTAAGTGAACAGTTCTTAAAAGAACCATTTTGAAGAACATTTTAAAAATCTAAAGAACCCTTTTGCACTATTAAGAACCTTTTCTGCATTTGAAAGGTTTCATGGATGTTCAAGGTTCTTCATGGAACCATCGATGCCAGTTAAGAACCTTTATTTTTAAGAGTGTATCTTGTTGAAATTTCTTTCCTTCCTTCGTTCTTGGTTGATTGCCTTTTGTTTTTATGTTAGATTAAAAAGAACGAAAGGTACACAAATTGAAAAAACAAATATTTGGAGTGATATATGGATATTAAATCCTTAAAGAATGAGTGGAATTTTGATATATTAGGGGGTTTTTAAACATTAATTCTAGACTGTATTATTTTTTGAAATTCGTTCTTTTTCTTTCTGGACTTGCTTTTTTTTTAGATGTTAGCTGAGAGTTAAAAGTGTAGAATGTAAAAAGTGTTTTTCCCTCCTCTCAAACGCATAATTATTCTGACACTTGTTGAAAAGAGAAACAAACTCGCAACAAAAGCCATTTATAAAATATGATATTAAATAATTAAGGAAATAACTAACCTTGACCCTCGTCCACGAAACTCGTTATGGTGTTTGCTGCTTTTGACGAACGGAAAAAACTCGCGTTCAGTCCCAGTTTCTCAGCCGCGGAAAAGGTTTTGTAGATGGAGATCATGTAATCATGAGGTTCAATTGCATCCTTGATCGCCCGCTGTGACTGTACGTCTCCTGATAACGGTGATGCTGACAATATACTTTTGCCGAATTTGGCTCTCCTGTGGCCGTCAGCTGGAACAGCCTTGGACACTTTCATGCCTTTGGATGCGGTTGGAAACAGAGGATTTATTGAGTGAGCACAAAGAAATTGCAGAAGTAACGTAAAAATAAAAAATACCCCAGAGACTCCATAAGAACACATCTTGTAAGTCCACAAGAAGAAAAAGAAGGACCTGCTTGGGGAAAACACGAACACATCACATGTGTGTGTGGAGGAGCGCAGACTGAGAGCAGCTCCTCTGAAGAACAGCCTCCTTAAGTACCGTCATGACATTATTAGCTCAACTCAATCCAAACAAGACTTTAAGACATCTGCCTCCTACCAAGCTTTCGGATGATGCGAGTGGCCTACATTACTGAATAATTTTTAATACGCGCGATTTTAAACAGTAGAACGTTTGCAAGTATTCTAAATGTTTTATAATATATTGATGTATGTGTAAGTTTTTATTATTAGAACCAAGGTACCACATAACGTACCACATAAAATACGGATATACCTGCTATGTAGAGTACAAAACACATGTTTAAAAAAGAGAAGAGGAGAAATTTATTTATTTATTAATTTATTTATTTTTTTATTTTTTTTTTAAACTCATCGTGAATGTTTCTTTTCCCCCAAAAGTTCGGCAGGTGGAAGTGTGAGGATTGAGCGCTGTGTACATCATCTCCCTCTAGTGGTCATCATGTGCAACTTGTTTGTTTTTTTCTGCTTTCGTTCTTCCCGAGCGAGTTTCACATGAGAATCAAGCGTTCTAGTCTTAAGGTTTTGTTCAATATTGCATTAACAAAGCAAACTATTTTATTGTCGCCACCTCCAGTTGTCGAATAATAAGTTTAATATATTATTTTATTTTTTTATTTTGTATTTTGGGGAAAAGATATTAATGAATACATAAAATATTATTAAAACTTTTTTATTTTTTTCAAGAATGTTTCAGATGTCTTTTCCACCCTGAAAGACTGATTTAAGAAACATTGTAAAAATGAAATGTTTAAAACCTTTTTTAATTACTGAATTGTCCTGTTTTTTATGAAGTAGGGGAGAGAGGGGTAGGTTGAGCCAGTGGGTAAGTTGACTCACCCTTTGTACAGTCGAGGTCAAAAGTTTACATTCCCCTTTCAGAATCATTAAAAATGTTAACTATTTTACCAAAATAAGTGCAATCATAGTTTACATCCCCTTGATTCTTAATATTGTGTTATTACCTGAATCCACAGTTGTTGTTTTTTTGTTGTTGTTGTTGTTGTTGTTGTTTGTTTGTCCTGAACAGTTTAACTGCCTGCTGTTCTTCAGAAAAATCCTTCAGGTCCCACAAATTCTTTGGAATTTTAATATTTTTTGTGTATTTGAACCCTTTCCAGCAATGACTGTATGATTTTCAGATCCATCTTTTCACACTTAGGACAACTGAGAAACTCATATGCAACCAAAACTATGCATTAAAACTTTTTGAATTTAATGATCAGGGTAAATTTAACTTATTTTGTCTTCCATATATCTATTTCCTGTAGCCTCTGAAGGGCAGTACTAAAGGAGAAAATATGATATTTAGGCGAAATAAGAAAAACGTACACGTCTCCATTTTGTTCAAAAGTTTTCACCCCCTGGCTTTTAATGCATGGTTTTTGCTTCTGGAGGGTTTGAACCTTCTGTAATAGTTGGATACGAGTTCCTCAGTTGTCCTCTGTGTGAAAAGGGAAAAGGTTTACTACACAAAAATGCTGGAAAATCAAATAATTTGTGGGACCTAAAGGATTTTTCTGAAGAACAGCATGCAGTTTAACTGTTTAGGACAAACAAGGGACTCATGAACAACTATCACTAAACAAAAAAAACACAGCTGTGGATCATTCAGGTAACAGCACAGTATTAAGAACCAAGGGGATGTAAACTTTCGAAACTTTTTTTTTTTTTTTATAAATTCAACTATTATTTTCTCTTGTGGACTATATGTATACATCTTTTATGTGAAATATCTTATTCAGGTCAGTACTAAATAAACAATAACACACATTTTGTATGATCCCTCTTATTTTGGTAAAATAATGAACATTTTTAATGATTCTGAAAGGGGGGTGTAAACTTTTGACCTCAACGGTATCTTTCCAACTGCACACCTTTACTGTAATGTGACAATGTATTTTGGAATCACACATCATTTCTGCCAGACTGTGAAAAGGAGAAACACATGGGAGGAGTGGAAGGCGCCCGTTTACTTTAAAAACTGTTTTGGGCTTGTCAAAGTAAAATTTTAGCATAACAGGTGTAATGGCTGTTACATCAAAGCAAATTTATCCATGTCTAAAAATATTTCTGATGCATATAGTTGATTTAGCAACATATAAAACCATGCAAATCATTTAGCTAAATATTAGCCTGAATTGGTACGCTAGCTATTATTTTCCAAAATGCCAACTATGGAGCAAAGTGTATATAGTGAATATAGAAAAACGACAAACTATGCAAGAAATTGATATTTTATTAAGCATATAAGAAAGCATATAAATATAGATTATTTGAAAAGTGATAGATTTAAATATTTGATTTTGTTCAAAGTAACAGTTGTCTTTGTTTTAGTTATTATAAGTGAATGAGCTCAGAATTTATAGCTTATAAATTATAGCTTATTGATAATGATCATATGGGAAAACAATAGTAGCTTATAGTCAAAGGATAATGATTAGAAGACAATGTAATATAAGAGTGCACTGTGTGTTGTGATTATTTAGGGTCTCATAAGCAGGAGGAGTAGACCACTCAACAGGATGAGCAGATACACAGACTGTGACAAGACAGCTGGACTGGAGTCGAAGATGCTGGGGCCATCATCATCCTCCGTGGTGACAACCACAGGGGATGGCGTTGTAGCTGCTCTGAGTGAGAAAGCTCTGGACTCAGACTTCCATTCATTCAGAGTAAAGGCCAACTTCATGTTTTCACCTGAGAAAGAGGTATGGGGAGAGAAATTAACGTAAACACTTACAATAACAACTGACAGCAACCACCAAAAAAAAATTGTGTAACAAAGGCGACCTACCACTTGTAAAAATGGCTAAATCAGTGTAATTGGCCCAGCAGCCACTGAATGGGATGGTGGTGTTTCCATGAAGTCCCTCTGTCTGATTTCCATTAGCATCTTTGAGCACAGCTGACATGGTTAGACTCGTCACACCCACAGACACGCACTCACCCTGAAAACACACAAAGATGCTCTTCCTACTCTGTACCAGGTGCAGTTTCCTAGTAATCACCTGAAAACTACAGTTTCAGGTATTCTTAATAAAATCAGGAAGCGTCTGTCTCACCGCTGTGTCCACAGCCATGATGCTGGGCTGCACACTAAGGGGTCCGGGGGATGATCCTGCCACGGGCTGGACCACCACAACCAGGGACGATACTGTCCTGACTGTCTCCACCTGCTGGTCTTCACGGGTTACTTCCTGAGTGGCCACCTGGGAGAGAGAGAGTTACAGTTAAAATGAGGTGTTCTTTAAAAAAAACAAAAAAACAAGACACTTACATTTTAGTCTTATGTATAGTATTATTTCACCTGTAACGCTGGTTAAATCATAAATTTTACAGTAGGTTTAGGGGTCATGGTGTTACAGAAAATTCCCAGAACCCAGAATATTCCTTTAAAGGGAACCCTGGGTATTAAAGGAGAAGTTCACTTCCAAGATGTTCATGTCTTTCTTTCTTCAGGCGTAAAGAAATTATGTTTTTGAGGAAAACATTTCAGGATTTCTTTCCATATAGTAGAGTTCAGTGGTGTCCGTGAGTGTGAACTTCCAAAATGCAGTTTAAATGCAGACTCAAAGGGCTCTAAACAATCCCAGCCGAGGAAGAAGGGTCTTATCTAGCGAAATGATTGGTAATTTTCTAAAAGTGTACAATTTATTTACTTTTTAACCTTAAATGCTCATCTTGTCTAGTTCTGTGTGAACTCTGTGTATTCAAGACAGTTAGGGTAGGTCAAAAAAACTTTGATCTCATTTTCTTCTCCAACTTCCTACATCACTGTTTTACCTTTTTTTGTAAAGGGCGTTTGAACTTCTTTGCATGTTCACTTTGTAAACACTGGGTCAGTACTTTGTACTTTTGCAGCGATGTAGAAAGGAGGAGAAAATGAGACGAGTTTTTCGACCTACCTCAACTGTCTTCAACCGGAATACACAGAGTTTATAAATTCGCTAGCTAAGACCCTTCTTCATTGGCTCGGATTGTTTAGAGCCCTTTGAAGCTGCATTTAAACTGCATTTTGGAAGTTCAAACTTATGTAGAAGTCCACTATATGGAGAGAAATCCTTAAATGTTTTCCTCAAAAAACATCATTTCTTATCCACTGAAGAAAGAAAGACATGAACATCTTGGATGACAAAGGGGTGAGTAAATTGTCTGTAAATTTTTGTTATGGAAGAGTTTGAACTTCCAAAATGCAGTTTTAATGCAGCTTCAAAGGGCTCTAAGCGATCCCAGCCGAGGAAGAAGGGTCTTATCTAGCAAAACGATCAGTTATTTTCTAAAAAAAAAAATACAATTTATATACTTTTTAACCTCACATGCTCATCTTGTCTAGCTCTGTGATGCGGATGCGTACTCTGTGTAATCCCGGTCAACACAGTTAAGGTGTGTTGAAAAACTACCATCTCATTTTCTCCTCCAACTTTAAAATCATCCTACATTGCTGCAGAAGTACTTACCCAGTGTTTACAAATTAAACGTGCAAAGATGATCAACAACCCTTTAGAAAAAAAAGGTAAAACAACGATGTAGCATGATTTTGGAAGAGAAAATGAGATGGGAGTTTTCAACCGACCCTAACTGTATTGACCCGGATTACACAGAGTTACTCAGCTAGATGAGCATTTGAGGTTAAAAAGTATATAAATTGAAAAAAAAATAAAATAAAAAATAACTGATCATTTCGCTAGATAAGACCCTCCTTCCTCGGCTGGGATCGTTTACAGCCCATTGAAGCTGCATTTAAACTACATTTTGGAAGTTCAAACTCGTGGGCAGCATAAAAGTTCACTATATGGAGAACATTCCTGAAATGTTTTCCTCAAGAAACGTAATTTCTTTACGATTGAAGACAGAAAGACAAAACATCTTGGATGACAAGGGGGTGAGTAAATTATCTGTGAATTTTTGTTCTGGAAGTGAACTTCTCCTTTAAATTATGCACATTTTTAATGGGTTTTCTACTATATATTTCAGTAAGAGACAACATTTACGTTATATTAAGCCATACAAGTCTTAATACCTGGGTTTCCTTTTAAATATCATTTCTAAATGCTGCTTCATATCATAAGAACAACATGTAATCTTATTGAGTTTGATCATGTGAGTTGATTAACATCTTACTTCATTCCAGGATGGGTCACTAGAAGAAGGAGGAGGAGGGATGATGCCCAGGGATGACACATTGAAGCCGATGGACTGACTCAGATTGCCTGAGACAGCAGCGCGGCCCAGATCATCAGCAATGTTCTTCAGGACCTCAAACTGTTGTTCTTTTTCTGCAGACAGTATATAAATATACAATTTGTAAATATAGAATTTATTTATCATTTATTTTTAATACACTACATATGCCTGCTCTAACCAGTGCCGTTGTTAGTGGACGTCTGCACAGGAGGCTCTCTGATCTCCACCTCCACTGTCAGTCCTGTCGAGCGCCGTCTTCTTGCACTAGTTCCCTCACGGACGATTTTGGTGATTCGAATCATGCCCGGTGGTATTTTCAGGAATAAAGCCAGATTGTTAACCAAATTTGGTCCGAAGAACTCCGCTTCGGTCATGGCTGGGAGGTTGAAGGCCAGGAACAAAACTGGAGAGGTGCGGATTTGGACTGGCTCTGAGCCACGAACAAGTATGTTCAACATTTTGTAGTCTTGGTCAAAAAAGTTGGAGCCATGACTGGAGGTGAAACTGGGAACGTATTGCCCTGAGGAGCACAGCAAGGATTTAAAACAGGAGTTATAATCTGTTGAAAAAGATTTTGGTCTTCTAGCCTGCAGGGGGAGCTGGATTAACATGCATTATCAAGCTGTACTCTACCTGTGTAAGTTGGCTCACGCAGTGTGTAGTCTGTTTTGTCTGCATTCCACTGAGCATTTGTTGGACCAACCAAACTATTGTTTACATACACATCCAGCCGCTGAGGGTTTGAGTAGAATATAGCCACCCTGACAGCCTGAAGACAAAAGATGATCAGTGTAGAGTACAGTGTTTTAGTATATTGAATAAATCCACTATTGTCTATAGTGTATATTGTAATATTATCTAAGCTAAGACAAAAAATAGCAACATATAATACAGTTTTATGCAAAAGTTTGGGAACCCCTTGCTGAAAATGTGAATAATTGTAATAAAATAAGAGAAATCATACAAAATGCATGTTGTTTTTTTATTTACTACTGTCCTGAGTAAGATATTTTACATAAAAGATGTTTACATATAGTCCACAAGAGAAAATAATAGTTGAATAGTTGAACAAAAATAGCTGAAATTATTAAAATAACCCCCTGCAAATACTGTTCTTAATAATGTGTGTGGTTACCTGGTTGATCTGTGACTGTTTTTTTGTTTTGTGATGATTATTTATGAGTCCCTTATTTATTCTGAACAGTTAAACTGAGCACTGTTCTTCAGAAAAATCCTCCAGGTCCTGCAGATTCTTCAGTTTTCCAGCATCTTTTCCATATTTGAACCGTTTCCAGCAGTGACTATGATTTTGAGATCCATCTTTTCACACTGAGGACAATTAAGAGACTCAACTATAAAACTATTAAAAAAGCTTCAAACATTCACTGATGCTCCAGAAAAAAAACACGCATTAAGTGTGTTAAGATGCATTAAGAGCCGGGGGTGAAAACTTTTTCAATTTAAAGATCAAGGTAAATGGTTCTTTATTTGTCTTCTGGGAAACATGCAAGTATCTTCAGTTGCTTCTGAAGGGCAGTGCTAAATGGAAAAAAATCATATTTCAACAAAATAAGAAAAATGGGACATCTTCATCCTGTTCAAAAGTTTTCACCCCCCGGCTCTTAATGAATCATGTTTCCTTCTGGAGCATCAGTGAGTGTTTGAACCTTTTTTAATAGTTGTGTTTGAGTCCCTCAATTGTCCTCAGTGTGAAAAGATGGATCTCAGAATCATACAGTCACTGCTGGAAAGGGTTCAAATATGCAGAAGGTGCTGGAAAACTAAATAATCTGTAGGACCTGGATGATTTTTCTGAGGAACAGTGCTCAGTTTAACTTTTCAGAACAAACAAGGGACTCATGAACACCCATCACAAAACAAACAAAAACAAAAAAAAGCTGTAGATCATCCAGGTAACTACACACAGTATTAAGTATTTATGTAAAATATCTTACTCAGGACAGTACTAAATAAAAAAAAAAAAATAACAAGCATTTTCTATGATCTCTCTTATTTTGTTAAAATTATTCACATTTTCACAGATTCTGCAAGGGGCTCCCAAAATTTGCATAAGACTGTACATATAATAGATATTTTTAGACAGTCTTTTTATATATATATATATATATACTATGCCTTTTATTGTTCTATATTTTGTGTGACCTGTAAATGCTTTGTCTACTGTCAGTACTGTATAATCCATCTTACTGACTAACCTCTGTAGGGCCAGCATTTAGCAACATAAGTCTCAGCTTCTGTGGTGTTGTGCTGGAGAAAAAGATGTCAAAGGATCTATTGGTTGCAACAATGGCATGGAACAGAGATACCCGCTTCTGACATGTGTAGCCGGCGCACCAGCCATGGTCTTGTGGGCCTGTTACAAGATATTCACAGTAAGTTTTTAAAGTACACTCCTTTTTCTGCTTAGATGTTAATTAGCAATACAAGGGGAGTTAAAAATCATACCGTTTATCAAATCCACATATTTGTCCCCCAGGATGGCTACAGGTGAAAGACGCCTGGTTTCTGTGTCTGCGTCCAGACTCTCGATGACCAGCATCCTGTAGTTGAGCCCAAAGCACTTGTAGCTCTGCCAGGTGCTCATGTACGTGCAAGTGTCTCTGATCACACCTGTACAGGGAAACCAGCAAGGTCAATGCTAAAAGCGACTCTTATCATTCTAAGAACTGTTACTTAGATTAACGTAAATAACGAATTGTTCTCAGATGTACCTTTGTAAGGAGCAATTTGATTCACAGGTATCCGGCTGCCATTGAGGTAGGTGAGCATGACTTTAGGGATGCGGTAATCGCCCAGTCCGTGCCGGGGATCCCCATTCCACTCATACTCAGACTGGGGAATCACTGCTCCCAAGGGACCTAGGAAACTGCCATCCAGATCATTCAACAAAGTCTTCTTCTTAGCGTCACAGTCCATGTCCACACAGTCTGAAGGGTTCACCTTGCTGATATAAAAGAGAAAATAAACTTTGAGTACGTCTTTTAACTTTTTAGCAAAATGTAATGCCTTATATTATATTATGGGTTCAAGCCCTTTCCAAAACTGTTTTTATTTTGTCCATAGCTTGAACGTAACAAAAGTTATGCCTATCTCAAGTTGGCTGATAGCTGTGATTTTCAGGAAAGGAATTTTGAGAAAAATGGGTTTAAAGCGAGATGGCTTTCACTTCATGGGTTTAACGTGAGCTGTCTGTTAGACTCAGGTGCACTATACTGTATCATTACACAGACTAACATTACCCTGAAGAGGACAGTTTTCCGTTGTTTATCATAGGCATAGTCTCTGGACTTTTGATCTCCCTTTGTATGTTTAGACAGCACGAATAGTGTACCTTGTAGTTTACATTTATAAAAGCGAGCAGCAACTGTTCATGCACCTGTGCATTTAACAGACTGCCATCGGACTCCTCCTCTTTAGTAACGATCCTTCATCTCCGAAAGTGAAATAGTCCATTATAACATCATTTAGAGCACTGACATCACCAAGATTGAGCAGATTGAGACGAGTAAGATTGTTTAATTGAGCAGCTACTTAAGACTGCGTTGTTCTCTTGCGCGTTTTTTTTTTTTTTAAAAAAACTTTGCGTGCAATAGTTTACACAGGACTGGTGGGAAATGTGCATTGATACACCTTTATTAAATGTTACGTGGCTTATTTATTATGTCTTTTTATTGCGATAGGACACTGAAGAGATGACAGGAAATAGCTGGGAGGAGAGATCGGCAAAGGACCTCGAGAAGGGAATCGAGCTTGGGTCGCTGTGAGCACAGTTGCGCTATATGTCGACGCACTAACCACGAGGCTATTGGCACCGACTTATGCGGTTTATTTTGATAGGTTAACTGTTTTTGTGGTGTTAAGGGAAAGCACCTCAGCAGCGCATTCTTAACATAAGAAAAAGACAGTCATTTCTGCTTGCTGCAATAAATCACTGTTTTTCTGCACTAAACAAGAGAATTTTGCCAAGATAAGATGATAGACAACATGTTATAGAATAATAATTTAATGAAAACCTAATTTTGACAAAAAACTGACATTTTTCAAATTTTCTGAAAACGTCCCAGCGCGACATCTGACAAGTTTTCCCAAATCGCATCGCAAATATATAGACTAATGATCACAAATTTTATATTTTTTGGACATATAGCAGTGGTGTAGCGGTACACAAACATGACAGTTCGGTACGTACCTCGGATTTGACGTCACCGTTCAGTATGATTTTGGGTACAGCTGGGGGGGGGCTAAACAATTAATTATTTTTTCAAATTAAACAGTCGTTTACTGAACAAGTTGCTCTTTCTTTAAATAAATTCAGTTATTCAGCCTACTATAAAGTTACAATTAACAACAGAGCCCAAACTTAAATATAATAATCAACACTCAACTTCAAAAAATTGTATGCGAACATGTAAATTGTGCATTATGCAGTTTTTAAATTAACTTACAAATGATAAAATTTCTATTTGTGTTGAAATATATTCAGTTATACAGTATCTGTCATAACTTGATTAATAACAGATTAATTTAAACATACATTAAATAATTAGGACATCACTAACAGGTAAAGTAAAATATGAGCATATAGTCTAATATTTCGTAAAATGTTATTCTGTAGACTTAATTTCTCTAACGAACTGTGGACACTGATGACTTGCCTGAGGTAAATGAAATGCTATGTGACATTTTGTTTAGAAGCTTATGATTCATGTTATCGTGCATTAAAACTAGTAGGAAAAAGTAAAGAATGATCATGTTCACTCGCGCTCCACTGACTCCATTTACACTACACGCGTCTGTGGCTCGTTACGGCCCTAACACGGCCACTGGAGCTGATCGCCGCCACTCTAGTCAATGCTTTTGTTTATACCAGCCAGCCGAGCTGCAGCACTTTTGAGATGCGTCCCAAAAGCGACTCTCTGAGGTGTTTATACAGCGATTTGTCATGCCACATCAAAGACTGTCAAAATGACATTTATTGTTTGCATTTCCTGGGGAACCAGTGTGTACCGAACCGAAAGACCTGTAATGAAGTTTACCCCAGATCAGGCCGATGAATGAATGCAAGAGAGTCCTCTGTGCTGTCTATCTTGGAAATCCTCTGAACACTGATTGGATGTTGTAGATCCTCATTTCCCGGATTGGTCATGAACATGTAATTTCTCTCTGTTGAGCACACATTCCTGAACCCAACAAAAGTTGTGTCTGGGGTAAAAAAGAGAAAACGGATAATTAGTAATTATTTTTTTTATATGATAACTTCGTCAACTGTAGAAAGTTTTAAACTGGCGATTCATGCATATTTTGAGGGAATCAGACTCACCAGAGACAGTCATTAGACCAGCTATGGCATTGTAGCTCATCACTCCAGTGAGAGGTTTTTGTGGTCCGACGTTATGGCTCGATTCAAACGTCGGCCAGCAAATTCCAGACCTGCCACCTGTTGAAAAAATGTGATTGAAATTAGTTCACAAAATGGATCAATTATATGAAATTTATTCAGTAGTGAATGGATGATTCTGTTGTACCATTAGGAGGGCGTGGGGCCTTGTGAATTCTGCTGAATGCAACGTAGGTCATAGTTGAGGACAGGCTGTCAAAACAGTTGAAGTTGGGGCTGCTGCCCACAATCAGGGCACCCTGGATAGATACATTTTTAAAAATGTTACTAAAAAATGAACAGGATACAAATGCTTGCTTAGTTCTGACCGAAGAGACATATAGTGCTTCCTCACCTGTACGCGGACGGTTTTGTCAGAGTATGAGTGGCTGAGTGAGGAAGGACTGTAGATTAGAGACATGATTCCCATTCCGTTATCAATGAGGCTCACATTGGAAATTAACACACTCATCGATACCTAGAAGTGAGGAGAGAATGTTAATTAAAAACAATAATAATCACCAGACCAGTATAATGCATTTAGATAACTAGCAGTTATAGTAAGAAGTTTTTTGATTATTTATCATACTTGAACATAAATGCCAAAATCAAAGCTTCTCCAGATGGTGAATCCCTGAATTTGAAAGCAACCAGGAAGTCCGTCTTTATTCATGTAGAGTCCATACAGACCGCCGTGCGCCTCATTCTCACTCCATTGCGCCACTGAATTTGGATATCCTTTTGACATTGTTGAAATAATTGAATCAGTAAATACTGAACATGAAAGGTTCATATTATGAATGCATAAGATATTGGTACTGTATTTGTATTTTTACATTTAGATTACTTTTTCCATTATCGAACAGTATATGTATCTAGTCTAGTCAGTACTTAATAGGTAGTAAGTAATAACACTTAAATGTAATCAATTTATATTTATACTGTATATTATAAAGTTTTAAGGTAAATTTTTAATTTAGACAAAACAGTATAGAATTAAATATCTGCTATTTATTGGTAATTGGTCATGCAAATAATTATCAGCTTACCGGTATCAGCCAGATTTTTGAAATTGTGCATTCATAATGAATATTAAACAAGTATTTAAGCCATGCAATCGACACCTTAATATGAACACTGTCGCTATCTGTCAAAATTTTCTATTTATTTTCTCCTTTAAAACAAAGCTTTATATACCTGGACATGTTTCTCCATTAATTCGGTATCCCACTCGTTCATAGCCAGCAACAATATTCCCTTGAAGAACCACATTGGTTGCCTCAATCACCTAGAAAATGAACAATGAAACATCAGTTCTTTGTCTGGTATTTACTGATGGTTATTCAGCAAATATGTTTTCCTCTATTGTCACTAACAAAAAAAGTACTGTGGAGTTTTTTTTTAGACATATACCATGATAACGCTATGTTTTTTGGACATGCACCATGGTATTCTTGAATTACCATTTACATAACATGGTAGAAATAGCAATCATTGTGTATTGTGTTAGATAACAAAGTACCATGATATTACCATCTGATCATAGTACTTTTCTGTGAAAAGGGTACCTCAATGGCTGCATTCCATTCAAGGTTAAATTCCTCCGCTTTGCCGTTGTATGATCCAGTCCACAGTGTCATTGTAACTAAGTTCCTCCGTACCACGTTTCTGTCACCCAAGACTCTGATTCCTGGGAAATTAGAATAGAATAGTGCTAAATTATATCATCCTGTGGCATAGTGGTTACATTTAGTTAGATAGTATTTCCATGTGTTAAGGGACTAGTTTACTTCCATGTCGTCCAAGATGTTCATGTCTTTCTTTCTTCAGTCGAAAATAAATTAGGGTCTTCATTTCATTTTTAAATGAAGGGACTTCAATGGTGGCCAACAGGTTGAAGGTCCAAATTGCAGTTTCAGTGCAGCCTCAAAGGGTCTTATCTAGCAAAACAACTGGTTTTTCTTAAAAAATGACTGATCATTTTGCTAGATAAGACCCTTATTCCTCAGCTGGGTGTAAAGCCTTTTGAAGCTGCATTGAAACTGCAATTTGGTCCTTCAACCTGTTGGCCACCACTGAAGTCAACTATATGAAGAAAAATCCTGGAATGTTTTTGACTGAAGAAAGAAAGACATTAACAACTTGGATGACATGGGGGTGAGTAAATTATCAGGAAATTTTCATTCTGGAAGTGAACTAATCCTTTAACATTGAACATTAAAGCTCCTTCTGAATGTGTACCTTCTCCAACCGTGTGATGGATCACGTTGTCTTCGATACTCAGTCCATCTGTCCCAAAAACACCAATACCAGGAGCAAAGCCATTGTGGAAAGCACATCCTTTGATGTAAGATTCACCAGCCACCTAAAAATATTGTGACAATAAGTTGACAGGAACGTGTGAATGTGATGATCAGGAATGGACATTTACTGAATCATGACTTTCTCTTACCCCTCCTAAGTCATAAAACACCAGAGAGTATCGTGGGTCTGACACGTCGTTCCATCCCTCCTGCCCAGTGTGGTAGAATTCAACATTTCTGATCTGGGCTTTTCCTATGGCGCAAGTATCATTTTGTTACTTACACTTTGCTAAAAAGGGCTGATTAGCAAGTGATGCTATGTGAAAATTCAGAAATATTCTATTGACATGAAAGTCTTTAAATACAATTGCACATAAGGTTTTTTTCTTATATAAAACAATATATTAATTTTTTGCCTTCTCTCATTTGAGGCCCAACATGAGAATCTTATGAAGTTTATACCTCTAAAAGTGATTCCTTCACTGAAGAAGGTTCCCACCAGCACTCTGGCCCCATAAGACTCTGTGTTCATTTCTGGATACTCTTGACCAATGATCTTGATGTTCCTGGTCAGTAAAGCCACATTGCCTGCAAGCTGATAACTTCTTGAAGTGCCTGGCACACTGTAGCTCTCTCCTATATGACCAGATACATTTAGTATTAAATCTAATGCATTTATTTAATACAGTGATTTAATTATATACTACAATTCAGAAGCCTGCGGTCAGTGATATATTTTGTAAAGAAATTATTAGTTTTACTCAACAAGGATGCACTAAATTTATAGAAAGTGACAGGAGAAACATTTATAATTTCACAAAAGAGTTTTATTTTAATTAAATGCTGTTCCTTTAAACTTTGTTGATCCAAGAATCCTGAAAAAATTATATGGTGTGCACAAAAATATTAAGCAGCACAGCTATTTTAAATATAAAAATATAACATTTTAAAAATAATATAACATTTTGAAATACACTACCAGTCAAAAGTTTTTGGACAGTAACATTTTCAATGTTTTTAAAAGTCTCTTCTGCTCACCAAGCATGCATTTATTTGATCCAAAGTACAGCAAAAACAGTAAAATTCTGACTAATTTTTACTATTTAAAATAACTGTTTTCTATTTGAATGTATTTTAAAATGTAATGTATTGCTGTAATTACTCCAGTCACATGAGCCTTCAGAAATCATTCTAATATTCTGATTTGCTGCTCAAAAAACATTTATTATTATTATTATTAGGTTAAAAACAGCTGAGTATAACCTTTTTTCAGGTTTCTTTGATGAATAGAAATTTTATAAGAACAGCATTTATCTGAAATAAAAATTTGTAACATTATAGATGTCTTTATCATCGCTTTTGGTCAATTTAAAGCATCATTGTTAAATAAAAGTATTAATTTCTATAATTTCTCTCCCCCAAAAAATAACAATTGTACTGACTTTTGAATGATATAGGATATAATGTTACAACATCTGTTTATTTCAGATAAATGCTGATCTTTGGATCTTTCTATTCATCAAGGAATCCTGAAAAAAATGGACTCAACTGTTTTAAATATTGATAATAATAATAAAAAATGTTTCTTGAACAGCAAATCAGCATTTTAGAATGAAAAATCTGAAAAATCTAAAAAATCATTTGACACCGAAGACTGGAGTAATGATGCTGAAAATTTAGCTTTGATCACAGTAATAAATTACATTTTAAAATATAGTAAAATAGAAAGCAGTTATTTTAAATAGTAAAAATATTGCACAATATAATTATTGATCCAGTGTTTTTGATCAAATAAATGCATACTTTGTGAGTAGAAGAGAATTCTTTAGAAAACATTAAAATTTTACTGTCCAAAAACTTTTGACTGGTAGTGTATATTAAAATAGAAAACTGGTATTTTAGATTGTAATAATATTTCACAATATTGCTGTTTTACTCTGTTTCTGATTAAATAAATGCAGTCTTGAACAGTAATTAACAGCTTATTACTACAGCACAATGCCTATTATTGCTATAATGGATCAATGGGGACTAACCAATGTGTGTGTATGATAAAGGCTGGTCCAGAGTCAGCGTGCGGCCATAATCTGAGATTGCAGTGATGGTGCGGATTTCCGTCTCCCAAGGGTCATAGCTGGTGGTGGACAGCAGGATCTGATCTCCAACCTGGAGGTAATAAAATAGAGTTGTTTTTGTCAAACAAAGGGAATAATGTTTTGGAGCGCAAATGGAGCTTGGAATCCAAATGGCGTCAGCATATCACATAAGCGGGTTGTAGTTTCCTAAATCACCCTGTTGTGTTTTTTAATTATTTTTAAGAAAGCTTCTGACCTTCCAGTCAACAGATTCCTGTAGTGAAACATTGCTGGTTCCTGCTTGGGATGTCCTAGCAAGCTTAGTGTGATACACATTGTGTGGCATGCCATACAGCTCAAGAGATCCAAACACACCTAAAAGACAACGTTTCCACTGAAATCAACACTTTTTAAGTTGGCGAACATTTATTAGGAAAGTCTCTGATGTAGATATGTTCAATAAAGAGATTTCTTTATGTTCACTTACCCAGCACTTTGGACCCTTGATTTGGTCCAGATGGTAATAGCCAGTCTGGTGTGGAATGGCTTCCTCTCAGTATGATTTGTAGTTGACCTCTGAAGGGTTCATCAGGCCAACCAGCAATCAGACGTCCACCCTGATTGAGTGAACAAGTCCAGAGAGAATTAGTGTATTTAATATGATGTCTACAGCAATTTGAATGTAGTCATGTACTTACTTGAATGGATATGTATGTGGCATTCAGAACAAAGTTATTATATTGAGAAACGCTTTTGGTGGAAGTGCCATTGTTTGTGTCTGGAATCTCTAGAACTCCAACTATTTTCAGCTTGTTCAAAGAGGGGACTACAATGTCCACAGTCATCCAAATGCCTTTGGGACAGAACCAGACATTTTATAGGGTTTAATGAAAACAGCACACAATATTGTTAAATAGCTTTTTTCTTTCTGTCTTTGCTTGGGGTTTGTGAGATGCTTACCAGCTGGAATAATCACATCAGAGCCTTCTTGTGGCACTCTGAAGTTGTTCTCTGAGCTTGACCTCCAAAATGATTCATTTGACCAGAGACTAAACCCAATATGATTTCATTAGCAACAGATACAATAGATCATGTGATTATTAAATGAAAGCAAAACTGCTGAGCATGTGTGTGGTAACATACACATAGATGAAGTTTGCAGGCCTGGTTGAATTGGCTGTGTTGGATGGAGTGACTACAGGAGCAGGTGGAGGGAGAGGTTGGATGCAGTTGGGATAGTAGCACTGATACACTCTGAAGTCCAGCGATCTGTCTACAGTTGAGCGGTCCACACTGTTTCTCTTCCTCCGGCTATTCACACGGTCTCTTCCAGACACTGTAGACAAAAAACACTCCGATTTCTAATTATAATTCTTTGGACTGTCCTGAGCAGCATGATGTGTGTTCTATTTAAATACAAAGATAGCATAGATGTCTTGGGTGAAGAGATGAGAAATTTTACCCATATAATAGAGGTCTTTGGATGTCTGGTTGAAGTACCAGTCTCCATTTACATTCGCAGTGGGGTTCAGGGGCTGGGAAGATCCATTCCTGTCGTCTATAATGCGGAACCGGTCAGGTGCCTGGGTCAGGTTGTGGTTGATTATAATATAATTTTCTGGCTGTCACAGAGAAAGGCAGACAAAAAAATGAACATATGTTGCACAAATTGTAAATTTAGCATTTAAATCTTCTGGAGTCATACAGTAGCTTTGTAATTGAAATCAGCCGTTTTCAAACTGAGGAGAATAAATGTTAACTTAATGTTTAAAAATATAATATTAAAATATAAAATGCAATAATTTTTAACATGCATCATGGGAACAATATTTGTTGTGAAAATAATTCAATGAAAAAGTTTCATTGAATGTATAACATGGCACAGTGGGCACACTCTTAAAAAATGCTGTTATTTTTTTTTTTTTTTTTTAACCTAAATGCTGGGTTCAGCCCATTGGGTTATTTATTTCTAATATTTTTTACCCAGATCCTGGGTAGTTGCTGGGTCATTTTTAATGCTGGGTTATTTTTTTTCCACCCAAACGCTGGGTTAAGCCTGTCTCTGACAAAACAACCCAGCTGCTGAGTTACAGTCAGAGCGTGGGCTTTTTGAGTCCTCTACAGGAGAAAGCGGTTCTCAGCACCGCCGATTTGGTGCACTGGTTTGTATACATTTAATTTCATTTATAAATGAAATTATAAATACTGTGCTTTAATTTGTATTATTTTATGCAATGCAACATAAGGATGAGATGTCAGTCACTTTGCATGATGGAAACGCCTTTTGCCTTATATAAAATAAATGGATTTTATTTGTTATAGTACTGAGTTTAATTTAATTTGATGTTAAAATATGTTCTGTAATGTCAGTACTGTTTGTTTATGGCCAGGTTTTGGAGTCAGTCACGGCATCTTTCAGCTACGAGTGAAACACGAGGCTGCAGTCTGAAGTTCGCAGTTACTCCGGCTGCGATATACATAAACTTACCCCGATTTCGGTGACACACTGGCAAGAGAATTTGTGATATTTCAGTAAAAAGCGATTACAGAGAACGGTTGAATACACTAAAATTAAAATGCTACTTTTAAATGTTACATTTCGATGTCTAAAATTCTTGTTAAACGAGTTTAAATATGTGAACTAGTTTAAAAATGTAATATTGCAAACTATGCTGTATTCACCTAAATAAATTCAATTTGTCCATGTGTTCATCTGTATTTTGTCCATGTGTTCTTGCCAAATAACCCAAGTTGGGTTGTTTTTAACCCAGCGCTTTTAAGAGTGTAGGAAATATAGATAATATTTTAATAATTTGCATTGGCTTCGGTACAATGACATAAATGCTTTAATAATTCTTAAATTAATTAAATTATTAAATGAATCATTTAATGTTACAAACAACATGTTGTCCATAAAAACATCAAATGTATATTAGAAAAAATTCTAAATGTCATTATACATGAAAATATAGAGCATGTTTTTTTTTGTTTGTTTTTTTTTAATCCCAGGCATCAAAAAGTATTTAAATAGTGTATGGAGTACTTTTTTGTGGCATGATCATTATGAACTATTGTTGCATGACGAGGGCTGTAAAGACTTTTAAAAAACTGTCTTTTTGTGTTACACAGACAAACCTGAAATGGGTTATAAGGGGAAGTAAATGTTGAACTTTTCTTTTGAATGTACATTGAATTATTTAGTAATGTGTAATGTGCACACTTTACCCGAAAGCCGTAGACCATTCCATTGTATGAAATGTTGGTGATTTGGGAAGCACCTTTAAAGTACCAGTTGTATGTTTGGCCTGTGGGCACCATTGCCATCCAGCCCATTGAGTGGGTCACAAGCTTTTCAAGGAAAGGAAGCACACATGTCCCTAAAGAGAGATATGACACTGAGATTAACTCAGTTTAGAATCATTTTAGAGGGCTGGTTACGTTCACAAGAATGTGTTTTTGCATTCCACAGCTCTGCTTTTCCATTGTTTTTCTATGTAAACATGCACTAGACAGATTTTGACAATTGTTTGACCATTGTGTTCACATCTTCTGCAGCGTGACACTATCTGCATTTTAATCGAAAGAGACAAAGTCATGTATCTTTAGGGGTTATTCACGCTTTAAGTGGGTGAATTTAAAGGGTTTCGATTACCCTTTAAATTGCACAAATTGAAATTGCGAATCGAAAATATGTCCAATGGATATGCGTCAATTTCGCAAAAACTCCCAAATATCACAAAAAGGTTTTTACGTTTGCATGAGGTGGTTCTTTTAGGGAAATCTAAAAAGGAATATTTCACAAAACTGCAATGGAAACATACAGTAAAAGTACATGATCATCCTTTAATGTACTATAACCTCCTAGAAACACTTAATACGTGGCCATTCTCAAGTATAAGGGCTAGCCTTGCACTTAAAGCATGAATAACCCCTAAAGATACAAGACTTTGTCTCTTTCGATTAAAAATAATGGCTAGTGCAGTGGCTGCGATATACATAAACCTACCAACATCGGTCGTCATGACTTATCGTGAGAGGAAAAAATTCAGTTTTTGTTGCATAACATCGGTTAATGGAATTGCCATCAATTCGCAATTTTTTTTTTTTTTTTTTTATCGACATTTAGAAAATATCACATTTATAAAAAAATCTTTAATGGAAACGCACCTATAGTGTTTTAAAAACTGGTCTCTCAAGTTAAAAGATCAACATTTAAAAACATGTCTTGTATTTTTTTAAAATGTAAAAATATGTTTGTTTGTTTTTTTTGTCCCATCAACTAACATTCACAGAACGTTCTGGAAACCAAAGAATGTAGCCAGGAAAGTACATGCAGTAAGAGTGAATTATATAGAAACATGTCTAACAAATGCATGCACATTCTTTTTTCATAGCTCAACTGAGTCGAATATTTCACCTTACCATATGAGTTGGTTAGAAGGGCATCTTTAGACTGAAGTGAAGGTGGTGCGGAATTGACGATGACCATGCGGTGGAAGTTAATGGTGTTGTCACATACTGCACCAGGGACACCAACGCTCCACTCTGTTCCTGGGAAGCAGCGGCTTGGGTCGAGGAGGTTACTCCTTGGTACCACCTTGTAGCTCACATTGCCTTTTCAGAAACAGAAAATATTTATATTCAATCATGCATTTGTTACCAATGCTTTGGCAGTGTTTGCAAGTTTTGAGGTTGTTTGTACCATGCTAATTAAGCTAAATATTGTATTATCTAATGCCTCTATACCTGTTAGTGACCCATCAGTATCTACCAGCGCCACCTCATGCTCCCATCTGAACCAGGCCTTGTTGGGCGACTGATAGTATTGGATCCCGCTGAATCTCGCGCTCCAGCCTCCACAGCGGAACATGCAGGTTCCAACTATTTCTGCCACCCCGATTGCAGCACACGACGAACGATCGAAGTTCACGAACTTGGTGTTGATGACACTCATGCCATCATCCAGGGGCAGGATAACACCACGAGCAGTGCAGTAGTTGCTTCCCAGTCCCAGCTCATCCACATGGCCCACCATGGTGCTGTTGACCACAGCTGCACCTCCATCCAGTCCCCATCCGCTGACGTGCTGCTGGATGATTCTCTTGGCCTCCACTCCAGCCTTCTCATTATTGACCATCAGGAACTCGCTGAACTGAACCGCTCCTACATTCACCCATTCAGCACCTTTCTCATTGTTCCAGGAAGTGAGGCGACGGAAGACTGCTGGCGCTGGTGTTGAGTAGCTGCAGCTGCCGCTACGCATAGGGAAATACTCTTGGAAGATCCACAAGCCAAACCAGCCCTGCGAATGCACCGTATTGTTGAAGAACTGTCCTAGTGGTACTCTCTTCTGACAGATGTTGGGGTTATATGAAGGGCCATCGGGATTATCGTGCATACGATACCAGAAGCCGAAGTGCGTTCCACCCGCCGCAGCATTGTGCCTAATGGTGTTATTAGGGTTGGTGACCCAGAATGCAGCTGGAGTCACGTCGTCGTTTAGTAAACTGGTGCTCTGTTTTACGAATACCGCAAGGTTGTACTGCAGGATGTTGCCGGTCTCAATGCCATCCTCAATAAAGAAAGCCCCACCCATGATGTTGTAGATGACATTACGCTCCACCAGCAGGTTGTGGGTGTTGTGGATGGTGACGGCACGATTGTAGGACTGGTGGATGCCACATCCACGCACGTACGACTTAAACTTAACATCACCCATCAGATGCCAGTGGATTGGGTAGCGTCCCAGGCGGAACGCCTGTCCAACGTTGAAGAGCTAAAAGAGGACAATGACAAACATAATGCCATTTATCATGAATATTTGATGTCTTAAATAGATAGTTCACACCAAAATTAACATTGTCATCATTTACTTACACTCATGTCCTTACAAACCTGTGTTACTTACAAAATGTCTTACAAAAGAGGATATTTTGAAGAATGTTGTTACCCAAATGGTTTTGGGTCCCTTCCCTGTTGAAAAAAACAGCATATGCTAGTAGGTAGGTTTTGATGCTGGTTTAAGCTTGTCCTTTGCTGGTTTATGCTGGTCCTTTGCTGGTTTATGCTGGTCCTTGACCAGCAACATGACCAGTTAAGGACCAGCAAAAACCAGCTAAGGAGCAGCTTAAACCAGCATCAAAACCTGCCTAACCAGCATCCCAGCATCAAAACATACCTACCAGCATATGCTGTTTTTTTTACCAGGGTTTGACTTTCATTGCACGGCCAAAAAAATACTATGGAAGTCAGAGGGACTTGAGCTTGGGACTACGTGTGACAACAAAAGCCCTTATCTTCCTTATGCTTTGTAGGCTCTTGTAGACCTGAAACTGTTTGGTTACCAACTTTCTTCAAAATATCTTTTACATTCCACAGAAGAAAGAAATGCATACAGGTTTGGAGCAACATAATGGTGAGTAAATGATGACGGAATTCACATTTTTGGGTGGACTATACCATTAATGGTTTGCAAGGGTTTTAAAACATGTTTTTGAAACAAAATAAACATTTACCTCAACATATTCAATTCTGCCAATTGCCAGATTTTGGTTTGGTTGTGGTGCGTGAAACATGATGCAACCACCAAACTGGTCACTTCCTACTTCTTCTCCAAACCTACCCTGGAAACAAGTCTGGGTAGCAAATTCCCCTATAAGCAAAAAAAAGTATATTGACTCATGTTCAATAAAAGTCACTAAAATTGACAATGACTTTCACATGACTTTTATTAATGTTAAAGGGATAGTTCACCCAAAAATGTAAATTCTGTCATTAATTACTTACCCTCATATCATTCCAAACCCCTTAGACCTTTGTTCATCTTCAGAACACAAATTAAGATATTTTTGATTAAATCCGGCAGCAATGCAACTGGCACGTTCAATGCCCAGAAAGGCAGTAAGGACAATTCTTAAAATTAAGGTTGAACCACTGATGTCACATGGACTATTTAAATGATGTCCTTACTACCTTTCTGGGCCTTGAACTTGTCAGAAATGCTATCATATTTAATCAAAAATATCTTAATTTGTGTTCTAAAAATGAAGGAAGGTCTTGCAGGTTTGGCACGACATGAGGGTGAGTAACTAATAACAGAATTTTCATTTTTGGGTGAACTATCCCTTTAAGGAATTTACATGATTGTGTGCACAACATGATTATCAGTCTGTCTTTCCATCCACAGCTGAGGAAACAACATCCAAACCTGTGTTAAATCCATCAGGGCAAGCTTCAATCTTATCGTTCCACTCCACATTGTTGGATCCACGGACAACAATGTTTCTGGTAAGAAGGCCCACCTCTGCTCTCCCTTCAAAAACTGTCCCATCAGGCAGCGTGACAGACACACCAAGATGAGTGTATCCCAGTGGTTCGGTCAGAGTGAGGGTCCTTCCATCCGCTGAAACTGAGGCAATTCTCTTTAACTCATTTTCACTCTGGCTGTGTCTGTGGATTCCATCAAAACAACATATTTTAGATTATAAGCAATAGTACTGCCATCTTATATCTAACTTTTAGCATCATTATTAGGGTATTTGTATAGCATTTGGTATTTAGAATTTAAACAGTATGTTTTTTGTACTCTTCACTCCCAAAACAAATCTAATAATATCACCTAAAAAAACTAAAACGTTTAGAAATTATAGCTTTGTTTTGTTCTTCTGGTACCATTTTGTAGAGAACAACTGCACTGTTTATCATTTCCTACACTGATTTAATTCAGTTTCTTAAGTCAGTGGCTTCAGTCAAATCAACCTGAGTTTCGCTGTATGTTTGGCCAATGCATCTATACCTGTGCCCTGTGGAAGCGATGACAATTTCATCGCCAGTCTTCCAGGTGACGGCATCCATCAGCGTCAGCGTTTTGGTGCCTCTTTGTGCAGTCTGGGAAAGGCGAGTCCATGTAATAGGGACAGGGATTCCTGGAGAAGCAGGATTGTAGTTAAACCCTGAACAAAACCTCTCACTGCAGGGGAGTGATTACGCACTATGGTATCTGTATCAGGGAAATTTAGCACTTCTGTGAAGCCCACCTAAGGGCCTTTCTGAGCCTTCTGGAAGTGATACGTAAGTCATCTTTATTTTTGTAAAGATTATGTCATTTTCTATAGAAGATTGTGTTTCTGACATTGTGACCTTTTAGCTCTGAGATTTGTCACTTTAGTCAAGTTACAAACAAATAGTAACAATAATGTTTATGGATATGCATATAATTTCAAGTGTTTATTTATAGTACATACCATGCAGATCCAACACCCCCTCTCTGACAGCCAGGGTCTTGGTGCCATAGACAGGAAGTTCTGTTGAACGCAGGTGTCCATGCAGTGTGATGATGGCCTTGTGCTGGAAGGGCGCCTGCTCTGTTCCGATCTGCAGAGCTCCACCATCTGTGATCAGAATATTTTCTGCCTGTAGCTCAATGTCTGCCTCGTCAAAAATCAGTCGCCCGCCTAAACAGAAAACAGATATTCACAGAACTGTGAGTGTGTCAAAGCTTTGTTTATGAGGATAGTATTTGTCTAAACGACCATACCTTGTATTAGAAGCATCTTAAGGACTGGTGTGCTTGTGTCCAGAAGGATGGTCTGGCCAGCAGTGATTACAGCAAACATGCCCTCCCCAGGAGGCGAGAGACCACCCCATGTATAGGGAGAAGACCACACGTCAATGTAGAAGAAAGAAGCATTATCCTGAGAAAGAGGAGAGACATTCCAAGCAGATGAATCAATTTTATTTATTATTATTATTATTATTATAATTATTCTTGTAATCATTCTATTTCTATCATGACAACTCTCTAAATATTTTAACATGTTAAAGGATATGACAATTTTAATGTATTTGTTCTTGGCAGAATAGATTATTGCTGCTGCTGCAAAGCAAGTACAGAAACTTGTGACTGCCGATACATATGCCAATAAGCTAATGTGATTATTTAAGACATACTGCTGCTGCACAAATATCATATATAATGACTCATAGCACCCCTATACCCGTGGAGCTGGGGAGGTGGAGGGTTTTAGAGGAACTTTGAAAGTAAAGCAGCAAGCTCATTGGCTGCATATGCAATATGAACCAATCAGCTTGTGCCAAATTTTTTAACGCTGTAAATATCATCATACATACTGCTGCTGCACAAATAGCATATATAGTAACTCATAACAGAACTATACAGGTGGAGCTGGGGAGGTGGAGGGTTTTAGAGGAGTTTTGAATGTAAAGCAGCAAGCTCATTGGCTGCATATGCAACAGGAACCCATCAGTTTTCACCATCCAGAGTTTCATGACAGAACTTGGTATTTATGTCATGTTTACCATTCGGGCAATTCCTCTATTCCCCAGTTGGACGCGAACTTGAGTTTCTTGGGATCTGGGCTGAGCATTGGTCACACAGATGATCTGCGTCTCACTGGTTGACTGGACATCGCAGACAGACCCAGCAATTGTGACGGAGACTTCATTGACATTTGAGCTACAGGTGAGACAGGGAAGAGAAAAGCTGGTGAAACTCTGTTATCATTTCTTCATCTGAGGCTTTCTAACTCTAAGGACATTGTGTACAAATTGTATGGGTTGCTTATGTTACACTGATAGTAGTTTTTTGTTCTTTCATAGCTAGACCGTGCCTTGTCAACATTCACTTTCAATGTTTAGGAATGTTTAGTTGCTCTGAGTTGACGTTTAGTTGCTTTTCGTATTGGAGGTTTGGAATTACATGAGGGTGAATAAATGAAAACAATTTTAATTAATTCAGTTAATTCAACTAAAGCTAAAAGTACCTTAGTTCAAGTTAAAACACTAAAATGAACTAAAAAATAAATAAAAATAAACCTAAATACCAGTATACAAAATAAATAGGAAAATTAAACACAAAAAAAAGCTAAAAAATTAAATTCAAAATGAGAAAATATTAAAAAAAATTAACATATTTATAAAAAACTATAATACCACGTACCATAAATAATGCTAAAATAATACAGGTATTGACTGTGCAATGCATAAAAATGTTTTACTAAGTAACAATAATGCCATAGAGAACATTGAAGCATGATTGAAGGACAATCAATTTCAGTACAATGTAATGCTGGTCTTTTCTGCACCTGAAACCTGAGCCAGTAATCGTGAGTCTGGTGCCTCCAGCAGTTCCGCCTCTGCGCGGCGTCACGTCAGTGATAACCGGAGTCAGAGAAGATCTGTAAGCATAGCCGTTGGTCAGGTTGACAGTGTCGCCTCCATTCATCACAATAACTGTGCAGGCCCGCTCTGCTTCAGTTCCTGTAAGAGACAAGAGCGTTCATTAAGATGCAAGCAGGCAGAACAACTCTTTATTTCAGTTCTATTCATCTGTGACCTAATGATCTGCGCTTTCACATTTGTCATTATTTCTCAGTGTCTAACTTTTATCAGTTAAAGCATTCTTGGCATATCTGGCTTTTAAGGAAATAGTCTGTTCTGGGACCTCTGCTCAGACATAAAAGCACGTCGATAGATTAAGCAGTTATGCTGCCTGAACATTTCTAGATGCATACGCAAAACTTCCAAATTATACATGCCATTGTTAGGTGGGACTTCGCAGTTTAGCTTGGTAGATGTGGAGTTCAGCAGGTGCACGTTACACTGTCTGTTACAGATGAGGACTTTGGTGCTGTTTGGGTTGAATCCAGAACCTTGAATGGCAACAATGGCTCCTCCAGCATAACTTCCTACAGTGAAACAAAGCAAAGATATCCTGTAGTGTCTTGTTACTATTATTTGAATGTGGCATTTCGTGACAGTGGTTCTCATCTAGTTTTGATTCATGATGTAGATGTCCCTAAAATCAACTTAGATATTTATTAATACTAAAATGAACTTCATGGTCAGGACAATATAAAAAATTCTTAACACGGCAGGCTGAACAGGAAGTAAATCTTGTAAATGCATAAACAACATATTGGAAATGTATGTTTCGTTTTTTCATGATGACGCACACAACCTGTGCATGTTTGCAGATAAATGTGACAGATAAATTTGCCAAGTGTTAAGATAAGAGTGGCCAAGCATTGTAAAGTTTAGTTTACATTGAAAACTAAATATATTAAGTGTGCTTCCTTGTTCATTTGAGGTTGAGTTGTACTATACACTACAATTAAAAAGTTACATTGATGTGAAAAAAGTGATAGGAAAGGCAATCATGTCACAAAATGAATCTATTCCAAATAAATGTTGTTGTTTTTAAACTTTCTATACATCAAAGAATCATGTTTCACAGTCTCCACAAAATATTAATCAGAAAAGTTGTTTTCAAAATTAATAATAAGATATGTTTCTTAAGTGCCAAATCTGCATATTAAAATGATTTCTGAAAGATCATGTGACACTGAAGACTGGAGTAATGACGCTGAAAATCCAGCTTTGCATCACAATACATTTTGTTTAAAAATATATTAAAATAGATGACTGTTGTTTTAAATTATAATAATATTTCGAAATATTACTGTTTTTTAATCAAATAAATGTAGTCTCAAAACTCTATTTAAAAAAAGCAGCAAAATGCCTATTAGAAATCTTTGATACATTAACAGAGGCCATGTTTATGTTACTGTATCTTTAAAACTTGTGTATGCTACTGTACTTTTAAGATTTATTAAATATGTTTAATTGTAAGGGTGAGATAAAGAAAAAAAATGTAATGTGAAGCTAAATAATAACTGTTTTTGCAAGTCACCTTAAAAAAGGTTTTAAAATAAGTATTTGACTTGTTTAAATTGTATTTACTGGAACTAGTAACTGTATAACCAGTTTAACTAGAGAATTAACCTTGTCTAGTAACATTTTACATGCATATTCTGCCCATATTAACACTGTTTACCCTAAAGAAAGTGTTTTTGATTACCCTCATTTGGTGTGACGCCTGTCAGCAGCAGCTCATAGGTGAAGACAGGCCGAGTCAAGGCATGACCTTTGACCTTATGGTGAAACACGACTGGAAAAGTTCCTCCAGCGTGTTCACCAACATTGCACAACAACTGTGTATTTGTGACAGATGACACGCTACAAGGCACGCCATCGATCTCTAAGGAGACAAGTGCTGTATCTGTGCCAAATCCAAAACCAGTAACGGTGATCTCTGTTCCAACCGGACCTGCAAGGAAAGGATTATGTCTGTAGTGTTACTACAATGTGTTTTGATATACAATAGTTCAATAGCGTGCTGCGGACGTGACTTATATTTGTAGGCCAAAACTCGGAAATGAGTTAGCATTTTAGCACTTCAGGTTCCATCGTCCTAAATCAGTTGGCTTTTGTTTAAATGCTTAAAATAAGGACTGTGGTTAAAAAAAAAAACTCAAGATATTTTCAGTTTATTCTACAACATAAAATACATCAGTAATAGCCCCTCACAAGTAGGGCTGTCAAACGATTAATCGCATCCAAAATAAAAGTTTGTGTTTACATAATATATATGTGTGTGTACTGTACTGTTTATTTATTATGTATATATAAACACACATACATGTATACATTTAAAACACACACACACACACAACTTTTATTTTGGATGTGATTAATCACAATTAATCGTTAGATAGCCCTACTCACAAGTGGCTAAATGGGACAACAGAGGTTATGAATCAGTTGGTTTTTGTTTAAATGCTTAAAATAAGGACTGTGGTTAACAAATGCTCAAGATATTTTCACAGTTTATTCTACAACATAAAATACACCAGTAATATCCCTTCACAAGTAGGGCTGTCTAACGATTAATTGTGATTAATTGCATCCAAAATAAAAGTTTGTGTTTACATAATATATATGTGTGTACTGTAATGTTTATTTATTATGCATCTATAAACACACACACATGTATACATTTAAAACACACAACTTTTATTTTGGATGCGATTAATCACAATTAATCGTTCGACATCCCTACTCACAAGTTGCTAAATAGGACAGAGTTTATCAGGGACATTAAACGCTATCACAGCGAACATGTAAACTCATCTACTCACTAGTTCACTTTTACACTTTTAAGTGTTGTTGGAAGCTTAACAATGTTGAGACTGAAATCATGTGACTATGGTGTAGTTCATAGCCTACTTTTAGCTTTTTACTTCTGGCAATAATATTTACCTTGTTGAAAAAACAGCATATGCTGGTTAGGTATGTTTTGAAGCATGGCAACTGGTTTAAGCTGGTCGTTAGTTGGTCATGAGCTAGTTTAAGCTGGTCCTGAGCTGGTTATGAGCTGGTTTAAGCCGGTCAGATGCTTAAACTAGCTCATGACCAACTAAAGACCAGTTTAAACCAGCTCAAACCAGCTGCCATGCTTCAAAACATACCTAACCAGCATATGTTCTCAACAGGGTAGTCCTTAAAATTCATAGTTGTGTTCATTTGTATCAAAACGTACTAAGAATCATAAACTTTTATCGGTCAAAAAATCCAGAGGCCAATGGAAAAATCTTATTGGGTTTTTGTCGAGGGAACCAGAGTGATGCTAACTTACGGGTTTGGCCTACAAAGAAGTCATCACTGGAGAATTCTCTAGTAAATGCATTTTCATACCTGTTCTAGGACTGACAGAGGTGATGTCTGGAGTTTGTGCCTTGGAGTAGTTGAAACGTTGAGGTGGATACACTACATCATACACCTTTATATTCACCAGCACCTGTCCCTCTGTGCGAGGAGGTGTTATGCACCTCACCGTATCTGGAGTGACATCTAAAATCCTGCAGGGGGAGTTAGCAAGCATCACAGTTGTATTTCCTGCCACAAAGCCATTTCCTGTGATTATGAGTGGAGTTCCTCCAGCAATACTGCCTAATGTTGGGCTGATGCTGGCTTGTGCTATGCTGGTCAGAGTAGCATATCCTGTGGCGAGACCTTTGCTCATCACCACCACCTTTAGGACGTGTGTACCAGCTGGAAGGGCCCCAACTAAAACGGTGATACTGCTATCAGTGACTTCTGTGACATCCAGAAGGATGTTGGCTGCAGATACCATTAGATCGGCAGATTCATTCCCAAATCCACTGCCGGTGATCACAACAGTGGTGGCGTTTCCACTGACTGAGTTAGGAAGCACTGTGGAGACGTTTGGTGCGATGGAGCCTGAGTACTGGAACGTACAATCGAAACTGCATGAAGAAGAGATGGAGTTGACGTAAAATACAACACTTCCCCTGTTAGCTTCAGACGGCGAGGTATCGCACACTACATGGGAGTAATCTATGGAAACCACGTTGCATGGAACGCCTGCTACTTTAATCAAACCGTCTGAGAACCCAGAACCAGAGATGGAGAGCCGCGTTTGGCCTGTAGTGCTGCCCACCAAGGGAAAGACGGAATCGACCACCGGTAGAACCACAAATCTGCGGTCGTACTCTTTTGGCATGATCAGGATGGCACTGCCAAGGTTGTTGACTAGGACAGTTACAGGTAAGGGGATGCCCACTGGTGCTCCGCTGTCAGGACTGAGTTGGCAGTTGATCTCAGTGGAGGTGCTGTTGATGACGCTACATGGGCGATCTCCGACTTTGACCTTTGGTTACCAAGTAAAAAAAAAGTTTAAATGGTTTTAATTACGGACCTTTTATATATTACATTATGCTTAACTTTTACATTAATATCGGAGACTGAATGAATCTTAGGATCATATTTAAAACTATTAAGTCTTCTGGATTGTGGTCTATTTAACAGGTTTTATAAGTGATTTCAGGCATACAGTATTTCTAACTTCAGCCACTGCAAAAACTGTCATCTTAGTAGAAATTTGCCTGTTCTGTCTTTTTTTCAGTTATTTTTCCAGTAACATTATTTAAAAATCCTTAGAACAAGCAATAACACAACATAATTTTACGACTTGTTTTCAAAGATTGTACCTTGAATATATGAGTAGTTTACCTACCTCAATACCTTAAGTGTTAAAAATAAGTGAAAATATATTCTCTGAAAACAAGTCATAAAATCTTATGCAGTGTCGTCTCTAGTTGGAAAGATATATATTTTTAGAATTAAGCATAAAATATTTAAATTTAAAATATTAATATTAATATAAAATTTAATTTAATATTAAATATTATTATATTATCTATATTATCTATCTATCTATCTATCTACCTACCTACCTACCTATCTATCTATTTTAAATGTCAAATTCAATAAAGTAGAAAAGCTGTTTTTGAAAAACAAATTCTACAGATTACATACATTTTGCTTAGGTTTACCTACTATTATAATTAATTAGATTAATTAGTAATTGTATCCATTAATAAAGTAATTTTAATGTATTGCTTTTTCCTTTTTTTGGTAACACTTTACAATAAGGTTTATTAATACTTCTCTAGCATTTAATAATCTTGGTTAATGTTAATTTCAGGATTTACTAATGCATTATTAAAGTCACAAGTTGTGTTTGTTAACGTTAGTTAATGCACTGTGAACTAACATGAACAAACAATGAACGGCTGTTTTTATATTAATATTAACAAAGATTAATAAATAGTGTAATACATATATTGTTCATTGTTTGTATATGTTAATACATTAATGTTCACAAATGACACACTGTCTAGTGTTACCCCTTTTTTAAAATGAAATTATGTATTTATCTGTATATTTTCTAAATATAAAAAACATATTTTGCTAAAAATGTATGTTTATGTCTAAATGTAAATATGTTTTATTAATGTGTTTATTTTTTCTTTGTTGTTTTCAACATGTAATAAGAAAAAAATATATGTATTTAGTTTGGTTTTTTTTTACTGGTTAATAATATGATATTTTGGGGGATTTCAGTGACGTCTGTCAAGTATTTGGGAGCATTTTTATCTTTATAAGGGCAATATTTCTAACCTAATTGTATGCATCATCAACAAAATCTGTCATGGCAATGCAGATGACAGAAGCTGCATGATGCATTTAAACAGACTGTTTAAACCAGTTCAGATTTGTCATTTAACCTGCAGTTACAAATGCATGTTTTTGTTTTTTTGTTTTTTTGTTTTCTTTTCTTTTTTTTGGGGATATTTTAAAAAATAAAACATTGAATGTTCATATGAAATTATTTTTAAAAATAAAAAGAGAAATACTGAAAAATAAAATACTTTAAATAGGAAACTAAAACCATCACTAGGTGGCAGCAAGTTACTATTAATAAGTAATTCATTGAGTCATCCATTTAACTGATTTGTTCAAAAGAACTGATATTTATTCAGAAATGAATCTCTGCTGTGTGTTCCTGTTCTGCTGTGGCTGTGTTTTTTTTGGAACTATTTTCGTTGGCGAAATAGAGAAAAAAAGGCAGTATTGTGTCTAAAATGTAAGTTACTATTAACTTGTTTATTCCAGTGCAGTATAAAATCATCATTACATTTGCAGTCGTGCTGACATTTGTGGAAAAAAACAGCGCTTGTGTGGTATTGCTAAACTATATGATATATAAAAAAAATACATATATATATACATGCACTCTAAATGCGCATGAGGTAGTACCCTATCACAGTGCATGCGTAGGGTGTTTTGTTTGGTTTTTGCAAAGTGAGGGACATACTCAATTATGTTAGATCTCCCATTGTTGAAACTACAATTACGATATTATCGTATATGATTTATATTACTCAGCCCTATTTGGTGTTACTGTTTTCATACAGGTAAAGATTAGGAGCCATACATATTAATAATTTTCAGAAGCACCCTCAGTGATTTGATTCTGAAACCGGGCCTGGCCGACCACTGAAGCTCACCTCGTTTGCACAGTTAACGCTGCTAAAGCCAGATCCGCTGATTCTGATGATGTCATGTGTAGTGCCATAGTCAGGCGTGATGTCATGCACAGTGGGAGTGGCACAGGAAGTAAAACTGAAGTACTGATCGTCTGAAGTCTCATTCAATTCCAGCTGATCTCGGAAACAGTCAGAAGTGGCCACACATGTGGAGTTAGACAAGTTAATTTGTCCTGAAACTGGGGAGGACACAAAAGATGATTATAATGGATTTACCAACAAATTCCTTACTATCACTGAAGCTAAAGTTTGTAATTTTTAGTATTCTTATATGAAAATATTTATCAAAGTGTTTTCTTTGTACCTATATTCATAGAGGCCTGTATTCCTGTCACAAACACCTGAAGCCTAACAGTGCTCTCCTCCAGTGGCATAACAGTCACCACTCCCTGAAGGGTCTTCTGGTTGGCAGAGTCGATGTAACCGCTGCTATAGTAGTAAACTCCAGGAGACGTGAAACGGTAAGCGAAAAACCCTTATGGTAAAACACATGCACAATAGGGTCAGATTTTGTTCCTCGAACAAACTGGCATACCGCCTGCAACTCTCATTGTCTTTTTTAGTTTCTTTACAGGAATACAGACTTCTACATTTACGGCAAAAGGCATGCCACAAATGTATTGTTGTCTAACTGTAAGGTGCAAAATTGTAGAGTACATTGTTTTCTACACAGTGACTGGTATGTAATTATGTTGGCATTATATGTAGTTAAGTAGAGCGCAGACACCTTGAGTTTACACTTCATGAAATCTGACACACTCACAAACTAAATGTTTGTCTGCATGGTTTGTCAGCTGGTAGCCAGCTGGTAGCCATTAAAAAGAGTGTGTGTGTGTGTGTGTGTGTGTGTGTGTGTGTGTGTGTGTGTGTGTATATATATATATATATATATATATATATATATATATATATTACTTTTCATAAATATACAAGGTAATTATGTAGATACTAATATTAATAAACTGGTTTTGATTCATGTAGTTACATAGGGTCTCTTAATATGAACTAGACAATGTACAATGTTAGACAATGATTTTCAAAGTGATACTCAGGCAAATGTTCTCACAAGTAGTTTGTGTAGTTTTGTTTGTATGCTTAATATAAGTTAAATTGGATAGCATCAGTAGTAGTAGTTGTTGTTGTTGATGATACCTTTGGCAGTTGGGGTGTTTCCACTACTGAAAGCAAAGCCATCATAGTTTGTGCTGCTGGGACTGGACACACTGAAGACCCTGTAGCCCAGACCGGACACAAAAGCTGGTGCATCCCAGCGCCAAACCACAGTGTCTCCCACCGAGGCGATAAGCGCAGAGGGGCTCCAGGCGTAACCCTGACCATACACTGCAAACAGGTGATGTAATTAACTGTATGCAAGTGGATGCAATGTAGATAAAGATGCACATTTTTTGACACAACACAAAATATAGGGATCCCACATTTTTACTTTTCCGGACCAGACTAGATCAATTGTTTTTGTTTTACTTTGCAACAGGGTCCATTAGTTAGCATTATTTAACTACATTACTTAACATGAACTAAAAATGAACAGTACAGCATTTATTAATCTTAGTTAATGTTAATTTCAGCATTGACTAATGCATTATTAAAATTATAAGTTGTGTTTTTAATGCACTGTGAACTAACATGAACAAACAATGAACAACTGTATTTTTATTAACATTAACAAAGATTAATAAATACTGTAATAAATGTATTGTTCATTGTTCATTCATGTTAGTTAATACATTAACTAATATTAACAAATGACGCCTTACTTATATAAAATTTTCATCACTTATCCATTATTTAATTGGTAACACTTTGCAATAAGGTTCATTAGTTAACATTAGTTAACTACATTAGTTAACATGAACTAAAAATGAGAAATACTCCTACAGCATTTATTAATCTTAGTTCATGTTAATTTCAGCATTTACTAATGCATTATTAAAATCACAAGTTGTGTTTGTTAACATTAGTTAATGCACTGTGAACTAACATGAACAAACAGTGAACAACTGTATTTTTATTAACATTAACAAAGATTAATAAATACTGTAATAAATGTATTGTTCATTGTTCATTCATGTTAGTTAATACATTAACTAATATTAACAAATGACGCCTTATTGTAAAGTATTACCATTACATTTTTTATTAAAAAAGTATTTTCAAGAATTATTTTTAAGTTTTAAATATATCTTTTTCTATAACTTTATTACTTTTTGCATTTTTATTTAATTCTCTTTTCTATAACCTTTCGAGATTTTAATTTCAAGCATTTTTCATGTTTTAAAATGTCATTAATTTCCATAATTTTTTTACTTTTCCGTTGCATTTTAAACACTTATGCAAGGAAGTTTAAACAAAATATTGGTATACTGGTAACAAACATCATTCTGCAAATATTAATTAATCAAACACTCAAGAGGCAACACAGAATTCTAGTATCCGTCATTCAGATTTCTTTGCAAATCTGCTAACTTGATTTCACTAAATTATGTCAGTGCGGATTCGGTGTAGGTCTATAGCTCACAGTGATATTTGTATGCTCTTCTTTAAACACTTACAAAAGATTTTCATGGGTCTTAACAAGCAGTAAAAAAAACACCACTTAAACAATGTGTGAGAAGAATCCTGCTATTTTGCTGGCATCTCTAGTATATCATAAGTCTTTGACATGAGACAGTCATTGTGCTGATAACCATTGTTCTCCTTTCTCTGATGTTTTCAGGTCTTGTGTGCGTGACAAAAAAAGAGATGAAAGCAAGAAGATATTACCGGGGTGGAAACCTTGGTTAGTCACAGTGAATGTTTTATCTCTAGACTGTGTCACACACTCCAGGTAATGATCTGAAGCGGCTGTCACTCTGCATTGTCTGTCTCCTTTACAAAAAAAAAAAACAACCAGTTACAAAAGGTCACAAACATGACTGCAGTTAATGATCTGGAAATTATTGGTTTCGGTAAAGAGTTGTGAAAACGTTGCTTTCACAGTAAGCATGAGGAATATTTTAAGGAAAGGTTTCTGTTGTAGTCTTGTCTTACCCAGAGTCACATTGTTGTCTGCTGCGACAGAGCTGAACCCAGAGCCGGAAATGGTGATAGTGGTTCCTCCGTACAAAGATCCCAGGGATGGAGAGAAACCAGTCACCTCTAGAACATACTCTATAGTGGTTTTAACACCATCACTGCACACAAAGAAAACAAATATCTAATCACTCTAAAAAGCTTTAATCATTGATTAAAAATGCCACTGCTTCTACAGTTTTCTACAGTTGTAGCATGATATTTTTAGTATGATAGTTTGAAATCTGATGTTATAAAGTACAGTAAGTGATATAAGACCTGGTTAGGGGGTAACCCTGGTTTCCGACTCTCACACGGATGTTGTATTCAGCTGGGGGGAGTGCGGGTAACAGGCAGGTGATGTTTTCATTAGTCCACTGCTGCAGTTCGCACTCAGCCTCACCGATCAAAACAGAGCTGCCGTTAGCCTGCTCCGCAAAATTTGTGCCCAAGATGGTAAGAATCCTGAGTCCTTTATTACAAAAGATGAAATGGAAACGAGGCCAAATTAATTGCTTTTCCAGTAAAATTGTGAGGAGCAATAAGGAAGTTAGATAAGAAATTGCTGTGACTGTTTATTGTCTGGATTGTTTCGACTTTTTAAGATCCATCACGCTGTTGATTGTCCTTTACCGCAGCCAAACCGGCTTTTCAGATTGCGTGACATCAGCTAAAGCCAGTGCGATTATCTGGCCTGTACAAAAGAACTGAAAAAACCTTCAGCAGAGGTTTGTCTGGAAGCCATATGGGGGTTTACAGCTGTAACCAAGATGTACAGAACAATGGGATGGAAAGAGACACTTGACACTTGAATGCGATTTTACCTGTTTGTTTGTTTCCCATGACTTTCATCTTTATTATCAAGTATCTCTAAGACCAGACGCTAACCAGTGTTTATTTGAATATACAAACAGTGGAATTCACTAATTGTAGGTTGGACCTGTTTTTAAGGTTAACTATATTGACAGTTTTTACTTGTCATGTCACATACATCTCGAAAGCTTTCTGTTGCTATCAGCAGGTCGAAGGGTACAAGTGACCACAGGCTATTTGGAATAAAGGCAGGTGATTAAATACAAACAAAGACACAATATTTCCCTCTTAACCCTTTAACTGTCACTCCCATTTTTGAATACAGACATAAAAATGCACTATCCAGACTTAAATTATTATAATTCATGAATGAAAACTTTGTAATGAAATTTTGTAATATGGTTTTGATGTACATTTTCCGTGGTAATGCAATGTCTGATTTTAAAATGCCTTTCAAAGGATGACTTTTGAGATTTTAAGTTTTGAACTGATATATAATTTCTTATGATTTCTAAAACGTGAAAGGGAAAAAAGCAATGAAGAAAGTCTTTTGTGACAAAGGTCAGAACTCATGTTATGATGTTGTTCAAGTTGCACTCTTGACATATATTAATCTATTACTTTTCCTACCTAATTTGTAACACAAAAATATGGTAAAATATCTATTTAGGAGTCTTAGACCTTTCCAACGATGTATAGTTTGTCATGATTAGATTAGGATTTATTTGTAATATAGTGAAGTAAACTTAGGCGTCCCACAGAGTGGACGGTGACAGTTAAAGGGTTAAATTAAGGGACATAAATGGACGCTCGCAAAGTGTCAAATGTGAGTAAGATTTGTTTTTATTAAGTAAATAACTTTACTAAAAAATAAGACATAGTTTACATTGCATTGTAAAAAATCTCAGTCATACCCTCTCTGATCTAACAGATATGACTGATTCAAACAGACGCACAAACAGTTGATAAAGAACATATGTTGTGACTCGAGTGTCATCTTTCAAATTCCTTCTCAATGGGAAAATTAACCATCAGGGCTTTATCTAAAATGCTTAAAGTTTTTTTTCTTCCAGAACTGAATATAATATAATTTAAAGCATATGCTGTGTAAAGTTTATATATTGTGTCAGAGAGAAACTGTAAAAATGAAAAAAAAAATGTATTCATTAATTCATTAGTTTTTAGTTGTTTCTTTTACATTTTCATAGAAGCTTTATGGCCAAAATATGTTGTTTTGGTAGGTGTGGCAAAAGTTAATTTTAGACTTACACGTAGGCTCAGAATTACGGCATCATTCCATCTCCAAAGTTAGACTAATCAGACAGGGTTTCACTACTTGTATTTGAGTGACACATAAATGAAGCACTATTAAACGTTGTGTGTTGAAGGGATTAAATCGTTGATGGATCTAATAGCTTGGTAATCCTCATGTACTGCTCTGCATTCTTGTGAATAATGGCAAGAGAACTATTCTAAAAATAGAATATATTCAGCAGACGGAGTATCATTTTACGGCTTAATCTCAGATCAGAATACAATCAGCTGTCGGATGTTTGCAAACATAGAATATGACCAACTATAGAGCACCAATTTTGACAAAATGAATAGCTATTGAAAAACATATTTGAACATCTAAAGCAATTCAGGGTGCTTGTCAATGTCACTGTCTGGGTCGAATGTTTGCAAAGTATTACGGTTAGAAAATGTCCCAGCTTCTTTAATGTTTTAAGGTCATGAGTTTAATTCCCATCCCATATCCATTCTTAATTAGGTAAAAGCATCTGAAAACACACAGAAGTTAATATCTTACCAAATACTGTTGTGGTTTGTGGGCTCACAGATGTGATTATGGCTGTAAAATTGCTGTATGTGAAAAAGCCATCTGATACTGCTGTCATCTCTGCCGCGGTTAATGTGACTCTCTGTTCACCTTCTGAGCCCTGTGTTATACACAAGATTCATGAAAGTATAAAAGGTCCATTGTTAGATGCAAATGTGGGGATTTTAAAATGAAATAACATTTAAAGTGGGGGTAACTGTTTAGTGATTTCAACCTGAAGAGTTCTGTTATTAATACTAATAAAATATTCATAATAGCTGTTATACTCAATAATAAAATGTATTTAAAAAGGTGTATAACACATCTTGGATTTTAAATTTGGCTATTTTTGGAAACCTGCATGGGATATCAGGGCCCTCATTTATCAACATTGCCTACGCACAGACGTGTGCGTAATGAGTGCGCAAAATGTGGGATGTACCAACTTGTACTTATACGTAGCAATGTGTGTAAATGTAAGCACAACTCTGAGCATGCTTACGCAGAGAATCAAGTGGTAGAATGGCGATACTACAAAAAGAAATTGCAAATACTCATTTAATAATCTCATATTTAGAGGTACACATTTGCACAATTGGTGTGAAAAGCTATAAAAGACAGCTGGGAAGTCCATTTAAAATGTAGCTATATGGTCATGGCTGATCTTGCTTTGCTGGAAGATGTGGCAAACCATGTGCTGCGCAGAGAATGTGTTTTTAAAGAGTGCACTGATCCGTTTAGTGCAAGCACAGAATGGCTTTCTTTACTATGACTTAATTGGAGGCGTTTCTGAATGCAAATGACCATGAACGTAAATGAGCATGGTGGTTAAAAACGTGGGATTTATCAACAATAATTACCTGCGTAAGAACCGTGTCCGCGCTTTTTTATATATACAGATTTTTTTTGTACTTGCATTCTAAATTTCATTCGTAGGACAAAATAGAACCTTTTCTACTTCTTTACTTACAGCTGGAACTATGCATCTCAACTGGGAAAGTTGCACTTCTGTAATGTTACATGGCTGATCGTTAATGGTGACTGCGGTATCGTTACTGAATCCATAGCCAGTCACTGTCAGAATCGTCCCTCCTGTGAAGACATACAGAAAAATATCAAGTAATAGTTGTAAAATATGTTGGGCTAACAGTGTTAAGCAGGTTTTGGACAAAACAAATCCTGAGAGTAATGCGCCAGTTCAGTATTCTTCAAATATATATTTTTCTAATATAATTTTTGAATGATAACAAAAAGCATTTAATTATACAAACAAGAAAATGAAGCTTTTCTAGTGGTACTAAACTTTTGTATCCTAATGTACAGTATGTTATGTACAGTGTTGGGAAGGTTACTTTGGAAATGTAATAGGTTACAGATTACAAGTTACCCTATTTAAAAAATAAGTAGTGTAACTTTTGAATTACTTTATTAATGTAATGTAACTGATTACATCTGATTACTTTTTGATTACTTTTCTGAATTTCTTAATTAATTCTGTGTCCTAATCTAGTCCTGTGTCCTGTGCCCTATTCTGTGTCCTAAACTACTGAAACAATGGTGTCTCATACTTTATATCAGTCAATGCAATTTATGAAGAAATCAGTTAAATATGTACGTGGGTGTGGGTGAACAAAATTAGATGTAACCCCCTTTGTAATTCTTAATATTTTCATAAGTAACTTTAATTTAATTACATATTTTTTCTCAGCAACTGTAATTGATTACAATTACATTTATTTTGTAATTTAATTACGTAATTCCGTTCCCAACACTGGTTATGTATGAAAGACATATGCAAGCAACAAATACTTAAATATATATAAAAATTTTACATGTTTACTATTTTACACAGTACTGTCTGCAGTGAAGTGTAATGCTATGTGTACCTGCTACACTTCCTGTTGTGGGGTTTATAGAGGTCACTCCTAACAGATGTGTGAAGTTAAAGCTGCTGTCATTCTGGTATTGGGCATTTCCCACCGAAGAGAAACTCAGAGAGACTGGCTGTACGCCTGCATTCGCAGGACCGACCTGACAGGTTATAGAAGTATCTGAAACACAAAAAATGTTTTGATTAAATGGTTGCTTAAACAGTGCATAAAGGTTTACAAAAAAATTAAAATCCTGTCATCACATCACCACTGTAAACCTATTATTTATTTTGAGAAACATTAAACAATTCTTTCTGTTTTCTCATACAAAGGAATACACTGGAATACTTAGAATACAGTGTGAACCACTTGTATGATACTTTTATGTTGCTTTGCATTCTTTTTAAAGTTTGAAATCCTTAGTATCATATGTATTATAGACAGTAACTGCAAAAGCTTGACTAGTACAATTCTTAATGTCTAATTTTGTGTTCCACAGAAGAAAGTCAGTTATATATGGCTTTGGAACAACATGAGGGTGAGTAAACTATATCGTGTTTCTTAAAAATGTCAGATGCTATGTTTTTACACTCTTTTATCAAAAGTGATATGTCATCTGAATGCAGTTTTTCACCTGAGGAAAACAGATTTTATGTTTTGACTTACTGGTAACCTGTAAAACAGAGCATTCCACATCACCAGTCTTTACAGTGACGTTTGCACCATCAAAACCAGATCCAGTTATGGTAAGAACTGTCCCCAGACCGCTGGATCCTGAACGAGGTTATATTAGTAATACAAACCACTAAATACCACTATGAATGGAGATGATATCTTTTATATGAAAGACTTGATTATTTACTCCACCTTGCGTAGGATAGATTCCAGTCACTGTTGGGGTCTTTGACTGACTCCAGGTGAAACCACAATCCCCTGAACACCATGATGGGATACCGTTGATGAAAACCTCCACCTTAAAGACAATAAGCACAGGAATGTGCATTTTAGTTATTAGACATCCTAAAGAAATGTTTCTTAACTGGTATTGCTTCAGGATCCAGATTTTACACAAGACATTGGACATTAGGTGTACATATACATTATGGCGATCCCATGTTAAATGTACATTAATAAGACACTGAGAGTGATTCAAATGTTTTTATTTAATGTTTATTCTTGTATATGTAATAGAGTGTATATCGTACCGAAAAAATGGATTTAAAAATTAATAGGATCATGTGCATTCAGACTACAGAATGCACACCTGTCTGTCTGTAATAATACAAATGAACCTTTCATTCTTTGGTTTACCCATAATGCAAAATCCCCTGAACAGTGGATATTCAAATAGAGCAACACAACCTGACAGGCCCTTCAACTGACCCACTACAGAGCACTATTGAAATCTGCACGCTGCACGGCATCAGGTAACATGATGAAAAGCCTTTAAAAAACAAGCTTTATTTATGTGGCCAATGTTGGACAAACATAAATATTGCAGTAAAAGCAACGAGTAAGAAAAGCACCTGTGGTTTATTTGTAGGCACACGCAGAAAGTCTCCCATAATTCTCTGTTTGAAGAGGCCTCCTTGCTCGATCTCTTGTGATCTCACTGAAGGGTTCACACCAACCACATTGGAAGCATTGATCTGGTTAACATTATCAAAAAATATTAATCAGCCAATTTTTCAAATTAAACACTTTTATTTAAATTCCCATCACATGACCAGTTCCCCTACAGACTTGTCAACCCCCATTTGGGAAACCTTGGTTTATTGCACCAGCACTCTGAACTATTTCTTGCCTTTAACAGGGGCTGATTTCCAGGCATGGTGAGCCACTGGATGTTCCAGTAGTAGCCCTTACAGTCTCCATATCTGTCCACCTGCAGCTGGCCGAGCTCTGGGATCCCCTGCAGTGCGTATCGCAGGTCCGCAGCACTGATGTCTACTGCCAGGCCTGAGAAACACACACCCCACATACCAAATGAAAAACCAGTTGAACCACTTGAAAGATAGGAGGCATTTCAAATAAATTAATTCCAAGATTGAAACATGATCTACAATATCTGTCAGCATGAGCGACAGATGGTTAGTCATCCCCGTTGTCAGCCACGCTTGTCAGGCCCGGTTGTACCGAGGTACTAGACAGTGCTAAATACCCTAAAACAAAAGCAAAAGCAACTGAAGATCTGGCAAACTATGCAACGTGTTTTTGCAGCGCTGAGGAATGCAGACATATCTGCTGATTTCTTGAACGCAATGGCCAATCAGAAACGTTTTAGTTTGTCAGAATTCACTCACCTGAAAGCGTCGGATCGTTTTTTTTAAGTGCAGTTTTGCGTGCTTGTGAATCATCTCATGACTAACTAAGCGATGTAAATAAAGCGTTCATTGTGTAGTTTAGAGAGCTTCATTGATTATAACAGAACTTGTGAGATTGCGATGAACTGAGATGCGTGATGCTTTTAAGTCATAATAAAGGGAGCGAGCTTTGCGCACTTAATAATCCATTCAGAATTTGTATGAAACATTCGTTTTATGCGGTGCAATGTTTTGGGATGCCATCTGCATATTTATGCTGGATTCGTTCTTCGCCCGGCCCTTGTCCGATACCTTATCAGAATTCTCAGCCGGAGTCTGAGCCCAGCCTGTCTTTTTTTTCCCAAAACAGCTTATACTACTGTTTCAGCCATTTGAATAGTTCAGTTTTGTATGCAATGGCAAAGTGATTGTATTTCATTTTTTATCAAGTTAATATAAACGTTCTGAAGCATTTTTTTTTTTGTTTGCTAAATATAAGTTTTTGGTTTTTTTAAAGTAACGGCAAAGTGGCCGGCGGGAGAATTTGCCTTGTCTAATCATCACAACTTGCCTAAAATAAAATATCTATTCATGCAAAACAGTTCCAGTATAAAACAATGTTAGTTTCAACATTAAACTTAGATAAATGTGTGCTATTAAGCACATATCCAATCATTTGTGGGGAGAGTGGAAGCTAAAATTGCTTTGCAGGGCATGGAGGCGTCAGCGCGATCGCTTGCATTTTTTCAGTTGAAACAGTTTTAAATATTCCATCATTTTTGCTGATAAAAGTAAGAATAATACATCAATCGGAACTGCAAAGGGTCTAATTTTATTTGTGTGCACACACGATAACAACAAAACGTTGGAAACGGTGCTTCTATAAAATAAAGAAAGCAAACATGATGTGCTTTCTGTCGTCTCAACAGGAGCGCTTCACAAAAATGAACCGAAACTCATATCTCACAGACATGATACATATATCTATAGAAAGCTTTAAATTATAACTTAACGAAATAAAGCAAATCGAAAACAAAAACTCTTTCATTATGTAATCTGTAAATATGCATTTCTCTCTAAAGGTGCATCCAAAGAGAGATGGCGAGTCAGGATCGGCAACTTCATCCTTGCGACACTGACTCAGAAAACACTAGTTTATTAATGAATAATTAAAAAATCTCCTTACTATTTCCCCCCCGACACATTCATGGTAATAACTTTTGCCGGTGCTTTGCAGCAAGCCTTGGCCTACTATTGCGTGCGCTTGAACGCGGAACTGTTCCAGCTGCACTGAAGGCGTGCTCGCTATTGCTGCTGACGGAGACACTAAACGCCTTCCGAGCCGGTCTCGAAAGTGAAAGTCTCATGTTGTTTCCACCAACGCAGAATTTTTTTATCACCATATTTGGTGGATGTCTTAAATATAAAAAGAAGAAGAAGCCTAAAACAGGCCCGAAGCCCGTCCCACATCTGAACTATGACGTGAAAATTGGCCTGAAATCAAGGCCCACTGGGCTCGGGCTGCAATGCAGGGCTCTACCAGAACATATCAACCAGTAGCATAATTTCATTGCCATCAACGGACGGAAAAGTTCAGGAATAAATAGTATGCGATTTATGACAAAATAGTCCCACAACTGATCGTTAATTTTTTCCTAACGTGTTTCACCTTTAGTAACAATGAATCAAAACGGATACATTTCAAGTGACAAGGGAAAAAGACACGGAAAATCAGAAAAGTAGCGTGCAAATGAATGGCCGTCAACTGACATGGGAAGCATCGCCAGATTCAAGAGTCAAAAGCTCGTCCACAGTTTAGTAAACTCAAGAGTCAAGACTCAAGAGTCAAATGTCGCCCATGTCTGTCAGTAAGAATCCGTTGTGCAACCACAGGAATGTAACAGGTAATCCACAAATAACATGATTACCTTCAACACGTCGGCCAGAGAACTCAACGTCAAACGTTCCTGTAAGAGGTGGGCTGGCTTTTTGAGGGCGTGTGATGTTGACGGTGGCATTCCCTTGGATTTGAATCAGTCTGTCCTCTGTTCTGTTTGGCATCTTCTGTTGGACAAAAATGACGATTGATAAAGCTCACATGGATTACTCAACGATTCGACCGTTATCTGCTGGAAACAATTCCGAGACGTAATGATAAACTCAAATGTCAAAGACAGATCTTACGACAGGAAAGTATTTTCTCGTCACCCATCACTTATCATATCAGAGAGATCAAGAAGTTTTGTCATTTTAAGACAGTCTTTGTAGTATGAGTTTCATTTTAAATTCATGAGAACTAACTCACCTTCAGAAAACCTATTTCAAACAGTGGGACACCAAAGCCACAGTTGTAAGGTGTCGCTGTGATCTCGTAGCTGACTTGTGAAGCAGTTGCTTGTTTGCGCACAACGATGCTTGAAAAGAAAAGTCCTGAACTGGCTAGAGCAGGTGGTCTTCTTCTGTGGATTATAACTGAACATATGGCAAGAGAAAATAGCATGTTCAATTTAAAAGGATCACTTCAAAATTAAATGTTTCAAATTATAATAAACAGGTTTTTAATACTAAAATTATTTTTTAAAAAAACACATCGCAGATATATAATACAATTAGCATTATCCAGTGTTTTACATTCATGCCACTGTTTTTTTTTTTTTTGTTTATTTGTTTAATTACATAATTCAAGATCAAATTCATAACTCACCATAAGGATCCAAAAGAGTTATTTCACGTCCAAGGTGAACAGCGTCTATGAAGTAAATGGAGTTGGCGCTCTCTCCATACACACTGAACTGAAGTAGTTTATAGTCTTTGCCTATGTAGTTTGCCTGTATGGAGCTCAGGAGATCCACACACTTGTAGTTCCACCTAAGAATGACAATGCCAGTGTTACCTAATATACCCACAACATAATGACCTTGACATGGTTTAATTTTGCTCTTGCATAGGCAATAAAGACAAATCCTCTAAAGGAAAGACATCAGGTAACTACGGAAGCCCATTTCCACTACCGAGTTAAAAAAAAAAAAAAAAAAAAAAAAAAGGTTATTTTTATCTCACAATTCTCACTTTTTTGCATGATATAAAAAAGTCAGAATTGCGAGATATAAACTTGCATTTGCGAGAAAAGTCAGTATTGCAAATTTATATCGCAATTCTGACTTCATTCCTCGCAATTGTGAGTTTATATATTATATATTATAAGTGATAAACACTTGTTACAAACTCACAATTGAGAGAAATGAAGACTTTTCTCGCAAATGCAAGTTTATAATTTAGAATTGTTTTTTTTCTCGCAATTTCAAATTTATATCTCACAATTCTGACTTTTTTTTTCTCAGAATTGCGTTATATAAACACAATTGCGAGTGAAGTCAGAAATGTGAGATACAGATGCACAATTCTGACTTTTTTTTCTCAGAATTGCATGATGTACACTTACAATTAGTTACAAACTAGAGTTACAAACTCACAATTGAGAGAAATGAAGTCAGAATTGCGAGTTATAAATACATAATTCTGACTTTTCTCGCAAATGGCAGTTTATTTCACAATTCTGACTTTTCTCAGAATTGCGTGATATAAACTCGCAATTGCGAGTTAAGTCAGAAATGCGAGATATAGATGCACAATTATGACTTTTTTTCTCAGAACTGCATGATATAAACTTGCAATTCTGACTTTTCTCACAAATGCAAGTTTATATCTTGCAATTCTGACTTTTCTCACAAATGCAAGTTTATATCTTGCAATTCTGACTTTTTTTGATAAAAAGTCAGAATTGTGAGATAAAAAGTCATCTTTTTTATTCTTTATTCAGTGGTAGAAATGTGCTTCCATAGGTAACTTTATGTTTATTCAGTAGATTATTAAACTTACTCATTCGTTGAATCAAATTGCACAGAGATACGTATATTCTCCTCTCGAAAAGTATTCCCCTGGTAGCTGAACAAAATTCCCAGTTCATTTACCAGACGCCCTTTGTAGGCCAAGCAGAGCTACAATAAAATAAATTTACAAAATGGGAAGTGGGATGACATTAGAAATGTACTGTATAAGAAAAAAAAAAGCATTCTGATACTTAAGAGGATAAGATACTGAGCTGTCTGATCATGCTTACAATTTTGTACGTTTGTAGTGGTACTGCACCGTAGGTTGTTCCTAATGCTGTGACGTCATTGGCATGGAACAGAATCTCTGGGTTCTTCAGAGACCAGCGGCCACAGAAAGCCTCTGAATCAGTGACCCGGACCCCTCTACGGCTTAGATCACCTGAAAACTGTTTTGACAAGGAGAAATCTCTACAAGGTGATGTTTTCAACAAAATGATTCATGTTTACCATGTTAGAACTTTGTAATGTCACTTCCTATTTGCAATGCTAACTTCAGTTGAAAGAGGTTGTTCAAGGGATGCATATAAAACATACATGATCATGTGCTTTTGCAGCTTTGCTTACCCCTGTGGTGCTTGTCTCAAAATCTCTGAAAAATTTCACATTAGTATTTTCCGTGGTTGGAATCTCTGCTGGACATTTAGCGGTGACCATTGTATCTAGTACCGAACGCACCTTTAATAAAAAAACGGATGCAAACTTTCATGTAGAAAAGGGATATTTCAGAAGAGCATTTGAAAGGTTTTGTACTTAATACTGTAAAAGCTAACATTTTATTCTATGGTAAACATTAAGAAATATAAAACAAAGAAAAACCTCCGTTTCAGAAGCATTGAAAGGCAGAGGGAGGGATGGAACTCCACCCCACAGCAGTGTGAACGTCTGCAAGCTGGCCTGCCCTTTCACATCCTCAGTAACTGTGATGTTCGTATTGGAGTCCATGCTAAAGATTTCAAGATTTTCAAAGTTACCTGAAATAATTATAAGATTTTAGAAAACATATTAATAATACTGTTAAATGTGCTGGGAAACATTATAACATGGTTAGTATTTTTTTACTAACAAAAACATTATTTTTATATTGTTTTACATGTAAAAGTGCACATTGAAAATATAGTATCACCATGCCATATTTTTCACAGTTAGTTAAATCCTAATTTATATTTTACCATATAAATTATATAGCATATATCATATAAAATATTATATTTACTTACAAAAAAAAACAAAAAAAAAAAACAGTAGTTTTTAAAAATAATTTTGGCAGCTGTGGCTGCCAGAATAATTGTGTACAAAATACAGAAAACTACATTTTAAAGTATAAAACTGCAATTTACAAACAAGAAAACCTGAATGCAAAATATCAGTTTACAGTTTTGACTAAATGATATGCTGATTTGCTTTTTTACTTTTAAAAACTGTACAATTAACAGCATTTTACTGTAAAATTACTGGTCAGCTCTTTAACAGTTTTCCCCTGTATATAATACAGGAACGTATGGTTAACCCTTTTTTTTTTGTTTGTTTTTTACACTTATTTTTTATTATAAATTACACTTATTTTTACAGTGTACATATTACAGTATTACACACACTGCCCTGCTAAATCTAATTTTTTTAAATATGCAGAAAGGTGCTTAGGTGTATTATAGTTACCCAATTATTAACCCTTTAACTGTCACTCCCATTTTTGAACACATACATAAAAATGCACTATCCAGACTTACATTTTTATAATTCATGAATGAAAACATTTTGTAATATGATTTTGATGTATATTTTCCATGGTAATGCAATGTCTGATTTTAAAATGCCTTTCAAAGGATGAATTTTGAGATTTTAAGTTTTGAACTGATATATAATTTCTTATGATTTCTAAAGTGTGATAGGGAAAAAGGCAATGAAGAAAGTCTTCTGTGACGAAGGTCAGAACTCATGTTATGTTTTTTAAGTTGCACTCTTGACATATATTAATCTATTACTTTTTCTACATAATTTGTAACACAAAAATATGGTAAAATATCTATTTAGGAGGCTTAGACCCTTCCAACGATGTATAGTTTGTCATGATTAGATTAGGATTTATTTGTAATATGGTCAAGTAAACTTAGGCGTCCCACAGGGTGGATGGTGACAGGGTTAAGTAAAAACATTAGGTCTTAACTGAAGCATTAATACATTTTCTAGTTAAAATTATATTTTATTTATTTATTTATTTATTTATTTTACAGTTGATATTTTTAGTGACATCTTTGATTGGTTGTGAAAGCACGTTTTAAAGACAGACACCAGAGTATTAAATCAAATAATAGTGGTCATTTTTTAGGTTCACCTCTGTTAGAGTTAAATGTCACGCTGTACAGTGCCTCATCATCCAGTTCTTGCTTTTTGACTGTAACACTGTCTGATTTAATCGTCCACAAATCATTCAGAGCATTCTGCAACTCCATCGCTGAAGCACTAACTGGGATCGGCCCTATAACATGCAAAGCAATTCCAGTGAACATTGCAAACATGCAAACAAAAATAAATCATCTAGAGGTAGCGCAGAAGAGTGCATGCAAAAATTAGAAGAATCCTTTAGCTTCATCAAACACACATTCATAGAACTATGTAAACTATTGCACCTGTTTTAAGACCTCCATATGCTAGAAAGTAGTATGTGTTTTCGCAGTTGCTCAGAGAGAAACAGTTGCTGCTGATTCTCAGAGTCTGCACCTCATTGACAGGGGTTACTGGCGTCCATCCCTCGAAGCGAACCACCTAAAACATCAAAGAATTTAAAAATACACACATACAGGTAGAGATTTCCACATCTGAGACTTCTTGAGTTTCTGCAGGTGTAATGCAAAAAATGAATTTCAAAGGCTTCCCTCTATCTTATCTAGACAATCTTTTCCTAAAATGCTCCTGTGAGCTCACCTACCTGTTTTTCAGGTAGTACATCATAGTATGCATTAATGCGCTGTTTCTCATTAACAGCTTCTGTTGTCTGCTGGGCCATGAAAGGACTGATCTCTTTGAAAAAAGCCACATCCACTGATGCTACGACTCCATATTCCTGCACTAAAATCTCAATGTAGTACCTGTAGCACATTGAAAGACGTTTCGTGTGCGGAAAATGATTTTAGATCCAAGATTGGGATATGTTTAGAGAGCATACAGTACATTTATGACTTTGGATCATTATGTATTATATGAAAAACTTACGGCTTTCCCTTCTCCAAGCGCATGACCTGTGACGTTTGGGAGGTGTAGGTGAAAAAACTGGTTGTATAGTAAGGCTGATATGCAACCTTGATCTGAAAACAAAACAAAATTGTGATTAAGTTTAAAAAAAGAGGATATATAGATATCCTTGTAAGATACTAACCTCTGTTTAATTAACTGCATAGATAACTACTGAAATTATGAAATGGTTTATATGATTTTACTGTCATTCAGGTACCTTATCCTTGGGAAGACCTGTCTTGCTGAAATACAGCTGGCACCGATCGTCGGCTTTGATTCGGAAATAGTAGTTGTCAGTCTCCGTCGGAACAAAGAAGCCACTCAATCGTGCCACAAAGTTATCAGTTTCAGTGGGCCACACATAGGACAGTGAATCGATCCACTGGACGGAATATCCAGATCTACTGGAATTATAATTCAGGACGTCTTCTAGAAGGTTCGGGTTGGAGTTGTTCCACATCTCCATTTTAAATCCTCTTCCACCTACAAACACCATTTGACATAGTCACCACTAGTAAGCTACTTCTAAGTATATTGTAAAAACTTTAATTTGCTGTAAAGTTGCTTTGCAACGATATGTATCGTGAAAAGCGCTATACAAATAAATTTGAATTGAACTGAACAATTTAACCAGAATCCATCAAAGCACAATTCTGTTTATAAGACTCGTTTTGATAAATAGTATATAAAAGAGACCAGGGCTTGTTGTCAAACCCTTTTACTTCACATAAAATTTTTATGTAACAATTATTTATTTATTTATTTATTTGTAAAAAATATTCACAGTAATTTGTAAAGTTTAGATGGATGTATAGCATAATCAAAGAAAGGACTTTAAAGGAATTTTTAAAACTCCAGTCATCTTTGTGTCAGATATGTGATGGGCTCTGATATGCAGTGTTATTTTAAGAAAACGGCTACGTGACAAACGAGGATTATGGTTTGGTTAAGATAACACGTGTTCTCACATATGGAATGCATAATTCCACTTTCAAGCAAAGAAAAATTTACGTCACCATAGGAGATCTGATTTTAGATAAGGTTCTCACCAGGAAACACTGTCATATTGGTTCTTTCATAACTAGGAGTTATGCAGATTATCTTCTCATTTGAAACGCTCTGAATCTGACACTCACGACCTGAGGAAAAAAAGATATAAATAAAAAATAAAAAATAATTAAAAAACATTTAATAAACATTTAATAAAAACGAATTTTACATATAAAAATATTTTAATTATTTTCTATGTATATATTTAATTACTGAATAATTATAATTATATATTTTATATATATACTATATATATATTTTATATATATACCTCCTACTAAGACCATAGCTGGCTTGTCCGTCTCATCAAAGTAGCGTCCCTGAATGGTCAGTAATGTGCCACCAAGTACACTGCCCTCAGAGGGAGAAACTCCTGTCACCTCTGAAAATAACCATCACACGCAGGCCAAGTTTTTAAAAAATATCTGATTTTGTACATGCAATCACGTTGTATTGTTTAAGAAGAGTAAATTGTTCGCACCTGCATATGTCTGGAACATGGAAATCTTGTTCAGTGCTGACACACTGAAAACCCCCAAGTCGGGCAAGCTCCTGAAAAAAGAAAATATGTATTTTGTGTACTTTTCTGTCAACAAAATGTTGAGACTTTTATGTAAAATTTAGTAAAGTAAAATCAAACTTCCACTGACCTCCCATATTCACCATCGAGAATGTAACTGAGGTTGTGATGACCTGAAAACCGACGACATTTAATCCAACAAATCTATAGTGAATGAAAAATTTTTGAACATCTTGACGTGTCCTCACCAACATATGTTCCAGTCATTTTACAGCTCATATATCCCCATTCGCTATTCGCAGCATCCAAATAGAGGCCATACCTGAAAAAACATAATGTGTATTTGCAGAAGGTGCGTGCATAGAAACAAATGTTAACTTTTGTTTGTAACCAAATTGAAAAATACTTACTTTTCATCTGAATTGGGTTTCAGAAGTTCACAAGACATGCCCCCCATATACGCTCTGTTCAAAGTAAACACACCTTATCTCAAGACACAGAATAGATTTACCATTTAGCTGTATTTTCCACTGCGTATTAAATAAATACAGACCTTAAAAATCTCACATTCAGGCCATTTGAACTTTTGTCTGTGTTGCTTCCATACACGTCAGTATAGATTCTTCCCCTCAGTGTCACCACAGTCCCTAAAGTTCATTCAGTATTTTTTTTTTAATGAAACCAAAGCAGCACAGAGTAATGATAAAAACAAAACAACCTCACCTGGGGGACCTGAAAGTGGACGGATACTTTGAATGCTGGGTGTACGATATGAACGGGGCTGTGAAAACAGTTTTGGTAAATAATTTGTAACATTTTGCAGACAGGATAGGAGTATTATGTTTTAATAAGCAGCACAATGAAGTCTGTCTTACATAGAACATGCAATACCACGGCCATCCATTACAAATGCGATTTGAAGGAATTGGCACGCCGTCCACGCTGACCCGCACCGCATAGTTATCTTCTGGCAGAGCTCTAAACATGATGCAATATAGAATTTTGAGAATCACATGCCATCAACGTTTTACATAACATTATGCAATACGGCTATTTCAAGGAACTATAATTTGCATATCACAGACAGACAGAGCAAAGTCTTAAAGAGACAGTTTATGAACAAAAAAAACCTCTGAGATTTCTCAGATTATCTTCTTTTATGTTCCACAGAAGAAAGAAAGTCATACAGGTTTGTAAAGGCATGAAGGTGAGTAAATGATGACAGGATTTTACTTTTTAAACTGCTATAATAAACATGTTCCGCAATTAATTGTATTTACAAATGCAGAAACAGAATGTTTTACATAATACATAAATTAATACAATAACTTAGTATAGCACTAAAGAAAAGTTTGTGCAGAAATTAAAATGTTAACATTTTCGAATTGCACAAATAAGATTTGAGAGCTGCAGGACTAGGGTGATTTTCACTGAATTAACTATTTAATTTTGGGCTGTTCAAGTCTTGGAATATACGATATTATAAACAAAATGGAATGAATGCTCTTGTGGCTGTTTTATTGATTCTTTAAAATGTCTGCTTTTGTGTTCCACAGAAGAAAACAAGTCTTTTAGGTTTGCAACAACATAAGAAAAAGACATTTTGAATTTCTCCCACAGGACATGTAGTTAAAACTTTCCCTGACTTTGGATCTTGATTGACAGAAGTTGATCTAATTTTTTCACTTCTCCTCAGTTTTAGAAATTAGTCACAATTGACATTCATACATTAGTATAAAGCCCTGATTTCCACTATGTTCTATTCACATTTGAGTATGTTAAAAATATTATTAGGAGTGGCGCACTTACTGAATACAGTGCAATGAATACAATTAAGATGACTATAGTTCTAATATGTTTATGTGATTGATTGCTTACCTTGTATAACAGGTGATCTGAGTGGAGTGAGTGGAGTCTTTCTCGACATCACAGGGAACAGATCTGGTGCTGGACACCAGTGTCACTGTGTTGCCAAAGTTTGGGTCATTGGCATTGAGATTAAATTGACTGGCTTGAGCAAAACCTGAGGGGGAAAAAAATCACCAACGCTATTAGAGACTTTTTAAAACATTTAAGCCGTGATATAGCCAAAAATGTGCTAAATTGCAGTATGTTGGGATTTATTTAAGAACGTATTTGTTAATTTTTGGAATACCTTGACCCTCTATGGTCAGTCTCGTTCCGCCATTGAGGCTTCCGAGCACTGGGGTCACATTGGTGACACGCTGCGCTCCTGTCAGGACGGAGATTAGCAGAGGACAGTCACAAAAATGTATTCTTTCACGCTTTTAGAATGACAACAATGATATAAAATACGCAAAACCGTTAAAATTACTAAAAGAATACAAGCTAGGGCGTACCCGCGGAACTCCACAGTAAAATGCAAACAGTGAGCGACAGGTGAAGCTGCAGCCGCAGGTGCCGCATCCTGATAGACTCACAAAGCAAAGACACCTGAAGTTATTCTATCCCTTCTGCAAAAAAAAAAAAAAAAAAAAAAAAAAAAAAAAAAAAAATATGTGTGGACACAATTGTCATTTGTATGTCAATAAAAAAAAAAGAAAAAAAAAAACACGAAAAATGTCAACAATAATAAAATTAACTTAAACGTTTTTTGCAATGTTTATTATTCAATAAATATAGACGCCTATCTAATGAATATGCATTCATTTATATACCTTGAATATATAAATAAATGCTATATATAATTAAAGATGGTTTAACAGAGATTCTTAAATGAGAAAATGATAGAAATTTAGAAACATTTCTTAAAAGTTCACACTGACCATAATTCAGACTCACATACCTGTTAAAGCTTTCTTTTCTTCTGAAAACCAAACACCAGTGCTTGATTTGTTAAGAAGAGCTCACTCTTTTTATACTACCTGCCCACAGGGTGGCAAGAGGACACTCACTTTTTTTTTTTTCCTTCCACCTTTGTGTGTCAGGTGATCATGCATTATTGTCATTCTACTGGAGACATTTATTCTTTTCCAGTGTTCCGTAACAAACAATTGAACCTTCACAGATAACAAGTATTTTGTAATATGCCGTGATCTTTGGGCTGCAATGTCAACTTTACTTTGATATTCTCTATGGTGACTAAACTTGAATATTAGACTATTTGATTTCCCGTAAACGTAGGCTAATCCATTTGAATAACCTAAAAGAAGATGGAATTAAGATTGCAGATTTAGTTTATGTAATTAAAAAGCAGTAACGTGCTTGTGCTAGTTATATCCACGAGTGATCTCTATTCATCTTTGTTGTACTGTAAAGTATACCTGAACACTTTCTTTTGCATATGTACGTCAAATTTGAATAGGGAAGCTGCGACAGATTTGTGCTGTAATACGAATTAAAGATATTTCCACGAAAATTACACAAATTAAATAAGCAGTAAAAAAAAAAAATGTAAATTAGATACATATATAGGCCTAGGCTACTCATTATTTTCTTGTTTGCAGTTAATGTTGGCATTTTCAAAATTAGTAGTATCCTGTCATGTAGCTACTTTAGTTAATACAGATTATGACAGCCACTAAATACCAGCGTTGAAATACTTAAAGTATGCGTTGTCATTGTTTATGCCAAATTCACTTTTATCTAGCATTAACAAACACAGACAGACTACAGACTATTTTACTTTGTAGGCTACCGTTTGAGTAGCTACCAGTAAAAAAAAAAAAAAAAAAAATGTTCACGGTTACATATTTTTAGATGTACAAAAGTAAAAGATAAAACGTTAACAAACATGGTTTATTGACAATTAATTTTTAATCAATTAATTTTAATTTTTATATAAAAACGGAACCCGCGGAGACTCAATTTCCCAGAATCATGTGCGGTCGGTCCGTCTGAAAACTAGTCCGGGTCGACACGTAGGAAACGCGTGCATTACAGTTACAGCTTATTTCCTGTTACTAGCAACGTTAGATATTGTTTTTATTGGAGTCCTTGAACTGAGTATACTGTTTCTTTGAAACATAGTTTTAATGAAATATGGCTTTACCAAATTGCTCGTTAAAGGTAAACAGAGATCTGCTGGATCCCAATTTTGAAAGTTACAGGCTTTCTCTGGACTCTATCCCTACTTACAATGTAGAACTAGACGCAGGTGAGAAATAGCTTTATTGTCTGCTTTTGTTTATTTTGTACGCGTTTATTTAATCCTCAACGTGACAAACTCATAAACAATCTTGTTCAAACCCAACTAGCTGTCGTGAACTACACTGTGAACTAACGTTACACTGTCAATAACAGCCCTAAAGATGCAGCTCTACAACATGTGCAATGCTCTTCATAAACTACCAGATGTGTGCATCTTATTTATAATTGTAAAGTTAGTCCAAAGCTGTTTTTGGAGCACGGATGACGGGACATTTTGTTATTTGTGGTTTGGGATGCCTTCTCCAAGTCTGTTGTCATTTGCCCCATCAGTAATACATGTGTATGTCTTCTTTCAGCTGTGGCTGAGGTTAAACTGAAAGACAGTCAGTACACCCTGGATCATGTGAGAGCATTTGGTATGTACAACTACCTCCATATCGACCCCTGGTATGAAGACAGCGTCTACTTTGTGGACAGCAAGGGCCGAGTTCTCAGTCTAACAGTCACATTGGTGAGTCTTTTAATGTCTTTTCTGAAATATAGGTTATAACGGCCACGTATTTGGATAAACTTCCTAAACTTTGGATGAATTTCCACTCCAGTGCACATTTTTCTATTATTTTTCTCCCTCATAATAGATGTGTGGGTTATAAATACACAAGCATTCTTCTTGGTAAGTTTCAGAGAAAGAAAACAGGGGCCAGAGGATGATTCAAATAATATAGTGTAATTGTATTCATTGTATATTAATTGTCGAAATGTAAACTGAAATTGTATTTCTTCTTTCCCCTTAATTTTCAATTTTATTATGATTAAAGCCCCTTAATCTTGAATTTTAAAGATTTCATAGAATTTTTTTGTTCATTTAATATTAAACACTCCCAGTTTCTGTTTATTAAAATTTAAAAAACAAGCAACACTGTCATAACAACAGCAGAAGTACAATAAGAAAATGTATATTTTTTGAATATTGTGTTGGGCAATGGGGAGAACCTTCGAGTCAAAAAGGTTTATAACCGCTCTCTTGTATGAATGTTTTGGATTAGGAGATAAACTGTGTAGTTTTACAGTATTTCTAGTTTTTCTCTACCAGCAGAGGGCATTAATGGTTTATAGTAGTGTCAGGCACCTGGTTTCCTTTTGATTTTGAAAGATTTGGATCAAATATTGAGCTTAACAGCATCAAAAGAATAAACAAAATATTTTAAAATATTTATGTGCTTATTATCTTGATTGTTAATTTAATTATTTATTTGATTGAAATCACAATCATGTTATAAATAATAGAAAGCAATTTACAGTGCTCACAGTGTACTAACTTAATGTACACTATTTCAATATTTATTTTATTTTTGGCATTGGTATTGTACTGTAGTACATATGTGTACACTTTCTTTTGCATAAAAAGCCAAATTTGAATAGTGAATCATTATTATTATTATTATTATTATTATTATTATTATTTTAATAATGAAAGACATCTCCATCAAAATTATACATATGTAAAATAACTAGAGTAAAATTTAATAAGAAAGAATAATGTTTTAGATGACCTTCAACTAAAAAAATAATCTTTAAAAATTGTAATAATTAAATAATTTAAAATGTGACCCTGGAACACAAAACCAGTCATAATGGTCAGGTTTTTTTAAGTATGTGTTTTTGAAAGCTGAATAAATAAGCTTTCCTTTGATGTGTGGTTTGTTAGAATAGGACAATATTTGGTTGAGATACACCTATTTGAAAACCTGGAATCTTTAGGGTGCAAAAAAAATCTAAATATTGAAAAAAATTGACCTTAAAGATGTCTAAATGAAGTTCTTAGCAATGCATATTACTAATCAAAAAATACGTTTTGAGATATTTACAGTAGAGTATTTACAAAATATCTTCATGGAACATGATCTTTACTTAATATCCTAATGATTTTTGCATAAAAGAAAAATTGGTAATTTTGACCTATACAATGTATTGTTGGCTGTTGCTACAGATATACCTGTGCTACTTATGATTTGGTTATGTGGTCCAGGGTCACAAATATATATATTTGTTTTGTTTTAGTGTTTTACATTTTAATTTATAGATTAATGATTTAGATAAAGGAATAGTATTTCAATATCACTGCATCCCTACTTCCGTCTGTGCAAAGATCCTTTTCTGAATTTCTTTCATTTTTTTTTTTTATATGGAGTTTGATTTCAGATGCATTACCGTACAGTCTGAAAGGAATCAAACAAATGCGTAATAAGAGGAAATTCACAGATGCACAATAAGATGAAATTCAGCATCTCTACAGGATGTTTTGTTCTGAGCTAGTTTATATTTTCTGCTGATGATTTGATTGTCATTTTTTGTCATTCTTGCTACTGACATGCTGGGTTAAGAAATTACTCGTTATGAAATGTGCCTGTTGCGTTATAATTACAGTTAACATGCTGCAATTATCTCTCCTTGGGGACTGTTTGTGTTCTCTCAAAGGTACTAGACAGGGGGCATTTCGCTTCTGGGAAAGAAGTGAAAACTGAGACGGATCGCTGTTAATGTGTGCATCAAGCTCCATGGCAACCAAAGGCCAATTGCTGCCTAATTCTTTGTAAAAATTGCTACCTTATAAAGAGTGTAATTGATGATTATTAAGTTCATTGTAATCCTTTTCAAATTGCTGGCTTTGAAGTTCAGGAACACGCAGACTTGGTTATGTGGCACTTATTAGTTTCATTACTAAATTATTTCTTTGGCTGATGTCTCGTTTGTTTCACAGATGTTGTTTAAAAGACTCTAAAGCCCATGAAATGGGCATAATAGTTAATAGTTGTGAGATAGGTGCACAAAAGAAGTTATTTCACAGGATCTGAGTTGATGTTAACTCGTTGACTTGCTAGTTTAATTAACTGAGCTTTATCTGAAGTGGTAACCAGAAAGTTGTTATTCACATCCTTAACGGATCGATCTGTGAATGTTCCCTATTGTAAGTACATGTATTTCCTTTTTCAGTTTCCAACATTATGAACCTCCACAGTTTAATCATGTCTGCAAGAAAATGCTCAGACTTCTGTTTTCTGATGTTGTAAGGATAATCAAAGAGACTGAACGACTGACAGGCGCCTGTTGATATTTTTCCAGGACACAGCCTTGGGCAAACCTCGTGAGATGTTCCGTTTCGAATCGGACCCAAGCTCCTCTGAGGGAGAGCCGCTGTGTGCCTCTCTGAGCCTGACCTCCGCAACTTGGGCCGCGCTTTCCGACGGAACCGGAAAGTTGACCCTTTTGCGCACCAGCAAAAGGGGAGAGAGTTCTTATATTAAATGGGAGGTAGGGGAAAATCAATCAGCTTTTTGGCTTAATATTTCCTGCTAAACAAATTGTTGGTCTGTCACTGAAGAATTTATTTGCAAAAACAGATAACTCCTTTTTTATTTTTATTTTTTATGTTTTTTATTGTGTTAGTTAGCTTGGTTTGTTTTGGTTTTTTTTTGTTTGGTTTTGCCTAATCAAAATAACCCAACTGCAGTTTAACTGAGATTAATTGGAATGCACAATGAAAAAACATGATTTTTGAAAATTGTATCTGTTTTTGCAAACAAACTCTTTAATTGTTGGCTTAATTGTTCTGCATTCAATCCTACAACATTTTGGAAGATGCATTGTTTTTCCTCAGCACATGAGATGCATATTTTGCATGCATACTGTTTTATTTCACTTTCAGCCGATGTTCAGCGAGCGTCTGGGAGAGCCATTTATCATCGTTCACAGCCTGGCTCATGTGCACTCTCATGTTCATACTATTGAAGTGCTGCTTCTGAGAGTCCAGAAAGATCCATCTGATGCCAAAGGCAGCGGTTTCTCAATCTCGCTGGAGTGGATCACTGTGGACAACTCTGCTGGCCAGAGTGAGAGTGAGTGTCTTCCTGCTGTTCAATTATTTCAGCTCCTTCTTTTAACCCTGAGCTGCAGCTTTTAAACTTGTTGCTGCAGTTCTGATTTTTCTCAGTCATTTTTCTGTATAAATATACCAAAGTAGTTTGCTTATCTTATTAAGTAGAGCTTATTTGTTTGAATTTTCCAATTAAAATTTTCACAAAAATTATTGATAATATATAAAAGTTAAATGTTTCGTGAGGGCAATTTTTATAATCATCTTAGTATCATAATCACCATACTATGTTGTCTTTAAAGGAGAAGTCCGCTTTCAGAACAACAATTTACAGATAATGTACTCACCCCCTTGTCATCCAAGATGTTTGTGTCTTTCTTTCTTCAGCTGTAAAGAAATTATGTTTTTTGAGGAAAACATTTCAGGATTTTTCTTCATATAATGGACTGATATGGTGCTCTGATTTTGAACTTCCAAAATGCAGTTTAAATGCAGTTTCAAACGATCCCATATGCGGTTGTAAATGATCCCAGCTGAGAAAGAAGGGTCTTATCTAGCGAAACGGTCAGTTATTTTCATTTAAAAAATATAATTTAAATACTTTTTAATCTTAAACGCTCATCTCGTCTTACTCTGCCTGAACTCTGTGTATTCTGCCTCAAGACAGTTAGGGTTTGTCAAAACTCCAATCATATTTTCTCCCTCAACTTTAAAAATCATTTAAAAATCATCCTACATCACTGCAGAAGTTCCGACCCAGTCTTTGCAAAGTGAACATGCAAAGAAGATCAAACACCCTTAACAAAAAAGGTAAAACAGCGATATTGGACGATTTTGAAGTTGAGGGAGAAAATACGATCTGAGTTTTTCGACATACCTTAACTGTCTTGAGCCAGAATACACAGAGTTCAGGGAGAGCAAGACAAGCGTTTGACATTAAAAAGTATATAAATTGTATTATTTTTATGAAAATAACCGATCGTTTCACTAGATAAGACCCTTCTGCCTCAGCTGGGATCTTTACAGACGCATTTGGGATCATTTTAAGACGCATTTAAATTGCATTTTGAAAGTTCAAACTCGGGGCACTGTAGCAGTCCATTACATGGAGAAAAATCTTGAAATGTTTTCCTCAAAAAACATAATTTCTTTACGACTGAAGAAAGAAAGACGTGAACATCTTGGATGACAAAGGGGTGAGTACATTATCTGTAAATTGTTGACTTCTCCTTTAATTTCAAATACTTGAATTTACCCAGTTACTTTAATCAATATTTTAAACTGTTGTCAATAACAATAGACTGTTTAAAATTGTATCTAAGTTATACATATAAAAGGAGCTCATAGGGCTGCAATATTATGACAAAAATCATTATTGTAGATTATTGATCATTATATTGTAGTAATGATTATTAATATCGATATAGAAAACTATATTAAACTATTTTTGTTTTGTGTCTGCATTTTGGGCACCTCACATTCTGGCTTCACAGACAAATGTAGCTCCATGACGTTAGTCTAGTCTAGCGCACGTTATGCATCACTGAATCTTCTAAATTAAAATTTTAGCCATTTATATATCTGCACTGTGTTGTTTATGAGCGAATTTGCGAGGATGCACAATCAACAACAGCTCAGGCATTTTCAGCACTGACTAATCTAAGCACCTCTAATTGGCCAGTGCATTCCTAAGTTCAACAGGAATGCATTTGATTGGTTATAAGGCTCAATGTTGCACAAATCAGTCCGTAAAAGCAATCTAAAGCTGTGAGAATATCTAAATGTAATTCCACAAATTGACACAAATTTTTTATTCATTTTCACTTTTTATTTTAATCGCATCTAATGCTGTGAGTAGATCCTTCGTTCATTTTGGTGGCATTTTTGCCATAAGCCCTCATTAATTTCTTACCCTGAATGAGAGTATATGGGCCGTTTTGCAGAATTGGTCCCAAGTCAGAGTTGGAAACGTCTTGGGAAAAAAAAAAAAAATGTGTGTTTTTCCAGAAAATGTGTATGTATGCAAATTGTATAATATCCAAGGTACACATTTCTAGTAATTGTGTAGTTAATTCTCATATTGTAGTTTTGGAATATTTGTCCTCTCCCCAAACCTTGTAGCTATGAGTGAGTGGGACACAGGAATATTTCCTGATCATAAATTTATGGGTTTAGTTAAAATCAGTCTCGGCCAATAGACTAAAACATACTCCGTTTCGGTAGTGACATGAAAAATGCGGGACACTTTTTTTTTTAATACATTTTCATAATTTACAAAGAAAATATAAAATAAATATTTTTTGGAACTTTACTTTTTAAAAGAATCAAAAAGATACTTTTAAAAACAACAATGGAAAAAAAATCCAAAATTTATTTAAATATCATTTTCATAAGTTGAAATTTAGAGGTTAGGGTTCGGGACAGCCACCTCCAAATTGAAAGTACTCAATAAATGATGATTTTATATATATTAAGCTTACTGATATTTTAAATATTATTGTGTGTTTCAGATAATAGAAGGATCTAAATAAACATCTAAGATTTGAATACGTAAAGGCTTTTTAAATATGCTTTTTGGATGTGGTACAGCAGTTTGTACCAATTTTGTAGAATGGCCCATAAAAGAAAATATACACTACCATTCTAAAGTTTGGGGTCGGTTAGTCTTTAAGGCTCACCAAAGATGCATTTAAGTAACCAAAAATACAGTAAAAAGGAAAAAAAAATGGAACAAAGAAAACTGCAGCTAGTAAAGTGCTTGCTTTCTCGTAGATGAGGAGAGGAAGTATGGTGTGAGGAAGAGGAGGGTGATGAAGGGCAAGTCTGTCCCGCACTACGCTGCCGTGGAGCCTCAGGGTAAAGGAATCATAATAGCCTCTGAGAAACCCTTCGCTTTTACTGAGGTGGACGGACTTCCACTTGAAGAGCCACCTGCTGAGGATATGGAGGTGGAGAACTCAGGTGAGAACCAATGGCCGGGCAAACAGAAGGTCATACTGGCATAAACATGCTAGACAAAACTGTGTGATTTGAAATAGTCCCAAATATTCATCTAAACTTCCTGAAAGTAAAATTTCACTCTAAGTTGTGCTTCTAAAAGCCTGTAAAAAAAGACATTTGAAGTAGTCACCAATCAGCCTGGAAACTCTCGAGTGCTGCAGTCTTGAGGAAGCGTACTTTCAGAAAATGATTCAGAGGCTTGCTGTATCCATAGAAACATCAGAAAGATTCATTCAAATAGAATTCCTCAAATAGACTCTGATGAGGACTGGAGAGGACCATGCGCTTCTGCGCAGCAGTGGTCATCAGTTGGATTCATTTTTCTTTTTTGGCTAGGAAGTTTATGTAAAGTAGGCTGGTTTGTTTTATGTAAGTGTGGATCGGCTGGTACAAAATACATCAAGTTCGATGTGACGAAACAAAGCTTAATTAATAGCATGTTGTTCTTGCGGTCGTATATAGGATGCTGTCAAAACAAGTTGTTTATTTATATCTTCCGTCATGGGCGTCAATAGGCCATTTTTAGGGGGTCTATATTTTGTCATAAATAGAGTTTACAATATATCATGGGGGAGCAATCGTTTTCACTGCGTTCACCCCTCGTTACACCCCAGCTGTTTTCTCCAGCAAAAAAGAAGCCCTTAACACATATGAATGCATACTTTATAAAACAGTCATGTTGTCTTTTTCATTTGAAAATGTAATTTTCAATATAATACATATTACAGTGCATGTTGCAAAGAGGTTTGCATACTTGAGCTAAAGAAAGAGGATTGTACTAGAAATGCAAACAGTAAAATTTTGTATATACTACAGTTTTTTTTATTTTATTTATATATTTATTATTATAAATAATAATAAATATTTAAATATTATTCATTGGGGGCTCAGCCCCCCTAAAATGAAAATCGCCCCTGTCTTCCGTGATGGAATTGGTCTGGCATAATAAATTAAAGGAGAAGTCCACTTCCAAAACAAAGACTCGCATATAATGTACTCACTCCCTTGTCATCCAAGATGTTCCTGTCTTTCTTTCTTCAGTCGTAAAGAAATTATGTTTTTTGAGGAAAACATTTCAGCATTTTTCTCCATATAATGACTGATATGGTGCCCTGAGTTTGAACTTCCAAAATGAAGTTTAAATGCAGCTTCGAACGATCCCAAATGCAGTTGTAAACGATCCCAGCCGAGAAAGAAGGGTCTTATCTAGCGAAACGATCGGTTATTTTCATAAAAATAATACAATTTATATATTTTTTAATGTCAAACGCTTGTCTTGTCTTACTCTGCCTGGACTGTTTTTATCTCATGTTTTCCCTCAACTTCAAAATCGTCCTATATTGCTGTTTTACCTTTTTTGTTAAGGGTGTTTGATCTTCTTTGCATGTTCACTTCGCAAAGACTGGGTCAGTACTTCTGCAGTGATGTAGGATGATTTTGAAATGATTTTTGAAGTTGGGGGAGAAAATACGATTTGGAGATTTTCGACATACCCTAACTGTCTTGAGCCAGAATAAACAGAGTTCAGGGAGATAAAGATGAGTATTGAAATTGTATTTTTTTTTTATGAAAATAACCAATCGTTTCGCTAGATAAGACCCTTCTTCCTCGGCTGGGATCGTTTACAACCACATTTGGCCTCGTTTGAAGCCGCATTTAAACTGCCTTTTGGAAGTTCAAAATCAGGGCACCACATCAGTCCACTGTATGGAGAAAAATCTTGAAATGTTTTCCTCAGAAAACATAATTTCCTTACGACTGAAGAAAGAAAGACATGAACGTCTTGGATGACAAGGGGTGAGTACATTATATGTGAATCTTTTTTGTCTTGGAAGTGGACTTCTCCTTTAAGTAGAGCCTCATTTTCATTAGTCTTTGACATTTTCTTTATGTCAGAGAGTGCTAATTGCAAATATTGCCTCATTAGAGGTGCTCAGACTTGGGCAATAGCGTCCCTTTCAGTCAAATATTTGTTTATTTCCTCATTTAAATTAGTTTTTGAAGTGAAGTGTTTATATGCTTCCTTTCTAGCGAAGCTAAAACAGTCTGTGATTGAAATCACCAAACAATAAGCTTATAAAACCAATATCAACAGGAAATTATTTATAATCAAATTAATCTTTACGTCCTCTTGCTCTCATTTCCTGTTTGTCCTCTTTCCTATTAGTCATTTGAAAATCTGTGAGAAAGGGAACTTTTAGAAGGCCATTTGTTTCCTGTGCACCCTTTGAGCTTTTTTTCTGTGACATAAAGGAGTGATCTCAGCTCATCCTCTTCCTCTTTCTCTCTCCAATTTTAAGAGGCTGAGAGTTCTGAGAGACTCCATTGGTAGGCGGATAAAATGGAGGTGCATTAGCTTGTTTCAAAAAGAGAGGTCGACCTTCCTTAGCCACAAAAGACTATTAATGGTCACACATACGCCAGACATTGATGTTCTGTTGATGGTGCGTTGATTTAAGGGTTCGTGAACAAACCAAAGCTTATACAGTGAACACTGTTATGAGAGGGATGGGGAAATCAATGCAGTGGGAATTACAAGTCTTTCTGGATGATACAGAATCGATATGATTTTATATAAATTGTGTCATTCAGACACACTGCTTGAAACACCCTTTTTTCAGAGCAGTAAACATCCAACATTTATTCATTCTTAAGTCATACTGTACCATATTTTACACTGTAGCGTTTCATTTTTTTTCTGAAGTTCTTTTAAATTTATGTATTATTATTGTTTATTTTATTTTATTTGGCAGCCAAACTGCTTATGATTTAGTTTTGAATGTCCATTTAATTTTGTGAGTGAATTATTCCTGTAAATTGGACATTTTACAGTTTTGTAGCATTTTTTTTTTTTCTTAAGTTCTTTTAATATTGTTTTTCTCTTTTTTTGCACCCAAAATGGTCATGATTTAGTTTTTTTTATGATCATTTAATCAATGTTTTTTGTGTGTAGAAAAGATCAGAAGAGTTTATTTATTTATTTGGTAGCCAAAATGTTCATGAATTAGTTTTTAATGACCATTTAATTTTCTGAGTGAATTATTTCTGTAAATTTGTTCTATTTTACACTTTGTAGCATTTTATTTTTTTTTCCCTGATATTCTTTTAATGTTATTCTTTTTTTTCACCCACAATGGTCATGATTTAAATTGTATGACCAGTTAATTTTTGAGTGAATTGTTATTGTAAATTGGCCATATTTTACAGTTTTGTAGCATTTTATTTTTCCTGAAGTTCTTTTAATAATGCTGGTAATTTTATTTTGCACCCATAATGGTCAATATTTAGTTTAGTTTTTTTTTTTTTTTTTTTCTGACCAGTTAATTATTTCTGAAAATTGGTTATATTTTACTCTCTATAGCATTTTAATGTTATTCTTTTTTTTAACCCAAAATAGTCATGATTTAATTTTTTATGACCATTTAATTTTTGAGTGAATCATTCTTGTAAATTGCCCATATTTTAGAGTTGTGTAGCATTTTATGTTTTGTGAGTTTTTTTTTTTTTTTTTTAAATAATGCTGTTCATTTTATTTTGCACCCGTAATAGTCATTATTTAATTTAGGGGGTTTTTTTTGGGTTTTTTTGACCATTTAATTTGTGAGTTAATTATTTCTGAAAATTGGTTATATTTTACACTTTATAGCATTTTAATGTTATTCTTTTTTGAACCCAAAATAGTCATGATTTAATTTTTATGACCATTTAATTTTTGAGTGAATCATTCTTGTAAATTGCCCATATTTTAGAGTTGTGTAGCATTTTATGTTTCGTGAGTTGTTTTTTTTTTTTTTTTTTTTTTTTTAAATAATGCTGTTCATTTTATTTTGCACCCATAATGGTCATTATTTAATTTAGTTTTTTTTTTTTTTTTGGACCTTTTAATTTTTGAGTGAATTATTGCTGTAGATGACCTATATTTTACACTTTGTACAATCTTATTTTTAAGTTCTTTTAGTGATAGTAACTTTTTTTATGCACCCAGTATGGTCATGATTTAGTTTTCTTTGACCATTTGTTTTCTGAGTGAATTATTCCTGTAAATTAGCCATACTTTACATTTTTGTAGCATTTGATTTTTTCCCTTAAGCTCTTTTTATATGATTTTTTTTTTTCCTTAAAATCAACATATGACCATTTTTGCCCTCTCTTTACCCCCTAGAATTAAACATGTAAGACTTTTATTTTGTACATGCGGCGATGAAAACATGGGCAGCATATTTTAATCTAATCGTGGATGTGAAGTCACATTATACACGCACTGTATTTTAACCATTAACAGTATTTTATATGTATGCTCACTTATTAATGTAAGTCTTTTTTTTTTTTTTTTTTAAACCCAAAACTACTATAATTAAATTTTATATGACCATTTTCACTGTTTCTGTTCCTTACAAATTTAAAAGTCGTGTTTTTGCTGTTGTACCTGTAAAACTTCTATTATGTAAATTACTTTTATTGTGAGTAATTACTATATACTTAAATGTTAATGTGGGCATGTACATGCTTATGTGACATCACAACCATGAATTTTTCCAAACATATTTGCGTCGTGTCTACATAACGTATCGAATTATTGTATCTCAAAAGAGCAAAATCCTGTTTTCCATGATATGCACACAGAGTGATTCAGCAGTGTCACAGAACATCATTGCCCTTCTCTTCATTATCCTGTTTTGCCCAGCAAGATTCCGGTTGGGCCACGAGTTGACTAGACCTGCAACAAAAGAAGATAATGAGCGTACTGCTCTCACTCCTCATTGCACTCTAAAGCAGCTTTATGGCTTGAGAAAATTGTTCCAATTTTACTAATAAGGTTTTGCCAGCACAGCTAAGACTGAGTGGGTGAGACTCCGACCTCTCAGGATGTCTCACTTCTTTTATTTCCTCATCTGCCTCTCTTTTTACCTTCACTTTTTGGTTAAGAGATCAACTGCCACAAACTTTTGTTTGAACTCAGTAAGAACAAATTTGAGCTTATTAACCTTTTTCTTCCCGTAAGAGCAGAGTTTTATTGTGCTAGCTTCCGGTCTCATCTGCGTCCAGCTATTTTTAGCTGTACAAAACAGCTTGTTTTGCTGCTTGATATTGTAAATTGCTGTCTTACCATATTATTTTAATATATGATCCTAATTATGAGCACACTGGTTTGTAGTGCAAACTGTTTTACCATTTACTGCATGTTGTTATTCTTCTCGTTATTTCCCTATAGTGGATAATGAACCGGAAGTCTCACCCATATGCTTAATTCCGCATTGAAGAAGAAAGATCAATAGTGTTTTATCTTAGCATTTGCTCTATTTGTAGCTGTATCACTCAGTTCGCTAGGTAAAATAGGAAACACGGCTAAAAATCTGTGCCTAATTCAGTTTGCATCAGGCAATTACCTGTGTTGTGGGTCTGTTCTGAGTGCCACTTTAAGATGCCGCAGACTATCGTGATCTGGCAGACATTACTGATACTGTACGGCATCACTCCATCACTGTGATCCAGACATCTGGATCAGCTCTTTAAAATGCTGAGTGCGCTCAACTACATTACCTGGATAACAATGTGATCAATAGAAAATGTACACAACCATGTTTTCCAGTAAAGTTCTATTACTCTGTTCTATTATACTGACTAAAGCGTATCCTAAAGGAGGCATGTTTGTACTGAAAAGAATAACATTGATTTAATTTAAATATTGCTAACCAGTGCATTACACCTGGTAAATCTGGATTGCGGTGTGAATTCACCTTTTACTTTGTAACATCTGTAAAATTGTTTATTAGGGTAAATGCAGATCTGCGTAGATGCGTAAACGCCCAGAATATATTGGTTTTGTGCAGTACTGTTGAACAGTTCGAGGTCAGTAAATCTTTTTTTTTTTTTTTTTTTTTTTAGTAAATGCTCACCAAGACTGAATTTATTTGCTCAAAAATATAGTAAAAACATTAATAATCTCCTTAGGGCGACACCTTCATGTTTATGTTTATGGGGGTAATTTTACCCTAAAATTTCATAGTAATTTACTGACCTTGTTCCAAACCTGTATGACTTTGTTTGTAGAACCCAAAAAGGAGATGTTTTGTACAATGTTCAAGCTTAACAGTGATTTGTGACCCTGGACCACAAAACCAGTCTTAAGTCGCTGGGGTATGTTTGTAGCAGTAGCCAAAAATACATTGTATTCAAAATTATTGATTTTTATTTTATGCCAAAAATCATCAGGAAATTAAGTAAAGATCATGTTCCATGAAGATATTTTGTAAATTTCCTAACGTAAATGTATCAAAACTTAATTATTGATTAGCAATATGCATTGCTAAGAACTTCATTTGGACAACTTTAAAGACGATTTTCTCAATATTTAGATTTTTTTGCGCCCTCAGATTCCATATATTGAAATAGTTGTATCTCTGCAAATATTGTCCTATCCTAACAAACCATACATCAATGGAAAGCTTATTTATTCAGTTTTCAGATTATGTATAAATCTACATTTCTGAAAAACTGACCCTTATGACTGGTTTTGTGGTCCAGGGTCACATTTATTTATGTCTGTCCAAAATTATTCTAAAATGACAAAAACAAACAAACAAAATATTAATTCAGGAAAAGAAGAAAAGACAGGAATAATTTTAGATCGAAATAAATTCCTTGTAGTTCTCAAATCTCAATATTGTGAAATATTGTTACAATTCAAAGTAATGGTTTTATTTGAAAATGTAAATTATTCTTTTGATGACAAAGCTGAATTTTCAGCATCTTTACGCCAGTCACATGATCCTTTAGAAATCAATCTAATATGCTGATTTGCTCAAGAAACATTTCTTAGAATTATCGAGGTTGAGAACAGTTGTACTGCTTAATATTTTAGTTTATACCATGCTAGATTTTTTTCATGATATTTTGATTAATAGAAAATTCAAAAGACCTTTTGCAATAGAAATTTTTGTCTTTGCTGGCAATGTCTTTTGATCAATTCAATACATCCTTGCTGAATTAAAGTATTAATTTCTTTCCAGTAAAAAACAGTAAAATCTTCTGTTAGTTCAGTTGTAGTATTTATCGATGCAAAAGTTTGCCTACATACTAAATAAGGAGGCTGGCAGCCCTACCTCCTGGTTAAAACCTTATAAATAACTGTAAATAATAATAACTTCGTTCCTTAAACCACCACCAGAGGTGCTATAACCAAACAAATGTGCTTAACCCAATTTCTGTTTATAGCTGTAGTTCTGGGAAAGCGGAAAGTCGGATTTTCTAGAATTGCTTGAGGTGTCATCAAGTGTGTCTGATTGCTAATTTGTCAATTAGCTGATACTTTTATCTGATGTGACATGTGGTACACAAACTGCAGTCCCCCTCGAGCGACTTGGGGTTTAGTGTCTTGCTCAAGGGCATAATAGTAATTAGTAATGTTCATGTTGATGGGTTTAAACTTACAACCTTACAGTTGGTGGGTTCTTGCTATAGTATACAGTCACTACACCACACAAACTCAACAGCAAAAGACAGAGCTTGTTTTTCCACTAATGTTCTCAACAAATGGCTCTTATGAAGGCTTCCATTGCTAAAAAAAAAAAAAGCCAGGTTTGCCCACATACAGGTTTAATTTGTCATTTTTTTTCAGTAGCAACAGTGACCTAGAATTCTCAGAACTCATCATACTTTATTACATACGCAGTTCACCTTGGCTGAATGATGTTACGGAAGGAATAGACAATGGAATTGAACATACAGGCCTGCATAACGAAATGCATCCTAGTCTTTTATTTTTACAGTGGATATAGCCTAATCAGAAAATCTTTGCCTGTAGTGTTTCTTACCTGTTTATTAATTTAAGCAAACAAATCATGTGAAGGTCTACCAGATAGCAGAGTAATTTAATTATGCATTCATTCGTAAACATCTGCTTTGAATCAGGTGTCACTTCTTCCATTGTTCTGATCACAGATCCCATCTACTTCTGGCAGCAAACAGAAGAGGATGTGACCGTGTCTGTGCGTTTACCTGAAGGCACCACCAAAGATGACATCCGCTTCAAGCTCACGGTGGACTGCCTACGTGTCAGAGTAGGAGATTACGCACCGCTGCTGGACGGGCAACTGTTCGCTCCTGTAGATCCTGAGGCCAGCGCTTGGACCATTAAAGATGACAGGAGGTGAAAAGATATAGGTGGAAGTTTGAATTAGAATAGAATAGAACTTATATTAGAATAGTGTTTATCACTGCAACTGTCATGTGGAATAATCTTCTTGGAGCAACTTGTGTTTTTGAAATAATTTTACCCTAAAATTCCATAGTAACTTACTCACCCTGATCTTGTGTGAAACCAGTATGACTTTCTTTGTAGAACACAAAAAGGAGATATTTTGCATGTAAAGTCCAAAAAATCCTAAAAAAAAACCTTAAAGGGGTCATCGGATGTCAAGTTCACTTTTTCATGTTGTTTGAACATTAATGTGTGTTGGCAGTGTATGTAAAAATCTACCCTATAATGATAAAAATCCATGCAGTGGTTTTTAATTAATCTGTAAAAATAATATCCCCTTTTTCAAATCGAGCCGTTCTCAGATGCCTGTCGGTGTGCCATCACACCAACAGAGGACACTCCCACAATAGTTGATTGACATGAGCTCTTACCTTAGACCAGCTGTCACAGTCCAGTAACTTTCCATGTTTTGATGCTGGAGCAGGGATGTAAGTTAGACAAGAATATCTCAGATTGAGCGATTGAGGGATTGAGGTGTTGTGTTGCTGGATGTAATAATGAACATAATGGTCATCATTTACTCCCGACATCTGAGCCGCTGAAGATGCAGTGGATTACGTTTGTTTGTGAATGGAATGCGCCTCCCGATCTACATATATCCGCGCGAATCATTCGTGATCAAGCTTCACTTACAGCAGAAGTGAGTATAAGCGTTTTTTTATGAATCTTTGTGATCGCCTTTCCTTATAACGTGGTAGTTATGAAGTTTAGCGGCTAAACGCGGCTAAATGCGGCTGATGTAAACAAGATCGTCTTTCCACAGAGAGAAGAGAGGGGCGGGGTGAGCAGAGCTCATTTGGATTTAAAGGAACAACCCCTTAGAATGAGATGATTTTTGCAGAGCTGATTTTGACAAGGTAAAAAGGGTGTTGTTTTACAAAACCACTTAGAATTTTTAATCAAAGTATATTAGAGACTTTTCATTAAGACCCTAAAGAATCATATCAACTTGTGGAAAATGGGCATCCGATGACCCCTTTAATGCACTAAATTATAAATCTTCTAAAGCCATATGAAAGGCTTGTGTGAGTAACGGACAGGAATAACTTTATATCAAAATAACCACTGTAGTTCTCAAATCTCACATCCATGATAATGTTTTGAATTAAAAATGCTGGAATTGGAAAGTGATGTGAAGCCTCCCACGCCATGCATGAATAAAACTTGAAATATTTTGGCCGTGAATTAAGCACTCCTTTGCACAATTTTTAATTTATTGCCTTTTTTTATTAATTTGTTCCCTTGCCTTAGTTAAATCTAGGGCTGTCATGATTCCTTGATTCAATTAAAGTACTCGTTTTAAAAAAAATAAATAAATAAATAAAAAAAATAATAATAAAAAAATCCTCAAATGCAATTTGTCTGTGTCGAGTAGCCGGAAGTTGTGAATTCCATGAACTAGAATACATGAAACACATTATTAGACCATTTTCCAGGGCTGCATGATATAATAAACCCATTTAATAATTATAAGCGTAATGCTATACAGTGTTTTCACAATTCGTCATCAATCAGCTATACTGGTGGCACGAACATAAACAATACCACTGAATCGAACAAAGCTTGGTCAATTATTGTCATGTTTTGGGCTGTACTAATCAGTCGAACCCGGAAAAACATTTGGAGTACTAAAGTTATAACAAATTAAGGAGAGGAGTGCAAAAAACTGCCTGAGGAACAAAAGCTGTTTGTATTTGGCCAAACAAAACCAGGATTTTCAGGGCAAGAATCCTGACAACATTCATGTTTGTTAGGTAGGTGAAATATTAGGTTAATATCTTAATTAATACTGCTCATACATATCTTTACCACCTTTTAACTGTGGTTTGTCAAAATATTATGCCCTTTCCTGCTTACTAATTCCTTCTCTATGTGATTTAGCAGCTTCCTTTTTTTTTTTTTTTTTTTTTTTTTTTTGCGGTTTAGACAGCATAATTTAGCAGAACAACGTATTCTGTAGTTGCAGTTGTTTACATCTGAATATCGCCAATATGGCTACGTATCTGGGTAACTGACAAACCCTCTTTTGTGAATTCACAAACAGTACAATTTAATTAGATAAATATGTGTGATGCAGCTTTAATATATGCAATTTAATTATTTACATGGGTGTAAATGTATGTGCATCTCAGAATGTTTACGTTCACAGTAAATGCTGCTCTACACAAACTGTTTGCATTTACATGTGTGGAGCATCTCAAACTCCATCTCTGCATATTGCTGTGAGTTTGAGTTTATTATAACATTCATCTAGGAATGCCGTTTTATCATATTTGTAAGGCAAATCATTTATAAACTTAAACAAAACAGGATGGTACATCAGCATCTTTCTTAATATGCTAACTGTTCATCACGATTTCAAAATAAAAGCCCGAAACGTCTTAGTTAGCATGTTTTAAAGTCCACATATTTAAGAAATTACAGTGGCTGCAGCATTTTGGCGCCCTCTGTCGTCATTTGTTATAGTGCATAATATACATTAGTTCTGTAGTTTATAATACATTATGTATTTTAACAGCTTTGGTCAATATGATTACTTGCTTTTTATACTTAGTTTGAATTGATTGTTATTGCCTAATTGTTATTGGCTATTGTTTGCTTATTTTTATAAAAAAAAAAGTAATTAAAATGTATTATAAGTATTAGATTACTCGATTAATCGTCAGAATAATCGACCGATTACTTGATTACCAAATATTCTTTAGTGACGGTTCTAGTTAAATCCACGCTTTATTTATTTTTCTCATTTTAGAAAAAGAAATTCTCATTCCTTGTTTTATTAAATTGTGGCCACCTTTTATTATTTTTTAAGTCATTACGATGTCGTACTCATTTGTTTTCATTATTTAACTAAAACCAGGAAATAAAAAAATTAATTGCAATAAGAGAGAATTGTTAATGTGTCCATAAGTCATTTCCAGGGCTCTATAATAGCTCTTATTTCCTGGGGGAAGAAAAAGGATATTTCTAAAAATGAAAACAAATACGTTTTTAAAAACCAAAAACGTTTTTGGTCATGAAAGAAAATAAAATTCTGAACTACTGGCCTGACTGAACAAAATCCTTAATATCATATAGACCAGTTTTATGTCCTTGTTTGGAGCTGATCACTATAAAGAAAAGAACATCTTATTTTGTGTTCCAATTAGGAAAAAGTCATACGGGTTTAGAACAAGATGAAGGTGATTAAATGGTGAGTTTTCTTGAATGTTGCGTTCAACAGTTTTCTAAATGTTATAAAAGCTTATAAACTGTTGATGTTCCACATTATGTCTTGGCAAGGACTAAATGTATTGTGTATATGCACAAGAGGATTTTGGCAAACGCTGAGCCAAAGCAGCGCATATGGAGAACAACCGCCCACAGTGTTGTATGTTTATGAGAGGTGTGAGCTGCCACTGTGCCTCCGTACACATTCATCGCATGAGTCGAGATGTGAAGGGTTTTACAAAGTAGTCATTTCTCAGAAACATGATTCAAGCGTTAGTTGTTCATCTGATTTGAATTTTCACATCCTTTCCGTTCATCCGCCGTCCATTCCTTTTTCTAATAAACATCACCTCACGTCTCGTTCACCACCTCCTCTTGAGACGCAAACAGCCCCTCCCTCCGCATTGTTCTCTGTCCTCTCAGCTGTGTTTCCAGATCCTTGATTTTAATAAGAGGCCCCGATGGCCCCACTTGTGCTCTTGAGTGTGTGAGCCGGACGCTGAGTTCAGATTTGAGTGTTTATACGTGTGTTTATGTTTTCTGTCTGTTGTTTTTGCAGTCAATGTAACTGTCATTTGCATTTGTATGGGAACCCAAAGCGCTCCTCATTATGAGCCATATACAATATAATGGAATATACAAAAGGAATCATTTTTTATCAAATGCAATAGAATATATTGGAAATGTTCCATTCTTAATAGTACTTGTACACAGAGTTCAAAGGGAAAAACTGAATTAATTTTGATGAAGTCCTTCATTTGTAACAGGAACTGTCAACACCGTAAAGCAAAATGTTATTTTATTCGTTTATGGGAAATCATTTGAACTTTTACCAGAAGTACAGAGGAAGTTTAAATGATTCACTTGTGATGCACTGTAAAAATTATGTGTGATTATTATTTGAAGTTTTTGTTTGTGTAGTTTGGAGGTCAGTCTACAGAAGCGAAGTGAAGGCCCACTGTGGTCCGAGGTGATTCTGGGGAACCGGAGAGGAGAATATCTAATGAATGACGAACAAAAATCACAGCTTCAACAGAGACTCTCCTATCTCACTGCTGAAGACCTGGTCAGTTTCTTTCACTAACTTTTGGGGGTGGAACAAAGCACCATTTACTTAATTTTTTAAGCTTTATATAAATAATTTTTACACAATAAATAAGTCATGTTTTTCACATTTGTTTAAATTATCATAGTTTTAAATGTGATCATTAATTTTTTTTATAATGGAGTTTCATACATAAAAGATAGGGATGTTAACGATTCACTCAAATCACAGTGCAATACAATTTACGATACTGATTTCACAATACGATTTTCTCAGGATTTTTAAAAACATTTTTTTTAGACAAAATGAGTTTTAAGGCAAATTTTATAAATGAAAAGGTGTCCTTTTATTATTGCTTGGACAAAATGCTGCACATTTCTTTGTGAACATTTATTGAAATATGTCAAATAACACATTTAAATTAAAGTTTTAAAACATAAATAAAAACACAAATAAAGAAATCTCCCCATATTAAAAAAAAAGCGGTGTTGCTTGTCCACTTTCAATTTGAAATTAGAGGCAACCACTGTATTTTAATCACAAACAAAAATGGTGAGCAGTGTTTATTCTAAATTCGACTATAATTTTGAAATTTTAAGCAAAAACAAAGAATGGTTTGACTTTAGGTTTGTAAATCTTTACTACATAAAACATTTGAACGAAACAAGCAGCAGACGGGGTGAATGAGAAGGCAAATTCACTCTCTGCCAGCAGGTGGCGCTTATGGAACAGCGAAAATATAGCTTTACTTTGCTACAGCTGTAAACAAAGCAGCTACTTTAATACATGTTATACAGAGGCAAGATGAAAAGAAAACAAGAAAAGGAAATTTCCCCTCAGAGATGCATTCATATAAACTCCCACTTCTAACTGTATCGCGATTCGTTTAACTTCTCAACCAATTTGAATCGTCACATGTTTGTATTGATTTTTAACCTGCTCTGGATGCATCAGTACATCCCTAATAAAATATATTTAAAAAGTAGAAAAGACAGACAGTGGGAAAAGTTTCTAAATAGTGATTATTTATTTCTTACATGACTTCATAGAATCCAAACCCAGAAAAGGACAAGCCTCCTTGCAACAACCAGGAACTGGAGGACTGTGACATGTTTCCAGAGGACAGTTCTACACTGATGCGCTTTGATGGTGCCACTCTGAAGCCCACCAATGTGGTAAGGCCATAGAAATACAATAGGCTGGCCAGGATGGAGCCTCAAAGTCCAGATGTTGTCTGTAATTGGTCAGATATATTTTGCAACGTCATTATTTAGCTGTAAATTATTGTCCAGACCAGTGTTGCCAAGTTTGCGGTTTTCACACTAATTGGGCTACTTTAAAGGAACCGTATGTAGGATTGTGGCCAAAACTGGTACTGCAATCACTTTCAAAATACTGTAGAACGGCGTATCCCCTCCCCCTCCCCCCTGACTCGAGGTTGCCAGCTAAGCTGCAGGATTCCGCAGGAACGTAGGCTGCTACAAGGAGCTTCCAATGGCAAGTGACGAGTCCTACACAATAAGTTTTTATGCTTCACGAGAGATGTTTTGCGAAGTAATTATGTGTCGCAAAAATGTACTAAGGGTGATTAGCCAAATATTTCGTAAAGATGTACTGTAATACCACATTTCAGTCGGAACATAGATTGTTTTTATACCGTGCTAGTGGTGTGATATAAAGCTTTTTATGAACGCATTTAGCACGGGCGACCGTGGAAAATCCACTGTGTACGGAAGCTTCGATTCATAACAAGGTCTTTTAGGTTTCGTAACTTTATACATGTTTTCTCCGACACGTTCGTAGCTGCAGCTGTAACTAGAGCAGAGCTGGCAACCCGGATGACGAAACTCTGCTGACTTCGTGATTGGTAGATAGCTGGAGGGTGGCGCCTCAGACCAAAACGCAACATGACAACATCAACATCAGTTGAGGGCTGCAACTTTCACTTTTAAATGACAATATCCTGGCCGGACCACTGTTGTCAGTGATATAAGCGACCACAATAATGTAATATTTAGCCCTTGGAATGCAAATTTTACCAGGGGAAACCTGCCAAAAAACTTGTATTTTACCCCCCGAAATGCAAATGGGCTAGTTTTGAAGTTTTTAGTAGCGATAGGGCGGGTGTGGTTGTGAAAACCTGGCAACCCTGGTCCAGCTCCAGACCATGGTTAAAGTGCTCTGAGTGCTCTGTCTTAACTAGTAACATGTAAAAACAACAAGTACCATTTGACATACATGTTAAGATTTTTGGTTTCCAAACTTTACTGTGTCTTCACATCTGTAGATTCATAATTTATTACTGTTCATTTATTATTGAGCACCAGCATGTTGGTGTCCTGAGAAACCATTTATATCACTTACAGGACAAGCTCTGCCCATGAAGAAAAAAAAAACTGATCTGACGTGATCTTAAAGATTTCATTGCATTTAGATCAGTGTTTGAATTCCTACTGACCTATCGCAACTGTTATCTTGTTTAAGTTCCCATAAGAGGCTCCGGATCTGTGCTGTCATGTTGAAATGTAATGCATCTTGAAATAAGCTGTGCTGTAAGAGGGTGCGAGTGCAGAAGCACAATATTGATTTTTCTCTCCTGGCGTCTCGTGCTGCGAGTAACATTCCTGCACTTGAATGTTCTGCACAATCTAGCACAGACTGTGTCTTTGACATGCAATCAAAGGATCAGTCACCCAAAAGTGAAGTGGCTGAAAGCAAAGTCAGTAATATTATGATGGTTAAGGATTTTAACAGCTCTTTCATGCTAGAAATCTCAGTATTTAATTGCAAGAAATAAAGTCCTCAAATAGTGGCTTTTATTCTAGATGCAGCTGTGCTAATCAAGCCATGTCACTCTATTAATTTAGTATGTGGATTAAGTATACTGTACCTGTTCGTTCAAAACAGAATGAAAGCCTAATTACACTTGATTATGAATAGTTAGTAAATAATATCTTTTGAAATCCAGGGGTTCTTTAGTCTTTAATATATACAATAATAGTAGGGGAATTAATCGCATTAATTAATTTTGAGAAAATTAACTCTTTTACATAACTACATATTTAATTTATACACTACCAGTCAAAAGTTTTTGAACAGTAAGATTTTTAATGTTTCTTAAAGAAGTCCAGGGTTCCTACGGGTCCTTGAAATTCTTGAAAGTTTGTGAATCTGAAAAAAAATTTTCAAGTCCCTGGAAAGTTTTTGAAAATAGACATTCATAGATACAGGTCCTTGAAAGTGCTTGAATTTATTTATTTTGTGCAAAGAAGTTTTCTGGAAAAAACTCCATATTTTATTATTCCCTCAGGTCCGCTAATGTGTTATTTCGCCAACACTTTGTGGCCTGTGTATACTAGCTTTCTTGATTTACGTTACACGTATTTACGCGCTACGTTGTGTGTTGTACATTGGCATGGCGTTCATGCATGCACGAAACTACTATGATGGTACCTCAATGTTTCACAGACACACCGTGAAACATCGCAAAAAATGGGCTGTGAAATTGTAGCAGTGTGTCTTACAGTCCTTTAATTTAAGGGTATTGGACCTGGAAAGTTCTTGAAAGGTCCTTTTTTTTGTTTATTTGTTTTACCCAAATAATTTTGAAATATTTTTACTATCTAAAATAACTTTTTTTATTCAAATATATTTTAAAATGTTATTTATTCCTATGAGTTCAAAGCTGAATTTTTAGCTTCATTACTCCAGTCACATGATTCTGATTTGCTGCTCCAAAAAATTATTATGTCAAAGAATCCTGAAAATGTACTCATCTGTTTTAAATATTGATAATAAAAATAATACTACTACTAAATGTTTCTTGAACAGCAAATCAGCAATATTAGAATTATTTCTGAAGGATCATGTGACACTGAAGACTGGAGTAATGATGCTGAAAATGTAGCTTTGATCACAACATTAAATTACATTATAGAATACATTCACATAGAAAACAGTTATTTTAAATACTAAAAATATTTCAGAATTTTACACTTTTTGCTGTACTTTGGATGAAATAAATGCAGGTTTGGTGAGCAGAAGAGACTTATTTTAAAAAAGATTAAAAATCTTATTGTTCAAAACCTTTTGACTGCTAGTGTATGTAAATAGATATTGTGTCTAGTTCACCCAAAAAATATAATAATTCTGTCATTATTTACGTCATATTTACAAACCCTCACGTCCTTTCTTTCTTTTGTAGAACATAAAAGATGATATTTTGAAAGATGTTGGTAACCAAACTGTTTTGGGTTTCTTTGACTTCCATTGTATGGAAAAAAAAAAAATACAGAGACAATTCTGAAATGATCTTTTTTATGTTCCGCAGAAGAAAAAACTTATATATGTTTGAAACAACATGAGGGTGAGTAAATAATGACGGAATTTTCATCCCCTTTAATGCCTTTTTAAAACCCTTAAATCTAATTAAATTATTTATGCAATTGAAATTGTAAATGTAAACTTCTGAGCTTCAATAAATGTTCTGGTAATATATCTACATGTATCTAAATATTTCAATATTACAGTATTCTAAACCCTGCTTGGAAGGCTATGTTTAATTATGATTTTTATAATCTTCTGTCTTTCATTTATAGTAGGTTTACTATTTCTGGTGAAGCAAAATAATAAGTGGTTGCAAATCTGCTTGACACTTAAATTACCATTTACATTTATTTGTTTGGCAGAAAAATGAATGCAAGGCTTTTTACTCTGTATTTATTTTTATTTTTTTATCATTATTATAATTATTAACAACTACAACAATAATTATCATCATCATTATTTCATGGCAGTTGTTTTTCATTGCTTTTCATTTTTTGTCTGTACATGCAGTACATTTTGTAAAGGCTTTCAGAGTTTTTTCTTTTGCCATAGAATAGGATTCCACGTAGAATCCCTCCCCCACCACCCCCCATCATTTCCTGTCTTCCTCTCACTTCTAAATCACTTACATTGATGCAGCGAAACACACTGACCTTTTCTGAGTGCACTCGCTCACAGATCGCAAAGCCGCCTCTCTCCTGGTTCTGATGAGAGCTTTTCCCGTGTCGACCTCTTCAGAGATTTCAGATTGCATGTTTGTGTCCCTCAGCTGGGTGCTGGAGCAGACCTGAAAGAACTTGTATTTCTTTTTGTGTTCCTGTAGAGTGGCACCTCTCCTTTGAGAGACACACTCGTCTTTCAACTCGAAGCCACGACGGCAATGAGTGAAGGAGAGGGTTGACATTTACTGTATATTTGAATGATGTGATCTCAAGAGCTCCTCACCACAGTTTGAGATAAGCAAAGTGCTTTTCCGTTAAATATAGATACTATTATGTTGGAGATGCGATGATGGATGGTTATTTTAATATTTGTTGCCATGAGATTTGTAGTAATGCATTGTTCAAATGCTACTTTTGCACTTGACATGGTTAAATGAGAGACTGTCACTTCAACTGTCACTTGGGGCCCGGGGATTTTATTTTATTTATTTATTTATTTATTTTTCTTAAGTTGTATGACTTTCTCTGTGGAACAAAAAAGATGTATAAAAAAAAAGGTTCTAAATCAAAAACCACAAGAAATAAAACCAAAATAAAATAAACATTGACTGAAATAAAGTATAACATTTTAACCTAATACATTAAATATAAAATTAGAAAAATATTAACTTAATTTTTAATCTAGTTGCATTTCCATTTAGTTTAAGTTAATGTACTAAAACTAAAACTGAAATAATAAAATAACTGAAAATGACAAAAAAAAAAAAAACCTAAACTAAATTACTTAGAATTACTAAAATTAAAATGACTAAATATCTAACTAAAATCAATAAATATAGTACCTAAACTTTTACAGTGGAAAATTATAATAAATATAGTATCTCAGTTATATTAGCATTATCATCATAGAATAATGATTTTATTTTTCTTGTGAACTGTGATGTATTAATCATTTGCTGTTGCAAATTCTGCTGTTTTAAGTTTTTACACCAAGGTAAAGTTTTCTAGCTGGCTGACAAACACGTTTTTTTTTTTTTTTGTGGTGTTGTTGTTTTGTGTGTGAAAATATTGGTATGCCAAGTAAAAATCTGAACTACAGGCCAGCAGAAAAAAAAATCCTTATTGTTGAGCTCTTCACAACTGCTGCGTTCATGAATTAAACATGAGACTGTGTGATTTTCTTGTATAGCCGTTCTGGCACAGCCAGGTGCCCATTTGTGGAGAGCCATAAACATTTCGACCTCTCACTGAGAGACCAAACAGTAACAAGTGTAACACTGAACATAATGAAACAAAGGTTTTAAGGGCCTTTATTTTAAGATGTGTTTCATTATCGGTCCTCCTGTTCTCTCTGTGTGCTGCTGTTGACGCCATAAATGTGCACACCGATGGGGTCGGTTACATTCGTTCTCATAAACAATACAGGAACACGTTTCAAAATCCCCTCATAATTACAGTCTAGAGAACATGACTTTTTTTTGTTTTTTTTTTTCTTCTTCCCCAGTGAAAATGAGTGGTGACAATTGATAACTGGACTGTAATTGCCTTAGGAAAACTTAATATTGTACTAATTATTTTATTTTTATATTTAAATTTTTTTATTATATTTATTTATGCTTTGTTTATGTGAAACCTTGATACTTTTGTTTTGTTCTTTTTTTTTGACATTATTTGACAATATAAAGTTTAAAAGAACAGCATTTATTTGAAATAGAAAATTTTTGCAACATTATGTCTGTCAGTTTTCATCAAATTGGTGAAAATGAGTATTCAAACCCTTAAAATGTGTTTGGACAGCTGATATTTGCTCAGGAGCATTCATATTTTGCTTGTAGATGTTACTACACTTTGAGTAAAGTTAACCTGTGGCAAATTCAATTGAATGGGTATGACTTGGAAAGGCAAAGGTCAAACAGCTGAAAATGCATATCGGAGCAAAAACCAAGCCCTAAGGTCAAAAAACTGCCTGTAGAGCTCAGAAACAGGATTGCATCAAGCCACACATCTGGGGAAGAGTTCAGAAAAAATTCTGCTTCATTGTAGGTTCACAAAAGAATGTAGTCTCCATTACCTTTAATGGAAGAAGTTTGAAATAACTAGGACTCTTCGTAGAGCTGGCAACCTGGCCAAACTGAGCAATTGATGACTTATTAGACTGGTGACCAAGAAGCTGATGGTGACTCTAGTTGAGCTCCGTGGTCATATGTGGAGATAGGAGAAACCTACAGAAGAACAAACATCACTGTAACACTCCACTGATTTGGGCTTTATGGTGGTGTGGCAAGACTCAATCCTCTCCTCAGTGGCGACACATGAAAAAGCACATTAGGAATTTCCAAAAAAGCACATAAAAGACCCTCAGATTGTGAGAAACAGGATTCTCTGGTCTGATGAATCTTGAGTTCAAGCATCATATTTGAAGGAAACCAGGCACTGCTCATCACCTGCAGAGTGCCATTCCAAAAGTAAAGTGTGCTGGTATCAGCCTCCTGCTGTGAGGCTGTTTTTCAGTGACGCGGACTGAGGGACTCATCAGAGTAGAAGGAAAGCTCACTGTACCAAAATATTGTGAAAGCCTTAATGAAAACCCAGTCCAGAGCATTCAGAACTTCAGACTGGGCAGAAGATTCACATTCCAACAGTGACAATTACCCTAAGCACACAACAAGAGTGGCTTATGGATAACTCTGTGAATGTAGTTGAGTGACCCAGCCAGAGCCTTGGCTTGAACACAATCAGATATTTCTGGAGAAACCTGAAAATGTGTGTCTGCCCCCATCCAACCTGACAGAGCTTGAGGAAAAGAATGGCAGATATTTGGCAAATGCAGATGTGCAAAGCTTGTTGCATCAAACCAAAAGACTTAAGGCTGTAAAGGTGCTTCAGCTAAGTACTGAGTTAAGGGTATGAATACTTATGCAATGTACTTTTTTTCAGTGTTTTATTTTTAAGAAATTGTAACAATTTTGTTTTTGCTTTAACATTATGGTTTATGGAGTATACACCGATGTGGAAAAAAGTCATTTAAAGCTGTTTAACATAAGGCAGCAACATAGAACGTTACAAAAAAAATATTAAGGGGTATGAATACTTTTGCAAGACTGTGTATGTATGTATGTATGTATGTATGTATGTATGTATGTATGTGTGTGTGTGTGTGTGTGTGTGTGTGTGTGTGTGTGTATATATATATATATATATATATATATATATATATATATATATATATATATATATATATAACATAATATAATATAATATAATATAATATATTTTATATATATATATATATATATATATACAGGAAATGTTCTTTTTCTAAATTGTTTTTTTTTTTTTTTTGATTGTTTTTTGATAAATCGAGTAATTAAACTAATTCCAAACGCAGATCTGTTGAGACAGGTTTATAGGGGTATTTTAGCTTTTTTTTTATGTGTAAACAACAGTGGTGACAATTTTAATATGCATTTAAGCATCTGGAACTGTCACCAGTTGTGAATAACAGCTGCCTCATACTGCTCTGAATTTAATATGCAGTTACCAGTGAGCAGTGCAAGATGAGATTTCCAAAATGGCATTTTTAAGGAGATGTTGGCAGCCAGCAAGTGCATAGTGCAGAGGTGCAAAGACATCACTGAGAAGTCATAACACTTATCATTTTCAGTACAACATGAAAACGGTTGTGATTCATAACAAGAAAGACATTTCACATCATGTCTGTGACGATAAATGCTGGTTGACTTACAGCTGCTACCATCTTGCATTGCTGTTGTTTACTCTTGACGTTTCAATCCTGCTGTCGTTTCAGATGGGCGCTTCATAATTGGCTCTTTTTATGAGAATATGTATGGAGATCTTTTCCTTTCTCATATCATTTTTTGCATGAGTGATTGCATAATAGACAGACAGTACAATGAAAAATTGACTCAAAAGAATTCACCATCCATTCATATCCATTCTGCTTGCCAGCTCCCGTTTCTACTGAGAAGATACAATGTGAAATCTTTAAACACATCTTTAGACACACACAGAGAATATAGTTTTGGTATAGTTTTAGGCAGAGCTGGTCTTTTGCATATGCTTTAGACATTTTTAGATCATTTACATTTATATATAAATTATGCAATTATCCTGACCAATTTATAAAAAGTCTAACTATAATTGGAACAGTTTCTTGAGTGCAAAATCCACATATCATAATTCTGAATGATCAACTTTGCCATCACAGGAATAATTTACATTTTAAACTATAGTTATTTTAACTTGTAGTAATATTTCAAAATATTACTGCTTTAACTATATATTTTTTTAATCAAGTAAATGCAGCCTTGGTGAGCATAATGGACAAATTTCAAATACGTTAAAAAGTCCTACTGAAACTTTTGAATGGGTAGATATCATTGTTTTAGTTTTTTTTATTTATTTATTTATTTTTTTTTTAAACAGATCATTTTGAATTATTTACATGCTTTTTCTTGAACTTTAGGTGAGCCTTGGAAGCCACCAGTTCCTTTTCTCCGTGCATATTGACCCATCTGAGATGCCTGCTTTCTGCTTACGGCACGACGTTGATGCATTGCTCTGGCAGCCCCGTCCCAACCAGGACGATATATGGGAGCACATTTCAACATTTAACGCGCTCGGTAAGGCCAGTTATATGTGATTAATGTGTTTTAACAACCTGAGGCAAACAGCTCCTTTTTTCTATCCCAGTTTAATGTGCAATTGAGAAAATATTTTGCACACAGTTATTCTTATACAGAAAATCTTGATTTTTATTTCCATTCAGGTTATGTTCAGGCTTCGAAACGTGATAAAAAGTTCGCAACCTGTGCCCCCAACTTTTCCTACGCTGCTCTTTGCGAGTGCCTCAGGCGTGTGTTCATTTACCGGCAGCCCTCGCCGGTCGACACGGTACTCTTCAACCGGAAGCAGGGTCGGCAGGTCGGGCAGGTCGCCAAACAACAGGTAGCCAATCTGGACACCAATGACCCTGTGCTTGGATTCAGGGCCACTAACGAAAGACTGTTCGTCCTGACTGCAAACAACCTGTTTGTGCTGAAAGTGAACAATTAAGATTCTCTAATTTTTCTGCTGGATGAATGGACACTTTTGCTTCAAGGTTGGTCAGGGGCCATTTGAGGGCCGTATGACATGACTCGTATTTCAAAACCAAGTTGGTATGAACTCCTCTTATGTATCGGCGTGTCTTTGTATGTTAGTATTTGTCTTTATATGTACATAAAACGTTAAGAATGAAACACGTTCATATGCCCTCTAGAGACGCAATCTATAGCATGAATGTCATTCGAATGTAAAACAGATAGATAAAATAAATAAGCATATGTGAGACCACGTCTGTTTTCCTCTCTTAGCGTTTTATTTACATTTTGACCACAATCTATGCAGAAGTTAGAAAGTATTTACATATACCGTTGTTTTGTTCCCTGCAGACCACAACCCCATCAGAACAAACCTGCGACCCTTTTTGACAAAGCAATTATTTCACCAGACATGAGTCAGCAGTCAAAGATCAGCAGATACCAAATGCCATGAGACTGCATCAAAGTTGGAAAGGCAGGTGTGACGCATTTCAGAAAATTGCCTATATTACTGTCTCATACGTTTAAAATAATAATAATTTAATAACGTATAATAACGTAACTTAAACAATATTTTAAATTGTTAAAAAATTCTCCATAAATGTATATATTAATTCAGCATTTGTGACCGTGAACCACAAAACCAGTCTTAAGTAGCACACGTATATTTGTAGGAATGACCAAAAATACAATTTATGGGTCAAAATTTCTTTTATGCTAAAAATCATTAGGCTTTGAAGTAAAGATCATGTTCCATGAAGATATTTTGTAAATTTACTACCATAAATATATCAAAACTTAATTTTTGATTAGTAATATGCATTGCTAAGAACTTCATTTGGACAACTTTAAAGGTGATTTTCTCAATATTTTTTTTTTTTTTTTTGAATCCTCAGATTCCATATTTTCAAATAGTTGTATCTCGGGTCAAATATTGTCATATCGAACAAACCATACATCAATGGAAAGCTTATTTATTCAGCTTTCAGATTTTGTATAAATCTCAATTTCTAAAAATTTAACCTTACGGGTCCAGGGTCACATTTTATTATATAAGCATGTATTTGTGTGTGTGTGTGTAAAATCAAATAAAATGCTGAATATATGTAGGAATGTTTTTAAATAAATAAATAAACATATATAAATAAATAAATAAATAAATATATATATATATATATATATATATATATATATATATATATATATATATATATATATTTATTTATTTATTTATTTATATTTATTTATTTATTTATTTAAAAACATTCCTACATATATTCAGCATTTTATTTGATTTATTTGATTGAACCTAATAGAAAAGGGAAAAATGTCAAAAATAAGTTTTTTTAAAAAAAAAATATTTGTTATACTTATCCAGGGTCACATTTTATTATATAAGCATGTATTTATGTGTGTGTGTGTGTGTGTGTGTGTGTGAGTGTGTAAAATCAAATAAAATGCTGAATATATGTAGGAACGTTTTTAAATAAATATATATATATATATATATATATATATATATATATCCAAAAATAATTTAAAAAAAAATGAATAAATGAAAATCATTAAATTAAAATGTGATATATATATATTTTTTTTAAATAATTTTTTGATTATTATTATTTAAATGTTATATATCAGTGCCAATAGCATCATGGGTAGTGCAATGACTTCCTGTCCAAATACTGTCCTAACCTAATAGAAAAGGGAAAAATGTCAAAAATAAGTTTTTTAAAAAAAATATTTGTTATACTTATTTGCAGAAGATTCTAGGTTTGACTCCTGGCTGGCTCGCCAAAAAATTGTGGTAGAAATTCCCCTATGCATTTGACTTAAGCTGAGCTTTGTCTCCTGACACCAAACTTTCAGCTACTCAATGCTTAAGAGAGTATCACTCTGAGTCAGATGACATCTCGCCCCATGACCATTATCACTTAGGATTAAGATCTCTAATGCTCACTATTACCTTCTGTGCAGCAGTAACCAGACAGACTCCAGATGATGCCTTGTAATCTATATCTAAATATGCTTTTAATCACGGTTGGATGACCTCATCTCATTCACAGAGAATCCCACCAGCAATAAAGATACAACAGTTTAAAGGTACATAGCAAAAATAACATTGTCATACGAAATCATTCCCCTCTAATATGATTGGTTCGTTAATATGTCAAATCATCATCCCCCCCTCTTCTGTGACTGATTACTTCATCTTATTCCAAATCACAATGCATATGGCAACTAATATTTTCCGCCAGATGTCTAGACGTTCATTATTGCAACGTTTCTAAAAGTTAGAACATTTTGTTCTTCAAAACGTACTTAAAAAGTTAGGCCTGCAGAGAAAGGAGAATGTTACTCATCATTTATGATCAACTGATTTAATTATTAATTTTAAAATGATTACATTCAGAATTTCCTTCACAATACATATACATGTACTGAACCACCAAGCAACATATTCTTACAGTCTCTCGTGTTTTTCTTTGGGTTTGCAGTTAATCTTTAGGTCTGTTCAGACAGTTGCATGGTTGTTTTTCCCCCTGTGTTACGGCCCTTTCAAATACAATTTGTCAGGATCCAAAGAGATGTGCCTGGGAGATAGATCTGCCTTAGCTGTTTTGTTTAGCGGGATGAACCTTATTTGTTCAGGCCTTAGATTAAATCATTTGTTTGTGATTAAATTAGCCTGTGATGTTTGGATTCATTATCTGCACCAGAATCACTGGACAGCTGAGAGGAAGATCTGTGCGTTCTTCTAATGCATGTGGAGATGTTGTTTTCTGACTGTGGTGTACATGGACAGTCAGGTGATGCTCTTACATGAGTGAAGGCTGTTTGTTTTAACCATTTTAGACATATTTCTAAATTTTATATTTAAACTATTATATATTTCATATATTTTTATTATTTGTTTATTTATGTGTAGGCCAGTAGCATTTTAGAACACATTTATGGACAAACTAAAATGTTTACTTTAAACTAGGACTGCTATATCTCTGAGACCATTATGGAAAATGCTTCAGTGTAACCTGTGTGTTCAAGGCACACTGGTGTGTTTCAAAAGAATCTTTGTGGTTGAGATGAGATCCATCTTCTCAAGTGCCATTTTATATGGGATCCATGAACCTTATGAGAAAGATGTGTGACGATAGCCTCATATCCACCCAGTAACAAGGATGTTTCATAAGAAAGCAACCTTATTCTCTTTTTTTATTTTTTTTCCATTTTCAGGTCCTTCCGTGGTTTTATTTTAGAAACTCTTTATTCATGAACAAAGCAACCATGGTCATTTTGAAGCAGAATGACGTCACAAGACACTGGTAAACAGAAAACCAGACATTATATAACCACAGGAAATAGCCTACATTTGCTTAATGGATGAACTATTCTCCGGAAGCCGTTTTGGAGGTCGGTGTCTTATGACTGCGCACCGTGTTTGGCGTGCGCTGAATTTATTAACAACAAAGCGAGTGAGCTTCTCTCAGGTGTTGATATATTTATACACCCCGGGAACGCTGCATCAGCTTGTGTGCCCTTGTTTTCCCTCTTTGAATTCGGCACCTGTAGTATACGCTTTGAACGCGCATCTCTCTTCATGTATTATTACCGAACAATCCTAAAGGATTAAACTCTCGTCTGGAGAGTGGATGTGTCTCATGCGGAAACTGCAGTAGTATTAAAACAACAACAACATGGTTATAAGTGGAAATGTACTGTAGATAACCCATTTATTTTAAGCTCCTATATTAATTAACCGCTAAACTCTCCAAGTGTCCAAACATAGCCTGAGGGCCAGTCGATAAGGTACTGCTCTGTATTGCATTATGGGGAATTCAAGGATGCATTAGCTTACCCTTGGGTGCAAACATGCTTGTTTTGCAATGCATTTCTGTTTTGGATGTGAAATGGCTGCTTGGCTTCACTTTTAATGTGGAGTTTCAAAGGAAGGTACTGGAGATGTTAATAAAATAATAACCTCAGTAGGCGTTGTGCTTTATGGCGCTGTCAACTTCAGGGACTCGCTATAACCACCAGCAGCAGTGAAGACTTCTGGATATTATTAAATTCCATATTTCACTCTCATTGATGTATGGAAGCCATTTTTGCCACTGAATAAAAAATAAAAGGTAATTTTGACTTTTTATCCCACAGTTCTGACTTATTTTCTCGCAATTACAAGTTTACATCCTTTTTTTTTTTTTTTTTTTTACGTGATAGCCTACAAACTTGTGATTACAAACTCACAATTCTCAGAATTGTGAGATATAAACTTGCAATTGACTATAACTCGCAATTGTGAGTTTATATCACTCAATTCTGAGAAAAAAAGTCAGAAATGAGTTTATATCTCACAATTCTGACATTTTTTTTCAGAATTGCGTGATAACCTATAAACTGGCAATACAAACTCACAATTCTGACTTTTTCTCAGAAATGTAAGATATAAACTCACAATTGCAAGTTATTGTCAGAATTGCGAGACATAAACTCAAATAAAATCAGGGTTGCGAGATATGAACTCAATTCTGACCTTTTCTCAGAACTGCTTGTTTATCTCTCACAATTGTTTATTACACGTAATTGCGAGTTAAGTCAGAATTGTGAGATACAAACTCACAATATTATCAAAAATATATATTTTTTTTCCCCTAAAGATTGAACTTTATAACTCACAATTTCAAGTTTATTTCTCACAATTCTGAGAAGTCGGAATTGCGAGATATAAACTTACATTTTTTTCTCTGAATTGCACGATAGCCTACAAACTTGTAATACAAACTCGCGATTCTGAGAAATAGAGTTGCAAGATATAAACTCACAATTGTGTTGTACAGTCAGAATTGAGAACTTTTTCTCTCAGAGTTTATATCTCACAATTGTCACTTTCTCAGAATTGCTTATATCTCACAATTCTGACTTATTACATGCAATTGCGAGTTAAGTCAGAATTGTAAGATATAAACTTGCTATTCTGAAAACATATCTTTTTTCCCTCTGAAAATTGGACTCAGAATTGTATTTTTATCTTGCAAATCTGACTTTATTGCTCACAAATGTGAGTTTATATCTTGCAATTCTGACTTTATTACATGCCGTTGTGAGTTTAGTCAGAATTGAGAGACAAAAACTCGCGATTCTGAGAACAAATCTTTTTTTTTTTTTAATAACTCATAATTTCAAGTTTATTTCTGACAATTCTGCACTGTAAAAAAATTACTGAATTTAACAGTAAAAAACTTTTAAAATGCTACAGTAAAAACCTGTTAAATGGTTAACGGTAAAAGACTGTAACATTTACAGTGAATAACCGTAAATTGACATTCCCAGAATTCCCTGTTACTTTTTTTTTTTTTTTTTGTTTAAATAACTCTTTCTTCTTAGTTTTTCCTTAGCAGTTTTGTACATTAGGGTTGTATGTTACATCTAATGTTGTTAAAATAATGTTTATTGCATTATTTCAGTTTCATGTGTGTTGCCATGATGGTGTTTAGTGTTTGTGTGAATGACACTGTGCACCTTCTATATATGTTAATAATTAAAAGCTGTTTGTGATGGGCTTTGGTTCATCATGTGACTTTCTCATCACCACCTGCTTTTGGTGGTTATCAGTATATTACACAGGTACAAAACAGATTTCAGTACTTCAATAGGTTGGTACATTAACATTATATCAGTTAATGAAATTACGGTATTTGCCTGTAAATTTAAGTGAAAACCATAAAACGTAAAATATTGCTACCATATTTTTTATGGTAAAATTCCGGCAACCACAGCTGTCGTTTTTTTTACCGTACATTTTACAGATTTTTTTTTTACAGTGTGAGAAAAAAGTTTTTATCTTGAAATTCTGACTTTATGACTCACAATTGTGAGTTTATATCACGCAATTCTGAGAATAAAGTCAGAATTGAGTTTAAATCTTGCAATTCTGATTATTTTATTTCTCAATATTGCGTGATAGCCTACAAACTGGTAATACAAAAGTTTTTTCTCAGAATTGTAAGATATAAACTCACAATTGCAATTTATTGTCAGAATTGCAAGATATAACCTTGCAATTGCAAGTTATAAAGTCAGTATTGCGAGAAATAAACTTGCAATTCTGAGAAATAATGTCAGAGTTGCAAGATATAAACTCACAATTCTGAGTTTTTTCTCAGAATTTTGAGCTAATATCTCGCAGTTGTGACTTTTTTCTCAGAATTGCTTATATCTCACAATTCTGACTTTATTACATGCAATTGTGAGTTAAGTCAGAATTGTGAGATGTAAACTCACAATTGTGACAACAACTTTTTTCCCTTGAAAATTGGACTTTATAACTCGCAATTTCGAGTTTATTTCTCAAATTCTGATAAAAAAAAGTCAGAATTGCGGGTTTTCTCACAGTTCTGACTTTATAACACAACTGCAAGTTTATATCTCACAATTATGAGACAAAAAGTCAGAATTGCGAGTTTATATTATGCATTTCGCAAATTCACAATACCTTTTTTCTTTTTTTTTTATTCCGTGGCGGAAACAGGCTTCCATATTGATGTGACAAAACAACATTGAAATAGTTATATGCTACGTGTTTTTTATGTTTTTGAAAGCAGATTTTTTTTTTTTTTACCAAAGTTACAGTGATATTGTGAAATGTTATTACAGTTTAAAATAACTGTTTTCTGTTTAAATATATTTTAAAATGTAAATTATTCCCATGATTTTAAAGCATCGAGACGCAGTCTTCAGTGTCACATGATCCTCCAGAAATTCTAATTAGTGGTCAGTTATTAAATAATTTACTGTATTTTTGATAAAATAAATGTGGACTTGATAAGCATAAAAGACTTCTTTCAATTGATTGTTAAAAAACGTGTTTATGACACAGTTTTGATAACGTTTAACTGGATGATCATATACATAACATAGGATAAAAATATGTGGTCCTTTTTGTATTTGCTTGGATTTTTGTCTGTTGTCATAAAGTCACAACAGTAGCCGAATACAGTCTGCTTAAATAATGCTGTAAATATTAAAATTTGAGTAGCAATTCCAAGTAACAACTTAAGTGTTCTGAGATCTTTTGTTTGAGCTGTGGTTTATATTAAGCAATTTTTCTTGGGGAAATTTATGAGTGTTCTCCGAATAGCTTATTTAAGCAGATTGTGCTTGTCTTGATATTTTTGATGTCCAATTTACTCAGAAATCCAAGCCAATCATATACAAGAATCTTCTAGTTCAGTAGACCTCTGAGTTATGTGGTGGTCTAGCTCATAAAATAAACTCTCTTATTTTGTACTTTTGGCTGCGGTTGAAAATCAGCTGATTAGCTCTGGGTTATAATACTGCATGTCATAATAAATTGTTATTTTAGATGTGAGATGTTTTTGAGAAAAAAGCGAGGGGGGAAAACTATGAATTGATGAGAAAGATGAAAAGAGAGAAGCAGGAATAAATGAGGTATGAAAAAGAGTTGTAATGGATGTATTAATCTCAAGAACAACTTATTTTCTGGCCTATTAATTTCAGACTGAATATGCTGTGTAATAAAATAAGGTCTTGTTCTGTGGTTAAAAAAAAGAGAATGCAACTTCATCAAAGCTTTTATAGGTGACACCAAAGCCAAGTTAATATAATTACAGTCCTTTTTTCCTCCAGTAGATCATATCTTTTGTAAATGATTACGTCTGGGGAGAAAATGTGTGAACAAAGGGGAACAATGACATTGAACAAAACTGTGGGCTTTGGCACAGTGTTTTGTGTAATGAAATGATTTAATGTTTTAATGGCATCTTGTTGGATGTAGACCGAAACACTAAAGAGGTTCCACTTTAGATTTAACATTCTTGGATGAATGTCAAGAAACCTGTCAGGAATATTTCCAAGGCTCAATATATATATATATATATATATATATATATATATTTTTTTTTTTTTAATTATTTATTTTAATAATAATAATAATTATTATTATTATTATTATTATTATTATTATTATTATTATTATTATTATTATTATTATTATTTTTGCATTGTGACTTTATTTGCAAGAAATTTTATACTTGTAAATGTAAATGTATATGTATAATGCATAGGTTTAATTTTTAATCAGTTATGTATTTTATATTTATGCATTATATTTCAATTCTACATAATGTATAATTTAATAATTAATCATTTATAAATACATTATTTATTATTTCAATATTTATTATTTGATTTGCAAATATGTTTGCATTTTGGTGTGAAATGTGACCTGCAATTGATAGGTTTACATGTCTACGTGTGCAAGCGAGTAAAGGGATGTGACAAAATTAGCCCGTTGCCATTATAATGAATGCAGCACAGTGACAGGAGGAGTGTGGTCTGCAGGGCAGATAGATTGTAGCTCAGTGATAATCATATCAAACTGAATGTTTCAAATTATGGCTTTCTCAACAAGTCTGAAAGCTGTTAGAAAGACTATAGTGAGCAATTTGCACAATTGCTGGTTGTAGGTTTATATTTAGAGCTACGCTTTAATGAGTGTAATCTACAGTATATTCTGAAGGTCATATATGCTGCTGTTGAAGCGTGTGTAGCTTTCTTTTGTCCTAGATTTTATGTTGGAATGCACAGCATGAAGCTAGTTATGTCTACTAGAGGCCTTTTTCCATCGTCTCACAAATGACAGATTAAAGCGGACAGGAAGTGAGATGACGTCTGAGTGGGTCACCATTATGGGACCCTGTTTTTTTGCACAATGCTGAGAGTAATGGTTTTGCTCAATGAAATCTCTTCTTTTCGTGCTGTTCTGAAAACTAGCTGCGTAACACGGATCTATCCTGACGCGTATGTTCCTCATTGACAAAAAGCTAAATTTGTTTTCTATAAAAGCAACTTCCACTTTCTTATTTTGCTTTTTTGTTTGTGAATGTCATCATTATCAGACACAGGAAGAAGGAGATGGACCACTTGTAGAGAAATAAATAAAAGAAAACACAACAGTAACTGTACGCTGAATAAAACAATTTGTTGAGTCAACTTAAAATAATTTGTTACCCTGCTGCCTTAACATTTTAAGTTCAGTCAACTCAAATAAGTTTAATCAACTTGAAATGTTCAGTTGTGCTAAGTGACAACTTAGATATTTGAGTGGACTAAACTAAAAATTTGGTTAAAAGCTGGGCTTGTTACCCAGCTGCCTTAAAATTTTAAGATGAATCAACTCAAATATTTAAGTTGTCACTTAGGACACTTATGCTAAGCTATACTAAAAGTGCTACTGCTAGACCCGGAGATCAGCTGAATGGATTTGAAAACGGTAAAACTCAAATGTTTAACTGTAGGGGAGTTGGACAATGAGCCTGTTTTTTAAAAAAAAGTGGAGTGTTTCTTTAACATTTCAAGTTGACTAAACATTTTTGAGTTGGTTGAACTTAAAAATTGAAGGCAGCGGTGTAACAAATTATTATTTTAAGTTGACTTGACTTAAATTGTTTTTACAGTGTAGGGGAAAAAAATCAGTCCCCTTTTCCAATGTTTCCACCAAGTGAACTGACTTATATGTTAAGTAAATGGTTCTTGTAACTTTCATATTTCTGGATAGTCACTTGCTCTGTTTTCTTTTCATTCTGACTGAAGACAGCATGACAATTTGACTTCAGGCCTTTTCAATTTTTCCACTTATTTTTTTTATGTTGTTTTGCAGGATTAAATGCATGTCAGTGTTTGCAATCGTTATTTTAAATGGCACATTTTAATTTAGGTGAAGTCTAGACATCAAATGGTCAACGTGCATGATATTTTGCCAGCTGTTTTGTAGTCATGGTTACACAATCACCATAATGCTGTGTAATTATGGTAATTTTGTCTTATTTTATTCAGTGGAGTTGAATAATCTGACAACGAATTTACTTCAACTTCTGATATGAAGTCTGAGATAATTTGAAGTTTAAATGATGATGGGGCCATTACTTTCATTACAAGCAGAATCAAATTTTAAAACCGTCTTGAATTACCTGACAGGGGACATAATATGTGGATAATATTGTGCAAAGAGGAAAAAGAAAAGGTAAAAGCAGAAGTAATTAAAGGGACAAACAGAAAATGTATCACTTGCAAGAGGTAAAATAGCTTTGACCTTTTACATGAGCAGAAAGCAAAGTTTCCAAAAGACTTGTTTTATGCAAAATTGTTTTGGCACTTTTTACATTTCAAAATTTCAAAAGTCATAGTTCACCCAAAAATGTAATTTCTGTCATAATTTTCTTAACCTCATATATTCCAAACCTCTATGACTTTGTTCTGCAGAATACAAAAGAAGATATTTTGAAGAACAGTGGGGGTCCAAACAACACTAGATGAATAAATGACCGAAACTGATTAAACCCTACCCAGTGCTTTTTAAAGGGATGTTTCACCCAAAAATGAAAATTGTCCTATGATTTACTCACCCTCAAGCCATCCTAGGTGCATACGACTTCATTCGTTAAGACAAATACAATCAGGGTTACATTTTAAAATGTTAAAAATGCCCTTCCTCTTTCAAGCTTTATAATGGCAGTGAATGGCTGAGATTTTGAAGCAAAAAAAGTGCATTCATCCACCATAAAAAGTACTCCACATGGCTCCAGAGGGTTAATAAAAACCTTCTGAAGTAAATCAATGTGTTTGTGTAATAAACATATTTAAAACTTCATAAACCCATCTCTAGCTTCCACTAACTATCGTACGCACATTGATGAGAGAGTGGCGTTCTGATGGATGACATAGGATTTAGGCGTAGCGTTTATGGACGTCTTCTCTTGGCTTATATCGAAATCCTCCAACATTTTTCTTTACAAATCTTTTTGTACTTCTAATTCAGGACTGGTGTTTTGTTTTGCCTATTGTGCTTCCTCGTTTATCACTCTCGCTTATATACGCCATCCGCTGAAACGCCACTCTCTCATGAATGTGCGAAAGCTAGAGATTACAGTTTATAAAGTCTTAAATATGTTGTTTTTTTTGTTTTTGTTTTTTACAAAAACGCATTTATTCGCTTCAAATGGCCTTTATATTAAAGTTCACTTCCAGAACAAAAATTTACAGATAATTTTCTCACCCACTTGTCATCCAAGATGTTTATGTTTTTTGAGGAAAACATTTCAGGATTTCTCTCCATATAGTGGACTTCTATGGTGCCCCTGAGTTTGAATTTCCAAACTGCAGTTTAAATGCAGCTTCAAAGGGATCTAAACGTTCCCAGCTGAGGAAGAAGTGTCTTATCTAGCGAAACGGTTATTTTCTTTTAAAAAAATTACAATTTATATACTTTTAAATCTCACATGCTTGTCTTGTCTAGCTCTGCGTGTACTCTGTGTATTCCGGTTCATGACAGTTAGGGTCAAAAAACTCCCATCTCATTTTCTTCTGCAACTTCAAAATCGTCCTACATTGCTGTTTTACCTTTTTTTTTTTTGTAAAGGGGGTTTGATCTCCTTTGCATGCTCACTTTGTAAAAACTGGGTTGGTACTTCTGCAGCGATGTAGGATGATTTTGAAGTTAGAGGAGAAAATGGAGAAATGGGAGTTTTTCGACATACCCTAACTGTCTTGAACTGGAATACAGTTCATGCAAAGTTTAAAAAGTATATAAGTTGTGTGTATATATATATATTCAAAACTCGTTGAAACTCGGGGGCACCATAGAAGTCCTCTATATGCTATACGACTGAAGAAAGAAAGGTATGAACATCATGGATGACAAGAGTTTGAGTAAATTATCTGTCAATTTTTGTTCTGGAAGTGAACTTCTCCTTTAATGATGGATGGATGCACTTCTTTTTGCTTCAAAATGTCAACAGCCATTGACTGCCATTATAAGGCTTGAAAGATCCAGAACATTTTTTTTATATAATGCCTATTGTATTCAACTGAAAAAAGAAAGTCATATACACCTAGGATGGCTTGAGGGTGAGCAAACCATGGGGTAATGTTCATTTTTGGGTGAACTTTACTTGAGCACAAGCACATCTCTAGGGTATTCACTAGAATGTAATTTGATAATGCACTTGTGGTGTTCTTCCCAGTATACTGAATCAAGGACTAATGGCACAGTATTGAATGTCACTGGCCAACTTCTTAGGTTCAAGGTGACATTGCACTTAATGAATTACATTTAATATTTTATATGTGTTTCTTCTGCTGAGCTTGCCAGTATACGAACACAGTGGTCAGTCTTTAAAATATCATTTTGTCCTTTCATCCGTTTGCCACAATGTCGAATTGATTAGCTGGGCGTTTTGTATGAATGCTGGTACTTAGGAACAGCGGTTTCTGAAAGTTAACTTCATGTGGCAGTAGAAATGTGCTTGGCAGAGAATAATTACGTTTAAATAGACCAATTAGACATCAGTGCAGCATTATGCAGAGCGCTGTTTGAAAATTCATGCAAATCAAAAAAAGATTTTCAGAAACCGCCGCTATCATAAGACAATGCATAATAATGAATTAAACTTAATAAGGAGTCTTTCATGAACCAGTACATTTATTTTATTCAGAAAGAGGCTTTAAAATATCTTAAATTGTTTCAGTTAAACCCTGGATTATAACACAAATGCAAAACTACACATATAATAGTTATAATATGGATACTAACATGTTTGATTGAATGATTCTGTATAGAATACTCAAGTATATCAAGGATAATGGCAAGCATTTACCAAACTCAGACAACAATTACAGCACAATTAAACATACTGAACACTTTATACATTTGTTTCAGGCAGAACAGAGTTTTAAAATTATATATGATATGCATTAACAGAACACTTGAAACCATTTCAGTGTAAAGAGACAAGATTCAAACCCACATAACTTTCTAAAAACCTCTGTTTCACTAAAATATCACTAAAATAGCCTATTCATTGACACCGGACTGCAAACATGACTAGTCATCAAAACAAAACGGAGACCATTTTTTACAGTAACGACACTAAGATATTATACTCTCAACCTAAAACACAACATATTCATGTAGAGTAATTGAATACACAGTCAGCAGTAATAACGATAAAGAAAATAAGCAACTTCTTTTTCATGAGTTGTAGGATTTAGCTTATTAGCAAAGATGATTCACAAATACAATCATATGCCGTCTACCCATTTATGATACAAGAGAGTGAACGATGGTGAAAGATTCATTCATTAGACTATTTCATACATTCATTTACTTCTAATATAAGTTGTACTCGAAAGTGCCATGTTAATTATATTTAAAACAAAATACGTTAAAAAATTTTTTATATATCAGTTTAATGTGCAGAGCAACATCTTTAAATAAATATAAGTAAGGCATTCATTGGTTGATTCCACCTAAAAGTCTTTACAGTACACTCTGGCATCTGGTTCAACTAATAGTGTGAGTTTTGGGCGGGACTATTTGTTTTAAACAACCAATGGCAATCAAGGAGAAACGTGTGAGGAAACAGTGATTATTTGTGCATTTCCAGTCGCAGTGTTGCCAAGTCTGTGATTTTCCCACAGAATTGAGCTACTTTTACACTATTTTTTAAGCCCATGGGTTAAAGTGATCTCACCCTCCACCATGGAAAAATGATTGGATTAGTTTTGATTAGCAGTTAGGCTGGTTTTGTTTTGCAGATCTGGCAACCCTGTCTAGTTGATGGTGCTTATGGCACATAAAATACATTCAGCTTTAACAATGACTTGACTAAAAACATCTTACATAAATATATACTCTAGATGTAATAATGTGAATAATGAAAAATCTATTTCATCTTTTTATTCATGCATTCGTTCATTTGCTTATTTACATTCAATTTACATAAAAAGGTGCTCAAGCAGCTAGTCTATAATTTATTTTGCTAATTTTAGTCACAAAGGAAAAAAATTGTCTAAACTTACATTTTAAGTTTAGATGGAAAGCAATGTGTATTATATAAATATGTATTTATATACAGTGGGACGTAAACTAAGTTAACTCTCATTGAACATTCTTGAAGCAACTGCAGAATAAAGCAGTTTCAGCATTTTTTCCCAGGGGTCTGCAAGGGGAAAAGGCCACTCATTAATCACAATGGCAACCCCTAAAGATATTTTCAGATCAATATGTACTTTAGTTTACCTTGCATTACATATGCAGTACACTGCGATTTTAATTAAGAATCATGGCTCTCGCAGATAATTCAGCCGTGCATCTTGTGTAATGGTGATTTTAGGAGGAGTTGCTTGTTTGGCAAGTGAGCGAGACAGGAAGATGAATTCGACTATGACTTTAAAGATAAAGTGAATGTTTCAAAGTGCTGTCCCTGCAGTTCGATGTGTAGTGTTACGATAGATTGCTAGTACTCAGAGATTTATGGTGTGTGTAGCTCTTGTGAGTTTATCAGGCCTGACTGAAAGTCTCCTTCCTAAAGTCACAGTCCTCTGGATACAGAAGCTTCTTATCAGGAAACAGCTCATCTGTCGGTGTCAAATCATCTATCTCGGTTGAAAAATGCCCTGTGCTTTCCACCGTTGATGTTTCCTTGGCAACACTGTAGGTTAGTGCCACACTATAGGCTGCCTTGTTCGCCTGGGCGTTGCGTCCGCAGCGGCAGAGCCTTCTGAAGGCGGCACGGAACTTTTGAGACATGGCGTTGTAGATAAGAGGGTTAATGGCGCTGTTGAGGTAGACGCATGTGCGGCAGAACAGCAGAAACCAGGTGTCGAGGTAGGCTTCTTGCAGAAAGGAGTTGACCACCACCAGAGTGCGGTACGGCATCCAAAGCACAGCGAACAGAATAACCACCACTGCCAGCATTTTTGTAACCTTTAATGAAGAAATCACAGGAAATCACAGTTTTATGAAACTCATTAGTTAGATCAATGTAAAACATAATGTCTAACAATCTATTTTTGTCTAGATAGATAGATAGATAGATCGGTTGTCAGTCGGACAGTTGGATGGACGGACAGATGGACAGAGCAGATCATAAATTAGGGGACATACCATCCATCCATACAGATAGGTAGATAGATAGATAGATAAATAGACAGATAGACGGACGGACAGAGAAGATTTGGTCCGACCGACCAAAAGACTATCTCTCTATCTAACTATCTATCTATCTATCTATCTGTCTGTCTGTCTGTCTATCTATCTATCTCCTCTATCTGTCCATCTGACTGACTATATATCTATCTACCTATCTGCTCTGTCTGTCTGTCCATCCGTCCGTCCATCCGTCTGTCTGTCCGTCTGACTATCTGTCTGTCTGTCTATCTATCTATCTATCTGTCTGTCTGTCTATCCATCCATCCATCTATCTATCTGTCTAGCCATCTGTCTGTCCATCTGTCTATCTGTCTGTCTGCCTGTCTATCTGTCTGTCTGTCTGTCTGACTATCTATCTATCTATCTATCTATCTATCTGTCTGTCTGTCTCCGTCTGCCTGTCTATCATCTGTCTATCTATCTATCTATCTGTCTGTCTATCTATCTATATGGATGGATGGTCTATCCCCTAATTTATAATTTCATCTAACCTGCAAAAAAGACTGGCAAAACAAATAAAATGTGGAATTTTGCTGTATTTTAATCACAAATCATTTGCAGAATTCATGAAATGAAGAACAAACTTTTGTGTCTAGTATTTGTATGACACACTATCGACTACATTTAAATCATATTTTGTTGTTTCCAAACCTAAAAGTTGTCATATTTAAGAGGACCCACTCACCTGTCTTCTGGATGCTGCAGTTGTGCTGGAACAGCGGCTGGAATTCTTCATCTTGTTCTTTTGGGCTTTGGAAAAGTTGTCATGCCCGTTCTTGTCGTCTTTAGGGTCCGACGGAAGAGGATTAAGAAACAAGATTCTCGCAATGAGGCCGTACAAGACAGTAGCAAGAGTGAGAGGCAGAACAAAAAAGATGCCAAAATCGAAAAAATATATGGGTAGGTAAAGGTTTCTGGACACTTTGTAAGCGCACGTTATTATAGTCACATCTTTGTAGAGCACCTGTTGGATGTCGGACAGGTAAAACCACATTACGCAGTAAAGCGACGTGAAAACCCAAACTCCAAAAATGATCTTTTTTGCCCGCGAGAGCGTGCATAAAAACTGCGCTTTGATCGGGTGACATATAGCGATGTATCGCTCTATAGTAAACGCTGTTATGGAGCACGAGGATGCGTTGATTCCGAGATACTGGAAGTATGTGATGCACAAGCACCCCGCGTGCCCAAAAATCCATGAACCGAACAAACTGTCCGCTATGCTTGGCAGACCGGCTGCGATCAACACCATCAGGTCTGCGACAGCCAAACTAACAAGATAGCCATTGGTCGGGGTCCGCATATGTTTGGTGGTGAGGACCACCAGGATGACCATCACGTTTCCAACTATCCCGAGAGCGCATATGATGAAAACTATGAGGACGCTGATCACCTTGTATTCGACACTGCGGTCAGTCCAAGTTTCAAGAGTCTCGTTGAATACTGTGAAGTTCTCCATTCTTAAAAAATCTCCAGAAGTTCTTTCAGAAATCTGTTTAAAAATAATTCCGTTGAGTTGACATAATTAAATACGGTTCATCCCTTTTAGAACTTTCCTTGTGCTTGATTTGCTCGTTCAGTTCTTGTTTAGTTTTTGGTCATCAGAAAAAACTAATTTACATTCATCCACAATATTAAAACATAAGATAAATCACACAATCGATCTTCAGGGTTGATTTTCCTCTAAATATAATGGATTAGACTGAAGACAGATGTGCTCTCTGCTGTGGCTGTAGATCAGATGATGGATCTCCTGAACACGGTGCTGAATTTAGTCTCGCCTTTGGCTGCGTGATCAGAAAGGGGGGCGTTTTACGCACGCATACAATTTAGTCAAGTAAAACCTGGCATAATATTTCGAGTCTTGTACCTTGTATTATCCTATGACCTTGGTTAAATTTTTTTTTTTTTTTAGAGATTTTATAATCCTATTACTCTGTCACTGAAGTGCGACACAAGTTTTGATTGAAAGTTAAGGTAAACATTTAACTTGTTTATGTTTGTCTCATTCATGTACATTTGTAACTTGATTTAGGATACAAAAGGCTACTTTTTCCACATCTGTGTATAGTGTGGGAATTTAAGACCTTTTAAGGAATTTCCGACAGTAGGAAATCTGACGTAATTTGGTGCCTGATAAGTCTAAGCTGTTCTGAATACGTTTTACACAAAATATCTCAAAGTACATTTTTTGTTTTCATATTTTAAATGATAGATTTTGTCGTCGGAAAATGCTCAGTAGCTTGTTGCTGTGGTTACCTCAAGGCGACTTCGGTTCCCAAGCGTCTGTTCATCCCACACAAAACTTCTGTCGATCATCTGTATAACTTTAGGCTTATCTTAAAATTAGTTTCTAAATAATTGTCCAAAAAAAAGAGGCTAAGACACTTTTATATGTAAACCTTCCTGTTTTAAAAGAAAATACTATTTCAGTCTTTTGTACTTCAAAATTTCACATTTAAATCTCTTACTTTCCGATTCTTTGTTAAATTTACTAGCAATTTCTGAGTGAAAGGAATACAATTTTCTTGATTTCTATGTAGTTTTACTTAAACATTTAAAGAGTTGCATTGTGGTTCTTGTGAATGCGCAGTGAAGACTGACATGGAAGAAAAGAATTTCTTGAATAATGTAGTTATTTTTATTTTCTTTGTGCACAAAAAGTATTCTCATAGCGTTACAAAATTATGGTTGCACCACATCACATGGACTGTTTTAATGATGTCCTTACTACCTTTTTAGGCCTTCAACGTGGTAGTTGTGTTGCTGTCTATGCAGGGTCAGAAAGCTCTTGGATTCCATCAAAAATATCTTAATTTGTGTTCCAAAGACAAACAAAGGTCCTACAGGTTTGGAATGACATGAGGGTGAGTACTTAATGACAGATTTTTCATTTTTAGTTGAACTATCCCTTTAATAGGGTAATATATGTCTTGTTTTCTCAGCTTCTATTAAACATTAGTTTAATGTATCCTTAAAATGTGACCCTGAACCACAAAACCAGTCATAAGTGTAAATTTCTCAAAATTGAGATTTATACACCATCTGAAAGCTGAATAAATAAGCTTTCCATTGATGTTATTCCATTTGTTATGATGGAAAAATATTTGGCCGAGACACAACTATTTGAAAATCTGGAATCTGATGGTGCAAAAAAATCTAAATATTGAGAAAATCGCCTTTAAAGTTGTCCAAATGAAGTTCATGGCAAGGCATATTACTAATCAAAAATTACATTTTAATATATTTACGGTAGGAGCGGTAAAATCTAAAAGCTTGATACAACCATCCAGGGCGCTGGGACCAAGAAATAAGAAATGTTCAGTGCAGAATTGACTCCTCTTTAGTCAAAACCGATTTTAATATAATTTTAGTTAGGCTTTGTTAGAAAAGAAATAGCTAAGCCTATGATACAATGGCCAATAAATCTTTTCTTCTGGCTTAGACAGGAACTTTTTCCAGGTGACACATGAATGACAGTGTTAATGCTTGAAACTTCTCTCATTCATAGGTCACTGTCTTCAATTTGGCCCATGAAATTTAATCACATCACTTCTCTGAATTATTACCAGGTGCATGTGAAAGGAAATGTCTGCGTGACAAATTTGTGAATAATAAATTCAGAGCTTGTACATCATCCACCTTATTCTTCAACACATAAATAAGCCTATGGGTGAGACTTCCAGTTTATTAGCCGCTATAAGGTAATAACAAGATAGCATATAGATAGCATACACTCGTAAAAATAAAGGTGCTTCACGATGCCATAGAAGAACCTTTTTTCATAAAGAACCTTTAACATCTGAAGAACCTTTGTGGTGAAAGAAGGTTCTTCAGATTATAAAAATGTAAGAAAGAGATGGTTCTTTAAAGAACCTTTGATCGAATGGTTCTTTGTGGAACCAAAAATGGTTCTTCTATGGCATCGCTATGAAGAACCTTTTAAAGCAGCTTTATTTTTAAGTGTATGCTGGTTAGGTAGGTTTTGAAGCATGGATGCTAGTTTGAGCTGGTCATGTGCTGGTCCAAAAATGTTCCTGAGCAGGAGGGACCAGCTTAAACCAGCTCATGCCCAGGTCCTTATAAGGACCAGCTTAAACTAAATGGACAGCTCAAACCAGCATCCATGCTTTGAAACCTACCTAACCAGCATATGCTGGCTTTTTCAACAGAGATGCAGTAAACGGTAAAACTGTTTGCACTACAAACCAGTATGTTCACAATTAAGATAATACATTAACGTAATATGGAGTATTAATTTGCTGCAATTTGCAGTATCAAGCGTCAAAACTAGCTGTTTGTACAGCTAAAAATAGCCGGACGCGGATGAGACCGGAACCCAGACCAATAAAATGTACAAATGGCCGTGCCCACTCTTACGGAAAAATAAGGTGGATATTTATATATTTTTTATTCTTTCTACATTGTTGTGGTCCCACATTGAATTATGAGAACAAATAGTTAAAAAACAACAACATTAGCTTATGTAACATATCGTGACGTGCCTGTGACAATTCTTTTTTTCTCTTCCTCTTTTTTTATTTTTTTTTTTTACTCAGTAACATTTGGCAGCTATTTTAACAGCCATGTAAGGATTCTTTAATTCTTTGTAAGAGTAAATTGACTCATGTGGGACAGCACAGTTGCTCTATTATGAACATGAGAAAGCTCTCCTCCTCACCAACTGTGGTTATGGCATACAGACAGAAGAGACCTTATCGTGCCAAGCCACTTCAGCATTTATTTAGGGGTCTGTTTCCAAGGGAAACGGAGAGAAGAGTTCACAACCCAATTAGCTGGTGGAGTGGCACCGCTGGGACAAAATCACGATTATGTCAAAATCGATTGATCCGTATTCTTAGATCTGTCATTTAAAACAGCGTGACGTTTTTAAATGATCTTTACCATCATAGACTGATAATTGCTATGCGGTTTAAAACTACATCCCTCTTGTAGAATGCGTGAATTGAAGACTACTTAAAATGCAAATGATGTTTAGTGTCTGGCAAAGCAGCATAATGCACGTGGACGGAGAAATTCAGCTCCACTTTTGTGCTTTGCTGCTACCTTGTGTCAAAGAAAGGAACTGCCCATGAATGAGACTGACATGTACTGTACATGCTTTTAATTCAATCTTTATGCACCCATATTATCATTGTAAAAGGCTGAAAATATAAAGCATTTATTTATTGACATTACAAAATAGATAGCTTTGCTTTGATGTTTCTGTCCAGATCATTTAAAATGATCTAGTTGTGTAATTTCTATACAATATATATTTGTATATCAGTCATCATAAAAAGTCAAACATAAGTCATAATATACTTATTATTGTATTTTCCATGTGAAATAATCCAGGAAGTGACATCATTTTGGAGTGAGAATAAGGGTTTGAGGAATGATGTGATGTTTTGAGTGATTCATTTTTCTCATCTTAAAACACTCCTTTCTCTTTGATAAGACTGAAAAGCATCAAATGATTTCAACATTTTAAACTATGTATAAACTTTAAGTGTTACGCTTGCAAAATACTTAAAATTCACAAAAAGATGTTGCTAGAAGCAACCTTAACCATAAGTGTACATCTAAAAATTAATAATTCAAATTGCTCACTCTATAGCATGTGCTCAGAGGGAAACCCTAAAAATGTTATTTTGTTCAGCATTTGCATTTACATTTATTCATTTAGGAAACACTTTTGTTCAAAGTGACTTACAAATGAGGAATACCAAATTGGCAATTTGTCATAAGAGTCAAAAATATTTAAAGTACGCAGTACAAGTTTTAGAAGAAGCTGTATACTAGATTAGTATACAGAGATGGGATACAGAAAAAGAGGAAAGAGTGAGAGAACTTTTAAATTAGAAATTAACTACTTACTACTATACGTACAGTAATTAATTCATTACCATAGCCCACTTTGCTTTTCTTTCTTTCCTTCTTTTTTTTTTTTTTTTTTGATCATGGGAGCCAGTTTCTTTAAGTAGTCTGATAGTCGTGGCTATATTAATAGAGTTCTTCCTTGATTATTATTATTATTATTATATTTTTTTAGTCCTTAATTACAGACATTCTGCCTATTTTTCTTTGCTTACCTGAGCATATTTTCTGTTTTTTATTCTCTCAACTTCCTATAGATGATATAACGTTATTAACTAAAATGTAACTATTTTTTAGATTGCTCATGTTTTAATGTTAAAGCTCCAGCCAGAAACCTAAATGACCATTTTGTTTTAAAAATAACTTTTTTTTTTTTTTTTTTGCTGTAATACAAAATATTTAACATTTAAAATAATCTCATTGTAGTATCATTAGAACAGAGAGCACTTATTCCAAATTCATGTTCTCATTTCGCTGTTGCTTCACATCCATAGCTGAATATGTTACTGTTCCAATAATTCAGCAGCTGTCGGCTGGGTTGTAAAACAGGTCTATGTTATAAAGTGGATCTTGGAGTTAAAGGCCCTTTTAAGGGTCATTTCGAGGAGAAATAAGTGAAGCCAAAAGCAGAGACCCAGTGCCAGCATGGCTTGCAGAGTCCCACCTGAGTCATGACTCAAGGCCAGACATTAACAGCACTCTCTGGTTCGACCCTTTTCTGTTCCGGGGGAAGCCCAGAGGGCTTGTAAAGTATAAGAACTGTTCTGCAGCCTCATAACAAAACCCTTGCACACCAAGCTAAAGCATCATAAAATGCATTTGATGATTTATAGTCTAGCTCAGCTTACTGTTCGTCTAGATAAAGTTGATATTATTGAACTGGGAATGCACATAATGAACAAATATATACAGAGTATGTACAGTAGACAGTAGACAGATTTATTCACAAACCATGCGTTAAACCTCACACAATACATCAAAAAATTCACACTAAATGTACTCCTAATGGCCTGAGTAAAATATACTCCATATTAGACTACATATTAACTAAGTAATTCGTTTTTGGGTAATAATAAATAAAATAAGAATGACAAAATACATACTGTATCTGTTATTCAAAGAATAGTACTATGATTGTATGAGAATGTACAAGAATGTAATCTTTCTTTACTCAAAGAACTTTCTGCACATGCTCTCTGACAAGATCTGGCACGAAAACTAACAAGCAGAAGAGAGCAGTTTAAATCTTACAGAAAGTCCTTATACAGACAAGGTTTGGCCGCATTTTATTTTACTAGAGAATGTGCAGCTTTATTTAGAAAAATATGAATTCATCAGTATTATTACAGGAGTTAGAACAAATTTAGTGCGTACCATTTTGCGTGAGAACTCTTTTCTGTGCACATATATACACCTGATAACTCTCCTGCGGATTTACAAATGCGTCGTAAACATCAGATTTGACAGTTATGTGTATGTTAATGAATAGAGGGTTTGCTCTTGCGTCACGGTTTGGTCAGTTACCCGGATGGGCTGCACGGTTAATGTACTACTGAATACGTCGTTCTGCTAATTTATTATGTCTAAACCATGGAAAAAATGTGTGGAAGCTGCTAAATCATATAGAGAAGGACTTAGTAAGCAGGAAAGGGTGCAATATTTTGAAAAACTAAAGTTAATAGGTGGTAAAGATACTTATGGGCAGTATTAATTAAGATATTAGCCTAATATTTCACCTACCTGACTGGAAATGATAAGAACAAACACAAGTGTTGTTAAAATTCTTGCCCTGGAAATCCTGGTTCAGTTTGATCAACCACAAAGGCCTCCTTTCCTCAGTCTTTTGCACTCTTCTCTTTGATTTGTTATAAATTTTGTCAGTCTATAGTACTCCAAATGTTTTTCCGGTCTGACCGATTAGTACAGCCCAAAACAACAATAGTCAGCAGCAATAGTCAGCAAAATATACAAGTTTCATTCAGTTCAGTGGCATTGTTTACGTTCTGTGCCACCAATATGGCGGACTGATGACGCGTCGTGAAAATACTCTATTCCAATAACTAGTAATAGGATGCGCGTGCATGCTCATTCATAATTTTTATAATCCCTGTCTATGAATTACAGCTACGTAAATTACGTGTCCAGGAAAGTTGTGGAATCTTCTGGACTCCCTTCTCAGGTTTGGCTCTAGTATACTGCAGAAATGCAAAAAATAGACCATATCCATAACATAAATATTTAATTAACGTGTGTCCACCAAAGTGTTTTTAGCCAGCTGAAAAAATGTCAGACGCAGTTCTTAAAACGCCCAGCTGGAGGCGCTGAGAACGCTTTGGTGGCACAGCGTGTTTACAGCTGAGACGCTTTGGTTGCTACGATTCTAACTTGTACAATACTATTAGCGAAAGAAAGTCAGTGTCTCGCCTAGCTGACATTGTCATTACACGCTACATATCTCAACACGTAAACATTTCCCTTACTAAAATTTACCATGGTTTTATTATAGTAAAAGTGGCCATGGTTTTTTGGCGTATTGATTACCATTTGTAAAACCACAGTCTTACTACAAATACTATTGGTAAACTATGGTTAGAATACCAAAACCACTGTTAATTTGTAGTTACCATGGTTTAACTATAGTAACCATGTTTTTTTGGTTTTATTTGTAGCAAAACTATGGTTAATTTTCGTAAGGGTTTGAATAATTAAAACACGTTATTTCAAAGTGTGTTTTTTAACGCTGGTTATATTTGTAGCATGTCCAAGTCCAATCACTAATATTGCTTAATATACTGTACTGTACTTCAAGCTACTATTCCTGGCCCTTGGGGGTAGTTAGGGTTTACTGAATATGTCTTGTATTATCAGTCTCAAATTTGTCATAACAAAGATTTTTTTTTAGAGAAAAAAAAAAAATCAGGGCCTGTCTATAGTATCTTTCTGAAAACCACTAGTGTTTATTTTCCCATAGTGAGAGACACAGAGAATGAATCTGGTTATGTCAAAACTTTCCGGAGACTAAAGGTCGCTTTTGTGTGCCTGTCCCTTACGAACAGAAGGGCTGGAGCCTTAAATGTCTCATGCTGGCTCCTCCATAGCTATTCTTAGCTGTGCTCTGCTACAGCCCGTATTACAGAAAAGATCCATCAGCAGAAATGCCACATCAGACACCAGCAGATAAACAAAACACATAACGCAGTGGGAAATAAAGTGTCACATCCTACTCTTACAAGTTCCAAACAATCTTTAGGATTGTGCTCTCAAATAAGATGTAACTGACAGTAGCTGCTGGATATAAAATTCTCTGTCTGGTTGAAAAATGTCAGGCATACGATAAATTTCATATTCTGAAAGACAATCCCACGTTTCATACTGTGCGCAGATGGAAAACATGTTTTTGTCAATGTTCTGTAAAATGATTATTCTTAGATCAAATAAATAATTCCAAACATAACCCAAAAAAGTTTTCTTGGATTGCTCACAAACTGTCAGCAGCACAAGTAATGCATCTCAGTGCTGCTTTTCTATTATGAACAATCATAGCTCACGCTGAAAAAAAAAGGTTTTGTAATTCAGCCCCATTGGCTATCTTCCCTGTATGCACTGGGAAATTAATAATTAATATGATTGCACTGTTTGCCAGTTTTATTTTGTTGTCAGTGTTCACTGATTTTCTTGTACTGTCAGGATGTTTCTTCCTTTACTTAGAGTGATTGGTGAGTTGATTGTGCCCCTTGTTTTATTTCATATTCAAAGTCAGGAATGCAGTTCACCCAAAAATTTAAATTTACTCTCCCTCAAGCCATCCAAGATGTAGATAAGTTTGTTTCTTCATCAGAACAGATTTGGAGAAATTTAGCATTACATCACTTGCTCACCAATGGATCCTCTCCTCCTCGTCACAAGTAAACCACATGACTCCAGTCCAATATGTACAGTTGAGGCCAAAGTTTACATATACCTTGCAGAATCTGCAAAATGTTAATAATTTTACCGAAATAAGATGCATGTTATTTTTTATTTAGTACTGAACTGAATAAGAAAATAAAAAGGAAAAATGACCTTGTTCGAAAGTTTACATAAACTTGATTCTTAATACTGTGTTGTTAACTGAATGATCCACAGCTGTTCATTTTTTATTTATTTTTTGTAGTGATAGCTGTTCATGGGTCCCTTGTTTGTCCTAAACAATTAAACTGCCTGCTGTTCTGAAAAATCCTTCAGGTCCCACAATTTCTTTGGGGTTATTTGGGGGTCATCTTTGTGTATTTGAATCCTTTCCAACAATGACTGTATGATTTTGAGATCCATCTTTTCACACAGGACAACTGAGGGACTCAAACTTTTAGAATTTGAAGATCAGGGTAAATTGAACTTATTTTTTTCTTCTGGGAAACATGTAAGTATCTTCTTTAGCTTTTGAAGGGCAGTACTAAATGAAAAAACAAAACAAAACATGATATTCAGGCAAAATAAGAAAAATGTACACATCTTCATCCTGTTCAAAAGTTTACACCCCTGCCTCTTAATGCATAGTTTTTCCTTCTGGAGCATCAGTGAGCGTTTGAACCTTCTGTAATAGTTGCATATGAGTCCTTCAGGTGCCCTTATTGTCAAAAGATGGATCTCAAAATCGTACAGTCATTATTGGAAAGGGTTCAAAAGTGTTGAAACAAAAATGTTGAAAATCCAAAGAATGTGTGGTAACTGTGTGGTAAAAAAAAATTTCAGGTAACAACAGTATTAAGAATCAAGTGTATGTCAACTTCTGAGCAGGGTAATTTTTATAAATTCAACTATTATTTTCCCTTGTGGACTATATGTAGACATCTTTTATGTGAAATCTTATTCAGGTTAGTACTTAATAAAAAAATAACATGCATTGTGCATAATCCCTCTTATTTTGTTAAAATAATTAACATTTTGCAGTTTCTGCAAGTACACCTTAGACTTTTGACCTCAACTGTACATTATGTCAGAAACATAAGATGAAGCACATGCTTACTTGCATGTGTCTAAAAAATAGCATATGTGAACCGGCTGTTAAAAATGTTCTGTGATGTTCACGCTTTGTCGACTAAACTGAGCATTGCAGCTCCCATGGTTGATTTTGAATAGAGGCCATCTCAGCTGTCATTTATTGAGACATCTACGTGCGCTTGCTGCTCCTTTCTCGTCATCCTAATGCGATGTGTAGCCCATGGTAGCGAGAGACAGTAAGATCTGAACACACAGGGGGCAAATTCTCATAAATGTCAATTTCACAGTTTACGCTCTAGTAATGTTTCAGCCTCTGGAGCATAGCAATGTCTTTCATGTGTTTTAACCAGCCGATGTCACCAGTCTTGTTTAATTCAATGCGCTAGCAGAATGTTGCATTAGTACGCGTTAAGCTTTCACTGAAAAATCATTGAGGCGCACTCTAATTATGACCTATGGCCACCTAAACATACGCTATGCTGGCTGGCATCATGCCAGTGAAGAGAAAGGGAGTCATCATGGGGCTTGTGCTTGTTCAGAAAAAATTACATGACTTATGACAGTACAACAGTAGTAATTCTGCTGAACTGTCATAATGTATATATAAAATGTATAGGCATGCATATACAAGACAGGAGGAATTTTCATCATCTCAGTTCGGGGCTAGGTGTTACATACATTGATTTATATAATTTGGCATTTTATAGAATAATTTTTTATTGACCAAAAAATAAAAAAAATGGTTTTTTTTGTTACCTTTGTATGTTACATTTTTGCTCTACCATAAATTGCTTTGTGTTTTGTAATGCAGTGTAAAAAATTATAACCTGTCTTAAAGAAATATTTCTACCTGATGTAACCCATAAAAATGGTTTTGCTGGCATAAATTATTGTATTTAGGTTAATTAAGTGATGTTAAATAATATTTTTGACCTGAATAAAACCAATTAATTTAGTTTTATTGTTTCCATTGTGACAACTTACCCCATGAAGTGTGACAACATGCCCCGCTATAGGTTAATATCAGTTGAAATAAACTTTTTACAGGCAACAACTTTGGAAACATCTTTTTTAAAGCCAGGTTTGTGTCTATAGGCAAATCAACTTATAAAAATAACTGATACTTTCTTGAACAATTAAGTAGTAATCTAGTATTCCATTCGGAACAGAGCCAGTGACTCACTAGTCTGCATATTTATTGTTGGACTCCATGCAACTCATTAGAGGTCAGCTTTTTAGAAAGAATAAAGTAACATTTGGTTTGCAGAATATGGATCTTGACTAAATCCCAAGGGAAAACCACTTGCTTTGACCTGTACTATAAATATTGTTAAGAGTTTAAGGAAGTCCATGTCGTGTATACACTAAGAATTGCCATTACAGAGCTGCACGACTACGCTCACCAGCCATGACATCACAGAAAGGTCTTACTGTTGGATAACAGGACTTCTTGTGACAAGGTGAAGGACGTTTAGGGATAGACAATTCGTAGGTCATTACTGCCAAATGAAAGTCTGTGATTTTTGTATAAAACTCTTCTGCTAATGGGTAACCCTGTGTCCAGACAAGTAGGCCTGATCTTCCCTATATACTTATTTTTACAATGATATGTTTAGAGTTATATATTTGGGAAAAAAGCAGGTTACATTGTGACAACTTACCCCAATATAGGTCAATATGTGTTAAATAAACTGTATATATTTTTTTTCCCCTTGGCAATAACATTGGAAACAATGTTGGAAGCCAACACTTTCAAAAATAAAACATACAAAAAACAACAACAACAACAAAAAATTTAGTATAAAAAGACAACTAGCCCCAGTCTTACGTATACATGTATTGCAAATAGACTCAAAATCTAAAGATATAGACATTGTGACAACTTCTCCCTCTGACTAGTAGGCCCAATCTCCCCTACATACTCATATTTACGATGATACGTTTAGGATTGATAGTTATATATTTGGACAATACTGCTATTAATCCTCTCATTAAAAAAACACAACTTGACCCCAACGAATTAATTAATTAAAGACCAATCTCGAATCTCCCTTTTCTGTCAAAGATATTTAAAAAAAAGGTAGTATCCTCACAATTATGTTCCTTCCTACAGAAAAATGATAAATAAGGATTTCCAGTCAGGTTTTAGACCGTACCATAGTACTGAGACTGCTCTTATTAGAGTTACAAATGATCTGCTCTTATCATCCAATTATGGTTGTATCTCTCTGTTAGTGCTACTGGATCTTAGTGCTGCGTTCGATACTGTTGACCACAACATTCTCTTGAACAGACTTGAAAATTATGTTGGCATTAGTGGTAGTGCATTGGCATGGTCTAAATCGTACTTATCTGACCACCATCAATTCGTGGCAGTGAATGAAGATGTATCATATCGATCACATGTGCAGTATGGGGTACCGCAAGGCTCAGTACTAGGGCCATTACTTTTTACGCTTTACGTGTTACCCTTAGGAGATATCATCAGTTAGCTTTCACTGTTATGCTGATGATACTCAGCTCTATATTTTTCGTGGCTGAGATAAAAAACTGAATGACAAGTAGTTGAGATAAAAAACTGGATGACAAGTAATTTCTTACTGCTAAATTCTGAAAAAACAGAGGTGCTAATTATTGGACCTAAAACCTCTGCGACTAATAACCTAAAACACTGTCTAATACTTGATGGCCATTCTGTCAATTCTTCGTCATCAGTTAGGAACCTAGGTGTGCTATTTGATGGCAATCTTTCCTTCGAAAGCCACATCTCTAGCATTTGCAAAACTGCATTTTTCCATCTCAAAAATATATCTAAATTACGACCTATGCTCTCAATGTCAAATGCCGAAACGTTAATTCATGCGTTTATGACCTCAAGGTTAGATTATTGTAATGCTTTATTGGGTGGTTGTTCTGCTCGCTTAATAAACAAACTCCAGCTGGTCCAAATTCAGCAGCTAGAGTTCTTACTAGAACCAGAAAGTATGACCATATTAGCCCGGTTCTGTCAACACTGCACTGGCTCCCTATTAAACATCGTATAGATTTTAAATCTTGCTAATTACTTATAAAGTCCTAAATGGTTTAGCTCCTCAGTACCTGAGCGAGCTCTTATCACATTATAGTCCCTGCGTTCTCAAAACTCTGGCAATTTGATAATACCTAGAATATCAAAATCAACTGCGGGCGGCAGATCATTTTCTTATTTAGCGCCCAAACTCTGGAACAATCTACCAAACACTGTTTGGGATGCAGACACACTCTGTCAGTTTAAATCTAGATTAAAGACCCATCTCTTTAACCTGGCTTACACATAAAACATAAACATATTTCTAAAATTCAAATCCGTTAAAGGATTGTTAGGCTGCATTAAGATGCATTAGATGGTCACTGCAGTCCCCCGGATCTAGTCCGTACCCAGCCCCGACGGTGGATTGGCACCTAGAGACGACCTCTACAGCCCTGAATGTCAGCGGAGACCACATCGACTAGATGAGCCCCAGAGACGGGTTCCCAGTGAAGACCTCGTCACCTAGATGGCCGTCGGCACAAGACCACGGGAACCAGATTAGTCCTCTGCGTCTGGTCAGAGGAGAACTGGCCCCCCAACTGAGCCTGGTTTCTCCCAAGGTTTTTTTCTCCATTCTGTCACCGATGGAGTTTTGGTTCCTTGCTGCTGTCGCCTCTGGCTTGCTTAGTTGTGGACACTTATTTTTCAAATGATATCACATACTATTTGAACTGAACTGAGCTGGATGATGACATCATTGAATTCAGTTATGAAATGCCTTTAACTGAATATTGAGTGATTACTGTTGCCCTTTTGCATTATTGATGCATTATTTCCTATTTAATACTGTACAGCCGCTTTGTCACAATTCTGTATTGTTAAAAGCGGTATATAAATAAAGGTGACAAAATTTACAAAAAAATACACTATGACAACTTACCCCACTATAGGTTAATATGTGTTAAATAACTGTATATTGTACTTTTCCCCTTGGCAATAACATTGGGAATAACGTTTTTTGAAGCCAACACTTAGAGATTTGTGTGAGACACTAACTTTCAAAAATACAAACATACAAAAATATTAAATATAAAAAATGTGTGACAACTAGCCCTGATCTTGCATACACATGTATTGCAAATAGACTCAAAATCTGAAGATACAGACCTCGTGCCATCTTCCCCCTATGACAAGTAGGCCTGATCTCCACTGTATACTCATATTTACAATTATATGTTTAGGACTGATAGTTATATATTTGGATAATAAGCAGATTACACTGTGATAACTAACTCCAGTATAGGATAACATGTGTTAAATAAAATGTATATTTTTCCCCCTTGGCAATAACATTGGGAACAACATTTTTATAGCCAAAACTTTAGGGTTTGTGTCCGACACTGACTTTCAAAACTAAAACAAACATACCAAAAATATTCAGTATAAAAAGTGTGACAACTTGCCCCGGTCTCGCTTATGTATTGCAAATAGACTCAAAATCTGAAGACACAGACCTTGTAACAACTTCCCCCTATGGCAAGTAGGCCTGATCTCCACTGTACTCATATTTACAATGATACATTTAGGATTGATAGTTATGTATTTGGATAATAAGCAGATTACACTGTGACAGCTTACCCCACTGTGCGTTAATATGTGTTAAATTAACTGTATATTTTCCACCTTGGCAATAACATTGGGAACAATGTTTTTGAAGCCAAGACTTAAAGGTTTGTGTGAGACACTGACTTTCAAAAATACAAACATACAAAAATATTAAATATAAAAAGTGTGACAACTAGCCCTGATCTCGCATACACATGTATTGCAAATAGACTCAAAATATGAAGATATAGATCTTGTGACAGCTTCCCCCTGTGACAAGTAGGCCTGATCTTATACTCATATTTACAACAATACATTTAGGATTGATAGTTATACATATGGACAATTGCCAGGTTATACTGTGACAACTTACCCCACCATAGATTAATAAGTGTTAAATAAACTGTATATTTTTTCCCTTTGACAATAACATTGGAAACAGCTCTTTTGAAGCCAAAACGTTAAGATTTGTAACTATACAGAATCTGACTTTCCAAAAAAAAAAAAAAAAAAAAAAACAATTATTTAGTATAAAAGATTTTATAGTGTATTGTGCCATTGTGTTATTAAAAAGCAATCAAAGATTCATTTCAGCGGATTGGCGTCATCGGATGTTTTCTGAATTGTATTTTCAAGAATTTTAATGATGTTCATTTCTAGGATAATTAATTTAGGACACAGCTTGGGCATGCAATCTGTATAGGGTGCGTCACAGACATAAATTTCACGAGGAGAACAGCATGAAAGTGTTTGATCAGACTTCATTTCCCCCACGACACTAGTAAACCTCCCTCTCTTCCCTTCTCTCCTCCTCTCCTCGTCTGTGCAGCTTGTCTTAGAGGCTCACGGAGCACTGAAGCGACCTGAGCGCGGCGCGCGGGTGGAACAGGACGAGCTTCCCTTAATTAACGGAGCGCTAGCCCTGCAGGAATGCCAGCGAGGCGCTACTTGGAGAAGGTAGGCGATGGCTTTATTTTCTGTGAGTTTAAGGTGACAAAAAAGACGGCACAACAACTGAAATATGAGATGGGCAACATCTTTTCCCGAGTGCTTGTCATGCTGACTACTTTTTAAAGACGGAAAACCAGGAAACGCTTCACTATTCTTTTGTTCAGGCTCCGTTTAGCTCTTCAGATGAAATATTACAAGTATTGTTGATTGGGTAAAACGCACTTTTAAAAATATTTCGGTCGATTTATGAACCTAAATACTAATTATAAACATCGAAAGTAAGTATTCGCCTTTTAACTGAAAATATTTTTGTTACTTAAATTGTGAATTTCCCTGATCGATTTTACGATAAGACGTGTAGGATAGACGTCGTGTTACAATTTTTTTTTTTTTCCGCAAACTTTGATATGATATTGTCACACATGACTTGCCTGCTTCAAATTAGTTTAGAAATGTATAACTTATGTGTAAACAATGTAAATGTCAAGTATAATCAGTGGTGTGGTTACTAGGGTGAGTTGTAACTGTAGGCTATGGATTGTAACACCTTTTGACGAATACATTTTAAATGTTGTGCATGAAACGCTTAAAACATAACACAGTGTGTATTAGTTAGTAACTATAACCTGTACATTGTCTTATCTTTGTGCGTCCAATGTAAGTCCACTGAAACGTGTTGCAGCCCCTTCCCATCTGGTCAGATATTACATTTCTCTCTTTCGCTCTCTCTTATGGATGTTATTTTTTAAGGTAAACAATAGAACCTGCTATTTCTGTTGATACCAGTTTTGCCATTAACATTTTGACAAGTTACACTATAAACCAAACATGAATTTAAGCTGTCTTCCCTCAAAATATTTGTGTTAATAAAAATATTTCTACACTACTTTCTTTTGCATGGTTTATCCCCTGTATAAATTCTTGTCTTCTTCATCACACTGCAGGGATGCTATAGCCCACATGCTATGAGACGAACATATGAATAGAAGTTCAAATGGCTGATCTTAAAGTCCTCTTTTGTGGTCAAGACGCTGTCCAGACTGATCACCTTGACTGGTCCCTAAAACACCAGCAAAGTCATCACTCAGTGTGTGCAGATGAAAGGGCCCTTTCCAATGAAGAGTGCTGCCAGGCGTATCTGGAGGAGAATGTTAATGAGGCGAACAGGCTTTCAGAACCATGGACAGCGACTCTGCCAATTGGACGGCTCTGCAAACTCAGTGAATGGGGATTTGATGAAGAAGTTGAGGTATGTTACGACGAGCAGTCTGAAACAGCTTTTCCTGGTGTGGCTGACTTTACTGAGCAAAAAGACAGTCAGCTGTTAGCAGAGGAGACCAACTATGACAACTTCAGTTGGAATTCATCCAGAGATCTCCAAGAAGGCGCTCCAGAATGCTCCCTGCTGTCAGTTGACGATTTCATGGTGGATTCGTCGGAGAAGTCAGTGGATTATGGATTTATAGGTGCTGTTACTTTTTTAGTTACTGGGATTTCCTTGGTTGTCATCTCCTATACGGTTCCACGTGACGTCAAGGTGAATCCCGATACCGTTTCTGCCCGGGAGATGGAGCGCTTGGAAAGAGAGAACGCCCGGGTGGGCGCTCACCTGGACAGGTGTGTGATTGCAGGACTGTGCCTCCTCACACTCGGAGGTGTGGTGCTGTCAACTTTGTTGATGATCTCCATGTATAAAGGGGAGATGATCAGGAGACAAGCATTTGCTTACTCCAAGCACCAAGCCAGACTTTACGGCTCTATGAATTTTAGAAGTGGCGCGAGCCCCACAGGTGCTCCTTCGCTTTTGTCGCTTGATGAAGATGAAGGTCCTGTTGAAGTCTTAAGTTGAAGCTGATTCAGCTTCTTACAAAAACAATAGTTCATGTAATAACATCTAAATTTACTTCAAAACCGAGTCAAATAAACTTGACTACAACAAAAGTAATTTTAAGGGTCCAATCTTCCAATCAAGTTAAAACTCTACGCTTTTTGCTTTGGATTTAATGGACCATTAAATGTTACATCTATCAAAATGTAACACACCAACATGGACTTGAGTCATGTTTATGTGAAAACTATATTTGTGTGAGTCTGTGCATTTTTGCAAAGCATATGTTCATGTAAATATACAGCATGCTTTACAAATGCAGTTATATAAGCCTCATTTTCTTTGGGTATGCAGCTTTTTTATTATTATAGGCCCACTCAGCTACATTGCCAAAAGTGCATTTGTGTCATATTTAGCCAGTTGTCACAATGGAAAAGAAAAAGGCTTTTTCCTTTATTTTATTTATTTATTTGGGCTTGGTTTGGCAGTCTGTGTCTGACAGCTGACTTAATCATCAGTCATTGTATGAAAACCTCTCTCCAATCAGGAGGGACGGAGATTTATTCCAATGCCTCCGGAGCCAGTCAAATCTATATATTTGCATTTGCATTTGCAATAAAATGCACAGCTTTACAACAGCACAGGTAACATGAATGCACACCAGGGAGGTTTTGAACTAATTTTTGAGAGCTTAGTTTATTTAGAGAATATCTGTGCTTTTTAAATGCACATGGGATGTAGGAAATGTGTGAGCAGATGTCTCTCTCTCTTTCTCTCTCGTCAGTGTGCCCGCGTACTAGAGGAGTCTCATGGGAAATGACTGCTCTATGTTTCTCCTTCCCAATAGCAACTAACCCCATTAGAGTCACACATCATAACACGTAATGACCCGAAAGAACAGAATCCAGAATGCAGACCGCAGCAAAAGGCACATAAAATCATTGTGTAGGTTCTCATCCCCCAAAGCAGAAGCTGTCAGAAACAAGTAAAGAGAATTAACCTGAAACAGGCTCATATTTAAGCCAGCTGACAAACCAATTGCACAAGGTTAAAATCAAAACGTTAAAGGAATAGCTCACCCAAAAATAAAACCTGAAAATCTTTTACTGTTTCCTGAACTTGCATGACTTTATTTCTTTTGCAAAATACAAAAGAATATTTTAAAGAACTGTTTTTGTGCATACAAATGGAAGTCAACTAGGTCCAAAACAACATTTTATGGATTAAAAAAATAATAATTATTACTGTTTAGGGGATCAAGCGCGTAATTGTTAGAATGTCACGGATCAGTGATCTCCACATAAAACTGATCATGGAGACCAAACTGCAAGTCATACACACTTGAGACTTGGAGGAAAGGTAGTACTCATACCACCTGCAATGTGACCAAGGCCGGTCCTGATCGGCCTGACAGGGGCACTACAGTGAACAAAAGAATAAAATCACTCATAACTCCTGAACCATCAGTCACAGGCTCAAGTGTCTTATGTCATTGGAATCCTTGGTTCGTGGCGGACAAAACGCATGCTATCAGATTCAATCATGAGCCTGGCAAAATTTTTAGGTATTTCACATTTTTTAAAAAACCTACTTTTGCGAACTAGTCCTAGGTTTTTCGTCTGATCGGAACCAAATCAGTGCAGAAATATTCTCTGAGAGTTAATATCAACAATTATAAAAAAAAGTTAAATTTTCGACTCCAAAACGTTTGAAAGGGAGGGTCACTTTTAGTAAAATGGCTATATCTGCGCAACCATTTGTCCTTTCAACATGGAAATTGGTGTGCACAGTCTTGGTCCAAAGTGCCACAAGTGTCTATAACAGGGGTCACCATACTTGTTCCTGGAGGGCCGGTGTCCTGCAGAGTTTACCTCCAACTTTCCTCAACACACGTGCTTGGAAGTTTCAAGTATACCTAGTAAGACCTTGATTAGCTGGTTCAGGTGTGTTTGATTAGGGTTGGAGCTAAACTCTGCAGGGACACCGGCCCACCAGGACCGGATCTGGTGACCCCTGGTCTATAAGGACATTTGCATATCTCAAAAAACATGGCCGCCATTGGCTGACAAATTTTGAGCACCCGTAAGCCAAGGTTAACAGAGGCCAATCAGAACGAAACTCAGTGGGCCTGTTCGACTCATAGCCCCAAAGGTGTGAGAGAAATTTGAAAGAAATCACCCACTGGGGGGTGATATCGCATTTTTCAAAGGTGTAAATTATTGTACGTCGCATGTTTTCTTCCGCACATATGTGTGATATTCATATCATATTACAAAACTTATCATTATGGACAACTTTGCCTCTACCTGTCAATCAAATTGTTTGTTAAATGATTAAGAAGATAATAAAGCATACTTTTGTGAACTAGTCGTAAGTTTTTCACTCAATCTGGAAAAGAAACACTGCAGTACAATTCTCTGGACTCTCTAGGTCAATAATTATCAAAAAAATGTTGAAATATACCCTTTGGGAGGCTATAACAGGGTTGTTTAGAAAAGAGGCCTGTCCAAATTTACCCAACATCCTATAAAGCCTAAAGGAAAACTCAAAACTTCACAAAACCTGCTGAGCACATGCGACCATGCATGCAAAGTTTTAAGGGGATCGGACCACAGCTGGTGCTATAATAGTCATAAACATTTAAAAAACATATTTCTATGGCAAATAATTTGTATTTGCCAAAACCCATTTTTTAAGTCATTGATTTAGGAGGTTACAGACTTGCTAAACAATATGTCTTTTTTCATATTTGCTTAAATGCCTTAAAGCACTTGAACCATAGTAATTGCTGCTTGCAGCTATATTTTTGAAAAATATTTGTTAAAAATTGCTTCCAATATTACATATATATATATATATAGATATAGATATAGATATAGATAGATAGATGAATATAGTATTGTTTAAATTTTACTTTTATGTACTGTAGAACATGTTTAAAAATAAAGATTCCTAATTGGCATCTGTGGTTCCATGAAGAACCTTTAGTATCCACAGAACTTTTTCGTTCCACAAAAGATTTTTTGAAGTGTTAAAAGGTTCTTTGTAGAATTATTGACTGAAAGGTTTTGGGGCCTTTTGGAACCTTTATTTTTAAGAGTAAAGAAAGAAAGTCATACAGGTTTGGAACAACATAAGGATGACTAAATGATCACAGGATTTGAACAACAAAGCAAAACCTAGGCATATGAGCTTCAGGGCGCAGGTCAAGGGGGAAAAAAATGTGCCCATGAGGCTTTGAACAAGCAAAAGGCTCTGTTGGTGCTTCTGCTGAGGAGTGCGGTCCGTATAAGAAACGCTTACCGAGGACCGGATCAGATTATCCCTCGCTATATACCAGCACTGCAGCAAAGATTCCTGACACCAGTGTTCTTTTCATCCCATTTCTACGTGACAGCACACACATGAGTGTTTTAACAGCCCCTCGAGTGTCTGTTTGCATTAGAACACTTCCTTAAGGGTATCGTTAGACGTTTAAACAAACGGATGTAGAAAATTGCAGCTATTAAATCTGCATGTTACTAACATCACCTGTGGTTTTAATAAAGCTTAATGGTTCAGCGTAAAGCAAACACGGAATAATGCTCTTGATATGGGTGACGACTGATGGTGGAGGGGGGGTTTTGGAAAGGAAGTCACGCATATTTTTAAGTCATGTATTTTTAGGTTGCACACAGCGGTGTGGATAGCAATTAATGAAATGTCAACAATGCATGACCACATCTACTGTAATAATATCCGATGATTTATATGCCATTTCTCATTCTCTGGCTGTCTCCGTCTCTCTTTTTGTTTCTTTTTTTCTCTCTCTAACCAGCACTCAGTATAATAACTCAATCACTTAGGGCTGCTGGCATCAGGAAATGGGGCTAAATTGATTAAAGGGTCAGTATGGGTCAGGCAGTGGGTGTGGACATTGTCTCAAGGGACAAAGATAAGACCATTGTGTGCACATACACACAATACAGCTCATAGCTGTGCCATATCATAAATTGCTGTGGTGCAGTGACATCCTAACATATCATCTCGCTCTATTCTCTGGGTAAAAAAACTAGCCCAAGCCGGTTTGAGTGAAAAGATGTCATTAAAATGAAGTCCAGTCCAGTCTGTCTGTGAGATACAGATGGAGTTGTCAGTTATATGTCACGTGAGTTCAGCTCACCCATTTTGCCGTTTTCTTTTCTGTTTGGTCTAATTATTCGTCATTTGGACATTCCTCAGCGTTCGTGCTGTTTAATGGCCTGTTCGACAAAATGATTCTTGTTACCTAGAGTTTGTTGCATAGCAACAGTAAAGATAAAATGTACAAAAAGTCAGCGACCATGAAGCGAAGTATCTCCGGTGAAAAGGCACTAGTTCATCATTCATCGCTTTGATTTGTAAGCTCACAGACCACAGAATGAAGTCAGCAGCCTTAGTCACAAGGCTACAGGAAACAGAAAGTCAAATTGCTGCATAGTAATGAAACATCCGTGCTTATTTCAATGAGATCTGAATTTATGACACAGCAACGTCAGCGGCAGTTTCTCAAATTAGGTGGCGGAAATAAAGGCACCTTGGGGGAAAAAAACAGTGTTCTATAGATAATTTCTGGGACCCTCATTGTGCCTTGTTGATGATGTATTACTGTGACCTACTGCGGTAGAGAGTTTTCCAGAAGTTCAGCATTATAATAACAAAGCCCTTTATTAGTGAGCCTGAAAAGACCCAAATCAGTCATCATTTGATTAAATTTACATGATGACATTTTCAAATGAGATTTTTACACTTTTGGAAGATGAAAAACACAGCTTGTTAACCAAAACAGCTTTTCTTAATGAGATAAACCGTTAGCTTGCCAACTGAAGGATAATTGAAAACACAAAGAAAGAGAAATGTTTTATTTGACCTTTTTTTTTTAGCTTTGGTAATAAAGTGTTATACGTCTTTAATGTGCTTATTTAATGATACGCACAGCATAAAGTGATTTTTTTATCATTTCGAATTAGGAAAAGAATAGAGTACTCATAACAAAAATTTTAACAAAGTGTTTCTAAGGTGTTTTGAGCAACCCAATGTCACCGGAAAACACAACTATTTTACAAGGTGACGTGGATGATGTGAATTAGAGTTGTTTTTCTTTTGTGAACAATGAATCACACCATCGCAAATAAAAAGAACAATTACATTAAACAGAAGAGACTAAAATGCTAACTGTTTTTTAGTTTACTACAGCATCAAAGTACAACAATTTTATGAGAATAACAACATACATTTACTCCAAATGAGTGTTTTAAATAACTTCATTCTGTGAACTGATTCTTGTCACAGAATGAGGCAGAAATTATATTATTTTATAGTATTCTATACAGTTTTAAAGGCTGTCGATTAGCCTTATCTTATAAATACAGATCCTTATTTAAATACCTGAGATGGATTGAAGAACACAGATAAACCATACTGTTCCAACCGTGTGTTGACTGTTTTCATGTTTCATAAAATAAAACATTTCTTTCTGTATTTCACTCACCTGCGTTAGCTGGATGCCTCAAAACGTCATAAATTTCATTATTCCTGCGCGAGTGCACCCTCCGGCGTCTAGTATGAATGAAACAAATTACATGTGAGAGGTTAGCGCTCCATAATGGCGCTGGATTATTATGTGTCTCAGGCTACGTTCACACTAGGAGCCTCAGTGCTCGGTTCCGATTTTTGCTCAGATACGATTTTTTTGTATAGCTGTTCACTTTGTTGTTTTCAATGTGGCCAACATCAGATTTCCAGTGTGAACAGATAATCTGCAAAAACAAACAAACAAAAATACACAACAGGCCTACAAACAGGGTTGCCAGGTTTTCACAACAAAATATACCTAATTGCTTTTTAAAACTACCCAAATCAGGGGAGTGAATATCGCATTACACCGTGTCCTAACTACACGCGACAAGCGATAAAAGGTATCTTTTCCACGTTAATCAGAGTATTTTGTCCTAGCTAGATGTGACGGCAACATGGGAAATTTCTATTTTAGAAAGGGTTTCTATTTCTACGACATGGCGGCTGGAACAACAACATACAAACTATGACAGTGATAATCTCAGGTGCTAATTATGTGCTTTATTCCATGTTAAAAGTGTCTAATGTAAGTTGAAATATCATATTGCGTGACATTTATAGCCATACTGAAATCAACAACAGACAGGGCTGCCCAACGATTAATCGTGATTAATCGCTTACAAAATAACAGTTTGAGTTTGCCTAATATATGTGTGTGTACTGTGTGTAATTATTATGTACATATAAATACAAACACATTCATTTATATATTTAAGAAATATTTACAAGTATATGTATTTATTAAAATGTTTATATTATTTATATTATATATAAATAAAAATATTTTGTACATAAAAGCATATTTTTCTTAAATGTACACATTAATTTGTGTATATTTATGTATACATAATAATTACACACTGTACAGACACATGTATAAGGCAAACTCAAGCTTTTATTTGGTATGCGATTAATTGCAATTAATTGTGATTAATTGCAATTAATCATTTGACAGTCCAAAAATTAAAGCAAATATGTACGTTAAAACTGCGAACTCAATGCGAACCAACAACCTTATTTCATAACAAAGATGGTATCATCTTTGGTATGTCGTTTTAATAATCTTTTAATAATCTTAAAAGGTTTGATATTTATGAATTAGATTATAAACTTGTCCATTTCGTTGGGAGTGCAGTGCACTTCTGTGCTTTGAATGACTGTGATATTTCAGTGATTATGTCACGCCGCACTGTCAAATCTGGTGTGGACAGTCAAATTGCTTATAGCTAGAATCTTGTCGCTTCGCGTGTAGTTAGGACACGGTGTTAGTGGGGTCACTTCAACCCACGGAGTTGAAAAACAGCCCTCATGTTTTGCTTGTATATAGAGTTCTGACAGTGACTCCCATGAGGCCAGAATCGTGACGAATGATGATCTAGAGTGAGTCGCATGAATTTCGACTGCAGTTGCATTGCAAAACATCTGACCTGTATTGGATTTAGTACCACATATGGAAGTGGCGCAAATCGGAAAAGAAAAGATCAGATTCCATGATTTGTGGTTTGTGCTGTTCACACTGTAAACAGATCTGAGTCACATGTGAGCAAAAAAATCAGATTTGGGCCACATGTGCCTGCAGTGTGAACATATTGTCCTATATGTGTACTATTAATTTTTAAATTTTGCCAATAATGCCATTATATTGCGATACCTCTAATTTACACGAAAACGATATTTCATTAAAATATTTAAATATCACGTTTATTGCCAATACCAGTATATCACACCACCACTAATGTGAATTGTATGAAAATGTACAATTTTTAGAAAAAACTGTCCAGCCCTAAACATAACTATCATTGGGACATAAGCAGATTGTATGAAAATATACAAATTTGACTGTACAAATTCATACGAATTAGCCAACAATTCCCCAAAACTTTTGTGTTTTAAGTGAGTTTTAGGGCTTGCTAGGAGGTTGCTTACTTACCCAATTCATAAAAATCTACCACAGAGTTTTTATGACTTTCTTTTTTTTTTTTACTCCAGCCAGTTTATTTCCTTAAGAAAAGTAGAACCGCATGGGGTTAAGGGTTTTGATAAAGCATGAGCAATAAAAATCAGTAAATAATGTTCAATAATACTAATTATGGCCAATAACATGTCTAAGCCAGTAGTGAATAGTATTAAATGTGTGCAGTTGGAAGCACGATATGTGAGGTGCTTTAATTGTAACGATTCTCCCCTATTGATGTAAGAACGCCACAACAGCGGGTCATCGGTCAATAAAAATTGAGCTTTTCCTTTCAGTTCTGCCAATGCTATTTTCATACTTAGATGGTGAAGATGTTAAGGGAGCTGAGCAACAACCTATTTCACCGATTTCCAGAATCATTGCTTTACCCGTATTCTTCGGGTAATGAGTCCCATGAGAGATGTGGCACCTTTCACATGCCAGCAGAGAAAAAGTAGAGTTGGGGGTGTCAGGTGATGCTTAAACCAGAGAAACGCACCTTACAAAAGACATCAACAATGCAAAAAGCGAAGCCACATCATCCTTTCTGTGAAAAGAAAAAGTATGTCAGTGCAAGTACTTTTAAACCATTAAAATTCAAGTTGAACTTCGTATCAGTCATAGTAAAAGCATTTGTGTGTCTGTTCATCGCCTCACCTTGTTGACTTCCTGTGCCTGTCGTTACACAGTATACATATGGATCTGCAATGATTGGTCGGTGAGTTAATGAGAGCCAGCTGGGATCGTGTTTGCATCGCCCACACAGCAGTGTCCCTTTCTCTCTCTCTCCTGTCCTGTTAAGGGCACATATCCATAGAAACCAAGTTTCCCTTGTTGCTAAGGAAAGAACCCTGCTGAGGTTTGAATATGTGTAACATCAATTGTGAAGTCAATACTGCTGAGGTTTGCTGCTGAGTTAACGTAGTCTAACTTGGTGTTTCTAATTTAAAGCTTCAAAGAAAACAAGTTCTGGTTGTTGTTTTCCATCCACTACAAAACAGAGCTACTGGCATAAATGGTGTTTTCCCCCTTGAAACTGCTTCTACGCTTTTCCAGAGACTGAATTAAAGTGGGGAATTGCTTTAGAGAACTCATTAATGTGCATATGGACTCTAGACAGTGATTGATAGCACACAATATTGGAGACAGTGATGTCTTTTCGGGTTTTTATGAACAGGCCAGGTAACTGTTAGACAATATGTGCAAATCATTCCCTTTTATGCGGTGAATGAAAAGTGCTGACTCATGATATATCATGTGCGGAGTTTCTAAAGCGGTGTAGGTGGACGTTTGCATCGAAAGTGGAACTTCATAACCTACACCCAATATTTCTGCGAGATGCATAATTTAACACTGAGAGCAAAGTGAGATTAATCTCGCTGTGGGAAAGCTTTACTTACTTTTTTTTTTTTTTTGATTTATGCTGCTATTATGCTTCATGCTAGGTTCCTCTCAGGCGTTGTCAATAAAGCTGGAGGCAAGAAGATGAGAAGTTTCCATTCTATATTGATCTCATTTCTTAAGTGCTCAGAATACAGGTGCTGAAAGTCTTAAACACCAGAGTGTTTATGACCTGTTTTTCCTGACACATTGTTTAGTTTCACAATACTATAAAAAATAATATTTAGTAATAAATGCTTGTAGAAAGACAGGTAAATAAGTCAAATGAAGGCTATAACATCATTGTAATACAGCAAGACTGTTGAGACTAGGTGTTTATTATTACACATTGTCATATGAAAAACAAATCTGTAAGCATATTGAAGTCCCCTGAACCTAAAGGATGCATCACAGTAGATGTTTTCAGTTCACAATGTTCCAAATCCATTGGAAGTTGTGCAAGCGCATGGAGTAGCTACATCAGAAATAGGGCATCCATTTATCATTTATTGTTGGCAGCTTGAAGCATTGTGCTGTGCCACATCCAGTGTAGATCAAGACTGGTTGTATTGGCCTTTGACGTGATGTGTCTGGGTGTAGACCACGCCTCTACCAATGATGGGAATAACGGCGTTATAAATAAACAGCTTTACTATACTTTTTATCAGTAACAAGTAATCAAACAAATTACTGTTTCTCCCATTACAACAGCGTCACCGTTACTGAAAATAAAACGTGGCGTTACTGTAATTTTCACGTTCATGTCTTATGAGGTAAATTCTGGCTTATTCTTCAGCGTGTCTTCTTTTAGAAACGAAAAGTAGACAAAATTAACTTGATAAATGTTCACGTTTGTTTACGGAGGTGATGTGGGTGTTTAAAATGTGAAAAGTGGAGCCGCTTGTAGGCGTTATAACATAAGAGATTAGTTTAGACGCTAAAAACTGGAGCTCGCGTTGGTGTCATACTGATTACTTCATCAGAGAATAATTTTTTTTTGACGTGACTTTATTTAAAAGTAGACATTTCATGCTTTCTATACACATATTTCTCATGTCTGTGAGTCACGTATTCACAGAGATTCAGGTTGCTTTATTTACGTGTCTGTGAAGAGAAGTAAAGGAGACCGACATGGCAGAGAGTGCACCCTGTTTATTTTATTTACTTTACAAAAGCACATTGTTTTCTTGTTATTATGATGTTTTTCATGTCCGTGGGTTGAAGTGACCTCAGTAACGTGATATTTAGCCCCTGGAAGGTGTCTCTCACATTGTCCCACAGCAGCATTAAAATTGTGTAGATTAGTGTACAAATACTCGTAATCAGACTGCAGCTTCTATTGTATGTGTGGTTTTGATAACTTACAGTGACGCAGATATGAGCTGTGTGTCATCTGAAGGTTTGCACCCAGTCACTGTCCTTCACCGCAGCTACTCCAGACAGTTTTCTGGTTTGTGTGTGACTCAAATTCTCCACTCTTTACTGAGGTATAAAAGCTGCCGTAGGTAATTAAGATTTGATGGATAAAATCACACCTCAATTGAACTTTCGTCATGTCAAAATAAGACTTTGTAGTTTTGGACATTGTCATCTTTGATATTACTTTACTCACTGTTGCTATGGTTACAGGTGATAGTAACAGTAGAATAGAGACTTGACTTCAGTTGCATATTCATTCAGAATATTTGAGCCTCTTTAATAGCTACAAGCTGCTGTGTGAACAGGACATTCTGAGACTCACACCTATAAGTGAATGCGGTTATCAGTTCCAAACACTGACAGGTTGAACGTAGCCTTAGTAGACTTTCCACAGACACTGGAATGTTCACAAAATGACGTCACATCTTTTTTTTTTAAAAAAAAAATGTAATAAGATCTGGGAAAACCCATCGGATGTCACGCTGGAACGTTCAGGAAATTCAAAAAATAGGTTGAATGTCAATTTTTTGTCAAAATGAGGTTTTCATTAAATTATTATTTTATAATATCTAATGTCTATCATCTGAAAATAGGATTTGAACTCGGGTCACCATGAGCGCAATTGAGCTGTACATTGGTAAACTAACCACGAGGCTATTGGCCTGGCCAGTCCTGGGGGAGAACAAAGGTTTTTTTATTTATTTATGTTTTAATATCGTGAGATGGTGGAGCAAAAGAATACAACAAAGTCTGAAATAGCTGCTCACTTAAATGATATTACTTGCTTCAATCTGCTCAATCTTAGTGATGTCAGTGCTCTAAACAATGTTATAATGGATTATTTCACATCCAGAGATGAAGGATCGGATGATGAAGTTACTAAAGAGGAGAAGTCCGATGACAGTCTGTTAAATGCACATTGTGCGAACAGTTGCACTGCACTGGCTTTTCTAAATGTAAACTACAAGGTACATGTATGATAAACGGGGTAACGTTAGTCTGTTTGTGTGATGATACAGTATAGTGCTCTGACAGACGGCTCTCGTTAAACACATGAAGTGAAAACCATCACACTTTAAACCCGTTTCTTTCAAAATTCACTTCCTGAAAATCATAGCCATCAGCCAACTTAAGATAGCCATAACTTTTGTTACGTTCAATTTTTTTTTTGTTTTTTGTTCTGTCTATGGACAGTATAAAAACAGTTCTGGAAAGGGCTTGAACCCAGCTTTAATGTGGTATCAAAAAAAAAGTAAAATTTCACCATGTGTTGGGTTTTCCTAGATCGCATCACATATAATTCAATATATAATACATATAAAATGTAAATGTTGGAACATCTGCCACAATTTTGCATGCAGTGAGCAGTGGAGAGAGCAAAAAAATAAAAATAAAAAAAATAAAAAACACCGGTCACAAATTAAAAGTATAAAATGAGGATTTGTACAGAAAATTGTTGGGAGATTTCAATATAAGCCAAATTAGACTGATTTTCCTTTTCTGTAAACAAAACTTGGTTCTTATGAGAATAGCATATTCTCACCAGAGCTTACGTTATGTCTACCCTGATAGCACACGTACATCACGGAGACGTCTATTTGACGTCTGCATTTACATCTGGAAGACGTATTTTTTTGTGTGTTTGCTCATCTGCTATATGTCTATAGGATGTTTCCTATCAGATGTCAAATAGACGTTTATTAGATGTCTTTAAGATGATTATGGTTTACAATGTATGTAAAACTGACATCTTACATATTTCTGTCAGATGTTTGTACACAGCAGATGCTTTCCAGATCAAGGATCTATAACAGATATCTTGCAGACGTACGTGTGCTATCTGGGCATGTCCTACGCAGAGGTTGCGCTAGACTGTGAAAATTCTGTCATAATCTATTATTACCCATCATTTTAATTTTCATATTTTAATTACAATAACACATTTAATTGCTTTGATTTTTGTTCACATTTTTATTTTTAATCATGAACCTACAGGATGACACCGTAGTGTTTAAAAACAACTAAATACGCTAGGGTTGGGTAAACAAAACAAAACAAAAAAATCGATTTCTCGATTTTAATAGATTCTCATTTAAATGAACGAATATCAATTCTTACATTACAATCGATCTTTTTGCTGTTTTCAGTTGATGAATGAACAGTAAATAGTGCGTCTTCCTTCCAATAAATAGCAACAGGCAAGGCTTTTTGTTACTTTTGAGATGAAACAAAGTCTCTGATTTCAATCAGAAATTCATGCAATAATACCGTTTTGGCGCTCTTTAATGTGGCGTGATAGATCGTTGTACCTTATGCGTATTTGCCTATGCGTAATCAAACACATAGGAAAACATTCCTGACAGTTTCATTTTTGTTGGGGATCCAATGCTCTGCTGCCAGACTGGAGCGCACTCGCCACCAACTGGACAGGGGTGGGATTGCAGCTACAATTAACAATGATGACCCTCAGTGTAATCTGTCAAAATGACGCACGGCCATTAAATTTTTCCGTCACTGCTAAAAAATAATTCCATCAATGACGGACAATTTTCGGTTAACACGACCTCTGGTCCTACGTCATCCACTGGAATGCCACTCTCTTGTGAACACGTGTACAACAGTTAACGGACGCTAGAGATCACGGTTTATAAAGCTTTAAATCTGGATGTTTTTCTAACACAAACACATCGATTCGCTTCAGAAGACCTCTATTAACCCCCCAAAGCCATGTAGAGTATGCGCTTTATTTTGCTTCAGATTTTCAACCACTGTTCACCTCCATTATAAAGCTAGGATGATCCAGAACATTTTTTAATATAACTCCGGTTGTATTCATCTGAAATAAAGAAAATCATATACACCTTGGATGGCTTGAAGGTGAGTAAATCATGGGGTAATTTTCATCAAAACTAGTGCAGACTCCAAAGATGCCATTTTAATAAGGTTATCTGATGAAAACTGACCACTGTGACTAGATTTTAAATTATTTTGCATTTAGTTGTCTGGAGCCCTGAAATGTAAACACTGCTATCATTTGACTTATATTGACAGTTATAGTAGGTTTTTACTTGTAAAAATACGCTATACACAGCCATGGATAATTTATTTTGTGAATGAAAGTGTCTGATATCGAGGGGTTACCGAGATTGAGGTCAGTAGTATTCAGCTGAAGGAAATTTCTACACTCCTAACAGTGCACAACACAGATGCAAGGGGTCAGTAAACACTTCAAGTTACAGAGATCTCTGCTTTTTCTCCAGAGCAAGACCAAATCAAATTCAGCTTCCCTCACTTTTTATAGCAATATGCTCGATCAGAAATGACACCCAGTATCCTTTGATTTAGATTAAAAGACCGCACTGCTACAGAGTCAGCGCTTTTGAAAGACCCCTATATCTGCTCTGTTTTGGCGGATGACTCACATGACCCGCTAGGCTTTTGAGATCTGCAAGCGAGGCAGACGAACCATTTTCCCCAAGGAGTCAGTTCACTCTAGCAACCAAATGCATGGATGGATTATTTATTTGTCCCTTAAGAATGATCTTCTGTCAGTGATACCCATCAAGCGCTCAGAAAGTGCCGGAGGACAAAATCTTATGCCCACACCTTCTGGGCAAGCAGCACCCCCTCCATCGTTTGGTTTCCATGGAGCACCTTCAACCTGCTCCTGAAGCTGTCCAGAATAAATGAAGCCATCTGTCAAACTTGTGCTTTTATGAGGCATAGTGGGAAGTGCTATGGAAAAGCAGTGATAAAATCACCAGTGTAAAAAATACCCACAATGGAGATGAAACAGAAGTGAGATTAATGAGGTGGAACAGCTCTGAGACTGTATCTAGTATGGCTCAGTTACAGGTTAGTTAAACCTGACCTCCTTTGTGATGCAGATCACTCTGTCTCCGCTCTATTCTCTCTTGTGCTCTCTCTTCTAAATGAGCCCTTTATAGCCGTATAATTTGTGAATACTGAATTACCCACCCCCTCATGCTTTTCATGCTGCACGATTAAAAGTGAGGCTGATGTTTTGCTGTTATCAAGGCTATGGATGATCTGTCACATTTATCAGAATAACTGAGTTACCATGAGTTACCAAGAGTTACCATGGAGATCTTTCTGTTCCACATTACAATGATTCATTATATCTTGAATTCAGTGTCCCTATGTGCACAATAATTTATCCATTCAAAGAATAAAAAACTACAAAAAAAAAAAAAAAAAAAAAAAAGTATGATATATAACGAGACTATACGTGTACATTATATGCCTTGGAAAGACAGATGTTGAAATTATTAGTATTTTAATTATCTAAACACTTATTTAAATTAAATATTATAGATTAAATTTGTAAATATTATAGGTCAGCTAGTGCTACCACTACTACTGCAGTATAATGACATAAATTAAAATGTGCACAAATGTAATTAAATAAACATTTAATTAATAATTGTATGTTATAATACTTTATTTATAGTTTATTTGCTTTGTTTTTTATTATTTGTTATTTTAGTAATATTTTGTTATTTAAAAAAGTATGCATTTAAAAATAAATAAATAAAACTAAATTTTTAAATGCTTGGTTGTTGGCTGATGCAGATTATCTTAAAATATTGTATAAATAATCAGGTTACACTATTACTTTACATTATTACATTATTATTATTACTTTACATTATTATTATTATTATTATTATTATTATTATTATTATTAGATGATGATGGAGGTGGTGATCTTTAAATTTTGTCTGAATAGACAGCTTACCTATAATAATAATAATTATTATATAATATAATAATATTATTATTATTATTATTCAGTCATTAAAATGGACAAATATCAGCGTGTCAATAATAATAATAATAATAATAATAATAATAATAATAATAACAATAATAATATTTTTATTAGTTAATTATTAAAATGGACAAAATAATAATATCAAATGTTATTATTCAGTCATTAAAACTATAATAATAATAATTATTATTATTATTATTAGTTAATTATTAAAATGGATAAATATCATCTTATTAATCAACTTACCAACAACAACAATAATAATAATTATTATTATTAATTAATATTAATTAATAACATAAATTATTATTATTATTATTTACTTATTAAAATGGCTAAATATAATCTGATTAATCAGCTGACCTACAGCAACAACAACAACAACAATAGTAATACATTTCAGTGTTTTCACTACAGTTTAAATTTTGTGAAATAAACAATTCTGTTACTCTGTTGGGTCATAACTTTCCAGTGTAAAATGAGTTCTAGGCAAAGCAAAAGTAACTGAGAACCACAACCACTGTCTAAAAATAACCTCTGTCATTAAATCAAATGAATGTGAATCAAAAACCAACTGGCTTCAATGTAGATTTACCCATGTCATTCTGATTTATTGCAGCAAACACACACACACAGCATGTAGGAGTACAGCAATAAATTTGTATCTCTGCATGATAGGCTTGAAGACTATGAGATTAGTCAGCATGGGCTGAAATATTCATTGTGATGACTAATAGCCTATAGTGTAATCTCATACAAGACATGTTTACTCTGCAAGACTGGGGAACAAATTAATATCTTCACATAATATGTTTTAATTTGTCTCAATTAATAGCCTATAATCTGCAGCAAAGACTATTTTCCAAACAAGGATCTAATACAGAAACTATCCAATAGACTATCACTCTGGACTAATGATGTTTTAATAGGAAATAAATGACAGATTATATCAGTTTATAATTAATGTGCTCTTATCTTGAGTATATTTTTCATTAGCCCAGTAGCTTTGGAGAGAATTTGTTAGACTGAGCGTTACTGCGTTTGCTCAACCTTTTTGTTTCTTCAGATGCACTGACATTGAAATCGGCTCTTTTGCCATATTTTAATCTAATGCTAGATAAAAAACATCAAAAGATGTACTGTGGCATTTAACAGAGCCGAGGACCATGACAAATTTAGCAATTAACTGCAAATGATGATATGTCCTTCATAAGAAGAGTCACTCTCTTCTGGAGAGTTAGATCGCTTGATTCTGTTTCGTCCTTTATTAAATTAATTAAACTTTTACATCAAGCTACGGCATAACCTTTGCAAAATTACCATGGAAACCATACTTTCTGACAGTCCATAGTTGGATCCTTCTTCCTGCAATGCATTTCAACATTGGATAAAAGAGTAAACTCATTTACATTTACATTTACATTTATTCATTTGCCAGATGCTTTTATCCAAAGCGACTTACAGTTGAGGAATACAACAAGCGACTTACCATAAGTTGGCAATGAACACGAAAAGTGCCCATTTTACAAGGTTTTAGTCATCGTTCAAAAAAATAAAAGCTACAGGAAGGGATAAAGGATAATAGGAAAAGTGAAGGCATTTTTTTTTATTTGTGAGGAGGCAGTTAGATGCTCACAGAAGAGATGAGTTTTCAGTTGTTTCTTGAAGATTGTGAGGGATTTGGCTGATCAGATGGAAATCACATTAGTTATTTTATTCAAAGCTGCAAATTTTGCCATGTTAGTGCACGCAAATATCTTCTGTCAGTGGTACGTTCACACACAAAGTGTTGGAGACAAAAACTTCTCCCCAAACTGCAAGCAGCCCCACAACAATCCTTTGGGAAAGGAAAAAACAGGTCACCTACATGTTTCTTGCAGGAAGATTGTTTTTTGGGCATTTTTGCAGAACAGGTTGCTTGCGTTGCAGATATGATCTTGCTAAACTCACGTTTTAAAGGCTAATTCTCAATGCTACTTTAGCTCTTTATTTCAATTCTCTTGTGGATCATGCTAAACTTGCTATTTTGGGTGAATAATTAAGTTAAAAAATGTATGTATGTGTCAGACATTAACCATTTATTTAAATTTGGTATACTCTTTTGTAAAAATATTTAAATTATTAAATAAATCTATAATAATTTACCTCATAAAATGAATGACCGAGTAGGTTACTACTAGCATACATGCAGTTAATTATAATAGCCTACTAACTAGTCGTCAAAACATGAAAATGAAATAACACATCCCATATTAATTTGTTAGTTTTACAGAAACAACAACAGTACTAATCAATCAACAAAGGAAGGGGAATTTAAATTTGACAACCAGTATGTGTCTGGCTAACAGTGCTTGTGAGGTGCAGTAGGTCACTGTTCTCATCAGTGTTTAAATAAAGTTTTTTAAGGGCTCATTTCATTTCCAAAATGGCGGAGTACGATCTGACTACCAGGATCGCGCATTTTTTAGACCGGCATTTGGTCTTTCCGTTGCTGGAATTTCTCTCTGTCAAGGAGGTAATATATAAATTACAGTAGTGTAAAGTATATACTTAGTTGTTTGGTTATATTTCTTTGGTTAGTAGTCGCTAAATGGGTAGCGCCACGTGTGGCGGATAACTAGTCAGCTGATCTGGAAAAATGATTTGGTTTTCTAATCTGATATTAAACAAAAACGACTTCTTTATAGATATAATTACATTAAATATTTATCTAATTATTTTGTTCTTAACAGATCAGTTATTTTTAAAGTCTGAATTCTTATTCCGTAGCTTTGATCTCTCTTTGTGTTTCTACAGTACCGTGGTACTGGGACATAACGTTACTGTTATTGTGTTATAATATCATGGCCTTCTTTAAAATTCCACGTAAATACCAAAAATACGTGAACACTGTTGTTGTTAATTATTGTGGTGTGTGTAAAAATGCTGTAACGTTATTACTACCGTATAGCATCAGTCGGTACAGCAACACTTTAAATGACAATATAAATGTTACATTTAACCGCTTTGACTTGATACATGTCTGTTAAAATCTTGTTTCTATGCTTCATAATTCCTCTACATGATATTCAGAAAAGCTGATATAGTGCTGTTAAATCTTATGTTTATTGTTTTCTCAGATCTACAATGAGAAAGAACTTCTCCAAGGGAAGCTGGATCTTCTCAGCGATACTAACATGGTGGACTTTGCCATGGATGTATATAAAAACCTCTATCCTGACAAAGACATTCCACACTGTAAGTGCTTTTCCCTTCCTACCTAAAACATACAGCATGTATAGAGGTAAATAAAAGTATATCGAGATCTATAATGGAGATTTCCACCTCAGATAAAGTGCATTACTATACACTGCATGTATTTTACATATAGTAATTTTTTTCTGCAGCATTAAGGGAGAAAAGAACCACAGTGGTGGCGCAGCTAAAGCAGCTCCAGTCTGAAACTGAGCCTATTGTGAAGATGTTTGAAGATCCAGAGACTCAGAGACAGATGCAGTCCACCAGGTCTGCTCTCATTATATTACTGTTTAATGTTTTTTTTTTAAATAAAATGTCTGTTTGGTTCATTTCGCTGTTATGTAAGAATCTTAACAAATGAACCATGTACTACTTGTTTTCTTAGAGATGGGAGGATGCTGTTTGAATATTTAGCAGACAAACATGGTGTAAGCATTTATTCCATTTTTTTCACAGAAGCAAATTAACATCTTATTGCATCACTGAATATTTCATTCCAGCAATGATTTGCTCAGTCTGTTTATTCTTGTCCCTCAGTTTCGTCAGGAATATTTGGATACGCTATACCGCTATGCCAAGTTCCAGTATGAGTGTGGCAACTACTCGGGGGCTGCAGAGTATCTTTACTTCTTCCGAGTACTTGTAAGTGGTGTTGTTTATGTCAACAAGACCGCTAGTGTTTTATCTTGTTATTTTTGGTCCATTTGATTTGTGAAGTGTGAAATAGACTTTAAAATGACTGCCTTCGGCAGAAAAGTAGGAACAAATTAATTTGTTTCATCCATGAGTGCTTTAACGGCATTTGTTTTTAGTATTTTATTCAAACAAACAGCTGAAAACAAAACCTTCCAATGTTTGAAGAGGCTGTTAAATAAACAAACAAAAGTATTATGCATTGTAAATGTGCTGTTTTAAATCTACCAAAAATAGCTCATACCAGAATGTCTGTTTAAAAAAAAAAAAAAAAAAGAATTAATTAAATTAAAAAAGAAATAAAAAATAGTTAATTAAAATGATATATTACAATTATTAATTCATTAAAAATAAAACTATTAAATTTTGAAAACAATTAAATTAAATTTAAAAGAAAATTTTAATATTTAAAATGCATCTCTTTTTTTTGAATAAATGAAATATTAAATAAAAAAATATATATTTGTAATATTTAAAATGCATATACTGTTCAAAGGTTTAAAGTCAGTAAGGGTTTTTTTTTTTTGAAGAAAAAATATTCTTTTGTACAATAAATTAAAATAAATTTATCTTTTTTGACAGTAAAGACATTTATAATGTTGCAAATTATTTTAATTTCAAATCATTAATTAAATAAATAAATTAGCTAATTAAATATTAAATGTTCTATTCATCAAATTATTTAAAATAAATTAAATGGAAAAAAATGTGTTAATAAAAAAAATATATATATACTTTTTTGAAAACAATGAAATATTAAAATAAAAATTCAATCTTTGTTGCCAGTAAAGACATTTATTATGTTTATTTATTATGTTATCAAATGATCCTAAAAAAAAATGTTTGACAGTTTAGACAAATGTACCATAAAAAATAATAAAATAAGTGCCTCTGGAGCACCAAATCAGTCTATTAAATTTTGAAATGATTTCTGAAGAGTCATGTGAATCTAAAGATGGGTGTGAAGACTACTGAAAATTCAGTTTTGCCACAATAATGAATTGCATTTTAAAATATAAAACAATAGAAAATAGTTTATAATGGAAAATAGTTGGAAAATAGTTTATAATGCAATTTAATTTCACGACCCAGGTTCCCTCCACGGACAGGAATGCTCTGAGCTCTCTCTGGGGCAAACTGGCATCTGAGATCCTCATGCAGAACTGGGAGGCAGCCATGGAGGACCTGACGCGCTTACGAGAGACCATCGACAACAACGTATGTCTGTCTGGCATCTTTAAAAACCTCTGTCTCCCTTTCAAACAGAAGCTTTGCGGCTGTATTTCATCAGCTGGAGAAATCCAATATCCTTCCCACTGGTTAATTTGCTGGATCACCCATGTTCCTTTGAGCTCAGATATAGCAGTCCTTTAGCAGACATCAGGCATTAGATCAACTATACACACAAAATTGACCAGGATGACATTTACATTGCATCAGCTCCGAGAAGTAAGCGCTTGGCATTTTTATTTGCGGTGAGGTTAAAGATGGATGCGTGTGGATTTACTGCAGTCTCGTTTGCTTTGCTAGTCCGTCCTTGCAATGTAACATCAACGCCGTGACACAAGACTGAAGCAGTGTTGACACATTTTTAATTAAACCATGTTTTTCTTTCCTGCCCCGGTTCAGTCGGTGAGTTCTCCTCTTCAGTCGCTGCAGCAGAGGACGTGGCTCATCCACTGGTCCTTGTTTGTCTTCTTTAACCACCCCAAAGGCAGGGACAACATCATCGAGCTGTTCCTCTATCAGCCCCAGTGAGTACGATTATGGAAATTCCCTCTTCCGCTGTAACAAGCACTCTCAAATTGCTCATTAAAGAATGTAGAAGTGCAGCAAACTACATTTGCATAACATTTATGTCATTTGCTGAAGGGTCTGGCTTGCCAGGAAGTGCGTGTTGTTTGCAACAATTATTTCAGAGAGGCTAGCTGGAAAATTCACAGTTAATGAGATTTGCTCTTGAAAGCGTAAATTTTTTTAGGGGGAACAGCGCATATTTGCGTGACCATATAACGAAAGCCGCTCGGTCTGAACACTTTGAAGATGACACCCTCTGTGTCGAGTGTTAAAAGTACCACTGTGATGTAATATTAAAACGGGAAGCAATCAAAGCAGGTTTTGTTGGTAAAATGTCCACTAGGGATGGGCGATATAGACTTAAATTTATCACGATAATTTCTGTTATTATTGCGATAACGATATCAATGAAGAAAATTCAGGGAATCCTGTTTCTTTAGAGAAAAGTATTATCTTTTCTATTTTTACCCAAAATAGAGCATAACTGAGTACACGCGTACAATGTAATGACTCTTTAATTTAGTGGAAGCCAGAGGGCGCCCTTGCACAGAAAATCCACATATGCTTTTTAGCAGAAGTAATAGTACTGAAGAAGCTCCAGGAAATCTCTAATCCAGTTAGCGCTGTAGCTGAATAAAACGCAGAAAGAGAAATTTTAACAGAGAAAACGAAACAAACGATTGCTACAATATATGGTTTGTCTGTGTTTTCAAGCAATCTTGGGTGTTTTTATCAGGATAAAGTATATTCATGATGCAATGCTAATCGGCTTTTATAATACTATAAAACAGTATGATTTCTGCCTCATTCTGTGATATTAAACCACGCCTGATCGGAAGAGGTTATTTCAAACACTCCACTATCTTATGAAGTTAATTTAGAGAAAAACCATGTCTTTCAGGGCTCAATGCTAAGGATTTTTTTTTGGTTCAAATTTTTACATGCCCGGACAAAATTTTCACTGGCCCTACCACAAAAAAATAAAATAGTTCCTGCTGTTATTGTTTTTTACTCATGTTATCTTTTATTTTAATAAATAAGCTTATATAACACCAAAAGTTTACATACCAAATAAAATTGTACAATTCTCGATTCCAATTTCGATACCATACCTAAACCTAGTAGCCTAACTAAAGTTCAAATATTATTTGTTTGTTCATAATTATAGTTCCTTATGTTCCAACAGCGTTAAAAAAAGCTAATTTTTCAGGCAAGATCAGCCAGTGCGCATACGCAGTACTAAGTGCACGTCTCAGAACGCTGACTGTTTCTATAACAACCGGGACTTATAACGGCAGCTGCAGTGACGCGCTGACTTTACTAGTCAACGATTGGCTCTCTCATTAAGAAGGCGGGGCTTAGCGGCCATAATGAGCGTTGCATCTTTCCCCATTCAAAACTATACAAGTGACAAGTCTTGGGTATTCTATAGTCTTTGATATGTCATACATGGGCAAATGAATATAAAACGCCACGTGAACTTTTCTTAAAACAGTCAGTTCCCCTCAGAGATACATTTACATGAACCACAGTTTCAATATTTAGGATAATATTTCCAATATTTCTGCTGTGAACCGTGATCTTACCCTACCTGCTACAGTTTTTTTCCTCTTTGCGTTCGTCTTCAGCGACTCTGGCCTCCGTTAACGGATGTTTAGAGTTCGTAATATTTCCACACACATGACATTTTGAAAAAAAATTGCATGCAGTTCGTTTGCAAGCCCAATCAGTTGAAATATGTCCGGTAGATCAGTGCATCTGTACTCCACTGTATAAATTAAGTATGGATTGATCATTGTTAAAGCTACAAAGCTATTTGTCAAGACGAGACATACTGTTGTAGGCTATTTGTTCGTCAGAGATGCGTCTCTTTGTGATTGCTTAAAATTTTAAATTAACAAGGTTAAAAAACACATGCAAATGATAAACTTTCGTGACGATGCTGCAGTGGCCCGATCGGGCCAGTGACAAATTCGTCAACTGTCCTGAGCGTCTTTCACGCTGGCCCCGGGCCATCGGGCACTCCTTATTGTCGAGCCCTGTCTTTGTTGGACAACAGGTTTGTAAACAGGATCACACACATGCAAAACTGTATCGCACACATGCTACAGTAGACTTTAGCTTTATTATTGCGGGAAGACTAATTCTTATCGTGGGGAAATTTTTTTACTGGTATATCTCAAACGGTAGGATATCGCCCATCCCTACTGTCCACTGCCTTTTTTTCACTCGTGGTTAGTAATTGCTGTTAATTTGCATTTTGATACATTTTTAGGGCAAGATATTGATGCTGGTTTGCTAAATCGATATGATTCAGTTTATGAATTCTGAATCTGACTTGAAATATAAAAACAAATATAAAAACAATCAAAAATAACACTACAGTTTAGAAGTTTGGGGTTGATAAGATTTTTTTTAATGTTTTTGAAGGGTGTCTCTTATGCTGAGCAAGGCTGCATTTATTTGATTAAAAATACAATGAAACAGCAATACTGTAAGATATTATAACAATTTAAAATAACTTTCTTTCGATTTGAATATATTTTAAAATGTAATTTATTCCTGTGATTATAGCTGAATTTTCAGCATCATTACTCCAGTCTTCAGTGTCACATGATCCTTCAGAAATCATTCTAATATGCTTATTTGCTGCTCAAGAAACATTTCATGTAATTATAAACTTTGAAAACGTTTTTTGCTTCTTAATGCTATTGTGGGAGCCATTGCACATTTTTTCAGGATTCTTATAGAAATATTTTGTTGCATTATAAATGTCTTTATTTAATCAGTTTAATACATTCTTAGTTAATAACAGTATTTTCTTTAAAAAATGTTTACTGACCCCAAGCATTTGAGTGGTAGTTTTTAATGTATTTTGTGATGCTGATGATTGTTGTTCGTTTCTCAGGTACCTGAATGCAATTCAGACCATGTGCCCTCACATTTTGCGCTACCTGACCACGGCCGTAATCACCAACAAAGACGTGAGAAAGCGACGACAGGTCCTCAAAGATCTGGTCAAGGTCATCCAACAGGTCAGCATGATTGTCTAAATGACTAGTGGGTGTATGTTTGTTCTGGTTTAGGGTTATGCCAGCCAAACGTCAGCCAGACATATTTGGTAGCCATATATTAGGGCTCTATGATTTTGATGAATGCAAAAAATGTAGACACAGAATCCATGTCAGAAAATTTGCCAAATTTTGGATTAATAAATCAGAAGTAGTTCAGTACACTTAAATCAAAACATGATATGATGTAGTGTCTGTGAATATTTAAAAAAAAAAAAAAAAAAAAGCAAAAAGGGGAAAAAATCCTGTGAAAAAAATTGTGTCTCTGTGTGAATAAATGGCTCAGAATAAATTATTAAAACATTTCATTTTTTTTAAGGAATATTTACCAGAGAAAAATGTAAATAAATAAATTAATAAATAATTGAACTAATTAAACTATAAATAATTAAAACTAATGAAAAACACAAAATTTAATAGCACTGCATTAAAAAAAACTTGGGGGGAGGGGGGTTGATTGGGAAAGAAACTGAATCCCAAAAAATGAAAACAGAATTAGGAGGAAAAACTGAATTTGGGAAAACATAAAAACAAATTTAAAAATTACAGGTTTTTTTACATTTGTGTTAAATTGTGTTTCATGATTTCATGAGATATGTTTAATATTTTTACAGGAATCCAGAAAAATTAAAACAGAAAATCTGTGAAAAAATAAAATGGAATTTTGGAAAAAATAAAACTGATATCATAGCGCCTTAAAAGCAATTTTTGTTACACTTTTTAAAAATTGTGTTAAATAGCTGTTAAATTGTGTACATTTCATGATTAATTAGACATTTTTTTTTTATTTGATTAATTTAAGCATTAAAACAGAGTCTAGAAATATTAAAATCGAGGCGAAAAAAAAAAAAACAGAATTCAGAAAAATTAAAATGGAAAATTTGGGAAAGAAAAAAAACGATTTCATATGTATGAATTCACTAGTATATGCATAAATGGATGTAATCTCACAAATGTTTCATTGTTAAATGTAGCTGCAATATTAAAGCTAAAATAAACACTGAAGACAAGATGCACCAACTAAAACAACTACAGTGGTCAACATTTGAAGTGGATCATCAAAGTTGTCCTAAAAACAAAACAATATTTCGTTGTTGTCTTAGGACAACTTTGATTTATTTATTTTTTTTTATTTTTGATTCACTTCAAATGTTACCTACTATAGTTAATAATCCCTTGATCATGCATGCTAATATGCATAAAACAGCAGTGTTTTTTTTTTTTTTTTTTTTTTTTTTTAAATGAAAGGAGCATCTGAGCTGAGAAAGTGTATTTGAGTTTGGGTTGTTGTGAAGATTGTTTCCTTTGTTGTTTCTGATGAATGAGCACACATATTCTCCTTTGAGGTTTTTAGCTCATTGCATTCCATTACGTTCATACTAGATGTGCTTCTTTTTAAGTATTGATTTAGAGCTTGTGAATTAGCGTCTCTTTTAAATGTAGTTGTCAGAGTGCTTCTTGGGGCGCTGCCACATTTTGTACTCTTGACTTTGGCACTTGCTGTCAAATTAGCACGAGATTAATGTTCCGCTCTGCTTTTGCTCTCTCAACAGGAGTCGTACACTTACAAGGATCCTATCACAGAGTTTGTGGAATGCCTCTACGTTAACTTTGATTTCGACAGCGCTCAGAAAAAACTAAGGGAGTGCGAGTCGGTAAGGTTTCACCACCCGCTGTGTGTGTATAACGTGGCTACCAGGGCTGTCATTCCTGTGATTCTCTCAGTACACTGCTTCCCTCTGTTTGAATCGGTTGGAGACATGCATTGATAAGAGCTCTCATCCTTTAGCTTAGAGCCATAGGTCCATTCATCCACTGAAAATCCCTGTCTACTGTAATTTACTGCTGTTTCCCACTAGGCTTTTCAAGGCATTTCTGCTGTCAGTTTTCAGACCTACAGCTATAAGGCAGCGACTCTCTTAGACGTGGCCTAGTTGGGCCAGAGGGAGCGTTCAGCATTCAGACCTGTGAAAACATAATCTCCCCTGCCTTTTCACCACAGTTTCAGTTTACGCCTCAGGGATTTGTGTCTATATAAGCTGATCTATGTTCAGCTGTAGTGAAGGTTTTTGTTTGTTTTTATTATATATATATATATATATATATATATATATATATATATATATATATATATATATATATATATATATATATATTACAAATGTGCAATAATATAATTATACAATTAGTCGATCTAAGTATAGACTATATAGATCAACTAATTCTAATACTGTGTAAGAGTTCCATTCGAACTGAAAGCATAAATCTAGGCCATACGCTGCTGGTTTTAGAGCAAAACCAAAAACTGACATTTAATTTACATTTGTGCTTAAGAAAAGCTTACTGATTTTAGTTTTGAAAATGATGACAATTCATATTTAAAAAAAAAAAAAGGGTAAAAATGTAAATATTAGGATTTTAGTATTTCTTTAAGTGTATTATAAAATAATTTTTTATGTATTGCTCCCTTGTTATAAAATATAATATTTTATTTAAAATAAAGTGCAAGAATACTATTACTATTTTTAATTAGTTTATTGTTTATAGTTACACCGATGGGTCAAACTGTGTGCAGCGTGAGCAAAAAAAAAAAAAAAATCTGTTTATGTGTGTGTAGTCTTGTATATATTTGTGACCCTGGACCACAAAACTAGCCATAATGGTCAGTTTATTTAAATTTAGATTTATACATCTGAATAAATAAGCTCTCCATTGATGTATGGTTTGTTAGGATAGGACAATATTTGGCCAAGATACAGCTATTTGAAAATATGGGATCTGAGTGTGCGAAAAAAAAAAAAAAAAAAAATTAATAATAATCAGAATAGTAAGAAATTTAAATGTAAAAAAAAAAATTACATTTGTCCAAATGAAGTTCTTAGCAATGCATATTACTAATCAAAAGTTAAGTTTTGGTATATTTACAGTAGGAAATTTACAAAATATCTTCATGGAACATCTTTAATTGGATCTTAAATTAATATTCTAATGATTTTTGGTATGAAAAAAAAAAAAAAAATCAAAAGTAGATCAAAACCTTTCATCAAAGTTGTCCTAAAACCAAAACAATATCCATTCTTGTCATTCTAATTAAACAAATTAATGATTTAAATTGCTCAAATGTGACATTACTTTTACATTTGAACTAAAAATTCAATTTCAATTTTTTTTAAACATTCTATTTAACAAATAATCCTTAAAAAATATATATCACATTTTCCAATAAATATTAAGCAGCATTACTGTTTTTAACATTAATAAGAAATGTTTTTGACCATGAGCATATTAGAATGCTTTCTGAAGGATCATGTGACACTGAAGACTGGTGAAACAATGCTGAAAATTCATAGGAATAAATTACATTTTAAAATATGTTAAAATAGAACAGCTATTTTCTCAATATTGCTGTTTTTACTGTATTTTTATTTCAATAATTGCAGCCTTGGAGAGCATAATAGACTTCAGAAATATTACTTTTTTTTTTTATAACTAATTCCAAACTTTTGAACTGTTGTGTACATAGTGGTTATAAGTGTTCTATTTGCTTTCCCAGGGATTTTACAGTCTATTATTTGTCTTTAATAATCAAGCGTATCTACTGTCAATAAAATTAAGTGCTGACGTGTTCAGTAATAATCCAAGCAGCGGGGGGAGAATTTTTGCAATTCTGTTTTTGCCGCTTGTGTGCAGAAATTACACACAGTTTATTGGAGAGAAAAAAGTCTCAATTTATTATTATTTATTTATTTATTTATTTTTTCAATTTAAAATTTTTGACATAATGTACTAACCTAAAAGAGTACAAAGTAAACCAAACGGTACAACCATAATCCCAACAAAACAATACAAAACAAAGAAAGAAAAAAAACAACAACAGTAAACAACAACAACAAATGGGGGATATTTAACAACCAGAGTATAATCATAAGATACAATTCAGTTATTAAAGTAGGTTCAGTCATTACACTAAGAACAATAGTAATACACTATTCGTTTTTGAGGAAATCCACAAAGGGCTGCCATACAGTTTGAAGTTGGCAATGAGATTTGGGCTTCAAGGAACATATCCTCTCCAGTTGTATGACATGAAACAATTCACCCAGCCAAGCTTTGAAGCATGGAGAGTCTGAAGACATCAGTAGAGGTCGTTGCTAGTAATTTGGAAGTGTTTAAAGTCTCAGAAAATCCAAGAATTGCAAGAGAGTGGTCTGGCCTAATCTCCTTTTTAAAAACCTTTGAAAAAAAATAAATAAATATTGCAGTATAAAAATTAAACCATTTAGGACAAAACCAAAACATGTGTGACAAGGAACTCTCTTTATTTTACATCTGTCGCAAACTGGGGAAATAGTATTGAATATTTTACTTAATTTCGTTTTGGAATAATACAATCTATGAATTACTTAAAACTGAATCAACCTGTGCCTCACATTCATTGAGCAGTCTTGAATCCTTTTGAGACTTTCATTCCAGGCTTTATCAGGCACTTCTTCATCAAATTCTATAGCCCAGGCTTCTTTTATATAGCTTGTGCTCACAGGTAGTTGGAAAGCACTAACACAGCATAAAACCAGATGTCTAGAGCTTGGATTTACCAGAAAACGCTGCTCATATGAATTAGATTTTGGTTTGTCAATAAAACATGAAATGACGGTTTGAACATAATGTCTCACTTGCAAGTACCGAAAAAAATCGGAGCCTGGGAGATTATATGTAGTTTGCGACTGACTAAAAGATGCAAATTTGCCATTTATGCAAAGATCCCCAATAGACCTCAGACCTTTGCTTTTCCATACAATAAAGCTTTGGTCTAACTGAGAGGGTTTAAACGTGAGAACAGATACTTCAGGTGGTTTAACATGTTTCCTTATTTGATTTAATATCCGAATTGAATGTTTAATTATTAAATTAGTCCCATTTATTTTTCATGAAGGAGACACTTTAGAAAAAAAGTAAAACTGGGAGACAAGATGTAGTTAGGGACAAAGTCTCAAAACATAGCCATAAGGGATCAGTCACCGAGGAAGTTTCTCTGGGAATACCTTCGGGGGGTCCTGTAAGCCCAAATAAATGGTATGATAATTGAATCTAAAAGCTTGAAAAAAGATACAGGTATATAGATAGGCAGGTTTTGAAAAAGGTATAGGAATTGCGGTAAAGTGACCATTTTAATCGCATTAATTTTGCCAATTATAGATAGCGGAAGGAGCCTGTCTCAATTTATTCATAAAGTGAACCCCAGTTATTAAGACTTGTATGGCTAAATATATCGTAAATTATGTCTCTTACTGAAATATGTAGCAGAAAACCCATGAAAGACTTCTGTTATTTAAAAAAAATCCACATTATTATGTTATACATATTTTGGACTATGGGGGGCGCCATTATGACATAAAATGGTTGCACTCGGTGAGCTACCTCTGGTGCTACCTGTCGCTATTTTTACTGCAACACAGTTCAGAATACACAACTCTAAAAATAAAATATTGATGCAATGATCACAGCTACTGAAAGAGCTTACAGGTGGCAATGGATGTAGCGTAGTCTTAAACCAAATGTCGTACCTTCGATTTTTCCCACAAGGAGTCTAAATGCCACCAGATATCGAGTGAAATCCACGAAAAGAATCTCCTTCAGTTGCTGCTGCGTCATGACATGCGTCAACAAGTTTATATCCTGCCGGGATGGCATCTAGCGTTTCTTGTCTCTGCCATTCGTAAGCTCTTTCAGTAGCTGTGGTTTGCTAAAAGCCTCAGAGCAATCAGGGCTAAAGTGGAGAGAACAAAGACGTGGATCTTTAGGAAGTGTTATTCATCCACGGGCATCTTCCCATTCTGTGCCCCTCTTCTTATCACTACAAAAAGCAGTGAAGACTTGCATCACTTCTCTTGTTGCCCTTCGACTGAAAATTACAACCAGTGTGGCTTTGTATCAGTATTTTATTTCCTGAGTCGTGTTGTGGTAAAAATAGCAACAGTTAGTGGCAGTAGCTCACTGAGTGCAGCCATTTCACCTCATTGAAATAATGGCACCCCCATTGTCCAAAACATGTATAAAACAATGTGGATTTTTTAAACAAACAACATAAATCTATCATGGGTTTTCTACTACGTATTTCAGTAAGAAACATCATTTACTTTATATTAAGCCATATGTGTCATAATTCCCTTTAAAAGTACACGATTCAGTCTCAGCTTTTCAGTGGACCATCAACTATACTTACACAACTTGCAAAGCTGATCATTTGAATGGATTTTATTCTATTCAAGGTGCTGGTGAACGATTTCTTCTTGGTGGCCTGCTTGGAGGATTTCATTGAAAACGCACGGCTGTTCATCTTCGAGACGTTCTGCCGGATCCATCAGTGCATCAGCATCAGGTAGTGCCGCCTCCCAGGAGGAATCCTGATAGACTAGTGTGCGCTAATCCTCTTAGCGCTGTAAGAAGAGCGAAGATTCAACACACTGCCAGGATCAATGGACTCCAGCCAAATCTGACAAAAGCTGATCAACGTCACAATAACATACATTCTGAAGCATGAGCTTAAAGGAAAGCAAGATTGTGATAGATGCGAGTACAACAGTGCGTTTACAGATCAGTGTTATTTTTAGCGTCATTAAGTTATTATTATAGTTTTATGGATAGTTTAGTTTTAGGTTTTTTTTTTTTTTTGTTTTGTTTTTCTGATTTCATTTTAATTTTTGTTTGTTATACATTTTTATTTTGGTTATTTAGTTATTTTAATATATCAAGTTAAATTAAATCAGAAACTTTCTTGGGAACTAGCTGAAATAAAACAACTTTATATTTTTATTTCAGTTACTATTTCAAAAAAACAAGAAGTAACAAATGTTTCTGGTTTTAGTTAACCGTAATAACCCTGTTACAGATGTTATTTTATTTGTTTGTTAACATTTCCTTTGAACACCACTATTTGCACCATTCAATCATAGAGATGGTGGGGCGACTTGGTGGTTGCGTTCATCACGCGGATTGATTTTATTTTTTTGAGACTGTATGATCTCTTGTTTGAAGGCGAAAGCTACAGCTTGTTGACCTCAGGCAATCTCTGTGTTTCTCATTTTCTCCTCTCACCCATCGCTCTTTCTGTCTCTGGGCAGCATGTTGGCAGATAAGCTGAATATGACCCCCGAGGAGGCCGAGAGATGGATCGTAAACCTGATCCGCAATGCCAGACTGGATGCCAAAATCGACTCCAAACTGGTGAGCGAGCTCTGGGGTGCTGAACACATGTCCAAACACAAAGCCCATTAGATTGAGACGCTCTAGACTCCCTCCGACAGTGAAAGAGGGCTGTTTGTTTGTACACTGTTTAACTAACGTGCACATAGGCTAGAGCATTTTTGTTATTTTATGCAATTTGAAGTTTTACTTTTGAAATGCATTTGTAATCCCTCTTTCAGATTCACAAGTTGAATATAACCACTTAAAGTGATGGTTCACCCAAAAATATTTACCCTCATGTTACTTCAAACCTGTGATTTTTGTGGTAACACTTTACAATAAGGTCCTGATTGATAATATTAGTTAACTAGGTTATTTAACATGAACTAACAATAAATAATACCTCCACAGGATGTGCTTATTAATATTAATCTTAACATTTACTAATACATTTTAAAATGATAAGTTAAAGGATTAGTTCACTCCGGAATTAAAATTTCCTTATAATTTTCTCACCACTGTGTCATCCAAGATGTTCATATCTTTCTTTCTTCAGCTGAAAAGAAATGAAGGTTTTTGAGGAAAACATTCCAGGATTTTTCTCCATATAGTGGACTTCAATGGGAGTCAACAAGTTGAAGGTCCAAATTGCAGTTTCAGTGCAGCTTCAAAAGGCTCTACATGATCCCAGCCAAAGGGTCTTGTTTAGCTAAACAATTTAAAAAATCCACATTTTAGGCACAAATGCTCATCTTGCACTAGCTGGACTTTACGTAATAAAGTTGGAAAGGTCACTCGTGACATAGGCGGAAATACCAACTCAGTGTTTACAAAGCGAACATGCAAAAAATGTCAAAAGTCCCTTACACAAAAACAACGATGTCAGACGATGTTGAAGTTGGAAGAGAAAATGAGATGGAGTTTTTCACCCTACCCTACCGTTTTGAACCAGACAGACAAAGAACTAACAATGCGTTACCTTTACAACTTGATTACGTAATGTGTGAAGTCAAGGATGTAGGAAGAGCTAGTGCACGAACATTTGTGGTTAAAAAGTATATACATTTTTATTTATTTTTTTTTTTAGAAAATGACTGATCGTTTCACGAGATAAGTTTAGACCATTGAAGTCCACTATATGGAGAAAAATCCTGGAATGTTTACCTCAAAAACCTTAATTTCTTTTTGACCGAAGAAAAAAAGGTGTGAACATCTTGGATGACATAGGGGTGAGAAAATGATCAGGAAATTTTAGTAGTGAACTAATCCATCAACACTAGTTAATGCACTGTGAGCTTGTTCATGATACAATAATGTTAATTTATACTGAAATGTTAAAAATGTATTTAAGGAAATTAAGAATAATACATGTAAAAAACGATACATGTAAAAGCGAAACGATCTGTTATTTTCTAAAGAAAAAAAAAAAAAAATTACAGTTTATATCCTCAAATGCTTGTCTTGTCTAGCTCTATGCGTACGTTTATTCTGTGTATTCTGCTTCAAGACAGGGTATGTCGGAAAAACTCCCATCTCATTTTCTCCCCCAACTTCAAAATCATCCTGCATCATGGTTTACCTTTTTTTTTTTTTTTTTTTTTTTTTTTTTAAAGAAAATAACTGATCGTTTCACTGAATAAGATCTTTCTTCCTCAGTTGGGATTACTTAGAGCCATTTGAAGCTACCAAATAAAATACATGTTTTTTGGTTGATCTCTTTCTTAAACTTTAAGGTTTAAAGCAACAAGGACAGGCCAGTTTTTCCTTTCTTGCCTTTTGTTTAAGAATACTGCCTAATAGGGATGTGACGAGATCTCGTGGCACGAGCCAGTTGGATCTCACGAGATACCGTGACGATATCCTACCAAAACATTTTGCAGTGTTTACATTATAGCTGCTTGATTAATCCTTAAAATATCCAGATCTCGATTCAAACACCCATGCGATCTTATTCCTGAATGACAACGATTTAGCTATGTCTATTAGGACTGTTTCACATCGCAAGTGTCAGTGGAGCGTAAGAAGCACATTTTGTCGCTGCCCATGTCAATGAATCAGAGGGTCGGGGTAAATGTGAATGCAGAAAGAGCAACACAAACAGTCTTTTCAACCACATTATAATCATTATTTCTGTGTTACAGACATTTAAATAATAGAAGTACTGGGATAAAAGTTTATAGTTTGGGAATAAACACTTATTGTCTTCAGTAGCGATCAAAACGAAAAGTATCTTAACACTTGTATTTATAGTAATGCTTATCCTCTTCCGTGAATCGTGAAGCTTTTGTTTAAATGTTGTTTATTACTGCATATAATTCATTAAAAAGGAAGTTTAATCTCATAAAGTTCAAAATGCACCTACATTTTTTTGCATTTTGTCTTTTTCATTTGAATGAAAGACTATTTTCCCTATATATTACATCATTGAGGATTTCTTAAGAAAAGTTTAAAAATCTCGCTTCGTCTCGTTCTCGTGAACCCAGTCTCGTGTCTCGTCTCGTGGGATAAGTGTCTCGTCACACCCCTACTGCCTAAGATTTTATCGTAAGCTGGTATAAGAGCTGTAACTCAGTAAAAAAAAAAAAAAATGGTTGCCTGAAGTTTTGCAAGTCATTCTAAATTGAAAGTGATGTTGAACCCCTAAATCCTCTAAAGCCTTTACTTTTTCATTGTAATACTTGGAAACATTCTTTATAATTTATACTGGTGTTCTTTAAAAGTCATAACTGGTTCGCTGCTCCTCCCTGATGAGTGTTTTCTACTCAGGGTCACGTGGTGATGGGCAACAACGCCGTGTCGCCGTATCAGCAGGTGATCGAGAAGACCAAGAGCCTGTCATTCCGCAGTCAGATGCTGGCCATGAACATTGAGAAGAAGATCAGCCACAGCAGCAGAAACGAGGTACCAGACTCAAAGCAAACAACACACGCGAAGCGTTCAGGGATGCGGACCGAACTAATGAGTTTTTACTTCAGCCGAGCCTCATTGGAATCATTACAGTCATGAAATGAGTGTGCTGGGAAACTTTTGCTTTTAAGCGCTGAAGCAGTTTTCCCTTAACTGAACATTAGCCAGCATTAGTTGGCACACAGTTCCCCCAAATATCTTGCACACTCCCAAATCAAAGCTTTGACTCAGCGTAATGTCTGAATAATCGGATTTTATGTCAGTGAAGTAATTCACGTCATATATCTTGTCCTGCATTTCACTTTAGAGACTTTGGTTGAGTCAGAACATTTTGGCCTTTTAAAATATTTATGTCAGACAGTTAATAGAAGAAATTGTTCTACATCTTTGATGTCACTAATGATCCTCCGTTTTCTTTCTAGACACCGAACTGGGCGGCTCAAGACACTGGCTTCTATTAGACTGGAAACAAAAGGAATACAGTGGATCAACCTACTCCTCAACCTCATCTTAGTATTTAACTAACTGTCTTTTATTTAGTCGTGTTTTATATTAGGATTATTTTACAAGAGACTGATGCAGACATTTCCAGCATGACAAGAGCTACGGAGTTCTGGGATGTGCCGTGAATTTTATGTATTCTGTGTGAAGGAAGGATTTACCAGGCAAGATTTTATTATTCCAGTTCTGTGTAAACTCAAAGGACTTTTTCCTTTTCCCTTATGCAAGTCATTGTTTTGAACATCATAATGCAACAATAAACAGCGAAAGTGTGTTTCTGAACACATTTTCAAAGGTCCTGCAGCATACTTCTGGAATCTTTTATGGTTAAAGGTGAAGCGTGTAATTTTGGTGTCATTAGTAAATAATAAGGATCCTTTCAGAAAAGTTTCTACTATTATTTCATATTTAATAGACATTGTTCATTTGATTTGGAACATTTTTAACCCTTTAACTGTCACTCCCTATCTTGAACATAGACATGAGAATGCACTATCCAAAGTTAATTTTTTATAATTCATGAACGAAAACATTTTGTAATATGATTTTGATCTGCAATTTCCATGATAATGCAATGTCTGATTTTGTGAAAAATGGTTTTCAAAGGATGATTTTTAAGATTTTAAGTTTTCATTTGATATATAATTTCTTAAGATTTCTATTGTGTGATAGGAAAAAAGGCAACGAAGAAAGTCTTTTTGTGGCAAAGGTCAGAACTCCTGTTATGATGTAGATTTTTGAGTTGCACTCTTGTCATAAATTAATCTATAATCTATTAATCTATACTTTTCCTACATAATTTGTAACACAAAAGAGTGGTAAAATATCTATCTAGGAGTCTTATACCTTCCCAACGATATACAGTTTGTCATGATTAGTTTAGAATGTATTTCTAATATGGTGAAGTAAACTTAGGTGACAGTTAAAGGGTTAATAGATAACTCATAGTTTCAAATTGGAATTGGAGTAAGTATTTTAAGTCTTTCTATTTTATTCATTCATTCTTCACACTTCACTTTTAACACCCATGCTTTTTATTTGTCACTCTACCAACAGTCTTGAAAATATTAGAGAATTTTATAAGTTAGTTTTAGAAAAACGTATGTAAATTAAAAATTTTAAAAGGTCCTGGAAGTTACTAAAAGTTAAAGAGTTTGAGGTCGGTAAGATTTTTTAAAAATATTTTTGAAAGAAATCTCTCAGTAATATTGTGAAATATTACAATTTAAAATAACTGTTTTAATATATTTTAAAATGTAATTTATTCCTGTGATGACAAAGCAAATCATTTTCAGCATCATTACTCCGGTCTTCAGCGTCACATGGTCCTTTAATAATCATTCTAATATGCTGATTTTGTTCTCAAGAAACATTATGATTACCAGTGTTGAAAACAGTTGTGCTGCTTAAAGGATTAGTTCACTTCCAGAACAAAAATGTACAGATAATGTACCCCCATTGTCATCCAAGATGTTCATGCCTTTCTTTCTTCCGTCGTAAAGAAATTATGTTTTTTGAGGAAAACATTTCAGTTATGTCCATATAGTGGACTTCAGTTTCGCAAAAACGATCTGTCATTTTCTGAATGCTCAAATGCTTGTCTTGTTTAGCTCTGCCATGCGCATCCGTACTCTGTTTAATCTGGGTCAATACAGTTAGGGTATGTCGAAAAACTCCCTTCTCATTTTCTCCTCCAACTTCAAAATTGCCCTACATCACTGTTTTACCTTTTTTTGTAAAGGGGATTTGAATACCTTTGCACGTTCACTTTGTAAACACTGGGTCGGCGATGTAGGACGATTTTAAACAGATTGCACAGAGTACGCATACCCATGGCAGAGCTAAACAAGACGAGCATTTGAGATTTAAAGGTATATACATTTTTATAATTTTTTATTTTATTTTTTTTTTTTTTTTATAAAATGACTGATCGTTTTGCTAGGTAAGACCCTTATTCCTCAGCTGGGATCGTTTAGAGCCCTTTGAAACTGCATTTTGGATGTTCAAACTCACTGGGACCAGTGAAGTCCACTATGTGGATGGAATTCCTGAAATGTTTCCCTCAAAACAAATAAATTCTTTACGACTCAAAAAAGAAATGCGTGAACATGGACTTGGATGACAACAGGGTGAGTACATTATCTGTAAATTTTTGTTCTGGACTCCGGACTCAGCATGACACGACAAAATACAGTAGAACCCATTATAATCAGTGATGCTATCTACACAGCAAATCCCAACAGTTAAGAAAGGCCGTTATGGCAAAAACGTGTGGTACTAAAGTGTTAGTTCCACACATTTTGTCCCTAACGGCCTTTCATAGTACCGAACGTTTTGGCCCTAACGACCTTCCATAGACGTAAACTGAAGCCGCATTCTATTTGACTTACTGACACAAATTTCAAATGATTTGCAGTGGCCACTTTATCCCGTCCAGTGTAGACAGCCTCAAACTTGTGAAAAGTTAATATACAGTCAATACGAATGAAAAAGTTTTTGAAAATCACATAAATTAATTGGTCTAAGTGTGGAAGCTCTGTATCAAGTCTGTGGTGACAATGTTTCAGTAATGGCAAGAATATGCACAAGCAATGTCTCAGTTCACGTTTCATCCACTAGGTGGCAGCAGTGACTAACTTTTCCGCTGTTGTCTGGCTGGTTACCCAGAGACAGCAGCAAACCAGTCATTACCAGCTTCCTGACTGGCCATCATCTCTTTTAAAGCCTTCTTGATTTTTCCAGTGTGTTTACAAGCCAAAACCTTGGAATGCTGGGCATCTGTGTTTGATTTGGGGGGGAAAATCAACCAGGTAATTTTGGGCCAGAGGTTGAAAACACAGGGAGTGTGTTGTCAAAGAAGCAAACCGAGATGGAAAGATCCTGTTGTGACTCATAAATTACCAGCTTCCTCTGAATGACAGATTTTCCTTTGGTTATTTTTATATTTCATCCAAAGTCCAGACAAAATGCTTGTGGAAAATGTGCTCTTTAGATCTTAGTGTATGCATGTTTCCTGGAAGCTGATCAGTTTGGTCTGTTCATCAAAATAGAGACTGTAATGCCTCCATACTACAGTTCAAAAGTTTGGAATAATTACGATTGAAAGCTCTAATATTGTGAAATGTTACATCAATTTAAAACTGGTTTAAAGCCATTTTAAATTAACATATTAGTTTTCAGCAGCCATGATCCTTCAGAAGTCATTCTAATATGCTGATTTCATTCTCAATTATTAACAATGGTTCTTATATCAATTCTATTTTTTATTTATTTTTTTGTAAAACTTTATATTTTTTTCAAAGAATAAAATCTTTAGTAACATTATAAATGTCTTTACTATAATTTTTTTTAATCAATTTAGTTTTTGTCATAATAGCAAACCTAAAAAGTGTTTAGCCACAGAAGTCACACTTAAAAATGTGAAGATGATTTTAGAGACCTTCTCAGAACTAACTTCACTTTTCTCAGGCATTTTAGCAATGACTAAGCTCATACACTTTTTTTAGCAGATGTATGTAATCAGTTTCCATCAAGATGTTTTTTATAAGTGTGACTCAAACACATTTTGAGGCCGCTGTTTGCATTCATTATCTCTATGTTCTCTGTTTATATGCACACCTAAGTGATCTGCGTTGTCGCTTTAAAGTGCCTCGGGTGCATTTCTCTGCTCCTACCTACTATTAACCAACAGGTCTCGGAGCCGGAGTGAAATGAGGGTGTGTGTGAGTGAGAGATGTTTTGCCCTGGGAGTGGCTGCTGGTTATTCCAGGCAGCGTTGCGAGTGGCGCTCGGCTCAGTGAAGAAAACGCACACGCTCGCATACGCACTCCTCCAGAGCTGACGTGGGCTGTGGCCTTGCACAGCTGCTGCCCATCTGCCACTGCGAAGCAGCCACAGGAGCTAGACGAGAGAAAAGAGGGAGTACACAGAGAAGGGTAAAGGAAAAGTGGCTAAGTATGGACGCGCTGCAAGATTGGGCCCTGGCGTACCCGGCTCTGGCCCGGCTGCTCTGGGTGATTGTGCTGGTGTTGGCCACCGTCCTGGTTTGGAGCTTGTTCTTCTGCTGCTGGGGAAACCAAAGCTCCACCTCCCCTCTGGAGAGATACCTCTCAGGTAATATATCTGCTTTTATTCTCACTGAACTGACCTGGAATCAGTTCTTAAGCTCTTTCCAAACCAGTAGTATATTTAGAGATTGAGGAAGAAAAAAAAAGTTTTTACAGAGGAAACAATAAGCTGGTTTTCCATGACTGGGTAATTTTAGAGGGCACAGGATGGAAAAGTTAGTGTTCACTGTCATGTACTCTTATTTGACGTCATCCGAAGGGGTGTTCTGAATCCTCAAATCACAGTTTACTATTTGTCAAGCAGTATCCTTAAATTAAATGTTCCCTGGGATGTTATGCAATGGCAGCCGTTGCAGATTTTGGCTTTGCCAAACCAAGTTCTGAATTGCTTTAAAAAGATTCACTTGAGAAAGTTATTTCGAGACCATAAAGCGATGGTTGTTAAATTTGACATAGTAATTGTAGCTTTTATTGAAATATGTGTATTGTTTGAATACGTGAAACATTCCTGCAGCCATGTGTTTAAAAAAACAAAAACATTTGAGGGTCTGAAAGAGTGAAGAAGCACTTCACATAACAAGACTAGTTCCTTCTGGGGTCAAGGTTCAAAGCAGGCTCTAACTTGCTGTTCCAATGATTACTGTGATAGTAAAAAGCAGGGGGTTTGAAAGTTGCACACAGTCTGAATCTAAATATTTGCCGGCGTGTTTATCAGGGTTTCCGCGGGTCTTAAAAAAGTCTTAAAAGGTCTTAAATCACTTTTCTGTGAATTAAGGCCTTAAATCAGAGCAACAAGTCTTAAATTCATATGATCATGGCATTAATTTTCGTGAGGGATTGTTTCCTCATCATTTTAATTTTTAAAATGAAGCAAAAGCATCATTTCTGTGCTACATGCCTTAGGTTGCTCAATATTCATTAAACAATATGCGGTAGATGGTGGTATGTGCTGCTTCATCTGTCAGTCACCCAAAGAAGAATTTGTCGTTTTGTTTTTTTTTTTGTTTTTTTATAGTAATGAAAATCATTAAGTTCAGAGAACACACAATACAATTAAAACTGAACGCAGCTGCTCAATGCAGTGTGCCGAACGACAGTCGCATCATAGTTCAGATTTCATTTTTCACGTGAAGAGAGTTAGTGGAGCTGACTGACAAGAAGAGAGAGGTGAGAAAGACAAGACTATGGTGGAAAAGTTTCAAAACGAAATGCAAAAGCGCCTGTTTTCAAAATATTTTGGATTTTGAAAAGCCTGTTGACTACTGCCATTAATATAAGGTGATAGTGGAAGTATCATATTTATTTGGTTCCATATTGTTTGCTGAGTTTATTTATTTACAGTATTTTTTTTTTATTATTATTTTATATTACATCAAGGTGCATGCCGTGCTTCCAAGCTTTCTTATTCACTTTGCTAATAAACGTTCTACGTTTCTTATTTATTTGGTTACACAGTGTTGTATACCTAGTTTTGTATACCTATTTAAACTTTGTGTAAGTTATTATTTTGTATTAGGCATATAACATAATGTATTATTATTTGTTTTGTTAATGAAAGTTCATTACGTTAGGTTAATGCCGCTAATTTAAACGTTGAAGGTAAAATGCGCACAACGCTTTTACAAGCTTAAAACCGAAGGAAAGTGAAGAAAAGAGGGAAAACTGAAACGAACTAAAAGCAAACAACTGCTAGACACTGAATTGCTGCTAATTTGAAAGTGAAAGTAAAACTTGAAAAATTAAAAAAAAATTTAAATCCACAATCCTTCTGTTTCAAATAATATTGTGATGAACAGCTGAGAAGCTTTCGTCATTATTCATTTATATTCAGTATTTCAGCTGGGCAGACCTCATAGTTTAATATCTTCCACATGAGCTTCCTTTGGCTAATTTAATACTTCGTTTCTGTTTCAGCCATGGAGAAACAGTCAAAGACAAAACACCAGAGCCAGGTACGTCATCTCTCCATTATCAAGTTAATGACGCTAATATGTTTAAGTGCATTAGTATTCAACACACTCATATAACCCAAATTTTGTCCATTTCCCAATCAAAATTGCATATACACTGCCGTTCAAAAGTTTGTGATCAGTAAGATTTTTAATGTGTTTTTTTTTTTATCTAATGCATATATACAGAAATACAGTAAAAACTGTAATATTGTGAAATATTATTACAGTTTAAAATAATGGTTTCTGTTTTAATATATTTTAAAATATAATTTATTCCTGTGATGCAAAGCTGACTTTTCATCAGCTATTACTCCAGTATTACATGTCACATGATCCTTCAGAAATCTAATATGCTAAAACAGCTGTGCTGTTTTTTTTTTGTTTTTTTTTGAACCTGTGATACTTTTTTTCAGGATTCTTTAAAGAAGACCATTTAATCAAAATAGAAATCTTTATAAGAAAGCAATATAAGTCTTGGATATCACTATTTTATCAATTTAACACATGCTTGGTGAATAAAAGTATTATTTTTTTTTAAATTTCTTTCAAAAAAAAAAAAAAATTACTGACCACAAACTTTTAAATGGTTCTTTTTATTGTTACAAAAGATTTCTATTTTAAATAAATGTTGTTCTTTTTTAACTTTTTATTTATTAAAGAATTTTGGGGAAAAAAAAAAAAAGTATCACAGGTTCCAACAAAATATTGAGCAGCACAACTGTTTTCAACATTGATAATAAATCAGCATATTAGAATGATTTCTGAAGGATCATGTGACACTAAAGACTCGAGTAATAATGCTGAAAATTAAGCTTTTTGATCAAATAAATAAATTAATTAATAAATTAAAAATCTTTCTGATCCCAAACTTTTGAACGGAAGTGTATGTAGGATGGCTTGAACATAAAAATGTTCTGAATGGAATACTAGCATGCTCTATACTGCATAGTACTATCTTACCTTGTTTACAATTGGTATCTGAAGTAGTAATAATAAAGGTTTAAAACTTAGCATGTTACAAAGGTTTCTTCAAAAATATTAGGCAAGATAATTGTTTTCAACAATGATAAGAAATATTTCTTGAGCACCAAAGCAGCATATTAGAATCAAAACTGTAGTAATGATTGATAAAAAAAAAAAAAATCAGCTTTTCTGTAACAGGAAGAAACTACATTTTAAAATATGTTAAATTAGAAAACAGTTATAGTTTTCTACTGTAGTAATATTTCACAAAATTACTGTTTTACTGTATTTTTAATCAATTAATGCAGGCTTGGTGAGCGTGATAGACTTCTTTCCAGAACATCTTTTGAGCAGTTCTGTATATACTGCTCAAATGGTAAAATTAGCATGCTAGTACGCCGTTCTGAATATGCCTGTCTTCCGAATATGTACTTTTCACCCAGCAGCCTGTAGAGGCCAGTATTGTAAAACAATCCTTTTGTTGACACTTTTTTTTTAAATATATTTTTTTATGTGTATATTGTAGAATAATACTTTGTTATAACTAATTGTGGTATTTTGCTATGATTAAATACTCTGCTAAAATTAAATATGCAGCTAAATGGTTTTATATGCAGGTAAAAACATCTTAGAATCTCAGTTTACTCAGTATATGAAGGCACACAGTAAAACAACTGTGTACATGCATTCCTTATAATTATTAAATGATTAAATGACACAAATAATTGCTTTATAATGCATAGATTATTGAGTCTATGGGTCAGTTGTCAGTGCAGGCTTGTTGTGTTCATGGTGGTTTGATAGACTGCCGGACAGAGATGGCCTGTGATAGCTCTGTCTGCATGAATGGAGACACTTTATCTCTGCACACTGTTATAGGACAACAAAAAGGCTGTTTCCTCCCCTGTCCTCCAAGTGGACAGAGAGAAAAACAGATCCAAATGACATTATCTCACAGCCTGAGAGAAACGGCAGATAAAGTTTATGAATTAGATTTGTTTGTGTAATTTACAGAGCAGATGGTCAAAATGATGATGGCCGTAATCATTTATTATGGGTTCTGCAATGACCCAACTTAAAGTTAAAAAAATGGAAACATAAGTTTCCAATATACACTGTAAAAAAAAAACAAAAAAAAAAAAAAACACACACACAATTTGTTGAGCCAACTTAAAATAATTTGTTACCCTGCAGACTTAAAATTTTAAGTTCAGTCAACTCAAAAACGTTTAGTCAACTTGAAATGTTAAGTTGTACTAAGTGAAAACTTAAATATTTGAGTTTACTAAACAAACAGTTCGGTTTGTTAAACTTGAAAGCTGGGCTTGTTAGCCAGCTGCCTTAAAAATTTAAGTTGGATGAATTATATATATATAAAATTTGCAATAAGTGGCTTGTAAGTGGCAAAAATGGCTCAGAAAAGTAAAGTTAGTTCTCAGAAAGTGTGCAAAATTTTTGGTGCATGTATTGATGTCACTTGTTCAATTGTGAATTAAGTTTCCAAATACGTTTGGGGGCTGTACATGGTGTGTTCTGGAGAAAGAAAAAAGCTGCATAATATAACAGCAGCTTTAGTTTTTGCATTTGTCTCCATGATGTCAAGGCAAATACATTTCCGTTCTAGTCTTTATACAGCAAAGTGTTTATTTAAAGGAATAGTTCACTCAAAAACAATAATTTGCTGGAAATTTACTCACTCTTGGGCCATCCAAGATGTAGAGGAGTTTATTCACATTTACTTTTTCACTTCACAAGATGTTAATTAATGGATTTGATGGAATAAAGTTGTGTGGATTATTGTGATGTATTTATTAGCTGTTTGGACTCACTCTCATTCTGATGGCACCCATTCACTTAGGTGAAATATTGCTTTAATGCTCTATTCAAGTAGGACTTGTAGATTTACTAGGGATTATGGATGTCAGATCACTGCTCGATTTAAATGATGTGTAAAAACACTACAGTCTTATTTTGTAATGACCATTGGGTATTTAAAAAGCTCTAATTCAGGCCTTGAAATAAAAGCCAGCATGAATGATGTTCTTGTACCTGCTTTCTGTTTAAAAAAATTATTTGTTTGATAGAATTGGCCTCGTAATTGTGCACCTGACAGATTTAATCACACTCACAGGCTGTCCAATAAGGACTCCTTTGTGTGATCCAGGCAGTGGGCGTCAGATATAGCCGAACAGTTTCGAAACTCACTGATAACCCTTTTGTGGCCTTTTCAGAATTGTATTCGATCCAGCTGAAATGATTTAATCCTGCATACATTTAAAAGGTGGTTCTTGTTGCAGGTTTTTATTACTGTGTTCAAATGAATACGCTGATTTCACTGTTTTTTCAGCGGAAGAAGAAGCCGAAGGACAAGAGTGTTTCAGCAGCTCTGCTAAATGAGGGGATCATCGGGGTGATCAAGCTGGCAACCCCTCTGTCTCAAGAGAAACAGAAGAAGAAAGAAAAGGAAAAACTTGTGAAAAAGACAGAGGAAGAGGATGAAAAGAAAGAAGGAAAGGATGAAAAGGAGGAGGACGAGAAAGAAGCAAAGCCCTCTACAACAGTGAGGAAGAGAAACAAACGGCACCTGAAAGTCACCATCGCACCTGGTACTCTGACTTCAGGATCTGCTGAGCAGGTGAGAATGACAATGAATTAAATTTCCAAATACTGTTTAGGCTGTACACAATGTGTTCTGGATAGGGGGGAAATTTGCCCCATAATGTAACAGCAGCTTAAGTTCTTGCAATTTAATTTGTCTCCATGATGTCAAAGCAAACACGTTTCATTCTTCTCTAGTCTAAACAGGAAAGTGTTTTTTTTAAAGGAATAGTTCACTCAAAAATACTAATTTGATGTATGTGTACTCACTCACAGGCCATCCAATATGTTGAGGAGTTTATACACACAAACACACACACACGCACACAACCAGTCAAAAGGTTTTGAACAGTAAGATTTTTAATGTTTTTTTAAATAATTGTCTTCTGCTCATCAATGCAGCAAAAGCAGTAATATTGTGAAATATTTTTACTATTTAAAATAACTGCTTTCTATTTGAATATATTTTAAAATGTAATTTATTTTTGTGATCAAAGCTAAATTTTCAGCATCATTACTCCAGTCTTCAGTGATCACATGATCCTTCAGAAACCATTCTAATATGCTGATTTGCTGTTCAAGAAACATTTATTATTATTATTATTATTATTATTATTATTATTATTATTATTTTATTATTTTATTACCAATATTTAAAACAGTTTTTTTCAGGATTCAGGATGATGAATAGAAAAAGAAAGCTGAAAAAATTCCACTCAGCTGTTTTCAAAATAATAATAACAATAAATGTTTTTTGAGCAGCAAATCAGAATATTAGAATGATTTCTGAAGTGACTAGAGTAATGATGCTAAAAATTCAGCTTTGAAATCACAGAAATAAATTACGTTTTAAAATATAAAAACAGTTATTATAAATGGTTAAAAATATTTCAAAATTATACTGTTTTTGCTGGCTGTACTTTGGATCAAATAAATGCAGGCTTGGTGAGCAGAAGAGAGAAAAAAATCGTACTGTTCAGAAACGTTTGACTGGTAGTGTATCTCTGAATGTCTCCTCTTGTTAAATAAAAGTATGTTCTAATAGGGTTCAAAATTCATAACTTTTCACACAAACCAGTTTTAATACCATTTATTATTGGTTTTGACTTTTATTCAGATGTCTGTTCAAAACACTCTTTAAAGAGTTTAATGTAGGTGTTTTTTTTTTTTTTTAGGTGTTTTATATTAGTGGAGATTAGCATATAGAAAAATACTAAATGTAAATTTAATTACTAAAGCAACATAAATCTCTGTTTTATGTCCTAACCCTGTGAAATTGCTTGAAGAGTGTAGCTTTCTTCACATTTAATAGCTCATATTTTATTTTATTTTATTTTATTAATAGCCAGTAGTCTTTCATTTCATATTTTCCTATGAACGATGATTTGTTTTTGCTATTACTAATTGGTGGAAGTTGGCATTAGGGGGAACGTCCAATATGAATCATCACTATTTGTAAAGGCCTGTTAACACCAAAAATTATAAAAATATGACTTAAACAGTAATATTAGAGTCCACACCAGCGCACAATAAATTTCTGTGCATGCTGCAGTTAAAGTCTGCAGCTTTAAATGCTCAAGCTTTTTAAACCAGAATAGATTATGATTGGCTGTGAAAATGTTTATCAACCTGAAGAAAAAAGGGATTATTAATTATTAGAATGAGTTTTAAAACTTTATATTTATCATTATAATTATCCTTGGTGTGAACAACCCTTAAGACTGTACATCTGCTAACAACTGACATCTTATTTTAGAGTACACATAGGTGGGCTTCAGTGCTAATAGACTTGGAAAAAAGACACAAGAGCAATAAAATAAGTTTTGTTGGTTTGGATAGAAGTTTCTCCTAAATTAAGAAACATGCGTGTAAATTTTAGTAGTCATCTGGACCACCCAACAGCTTCAAACATCGTAAAATACCCAGCTGTACCCCTAATGAAGTGCACTAGAGGGTTAATGTTTTGTGGGCATTGTGCACAATAGGCTGAAGTTGGCACTGAGACTGGTGCTGTGTTAAATAGCAGCCCCCTCCCTCTACCGGCCCATGCCAATGGCAACAACTATCCCTTTTTCTTACCAGCCATTGAGTGGTATAAAAGCTTCTGTTATGTAAGATGCTGTCAAGCCTGAACCATGTTAACTACATTTGCTTGCAAAATGCGACGACAAACAGCAACTGTAAATTCAGTGCCTTTAATGATGCTCCATATACATGTATTTGAAGGAGTGATTTAGAATTTGTTATACAGAGAAGTTTGTTGAATCAACAAATAATTGGTCTTTTAATGTAATGTGGTATAAACACTTAAGGACCTGTAGATTTCAAAGAGACATTTTTGGACTGAAAATTTAGTTTTTTCAGGCTTAAACAACTAATTAAAAAAAAAAAAAAAAAAAAAAAAAAATCTTATTAATAATAAACTTTATTTCAGACTCACACATCCATGTCAATAAATACTTACAAGTGTATATTTAAAAGCCACACATTTATAAATAAAATACATTCTAAAAATCATTAATATTGATAATGGAACAAGAACAGCTGTCATTATTGATTTGTATTTTATGGGGTAACATACAAACTACAAACTGAACTAACACTGAAAAATACTTTCAAAGTATTTATTAATTAAGGTCGTGTTAATTTCATAATTTACTAAAACTTTATCAAAATTAAAAGTTGTATCTGTTAATTATATTGGTAACACTTTACAATAAGTTTTATTAGTTTATATTAGTTAACTACATTAGTTAACATGAACTAAGAATGAATACTTCCACAGCATTTATTAATCTTAGTTCATGTTAATTTCAGCATTTACTACTGCGATATTAAAATCACAAGTTGTGTTTGTTAACATTCGTTAATGCACTGTGAACTAACATGAACTAACAATGAATGACTATTTTTATTAACTGACATTAACATTATGAATATTATGAATAAATAGTGTACTAAATGTAATACATTAACTATGTTAACAAATTAATCCTTTTGTGTAAAGTGTTACCACAATATTTATGAACCTGAGCAACATGAACCCTAAAGAGTTGTATTTTTAACTAATGTTAACAAAAATTAATAAATTCTGTAACAAATGTCTTGCTCATCGCAAAAAAAAAAAAACTAGTTAACTAGCACATACACTCTATAAAATATTAAATATAATAAAAAAAATAAAAAGTAATTGATAATCACAGCTTTTATGTTCAGTTTTTATTTAAAAGGTTTTATTTATAAATATTATATACACTAAGCTTTACATTTATGCACTTGACATCTTTTAAAAGCGACTTACATTCAATACATAGGCATTTTGACCTTGACCTTGACCTTGACGTTGCTAGTGGGATGCTTTACCCGTTACAGGAACTTCATGCGTCATTTTTATTTTAGAACTCATTTTGTGTGCAAATAAGTAAATATTCTAATCGAACTTTTTTTGTTTATTTTACTTATTGTTTATTAGGCAATATGTGTTTGTTAGCTACTGATTTTTTTATTCAAAGGTTTCAGTCACATCCTGAGGGGGTAGCTGGGGGTGCATTACTTGGGGTCGCAACTGTATAGTTTATCAAACAGAGAAGCATTTGTTCATGAGGAGGCAATAAACTCTCCCCCACATAATAGATCAAATCTATCGTTGCATTGTGCAAAACACCCAGTGACATTCCACCATTGTGTGGAACTGAAACACTACAGGGGCAACACAGAGTTGGATCAGATCAGATCACCTTTCCCCCTGTCCAGCAGTGATCATCCACAGCATTTTGCACCGTCATCTCCACGGGCAAACAGCACCAGAGCATCCAGCGGTATAATCACTTGACATTCATAACTAGGGCGCGTTCGTTGCTGGATTCCTCCCCGGTAAGTTCCACTGCAGGTACATTTCTCTTTATCGCTGCATCTTGCAGCCGGGCTGCCTCACTTGTATATTCGTTATTCACAGGCGGGACGCTGTAAGTTTTGGCATCGTTTCACCGGAGCGTTAAATGCGGGGTGGCGACACTGACATTGGCGTGTTGACAGATCAGAAGGGAGGGTGAACAGCTGGATGCTGTATATAGGCTGTAAATAGAGTCGCGGTACCGATATAAAGCAGTTGTTTGAAGGATGCTTGGTGTGTTTGCCGCATCGGCGAATCTGCTGAGCAATGATGACTTGAATATTTCTGCGCTCGATTATATGCGCTGCTGCGACAAGCTGAGATTTCTCTTAAAATGGTTGAATTTACAGCGCAAGAGAAACATAAACAACAGCAGGAGTTTTCTGTCAGTCTGCTGAGGTGGTTTTAAGTCGTTAGTATTGCATTTGTTCCGCTATAGACATTTCCTGGTTAACACAACACTACAGTGTCACCATGGTAAATAACAGTGTTCTTTAAAGTAGGCTATTACGTAATATCATGCAGATAGGATATTCATTCAGTGTTACGGTAAACATAAACGTGTGGACACACCCACTCTTTTTCGAATAGCCTAATAATAAATTCGTTACAACTATGACATAACACAAATTGAAGATTATTATTATTATTTTTATATACATATATATAAATATATATTATATATATTATTTATACACTACCGTTCAAAAAATTGTGGTCAAAAAAATGTTTTTGAAAGAAGTCTCCAAGGCTGCATTTGTTTGATCAAGAATGCAGTAAAACAGTGATATTGTGAAATAATATTACAAGAACTGTTTTCTGTTTTAATATGCTTTAAAATATGCTCTATTCCTGTGAATTTTCAGTAGCCATTACTCTTCAGTGTCACATGATCTTTCAAAAATCATTCTACTATGCTAATATTTGGTGCTCTGGAAATTTCTTATTATTTTCAGTGTTGAAAGCAGTTGTGCTGCTTAATATATTTGTAGAAACCGTGATAGAATTTTTTCAGGATTCTTTGATGAATGGAAAGTTCAAAAGAACAGCGTTTGTTTGAAATATAAATACTTTGTGACAAATGCTGTTTATATAAATTCTGATCCTTCAGAATTTCTCACATTATCACAGTTTATTTGTTATAGTTTAGAAAATGGTAATAAAATATGACAAGAACTCAGAGTTAAACTGTCAGAACAAATTCATCTTGATGATGTCAGATTAGTCCACTGTATGAAGAATTTTTGGTATAATATGTCACAGTTTACTGTATTTTGCTATCCTCACTTACATAAATGAACTATAGTGTCCTGCACCCACTAGTGAGAAAAAAAAAAGAAAAATTCCAAAATTACATCTGGTGTCTGAATAAATCTTGGTTAATTAATTAGGCATTTAAAAAGGATTTTAATATCATGAAAAAAAAAAAAAATTTAGTGTGTCCAAACTTTGACAGGTAGAATATATTACCATGCATTTTTGTAACTAGAATTACTAGATGCATGCACATGAAGAGTGTTATTGCGAAATATTTTGCAACAGAGAAAAAAATGTAGGTCCAGTCTTTTCACATTCATTACAGGACAGCAGAGGTCACAGAAGTTGTGCCGGCTGACTTTGTAACCTCTCTAAATCACCGTCTTGCATTTTACTCCTGTCTGAAGTCTCTTTAGATCTACTAACAATAATGACGTTCATTTTGTTCCTTTGGGGCCACTGAAACATGCTCTTTACAACACCTTCATGTTGCCCTAGTAACTTGTGAGTTATCAATTACCTTCAAATCAATCTCTGACAAGGTTTTCCAACATGTAGTATACTATTGAGAAGAAACATTAAGTATTTGCTAATTAACACTGATTGTACAGTTGAGGTCAAAAGTTTACATACACTTTGCAGAATCTGCAAAATGTTAATTATTTTACCAAAATAAGAGGGATCAGTCAAAATGTATGTTATTTTTGAATATATATTTCTGAATAAGATATTTCACATAAAAGACATTTACATATGGTCCACAAGAGAAAATAACAGTTGAATTTATAAAAATTACCCTGTTCAAAAGTTTACTTGATTCTTTATGTTGTTACCTGAATGATTCACAGCTGTGTTTTTTGTTTAGTGATTGTTCATGAGTCACTTGTTTGTCCTGAACAGTTAAAGTGTTCGCTGTTCTTCAGAAAAAATCCTTCAGGTCCCACAAATTTGTTTTGTTTTGTTTTGTTTTGTTTTTGTTTTTTTTTCAGCATTTTTGTGTATTTGAACCCTTTCCAACAATGACTGTTTGATTTTGAAATCCATCTTTTCACACCGAGGACAACTGAGGGACCCGTATGCAACTATTACAGAAGGTTCAAATGCTCACTGATGCTCTAGAAGGGAAAATGATGCATTAAGAGCCAGGGGTGAAAACTTTTGAAACAAAAATCAAAATGTGTACATTTTTCTTATTTTGCCTAAATATCATTTTTCCATTTAGTACTGCCCTTCAGAAGCTACAGAACATACTTGCATGTTTCCCAGAAGACAAAATAAGTTAAATTTACCCTGATCTTCAAATTCAAAAAGTTCTTACCAACCCCCCCCAGCTCTGAATGCATTGTGTTTCCTTTTGAAGCATCAGTGAGTGTTTGAACCTTATGTAATAGTTGCGTATGAGTCCCTCAGTTGTCCTCAGTGAGAAAAGATGAATCTCAAAATCATACAGTCAAACCTGGAAAGGGTTAAAATACACAAAAATGCTGGAAAAACAAAAACAAAAAAAAAAACCCAAAGAACAGGTTTAAATACTTAAACAGGTTTAAATGCTGTTCCACATGTTGGCAATATACACATTTACATATATACATATATTTGCATATGCATATTTATTTACTTATATATGTATTTTGATTGCACTGTTTTGGTGCAGTGATTTTCTTACTCTAATAACCACAGTGCATTTCTCAGTTTTGATATGTAGGCTTATATTTTTTAAATCCATTCCCAACTCCCTCTCAAAAATAACATTAACACTTGAGTTGATAATGGCTACAGTTCTCATACAAAAATGTATGAAAGATTGTAGTGTCTTCTAGTGACCCTAAACAGCCATATCTGTTGTTTAAAGTGGTTGTCCAAAGTGATCTAGTGGAACTGAAACCACATCCTCATGAGCGGAAATGCTCAGCATGGTGCGGTAATGTTTTATCATCTCTCACATTTTCTGTGTCACCATTCCTAGGTCATGTCAGGGGGTCGCCGTCGAGTACTTGAGCGGTCTGCATCGGAGGAGAGCGCTAGTGACCTGAGCTCTTCGCCTTTTCCCGGAGACACCTTACCATGGAACCTCGCCAAACACCAGCGCGTCAAACGCTCCAAATCTGCTTCTGGAGATGTCCTGGACCCCGCAGAGAGAGCAGTCATTCGCATTGCAGGTCAGAAGAATCATAAATAAACATTGCTGTACTTACATGATTAAAATGAGGTTCTTTATTGGCATCTGCGGTTCCACGAAGAACCTTAAACATCCAAGAAACCTTTTCATTCCTCAAAAGGTTCTTTATAGTGGATATGTTCTTCACACACACACACACACACACACACACACACACACACACACACACAAAAATGGTTCTTTCATGAACTGTTCATTGAAAGGCTGTTTGGGGAACAAAAAATGACATTAACCAGCAAGACTATTTGAGTTTGTCTGTGTATCTGACAGGTGCTTTTAAAACATCTATAGTCACTCAAAATATTTGCTGATGGATAAAAGTAGAGGCTTCACTAACTGTATTTGCCTGTGGGGTTAAATGTGTTAGCATAGACAAATAATGTGTTTTATATCATACACACAGACTTAGAGTCCACTAAGCACAAGGAGTATTACTTGTTAGGCAGGTGCCTGATGTGTCGTTGCAGTTTGTTTGAAACAGACATGCTTTTCTTATGTTTGCTTAATAACGTTTTTTTCTGTCAGTGTGACGTTAGAAAGTACTGGACTGTTTTATGATATTATTGTCTTTTGGCTTAGGAGGGAAAAAAAAAAAAACAACCCCAGGCATTCTGGATGTCCTTTGCTTGCAGGTTTTAGATCTAGGTAGAACATTTATTGCATAAAAGCACATTCAGAAACATGTTACAAGCTTTTGTTATTTAATTAAAAAGATGCTTGCTTGGATATTTATATCTAGTATCCTGCAGTAAGCCTGTTCCCTGTGTGACCCTGCCATGCTACAATAGGACTGACGCAGCAGTTGTGTGTGTGTGTGTGAGTGCATAACAGACCATACACACTCACACAATATTAGGCAAGGGTGTGGTCAGAGGACTGCAGTGCTCTTATTTCATATAGTTCCTCATATCTGCATTATGCACACATAGGGATGATTCTGCCACTATTAAGCAGATTATTATGTTTCTCTGTGCCATAAATTTTTTATATGGGGGCAGAGTTTCCTCTGGTGTGCTGACATTTTTATCTCACAATGGAAAGCAGGATCCTGGTGTATAGTCTGGATGAACCACATCCATTGTTTTGTATAGTCTTTTGACACTGTTTCAGGAAACTTTAAACCATCCTTTTTTTCCTTTCATTTGCAGAGCTGACCATGTTTCTGGTAATAAATACATTTGTCCACAAGCTGGATTACCACAGGATGTTTTGATAATTCAGGTTTGGACTGCACTTGGCTGCCATCCTGTGGCAGTTAATTGGCACTGTGAAAATCAATTAGTCAGCGTCCCTGCTTGTTCACTATGCTGAATGCTTCATTTAAATTCACTGAAGTGCTGCTCAGTTATGACAAAAATATGTCCTTTGATTATGTATATTACAAATGTATCTGTAATTGTAACCTCAATTATTTTTCATATATTAATTTTTGCAAAATTATTGTCATGATTCACAATTATTTTTCAGGGACTAAGTTTGCTTAACTTAAAAATCTAAAGTCTTACATCAAAATATTATATTTGCAGTTGAGGTCAAAAGTTTTCATACACCTTGCAGAATCTGCTAAATGTTATTTTACCAAAATAAGAGGAATTATACAAAATGCATTTTTTATTAGGTACTGACCTGAATAAGATATTTCACATAAAAGATGTATTCATTTAGTTCACAAGAAAAAAATAATAGCTGAATTTATAAAACTGACTCTGTTCAAAAGTTTACATAGACTTGATTCTTAATACTGTGTTGTTACCTGAATGAGCCACAGCTGTTTTTTTTTTTTTTGGTTTAGTGATAGTTGCTCATGAGTCTCTTCTTTGTCTGAACAGTTAAACTGTTCGCTGTTATTCAGAAAAATCCTTCAGGTCCAACAAATTCTTTGGACAAAATATATGGTGTATAGTCTGGATGAACCACATCCATTGTTTTGTATAGTCTTTTGACACTGTTTCAGGAAACTTTATAATTTGATAACGATAATTTTCGCGGTGTAATTTTCCTCGATAAAACGATATGAAGAGAATATGTGAAGGGCTCCGTCACGCGAGCACTAAACAGCGCTGTGCGATCCAGTGTGAAACACTTGAATTCAGCGATGAACACAAGTGACTCTGTGATTCAAACTAGTTTAAAGCTTTGTGCAACGAGACAGTCAGAAGGCTTTTCAGTCTACACATCGCCATCATTTACCATGGATTTACTGTAGTAACACTCACTGCACCATGGTATTGTGGCAGCAATGTGGGATAATCGCACTGAATTTTATTACAGGAATAATGGTGTATATAATTATGGTATGTGTGTATTTGTGATTAAGCTATAGCATGTGTGCATTTATAGTAAATGTTTTTAGACTACCGTTTTTCATACAAATAGGCTACCTATAAAACCATGTAGTTATATTTTTACCATGGTATTGAGGTACCATTATGTGTGGTTTTAACTGTGTTTATCATGATTTAAAATGTGTGCTTGCTACTATGGGAGACCAGTGCTTAAAAAAAAAAAGGTCAGAATAAATTTAACCATGTGAAAATGAGGTTGCTACAATTATACAGATGTTACTGATTGATAATGAACAAAAAAATTACCTCTGCATCCTCAAGCTACTATCAAATGTGCATTTCTAAGAGACAAAAAAGTGATATTATTATTATTATTATTATTATTATCATCAGACAACCCAAACCCTGTTTCTTGATTTGAAACAATATAACTCATTAGAACATGCAGAAATTAATTTTTCTATTTAGATATTTATTTTGGTTAAAGAAAATTAATGATCTGGTTTCTACAACTTTTACTTTGGAGCAAAAATCTGACTTTAAACTTGAAAGAAATAGAGATTTGACATTTATCGTGATAATTATAAATATCGACTGATATATAAAAATTACCGTGCTATTTTTTTTGCCCATATTGCCCAGCCCTAGTTCAAATACACAAAATTGCCAAAAAAAACAAAGAATTTGTGGGACCTGAAGGATTTTTCTGAGGAAAAGCGGACAGTTTAACTGTTCAGGACAAACGAGGGACTACTATCACTAAACAAAAAACACAGCTGTGGATCATTCAGGTAACAACACAGTATTAAGAATCAAGTGTATGTAAACTTTTGAACAGGGTCATTTTTATAAACTCAACTTATTTTCTCTTGTGGACTATATGTAAATGTCTTTAATTTGAAATATCTTATTCAGGTCAGTACTAAATAAATAATAACATGCATTTTGTATGATCGCTCTTATTTTGGTAAAATAATTAACATTTTGCAGATTCTGCAAAGTCTATGTAAACTTTTGACTTCAGAAAAAATGCCGAAAATCAAATGCATAGAAGTTCCTGGCTTGCTGTCCTGTTGCAGGGGCCAGATTTCATGCACTGGTGCCTCTGGCTAGTGTGAGCACTGCAGAATGCTCTAAAATGTCTGGAATTTTACTTGTAGACATCAGAGAAAGGTGAGAGGGCTGTTTTTTTATGGGTTTCATGGAGAGGCAAGCATAACATACTCTAAACTAGACTGACAGGGTGACAGAGAGTTATAGTTTCCAGACATAGGATATTTCCAACCCAAGACCCCGCTTTATATAAAAGAATATACACTACCGTTCAAAAGTTTGGGGTCAGTAAGACTTGTAATAGTCTTTAAAGTAGTCTCTTATGCTTATCAAGGCTGCATTTATTTGATTAAAAATATAGAAAAAAACCCAGTAATATTGCAAAATGTTTTTACAATATAAAATAATGTTTTTTATTTTAACATACTTTAAAATAGAATTTATTCCTGTGATGAAAAGCTGAATTTTTATCAGCTGTTACTCCAGTCTTAAGTGTCACATGATCCTTCAGAAATCATTCTAATATGCAGATTCATTATTAGAATGATCAATGTTGGATAATATCAACAGTTGTGCTGCCAAATATTTTTTGGAACCTGTAATTTTTTTTTTCAGGATTCTTTCATGAATAACAAGTTTAAAAAGTACAGTGTTTATTCAAAATATAAATATTTTATAACAATGTAAATTATTTATTATTAACTTTTAATAAACTTTTAATTATTAACTTAATACATCCTTGGTGAATAAAAGTATTAATTTCTTAAAAAAAAAAAAAAGAAACAATAAAAATGTACTGACCCCAAACTTTTGAACGGTAGTGTATATATATATATATATATATATATATATATATATAGATAGATAGATAGATAGATAGATCTCCTGTTTTAGTAATGCTTATAAGGTGTTAATGGAAGGATTTCAGCATCTGAACTTTTAACACATCCAATTTTTTTTTTCGTGCCATCGCTGCACAGCACAAACTGATTATCAGTTACTCCTCACAGGAACTACTGGCATGTAGAAGATCTCCAGAGGATTGCTTTTGGCATTTATGTCAATAATTAACATTTTAATCAGCACATACAGAAATATTACAGTGTGACAGCCTGCTATCAGTCTACTTGTTTAGTTTTTTGTTTAGTTTAGTCCTGAAAACTTTCAGATTGTTGGCTCCACAGAAAGTTCTTGAGAAAGTCTGTAACCTTTAGAGAGCACACCAGGATGAATCAATTATTCATGATTAACTATAAATAGTAAACAGAAGTTGATCCCACATACCTCCGGACCTCAAAAAAAATCCAGTAAATTATTCACCGATAGATATAGTCAAGCATTTGTCTGATTTCCCATTTTAACCATTGTTTACATTTCACATACTGACAATGTGCCAAAGCTCAGAAACAGATCTGAGGTACATCAGTGGAAATTCTGTTTAAATTTTGATCAATATATTGATTTCGTCTCATGAGCTATTCAAGTGCGTTGACACAAGTGAAATGTTGCTTTTTTTTCTCATGTTAGACAATGACAGTAAAGAATAAGTTGGCAGTTCATTTGTTCTAATGCCAAATATTTTCAAGATTTTATATATTCCCCAAATGTTAGTCCTATTGCCACCACATGGTGTCAGTAGTTCAAACAAAAATACCTGAGAAATGTTTTTAGATTGAATACAGCATTTCAGGCAAACATTGTTCTTTCCTTAAAGTGCACTAGTTTAGACTGAGTTTAAGTGCTACAGATCACGCAGACCACGATTAAAAGCTCCTCAGGCCAAAAAGACATCTGTCCCGCTGCTGTAATGTAGAAACATGAGACATTAGTGTCAAGCCGTTATTGATTATCTTATTATGAAGTGGAGATGAAAAGCTAACTGTCAGTGTAAATGCGCTGAAATGCTGCTGTAGTTTTGCATGATGCGCATAGACACGTGTTGGTACTTTTAACTCACTCCACCGAGCAGAAACCCAAAATACCATAGCAACACGCTAAAAACAATTTAATACTTTTGTTAACCACAAAGCAACATCCTGCCAAAACCACACCACATTTGCATTGCAGCAGTGAGTTTTGCAGTACAGGTGTTTTCTTCTGCACATGCAAAAATCTAGTTTTGATGAACGAGATGTTTAAATATAAACTGTGCTCAGACATAATCCATTTGACATATTTTAGTGCATATCCAGTTTTTGACAGATTAATCACACAGTTTCTGTTTTCATTCCACAATTGGCAAAGGTGTTCAGAGCACATATATCAGGCATGATTAACTTATTTCACAAGATTACATGGCATCTCCAAACGAGCAAGAGAGATTTGAATCAGGATTTATGTTTTGTTTTTTTCCAGAAATATACTCCCTTCTCTTATGTAAGCATGTGCATAGTCAGCAGTATTTATTCCGACATTTTATGGCTTTTGAAGCCCAAATATTTGCAGTAGTTTGAGAAAGAGTTTCTCAGTGACATTAAAAATGTCAAATACTGACAAGCATTATCCAGGGTATTGGAAAAGAGCTGACGGGTTGATGGATTGTGGCCACATTGGGAATGCTCGTAATGAGGGCACATCTGGTGAAGGGGATTTCTTGTGGTAAGGGGTGGGATTTGCCCCCTTGGGACCGTTGGGGGAGTTTAAGATGGCTGTGAAACATCAAACATAGCTGCTACCAGCTTGACTTGGTTTTTAGAAAGGGGCCAAGGAGCAGCAGAATTGCGCCTCGGACCCACTTCATTCTTTAAAAGCTAATTGCTTTTTAAAGTGATAAAAGTTCACTTCCTCTGACCCCATCCTCATCTCAGGAAGCTTTTTACATTTCCACCTGAGATAGGCTGCAGGACATAATTCATACAAAAGGGCTTTATTTCCCTCTCCCCTTCCTACTCACACTCTCTCTCTACTTATTTAATCACTGTCACTCTCTCAAAACACACAGACATAAGTGGCTTCAGGAAGTCTGTATATATTATTTTGTTATTGGCAGCTTCTGTATTAAGTGTTATTACTTTGTCACACTGCTGCCACAATCTAGTCTGTTTAACAATTTTATCTAGATTTAATTTTTAGAACTAGGTATTATTTATTTATTTTATTATTATTATTTTTATTTTTATTATTAATATTATTATTATTATTTTTTTTTTTTTACATTTTGCTGCAGCAATGCCAGAGTATTCTGGGTGGTAGGTGGGGCATGCTGGTGGTTTTTTAGGGTGTTATGGGTGGTTGCTTGGTGGTTTCTGTGGTCTTTAGGATGTTGAGTCATTTATTCAATCAATTTGTTCAAAACGGCAGATTCATTCAGAAATGAATTAAAAAATTGTTTTTATGAATGGGTCAGTGAATCACTGATTCAAAGTGTTCAAAAAAGGCAAATTGACCATATGCACGGAGTGTTCTTTAGAACTTCCGCATAATGATTTTGTGTTTTAGGCTCTTGACCCTGTTACAGAAACCTCTCCTGCCTGAGAAAAAAATTGAATTGCAACACCGTAGATAATGATTGTGGCATTAGCATACAATTTCATGTTATTTAACAATATATTTTTATTATGGTAATCGCAGGAGAGTGCACATAATTGTATGCTGACAGCTAAACACTGTCATAATTGTTTGAGTTAACGGTATCTCTTTATCGTAATCGTATTCTTGATCATCAATACCTTGCCTTCATAGTCATGAACATTTTTAAATAAAAACATTTTAAAGCCTTTATTATGTTTAATTCTACAGCTGTACAGTAAAATTCACTTTAAAGATTCACTTGTCATTCATGAAGATGACATTAAAAAGTGTGCCAAAAATATGTCTCTTCGCAGAAAACAAAGATAACTTTTTAAAAAACTTTTCAGCTCCCTAGTTTTTTCATGTCTTGCTTGACTATTATAACAAAATGTAATACTTTTACCACACTGAAGTATAAAGTATAGCAAGTGCAGGAAGTCATAAAAAAAAAGGCCAGACACCAACAGCCAACAGGGTGAATTTGAAATATTTTTATATTTAATTTAATAACTACGTCTTTTAAGTTGTATCTTTAGCTGTAAAAGCTCGTAAATATATTCAGCCAACACAAACTTGTTACTGCTGTAATTTTGCTACTCTAAATTAAGTCTGAATCATTTAATGTACAGCTCTGTTTTTGACATCAGCTTGCCAGATGTTTCGTTCCGTTATTACTGTCAATCATAGCAATGACTCGCACCATATTTAGTGGTGCGATTTAATTTTTCACACTTGCACTTGTTATTCTTGAAATGATGTAAGTGGACATTTGGTCTTTTTAAACAAAAAAAAAACTTTTCTTCAAATTGTGAATGGATTATGTAGAGAAAACGAGCAAAAGGCGCTCTCCTTATGGCACAGTACAATTGACTGGAAATGACTGAGCTGACTTATCTAAAACCAGGAAGTAATCGTGCATATGATCAGTTCAATCAGTAATAAAACACTGCTGTGTGCAGAGACACACAACATGGCCTTGTTTAGAACTGTTTTTGCAAAATATAGCAAAATATTTTCTCTGTGATTTAAATCACTTAAAATTAACTTCTTGTTTATTGAATTTTGTTGCCTTGACACTTAGTAAAGTCTGCCACAGACCATGTTAAATGCTAACCTATCTGTTCATATAATCGTTCTAAATTTGTGTGTATGTGTCCTAGAAAGTCTGCACACATAATACCATGATTCAAAGTCTAAATTCGTTGCTCTAATTTTGACAGATGATGAGATCGGTAATATGAATAATGAATTCATAGGCTACAGTAAGTTAAAGATTCCTGAAGCAGCTGAATTTTGCATTTTAAGTGCTGGTTTAACAGAAATCATTTTAAAATCTTATAAGATCTTCAAAATGTGAGAGACCACAAACATGAGGACAAAAAAATCCTAGATTTTACCACTTTGCTCCTATAGTGTGTGACAGCACACCACACACCAACAGATTTTCAAACAGAGTCCCGACTGTGAACATGGAAATCTCAAAAACTCTCGAGACTTGAGAATAAACTTGGCGTACGATAGGCAGATTTTTTTTTTTTTATAGCAATTTTAGAACAAAGATTATACAAGAGTAATAACATATAAATTATATTAAATACAATAATAAACAAAAAACAATAAAAAATATAATATAATATAATAATAAAATAAAAAAGGAAGAGCGGTAAGAAAATTACATGTCCTTAAACAAGTATGAATAATTACAAATTATTCAAAGAATAGATTTAAGGCTTTAAAGTAATGGCAGGAAGAAATTGCGATGATAGTGTCCAGATCCTTTTGTGCTGTGCCCTGACTGCGTTTGTTATGCTTCCGTCTTCTCTCAGCTCGCTTTCTGATTAGATATCTTTTCGTTTCAGCATCTTTTGCGATAATCTCCAGATCGAACGCGCGTTTGTCCTCGGGGTTCCCCCCACGCATCAGGATTTCTGATCATAAATATTCAACGTCTTGAATATTGATTCGCTCTCAGGGTGGTTTTGACATTCCAAGCAGATTCAGTCACTCTTAACACACCTCACACCACAGGAAAACTTGATAAGATGATCTTTAGAACCACTATGATAATCGGGACATTATTTAGGATTGTTGGAAGGGGAGAAATCAGCCCAAAATCAGCCTGATTATCTTGTGGTGTGTACCCAGCATTACCGTTAAAAAGCCAGAACACTGTTGCCTGTGTGAACAGCATATTTCTGTATTTACCGGTTAATTCATACTGGTAATTTTACTGCAAATTACTGTGAGAAAGGTAATACTGTGTGCCTTATTCAAACTGGTTTACTGTTAGAACCTGTATATTGCCCAGCACTGGTGTAGACATGACGTAAGTGATCCATTGTGCAGTATGGATAGCTTTTTTTATTATTATTATTATTATAACTAGATTATTTGCAAGAGTGCAGAACTCTGTGAGCTTGTGCTGAACAGAAGTGATAGACAGCTTTGTTGACAGTGAACACTTTTTTGCTCACTTTAGGCTTATATCATTCACATTTTGAATTAAAGTTTTACTTTTTTGCTGCTTAGTACACACTACAAATTTTCTGGCAAATGTGATTGACATACTGTAGTGATAATGATAGCAAATGTCAAAATAAATGTGAATTCGGTCTTGGAGTGTAAATTCAAGCTAATAGGCCTGCCATGTGTTCCATGCGATATCTCATGCATTTCGTTGGTCTTTGTTTTATCTTTTTTTAAATCTTGTGCACAATGTTTATTTATAACTATTTGAAGGCCGCATGCAGTGCAAAAATGTTGGTATTGTGACAACACTACTTGCTAGTCGTTAGAATATGCTAGGTGACCAGTAGTTGATCTCTAGGTTGTTCTAGAGGTTGCTAAGTGGTTTCAAGTGTGCTCTGATTAGTTGCCAAGTGGTTTCTAGGATTGTTGTTTGGTGTTTTTTGGTGGTTTTGTACTGGTCCAAGTATAAAGGGGCTTTTTTCCCAACTGTTTTATCATCTTGCAAGATTTATAAGTCATAGCATACCTGTCCTCAACAAACCACATTCTTTAAAGTATTTTTCATGTATGTTGTACCAATGTTGTACTTTATGTTCCACAGAAGAAAGAAAGCCATACTGGTTTCAGACAACTTGAGATTGAGTTGAGTCATTTTTGGGTGGACTGTCCCTTTAAGCATAATGTCATTCTCACATATATGTCAGGACTTTGTGTATGTTTGTTCACACATTGTTGTTATTGAGGCTGAATGCATGTGGGAGAGTCAAAGCCCTGCTGAGATTTAGCCCACACTACATACTTCCTTATTATCCTTCCATTTATGCTGATCAATATTTTTGTCCGGCTTCAAAATGCTTTATTGTACTAGATCTGATGTCCTTAGAAAGCAGTCTGTTGCTTGTGTGTGCATGTATGTGTGTTGCATGTATGCCTTTAAGAGGTGGGACCATGCTGTGTGTGTGTTGGTATTTCTCAAGCTTGAGGAGGGGAGTGGTACTGGTGGTCTGGAACGAGAGCCAGAACTGTGGGGGAATACTCACTCACACACTTACTCATACACACACACACACACTCACACACACACAGCCTGGAGAGAGTGAGACTGTACAAACACACCAGTCTGTTCTGACAGACCAGTCGTCAGGAAGGCACGTCCGAAGAGGGACTGAAGAAGGCAAAACAGACGAGAGATTGACCTGACCTCACTCCAGGGCCATGTCCATGTACGATCCAGCCAGCGTGACTGCTCAAGTAGACGAGCAGGAGTTTGTGCAAGCCTACGAGAACGTCAGGGAGAAGTATAAAGGTACACGAGCCGCGGCTGTCACCGTCTGTGTGTGAATGCACCATATGTGCGACTGTGATTGTGTGCGTGCGTTCACGTCTGGAGAAGAGGGGGATGTTACTCCGGGATTGGCGTCGGGTTATAAGTAGTTCCATATTGATTGGCACAGATGCGTCTGACTGCGGAGTTGCAAAAGACTAAACCTGGAGGCACTAGTAGCTCTGAAACTTTGGATTGGCATGAGTTCTACAGCTGTTTCTGTGAAAACACATGCTGACAGGTCCATTGATTTCAGATTTAATTCAGATGTCTTCAATCCACCCGGTGTGTCATGGTCTTTAATCATTTAGTAAGGGACTGTCTATAAACAACATGCCTTATGAGACAAGTTTACTAAGTGTAAAGCATTACTCTTGGAGAATGCATCACTCCATTTGTGCAAATGTGATGACTAATTCATTGCAGTTTTATAATATTTATCTAATATTATACTGGAAAGCAAATTTATACTGTTATTAAGCATGAATGCATTAAACTGACCCCAAAGTGATAGCAAAATATTTATAATTGTTTAATAAATTAATACATTTAAGATTTTTATTTGGGGTCATGTGAAACTTAAAGACAATAAAAAATTAAGCTTTGTCATCACTTCTTATGTAGCACAGGTATATTTCTAGCAATAGCCAAAAATACATTGTATGGGTCAAAATTATTGATTTTTCTTGCCAAAAAGCATTAGGATATTAAGTAGAGATCATGTTCCATGAAGATATTTTATACATTTTCTACCATTAATATATCAAAACTTAATTTTTGAGTAGTAATATGCATTGCTAAGAACTTCATTTGGACAACTTTAAAGCCAATTTTCTCAATATTTTGATTTTTTTTTTTTTTTGCACCCTCAGATTCTTAATAGTCGTATTTCGGCCAAATATTGTCCTGTCCTAACATCATAAAGGAAATGCAGATTTATTCAGATGATACTTGATGATGTGTAAATCTCAATTTAAAAAAAATGACCCTTATGACTGGTTTTGTGGTCATTTTAAGATATTAAAATGTAAAACAGTTATTTTAAATTGTAATAATATTTCACAATTTTACTCCTAACTTCATGTTTTCCCCCCCTTGATTTAATTTATTTGTGAAGTGTTACAAAAACAGATTGAATGTCTTGTGTGGCTCATGTTCTTAAGTGTGTAACCATCCTCTCCCATAATCCCACTTCTGCCCCATGTCTGCAGGCCTGGGTCCTGAGGATAGATCTATAAATATCGCCCCAGTTTATTATTGTGGAGTAGAACTGGACCCAGACAAGCCAGCATAAGTCTGAATGTGAGGCAATACTGAGTCTGAATGGATCCTTTAGAAGGGTTTCATGCTAAATCTAATGTTGGAGATCATTTCATTCTACACAAAAGAACTTATTTCTTGAAAATTGTATGTGTTCTAACAAATTAGAGCTTGATTTATTTCCAGATACAACTGATTTTGTTTCAAGTATTTACTGCCATGTGGTCAGGTTGCACCCTTTCTTTGAATCCTCAGTGTTTTATGGATTGCACAAGGCCTATCTAATAATACCAAACCTATTTAAACACTCTTTGTGATCTGAGTGTGTAAAATGTTTTGTGTCTTCCTCTGGACCTTTTCCCTTTTGAAGTCTGTCACATGGTGGCAAATTCCATGACCCACTGAGACTGACCAGTTTTTCCTTTTGTGTTGCCTTTGATTTTGTGCGACACCTACTGATAAGAGGCAGATTTAGAGAAGACCAAGAACTACACAGAGTGAATTAGAGTGGATAATTTATCAAGTTATACCAAGCCAAATCTGTAACATTAATACTTTCTTTACTTTAGGATTATTTTAAACACACCAGATTGTTGATCTTCGGGTGTGTGTTTTAAAAATGATTTGTCCTCACTGTGGAACCAGTTCAGTACTGATGGATAGAAATGCAGGGCGGCGGATATTTTGGTATCATTTCTGTTTTTAACATCTGAACATGATACACTTCACATATGTCTCTTAAATAAGACGGATGAACTAATTATAACCAGAATGAAACCTGTCCTATGTTTGGATTTCTTTTAAATGAAACATTCACAGCTCTCTTCAGATGCAGGATCGGGTTTTGTTGCTGGTATGACATCACATTCAATCCACACCTTTCTTTTACCACATCTGTCTCCGAACTAGAAACTGACCTTTGACCCTAGGGAATGCTTGTTGAGCTGCATGCTTGTGAGGTTGTATGGTAACCAGGTATGGGAGCCTGTGTTTGATCGGCGGAGTGCATCCTCTAACCTTAACAAAACACAAGGTGCCATAGATGACTGTCCTACGGCTGCTGTTGACCCGGGGTGACCCTGTGTTCAGGGAGGAGTAGCTTTGAATGGTGCAAAGTGCTGTTAAACTTTAGGTTGGCCACATCTTGAGTTGGTATGCACGCTCACACTGAATGATTTAACCTTCGGCCCTTGGGTGATTTACCTGATATCGCCATGGCAAGGCCCCCTCTAAAGCCTTTTTGGAATTCCTGAAGTACATTAGAGAATTGAGGGCAAAAGGAAGTGACTTATAAACCCAAATACTTGCTTTGTATGTTTTAAAGTAATTAGGTGCAGTGGTGCAAAAAATATTTGGACAATATCAAACCAAGTGACATTTTTAAGCAAATAATTTCAGTTAGGGAGTTTTTGAAAGTAAGGTTTAAAATTCAAAAAGCTTATGGTTGGAAGGATTTTTTTTTTTTTTTTTTTTTTTTAAATATATATTTTTTTAAAGAAGTCTCTTATGCTCAATAAGGCTGCATTTATTTGTTCAAAATGCAATATGAACTGTAATATTGTAAAATTGTATTTCAATTTAAACCAACTGTTTATATGTTTATATATATTTTAAAATGCTTTTAAAATGAAGATGAAATAGATGTTTGTATAGAAGCCTGTTTCCGCCAAGAAAAAATTTAATGTAATTAAATGAGGTAAAAAAAAACATCTTGCAAATGTCTTTTTTTTTTTCAGAATTGAGAGACATAAATCACAATTGCAAGAAAAACACTTGACAATTCTGAGAGTGCAAGTTAGAACTGCCAAATATAAACTCAAAATTCTTTTTTTCTTCAGAATTGTGAGTTTATATCTCATAATTCTGACTTTATACCACACAATTGTGAGTTGATATCTTACAGTTTTAAGAAAAAAATCAGAATTGTGAGAAAAAAGTCACAATTGCGAGATGTAACTTCTTTATTTCTCGCAGTTGCGAGTTTATATCTCAATTCTGAGAAAAAAATCATAATTGCGAGGAATAAAATGTCAGAATTGCAAGATATAAAATTCCGAGAAAAAATAAATCTGAAATCTTGCGATTCTGACTTTATTTCTCGCAACTGCGAGTTTATATCCCACTATTTTGACTTTATAACTTGCAATTGCGAGTTTATATCTTATTTCTGAGAAAAAAAAGTCAGAATTGCAAGTTTGCAATTGCAAAAAGTCAAAGAATTGTGAGTTATCTTGCAATTCTGATTTTATTTATCGCAATTACGAGTTTATATCTCAATTCTGAGAAAAAAATCGTAATTGCGAGGGAAAAAAATTTCATAATTGCAAGATATAAAATCGTAATTGTGAGAAAAAAATCTGAAATGTGAATTATCTTGCGATTCTGACTTTATTTCTCGCAATTGCGAGTTTATATCCCACTATTTTGACTTTATAACTTGCAATTGTGAGTTTATATCTTATTTCTGAGAAAAAAGTCAGAATTGCAAGTTTGTATTACACAAATCTGAGGAAAAAAGTCAGAATTGCGCAATGTAAGCTCGCAACTGCAAAAAAAGTCAAAGACTTGTAAGTTATCTTGCAACTGTAATTTTATTTATCGCAGTTGCGAGTTTATATCTCAGTTCTGAGAAAAAATTGTAATTGCGAGGGGAAAAAAATGTCAGAATTGCAAGATATAAAATCATAATTGCGAGAAAAAAAATCTGAAATGCGAGTTATCTTGCGATTCTGACTTTATTTCTCGCAATTGCGAGTTTATATCCCACTATTTTGACTTTATAACCTGCAATTGTGAGTTTATATCTTATTTCTGAGAAAAAAAGTCAGAATTGCAAGTTTGTATTACACAATTCTGAGGAAAAAAATGTCAGAATTGCGAGATGTAAACTCACAATTGGAAAAAAAAGTCAAAGAATTGAGTTATCTTGCAATTCTGATTTTATTTCTCGCAATTGCGAGTTTATATATCACTTCTGAGAAAAAAAAGATGTGTATGATTTAAACTCGCAGTTGCAAGAAGAAAAGTCAATTGTGAGTTATCTTGCAATTTAGACTTTATTTCTTACAACTGAGTTCTTGTCTCTCACGTCTGAGAAAAAAGTCAGAATTGTGAGATTTAAACTTGCCGTTGCAATGAAAAAAGTCAGAATTGTGAGTTATCTTGCAATTCATACTTTATTTCTCACAATTACGAGTTGTTTCTCACTTCTGAGAAAAAAAGTCAGAATTGTGAGATTTAAACTTGCAGTTACCTTTTTAAAATGTTTTATTCAGTGGCGGAAACGGGCTTCCATACGTTTGTCAAAAATCACATTGGGATAAACTGAAAAAAAAAAAACAGCAAAAGAGATTTGGAAAAAAAATGTCTAGCACCATTTATGTCACTTGATTTTATGTTTTATTGCTAATGAAGTGGAAATCAGTAAGAGTCTAAAGAGTCCAAATACTTTTTGGGGCCACTGTAGTTTCAACTCCAGTCTGTTTATTTTAATGAGGACAAACATAGCCAAACCTCATCATGTCAGTTTATAATGTGAGATTTCAGTGTATTACAGAGAATCACATTGGATAATCATGTGAAATAAGGTAAACAGCAACTGGCATGTCTTTGACAAAGTTTGTCTGTGTTCATAACTGGTCGAACACATGTTTTTGATCTGAATAACTTCCTTGATTTAATTGAGCCACCTTTAGGTCATCCACATATGGAGCAGCTCTATCCCTTCTACTCCCTCAGCCAGGATCAGGTTTATGCAACATGATCTTACATTCTAAAATAGTGTCTCTGAAAAGCTTACACATAGTCATGAACATACAGACATCCGTGAGTATGCACACGACAAATGTTTGTTGACTTATTCATAACACCGATTTGGATTTGAACCGATGGTGGTCAAGCATTTAAAAGTATTTGATGTGTATCTGTACAGTATTTGTTACATGCAGTTTCCTGGAAGTATGTCCTGAGACACACCCACTTGCACATAAATACACCCATGAGTAAAGCTCATGACTCAAATGAAACTCCTAATGATGGCACGGCCAATGAGTATTGAGGGATTACTTTTTGTAATGTGATAATGATTCATGTCATTAAGCATTCCTGTGTGAAATACGTGGATCATCTTGGGAAAGTCAGCTTTTTATATTTAGAAAACCCTGGCTGGGGTACAGTCACCCTCTTTGAATGTGAATGGTAATATCACAGTGTGTTTACATAGAATAACAGCATGTTATACATCCTTTATTGAAATTTCCTTGTCCATCATTTCTAGTTTTATTATGGTTTCTTGAATCTGTAGTTTCGCAACAGGGATAGTTCACTTAAAATGTCATTCCAAACCTAAAAAAATTGTGGAACACTGTACAAAGAGTTAGAAAAATGTCTTTTAAAAGAATGTTGATAAGGTCCAGTGTTGTTTTGGGAATCATTGACTTTCACTGTACTGACAAAAACAGAAACAAATCAGTACATGATTATAGAATTCTTCTTATTTGGGTCAATTTGAGTCCCATAAAAGCAGTTGCATGATCAACATACATTTGCATAACATTGAGTATAGGAGCAGCTAACTGAAAGTGGAAAATGAAAAGGAGCATGTGGGAGTGCTGTGAAATTTTTTCCTGAGGGCTGCATGCACGTCTTAAAGAGGGAAAGTTTGGGTAATGGAAGTTATGGTGCTCCGAACTGGAATAGAATAGGAATATTATTATTATTACACTGTGAAAACGTTTTTATTTTATTTTATGCTTTGGAGAGAGAGAAAGAGAGGATGGAAAGTAGGTTGAGAGATATGTTTTACGTTGTGAACTGTGTGAGGTGTTGTTCTGTAGGTGCATGATGGAGAACTGCACTGTTGAAAGTGCATTATTGGTCATGTTACACGATTAGCATAATTCATTTACTAAATGAGGTCCTAAAACAATGCAGACAACAATACACATAAACTTGGTGAATATATATCAAATAGTAGTCAGAAAAATCCATTGATTGATTGGTTATTAAATTTAATAGATCAGACTTTTTTTGCTAATATGATACAGGAGCTCACACTCGAGGAGAAAAACATGAATTTTATTCAGAGGCCCAAACTGAGCAAAAATATGAAATGTGACCCTGGACCACAAAAACAGTCATAAGGGTAAACTGGATGTATGGTTTGTTAGAATAGGACAATATTTGGCTGAAATACAACTTTTTGAAAATCTGGAATCTAAGGGTGCAAAAAAATCTAAATATTGAGAAAATCGCCTTAAAGTTGTCCAAATGAAGTTCTTAGCAAATGCATATTACTAATCAAAAATTAAGTTTTGACATGTTTACGGTAGGAAATTTACAAAATATCTTCATGGAACATGATCTTTACTTAATATCCTAATGATTTTTTGGCATAAAAGAAAAATTGATAATTTTGACCCATACAATGTATTTTTGGCTATTGCTACTAATATACCCATGCTGCTTTAGGTTTTGTGGTCCAGGGACACATATATGATGCATTTGCTGATTTTTATATGGCCAAAAAGTAAGATAAAGAAGCCATTCTGATAGGTTGTAATGTAAATCAGTAAAACATATAAAAGCTTAGAAGACTACTTACATAAAATATGTAGATATCAGTTGTCAATCTATTAAGGCCCTATGAAACCTGTTTAATTTTTTTGCCAAAAAATTTTGATGGATTCAGGTTTTTTTTTTTTTTTTTTTTTTCCCAGTTTTAATTTTTCTAGACTGTTTCAATGGTTAAGTTAAAAACTATTAATCAAATAGCGTGTCTAATTAATTAAAATCAAGAAATGCAGACAAATTAACAGTGTTAAACAATTTAACAGTGTTTATTAAACGTTTAACAAAAATAAATACATTTTTAAGGACCTATGAAATACATTTTTTCTCAAATTCAGTTAAATTTTTTCTGTGTTTTACATTATTTTTTTGCATTCCTTTTTAATGGTTTCATTAAATTTTAATAATCAAAAGCATGTCTAATTAATTGATTTTATGAAGAATTAATTTATTATTAAATCCTGGTAAATATTCCTTAAAAAAAAAATGTTCTAATAATAATTTTATTAGTAGTAGTACCATTGTTACATCTGTCTATAATATATTTCTGTCACAGTTTGTTCAAGTTAAACTGAACTTTTATTTTAACGGGTTGCTGTGGAGACCTTTAGGTTTCTGTTTGTATATATGATACGATAGTTTTTCTCAAAAGAAACAGTGAAATGCTCATGAAGTGACTCTCAGAGCAGTTTTAGAGATTGATCATGTGTTCATATTGAAAACACTGAGCGGCACGTACATTTCAGTATTTGTGTAGTAAACTAAACCGCACATCCATGCGCTCATTCACACAGAGACATGCAGAACATACAGGATTCATATTTAAAGAGTTTCTTTGCAGCATAATGACATTAGTTTATATCACGTAGTCTATATACAAGTGTACTGACCTACTTTTGATTTATTCGTCCAAAATTTGGCAAATTCTGTAACATTCCGTGTTATATAGTAAATTCGTTTTTATGACTGGCTTCCATCTGCGTTTTCCATATCGCAGAAATCATAAGGGCTTAACTCTATATCTCCAAATAATGTTTAATTAAGATGAAATTTAAAAAAATACTTTCAAAATGCTTATCTAGTTTTATTATCAAAGCTCTGTAGTTTTTACTGTGTTGGCAAAGCATAATGCAATACAATACAGTGATGATATACATAAGAGAGATATACATAAGCCTGATGTATCATATTTGATACTTGCATTTTAACATGATTTTTGTTACATGATATAGTTGGCTTTATAGGGTTAACACACATTTACCAACACATGATTTGTTTCTTGGATGTTTCTTTGGTTTTCTAGTAAGAAAATGGCTCTGCAAATGTCCTTCAACACTTTCACACATGGGATGGGATAAACTTTGTAGGCAGTATTGGTAACCGGAGAATGTTTACTGCTCTTTTCGTCACCTCTTCAGGATTTCCTACACATCTGCGCGCAGCACCTTATGTTTTAGATTTGAATGTTTTTGGACTGTCTTTGAGCTTTGGTATCCTTATGATTTTGTTTAAATTCCTAATGTGTTTTTTATATATGTGACCCTGGACCACAAAACCAATCTTAAGTAGCACGGGTATATTTGTAGCAATAGCCAAAAATACATTGAATCAAAATGATCGATTTTTCTTTAATGCCAAAAATCATTATGATATTAAGTAAAGATCATGCTCTATGAAGAAATTTGGTAAACTTCCTATCTTAAATATATCAAAACTTAATTTTTGATTACTAATATGTAGGGATGTGAGGGATCTCGCGAGATCTCCTGACGATATCCTCTTATAATATTTTGCAGTGTTTACATTAGAGCTGCATGATTGATCCTTAAAATATCGAAATCTCGATTCAAACACCCACGCGATCGTATTCCTGAATGACAACGATTTAGCTATGTCTATTAGGACTGTTTCATATCGCGAGTGTAGGTGGAGCGTGAGAAGCACGTTATGTCGCTGCCCATGTTAATGAATCAGAATGGTCGGGGTAAATGTGAACAACACAAACAGTCTTTTCAACCACATTATAATAATTATTTATATGTTACAGACATTTAAATAACAGAAGTACTGGGATAAAAGTTTATAGTTTGGGTATAAACACTTATTGTCTACAGTAGCGATCAAAACGAAACTACCTTGTATCTATAGTAATGGTTATCCTCTTCGGGCGACAACTGCCCGTTTAAAAAAAGTATGTTATTGAATCATTCATTCAGGAGATTTCAATAGTCAAACAAGTCTTAATGAAGTGAGACACTGACTCCTTCATTGAATGTTTTTTTTTTTTTTTAAATTTTGTTTAAATGAACATATGTTTTTAAAAGACTTGGGCAATGAACAGTTTGTCAGAACTAGTAAATTATGTTATATTGCATCTTTTTTTTCTCCAGAATCGTGAGAGAATCGTGATCTCTAATTTATCAAAAACAACTGGGATTCTCAATTTATCTAGAATCGTGAAGATTTTGTTTAAATGTTATTACTGCATATAATTCATTAAAATGGAAGTTTAATTTCATAAAGTTCAAAATGCACCTACATTTTTTTGCATTTTGTCTTTTTCAGTTGAATAAAAGACTATTTTCCCTATATATTTAATCACTGAGGATTTCTTAAGAAAAGTTTAAAAGTCTCGTCTTGTCTAGTTCTCGTGAACCCAGTCTCGTGTCTCGTCTCGTCTCGTCAGATAAGTGTCTCGTCACACCTCTACTAATTTGCATTGCTAAGAACTTCATTTGGACAACTGTAAAGGCGTTTTTTATCAGTATTTAGATTTTTTTTTTTTTGCACCCTCAGATTCCAGATTTTCAAATAATTTTATCTTGTCCTATCCTAACCAACCATGCATCAATGGAAAGCTTATTTATTCAGCTTTTAGATGATTAAAAAAATTCTGTGGTGCTTACAGCCATGTCTTGATCTAATCTGCGTGTTTTGGAAACTTGAGCTTGTTTGTTCTGCATACCCGTTCTTTTCCCCATTTTTGCAGCCTGGACAGGAAACCCTGTTTTTGATCATTTCAGTTAATGATTGATGATCATGACTGATCACTCACACTTAAGAAAGAATGAATGTGCTGTCAGTATGAGACTTGTTGTCAGTAGGTTAAAAATTTGCTCAGTTGGTGTGGAATTTTTGTCACTGGGATACCAGTGATGTCTGCAACAAACTCCCCATCCGTCTGCTAATGCTGCACATAAACTTGAACCAGGAACCCTGGGAGCTGTAGGAACATCTGAGTCAATCTATTCTGTTGAGCCATGGAATGATTAGTCATTGTATAGTAGATAGTAGTCTTCCTGTTTATATTGTCCAGACAAACCCAAGGAAGATGACTAAGATGATGTCAATGCAAGAGAAATCTGTTTGTATGCCAATATGTGAGTATGTCAGATGGTATTTACTGATGCTCTCAATAAAACATCAGTTTGTGCTATCTCTCAGTTCTAAACTGCAATGTGTGGATAATTAGGTTTTTAAGTATTACAAACACATAAAGGGGTCATCGGATGCAAAGTTCACTTTTACATGTTGTTTGAACATTAATGTGTGTTGCCAGTGTATGTACACATCTACCCTATAATGATAAAAATCCATGCAGTGGTTTTTAATTAATCTGTAAATATAATATCCCCTTTTTGTGTGGCGTCACACCAACAGAGGCCACTTCCACGATAGTTGATTGACATGAGTGTCATACCTCAGACCCACCTTAATTCAGCTGTAACAGTCCAACCTCCATTGTTTCAATGCCGGAGCAGGGATGTAAGTTAGACAAGAATATCTCAGATTAAGCGATTTGAGGTGTTGTGTTGCTGGATGTAACACAACATAGTGGTCGTCATTTACTCCCGACATCTGAGCCACTGAAGATGCAGTGGATTACCTTTGTTTATGAAGGGAATGCGCCTTCCGATCTACATATATCCGTCTATGTTCGTGCAAATCATTTGTGATCCAGCTTCACTTATAGCAGAAGTGAGTATAAGGTTTTTTTTTTTTTTTTATGAATCTTTGCGATCGCCTTTCCTAATAACGTACTAGTTAGAAAGTTTAGCGGCTAAATAGGGCTAATGTAAACAGGCTCGTCACTCCAGAGAGAGAAGAGAGGGGCGGGGCGAGCAGAGCTCATTAACAACCTCAGTCAACTAAGCAACCTCGATCAGAACAGGATCATTTTTGCAGAGCTGATTTTGGCAAGGAAAAAAGGTGTTGTTTTACACTACCATTGAGAATTTTTAACCAAAGTATATTATAGAGTTTCCATTAAGACCCTAAAGAATCATATCGCCTTGTGGAAAATGGGCATCCAATGACCCCTTTAACATCATACATTTTGTGACACTGCTTTGAAACAATATGTATTGTGAAATCCGCTATATATAAACAAAATTGGCTTGACTTGACTACTGTATTGTCTAAGGTGTGAACATGTGGTGCAGCAGTTTTAGCTTTGATCAGTGGCATGCTAGGCCTGTCTGATGCCAGGAGTGCCATGTGTTCATAAGGCCTGTTGGCAGGGTACTGGGTGAGGGATATTGTTCAGGATTTTCAGAAACTTCATGCAAATCTATTATTGACACATAACTCTTATTTATTTATTAATTGGCTTAGAGTAAATCAAATGTTAATATTCCTTATAATATTCCTCATTCTTTTTTGACTATGAACTAATACATTATTCTTGATGCACTATGGTGCTGGTAACAAGGCTGTTTTCTTGTGATAATCATACTAGATATATGAATCAGCAGAAGACCTCACAATGTTGTCTTGACAAAAAACAACTCACAGACAAGATGAAATTTTGCGGTGAGTTTTGTGAAAGGTTGAACAGAGGTTTGACAGGATTCTCGGAAGGCGTTGTGCTGCCATTTGTCAACTGTCAGCACGTAATTAACCAGTGAAAGTTGACTGATGAGGTTTAATTGAGTGTTTGGCTGTTGTTTATTCGGCTTGACTGATGGCTCAATAACTTCTTGAGAAATAAATGTTACACGTTGAGCACAGAGTGCATCTTTTCGGTACTTAGAGCTGTATTATTTTTACGAGTAAACTGTTGAAAGACATTGCACTATAGGATCAACATATTGAGAAATTTCTTCAAACATATAACAGAAAGAATTCGCTCAGAGAAACATTAGAGACAGGGTTCAAATAATCAGCCTGCTAGTTATCAGATTGGTCAAGCTCCTGCTTAGCAAACAGTGTAAAGCTTGATTCTGAGCGTTAGAAGAAACTCGAAATCAAGGTCTCTCAAGTGTGTTTTTATTTTGATTTGCACTCTACAGAGATAGATAGATAGATAGATAGATAGATAGATAGATAGATAGATAAATAAAGATAGATACAGTTGAGGCCAAAAGTTTACATACACCTTGCAGAATCTGCAAGGTTTACCAAAATACACAAAATGCATGTTATTATTTATTAAGTACTGACCTGAATAAGATATTTTACATAAAAGACGTTACATATAGTCCACAAGGGAAAATAATATTTGAGCTATTAAAAATGACCCCTTTCAAACGTTTGCATACGCTTGATTCTTAATACTGTTTTGTAACAGCAATTATCCGCAGCTGTGTTTTTTTGTTTAGTGATAGTTGTTTATGACATGTTTGTATGATTTTACTGTATGATTTTGAGATCCATATTTTTTTTTACACTAAGGACAACTGAGGGACTCATATGCAACTATTACAAAAGCTTCAAATGCTCACTGATGCTTCAGAAGGAAACATGATGCATTACGAGCCAAGGGTGTAAACTTTTGAACAGAATGAAGATGTGTACGTTTTTCTTATTTTGTCTAAATATCGTATTTGTTTCATTTAGTACTGCCCTTCAGAAGCTACAGAAGATACTTACATGTTTCCCAGAAAACAAAATAAGTAACATTTACCCTGATCTTCAAATGTAAAAAGTTTTCACCCCCCAGCTCTTTATGCATCGTTTTTCCTTCTGAAGCATCAGTGAGTGTTTGAACCTTCGGTAATAGTTGCATATGAGTCCCTCAGTTGTCCTCAGTGTAAAAAAGATGGATCTCAAAATCATATAGTCATTGTTGGAAAAATACTAAAATACTAAAGAGTTTGTGGGACCTGAAGGATTTTTCTGAAGAACAGCAGGCAGTTTAACTGTTCAGGACAAACAAGGGACTCATGAACAACTATCACTAAACAACAACAAAAAAAAACACACAGCTGTGGATCATTCAGGTAAAAACACACACAGTATTAAGAATCAAGTGTATGTAAACTTTTGAATGGGGGCATTTTTATAAATTCAACTATTATTTTCTCATGGACTATATGCAAACATCTTTTATGTGAAATTGTATTCAGGTCAATACTAAATAAAAAAATAACATGTATTTTGTATAATCCCTCTTATTTTGGTAAAATAATTTTGCATTTCTGCAGATTCTGCAAGGTGTATGTATTAAACAAAACCTTACGTTTAATAAAACTTCACACTGTAACACACACTGGCTACTGGATGAGGAGAGAGGAGCAAGTTGAAAAGATGTAAAACTTGTGTTTGTTGACATTTTGGTGTCTGTCATGTATCTATGGGGACCGTCCAAACAGTCCCCTGCGACGCCACTGCACTGTGTGAAGTAGGCTGATGGGTCAAATAGAGAGAACGGATGAGTGATCTACATGTGAAAGAGTAAACAGGTCTGTGAAAGTTGCTGAATTCTACAAGCTTTTGTGAGGTGACCAAAAATAAGACTTAGGTCAGGGTGTTTTGGGATCAAAATCAACACAGTCAGTGGGGAAAAAATATGCTATCAACTACCTGTCCGGTATTTGGTAATACTGTATCACACAATATATTCTCAGCACATTTGAATGATTTCTGAAGGATCATGTGACACTGAAGAAATGACTGCTGACAGTTCAGCTTTGCCATCACAGGAATAAATTACGTATATTTTAAATGATGGTAATATTTTGCAGTATTGCTGTTTAACTATAAATGCATTTCTATATCCCATTATTCGCATTAACCCTTGTTCGCACCACCTCAAGTGAGCGTTTTTTTTTTTTTGTTTTGTTTTTTTTGCAAATTAAGGGATTTTTAATTTTTTTTTTTTTATAATTTTGCAGTTTCCATCACTCGTTTATGATGTGATACTTCAAATTGCTGTTTGTATGTTTTATAGGTTTGTTGTTCTTCCAATGGATTTTTTAATGTTGCCACTTTGAGTAACCTTTTGAGTTACAAGATGAGCTCCAATTAACTGCTCTAATTTTCTTTGAAAACAGAGGGACTGCAAAGTGATATGTGAAACATGAAAGTAGCACCGGTATGTTACCATGGATTGCAGCTAATATACCGTAAATATTGTGAATGACCAATCAGAGTGTATATTTTAAAGAGCTGTGCAATATTTATTCTCCACCTGCTGTATTGCAGTATTGATCAGAGCAAAGCAATATGGCTTCTTTCCCAGCAGTACAACACAGATTTGGCAAAACCTTATTTTTCTTTTTTTTTTTGCAAACTATTGGAGCAGATCAAATGCAGTGCAGCTGGCCAGGACTCTAGATTGAAATTCAGAGGGAAACTATTTTTTTGGCTTAATTGAGCTGAAGTATCATTTATACTAACAGCAAGCCATTATACATTTCCTGAACACATTCATAGTTCCTAGATATGCTTTGATTAAAATATGCCTATATTTTAAGTTTTATATTCAATATTCTTAGTGAAAAACTATTTATATGTCTGTTACTCATAGAAAATGGTTGTTGTTTTGCTTCAAAATACTTGTAATGGATGTTTTTTGTAATATTTTGATGTCATTTTTGTAATTTTGCAGCTTTACATTTTTATTCCGCATTCTCTTTCATTATATTGAACAGGGCAGGCTGGATCTTGTCAAAACAGGGAAAAAAATTAAATAATGTAATGAAAATTTCAAGCTTGAACCCCGTAAACTTTATTATGTGCTTTGCCTTTCGGCTATGACAGACTCATGGAGGAGGTAGAACAAAAAGGGGCACTGAAAAAAAAAACTGGCAGAGATAGAATAACGGAGTATATCAGAGAGGGAGGGAGAGAAAGAGAGACGCTAATCTCAGGAGCTCCAGCAGTAGGCCAGCCTGGCTGCTCTCGAAATGCTGTGTCATCTAGTCTGTATGGGGCTTTTCTGTTTGTGTGTGTTTGTGTGTGTTTTAGCCGCGAGAACAGCCTGTGTCCTGGCTTTGATTGTGCACACACATCAGTTATTACAACAACACAGTCTGATGACAAAATCAAAAAATGCTTTAGCAGAGAAGATTAGGTGATCTGATGATGTCATAGGCGTGTCTAGTGTGAGTCTGTGTTTTGCTGCATAACTATCAAGTAGACTTTTCCTTGCAGAAGCATTAATTGCAGGAAGTACAGTATAGCATTCTGTGCTGAGTCACTGTATATGTGCTGAATTATGTTTGTGAGGCTTTTCCATTGCTCTGTTCATTCATTATTAAAAAATAGAACATGTAATGAGATTGTTGTTGTTGATTATCATTGGCATGTCATGTAGTCGTTTGGAGAGCTTACGCTCAGCTTTAGATCTTAACTTATCTGTTTGTGTGTGCATGTGTTTACATGTCAACATTGATTTTAATATCACACCTTAATTTTGAGCTGACGCACATGCAAAAAGCTATTCACATCTCATATGTTAATCGAGCTGTTGTTGTCACATTTAAACAGCTATACAAGACATTCATGCATGATATAAATAAGTAATAGACAGTGATTGATCAGATAATCAATGATTTAATCAGTCATATAATCTTGTCTTCACAGGCTTTCAGGAGCCAATAACAATACAAAAGCTTTTACTGAATGTGTGTTTAATGTTTAGTTTTTTGTGTGTGTTTTTGTTTTTTAACACTTAGCTTTTTATATAAATCCGTCTAATGATTTTTTTTTGTTTTGTGTTTAGTTTTTGTTTTTTGGTTTTGTGTGTTTCATGTTTAGTTGTTTTTGTTGTTGTTGTTTTAACAACAGTTTGTTATATAAATCTGTCTAGTGATGATTTTTTTGTGTGTGTGTGTGTGTTTTGTGTTTAGTTTTTGTTTTTTGGTTTTGTGTGTTTTATGTTTGGTTGTTTTTTGTTGTTGTTTTTTGTTTAAGTTAGCTTTTTATATAAATCTGTCTAAAGGATGTATTTTTGTTTTGTTTTTTGTTTTGTGTTTTATGTTTAGTTTTTTAGTTTTTTGTTTTGTTTTGTGTGTTTTATGTTTAGTTTTGTTGTGTTTTTGTTTAACACTTAGCTTTTTATATAAATCTGTCTAGATGATGTATTTTTGTTTTGTTATGTTTTAAGGGATGTATTTTTGTTTTGTGTGTTTTATGTTTAGTTTTTTGTTAACACCTAGCTTTTTATGTTAATCTGTCTAAGGGATGTAGTTTTGTTTTGTTTTTGTTATTTTTTATTTTTGTTTTGTGTGTTTTATGTTTAGTTTTGTTGTTTTGTTTTTTTTTCCACTTAGCTTTTTATATAAATCTGTCTAAGGGATGTAGTTTTGTTTTGTTTTTTTTGTTTTTTTAATTTTTTGTTTTGTGTGTTCTATGTTTAGTTTTGTTGTTTTGTTTTGGTTTTTTTCCACTTAGCTTTTTATATAAATCTGTCTAAGGGATGTAGTTTTGTTTTGTTTTTGTTTTGTGTTTGTTTTTTTAATTTTTGTTTTGTGTGTTTTATGTTTAGTTTTGTTGTTTTTTTTTTGTTTTTTTCCATTTAGCTTTTTATATAAATCTGTCTAAGGGATGTATTTATAGATAAAATAAATAGTTATGAATAGTTGCACTGGAAAATGCTAAAAATATGCAGCTAAGTCCGGATCGTAAAAGCCAGTTTGTGGGAATGGCTCTTTCGTATGTGCATTTTGTGCAGTTTTAGCATTTTTTCGTTGGACTCTGTTGCTTTCATACTGAATTATAGATAGAAAATCAGACAGAGTATATGGAGACTAAATGAGCCATAAAAGAGAATCTGTGGTTGCATTTAGCTTAAAACTGACAGGTTGTAAATAGTTTTAATGGAAAGCATTTGCAGGCATCATGTTAAGACACCAAGCTAAAAAAGATTCAGTGGTTAGATAAATTACAGGGAAAGTCAGAGAGGACCAAGTTCTCTCAGTTTCTCTTGTGTAGATTCTGTCCTCATCCTCTTTCTTTTGCATTTCACTTCTTTACATCTTTCTCTGTTTTAGTTAATACAATCTGCATCTGTCTCCCACCTTCAAACGTCCCATCAATGGATACAATTTGTACCTACCCTGCATTCCGATTGGCTCATGCACCCCGTGGGACACACGGGGGATGGGATGGGCTGTAGGAAAGAGGGAAAGAGAGGAAGAAGTGAGGGAGGGGTACTTTTCACATCGCAGTTTCCCTGCAAACAGGGAACGAGCAAGTGTGAGAGCGGGAGTGAGCGAGAGAGAGAGAGGATCAAAACAGAGAAACCACACGGTCAGCAAGCAGCACTGCAGACTTAGCCGAGAGGAGGGCAGAACTGAATCCTGAAGTCTTGCAGCGGCGTGGCTGGTGAAATCTTACTGGACTGACCTTGCGCAGCACACACACACACACACACACGCTCCCAGGAAACCAGCCTGACAGAAGCCAGTGACATGGACACAGCCCGGTCCATCCAACACGAGATCACCTCTCTCAAAGGTACTTATCAATGCGGATCGATTCTTAAAGGAAAGCGCTGTGAATTGAGCCATTTAATGGGATGGGAATGGATTTTAAGAAGGGTGTGAATGGCATGCAAAGTTGTGAATTCCATTGTGTCCTCTCTGCCTCAACTTTGCTGTGTAATTATGAAGGGAAGGGCCGGGTCTTTTGTACGGGGGCCCTGGTGCTTGAACTCCGGCTGTGTTTGAAAGCTCGGCTGCTTCCTTTTAACTGCTTTGGGAAGCAGCAGGATTCTGCGTCAACCATGCGGCATGTTCGGAGCGCTTACTGCCGCATCACCACGGTAACAAGCAGCGCAGTGGCCTGGGATCTCCCCGTTCCCGTTATAAACCTGCCTGTGCTGCACGGCGTGTGTAATGGCAAGCGAATCAGGAAGTTTGATGTCATAACATGCGGTGTTTTCATTGGTTAGATGACTGTAATTCAATATTAATTGATGCAGAGTATATTTGAAGTGTCAAATACCTATGTATATAGACATTCGCATTTCGTACATGACACTGGACATGTTAGTGGCAAGTTTTATGTGGTTGCGATGACAGTTTTGTAGTTAAACCATCCTAGGTCTTCCTCATGTTTTGGGTTTTGGGCTGAAAACTGATGAGTGATATTCAAGCGTCTGTCCATCGGAGCATGAAAGTGGACTTGCACTAAATACCTTGGGATTAGGCCTTTCGTGGTGTTTGGTTACTGGGAAAGGTGGTTTTGAGCATGAATCAGATTTTAGTGACTGTTTTTGTGCCTTGGTGCTAAAAGGAACTGAATGTTTTGTTGGTCTGTCGCTAGGTTATATGGTTCTTATGGGCTGTCAGAACCAAATTTGGATTCTACTCAAGTCAAAACATTAGCGTAACCTTGTGTGGTTTGTCGTTTGCTTAGTAAAAGTGAAGTTGATGGATTAGGGATGATATTGGCTCACAATGCAAATGTGCTGAGTCACAACTCAATACCAGAACCATGTTAGACCTGTCAAGTAGATGCTAAAAACTTGAATAGAGTATTATCTGCTATGTTTGGTTTGATTATCAGCCCAATTATGTTGTCTACATAATTATTTGCACTTTGACTGTTTTTAATTGTAAGTTACTGATGAAAAAGTTTTTTTAGTGTTAAATGATTAATCGCAATTAATCACATCCAAAATAAAAATTTTGGTTTACATAATATATATCATTATTATGTAAATATTTTTAGAATATAGGGTGTAAACTTTTATTTTGGATGCGATTAATTGTGATTAATCGTTTGACAGCACTGATTTATATTTTATTTTGCACAAGAGACTTGTACTTTAACACAATAGAGTTTAAGCAGAAAAAATATCTTTTTTTAAAGTATATTTATGCATTATTGATATTAGAGTCACCTAAAAGCAAAGAGTTATTAGGGATAGTTCACCCAAAAATGAAAATTATCCTATGATTTACTCCCTATCTTTCTTCTTTCAGACAAATACAATGGGAGTTATATTAAAAAATGTCTTGGCTCTTCCAAGCTTTATAATAGCGAATGGCTGTTGAGATTTTCAAGTCCAAAAAAGTGCATCCATCCATTGTAAAAAGTGCTCCAAACGGCTCCAAGGGTTTAATAAAGGCCATTAAGATATTTAGTAAATTTCTGACCGTAAATATATTAAAACGTGATGTTTGATCAGTAATATGCTTTGCTAAGAACTTCATTTGGACAACTTTAAAGATGTTTTTCCTCAATATTTAGATTTTTTTTGCACCCTCAGATTCCAGATTTTCAAATAGTTGTATCTCAGACAAATATTGTCCTATTCTAACAAACCATACATCAGTGGAACGCTTATTTAACCAGCTTATCAATCTCTGTTATTATCACATATCTGATGACTATAAGCAATGTTAACATGTAAATGTGGATGGTCATGTGGTAATTCATTCATCTAGCCAATGTCAGAACTTTGGTTTGTGTAGAAAGTTTTGAGATCTGAATGTTACATTATTTACTATAAAAAACATCAGACTACTCTTTAATCCATTTAAGCTGCAGAAATTGCAGTTATTACTCTTTATTTGTGGCTGTATGGTTCACATTACTTTTCATTATTTAGTTTCTCTACTTCTCCTACTGTCTGAAAAGGGTATTCAGTCCAAAACAGAGTAATTTGTGATCTAAATGTGTCTATTCAGATGTTGCTCGAGTGTGTTTGAATGGAGCTGCAAAGTATCCAGAAAGCCTTCAGCTGTTGTGAGCAGAGTGAATGTTTTCTCAATTGTCAGAGCACACAAAGGCTTCTCACCCCATCAAACACTCCAGAGAGTCTTAGTTAATATGCCTGACAGCCTCTACCCCTGTACTTGCCCACTTCATTGAGGGGTCACTTTCTGCTGGACACACTCTTGGCAGACCTAAAGCGAGAGCTGGGTGTGATCTACCTGTCAGGAATATCAATGGCAGCGAAAGCTGCTTCAAGGACTGCTTGTACTTTTGAGATTTACACTGCTGTTTAAAAAGTATTTTATTTATTTTAAAAAAAAAAAGAAAAAAGAATTTAATACTTTTATTCAGCACAGATGCATTAAATTAATCAGAAGTGACAGGAAAGGCATTTTTAATGTTCCAAAAGAATTTTATTTCAAGTAAGTGATTTTGAACTATTTATCTAAGAATAAATAGAAAAAAAAAAAAAGAAAACAGTTTCTACAAAAATATTATTTCTTGAGCACCAAATCAGCATATTAGAATAATTTTAAAAGGATCATGTGACACTGATGGCTGAAGTGATGGCTCCTGAAAATTCAGCTTTACCATCACAGGAATAAAGTGCATTTTAAGAATATATTAAAATAAAAATGTATTTAAAATTGTAATAATTTATCACATTTTTTGGTGTCTTTACAGTATTTTTGACCAAATAAATGCAGCCCTGGTGAGCAACAGAGACTTTTTCAAAAAATATTTAAAAAATCTTACTTACTGCAAACTTTTGTGTAGTAGCCTATATAGTAATATTAACTGATAAATGTTAATAATTCATAATAATAATAATAAAAAAGTCTACATTGTGAACCAGTGAAAATGCAGGAAGGCAAGTAGAAATCTGAAATGGCTTTTACTCAAAGCATCTTACTGACCCGGTGTGCCACAATCACACATTTAAAAAATATACATGCGGAGCAGTATTTTAGATATTCATATTTATAGTAGTTCTTGCTGTTTTCACAGTGTCCAGTGGCCAGCCAAATGCTGCTGTTTCCCCCTGATTTGCCTCAGATTAATGCTGTACTGGATCCAAACCCAGATTCCCTCTTAATGAGCTTTTGGCCTTTCTGCTTTCTCTTTTGTTTCAGAAAACCTTTTTATGTCTGCTAAATGGGTTTCTTTTACTGCTGCGCCATAGAGACAACATGTCTGGTGTAGGAATCTTGTTGAACCTGGAGATCAAATGATGTATTGTCAGTTATACAAAGAGTTAACAGGTTGAATTGATGTGCTTTGGGGAGAAGGTTTGGATGGTAAATTCTGGCATCATCGCAGCCTCTTCAAAGAAAAGCTATGCAGGGGTGGCATTTATTTATTGTGTTTTGGCTGTCTGCTCACTTTCACCTTTTTACATGCATGCAAGCCTACGTCTTTACCAAAGCACCTTTACTTTCATCTGTCAGTCACAATAATGCTTTCCTTTTGGAAATAGATGCATTTTTGTAGCCGCATGTGTGTGGAGTTAATAGCTACAGGATGTTGTCTCAGTGTGTGTGCAGGCCAGGCAAGGACAATCACAACTGCCAGGCATTCAGGAATTCTATCCATTTTTCCCACTATTTTTACTGAACAATGCAAGCTGTGTATCTGCTTAAGCAGGACGTGGTGTTTTAGATGCAGCTCTTTTGCTTTCCTTCCTTGCCTGTTTTGTCATTTCACTTTTACATGTTAATTCTTACTAAATTTATTCATCTTGAAATAGTGTATCATGCAATATTTGCATATGGGTATTCTAAATAATAAACTATGTCACTGCCCATAACCTGAATTTTGCATAAAAAATATTAACCTACTACTCTACTGAAACAGTGCAAATGGATATAATCTAGGATGTTGTGTCTATCAGTAATCACAAACCTCAGATGAGGAGCTAAATGCTATTGATACTGATAATTTTGTGGTTAATTGGCATGTAATTTATTGTGGAAATCTCTGATCCTGATCAGGCAATGTAAGTATTGATTAATTCTGCAGCTGGCCGGAGTCTGTTGTTTATTCGTGCTTTAGGTAGGAAAATACCATAGACTGTGCTTATGGAATACATAGAAATCAGAGAAACTAGTGGAGGCTGAAGTAAAAGAGCCACATCGTGTTGATAGAATCAATAATGATGTCATCAGTCATTCCGGTCTTTTCTGTTCTCTAAGACCCCACCCTGTTGTGCCACATTTCAGGCATTATGAAACTGAAAACATCTGATGTTTAGTAGGTAAATAGTAGATTATGACATCAGATAAATGTAGTAATTATAATTCACATTTGCTCTGCGATGTCTCTTCATCAAACATACACTGCCAGTCAAAAGTTTTTGAACAGTAAGAATTTTAATGTTTTTAAAGGGGTCATCGGATACCCATTTTCCACAAGTTGAACTTAATGAAAAGTCTATAATATACTTTGGTTAAAATTCTCGATGGTATTGTAAAACAACACCCTTTTTACTCTGTCAAAATTGAGCTCTGCAAAAATCATCCCATTCTAATGGATTGTTCCTTTAAATGCAAATGAGCTCTGCTCGCCCCGCCCCTCTCTACTCTCTGTGGAGTGACGAGCCTGTTTACTTTAGCCGCATTTAGCACTTTTAGCTGAGAAACTTGCTAACTAGCACGTTATTAGGAAAGGTGATTGTAGAGATTCATAAAAAAAAACCTTATACTCACTTCTGCTGTAGGTGAAGCTGGATCACGAATGATTTGCGTGAACATAGACACATTTATGTCGATTGGGAGGTGCATTTCCTTCATAAACAAATGTAATCTACTGCATCTTCAGCACCTCAGATGTCGGGAGTAAATGATGACCACTATGTTTATTATTACATCCAGCAATACAACACCTCAGTCGCTCAATCGGAGATATTCTTGTCTAAATTACATCCCTGCTCCGGCATCGAAACAATGGAGGTCGGACTGTTACAGCTAATTTAGGGCGGGTCTGAGGTAAGACGCTCATGTCAATCAACTTCCACAATCATGGGAGCGGCCTCTGTCGGTGTGACGCCACATCGACAGGCATCTGAGAATGGCTTGATTTGAAAAAGGGGATATTATTTTTTACAGATTAATTAAAAACCACTGCATGGATTATTATCATTATAGGGTAGATGTGTAGATACACTGCCAACATACATTAATGTTCAAAGAACATGTAAAAGTGAACTTTGCATCCGATGACCCCTTTAAAGACGTCTCTTCTGTTCACCAAGCCTGCATTTATTTGATCCAAAGTACAGCAAAAACAGAAACATTTTGAAATATTTTTAGTATTTAAAATAACAGTTTTCTATTAAATATATTTTAAAATGTAATTTATTCCTGTGAAAGGTAAATTTTCAGCATCATTACTCCAGTCTTTAGTGTCACATGATTCTTCAGAAATCACTCTAATATGCTGATTTGCTGTTCAAGAAACATTTATTAATAATATTATTATTATTGTTATTATTATCTATATTTAAAACAGTTGAGTACATTTTTTTTTCAAGATTCTTTGATGAATAGGAAGATCCCGAAGCCCTTTATCAGAAATAAAAAGCTTTTGTGACATTATAAACTATACCATTCAAAAGCTTAGAGTCAGTGCTTTTATTTAGCAAGGATGCTTTAAATTGATCAAAAGTGATGACAAAGACATTCATAATGTTACAAAAGATTTCTATTTCAGATAAATGCTGCTCTTCTGAACTTTCTATTCATCAAATAAACCTGAAAAAATTCTACTCAGCTGTTTTCAACATAAAAATAATCAGCAAATCAGCATATTAGAATAATTTATGAAAGATCATGTGACTGGAATAATTATGCTAAAAATTCTGCTTTAAAATCACAAGAATAAATCTTCATATTCAAATTGAAAACAGTTATTTTAAATACTAAAATATTTCTAAATGTTACTCTTTTTGCTGTACTTTGGATCAAATAAATGCAGGCTTGGTGAGCAGAAGAGACTTTAAAAAATACATTAAAAATGTTACTGTTCAAAAACTTTTGACTGGTACTGTATTTTATATATTCAGGCACTCCCGTATTTCCATCGATTTGCCTGGTCAAAGTGATGTTTTTAAATATAAATTGCGTTTGAGTTTGTTTTTTGTGACCTCTGTTCCAAACCCAAATAACTTGAGGCAGTAACAATGTAAACAATATATTTTGTTTGTTGTATATTTGTTGTATATTTTATCAGCTATTCTTTTTAATAGTTAACTTTAACTATACAGGCATGGAGATTTACCTTAAATTTCAATGAAATTCACTCCTACAGATTATCGCAATGGAGAGTTTTTTATGACCTCTGTTCCATACCCAAATGACTTATGTTGTTTTGCGGAACACAAATGTTGAATAAGGACTTGACAAAATTACACTGTATACTAATTTTTCTGTATTCATAGAATACCTTTGTGAAGAACAGGCCAAAATGCATTATTTTTGTAAAAAAGTCAGTTTAGGAGAGAAGTAGCAATGAATAAATAATTCTATTAAGTCAGATCTGTTTGAAGATCTGAATGAAGTTTTAATCTAGTTTGACTATTTCTGAATAATTCATGACTCGTGATGATTGATCCAGTTTTGGAGTTCAACTCAATGAATCTGTGATCTGAAGTGATCTGAAGTGATTTTTTATTTTTTTTTAATACAAGTCTGCTGATCCAGCACTGTTTCATTTGATGTTATTAAATCAAATCTTTTCTTTGCTTTACTCATATCAAATATTTACGCCTTTAATTGAACTCTTCCTCTAACTCAACCCATTCAAGCCAGCTATAATCAAACTACATTACAAGCACTGTTACTGATGAAAAGAAGCGTTTGGAGTGGCATCCTCGTGATGGAGGCCTCTGTCAGCACTCTCCTCAGTATTAAAAGTGTTTTGTAGGCTGTAAAGGGCTGTAAAAGATTATTTTGCTGATCCAGGCCTATAAAGTCTGACAGTATATTGTCAGCTTGCTTCAAATGGTTTCCAATTAAGGTAACTGTAATTACAAAATCATTGAGATCTCATACATGCAGTGTCCAGTAGGTGGTGCTCTCACAAAGATAATAACATGGAGCTCCTTTTCCTTTTCCTACACTACTAGGGTGCAGCTGTGGCCCTGTAGGTGGTTTATTGTGTCTAACCGAGGGTTAACGTTGTAAAGTGAATTACCATCCTGCAAGGGAACCTTCCGTGCCATGGCTGCTGTTTCCTGAGCTTTATTTTCTTTTGTTTCAGCTACGTTCTCTTCCCTGCCTGTTTTTAATAGCTAGCACATTGGAGGAGCCAGGTCCTGTCTGATGTCTTTAACAACTTTTCCCATAAAAAAAGACGTCAGTTTATACGTCAGCACTCAAGCTAACACCTAAGGACTGTTTCGAGGGTGGGGAGCATTTAGCCTCTGAGTGTGTAAACCATGAATGTTAATGCTAATGTTTTCTCCTTTCTCTTGTTTTTCAGGTAAGTTGCTGTTTCTCTCAGAGCTGTAGATGTGGAAAGCTTATCTCTCTCTGGTAAGGAAGAGAATGTTTAATAGGAGCCAAGACATTTGTTTGGCATCGAATGTAAAACATCTGTTCATCTGGAATGACGTTGGTTTAGCCCTCTCAGAGGGAGTGTTATGAGAAAAACGTGGGTAACTTCAACCTTTTTAAGTTAAAAGCATTATTAAGCACTAATTATAAAGCACCATGGCATTCTTTGAAGTGCATTAAACTTGGTAACCATTTAGTACCACAGTATTACACATATATGTTAAAGTATTACCATAATAGTACTGTTTTGAAGGCCAAAAGACTAATATTTATTCTTAAATAAAAATGTAAGATTATACACTATCATATTTTTTAGGGATGCACGATATTATTGGAATCGGCCGATAATGGCTTTAAATGTAAATATCGGCATTGCCCGATATGAAAAATTGTGTCGATATGTCGATAAGAGGAATAACTCACATGTGCTCATGTGTGCTACCAATTAGATCAGGTCAGCAGTGTGGCTCTTCTTGAAGCAAAGTTTTGCCTAAATGATGATTAGTTTCTGTTTTGATTTCTGCATTTAAACTGAGAATGCAGGTACAGAACGTTCGGTGTGTGATAGAGTAAACAGTAATAGCATGTGCAGCAGCGGTAGCCTCCCCCTGGTCCTAATGCTGTTCGGTAAGGAGTTTTAATTCCGTAGGGGGCGCTGTTCGGCTACTTCTAATAAAATGACATAAATAACATTTAGACTGTGTTTTTGATTAAATAAAGTCGTAATTGATGTCATAAAATCATGAGTATGTTTTAATTTAAGGGTTAGAAGCTATAGCGTACATGAATTAAAAAAAAAAAATCACAAACATGACACTGGTAAACGAAATAATTTTATATATACTGATTTATTCATTAATGTGTAATATGTTGTATTTTTTTAAACAAATTATGAGCTCTTATTACAACTCTTTTGCTTTAGACCATCGACAAATTTTAAATCTTAAAATAAAATGTTAAGGTTACAACAGCATTTTTCTGAAAAAAAAAAAATGCAGCGATTGATGTATAGTTTATTTATAGTTATTATATAAAACTTCAATGTACTGTCATTATAAAATAACTTTATTATTGTTTATTTAATTATAACAATAAGTTCTTGTTAAAGACGAACCGAAATTTTAAATAATTTGCTTATAATTTCCACGCAGGAGAGACTTGGTGTTGTTTCCAGACAAAAGGAAATATATCAGTATTATCATCGACTATCGACCAAAATGAGTTGAAAAATAGCATATCGGATATCGGCAAAATCTAATATTGTGCATCCCTAATATTTTTTAATGTTAACGTTTCCAAATGGGGTCGACCGATTATCTGTGCCGATATTAAGCATTTTTATTGTTATTGGTATCGGTCATTTTCAAAACCGATTTGCCAATAAAATTATTTAAAAGCATTAAGGAAAGTTTTTGTCAGAGCCCTTGTTATTCTTAATTTTGACATTATTTTCATTTTTACACCAGACATATATATCAGCTCAAAATACAGATTATCGGTCTACTTGATCTATAGATCTGTAATATATTATTACAATTTAAAATAACTCTATAATTCTATTTTAATATATTTTAAAATGTAATTTGTTACTGTGATGACAAAACTGAATGACTCCAGTTTTCAGTGTCACATGATCCTTCAAAAATTATTCTGATGTGCTGATTTGGTGCTCAAGAAACATTTATTAGTATTATCAGTGTTGTTGTTGCTTATTTATGGACGTAGTGATTCAGTGACTTTTTTACAGGATTCTTTGATGAATAGGTTCAAAAGAACAGCTTTATTTGAAATCGAAATCTTTTGCAACATTATAAATGGCTTTACTGTCACTTTCAATCAATTTAATAGATCCTTGCTGAATAAAAGTTGCTTTCTTTAAAAGAAAAACTTTGTGCATAAGACAGCATATGACGATAAAAGAAATCACGTTTATAAGACAACCAAACTAATGTCTGAAGCCTGGTTTTCATAAAAAAAAAATGAAAATAAGTAAACATCCCCTTCAGAAACGTCTCCTGTCGTGTCTTTGCACACCAAGCACACTTCGTCTGGAAATGTTAAACTTCTCCCGGACATATGCTTTTAATTCCTCATCATTTTGTTATATAACTGACATTCAGCTCAATTGGCAGTTAAATTACTAAGCCGAGGGCTCTGTGGCAGTGCCAAGTCTAGTTTGGAAGGTGGTGTGGTACCACATAATAGTTCAGAGAAGTCCTCATGAGACTGGGCGGCCCAGGATCTCGCCACATTGGCGGAGTCCAGGATCTGACTCAGCCAGGATCCTCTTTGTGAACCAACAGGCATGATTTTAACTATTACCCCTGTACCTAATTTAAGCACTTGTGCATGCAGGCAAAAATATACTTGCTTAGTCAATCTTTAACATGTTAACACTTTTGTGCTGTCCTTAGATGCTTCTGTCTTGATAATTGTAAGGGGTTTAGTGTGTTGGGAGTGTAAAGTGGAGACACAAATGTCATATATATTGTATTTCTAATTAGCATAACAGCACTTTTGCACTTCTGCACATGGTTTTACATGCCGCTAACGAAATTTTAATCACATGCCTCCAAGCTTCTTGTTTGCCAGGGTGTCATGGTGGTAAAGTTTAGGGAAGTAAATTGGCCTTTTGGTGATGCACTTTCCCAGAAACCACACCCAAGTTACCAAATGGTTATTGGAGTGGAGTGTTATTAATCTTTCTCGAGTACTGTTACCACCAGAGGGCACATATTGTGCTTTTATGGATTTTGTATCAGTGGTCATTGCATTCATAGCTACTTGAAGTTCCTGGTGTACTTAGGTCTGTGCCAGGGGTATCGAGTTTTCTTAAAGATATCTCCAAGGCTCCAGCGTTAGTAATGTGGTAATGTAATACAGTTGTTCATATTGGCACCTGTAATGTACTGTTGACTGAACTTTCCCCTCATTCATATCAAGGATGAAGTTTCTATGTAACGCAAGATGTTTAAATGCCAAAAAGAAACTGCTATCCTTGACTAGAATTTTTTTCCGTCTGTCTTGGTACACAATGTAACTACAGAAGAGACAAGTTTTAAATAGGAGATGCTAACGGTCTAATCAGATTCAATGATCTACGCTAAGCTACACTAAAAGTGCTACCGTCAGACCTGGAGATTGGCTGGATGGATTTGAAAACGGTAAAACCCAACTGTTTAACTCTAGGGGAGTTGGAAAATGAGCCTTTTTTCAAAAAAAGTGGAATGTTCCTTCAAGCATTAGTCGACTAATCGCACGTTTATTAATGAACAACTTAAATCATAATAATGAGCCTTTAATTGCCTACATAGCCTAATAAGCGCTCAAGTGCACGCATAACGCTTGCCACAGCACACCGGCAGAAATAATGATTATAAATGTCAGGGAAAAACAGTAAGGAGGCTGCATTAACATTTTAGTAATTTATTGATAAACTAGTGCTTTCTTTGTTTTCGGCTTAAGAGATGAAGTCGTCGGCACTGACTCTCCATCCCCGCAGTAGTGGATGCGCATGTATGCATGTTTTATACGTATTACATAATCTAAGAATATATTTTTCATGTCTGTAAGGCAAGTATACACAGAGTTTTGGAGTTTCGCGCTCAAGTTCACAGGGACGTCAGAAAGCGCATCCTGTTTGCTTTCATTATTTTACAAAAAGGCAATTTTGGTTTTATTAGTAGTGCACAAATAAACGTATAATCTTTACAGATTCAAAAGATGTATTACTTTTATCTGTTTGACCAAAAATGACGGAGTATTTTAAGAGCAAGTGACCGCACTGGCACCTCCATCTGTTATGCAGTGAGCTCGCTACTATTCATCTTAGCACACATTAGATTGAGCGGCCATGTAAAGTTGCTACTACTTACATATTTCAAATGATAAGCCATATTTAAGGTTAATGAATGATAGGCAAGCATTTGGATGTCCTGCCCAATGTACTATATTACCACATAGACCAGCAGTTAACGATCTGTCCGTCACGGAGTGCGTGACTTCGCCACTTTCTGTGGATTATTTTGATATTTTTTTATTTTTAATTTTTTTTTTTTTTTTGTGGCCAATAAAATTTTGGTCGACCAAGCTTCTTTTCGTCAACCTACAAAATTCACAGGATGTTGTTGGTGGTTGCTAGGACATGAATAGGTGGTTTCAAAGATGTTGCTAGGTTGGTAGGACATTGTGGGTGGTTATTAGGTTGCTTGATGATTTCTTATTGGCCAGAAGGGCCCATGTTCGCTATTGTAAGTCTATGGGATTTTTTTGCCATGTTTTATGGTTTTCTAGAATCAGAAGTCTGATTTCTTAGAAAAGTAAAAGCACATCTCTTCTTATGATCTTTATGATTCATATCCATAGCACAAATAGTGCAGGATGAGTTACACTGCAGAATACTTTTAGTTTAGGGGTTTGTTCAAATAAAACTGGTATTTTTGTGCCAGAAACAGATCACAAGTTATGCTCTACCAATTTTAAATGCTGAAAATACTTATCCAGTTATAGCTAAATGATGCATTAAATTACATGACTCAATGTCACTCTGTAAATTCCATAATATTTCTAGGAAAACTACACAGATATTTATTAGATCCAGTGTTTTCTGTTCAGTTTTATTTTTAACTCTGAAAAGAAGTATTACATTACTTCTTGAGACTATGAAGTGCCCGTTCCAGGAAAAAGTCTAGCTTGATCTGCCGGTTTGTTTTCCAGTGTTGCTAGTGACCGTGCCAGTTTTGGCTATGAACACTGTTATGGACACCTTCAGTCGTTACTCATTGTCTGTATGGATCATTTTAGGTTGCCGTGGCAACCGTCGAACGATATTGACCACACCCAGCAGGCACTCACAGTGCTGACTCACTCGCTCACGTCCATCTCGTGATGGTTTTGGGCTGATTAGTCATTCACTAGACCTTCCTGCATCCTCTCCTGTTGCCATGGATCTGTTCCTGTTCCTGCTTAGATTATATTAGGTTCTCATCACACATCACACTCTTCTGGATAAGTCCATTGTGAACTAATGGGGTGTTGTTCAGCTTGAGGTTATAACAGTTCAGACTGAAACTAATTTTAGTCAGTTTAATGAATCAGTAAGGTATGAAATGTTTTTCTATCCACCTTTTTCTTCCCGTAAGAGTGGGCGTGGGCACTTGTAAATTTAATAGGTGTGGCTTCTGATCTCATTCACGTATTTTTAACTGTACAAAACAGCTCATTTGCTTCTTGATATTGCAAATTGGTGTGTCTTACCATATTATTTTAATGTAGTACCTTAATTATGAGCACACTGGTTTTTATAGCAAAAAGTCTTTAAAGCTTAGTGCATGCTGTAATTCTTTTCGTTAATTCCCTATAGCGGATAATGAACCGGAAATCCCACCCATAGGCTTACTTCCACGTTGAGGAAAATGTGGATACTGTGAAATTAGTGTTAAAATGCCTTTTAAATTCTAATTTAATTCTTGAATTTGAATTAGCAAATATTATGCATATTTGTAATTTGAATTTTAAGTTAAATGAAAATGTTTAAAAAGCTTTGTTTGACAGACAGACAGACCACCTCTATCTCACGACCAATTCGTACATATTTTATGAGGTGGTGATTTTGTACGTTTTCAGTGACGGGTAGGTTTAGGGGCGGGGTTAGGTGTAGGTCATTCATACAAATTCATACATATTGTGCAACTCATAAAATATGTACATTTTCGCTAAAATCATATGAATTTGTACGAGGTCATACGAAATCGTACGAATTAGCCATCTCATAAAATATGTATAAACTGCCATGAGATCAGACTGGACAGACAGTATTTAGTGTACATGTTTCATCTTATTTGATAAAATATTAGTAAAGTAGTAACATTTGAGAACCAGTGAAAGAATACGTAATTTCCTTCATCACAAGTGCTATGCAACAAAAATATATCAATCTGCAATGGGTATCAATATGATAAACACTTTTTGTGTCATATTGTTTCCATATATTGGATATAATATGAGTGTAACGCTGTTAGTTAAACACTCTGGAACCTAAAATGCATTTGGAACAGGAACACCTGTTTTTAATCTATCACTGGATAATTGCTAGATAATTGGGGTGTATAAAGTAGCATATAATTAATGAAACTGGTTTGTTGCGTAAGTGTGAGTTGAAAAATGTGTAGACTGCATCTGTAAATTCCCAAAAACAAATTATTTCGTTTTCACAGTACTCAATATGTTAAGCATTTTGTGTGGAAAAAATATAGACTTCATTTTAAAGAACAAGTTCCCTTCTAGCTGGTAATCGCCTGTGGGCCTTCTTGCACAATCTTGCCTAACTTCATGCTTAAGGCGTGTGTTAATATACTGTATGTGCATCTTAGCACAATTGTGCAATAAGTAGACAGTGAGTCTGAGCATTTGTTTGCAGAATAGTATGTTTCACCAAAAGTTGGTATATGTGAATGTGTGTTTCTGTGTGTTCACATGCTTATTGTCCTTTGAGCTCTTTCCCACCGCCCCATAATGTCAGAGTGCAGGGGTGTTTTGAATGGTTTGGAGAACAACCATGTGCAATAAATTCCACCCCATAAACCAAGCGCTGGAATGCGTGAGAAGCGCCAGTTGTGCAGGGAAACGGGAGTTTTAGGAACACTTTATCTGCCAGAGGCTTTCAATGAGCTCCTTTCATACAGTTTGTTTTATGAACTGTCCTCTTCAATTCGTCTTCTATGCGATAGCAACTCTATGGCAAAGTTCTGTCTGAGAGATGCTCAAATGAGTGCATGACAGTATCTTTTAGTGAATATGTGTAAGTGTGCATGCACACTGCCACTCATTGGTGGTGTTTTTTTGGTTTATTTGTATGAAGAGTGTCTAACTGTTTTATACTGTCATTGATTGATGAGATATGCATGGTTGAGGCTTTGCAGATCAGTGTGATTTAAGCTACTTCTCTTCGGGGTGTTCAGACTACACAAGGTTTTTGTTTACCCAACTTCACTCTAAATCAGTTTCAGCGACAGGCAATGACTTACAGATGGACTTGCGCACTACTTGCGGCTTGGCTTCTGCAGAAACTTTGACTGTTTTTATTTGGTAAATGTTCATTTTCCTCTTTCTCAAAGGGAATCGATTCTCAGCCATTCTTATTTTAACCAGTTTTAAGCAAAAATAGCATTTAAGAAGACAAAAGTGTCACCAAATACCTCACATTGTCCATCCAACATAAATTTTCATGGTGGTTTTCTTAGTATTGTAATGGTACCATGGTATAGTGATACTAAAAACATAGTACTTTGATATATTGCTTGATGCTGAATGATTACCATATTCATATACAGTGTTGGGGAAAGTTACTTTTAAAAGTAATGCAATATTGAGTTACTCCCTAAAAAAGTAACTAATTACATTACTTGGTTACTTTTTATGGAAAGTATTGCGTTACTTTCCTTTTGCGTTACTTTTTAAATCTGGGCAGGGCTTGCTTGTTTGTTTTTAATATAAAAAATTATATTTTTGGCAAATGTAAAAGCCTTTTCACACCAAAAGCCTCAGGCTTTGAGAAGAAGAAAAAAATGTCCAAACTTCAGCAATAAAAATAGGGAAAACAAATGTTAGATTATCTTGAATAATTTTTGCTTATTAGTATGATTGAATTGGATCATCGAGGGTCAGCAGCAAAGACATTGGTTAATAAAATGAGATTAAATGCATAAAGGATATTTGTAGTATTTAACATTTAATTATTGCAGGTTTGCGTCATATTCTGCGTTGAATTTCACTGTTTTTATTCATTTTGAGGAATACTGAATCTGTTTTTTGTGAGTGAGATGAATTAATGCATGTTCACATTTATTCTAGACCTAACATCTTACTCCTGATTTCTCTCAACATGGGGACAGGAGAGCTTTTAATCAATAAATGGGGGAAAAAGTAACTGGTGTTACTTATTTGTTAAAAGTAACTCAGCTATTTTCGTGTCAATTAAAAAGTAATGCGTTACTTTACTAGTTACTTGGATAAAGTAATAATATTGCATAACTTGCGTTACTTGTAATGCGTTACCCCCAACACTGTTCATATACCATGATATTTACAGGTTGCATAAAGAAAGCTGTTATTACTATGGAATATGTCCAAAAACATGGTATTCCTTTGGTCTATTTGGTGCTACGTTTGTTATTAGCATCAAGCTGTATAGTACTGATTTGAAGCGGTCAAAGACAGTTTTACTTGTTAAGTTTTTATAGCACTAAGTTCCTGTTGGTTAAGGTGGTCAACTAATGTGGTCTTGATGGTTTATAAGTTTATCTGGTGGAGACATACAAGCAAACTAGCATCCAAAATAACATATATTTTAACATGTATTTTCAGCAGGGTGTGTGCTACTTTCTAGCCGAATATCTGAAATCTGAACAATTATGAAACTTGAATTCTTGAAACACTTATTTTAATCGGAGACAGATTGCATATTTGAGCCTTGTGGGAGATTTCAGTTGTGAGTGATAATTCATTCTCTGTCAATGAAGCTGCAATGAATAAATAGGGATGTTTGGAGCAACTGGAGTACAGATCATCTCCATATGAGGTGCAGATGAGGCACAAGATGTGTCTCAGACAATTTTGAAATGTGTTTGAAATCATGAAAGAGTGTACTGTTTAGTACTGTCATAATCTGGTGATTAATGGTCTGGTTATGTCTGTGATTCCTTTATTTCTTTTGCACTTTGCACTTTAAAAGATTGCAAATATATCCGCCATTAAACTCCAGAGGGCAGTGTGTAGTTAAAGTGCTTAAAGTCAGATTTTATAACCCTTTTATGTCAAATATACAGTTTCTTATATGCATATTGTACTTACACAGATGCATTACCAACCTGAATCCAAGAGAGCTTGATATTATTTTTCCATGAACATTTTCTTTTCCATGGTCGATTCGTAAGCCATGTTTCTTTCCACACATTTTCCACTCATATATATCACCAGACACTGCAAACATAGGCACAATTGTCTATATCTTCCTTTGAGAGACTAGTACTGTAGCTGCATTTTCCATTAGCATCTATTAGCACATATGATTGTGTATGTATGTATCATAGCGACGGTTAAAGGGAGATGAAGCAAAAAAAAAAAGTCCTTTCAGCACTAACACAATTTACCTTTCATTAGGTTTAATCATCCGTTATGAAAAACAAGGAGTCGTAATTAATGTCCTCTATTTCTGGTGCATGCTTGTATTTAAGTGACCTATTAATGTAAATAAACCATTTGATGTGATTTATGGATTTTGCCTTTGAAACACCACATTTGAAACCATTAGTTCATGTCCTTTGAAACAGTGGTTCAACATTTCTCTTCATTTTTATGAGCTAAGCATTCATGTTCATTTATTTCGCTAAAATAAATGATAGTATTTATACATTTTATTTATTTAACATTGTTTAAATAAATATAAATAACATTATTTTACTATTTTTATATTTTATATATGTGTGACCCTGGACCACAAAACCAGTCATAAGTAGCACGGGTATTTGTAGTAATAGCTAAATATACATTGTATGGGTCAAAATTATTGATTTTTCTTTTATGCCAAAAATCATTAGGATATAAAGTAAAGATCATGTTCCATGAAGATATTTTGTAAATTTTCTACCGTAAATATATCAAAACTTACTTTTTGATTAGTAATATGCATTGCTAAGAGCTTCATTTGGACAACTTTAAAGGCAATTTTCTCAACATTTTAATTTTTTTGCACCCTCAAATAGTTGTATCTCGGCCAGATATTGTCCTATCCTAACAAACCAAACAAATCAATGGAAAGCTTAATTATTCAGCTTACATATGATTTGAGGGATTCTTTTACCAAAACACCTCCTTATACAATTTACAACCTTATGAGGATTTGTGCTTGACCTTATACAAACCAACTCTCTCTTGTTTTTTCCTTTATTGACTATGAAACCCCTTGGGCCTAAACACACTGTCCAGTAGTGTTGATTGTTTGGTTCTGGAATGCCAGTGGAAAACCCCCTGTTGAAAGTTTCCAGTCATAGTGATTCACCATCTACCAAACTCAACCTGCCAAGAGTGAATTTGCAGGCAGCATTAAGGGACAGTTACCCAAAAATAAAAATGACCCCATAATTTACTCACCGTTAAGCCATCCTAGGTGTGTCTGACTTTTTTCTTTCAGATGAATACAATTGGAGTTATATTACAAAATGTCCTGGTTTTCACCGGAGCTTATGCTACTAACATACATATGACAGTCAGCAGAAACTAGAGATTATGGTTTATAAAGTTTTAAATATGAATCTTTTTCTGTGTCAGTTCGCTTCAGAAGGCCTTTATTAAAGTCCCAGAGCCATGTGGAGTATTCTTCATGATGGATGCACTTTATTTTGCTTCAAAATCTCAATAGCCATTCGCTGCCATTATACCACTTGGAAAAGCCAGGACATTTTTTAATATAAAAAGAAGAAAGTCATATACACCTAGAATGGCTAATTTGGGGTAATTTTCATTTTTGGGCAAACTATCCCTTTAATGTCTAAATTCAAGAGATAGTAAGAATCAGAACGTTTTATTTTATATTATTTCATTTTAGTCAGAGACTATAATGCAATGGGGCCTGAAGCACCACTAGTTTTTTAGATCAACATTTTGTTAGAAAGTTGAAATGATAACTTCATTGGATTTTGCCCACAGGACACACTTCTTCTTTTTTTTTGCTTTACTCATGCCAGATCTTGCTTAGTTTGGGATTTATGATTTAGTACTTTATTCTTCTTTTTTTTTTTTAACTGAGAAAGTGAATGTGTACCATGTGTACTACTACACATAGTTTCTTGTTGATGTTTAAGGAATGATATGATAAACGGGTTCCGTTGTACTAGTTCCGCAGGTTAGGTGAAGATCCCTCCCTTTCATTCATGCTTTTACTATGTGCCTTAGGCTTTACGATCCTGAAGAACTGAATGATGTGTAACCAGTTTGTAACGTTAGGCTATGTGAAATATAAAAGGCATACAAAACATGTCTGTGTTAACTTATTATGGCTCAATACATTACGTGTTAAGATGACACTAATACCTTGAAAATCCCATCCCAGACATTATTTACTGTAATCATTAGAACAAATCAGATGAGCCTAATATGGAAAGGGTCAGGATTTTGTTCCACAGGAATGTCTGCAGTGAAAGAGTATCTCAGAAACACTGTCTGACCTCTGGAGCTCTGGAGAAAAGGGTTTAGAGATGTCCTATTTAGAGCAAAGACCCCCATGTGGAGGTGCTTATCATGCTTGTTCAGTCTTCCTTTTCTTCATGCACTTTGATGGTAGTAAAGGTTACTGCATTCTGTGTGTCATAATGACTCAGAAATTGCAAGCAGAACAGCCTTCATAAAGTGTTTTAGCTGGAATTTCTCTTTTTGTGCTGTTTATGGGCTATTAGGAAATGATTGTACAAGAATCAACGACAGGAGCCTGTGGCAAATCAACACCATAACTGGTGGAATCTTCATTCCGCTCTCAGACAGACTATTTATGAGGCCTGAAAGGACAGCCGCCCACACAGTGTAAAGTGTAATGGGCTCCCTAAAGTCTAAACGAGTGTTAGGGAAACTTTTGCCTTTAGGAGGACAATTAGTAAATCAATCCTTTATTGAATTACAAAATTGGACTGTATGCCTTGTAATCCCTGCAATTAAGACTTCAAAAGACTGCAGTTTCTTTCATATGTGCTTGTCTTTGCAGTGTTTTTAAGAAGTTTAAGGCCAACGGTTTTCTAAAGAACAGCAAAGGTCTTTCCTGGTATCTCAGTTCAGTTTTAAACAGCCCAAAGAGGTCGCAGGCCACAGCACAGGATGCAGCCTACGCCCCTCTCACAGTATAAGGACAGCTGCTTAACTCTATACTGCCACCTCCTGTTCATATGTATCCACAAAAACTTTTATTTAAAGTGAAGGCAAACCTTTAATTCATAAATTATTACGGGTTGAGATGTATTTACAGTCAGGGGCGGTGCACTGTTTTAAAACAAACCATTAATCTTTTGCTCCAAAAGTTTCCGAGGCAGATAAATGAGACAGAATAAGCAGGAGATCTGAGACCAATTAACGTCCATTCATTTTTTCCTCTCTCTCTCCTTTCGAAATGGGGAAGAAACACGCTTGCTTCTGTAGTCTTGATGATGTTGCCAACTCAATCTTGCTAAAAACTGTATTTCCAGCTTTAGCTGAGTGAAATAAAGACAAACGGGTTACGAGAGGCGAAAGGAAAAGGCTGCCACCCTCTAAGTGATTTCAGTTTAGCAAATCAGACTAACCGCTTTAAACAAGCTATAATGGAGATTTATGATGGTAGATCCTACATGGAGGATTTGATCGTAAAGAGTCAAGGTAGGCAACATTTGATTTGCATATTTAAAGGGACATTTAGATTGTCATTTAATTATGTTGACACAGAACTGCATCATTTGATTGTGAGTATTTATCTTTTGAGCTAAACACACGTCAATTGGTTTATTGCAGTTTACATTGGCACACATTTGCATGCTAATGGTTTTTTCCTCGTTGGATGTTCCGAAGGGCGTTTCTTAAAAGTAGACTTTGAGTTTCCTAATAGGTATTCCTAAATACCTAGTGTTACTAATCTAGTTTAAAACTACCTAAATCAAATATATTACCACAATTTCCATCTGCATTCCTTTTATTCTCAAGGCTAATATTATTGGTACATCCACTACTCCCTTAAGAATTTGAAACCAGAGGATTTACTGCAAGAATCTGTTTCTCAAACCCCAATTGCTGTTCTTCAACAGTCCTCATTTGCAAACCCAGTAGTTGAGGTTCCCATTTATTTTCTAATTCTAGCAGTTTTAGGGACAGCCCACTGCTTTATGACTTCAGAGGCATTACACAATGAGATCTTTGTTATAAATGCGGGTAATCTTTTTTCCACATACTTCTCAAAAAAAGTAAGAAAATAAGTTAGTTTGCTTTGTTTATACAGTTTAGTGTGCAATGAACTTTACCACCGGTCCAGGGATGCAGTTTCCACAACGGAAAACATTTGGATTGAATAAAACCCGTGGCCCTTTCTCCCTCTTTTTTTCTCTCATTCTCCCTCCCTGTTTCCTTCCATGTTTTTCTCTTTTTTTCCCACTTCTGACTGCTGTACGCCCCTCTGGATTTAATCAGCATACAATGTCTTGAGGTCAGATGTGCTACATTAGCAGTTGGTGTCAGTATTTTGCTTGAGAACGATAGAAGGGCCAATTTTGTTCGACATGAACCTCTGCTGCTGTTGCTGCCGGTCTCGACCCGACGGTAAGTTGGAACTGAAGACCTTTTGTTAATATTTTTATTAGAATTACACATAAATTGAGGCTGTATGAGCATTAAATTGCACTCTTGTTTAAGGAGCTTTGCTGAAGCACATGAGCTCCTTAATGTCTGATATTGAATTGTATTGAATATTCAATCGGCTATATATTGTGGTCATAGCAATTTAATGTGGTTGTGTTTCATTCTGAATTTCAATTCCGCTTGTGAGCTGCTTCATCTCTATTGGGTGTCTCACTTGCCATCTATCTTGTGCAATGGAAATGGATGACAGGTGAAACTGTACCATGCTTAAAGGAAGTGAGGTCAGAGTGTGGCCTGTAGAGGACGCCATTTTGGTTCTATCCATCAGCAGTTTCTAGATCTGCCTTGTAAACTTGCATAGATAGACATGGGTGTGTCTGTTTGTCTGTCTATCTGTCTATCTCACCTGCCTTTATTTTGGTCTCATTTACCTGGAAGATTTTTCCTGATAGGCTGTGTGTTGGCGTGCCTGTTTTACAACCATTGAGTGATTGTATCTAACGGTTGTTGCATAGCTACATACCTGACCTGGATTCTTTTCTACTTTTAAACTCTTTCGTCGTCTCGTCTATGCATAGCCCGAGTCCCATTTAATGTCGCAGACTCTATTTGCGGCATCTTTATTCGGTAGTGTATAACTACCCTCCCTGCTGCTTGGTCACATGGCCATAGATCATGAAGATGGTCATTGTAACTGTTTTAAAACAGCGGTGCTTGTGATAGTTTCATTTTAATGTCATTTCTTTGTACATTGCTCCACTCATTTAATATGATTATGCAGAGTGTGGGTGCGTGTCCATGTTTTATGACTTTGGGTGTGCCATGAGCAGTTTGTTTGGAAACAAACATGCTGGAATAATATACTTTATCACAGCACTTGCAGAAATACTAATTTGCAGATAATCATGCTCTGCATGTTCTCATGCTTTCAGTCCTTAATAATAGATTTGTTTGTTCAGAGCAATAGCTCTCTTGTTGACTTTCTTTGTGGCAGGACGTCTAACGCATCTGTCCGGTCAGCTTGACATTTTGCAGCATTCCCGCTGTTTAGAAATGAAAGTCCTTGCACAGGGGCTCTTTAATTGCGGGGGTGTCTGGAAAGTTACAGCACGTGGCTGCAGCTGGGAAACATATGGAAATCATTTTCTGCTGCAAGTACAGTGCAGTTACATAATGAATGAGAGAAAGTACAGGAAAATCATTCTAATAGGTCATATACAGTTATAAATTTACACTAAACTAGACATGAGAAGATAAAGTAGTTAATCCAGGACAAAAAAATATGTTTTTTTTTTTTCATATAACAGATAAAAAAAACCTTCGGACGAGATGTTATGTAATAGCATGGTAGATACAGACTCTTATCAGCCACTGAGGGCAAATGAATATGTGTGTGCATGTGTGCGCGAGCTCCCAAAAACAAACCGCACTCATGTATTATTAACTTGAGCTGGAGACTCAAGCCTGAGGAGACAGAAAAAACAGCTCCTACAATAGATTATAAGAGAACAACTGTAGTCACCATGTAGAAACATGATCTCTTCTGAATCACAAGACTGCAGAGAACGAACTGGAGAGAGTGAGAATGTTTAAACGGAGCGCAAAAACTAAAAGTACACAGGAATCGAGCTATTGGTCAAGGAGAGAGAGGTTGTGAAAGGAGGGCGGGAGGTGGAGGAAGCTCAAACGTTTTTACCAGCGCAGAGTCACGGCAGGCTGAGAGAGACAGGGAGAAAAAATAAAAAGGACAGAAGGAGGGGGGGCAGCTGTCGTTTAGAGCACTCGTAGTTGGAGAAACTATTTTGCTGGGTACATTTAAAGCCCCCCAGCCTCCTCCCCCCTCCTATCTAGCCTCCCTCACCTTTCACCTCAAGCCTTGCTCCGGTGAGCGGTGCTCACAAACCTGATCCCAAGTCCGATGCCAGCAAACCCTTCTGGAACAGTGTTCCCAACCCTGGTGGTTTTGGGGCATGTCGCCACTTTGATAGCCGTGTGGAGATGGATGCAGAGAAGAAAATACATCGAAGGTAAGATGAAAATTATCAACGCTCTTAAAGGTAGAAAAAGTCTCGTATCGGTGTTCTGATAGTATCGGACAGCGTTTGTCCAGCGTGCTCTTGCTCTCTCTGTACACATGTGCAGCACACTCTCAATTTCCCTCCCGCTCTCTCTCTCTCTCTCTATTTTTTTTCCTGGTGTGTTGAAACTGCGGGGTTAACCCTTTATGTTCTGGACGTTGCGTGATGACGTTGTGACTTTTGATGGGTTGCAGATGCACACCGTTGCCTGTGGCGAAAAGCTCACTCATTTGAAGCAGTCTGTTTGGGTTTGATTTACAATTCTGGCAGGAGTTTATAGTATAACCTGTATTTTGTTCTGTGGTTTACTTGATGTAATGCGTTGTCATTATTATTTTTATGAATGTCAGTGTTGTGCGACAGCTTGAAAAAGATATACAGGGTTTTTTCTCATGTTCAGGAGTGTCTTGCTGGTATGTTGAGAATGCAAATTGTTATTCTTAGTGTCTCGAAGAAGCCACCTGGTTTCAGTTGTCCTTACAGGGTTAGCCTGAGGCATTGTACAGTAAGACAGGCTGAAAAGCTGTTATCATCTAGTAATGCTGTGAAGGTTGCAGGGACATTTTTCCAAAGGCAAAAGCCCACACCCTAAACCTAACCTTCAAACCTGCGCTTTATCTGACAGTGTATTTAAATAGATAGAGGTGTGGAAAGGTTACCAGCGTCAAGGGGTGTGTCCGTGGATACTTGGATACATTAGTCCCGGGACCTTTTTTGCCAACTTAGAAGCCGTCATTTACATATTGTGTTTATTTGTTCTGTTATTATTTGCATAATAACGAAAAGTTTAGTTAATATCGCTGTCTCACGTTATGAAGAACAAAACATTCACAGATGACCTTGCGTTTGATGGTGTGTTGTATTCATTGGCACCATTTTTGAAATCCCTCCCGGTTTTGTTCTGGAAAGGAGCAAATTTAATCCTTCATTCAGTTTGTTTAAAAGAGATGGCAAACAGCATATATGAACACCGCAGTTATACACATAAGTGATATTTAATTGAGTCTAAAGTTGTTTCAAATAATATGGATGCAAAAAGATTCATCTGTTTTTTGCAGATGAATCATTCTTTGATGGGATAGTTGAATTGCGTGGCGCATTTTCAGCATAATTCACTATTGTTCTGTTTGTAATCTTCCATCGGGACCGGGTGTGGTCCTTGGGCGTTAGATATGTGCTCTGGGCAATCGTTTGACTGGTAAATGAGGGTTGTTGTGGCGGAGGACAGGTTGCGTTGCATTGAGACACCTGGGCAGCGCTCACTAGCTTGCTTGTTGTCTGGCAAACCTGAAACTCCAGTTTGTGTCGTGCAGTGAATTTTTTAGTTCTAGATGCTCCTTGGTTAAAATACATGATCTTATGAGTTGTTTCTCTTTCATAATAGATATTTTACTGTAGCTATTTCTAAGTCATTTGTAGTAGTATTTTATACTAAAGTTCGAAAGTTTGGGGTCAAGTTTGTTTTTCTTAATTGAAACGAAGAATTTTATTTTGGAAGGAAGTATTAATGAAAGAAAAGTGTCGTTAAAGATATTTATTAAAGACAAGTTTTCAACTTTCTATTCATCAAAGAATCAAAAAAAAAAAGTCAGAGTTTTCACAAAAATATTTAGCAGCACAACTGTTTTCAACATTGTGCAACAAACTTTAGTACCAAATCAGCATATTACAAATATTTCTTATATGTGACACTGAAGACTGGAATAATGTCTGCTGAAAATTTAGCTTTGCCTTCACATGAATAAATTACATTGTAAATTGAAGCTGCAAGCAGTGTTGAAAGGGCCCTCACACCCGGGCTCACCACCACCCGGTGACTTTAGGAAAACAATGAACGGTGGGCAATATGCATTTAAAGTTAAATATCATTTATATCATTTATATGTGCCAAACTTCCTGCTACCAGGTGGTGGCGCTATGACTATAACGGAATAGTGGCATGTAGATGCACTTTTATAGAACCAAACTTATATGAAGTTTGGTGCAGGTTAAACATGGCATGTTTCAATTTGTGCAAAACATGGTGTATCCTGTTGACAACAGGTGGCGCTATGGCTATAACCGAATATGGGCGTGGGCATGTGTTCAGGACAGGACTCTAAATTTTGGTGCAGATCGGACATCGTACGCATGAATTATAACTTCTTCCTTTTTCATGGTGAAACGTCAAAGTTTGTCAGGCCACCACGGACACGCCCTTTACAGAAAAGTCAAGATCTTCGCAATTTAATGTCACAAAGGGCTTTAGAATACACTGACCAAATTTGGTGTTGATCTGTTTAAATCTCTAGGAGAAGTTTGTTTAAATACAACGCCAGTAAATGGCAAAAACGACACAAAACTTACAGAGAAAATTCAAAATAACAGACTTCCTGTTGGGTTTCGGACTTCATACCAAGGGACTTTTTTTGTAGGTATTGGTGTGATACATGTGTCTACCGAATTTCGTACATATATGTGAAACAAAGCTCAAGGGGCACTTCGTTGAAATTTTATAGGTGGCGCTATTGAGCCATTTTGCCACACCCACTTCCGAAACCCATATCAAATGTTAATTTTCACCACTTTTGGCATGTGTGCAAACTTTCACGAGTTTTCGAGAATGTTTAGGCCCTCAAAAAATCATTGATTTTTGAGAACAAGAAGAAGAAGAATCGGAGCAGTTCCAGTAGGGTCCTCACACCGTCGGTGCTGTATATTAAATATATTAAAATAGAAAACTGCTGATTTAAATTGTAATAATATTTCGCAATATTACTCTTTTTACTTGTTAAATAAACTCTCTAAAGACTTTCAAAAACATTGAACCAAATTTCATTTTTTTCAAATGGCAGTGTACGTTCAGGGAATAAACCCCACTATGTACTTTCCCTTTTCTGGGTGAATTCAACTCGATTGGGGTTTTATGAGGTGAACTGTGGTGACTGCCAGCAGCTGCTCTTCACTTCAGAAGCAGGTGATAAGGATTACACAAATGTTTGTGTCAGTTTTAAGAGACTCGGTCGCATGCGTATTGAATCTAGGTCGGCTGTGGTTTCTTTGATCGCTAAAGGTTGTTTTGCTGCAATGTGTATAGGGCGCACCGGTCATAGTAAAGGGTAGTTGTGTAAGGTTGCATTTGAATGCCAGCTGGCTATGGCAGGTTTAAGGATGGTTATGATGGGAATTCACCATAGCTAGTTTAAATTAAGAACGCTCTTCCTCTGCAGTGCACGTTGTGCCACCACAGTTTACTTTCTGCGAGTGGTGTGTGTATCCTGGATACAACCAAAACACCCGCACTCGTGCCAGTGGGTTACATGAAGATCTCGATTCTGAGCTTTCAAAAACGTCAGCCATTAGATGTGTGCATTAGATGATCCCTGAGCAAATATCACAGCGGATATCCTTAGCAAGATGGTATAATAATACATTAACCTTTATGTCCTGTTAATATAATACAATGTAATAAAAAAAAAACTGAATATTGTTCTAGTTACGGTTGGTTCTTCATTTAGAGTAACTTTTCTGTTTTCTTGAATGATTTCATTTTAAACAAATATATAAAAATACACACTTTTTTTAATTTAAAAAAGTGCAACGTTTACTCTTTTTGCATAAATTATCTTACTCTGAATAATCTCAAAAATTAGGAAAAGGTATATATAAAATTTTATTTAAAAGTTATTAACTATTATTCCAGCACATTAGATGATTGGTTCAATGTGGGTAAAATATCATTTAAAGAAGTGTTTTTAAGATTTAAAGTAAGCTAGAATTGTAGAATTCCATTTGTATGTTTATAGACCTGGTCATAAGGTAGTGATCGTGAAAGCTTATTTTATTATACGTACAGTGTCTCTATGGTTTTGGTTTTTTTTTTTGTACTAAGTAAGCCTTTAGAAGGGAGTTGACCTTCCTCATGCCCAGTGTAGTGTTCTCACTGACCACACCTAGCTAATATAGTTAGCTATTATGTAGAATATTTCCCTGTATTCATAAAAATCTAAACAATCAAATATCTTTCACTACAACACATTTCTCAGTTACCTGTAAACTCTGATGATTAGATAAGTTCTTCTTAAGATAAGCACCATATTTTGCATGATTAGTCAGAAAAGCATGCAGGAATTTCATAGACACATTTAACCTCAGCTTGCATGGATCTGTATGAAACAAGTTTGCTTTTTGAACACTTTTATTTATTTAAAATGTTGCCTTTTCACCCCAGTGTGAGGTTAGAGATTTAGCATGTAGTCCAAATGTTTTTAGGTAGAATTACAAATCTGTGGGATGTAAAAACGAAGCATAATGTATTTTTCGCTGTTAGATTGTGAATTCTTGAAGTAAAAGTATTGCTTTTCGTACACTTGACCACAGAAGCTCATATTTCCTGTGTTGCAAATGTATTGTGGTACAGAGAGTGAGTCAGATTTTCTAAATGAGTCAACTACGAAGAATTCCCTCAAATGAAGTTCTTATGTTGAATGACTCACAAACATCACAATATTTACTGTTGTCTTCGTGATTCTGAAGGCTTTTGGTTTGAGTCAAAGTCTGTTTTGCTACCCGCCCCGTTTCTGTGTATTCATTTTATGCATGAATTACATAATTCATTCTTCTTGGCTTTCAAGTATTTATATGCTAGTAGCTCCTCACAATAAGTAGATTACTGTATAAGAAAACTGTATTTCCAGTGAGGATGCCATAGACTGGGAAAGAAGAAATTCCCTAAGGTGAGATAGTTCTTTTGTGAGCCCTTATGAAGAAAAAAAAAGCATTGTGAGTGCTGTGAATTGGAAGTGTAGATGGGTGAAAATCTGAATTCATTTTTCTATTGAATGTGAGTTCATCTCACAACAGCATTGCCAGCTCAGCATTTCCCACCTGTACTGACAGCGCCTTTGTTTGCATCCCTATTCAAATATTGAATTACCTGCACTCCAACAGAGTCTCTGAACATCAAAGTCACACTACTTCCTGTAGATGAAACACATTTTGGTTTAAAAATCTTTACTAAACAAAAAAAAAAAAAAAAAACACAATATAGCAGAATTAACTGAAGTTCTTCTGAATTCTGAATAGTAGTCTTTTTTTATTGTCTTTTCTATATTTTTTTTTTTTCATTATGCATTGTTTCTTATATTTTTATTGCTGTTTTTGTTGCTTTGGCTTTTAAATGTGATTTATGATTGAATTAATTGACTAAATAAGATCGGATTCAACTATTTGATTTTTGATCTCTCGACAGTCTTAAATTGTTGTACAACCACTGCTGTAAATTTATGACATATTGCCTAACAACAATATATCACCAGTATTGGAATTTCACAATGACATCTTTCCATCGGTATTTATGGGAGCTGTGAGGTTCTTTTCACGCTAGTAAAATTGTCTTTTAGTGCCTCAAGGGTCGTAGCTATGGTATGCGGGGGCCCCTAGAACCGTCACCTATGTCTATACCTATCCACCTTTTTCTTCCTGTAAGAGCGGACACGGCCATTTGTACATTTTATGAGTCTGGCTTCCGGTCTCATCCGCGTCCAGCTATTTTTAGCTGTACAAAACAGCTCGTTTTGCTACTTGATATTGCAAATTGGAGTGTCTTACCATTTTTTATGTATTATCTTAATTATGAGCAGACACTGGTTTGTAGTATAAAGTTTCACACGGTTTTCTTCCGCATTGAAGTGGATACACCTAAGACTTCCATTTCATTATCCGCTATAGGCAAATAACCAGAAGAACAACATGCAGTAAACTGTAAAACTACAAATCAGTGTACTCATAATTAAATGAATACATTAAAATAATATGGTGAGACACACCAATTTGCAAGATAAAGCGGCAAAACAAGCAGTTTTGTACAGCTAAAAATAGCTGGACGCAGATGAGAACGAAAACCACACCCATAAAATGTCCATATGGCCACGCCCACTTTTACAGGAACAAAAAGGGTGGATATATCAAACTATATCTAACCAAACTATTTTAAAGCTTTTAAAACAAAACACTGTAAAGTTTGTGATTACATAAGTGTCAAACTGTGGCTTTCCAGTCTGACACTGAACAAAAATCGTGCGAGAGGCGTACTGTTGCTATAGTTACCGCTTATGGTAAAACGAAAGTTGGCTAAGTTTACCTCAGCTACTGAAACGCTCTTTGAAGATGTCGGGAGAGTTTATATAGGTGAAAGGCAATAAAATATTTTTAACTTAGTATTATTCGACGTTCTATATTTAAAACAATCGATTTTGTGATCATCTTTATAGGAGTTTTACGTTCCGAACTACTTGATTTTAAAAGTCTTTAATGTGTTTCTAATTAGGTCTTTCTTTCTCCTTTCACATAGTTTGGATGCGTTAAGCAATATCTGAGAGAAAACGCATAAATTCAAAATGTTATACAATAAGAAAAAGAAAAAAACTTAGTCTTAATCAGTAACAGCGGCGAATAGCCCATATGGGAGGAATCACATTTCAATGGCAGTCCGGGAGAAGAGTTTGTCCCGGAGCTCAAGCAGCAGAGTGAGCGCAGCTTCAAACACATTGTGATGGGTTGGGCTAGTTATTGAGGTAAAGCTTTCACTGCTTTCCCAGTGAGACGCCCCTTCGTTTTTCAGTCCCAAAACAAATGATTCCAAACGTGTGAGGCTGATACAGAGTTTGGGGAACTAAACTAAACCACAGAGGGAAGAGCGCAACAGTTTTTCCTCTGTGAACATCATGGCTGGTGCGGGTGACATGTCCGCGGCAGCTGCGCCGTGTCTCGCTATATTCAGCCTGGATGTGATTTACGGACGCGGGAACTACATTCACGAGATGAGCTGCGGTGAAGTCGGACCGCATTTGTACAGCCGTATGTGTTGCGCAGGTAGGTGCTGATGAACGGAGGGACCGATTTTTGCCTTGTGATTCAGGCGAATAGGAGGAGTTCGATCGAGGGGGGCGATAACCGTCTGTGTGGACGCGGATGCGGGTGCGCGCGCTTTATTTAGTTAAAGGGGGAGGGAAAGGGGTGTTGTGGAGTTAACCAGTTTTGTGCCAATGGTATAAACATTCTTACGTCCGGTCCTGTGCGTCCGGAAAGTTTCAGGATAGTTGATACAACGTTTAAATAATGACAGAAGTGGACAGCAGTTGAAAACATTTACATAATTTTAACTTTTCCTTCTAACATTTCCTTGTGTAATTATTATTATTCAAATTATTATTGCATCTCAGCATAAACATGGAATACTACAGCGGCATCTCACGAACATCTCACGAGTGTTGCATATGCAAACTATTTCAGTTTTTTTCTCCATTTTTCACTTTTAGCACACTAGTGAGAGAAACCCATTCAGAGCGGGGGAAAAACACCAAGTCGGCTAAACGAACATAAAATGTGTACTTTAACATATTACTTAAAAAATGAAAGTATTTGAAATGAAAACATTAGTACTGAAAAAGTACATTTTCATTTGTTATCTATCCATATATGTGACCCTGGACCACAAAACCAGTCATAAGGGTCAATTTTTCGAAATTGAGATTTATACATAATCAAAAAGCTGAATATATAAGCTTTCCATTGATGTATGGTTCGTTAGGATAGGACAATATTTTGCTGAAATACAACTATTTCAATATCTGGAATCTGAGGGTGCAAAAATATCAAAATATTGAGAAAATCGCCTTTAAAGTTGTCCAAATGAAGTTCTTAGCAATGCATAGTTTTGATATATTTACAATAGGAATTTTACAAAATATCTTCATGGAACATGATCTTTACTTAATTTCCTAATGATTTTTGGCATAAAATAAAAATCAATAATTTTGACCCATACAATGTATTTTTGGCTATTGCTACAAATATACCCCAGCGGCCTAAGACTTTTTTTGGTCCAGGGTCACATATAAATTGAATTCAGGTGAATTTGTCACCTTTTGTCAGTTATGTAGTTGGAAAAAGGATATTGTAAGTATACTTTCATTTAGGGATGTCCAATAATTAATCTCATGCAAAATAAAAGTTTGTGTTTACATAAAATACCTAAATGTACTGTGTAATTTTGTATATATAAATAAACACATACGTGTATGTAATTAAAAATACATAAATATTTTCTTACATGCATCTGTGTGTATTTATATATGCATAATAAAAATACACAATACACACACATTTATTAGGTAATATATATTACATGCGGTTATTTGCGATTAATCGCTTGACAGCCTTAATTCATATATAATTGTTATTTGATGAATTATTTAACAGAACTTATCTGATATTTTATGCATGTGTATATAATCGAATTATGTATTAAAAATGAAGATGAGGTAATATATATATTACACATATCTATCTATCTATCTATCTATCTATCTATCTATCTACATTTAAATATTTATAAATTATAAAATACAGACTACAACTTGTGTGTCTTTATATGAAACACACACATAAATAGAACTGTTTCACTAACTATAAACATATGTGTGTATTGTTAGAGGAAAAACGGCATCTTAGCATGTCCTCCCTTTGGAAAAGTGCGCCTCACTGGACCAAAACCGCAATGACTCTAAAAATATTGGCGGGTTGTTCCTAACTCACAGCTTCTGTATGTTTGGGTCTGTTGCCTCAGTAACCAGTCAGCTTTCATTTTCCACAGAAACTAAGTGACTGCCTGAAAATGTTTAGACATGGCTGCCAGCTGTGTAGAACATTAGTCTACAAGATATATGTGCAACAAATGATTTATGAATGATGATCCTTATCCTTAATTAAGTGATAAAGTGGTTTGTCTGCTCTATCCAACTGGATTGGTGACCACAAGAGGGAGACATTTAGTTAGGCTTCACAAACCTCTTTCCTAAAGTAATTCTTTTCATGCTGTTCCAGCAACCAAAGCAATGCTATTTTGCTCTCAGTTTTATGTATTTATTTTTCCCCCGCACGCTTTAAAGTCTGTCCAATAAAATAGTTTGAAACATAATTTTAGAAACTCTTTCCATCTATAAACTTAATATAGTTTTATAGTTTTCCAGACTATTTCTACATCATAAATCAGGGCCTTGCATGTAAGTTTGAATGAAAGTGAGTATACTAGTGTTGTGGTCTTGTTTAAGAATGAACTAGTGCATGTTTCTACAAGTTTGACTGGCTGTTGGAGGAGTGGTCGTTGCTGTGAACCTGTCTTAAGAACCATTGTAAGTCATTGTAAGGAGCAGCGGCATTGTGTGACTGGTGTAGGATGAATTACAGCCTGAACGTATGTTCATAGTAGGTGCGTGCGGTGCAGGAATGTGTGATTGACAGTTTGGGGCTGCAGAAGATTTCAGAGCTCCAGTTGCCCCATCAGTCACATCACATCTCTGCATGCTTTTTCAGCTAAACAAATGGCTTTTGACATGTTATGAGTTTTTTTAGAGAAAGATTTTTTTTTTAACAACTTTGTCCACCTTATTCTTCAGTGCGGAAGTAAGAATATGGGCGAGACTTCCAGTTCATTAGCCGCTATAGGAAAATAACGAGAAGAATAACAACGTGCAGTAAATGTAAAACTGCACTACAAACCAGTGTGTTCATTAGTAAGATAATGCATTTCAAGAATATGGTAAGAAACACCAATGTGCAATATCAAGCAGCAAAACAAGCTGTTTTGCACAGCTGAAAAGAGCTGGACGCAAATGAGACCGGAAGTCAGACTCATAAAATTCACAAATGGCCACGCCCGCTCTTACAGTAAAAATAAGGTGGATAGAAAGACAACATGATGCACAAAAACTATTAATGTAATTAGTAATATTACTTTAAAATTGTATTTTACCTTTTTGTTTACATGTAGCTGTAAATCAGGATTTCATCTGGTGCAGAGAAAGTTTTTTTTCAGAGAAAGTCAAATTCCAATGTCTGCATAATCTGGCACCGTTTGTAAAACCGTCAAAATTTCACACTCTATGCCCTTTTCCTCTTTACATTTTCACATCACACGTAAGCTGAAGGATTTGTCTTGTGTGATCGGTGTATTTGTATGAGGGATTAAATGTCTATCTGGTCTGTGTGTTTTGTTTTGGTGCTCTTAAATAGTACTTACCTTGTGATGCCGAAGTCAAAAACATGTGATACCTGTACATACATGTTCTTACTTTCTTACTCAGAGTATTATCAAACTTGCATAAGGACTAAGGAATTAACCCCAGGACAAATTCTTTTCAATGGCTCTAAAATACTTTTATTAAAAAGTAGTACTAGACTGAAAGGTCAACCAAGTTGTTTGACTAAAGTCTGACTAAAAAGGTTTGTTAAACATCTCAGGGAATATAGATTTTTCCTTTAATGGGACATCGGATGCAAAGTTCACTTTTAGATGGTGTTTCCCTATAAACACAACCACCCTACAATAATAAAAATCCATTCAATTCTTTTTTTAATCCTCAGAAAACCTAACAATCTCAATTATCAAGCCGTATTAATGACGTCATACTGCTCAGGCCCCGCCCATGACCGTTGATGGACTGTCGCGTCTTAGCATATTTCCACCCTCAGCCAGTTGTACGTTGTCCACAATTTTCTCTGCGCTCGAACAGCTGTAGCAACAGCAGTGTCTCGTAAACAATGCAGGTGTTTTGTAGTTGGATGTAAGTGTTGTCACGGGGGCGGAGCAAAGCGACAGACACAGGGGGCGTGACGTCAGGCCTCGGAGAGGCTTTTATTAAACAATAAAACAAAGTGTCCAAAAAGGGGGAAAAAGTGTCCAAAACAAAAGGGGGATCTGGTGTCCTCGAAGTGATGGGGTTCCGTGAAGGAGGGGTAGTGTTCCAAAAGGGAAGGGTCCAGGTAAGGGGCGGAGTCCGGCGGCCGCACGCGCTCCCCGCTCAGGCCCGGGGTGCGAGGGGCGGCGGCTTCTCTAGCGGCATCGTCCTCCTCCACCTCTGCGGTACTTCTGGGGGATGAAACAGCCCGGCAACCTGGCCCGTCAGCCGTCACGGGTGCGATCCTCATCCGGACCCGCGGGGTCCGGCAGCTCGTCCTACGGCGGCGCTGGTTCCCTCTTCACCCCTTCCTGGACCCACGAGGACACCAGCGTGCATGCACGGGGAAGAGACCGGTCTCTTGAGGAGAGGCGCGCTCGGCATTTTAACAGCGGCGGTGATGAGGCTTCATTCACATCAGGTGTGCCTCATCACACGCCGCCAGACCTGGATGTTTCGGCGCCCCTCCTCCTCCCACACGCCCACTCCCGTCGGGAGCCTGGTGAAGGGCGGCGATTACCGACGGGGTGAAGCTGATAGTTAGGGGGGAGGCAGCCGACTCGTCACAGTGTACATAAGAGTCTCTTGACATGAGAGCCACTGAGGACGCAGTGGATTTGTTTTGTTTTTTAATGGTAACACGCCAACGAATACACAAAAAACAGAAGAAAGGGGCGGGGTGAGCAGTAGCTCATTATCATTTAAAGAGACATGTACCGAAATGGCTCGTTGTGAACAGAGCTGTTTTTGACTAGGTAAAAAGGGTGTTGTTTTACACAACCATTAAGGAATTTAAACCATATTTTGCTTGAAGATCCTAAAGAATCATACCAACTTGTAGAAAATTGGCATCCAATGTTCCCTTTAAAGTAGCTCACATCTTAAATAATCCCCTTTGGAGTAGCCTAATTATGGGTTGAATGAACAGATAATCATGTTACATGATTAGGTTGTATTACTGTATGTATATATATATATATATATATATATATATATATATATATATATATGTATAAAGGTTTTCTGAATGTTTACTAGTTATATGTTGTATCAAGGCCATCATGAAGATTTAGCTATTTATTCAGTTTTGTCCCATTAAAAAAGTGCAAATGTTGTAATTAAATATACAGTAATAATTTTGCTGTTTATTTCAAGTAGAACACAATGAAAAATAATGAAAACTTGAGGTTCAGTGAGTCAGATGTCAATTTAATAAAAGCCTCTGACAGACTCAATGAGTTCATTCACTCTTAAAAGTTAAGGTTCCAAAAGGGTGTTTTTGCAGTGATGCCATAGAAGAACCATTTTTGGTTCCCCAAAGAAACTTTCAGTGAGCAGTTCCTAAAAGAACCATTTTGAAGAACATTTTAAAATTCTAAATAACTTTTTTCGACTATAAAGAACCTTTTCCGCATTTGAAAGGCTCCATGGATGTTCAAGGTTCTTCACCATTGATGCCAATAAAGAACCTTTATTTTTTGAAAAGTGTTTATCAGACTGATTCAGACAGATAACGTGGAAGTTTGTGAATGATTCGTTAAAAGATCTGACAGATCTGAGTGCAGATCAATTATTTATAGTCTTTGCATTTAGTATTTTATCTCATCTGATTTTCATTGCATATCTGTAAACAGAAAAAAACACTGCTAGTGGCTCTTGCTAGCGCTGTCTCCAATCAGCGTTGCTTCAAGGCAGATGTGTGACAGCAGCATGTCTTCCAACTCAAGCCCCAACAGGCCGCAGCCCCGAGCTGCAATGCAAAGAATCCTCCATTCCTACCTGCGATCTGCCTGCCATCCTTTCCAAGATAGACTAGATGGATTGTCTCTGAGGTTAGGGATCTCCAGTCACACCTGTGCACTCGGGAACACTGTAACCTCTCTCATTCCTTCCAGTGGTCTCCAGCATTCACACGCACACACTTCAAAGAGACTAGTTATTCACATCTCGCTTGTCATTTATGCCACTGATAAAAAGGGTCTGTTGTTTGGAGCAAGAGAGACAGAGAGACTCTTTGAATCTCTGCATCATCTGTTTGTATTCTTGCACGCTCGTTTCAAATGCTGCCTTTAGGAGATGCGTTTACTGCAACCACACATGCACAGGGGTTCTCTTGTGCTCTGCCGCATTTTTGTCTTTCTAGGGTGACTTTGGCAGGACTTGATGAAATAATGTCTTTGTTGTGTCTATCTACATCAATCAGAGAACAGCAGCAACTCTTGACGCTGAAAATCTGAACCTCCTACTTGAGACTACAAGAGTCTTTCTGTGTGACTCCCGAAATTAGTCACATTTTCCCTCATGAGTGGGATTTCCCGGTTAGTGGAACACCAAACCCCTCCTCCCACCCCAAACAGATGGAATACCCAGATGGAAATAGACCCTCGTCTTGAGTTTTTTTCTCTGGTGCTATGGAGACTCATTTCCGTTGCATGCTACCAAATCAGCCTGTACAGTAAACCAGCTTGCTGATTTCATGTGAAGTTCATGTAATTGGTAGGGTTCTATTCCTAATCTGTCACTCAGAGTAGCTCCGCCCATAATGCAATGTGATTGGTTTAAAATTCAGTATATTTAACCTCAAATATGTTCTGATTGGCTGCATCTGGAAGTGCCTGTAATGCAATGTGATTGGTCCAAAATTCTGTATATTTAAGATCAAATATGTTCTGCCTGGCTGCGATTTTGTCACTTAGTAGTGGCTTTTCAGTTTCAGTGTCGACAGACGAATTACTTAGGACACGTGTCGTGTGGTTTGTGCCGTGTTCAGACTTATTTTCGGTGGTCACATTCCGAGGACAGCTGCTTCCCTTGTTATAGGGTATTTGCAGATGTGAGTTGTGGTAACTGTTAACCATTTTCAAAGTATGCAAGAAATGTGTGGCTTTTGTGCAGAAGTAATACTAATATTTTAAAAAGTACAATAAATGATATGAGATTTGCTGTTTTAGTTTTCATTCATTAGTGTTGTTCACCGTCAAGCATGTGGTCTGCCACAATGTTTCTTTTTGTGCGTTTTCAACCACAAAATTAGAGACCCTCCTTTAAAATGAGAGCTGCCTTTGAATTTATAGCCTGAAGAGAGGTATTTAGCAAGAAGTGTGAAAAAAGAAGGAAGAGGTAGACAGGGGAACAGAACTGGAGGGGAAGAAAAGTGAGAAAAGGGAGGGCGATAAGAGCTGGCTTGGAACACACCCACTCGCTCGCATGGATCTTTTTGCTTTCTGAAACGGCAGACCGGGTGAAAAGAAACAGTTGAGGTGGTTTAAACAGATCGGTAGAAACTGTGGTTTTGCAGCAAGAACAGAAGTACAGAAATGGCTGTATATCAAGGTTACAGAACTTACTCCACTGACAGTGTCGGCAGCGACGTTGTCTTCACAGATGAAAGTCATCATTACCAGGGGATGCTGAAAGCCATGGATGAAAGAAAAGGTACAGCAGAAATTAGTTCAAATACTTAAAAGCAGATATTAGACACAAGTCTTTTTTTTTGATATCCTGTTTAAATTTTCAACAGTATTTGATTGAAAAGCTTTAAAATGCATTCTCACATAGTTGAGGTTTCTTTTGTTCAGTTGTGCAATGCACTCATGTTATCATTCTGTATCATAATTGGCCCTCTCTGGACAGGTGAAATCTATTTGTAATCTTTCCAACCAATAATATGTAGTCAAATAGAAGTTTTGGGGTTCTAAAGGGAGGGGCCATTGCAAAGGCGGGTCCCAAATCTGGGTTGTGGTCCTGTGTGCACATGCATGGCATGTTGGAAAAACGTCATGGTTTGGGTACAGCACAGCTCAAACATTGTAAATGTTCTTTTTTTTTTTTTTTTACTATAATTTACGCTAACACATTACTTCATACGCTAAAACTTTGTTCCCTCAAGCTACGCGTTCAGTTTTACGAGTGTCAAATTCGAGCTGCTGTGCAGTGGAATGCATCTTCTCTGATCTTGCGTTTCTCCTTGTCAAAGCTTCGCTTCTGTGGCATGGAACATTAACTTGGTTTTTATGGTGGCTCAAGATATACTGATAGGCGTTACCTTTTCATTAGAAGGCTTTGCAGGTCTGTTGATGTTTTGCTTGGAATTTTAAGTGCCCCTTTTATCCGCCCTTTGACCTCTGCAACCATTCAGGTAGTCTTAGAGCTGTTCTGAGAACAGCTTTCTGATAGAAATCATTACTTTGACTTAAAGAGACCAACAGACGCCCCTCTTGTCGTTTCATGTCTCCACATGCTTCTGAATTTTGTGTTATCAAAATGATAACAAGCTTGTTTATGCATTTAATCCATTTTAGAACTGCAGTAGCTATAAGATTACTCAGTTTTAAGCTGACTAGATAAATATAAATCGTTTCATAAAGGACTTCATACAATGAGTCACTGTCCTTTGACAGGAATTGGTTTTCGTGACAGCACGATGTTTCAGAAACAGGAAGTGATGTGGTGATGCCAACCTGTGTGGTTGCCACAGCAACCGAATGACAGAAAAACAGCATGCATCCAGTTCCCTGCAGTTGTTTTGTTATAGCTGGTTGTCCTGCATTACCTTATCTCAATGTTTTGATGAAATAGTGATAAAAACGGAACTTTTGAAGCCGTATCACAAGTTTGAGATTTGTTGTTGATGTTGATGAACTGAGTCATGGTTGCTGGTCATCAGCTTTAGTAGTTCATCGTGTGACTGGAAGCTGATGTGCTTCTTTTGTTCTTCTCCAGCTCTACTTGAGTTCTCTTGTATCCTCTTTCATGCTTGCTCAAGTGTGCCATTATACAGTCAGAGTGGGACCTTAAAGTGGCATTTATGCTGAAGTTCTTGAATCTTATATTAGCCACAAACTCATTGTGAAACCCACTAGATTCAGGTGGTGGTACTTTTGGAACATTTCACTCCTTTTGGATGCCTTGAAGCAAGTTTCCACATAAATGTTTAATGACACTGATGATGGTAATTCTAGATGAAGGTAAATGTGAAACATTTGAAGGCTTCTAAACAAATTAAGAAGCAGATGCAACAGTAAAACTGTTCCAGTAAAAGCACCAGACATGGTTTTTATTCGGAAGCATGTTGATTCAAGATCATCTTTCTTTTTTGTCAGTAGGGAATCTTTGGTTTAGTCAGTAAGACCTGCAAATATCTGAACTCAGGTTAAGAAAATAGATGCATGAACTAAGAACTGAAAACTTTAGTCAGTTAACTACAGTTAAAAGAGCAAAAAAACAACCAGTCAGTTTATTTTAACCAATGGAATGTTTTCTGAGTGCTCAGATGAGCAGATATAGACCGCTAATTTTCACTGTGGTGTCGCCAAGATATGCACAGCATGTTCATAACGTGGGCCCACCCAATCACCATTGAGAAAACTAATTTAATTTTTAAAAATGTTTCATAACACACAATTGTTTACAAGCTTGGAGTTAGAATGTTTTTTATGCTTTTTAAAGTCTCTTATGCTCACCAAGGCTGCATGTATTTGTTTAGTAATATCAGAAATATTGGTAACATTTTAAATAGCTGCTTTTTATATTAATGTATTTTAAAATGTAATTTATTCCTGTAATGCAAAGCTGAATTTTCAAAGACCAGTATTTCACTCTTCAGTGCCACATGATCTTTCAGAAATCATTCTGAAAAGCCGATTTGCTGCTCAAGAAACATTTCTTATTATCAGTGTTGAAAGCAGTTTAAAATATTCAGATATTTGTTGAAACCATGGTTTAAATTTTTCTTTTTCTTTCTTTTTTTTCTTCTTTTTTTCTTTCTTTATTTGAATGTATAACTGTAATTGCCTGGCGATCTCTTTTTTTCTTCATCTGAATTAGTGTATGGTTTATGCTAAATGTATATGTGTATATCTACATTTATAGTATATTGCTGTATTTACATTATTGTAACTTTGTCTGATCTAAGATGAACCAAATAAAAGCAAAAAAAAAAAAAAAAAAAAAAAGATAAATACAAAGTTAAATAAAATAGAGCATTTGTCAGAAATAGATTTTTTTGCAACAGTATAAAGTCTGTTTAAAGCATCCTTGCTGAATAAAAGTATAAAAGCATTTCTTTAAAAAAAGGATCACGTGCAAATATGATGATCACAAGCAAATACGATGCTAATTCCTCTAAGCCTTTGCTTCTCTAAAATCCTCACTATGTGGAACCACATAAAGCGTGCCATAAAAACCACACAGAGCACTATTATCTATGAAGATAACATACATCAGTTCATAAGTTTCCATTAGTATGTTGTATAATGTTCACTGGTTTCCAGTGTGCCTTTCAGGTTTGACTCCATTTAACTAAAAATCATGTCTTTCTGTGTTTTACAGATGAACGGGATCGAGTACAGAAAAAGACCTTCACAAAATGGGTGAACAAGCATCTGATGAAGGTATTACCATTCACACAGATAGGAAGTTGTAGTCAATTCAGTCAGTTCAATACACTTGTTCTAGGTGCCTGTAATCACACGGTCACAGCGAGTTAAGTATCTCAGTTTGGGCCTTCACCAATGGCCACTTTATCAATCCATTATCTCAAGGACTTGTTTTGAAGCTGACTGGTGCAGTAACTACAAATGACTGTGGTGACAGCTGCTTGATTGGAAACTCTTAGCACATACTAAAACTACACAGGGAACATAGTTATTTGTCTGTCATTACATGGAAAATGACAGTGTGTGACACTTTAAGCACAAGTGTGAAAATGACAGGAGTTTGTTAGAGAAAGAATGGGAAGACCAGACATCAGTACTGAGGGATATACAGTACAGTGTTTGTCTAACCTGTGTGTGAAAGCATATGGCACGTGTGTGTAACTGCTACTGCTGAATAATCATCCTGTACACACCTAGTACACTGCACTGCTGAAAGGTGCTGTTTATTTATTTATGAGAATGTGAGGATGAGTCATCAACATCTGGTCTCGTTTTATATCCCCAAAGAAACAGATTGTTTTCTTGGTACTGCTTGGATTTCATCCAACAGTCTGGCCCACAGGCGCCCCCTTTCACCAACAGTTGCGCCGGTTTGAAAAGAAAGTGTTTCAAAATGCGTTTCAAAATCCCGAAATCTACGATATAAAGATGCGAAAGAATCTAAAAATGAAAAACACAAAAACACAAAAAGAGAAGGCAATAACAGTGATTCTGTAGTTTACTGTTTACAAATGCTAAACCTTGTCTTAAACCATTTCAAACAGCATTTTCAAATTAATACATAAATTCATACATTCAAACTGCAGGACCATTTAAACTGAAGGCAAATGTGTGAAAAAATAGAAAATATTTTAAATAAATAAATATATATTTTGAAAGCAAAGGTTTGGAAAATAGATTTATATATATAAATGGCTCAAGTATATGTAATTATATCTCACTCTTGCATTAACTAAATGCGTAGAAATTTGAAAAATAAAGTCAAAGGTTGGGAAAATAGGGATATATATATATATATATATATATATATTATATATATATATATATATATATATAGCTTTTATTTAAAAATGGATCAAGTATATGTAATTGAACAGGCATGTAGGGGGAAAATATCTCACTCATGCATGAACTAAATGAGTAAAAATGTATTTTTCAACTATTTATAATATATTTTACAAAATATATATATTACTAAAGTAAATCTAAAAAATATGACATTACTACATGTAGTTATTGATCAAAGTATTTTTTGAATTAAACATAGCTTTTTCTTTAAAGCTGTGTTAGTTTTTGGATTGTGTTAGACTGATTTACCTTCCTCCAAGGAGGCGTTGGGTTATTCAGTGGTCTGCAGTCCAGATCCAGTGACTCAGAGGCTTTGCTGTGGGTTGTTCATGTGCTGTAAGGAAATCCTTCTCATCTGGATGCAGCCATTTGGGATGGAAACCTGGACGCCTGCAAAGCCTTTCTGTCTCTCATGTCAAACTGGGCAGAGAAAACAGGAGCCTTAAAGATTAAAAAAGATTTATTAAGAACCAGTTGCCAAAATGATGGTTTCAGGAGATGTCTTAGTTAATTTTCATTGCTATTTTAGACTTAATAGCTTTGAATAAATACAAAAAACAATTTAATATTGATGCTATGCCACATATGTGTTGTGCTCTGTCATATTTGAATAATATTAAAACTAAACAAATATTTATGACAGTTTCTGTCATGAGCAGACTTGTTTATCCATGTACAGGTCTATTCAAAGATTTGATGCAATGAATGAAATATTTAAATGATATATTCACACCATCATACAAACACTGTGTGTGTCATCTGTGTTCATTTCACTGTTATATCTCTCTGTGTCTCTTTCATACTGTTCTCATTATATTTCCCATCTGTTTCAACCTTTCTCTTTTTTATCTCTCCATGTTCCATCCTTTCTTCCATCTTTCTCTGTCAGCACTGGAAGGCAGAGGTAGGTGGTGTCTGTGATCACACCTTTGCAGAGTGACTTCTCTTATTACCTGCATGGGTTTCACATGCACCGTAGCTTCCTACATCTGCACCTAGAGCTAACATACACCCTCTCCTGCCTTCCTTGCATGAAATGCAGTTAAGATGTGTTAACACATGTGTTTTCTGTCTCCTTCAGTACTTTCTGTGTTTACTGCTTCAGCCTCCAGATATTTTCCTTTGTCAACAGTAAAAAGAATATCATTAAATACAGTGGCCCACAAATCAATGTATTTTTTTATTGCACAGAACCAACTAACTTCACTTTTGTGAGGCTTCTGTAATACTTAAAATCCCAAGGTGATTTATAATAGATCTGATGTTAGTTCCCGCACTGTAAACTGAGCCGTATATTGAAAGCTCTCAGTGGGAACAGTTTTTTGTGAGAAAAGTCAGTTCAAATGACCGTTGCCCATATTTTCCACAGCATCATAATATTTGTGGTTTGTATGTTCTGTTTGTAGTTTTAATGCTTACAAAACAAATTTTTAGGGTTTCAGAACAGAATCTCTGGTTTAGTCACTAAGACCTGTAAATATCTGAACTCAAGTGAAGAAAATAGATCTGAGAAAGTCAGATGGACATTATCAAAAAAAAAAAAAAAAAAAAAAGGTAAATTAAATCTGGACAGAAAATAATTTTAAATATACTACTCTTTAAAAGTTTAATGTTTTCGAAACAAGTTTGCAGTTAAAGGCTACATTTAATTGAAAAAACAGTAAGAAACAGTAATATTGTGATGTATTATTACCATTAAAATAACTGTTTTCAGTTTTCAGATATTTTAAAATTGTTAACAATTTATTCCTGTGATGGCAAATCTAATTTAGCAGCCATCACATCATCCTTCATAAATCATTCTAATATGCTTATTTGGTCAAGAAACTTTTATTATTATTATTAATGTTACGAATAGTTTGTGGAAGTCAATATATTTTTTCAGAATTTTTAATGAATATAAAGTTCAAATGAATAGCTTTTATTTGAAATAGAAATATTTTCTAACATTATAAATGTGACCCTGGATCACAAAACCAGTCATAAGTAGCATGGGTATATTTGTAGCAATAGCCAACGATACATTGTATGGGTCAAAATTATCGATTTTATACCAAAAATCATTAGGATATTAAGTAAAGATCATGTCCCATGAAGATATTTTGTAGATTTCCTAACACAAATATATAAAAACTTTTGATTAGTAATATGCATTGCTAAGAACTTCATTTGGACAACTTAAAGGAGAAGTCCACTTCCAGAACAACAATTTACAGATAATGTACTCACCCCCTTGTCATCCAAGATGTTCATGTCTTTCTTTCTTAAGTCGTAAAGAAATTGTGTTTTCTGAGGAAAACTTTTCAGGATTTTTCTCCACATAATGGACTGACATGGTGCCCTGAGTTTGAACTTCCAAAATGCAGTTTAAATGCTTCAAACGATCCCAAATGCGGTTGTAAAGAATCCCAGCCGAGGAAGAAGGGTCTTATCTAGCGAAACGATCCTTTTTCCTCGGCTGTGATCGTTTACAACCACATTTGGGATCGTTTAAAGTTGCATTTTGGAAGTTCAAACTTGGGGCACCATATCAGTCCATTATGTGGAGAAAAATCCTGAAAAGTTTTAAAAAACATAATTTCATTACGACTGAAGAAAGAAAGACATGAACATCTTGGATGACAAGGGGGTGAGTACATTATATGTGAATCTTTGTTTTGGAAGTGGACTTCTCCTTTAAGGTGATTTTCTCAATATTTAGATTTTTTTGCACCCTCAGATTCCAGATTTTCAATAGTTGTATATCAGACAAATATTGTCCTATCATAACAAGCTTTCAGATGAAAAAAAAATTGACCCTTACGACTTTTTTGTGGTTCACAATCACAAATGTCTTTACTGTCATTTTTATCAGTTTGATTTGTGAATAATAAAAAAAAAATCTTATTGAACTTTTAAATGGTAGTGTATTATTTATTTACCTTAATGTAAAATAAAAAAATGATAAAACCATGTCCACGTAATGTAAAAGACAACAGTCAATTACACACATCTGCGGTCATTATGTAAAAACGTTTGCCCACTTAATGCCAAAATCATCCCATTATATTCAATTATAGTGAAGAACTATGGTATTAAATAGCTCAATATTGTCTTAAACATATAGTCTTCTTCCACTTTCCACAGTTTTCATAATTTGTAATAATGATTTCCTCTTTTATTCAGGCCCAGCGACACATCACAGACCTGTACGAGGATCTCCGAGATGGACACAACCTCATCTCTCTGCTGGAGGTGCTGTCTGGAGAGACACTGGTAAGTTCTTTCAGATTTGGGATCAGATTTCCCATCTACAACCCTACTCAAAACCTAGTTCCAAACATCAATCTGATATTCTGCTTTTGCAAGGCTAACTCTCACTACCTGGATCTGCTCCCTTAACATAAGCCCTTCCTCTACCTGTGTTCTCTTTTGCTTTATACACCTTGTAGTTTGAGTTTGAGTAAAGTTCCCCGTGATTGGATAGTTCTATAATTTAACACCCTAAAAGTCGCGTCCCTCAGATTTGTTTTGCATGCGTCAGTGGTTGACATGTGGCATTCAGATCTGTATGAGCAGTGGACGTAACCACACATACAGAAACGTGTCGGTAGGAACGAATGTCTCCTCACATCTCCCCGTCCTTATGAGCACTTCTACTGTGACTGTGTCTCTTTTGCATTGCGTCTCACTCCTTTAACACATTAACAATTTGACATTTTCTGCCTCAGTTTCAACTCTGCACCGGTTTGACCCCCTTGACCATTCCTTTTTCAACTTCCTGTTTGCTCACCTCTGCCCTGACCTTGACCCCTTTGCCTTTGCCTCTTCTCTTGCGATGCTCTTGCTGTGGTAGCCGAGGGAGCGAGACGTTGTCAGGAATTCGCGGTTGGTGAGTTGGGTCTGAAAATTTCCGGCTCGCCTCCCCGGAAAGGGGTGTGGCATGTGTCACTGCCAGGGGAAATGTGTCGTGCATGATGTCACTTCCTTTGTCATGCCGCTTGTTCACGGTGGTGTCCTCCCCCCCACGTTCACGAAAATATTCAATTCAAAATTTAAATAGATTATGCTACTATTCGTGTAAGACTTGCTTCACATTCACAGTGGTTTTTTAAATGTTTGCATTTCTTGTTTCTGTGATGGAATGTTCTGGAATGCACAGCATTCACTGTCAGGAAACCATTAAAGGGATAAGTCACCAAAAAAGGAAAATTCTGTCATTAATTACTCACCCTCATGTCATTCCAAACCTGTAAGACCTTCTTTCATCTTTGGAACACAAATTAAGATATTTTTGATGAAATCTGAGAGCTTTCTGACCCTGCATTGTTGAAAAAAAGTTGTTTTTTGTCTTCTTTGCACGCAAAAAGTATTCTCGTAGCTTTATAAAATTACGGTTGAACCTCTGACGTCACATACACTATTTTAACGAAGTCCTTACTACCTTTCTGGGTCTTGAACGTGGTAGTTGCATTGCTGTCTATGCAGGGTCAGAAAGCCTCAGATTTCATCAAAAATAAATTAATTTGTGTTCTGAAGATGAACGAAGGTTTGACGGGTTTGGAACGACATATGGATGAGTAATTAATGACAGAATTTTCATTTTTGAGTGAACGATTCCTTTAACTACAGGCTTTCAGGAATCTGACGTCATGTATGTTAGTTTAGTATTCAACATTTATTTTAGCTCATTGATTTATGTCTTCTCATGTTTGCAGACATGGGATCCATTGAAAACCTAAGTGACATCATGCACTGCAAGCCAATAAGAGCCTGGCTTATGGGACAGCTTAGCTTTTGATTGGCTATTTGTTGTGATGACTGATTGACAAGTGCCATTGCATGTTCGTATTGTATGCTGGTGCATTTTGTTCAATTTTTGACATAGTGGTGTATTTGCATTCAGGTAATAGATACATAGTTATTAAAGCTGGAATATCTCTGATCCTTCGCTTTCAGAAAAATACATTCGTAATCTAGTAAAATGCTGTTTTTTTATATTAGGGTGTAATATTAGGGTGTAGTTTCTGATTGTATTTTTAAAATATAATACATTGCTTCTTTTATGAAATGTGCAAAATATCAAAGAATAGTGAAATTCGTTTAGTTATGGTTTGCTTTAGGTCCGTGACTGGGCATAATTAGCATTTTTTTTTAAATTTTCTGTGTAGGAGGTTAACAGAAATGTCCCATTTATATGGACATTTTCTATGCATTTCAAAAGTGCTAAACAGATCTGTTTCACCTTCTGGTCTCAGTGTATTTTTTCACAATGGACGAGACAATGGTGCATCCATATTTTAGTTGTTGTTTTGTTTGCTTAATGTAATTTGTATCATTCAGTACATCTGTAATCTCTTTCATAATCTTCTCATAATCGCATTTAATTCTTTCTTTTTTTAACCTTTCTCTTTGTTAATCTTTCTTTTTATTTATTTCCAGCCCAGAGAGAAGGGTCGCATGCGCTTTCACAAACTACAGAATGTACAGATCGCACTGGACTTCCTCAAACATAGACAGGTACAGTCAACCGAACACCTCATAAGTCATTATTATAATTATTTTGTAACCTTTGGTTTGCTATTTGTAATCAGGAATATAAATATATAATATAAAAAGCTACTTTTTCTTGGTCATAAGTTATGATAACTTTTTGTTAAAAATATTAGCTAACATTATAGCATTACTGATCATGATTTTTGCTTGGAAATCGTCGCCTTAGAATTATAAGGTTCTATCTGACATTTTTGTCAAAATTGAGTTATTCACATATGCTTATTCAGTGATAACTTATTTACATGATGTGATGTTGCTTTTGTAAGCTGTGTACATTTTGGGCCTTTTTTTTAGAAAACAAAAATTCTCAAAAGTGCTCAGAATGCAGATAGAACCTTATTATTCTAAGGCGACGAAATGTAATTTTTGTTTGTTTTATATTTGAAGAGTTCAGATGCAAAACCAGCTAAAAGCCATCTCTGTCAAAAATGAGATAATGATACTGAGTGAACGCTCCTGACACACAGTACACGTCCATCAAATACTTTTACTTCAAACTCGCTAAATTCCAGCCTCAGCCCAATCAGAAGTGCCAGTACTTACATAGAAACCTATACAAAGTAGCCAGAAAGAAATGCTCATTTTAAAGAAATATGTCAGATGGATTTAGCTGGTTTTGCATCTGAACTCTTCATTTCTTTTCCATGGTCCTTCTGCAGTACCTTTAGAGACCCATAGGGGTCTATAGACTCCAGATTGAAAATCCTGATCTTATAAGATTTCACTGGTTAACACAGATCTCATTGTTTGAAAGGTGAAACTGGTAAACATAAGAAATGACGACATTGCGGATGGAAATCCAAAACTGACCCTCGGGCTAATATGGACCATCATCCTTCACTTCCAGGTGTGGTGTAGCACTGGTTTTGCTCTACTTGCTCTTAGCAGACGCATTCTAATTTTTAGTTTCTTTGATGGAATGTTCTGGAATGCACTGCATTCACTGTCAGGGAACCATTTAAAGGGATAGTTCACCCAAAAATGCAAATTCTGTAATTAATTACACACCCTCATGTCATTCCAAACCTGTAAGACCTTCGTTCACCTTGGAATACAAATGAAGACATTTCTGATGAAATCCGAGAGCTTTTTGACCCTGCATAGACAGCAACACAACTGCTACGTTCAAGGCCAAGAAAGGTACCAAGAACATTTTATGAAGCTTTCTGGCCCTTGAACATGTCAGTTGCATTGTTTTCTATGCAGGGTGAGAAAGCTCTCGGATTTCATCAAAAATATCTTAATTTGTATTCCAACGATGAATGAAGGTCTTACGGGTTTAGTAAATTTCATAATTAGTTATGCTCTCTTTGGTTTTGCTTCACAGATTTTCATTTCCCTTTTCACTGTTTCTACATCTTTTAGTCTCTCAACTTGCTAATACTGCTGTTGTAACAACACAGACATCTGTGCAGACTTGCGACAGGGATTAATGTATCATCTGACAACAGTGATATAGAGATCACTTTTCATCATTGTGCCAAATATAAATCTCAGCCCACCCACAAAACACAACACTCTTAGAACAGAACAAGTGTTGTATTTTCCCACCTGACCTTGTGCATGAACTTGATTTCCATTCATAAAAGAAATGTCAGACAAAACAACTGTTTTGTAACTGTTAGAGATGGGTGGTTTTCTATGCCAATGCACTTCTTTTGTCTTTGGATTGCTGCACAATGTTTTGTCTCATTGTGAGGAGACTGGCGCACATTTCATACTTTTTTTCTGGGAAATAAAAACCAAAGCGTTCGCCTTTGATGTCACAGTAGGCCTGTGGGGGATTATGGGCTGGGATGGCGTCCATTTCGGTTGGTGACTCACATCTTCCCTTAAGGAAGTGGAAGCACTGGCATGGTGGTTTGGTGACTCATGAGACCAATTATGTTGTTTTTGGTGGTGGGAATGCATCTTAATTGTTTTCTTTTCCTTCGATTTTTTTAAAAAAGTGCTTATCTTGGCACAAAAGGTTTTGAATTAGTCATTTCACAAAAACGTGCTATGCAGAACTTTAGAGCAACTTGAAAAGGTCACATTTTTATTTTTTTCAACAAATTATGGTTGATTTTTCTGGTGAGACATTACATAAACAAATAGCTATGAAGTAAAGATTATAATACAATAAAAATCTACCAGCATTTGTCACAGCAATTCAAATTTGTAGAAGGTGTTGAGTTTGGCATCAGATGTCATTTTGTAGTTATGGCCAAAATTGTATTTCCTATTAAATAATTAAAAAAAAATCTTTATTCTTACAATAGTTTGTTAAAAAGTTTGAATTGCTGAGCTTGTAGTCAGTACTAAAATGTTTTCAAATTAGAGACATGGAAAGGAATTCTGAAAAGGACCTTAAATGCCCCTCTTGGCTCTCGTAAAGCTATGCTGCGAGGGTGGAGGACGTGTTTCCGTGTCTGAATCACTGTTTATATCCTTAATGTAAGGACTGAGAGGTTTCGACCTTCCCTACAAAACACTTATAATAGGAGGAAATTTGATTTTAGCCATTGAGTGGTTATTACCCAAAGGGGAATCCTGACGATGAGTCACCAGAGGAACAGACGCATGCAAAATTACAGACTAAAATTTGAACAAGCCTTTTATTATAAACGAATCTTATGATCACTGCTAACCACAATGTTTGTCTGTAGTATCTAGGCAACAGTAAGGGTATCTTAGGTATACTTTTTTTTTAATCAAACTTAAATTATGAAACACTTTCCCTGAGCATTATGTATAGCATTATAGAATAGTGTTGCATTATTGAAAAAGCAACAAATTGCACAAATTTACATTGTTTTACCTATCATGCCCCTTTTTACAAGATGTAATATAAGTCTCAGATGTCTCTAGAATGTGTCTGTGAAGTTTCAGCCCCACAGATCATTTTTTACATCATTTTGAAAATGCCTATTTTGAGTGGAAGTACAAACACGCAAATTTTTATGCATGTCTCTTTAAATACAAATGATCTGCTGCTCCCCGCCCCCTTTTCCAGAATAGAAGTGTGCCTTTACAGCTCATACGTTAGATACTCTGTCAAAAAACAAATGTTTGGTTTTGATTAGAGCTGCAAAACGATTAGTTGCGATTAATTGATTCAAAATAAAAGATTATTTTTACACATTATATGTGTGTGTGTTCTGTATATTTATTATGTATATACACACACACACACACACACACACACACAAAAAAATTGTATGTATTTGTATGTAAACACTTGTATATCATTTATATTACATATAAATATAAATATTTAACATCTAAATCTAACATTGTAACATTTTTTTCTTAATATATACATGTATGTGTGTGTATTTATATAAACATAATAAATATACACAGTACACACACATATAGTTTGTAAACATAAACCTTTATTTTGAATCGATTAATTGCGGCTAATCGTTTTGCAGCGAGTCATTTTTCATGTCTATTGCAGTAAAATCATGCATTTTAAAGCCATATCAGTTTGAACTTCTGATATACGGTTTTCTGAGTACACACCTCCGAAGTATGCGATGTACAGCATGTAAATACTAAACTAGTACTCCTGAGTTCTCTTTCATGTCTTATTGCACCTAAACTGTCAAATACACGCAAGTTTATGTTAAATAATAATTTGTAAAAACGCAGTCAGTTATGTCTGTGAAGTTAAACAGCTGGGAAAGAAATCGGAAAAACAAAATGATGGCTCGTGGGTGGAAATGTGCAGATCAAGGGGCGGTAATATTATAATAAGATCCGCTTCCTGCATCACTGGGGAAACCAGATCTGAGCAGGTCGTTTTTTCACATGCTTGCAGAGAAAGGTTTACCAAAACAAAGTTTTTGGTTTGTTTTTTTTACATTTTTTGGGTTGGTAGATGCACCAGGGAACCGATTATAGCACTTAAACATGTAAAAAGTCAGATTTTTATGATATGTCCCCTTTACCATGATAATCAATTTTATGTGGTCTATCTGTAGTACTCCTGGAATCACCATTAAACTGTGGTTACTATTCAATAACTAGGGTAAATTGTAATAAATGTCTTATTCTACATTTTCTTACCATTTCACTGTCTTCCTTGGCTCCATTAGATCTCCGATATCCAGGTGAACGGTCAGTCAGACGATATGACCGCCAAGGAGAAGCTGCTCTTGTGGTCTCAACGGATGGTGGAGGGCTACCCTGGCCTGCGGTGTGATAACTTCACCACCAGCTGGAGAGATGGCAAGCTCTTCAATGCCATCATCCATAAACACAGGTAAAAACTTCTAGTAAAAAAAAGTTGTTGGAACTGTGGCTTGGCTGTTAAAACAGATTCTTTAGACAAATGAATCAATGGTGTTCATGTAAAACAGCCAGATTTTTTAGGAAAATTAAAAAAAAAATAGTATTACGTAATCTTGGCACCTGAGAAATGAGAAATAGTTGACATACGCTTGTATCTCCGGGCTGTTTATGAAGCTCATCTCCAGACTTGCTGGCTGTATTTGCTGTGTCCATCACAGACCCCTTCTGCCCCTTGTCGGGTCTGTAATTTATGTACTAGACCTTGGCTTTTACCAAGTGATGTTTGACAGGAAGCAAGATCTGTCATGCAATACTTAAAGGTAGGCTAACCTGTTTAAATCTTCAAGAGCATACTTTGCTGTTACACAGGGGACTCGAAAAAACTAAGAAGAACCACTGAATCATTACAGACTTCATACAAATACCTCTCAACCACAACAAATTCACTTTACATCAGATTTTGCAGGATTAAGTTCTAGTATGCTCGAATCGGCACTTATGAAAAATGTTTGAAACCAGAATCCTGTAATGAGGGCGTGTTGAATCTGAAAGGATCCCCAGAGGGTGTGTTTTTATCATTCAGGGTGTAGCTGCATATCTCAGGTTCACCCTATGCGATCAGACACAGATGACTCTTGAGATTTGAGCAAAGAAGAAGGAGTTTGTCTTCCCTCTCACTTGCAACTTGATGAACAGATTCGTATGTAGCGGTAGCGGTAAAAGTGAAGCTCTTAAAGCTTGATGCGTGATATAAGATGGAGTTTGGTTTCTTTAAGGATTTAAAGATTACTACCCGTTGACTAGAACTTGCTTCTCATTGAACAAGAATACCCATCTGCATCCTGTGTGAATGCAGCAATGGGAATTTGATATTTTCAATCCAACAAAATGTTCAGTCTCAAGAAGAAGATACGCTCTAGGAAGAATCGCAGCACGTCGTCCAGCCATGGATCCGTTAGTGACCTGGAGGACCGGGTGGTCATGCTATGTGAGGATGTGCCATCAGAGGCTTCCTTCGATTCGGGACAGTGGTCAGTCAGCCCTGGTGCCTGCTCTAGCTGTGGATCCCAGAGCGGAGATCTTGAACATGGCATGGAGCAAACGCTCTCCACCCTAAGTAGAGATGGGTTTTCTTACCGAAAGGTGTTCCTGTCAGATGCAGAGCTTTCCTGGAGCCAGCCGTGCTACCTGCTCACCCAGACAGCCAATCAGTCGTATGAATGCTTTGTTTTTTCCATTTCATTGAAAAGAGCGAGCAAAGCAATTCTGCTTTTGTCTTAAAAACTTTTGCAGTCGCATTGAAAATTTAGTCAATCGATTTGGTAATTTTGTGTTTTTATTAGCTGTAAAATTATTTGGTTTTGCAGAACTTTCAGAATTTCATGTAGTTAACAGGCTGCCTGTGTGTGCATGTTGTATTTTAGTGTAATTGTTTTTTGGCGCCTTGCAATGATTGCTGTTGAGTGAGTACTTTGTCATATAAGACGTGTTTTTTTCAAATCCTGTGAAGAGGTATCAATCTTGCCTTCACCTGCCCGGATACTGGCACAGATGTTTACATAGCCTTGAGGTTTGGCCCTGTGTGCTGTTAAATAAGATCTGCAAGTATGCATGCAAATGAGATCTTTGTGAAGTATTCATTTTAAAGGTTCACTGTTCATATCCATGGGACTTTTGTTTGCTAGAATGGAAATTGTTTCTTTAAACAAAGTAGACTGTAAAATGCAAAATAATTATCCAAATGAGCAGTATCTGTGTTAAAATGCTTTTTATGTTTTTATGTACACCTTTAATTGCACCTTTAATTCTTTGTCTACTGTCTTTTGTTGTAGGCCAAATTTGATTGACATGACTAAGGTGTACAAACAGACCAACCTGGAGAATCTGGAGCAGGCCTTCAGCGTAGCAGAGAGAGACTTGGGCGTCACACGCCTGCTGGATCCTGAAGGTAAACTGAGGGTGAACATCTCTCTGGGTTTCCTGATTGAGATTTTTTTTTTTTTTTTATTCTTGACTTTCATTGATAAATATAGAAGATTTAAAGTGAGAAGTTCACTTCCAGAACAAAAATTTACAGATAATTTACTCACCACCCTGACATCCAAGATGTTCTTGTCTTTTTTTTCTTCAGTGGTAAAGAAATTGTGTTTTCTGAGGAAAAACATTTCAGGATTTCCCTCCATATAGTAGACTTCGATGGTGCCTGCGAGTTTGAACTTCCAAAATGCAGTTTAAATGCAGCTTCAAAGAGCTCTAAATGATCCCAGCTGAGGAAGAAGGGTCTTATCTAGCGAAATGATCTGTCTTGAACCGGAATACACAGTTCACGTAGAGCTAGACAAAACGAGCTTTTGAGGTTAAAAAGTATACAAATTATCATTAAAAAAAAAATAACTGATCGTTTCGCTAGATAAAACCCTTCTTTCTGCAAATTCAAAATTCAGCACAGAAGTCCACTATATGGAGAGAAATCCTAAAAAGTTTTTCTTTAAAAACATACTTTCTTTAGTACTGAAGGAAAAAAATGAATGTCTTGGATGACAAGGGGGTGAGTAAATTATTTGTATATTATTTGTATTTGAACTTCTCCTTTAAGGGGTCCTAGTGAATTTAATAGATTTGTAAGTTATTTTTATGCCTGTGTAAGAGTACCTTCTAACAGTTTTTACTTTTTAAGAACACTGTTAGTACATTGAGCAGTAGTAATGTACACTACTGTTCAAAACTTAGTGGTTAATAAAAAGATTTTTTTTTTTTAATAATTTATTGTGTTTTATTCAGTAAGGATGCATTCAGTTGATCAAAAGTGACAGTTAAGACATTTATATTTCTTTTTTTAAATAAATGCTTTTCTTTTGATCTTTCTATTCATCAAAAATCAATTTCTGCACAACTGCTTTTGACATTGGTAGTAAGAAAACAGCATATTAGAAAGATTTCTGAGGGAGACTGGAGTAATAATTTCTAAGTTGTACTAATATTTCATAGATAATATTTATTTTGATGAGCATAGAAGACTGTTTCAAATTCATTACAAAATGTTTTACCTACCTTTGTACATACTGATAATAGTCTGTTTACCCTTTCTGCAGATGTGGATGTGCCACACCCAGACGAGAAGTCCATCATCACATATGTGTCCTCTTTGTATGATGTCATGCCAAGAGTTCCTGATGTTCGTGATGGAGTCAAGGCCAATGTGGGTGTTTATAAAACATAAGTAATTATTATACAGGCATCATGGGATATTGAGATTGATGAATTTTTAATGTCATGCACAGGAGTTGGAGTTGCGCTGGCAGGAATATTATGAGCTGGTGACCATGTTACTTCAGTGGATCAGACATCACATTATTGTGTTTGAGGAACGCAAGTTCCCCTCCAGCTATGAGGAGATTGAGGTTAGTCCTGTGATCCATGATTGTGCCTATTTACATGTGTAATTATGATTTGGTACAGTAACAGTTTACTTTTATTACTATTTACTACCAAGAAATGTACAAAAAAGCTATTATGTCATTATTTTGTGACCACAAATGTATGTTTGGAGTACTATTGAAATGCATTCCAAACAATTAAAAAAAAAAAAAAGAGGTTGTGATATGACCGTTTCTCCTCCTTATTTTGTTGTAGGTTCTTTGGCGTCAGTTTCTGAAGTTCAAAGAGACTGAACTACCAGCCAAGGAGACTGACAAAAATCGCTCCAAGCTCATTTACAAGTCTTTGGAGGTAAATAAAATTTGCTATACTTTTAAGCAAGAATATAGTACAACCCTGTTGGGCTTTTACTTGACACTTTGAGGTTTCCTAACCAAGTTTTTACCAGGAATTGACTTTTATGCATGGGGTTTGTTTGGCACCAGGGTGCAGTGCAGGCGGGTCAGATCAAGGTTCCCCCCAACTACCACCCTATCGATGTGGAGAAGGAGTGGGGCCGCCTGCATGTGGCCATTCTGGAACGAGAAAAACTACTGCGCTCAGAGTTTGAACGGTGAGAAATCTGTGGATTAACTTCTAATATGTTACATTTCTTAGGAATTCTTTGTTTATAAAATGACTCATTTGAACTATTTACAGGGGCATTTTGCAATAATAATGATAATACCATGGGTCAAAAAGTAGTAAAATAAAGTAGCAAAATGTATGATGCCATTGTGCTCAGATTTTATCAATATTTTGAGCATAATCTAAATAGATTTAGTTACCTTATTAAGTTATATTTCAAGAAAAATAAAGATGTGCAGAGTAAAGTGACTTTCCCTAAAAGACACTTCAACCATACTAATCGATAATTTTAAGATCTTGAACATTAATAATATTTTACTAAATTAACAAATGTGAAAGTACTCAACTTTAACTTTAAAAAATGTTATTAATGTTATCATATACTTATTTTCCCCTTCAGTTTTCTGTTTCAAATGCATTAACCTTACTTTACAGCTTCTAGTTAATTTCTAGTTACAATGACTTTGCATCCAAAATACATTACTTTTTGTTATTAAATTGCATTTTGCACAAGCAAACAGGGCGTCGCTTTCAAGAAGATTTGTCACAAGACAGACTCGCTGCTGCTCTGCAGAATGTTTATGAGTCTGAAAAGTTACAGAAGCGCTTCTTAACATCAATAGCTGATTCTTTGCTCCTCCACTCTGGGAAAACTTCTCTTCATTATTAGGATTCAGCATTATTAGGATTATTAGTCATGGCTTTTATGAATGACAGCCATGGACTGGAGTACTTGCTCCGTGAGAGGAGGGTGTGAGTGATTCGACTGACATTTTTCTAATATATTGCATGTTGAATGCCTTTAAAGTCTAAATATTGTCTAGTTTAGTTTAACCTTTGTCCAGTCATTGCATTTTTAATATTTCATGTCTGCTTTGCTTGTAGTGAATTATGCAGAGTGTGTAAGAGCATTTGTGTGTCTGTTACATGTACAGGTTGGAGCGTTTGCAGAGAATAGTGAGTAAGGTGCAAATGGAGTCAGGTTTGTGCGAGGAACAGCTCAACCAGGTGGAAACACTGTTACAAACAGTGAGTTATAAAGCCATTTTATTTCTTTATTTGTATTTAATGACCCAGTAGCGCTCAAGAAGAAAAACCTGTTGCAAATAGCACTATAATAATGTTTTGCTTTTATTGCAGGACATACGTCTGCTGAATGCAGGGAAGCCTATCCAGCATGCATCTGAGATAGAGGCAGATCTGAACAAGGCTGAAAACATGATCCGATACCTTTTCAACGACGTGCAGTTACTTAAAGATGGGCGCCATCTACAGGCAGAACAGATGTACAGGCGGTCAGTATAATAAGTTAAAACTTTTCAGATTAAAAGATTACTTGATTTACAAGGCACACTATTTTCTGTAAAGCTGCTGATTATGCTGATTATGAATTTTTAAAGAATTTTCTCCTGGTCACCAACCCTGCATTTATTTGATCCAAAATACAGTAAAAGTAGTAATAATTATGAAGTATTTGTACTAATTATAAAATAAATGCTTTTTATTTGAATATATTTTAAAATTTATTTTATTCCTGTGATCAAAACTAAATTTTCAGCATCATTACTCCAGTCTTCAGTGTCACATGATCCTTAAGAAATCATAATATGCTGATTTACTGTTCAAGAAACATTCATTATTATTATTATTATTATTATTAGCGATATTTAAAACAGTTGAGTACATTTTTTTTAGGATTCTTTGATGAATAGAAAGATCCAAAGATCAGCATTTATCTGATAAATAAAAAGCTTTTGAAACATTATATACTATGACATTCAAAATCTTGGAGTCAGTATAATTGTGTAATTCTAATATACTTTCTAATACACATTTTCTTACTACCAATGTCAAAAGAAGTTATGCAGAAATAGTTTTCTTTTCAGGATTTTTGATGAATAGAAAGATCAAAATAACAGCATTTATTTAAATTGATCAAAAGTGACAATAAAGACATTTATAATGTTACAAAAGATTTTTATTTTAGATAAATGCTGTTCTTCTGAACTTTCTATTTATCAAAGAAACCTGAAAAAAATCTACTCTAGCTGTTTTCAACATAATAATAATAATAATAATAATTATTATTATTATTATTATTATTATTATTATAAAATTTGTAAAAAATCTACTCTAGCTGTTTTCAACATAATAATAATAATAATAATTATTATTATTATTATTATTATAAAATTTGTAAGCAGCAAATCAGAATATTACAATGATTTCTGAAGGATCATGTGGCTTGAGTAATGATGCTAAAAATTCACAGGAATAAATTACATTTTTAAAAATATTTAAATAGAAAACAGTTATTTTAAATAGTAAAAATATTTCTAAATTTTACTCTTTTTGCTGTACTTTGGATCAAACAAATGCAGGCTTGGTGAGCAGACGAGACTTTGTTAAAAAACCTTAAAAATCTTACTGTTCAAAAACTTTTGACTGGTAGTGTGCATGTATATGTGGTGTAGGGCGATAGAAAATATGGTCTGTACAGTATAAAAACCCATAATACACCTATGGAAAGACCCTACAAGGATAGTTGACCAGACGTGTGTGTGTGTGTGTGTGTGTGTGTGTGTGTGTGTGTACTAATATGTCATTAGTATCTAAGAAAGCTGCTTCAAATATGTATTAAATAGCAATTAAACAACAATTAATCTAATAATATCCATAAACACTTTCTCATCAGCATCTTTGTAATAGCGTCAATAACTGTCCTCTCTTTGTTCTCTCAGGGTGTACCGTCTCCATGAGCGTCTGGTTAACCTGCGCAGTGAGTTTAATCTGCGTCTGAAGTCAGGTGTGACGGTGTCACAGGTCCCCATGACCCAGGTGCCCATGACCCAGATCTCCCACGTCCAAACATTACAGCAGTCTCCCCAGCGTGTAAGACCTGAGCTTGACGAAGTCACTCTCAAGTACATTCAAGACCTCCTGTCATGGGTGGAGGAAAACCAGAGACGCATTGATGGGGCAGAGTGGGGCGAAGATCTGCCCTCTGTGGAGTCTCAGCTCGGCAGCCACCGTGGCCTTCATCAGTCCATCGAGGAATTCAAATACAAGATTGATCGTGCACGGGCTGATGAGGTAATTTAATCCATCATTTGCCTAAATAATTATGTGGCACTTCATCCAATTAGTCTTAAAATGAGACATTGTGTGCTTTTTACCAAATATTGTGTTCCCTGAGGTCAACTAATAATATTAGTCAAACATTAATTAAATATAATACTATAATTATAACAATTTTTGAACCATAATTTTGTGATGTTTTTGTGATGAAAGTACAAAAAACCAACAATTTTCTTTCCTTTCAGAATCAGTTGACTCAAGTCAGTAAGGGAGCCTATCGAGAATACTTGGGCAAACTGGATCTTCAGTACGCCAAACTCCTGGTACGCTGCTAAAATCTTCATACTAAACTCATAACATACAAAGTCTTATAAAATAGAATTAGTCAGTTTATCACTTGTTAATTTTCATTGTTGTTCCACCTCAGAATGCTTCCAAGTCACGGCTGCGGAATTTAGATCAGCTGCACGCTTTTGTTGTGGCCGCCACCAAAGAGCTGATGTGGCTGAACGAGAAAGAAGAGGAGGAGGTGAACTACGACTGGAGCGACCGAAACTCCAACATGACTGCCAAGAAAGACAACTATTCTGTAAGACCACCAACACATCTCAGTATGATTCGACCAGCACTACAGTTGCTCCTTTTATTGCTATGATGTCATTTTCATTGCATTTGACAATAACAGATACTCATGTGCTATGTTTTAGGGTTTGATGCGAGATCTTGAGCAGAGAGAGAAGAGAGTGAACAACGTCCAGATGACTGGAGACAAACTGCTAAAAGAGGGTCATCCTGCCAGAAAAACTGTGGAGGTACAAATTGTGACATTTAATCATTTATTATATGTGACCCTGGACCACAAATCCAGTCATAAGGATCAATTTTTTTTGAAACTGAGATTTATACATCATCTGAAACCTGAATAAATAAGCTTTCCATTGATGTATGGTTTGTTAGGATAGTACAATTTTTGTGACCCTGGGCCACAAAACCAGTCTCTTAAGTAGCACGGGTGTATTTGTAACAATAGCCAAAAATACATTGTATGAGTCAAAGTTATATTAAGTAAAAATCATGTTCCATGAAGATATTTTGTAAGTTTCCTACCATATATATATCAAAAGTTAATTTTTGCTTAGTAATATGCATTGCTAGAACTTCATTTGGACAACTTTAAATGTGATTTTGTCAGTGTTTAGATTTTTTTGCACCCTCAGATTCCAGATTTTCAAATAGATGTATCTGAACCAAATATTGTCCTATCCTAACAAACAATACATAAATGGTAATCTTTTTTTATTCAGCTGTCAGGTGATGTATAAATCTCAATTTTAAAAAATGGACCCTTATGACTGGTTTTGTGGTCCAAGGTCACATTTGGCCGAGATACAACTATTTGAAAATCTGGAATCTGAGGGTGCAAAAAAATCTAAACACTGACAAAATCACATTTAAAGTTGTCCAAATGAAGTTCTTGGCAATGCATATTACTAATCTAATATATATATATATATATTTTGTATATTTTATATATATATATATATATATATATATATATATATACGGCAGGAAATTTACAAAATATCTTCATGGAACATGATCTTTACTTTATATCCTAGTGGTTTTTGGCATAAAAGAAAAATAGATAATTTTGACCCATACAATGTATTTTTGTCTATTGCTACAAATATATCCGTGCTACTTAAGGTTTTGTGGTCCAGGGTCACATTTGTGTTTTTGCAAAGCAAAATACCACAGTAAATAAGTCTTTGATTTATGTGAATCATGTAATTATAAAGCTGACAAAAAAGCTATATAATGTGAGTAATAAGAGAGTGTTTATATGTCTAATAGAATACTTATTTGTGCTTGTAAAGTCTCAGTGATTTACATTTTTCTTACATTAAGTCCTCAAACTCGTTTTTCAATGTAGCCTCAGACTTTTTGACCCCACTGTATATTTTAGCAGATAATTCAGTTTTAATGGTTGTAATCTTTTCCTCTGTAGGCTTTCACTGCAGCTCTTCAGACTCAATGGAGCTGGATCCTTCAGCTGTGCTGCTGCATTGAGACTCATCTAAAGGAAAACACAGCTTACTTCCAGGTACATATGTTAATGTAAAAATTCTAGTAGAGGCAGTTCAGAACCCATGGAGACAGGCAAACAGATCTTCAGCTCAATCAAAATTGACTTATTGAAGTATATTGATCTCCTAACCAATTTTTCTGTTCTACAGTTCTTCTCAGATGTGAAAGAGGCTGAAGAGAGAATGAAGAAGATGGAAGATATGATGAAGAAGAAATATGTGTGTGACCGCTCTATCACGGTCACACGCCTAGAGGATCTGCTACAGGATGCAATGGTGGGTGTTAATATGATTGGGATTTTACAACCCAGTAAACACCAAAATGTATTTAGGGCTGGGTAACTATTTATTTGACCATTCAGATTATGTCATTAAATTCGGGATCCCTCCTTGAAACTCTAATTTGATGCTTTCTTAAATTAAATTATGCAATATATACATATACAAAGTTCTCTCTCTGGCCTTTAGGATGAAAAAGAACAGCTAAACGAATTCAAGACACACCTGGAGGGTCTCAACCGGAGAGCCAAGACCATTATCCAGCTGAAGCCGAGAAATACAGCTTACCCTGTCAAAGGCAAATTACCCGTTCAGGCTGTCTGTGACTTCAAACAAATGGAGGTAAACAATCTGTTGCTTGTTTTCATTTGTACATTGGTAATAAAAGAAGTTGAATTAATCCTGCGGGGTGCAACTGAGGTCACGCAAACCCTGTTTTCAACCACATTCAAAACATTCAAAAGGCTAAGCAATTAGCCCCACCCAATAACTTGTCTTGTAATTCATATTAATCACTAAAGAATCCACATTCTTCATTCTTTTGACCCAGATCACGGTACACAAAGGAGACGAGTGTGCCCTTTTAAACAACTCCCAACCGTACAATTGGAAAGTGCGAAACTCCAGTGGAAACGAGGCCACAGTACCATCCATCTGTTTTATCGTTCCTCCCACCAACAAAGAGGCCGTGGACATCAGCTCTGGGTAACACAGTAAAGCCTGATACAAGAGCACAAGTCTAGTCTCATTTGACCTCCCTCCCTTCAGTTGGCAACACATAGAAATTCCACAGACTCCTTTTATCTCTATCTTTGGCTTTTGAGTCGAGATAAGTGGTTTTGTTGTGAGTCATGTCAGCAGATGTTGCAGGGTAAACCAAATCCTTCTGATCAGTGTTTGGCTTTGCCACTTTATCTTTAATTCTGTTTTGAACTTCAGGTTAGATGCGAGTCAGCAGAGGCTGGTGGTCCTTTGGCAAAAGCTGCATGTAGATATGAAGAGCCTGCTGTCCTGGCAGTACCTCATGCGAGATATCCTGCTTATCAACTCCTGGAATTTAATCATGGTAACTAGCGCAGACACCCCTTTTTCTAGTACAAAATACATGAACTAACACACACCAACATAAAAAAAAAAAAGATGATGATGATGATGGAAATTATTACAATAAATAGCCAATGCAAAAATCCATGCCATTTTGTCTTGACAAAAAACATTAAAAAAAAAATCTGTATGAATGATCATGTGCATATGATCTGAAATGTTACATTATAAACATACTCATGAATATTAATTAGGTGACATTCTGTTCTCTCATTTTGTGTAGTTTAAGACTCTGCGAGTCGAGGAGTATCGACTGACCCTGAAGAACCTGGAGGAGCACTATCAGGCCTTCATGCGTGACAGTCAGGATTCTCAGCTCTTCGGTGCTGACGATCGCTTGCAAGCCGAAAACAGTTACAGCAAAGCCTCTCAACACTATGATAACTTGCTACGCTCTGTTGAACAAGGTAGGTGTCAGGTTAAACTAGCAGGTTTGTTCAGATATAAAGAAACCATCCATCACTTTCACTGTTCGTCAAGTGAATGACATTGCACACAGACAAAGCCGTCTTGGCCCTGGGAACAACCCTGTTTTAAGGCGTAGCCCTGAGCACGGCTGCAGATTTTTCTGCATGCTTGATGTAACACAAAGGCATTACGAAATTTCAAGAGCTTTGCTCTTCTGTTGGATTAAGTGTTTTTATGATAGCATGATTTGAAAATTCTAGAAAGAGCCTTTCATCCACCTCCCATTATGACTGCAAGACTTATTTTTCAGAACCTGTTTTCATCCAAACGGAAAGCGCACCGGGTAAAGATAACAGTGTGGATGTTATTGTTTGTGCATTTTGCTTTCATCCCCACTGACTCCAATGTGTTGCTAATGGAGCAGTGCGTGTCGCTGTTTCAAAGCACGTCTTTAATTTTTTACTTGTGTGATATCATTTCCACATCACTAAGATTTTCCTCACTATTTGACATTTTGTTATGCAGTGTGCATATTTAAAAGTGTACAAATGTACTAATTTACTTTAAACCTTGAGACATTTTCTACACAAGCACTTGAATGCAAACACTTCTAACTGTCAGCTTGATTTCATGTGAAAATATATATTACTGTTTAAAATTTTGGAGCAGTTATTCAGAAAGCATGCGTTAAATTGATCAAAATTGATAGTGAAGACATTTATAAAGTAATAAGTTTTTATTAAAAAAAAAAAAAACTTGCAAAAATCTGATTTTAAGCAGCACGTTTGTATTCACCAATGATAATAAGGAATTATTTATTTGGTACCAAAGCAGCATATTAGACTGATTTCTAAAGTATCATGTGAATACATGAATAAATTAAATTTTAAAATGTATTAAATTCAAAAACAGTTATTTTGAATTGTAACAATATTTCACAGTACTACTGTTTTTACTGTATTTTTGCTCAAATAAATGAAGCCTTGGTGAGCATGAGACACTTCTTTCAAAAACATTAACAATTCTGACTGACCCCAAATGTTTGAACAGTAGTGTGCCTATATTATAGAAACCTGTGTGCGGTTTTCGATTCTGAATTGTATTTTAGGATCAGTGTTTGACCTGGTTTAACATAAAGTATTTTAAATATTCAGGGGAACAGGATGAGTCAGTGTGCAAGAGTTACATCACCCAGATCAAGGACCTGAGACTGAGACTGGAAGGCTGTGAGAGTCGCACAGTGAACCGCCTCAGACAGATGATGGACAAGGATCCTATCAAAGCCTGTGCACAGAGAGCCACTGAACAGAAGGTCTGCAGAAATACTGCATTAAATATACATTATGTCTGTTTGAACACGATGCCATTGAATATACTCTTTAGAAATGAAGAGCCTACGCATGTCGACTTCAGTCATTAAAACATTTTCACTGACTGAAATCCTAATATATGTGACCCTGTACCACAAAACCAGCCATAAGGGTCAATTTTTTTAAATTGATTTATACATTTGAAAATCTGGAATGTAAGTTTGTAAAAAAAATCTAAATATTGAGAAAATCGCCTTTAAAGTTGTCCAAATGAAGTTCTTAGCAATGCATATTACTAATCAAGTTTTGATATATTTACGGTAGGAAAATTCCAAAATATGAAACATGATCTTTATTTAATATCCTAATGATTTTTGGCATAAAAGAAAAATCGATCATTTTGACCCATACAATGTATTTTTAACTATTGCTACAAATATACCCTGCTGCTTAAGATTTTGTGGTCCAGGATCACATATATTATTTCATGCCTTAATACTTGTGTATTATTGTCTCATCCTACAGAAAGTCCAAACTGAGTTGGAGGGTATAAAGAAAGACCTGGATAAGATGGTGGAGAAGAGTGAAGAAGTGCTGGCCACATCTCAGCAGTCCAGTTCAGCCCCTGTCCTGCGCTCAGAAATAGACATCACCCAGAAAAAGATGGAGCATGTCTACAGTCTTTCCTCTGTGTATCTTGACAAGTAAGACTTAGCTTACCCTGTCAAGTCTTACCCTGTTCATTTTTTATATATATACACACACAGTACACTTCCAATCAAATGTTGTTGGTCAGTAAGTCACCTTTTTGAATTTTCCATTTTAAATTAACCTGATCCTATATCTTTTGTCCATAAAGGCTGAAGACCATTGACATGGTAATCCGCAGCACACAAGGAGCTGAAGACATTCTCAACAAGTACGAGAACCAACTGCGTGATGTAAACAAAGTTCCTGTTAACGAAAAAGACATCAAGGCTAACCAAGCACAGCTCCAGGTGCATTTTCTCTCACACAAAAACCCATTTATGCATTAAATAATTGTTTATGGTTACCAATATAAATTGAATGACACATGTTTGTGTTATCACCTCCGTTCTTGACTCTAGAAACTGCACTCAGAAGCAGAGGGCAACCAACCCACGTTTGACCGCCTGGAAGAGGAGCTCCAGAGGGCTACTGCGGTGAATGACCGGATGTCTCAGCTGCACAGTGAACGAGACATAGAGCTGGAGCACTACAGGCAACTGGTGGGCAACCTGAAGGACCGCTGGCAGGCTGTGTTCGCTCAGATTGAGCTAAGGCAGCGAGAACTTGACCTTCAAAGCAGGCAGATGCAGGCCTACAGACAGAGCTATGACTGGCTCATCCGCTGGATAGCAGATGCCAAGCAAAGGCAGGACAAGCTTCATGCTGTGCCTATAGGTAGCAGCAAAGCACTTCAAGAGCAGCTGAACCAGGAGAAGGTATCTATCTATCTATCTATCTATCTATCTATATGGCATGCAGGGTTGTAGTTGATCTTTTTATTTACTTCTTGTACAGAAACTGCTTGAGGAGATTGAGAAGAACAAAGACAAGGTGGAAGAGTGCCAGAAGTGTGCTAAGGCATACATTGATGCCATAAAGGTGTGTGTGAATGTTGCTGCATGCATGTTTTGTGATTTATGATTTATGAGTAGCAGTCTGATTGAATGTTCTCATCCAGGACTATGAGCTCCAACTGGTGACGTATAAAGCTCTGGTGGAGCCCATTGCTTCCCCTTTGAAGAAGACCAAAATGGAGTCTGTATCTGATGAAATTATCCAAGAGGTACCTATAATATCTGACATCCATTTGTTTTTGAATCTCATTCTGTTAAATGCATCAATTTACATACTGTATATGTAACTGAGAGTGTTATATTTGGAGTTTTATTTCTTGATTGTATTTGATATTCGACATGCCGAGTAACTTTAAAAACATTTTTCAGTATGTGACTCTGAGAACACGCTACAGTGAGCTGATGACTCTTTCGAGTCAGTATATTAAATTCATTATTGAGACGCAGCGCCGTCTAGAGGATGAGGAGGTAAGTGTCAAAACCCAAAGTCTATTTAGTACTAACTTTAACTTACTAACTTAACCCTATATAGTTCAGTTTATGAATGTATGGACATATGAAATATGGATTTATCATAAGAGACACAGTTATTAAAGAGTGACACACTACTGAAATTTGCAATTGTTGGCCATGTGCTAGAGGTAAAGATTCTGAAAATAAAAAATGTAACAGATCGAGGTGCTCACCTAGGTCTTCAGTAATGTTAATGCTAGTGGTGCAGCACATCCCATTTCTTTCACAATGTATGTCTCTCATTATCTGTTTACTACTGTGGAGGTGTTTTAATATCTCTTCCATTATAGTGAGCTCTCAGTTAGTATAGGTAATCTTTCAGCCTGAAGCAAACTTAAATCATCCAGAAAATAAAAGTTAATGCATGGTGCAAGGTGTACCAGGGATGCCACATTTGTTGCTCTAGTTTAATTTCCTGGTTGGATTCTGTCTGTTGCTTTTGTAAATGGAAACCAGCATTCTTACCCATCATTCCTTTGTGCTCTGATTGTTGATTTTCCCTCTGAGTATGCTTCAGCCTGACTCTCACCCCTTCCTCTGTAGTTGTTTTCTACACTATTTTGGTTTCCATTTTCCTTTCTAACCTTTATTTTCTTGTTTGCTTCTCGAAACTGCTTGCCAGTGCTTTATCATGATGAATGTTTGTCATGTTTGGGCACTAAAGAGGTAAATTGTCCACAAAATGCATGCTCATCCTCTTCCAGTCCCCCTGTTAATTACATTTGCATTATTTAGAAATACATTAAATTAAATATGAAATAATATATGCATTAATATGTATTATTGGATTTGTCAAATTCTACACTGTTGCACATTCATCAGACCTATTTTTCTTCTTTTTTCCTCCTTATGATATCATTCTTTCTTTGCTGCATCACTAAGCTATTTTGTTGTATGCTTAATACCTTACATATACTTTTTAATTTTTTTTCTTTAGTGACCCTCTACAATAACAAAAATGGAAAAAAGCTACATTTCCATATTTGGAATCTTTGATTCAAGAATTCACCTTCTGCAAACCTTTTATATGAACATTTTTAAAATTAAAATAAAACTCAAAATTAAAAGATAGGATTTTAAATATGTAAACACCAAGTTTTTATGTAGTTAAAAGCCATATCTAGTAATAACACCTCATTAGCATGACACCATTCAGCATTCCAGCTGTAGTGTTTCGTCAAGTGATTGTGTCTCATTTTGTGTACCATACATTGTGACTTTATATTATCCTTCATAAATCTTACGTTGTTTTTTATTTAGTATAACTATTTAGCCTAACTACCTGTAACTTTGTCCATTTCCATGTACTTACATGTGTCTGTAATATCTAACTCTTAAATGCTTACCTTTGTCTCTATTTCCCCGGCTATTTACCTCCGCTAATACAGAAAGCTGCGGAAAAACTAAAGGAGGAAGAGAGGAAAAAGCTGGCCGAGATGCAGGCCGAACTAGAAAAGCAAAGGCAGTTAGCTGAATCTCACGCAAAGGCTATTGTTAAAGCAGAACAGGAGGCAAATGAGCTAAAGACAAAGATGAAAGATGAAGTCAGCAAACGACAGGATGTCGCTGTCGATGCTGAGAAGCAGAAGCACAATATCCAGCGAGAGCTTCAGGAGCTCAAAAGCATTTCAGAGCAGGAAATTAAGTCTAAGACTCAACAGGTAGAGGAAGCCCTCCAAAGCCGCACAAGAATTGAAGAAGAAATCCGTATAATCCGTATTCAGCTGGAGACAACGATGAAACAAAAAAACACTGCTGAAACAGAGCTTCAGCAGCTCAGGGATAAAGCAGCAGATGCTGACAAAGTTCGAAAGGCGGCGCAGGATGAGGCCGAGAAGCTTCGGAAACAAGTTGCTGAAGAGACTCAGAAGAAACGCAAGGCAGAAGAGGAGCTCAAACTTAAATCAGAGGCAGAAAAGGAGGCTGCCAAAGAGAAGAAGAAGGCCCTTGAGGATCTCGAGAAGTTCAAGCTCCAAGCTGAGGAAGCTGAGAGACACCTGAAGCAAGCAGAGCTGGAAAAGCAGCGACAGATTCAAGTGGTAGAGGAGGTGGCTAAGAAGACCGCAGCCACCCAGCTTGAGAGTAAACAATTGTTAGTAACGGCAAAACTAGAAGAGTCACTCAAACATGAGCAGGTAATGGTCATTCAATTGCAGGAAGAGGCAGAGCATCTCAAAAAGCAGCAAGCCGAAGCAAATAAGGCGAGAGAGCAGGCAGAGAAGGAGCTAGAGACATGGAGACAGAAGGCTAATGAAGCTCTCCGACTTCGGCTCCAGGCAGAAGAAGAGGCCAATAAGAAAACTGCAGCTCAGGAGGAGGCAGAGAAACAGAAGGAGGAGGCCAAACGGGAGGCAAAGAAGAGAGCAAAAGCTGAGGAGGCTGCCCTTAAACAGAAAGAGACTGCTGAAAAGGAGCTGGAGAATCAAAGGAAGATGGCTGAAGAAACTGCTAAACAGAAGCTTTCAGCAGAGCAAGAGCTTATTCGGTTGAGAGCAGATTTTGAGCATGCTGAACAACAGAGGACTGTCTTGGATGATGAGCTCCAGCGTCTCAAAAATGATGTTAATGCTGCTGTTAAACAGAAGAAAGAGCTGGAGGAAGAACTGATCAAAGTTAGGAAGGAGATGGAAGTTCTGTTGCAGATGAAATTCAAAGCTGAGAAAGAGTCTATGTCAACCACTGAAAAGAGCAAACAACTACTTGAATCTGAGGCCGCCAAGATGAGGGAATTGGCTGAGGAGGCAACTAAACTGAGGTCAGTTGCAGAAGAAGCAAAGAAGCAGAGGCAGATCGCTGAAGAAGAAGCTGCTCACCAGAGAGCAGAGGCTGAGAAGATCCTCAAAGAAAAGTTAGCAGCTATCAATGAAGCGACCCGTCTAAAAGCTGAGGCTGAGATCACTTTGAAAGAGAAGGAGGCCGAAAATGACCGTCTGAAGAGAAAAGCCGAAGACGAGGCCTACCAGAGGAAAGTTCTTGAAGATCAAGCGGCACAGCATAAGCAAGAGATTGAAGAAAAGATTGATCAACTGAAGAAGTCTTCAGACACTGAGCTCGACAGGCAGAAGAAAATCGTAGAAGAAACCTTGAAACAGAGGAAAGTGGTGGAGGAGGAGATCCACATACTCAAACTCAATTTCGAAAAGGCTTCGACTGGCAAACATGACCTTGAACTTGAGCTTAACAAACTGAAGGGTATTGCAGATGAGACACAGAAGAGCAAAGCAAAGGCAGAGGAAGAGGCAGAGAAATTCAGAAAGCTTGCTTTGGAAGAGGAGAAAAAACGGAAACAGGCAGAGGCCAAGGTAAAAGAAATCCAAGCTGCAGAAGAAGAGGCAGCAAGGCAACACAAAGCTGCTCAAGAGGAGGTTGAGCGTCTTATAAAGATAGCAGAAGATGCCAAAAAGCAGAAGGAGCTTGCAGAGAAAGAAGCTGAGAAACAGGTCGTTTTGGTCAAAGAGGCTGCACAAAAGTGCTCTGCTGCTGAACAGAAAGCCCAAGATGTTCTTCTCCAGCAAAATAAAGACAGCATGGCTCAGGATAAACTCAAGGAAGAGTTCGAAAAAGCAAGGAAGCTGGCAAAAGACGCAGAAAAGGCTAAAAGCAAGGCTGAAAAAGAGGCTGCCTTGTTGCAGAAGAAAGCAGAGGAAGCAGAGCGTCAAAAGCAGGCGGCTGAGGCTGAAGCTGCCAAACAGGCAAAAGCCCAGGAAGATGCTGAAAAACTCAGGAAGGAAGCTGAAAAAGAAGCTTCAAAACGGGCTGAGGCAGAAGCTGCTGCTTTGAAACAAAAACAAGAGGCTGATGCTGAAATGGCCAAGTACAAACAGCTTGCAGAAAAGACATTGAAGCAGAAGTCTTCAGTTGAGGAGGAGTTAGTGAAGGTTAAAGTGCAACTTGATGAGACAGACAAGCAGAAATCAATCCTTGATGATGAACTGAAGCGACTTAAACAAGAGGTCAGCGATTCTATGAAGCAGAAGGCTCAAGTAGAGGATGAGCTGTCTAAAGTCAAGATTCAGATGGAGGACTTACTAAAACTGAAACTTAAAATTGAAAAGGAGAACCAAGAGCTTATGAAGAAAGATAAGGACAACACAAAGAAACTTCTTGAGGAAGAGGCTGAGAACATGAAAAAGTTGGCGGAGGATGCAGCACGCCTCAACATTGAGGCTCAGGAAGCTGCAAGATTACGACAAATTGCAGAGTCTGATCTCGCCAAACAGAGAGAACTGGCTGATAAGATGCTGGAAGAGAAAAAGCAGGCCATTCAGGAGGCAAAAAAACTAAAGGCCGAAGCTGAAAAGCTCCAGAAACAGAAAGATCAGGCACAGGTTGAGGCTCAAAAGCTGATGGAGGCCAAAAAGGAGATGCAGCAGCGTCTGGAGCAGGAGGCCGAAGGTTTCCAGAAATCCTTAGAGGCTGAACGCAAGCTGCAATTGGAGATTACCGCAGAGGCTGAGAAACTGAAGATCAAGGTGGCACAGCTGAGTGATGCCCAGTCAAAAGCAGAGGAGGAAGCCAAAAAATTCAAGAAACAAGCAGATGAAATCAAAACCCGCCTGCAAGAGACAGAAAAACAGACTTCAGAAAAACATACTGTTGTTGAGAAATTAGAAGTACAGAGGCTGCAGAGCAAAAAAGAGGCTGATGATCTGCACAAAGCAATTGCAGAGCTTGAGAAAGAAAAGGAAAAACTGAAAAAAGAGGCCGCTGACTTGCAAAAACAATCTAAAGAGGTATTGTGTTATATGTTGTAGTAATGGCCTAGTGTTTTACATATTATCCTTAAACCCCCTGATTAACAATTAACAGTTTCTACAACTCCTGGACCTTTGTTCAAGGAAATTGCATGTTGCCAGTCAAAGTAATAACAAAGCCGGCAATTGTCATGAACAAAGATGTTCTGATCCCTTTTTACATTACAATGTCCATGATACAGTATAAATAATTACTGAATTGTATAAATGCATTTTTTTTAATATACTGTTATGTTGTACAGCCCATATTTGCAAGTTATTGGTATCACTATTTATGTTTTGTTAATATCTGTAACTTGGACATTATGATGTGTTGTAATTGTACTAAAATGTTCATAATTTACTTATTTTTTCAATGAACTAAATGTATTTCAGCTATTATGTTAGATATTAGTGTACTTTTTAATTGACCTCTAGTGCAGTCTGCATTGAAGCTGTTGTTTATATAGTTTACTGTATTAATTTGGTTTCTGGGGTTACAGTGATTTCCACCGAAAAGACAATTACGTAAATACATCGTAAAGGTATAGTTCACCTAAATTTAATAGTTTTCTTACATTCCAAAACTGTATGACTTTCTTCTGTGGAACTCAAAGACATATAGAAGAATGGATCAGTATTTTTTCTCATACATTGAAAGTCAATGGGGTCCAATTTTATTTTGCAACCTGTTTACTGTAACTGTATGGATAAAAACAATTGAAACATTCTACAAAATATTTTTGTATTCTACAGAAGCAAGTAAGTTAGGATTGTGACAAATGGTTGTGTGTAAATGATGACAGATTTTTAATGTAGGTAAACTATATCTTTAATATGTGTGTTTACTTAATTGCCTTTTCATTGGAAATCACTATAACCACAGGACCACATGAACACAACACACTATATAAATATATATAAAAATGTACACTGACGGTGGCAAGTTATGGTGTAATTATATAAGAAAATATATAACTGCATCTCAAAATATAAAATTACCTGTATACTATAGAATTTTGGATTTGGTCTGTGCAGTTATATTTTTCCTTGTACATTGACTTTTGTCATGCATTGAAATAACTATTGTTTTATACCTTTTCATCACAGATGGCCAATGTACAACAAGAACAGTTACAGCAGGAAAAGACTATCCTACAACAAACTTTCTTGGCAGAAAAAGAGACACTGCTGAAAAAAGAGAAAGCTATTGAGGCAGAGAAAAAGAAGCTGGAGAAGCAATTTGAAGATGAAGTGAAGAAGGCTGAAGCACTCAAAGATGAGCAGGAGCGTCAGAAGAAGCAAATGGATGAGGAGAAAAAGAAACTGCAGTCTGCCATGGATGCTGCTATCAAAAAGCAAAAGGATGCTGAGGAAGAGATGCGTTCCAAGCAAAAAGAAATGCAAGAACTTGAAAAGAAAAGAATTGAACAAGAGAAGATTCTGGCAGATGAAAACAAGAACTTGCGAGAAAAACTCCAGCAACTTCAGAGTTCACAGAAGCCATCCCACACCAAGGAGATTGAAATCCAAACTGACAGTGTCCCTGAAGAAGAGTTGGTCCAAATGACCATGGTAGAAACAACAAAGAAGGTCCTAAACGGCTCTACAGATGTGGATGGTGTGAAAAAAGAAGTACCCCTGGCATTTGATGGAATTAGAGAGAAGGTGCCTGCAAGCAGACTTCATGAGATTGGTGTGCTCAGCAAAAAAGAATTCGACAAGCTTAAGAAAGGCAAAACAACTGTGCAAGAGCTTTCTAAGAATGACAAGGTCAAGATGTGCCTAAAAGGTAAAGACTGCATTGGTGGTGTAATAGTTGAACCCAACCAGAAAATGAGTATCTATCAAGCTTTGAAGGAAAAGAAGATTCCACAAAGCACAGCTATGATGCTTCTCGAAGCCCAAGCTGCATCTGGTTACATTATCGACCCCATTAAGAACAGAAGACTCTCTGTCAGCGAAGCTGTGAAGGATACCTTGATTGGACCTGAGTTGCACACCAAGTTGTTATCTGCCGAAAGGGCTGCCACAGGATTCAAAGATCCATTCACTGGAGATACAATCTCACTCTTTGAAGCGATGAAAAAAGGTTTAATCGCAGAGGACCAGGCCACTAAACTTCTTGATTCTCAGTATGCAACTGGTGGGATAATTGATCCTGTCAATAGCCACCGTGTACCTGTCCAAATGGCATGCACACACGGTAAGCTCGATGAAGACCTAAGCAAAATTCTTTCCAGCCCTCCTGCAGATAAAAAAGCATTCATTGACCCCAACACTCAGGATAGCCTCACTTATGGTGAGTTGCTGGCGAGATGCAAACCAGATCCTGAGACAGGCATTCCATTACTACCAATCACAGAACAAGCAGCCCAAATGGAAAGAACATATACCGATGAGGAAACTAAAGATGTGTTTAGTAAGGCTAACTTAACAGTTCCATTTGGAAGATTCCAAGGAAAGACTGTCACCATCTGGGAGGTCATAAACTCTGAGTACTTCACTGAAGATCAGAGAAAGGATCTTATCCGTCAATACAAGACAGGCAAAATTACAGTTGAAAAAATTATTAGAATTGTAATAACGGTAGTAGAGGACAAGGAGAACAAGAAGGAACCTGCATTTGATGGTTTGAGGTCATCAGTGCCAGCTTCTGAACTTCTGGAAGCAAAAGTTATCAATAAAGATTTATTCAACAAATTGCACAATGGACAAGCTACACTTAAAGAGGTGTCTGAGCTTGAACCTGTCAAGAAAGCCTTAAAGGGGACACACAGTATTGCTGGAGTGCAGATTGAGTCAACTTCTGAAAAGATGTCTTTCTACGAAGCCATGAAGAAGGACCTTCTTGGAACAGAGCCTGCACTAAACCTTCTGGAGGCACAAGCTGGAACAGGCTTTATAATTGATCCAGTGAAAAACCAAAAGCTCACAGTTGATGAAGCAGTAAAAAGTGGTGTTGTTGGTCCAGAGCTACATGAGAAACTGTTGTCTGCAGAAAGAGCCATTTGCGGTTACAAAGATCCATATACAGGGAAAACTGTATCCCTGTTTGAGGCAATGCAAAAAGATCTCATTAAGAAAGACCAAGGTGTCCGTCTGCTGGAAGCTCAACTTGCAACTGGAGGAATTATTGACCCGGAGAAAAGTTACCGCATCACTCCAGAAATTGCATATAAACGTGGTTACCTAAATGAGGAGATGAATCAAAACTTAAGCAGTCCATCAGACTCCAATAGAGTATTTATTGAACCCAACACACAAGAAAATGTCACTTATGCTGAACTGCTGAAAAGATGCACCACTGATAAGCAGACTGGTCTCCCATTGTTGCCGCTATCAGAAAAGGCAATCAAGTCAAAGGAAGTGGAACCAGTTTCTGACGCACAAACTAAAGAGGCTTTGAGCCATGCTACGGTTGAGTTGCACAGTGGACTTTTTAAAGGAAGAGTAATCACCATTTGGGAGATTATCAACTCTGAATATTTCACAGAAGAACAAAGGATTGAATTTATTCGGCAGTATAGAACAGGAAAAATCACTATTGAAAAACTGATCAAGATTGTGATCACTACAGTGGATGAAAGAGAAAAGAAGAGACATGACATCTTTGAGGGTTTCAGAGGTCCTGTACCAGCCAGTGCTTTGCTTGAATCTAAAATCATTGACAAAGACACCTATGATAAAATCCATCAAGGTAAAAAGAAACCTGCAGAAGTCAGTGACTCCATCAAACGCTACTTGCAAGGTTCTGATTGTGTTGGTGGAGTATTTTTAGAAAATACCAAGGAAAAACTAAGCATTTACCAAGCAATGAAGCAAAAATTACTGACACCAAACACAGGTCTATCCCTGCTAGAAGCCCAAGCAGCTACTGGCTACATAGTTGATCCCATCAGGAATGAGAAATTTACAGTGGATGATGCTGTTAAGGCTGGCATTGTCGGTCCAGAGCTTCATGAAAAACTGCTATCCGCAGAGAAAGCTGTTACTGGTTACAAAGATCCATACACTGGTAATAAGATCTCTCTTCTTCAAGCAATGCAAAAACAGCTTGTTCTGAGAGAACATGCTATACCTCTTCTAGAGGCTCAGGAGGCTACTGGAGGAATAATTGATCCAGTAAATAGCCATCGACTTCCCAGTGATATAGCCATTCAACGTGGCTACTTCAGCAAGCAATTAGCCAAATCTTTTAAAGACCCCACAGATGACATCAAAGGCTTCACTGACCCTAACAAAGATGAGAATGTCACCTACAAACAACTGAAAGAGAGGTGCATGACCGATCCAGAGTTTGGAATTGTCCTCTTGCCACTTTCGAAAGCCCAGACTCCAGAGAAAGCTGAGAAATCCTATGTTTACACTGAGGAGCAAACACAAATGGACTTAGCTAACACTCAAATTGACATAACACATGAGAGTTTTGCAGGGAAACAAGTGACATTATGGGAAGTCATGAAATCAGATTTGCTTCCAGAAGAAGAAAAACAAAGGCTTCTTGAACAGTACCGCTCAGGCAAGATCACAAAAGAGAGAATGGTCATTATTATAATTGAAATTATTGAACAAAGAGAAATCATCAAGACTGAGCAAAGCATGTCATGTGATGTCATCAGACGCCGGGTCACCATTGAAGAACTTTACAGAGCTCGCATTATTGACCTCGAAACTTACAACCTTCTCAAACAAGGCAAGAAAACAATCCGCGAGGTTATGGAGATGCCAAGTGTGAAGCAGTATCTGTTTGGAACAGGCAGCATTGCTGGAATACTCTCAGATAACTATGCCAAGGTTAGCATCTACCAAGCCATGAAGAGAGGTCTCATAAAACCAGACATTGGCATAGATCTGTTAGAGGCACAAGCAGCAACAGGATTCATCACTGACCCTGTGAAAGATGAATTGTTGACAGTTGATGAGGCCGTCCGGAAGGGTCTTGTTGGCCCGGAGATCCATGACAAACTCTTGTCTGCTGAAAGAGCAGTCACAGGTTACAAGGATCCCTACAGCGGTAAAGTCATTTCTTTATTCCAAGCCATGAAAAAGGACCTCGTTCCTGAGGATTATGCCTTGAAGCTTTTAGAAGCCCAGACAGCAACCGGTGGCCTTATGGATCCAGAGTACTACTTCCGCCTCCCAATTGATGTCGCCATGCAACGTGGTTACATGAACAAAGAAACCAGTGACAGGATATCTGATCCAAGCGGAGATGTCAAACATTTTACGGATCCTACAACAGATGAAAAGCTGCCTTATGCACTGCTTCTTAAAAGATGCAAAGTTGATAAGGAGAGTGGCTTACGATTGTTGTCTCTGGCAGACAAGAGACTTCTGTTTAAGGGTCTTAGAAAGCAGATCACCCCAGAAGAGTTGTTGCGCTCTCAAATTATTGATCAGAAAACCTACACGGCTCTCATGGAAGGTACGATTTCTGTGGAGGACCTCAGTAAAGACCTGAAGAAATATCTTGAAGGCATCAGCTCTATTGCAGGTGTGTATGTAGAGGCTACCAAAGATCGACTGTCAGTCTACCAAGCCATGAAGAAAAACATGATCAGACCAGGCACTGCCTTTGAACTTCTGGAGGCTCAGGCAGCTACTGGGTATGTAATTGATCCAATCAAAAATCTCAAAATGAATGTCAGTGAAGCTGTAAAAATGGGAGTCGTGGGACCAGAATTTAAAGATAAGCTCCTCTCTGCTGAACGAGCTGTGACCGGCTACAAAGATCCTTACTCTGGCAAGGTGATCTCGCTGTTCCAGGCTATGAAGAAAGGTCTTATTCTGAAAGACCATGGCATCCGTTTGCTTGAGGCTCAAATAGCCACCGGTGGAATCATTGATCCTGAAGAGAGTCATCGACTACCTGTTGAAATGGCCTACAAACGGGGTCTCTTTGATGAAGAGATGAATGGTATTCTCACTGATCCCTCTGATGACACCAAGGGGTTCTTTGATCCAAACACAGAGGAGAATTTGACCTATCTCCAGCTCATGGAGCGCTGCATAACAGACCCTGAAACTGGACTTTCTCTTTTACTGCTGAAGGAAAAGAAACGGGAAAGAAAGACATCTTCTAAGTCCTCAGTCCGCAAACGCAGAGTTGTCATCGTAGATCCAGAAACGGGAAAAGAAATGTCTGTGTATGAGGCCTACCGCAAAGGACTCATTGACCATCAAACATACATTGAGCTTGCAGAGCAAGAGTGTGAATGGGAAGAAATTACCACCTCATCATCAGATGGCGTTGTCAAGTCTATGATCATTGACAGACGGTCTGGACGGCAATATGACATTGATGATGCAATCTCCAAAGGACTCATAGACCAGTCTGCTTTGGACCAATACCGTGCCGGTACCCTTTCCATCACTGAATTTGCAGACATGCTCTCCGGTAATATGAGTGGGTTCAGATCTCGATCATCTTCCTTTGGATCCAGCTCATCCTATCCCATGAGTCCAGTTCCTTCCATAAAGACGCCGGCTACAACCTGGACTGATCCAACCGAGGAAACTGGACCAGTAGCTGGAATCTTAGATACAGATACTCTGGAAAAGGTGTCCGTTACAGAGGCTATGCGTCGGAATCTAGTTGACAACATCACTGGTCAAAGACTACTAGAAGCACAAGCATGCACGGGAGGAATTATTGACCCAAACACTGGAGAGAAATTCTCTGTTGCTGATGCAATGAACAAAGGCCTGGTGGACAAGATCATGGTTGATCGTATCAACCTAGCTCAGAAAGCTTTTCAGGGATTTGAAGATCCAAGAACCAAAACCAAAATGTCTGCCGCTCAAGCCTTAAAGAAGGGTTGGCTCTACTATGAAGCTGGCCAACGGTTCCTTGAGGTCCAGTACCTAACAGGTGGTTTAATTGAACCGGAGGTTTCAGGAAGAGTATCACTGGATGACGCTGTCAAGAAGGGCACTCTAGATGCACGCACAGCCCAGAAACTGAGAGATGTCAGTGGATATTCAAAATACCTCACCTGCCCCAAAACAAAACTCAAGATCTCATACAAGGACGCCATGGACAGAAGCATGATCGAGGAAGGATCTGGTCTGAGGTTGCTAGAGGCATCTTCTCAGTCAAGCAAAGGCCTTTACAGCCCATACAGCATCAGTGGCTCTGGATCAACTTCAGGGTCTAGGTCTGGATCCAGAACTGGCTCAAGATCAGGCTCTAGAAGGGGAAGTTTCGATGCTACAGGCTCAGGTTTCTCCATGGGTTTTTCCTCATCTTACAGCCCCACTAGCTATGGCCGCCGTTATGATTCAGGGGCACATGGTGGACTTCAGATGGATGAGCTAAAGCAAGCCCTTTTAGCTTTAGCATCAGGCAGGAACTGTTGCTATGATGAAAAGAGAATATTCACAACATCACAAACTCAGCTTTCTTTGGTTGCTTAATTTATGTACACAAAAGGACATTTATCCTGCTCTGCATGATGGGCTTTTTTAATGATGGGAATAATAATGCTATACAAGACTGGCTTTAATATTTTATTTCATTTTTATATATTTAGTTAAATATACAGATGTTTTTTTTTCTTTCACTTTACTTTTCATTTTGACATGACAGCATACAATTATGTCATAAACCGTTCTGCACAACAGGCAGAATCATTTTCATATTTTTTTATATTCAATCTTTTCAATTATTAGCAGTGTTGAATTCATATAGCCTCTCTTTTTGTATTATCTTATGTTTTTGCCATGTACCATGTAAACTGGCACATGAATAATATTGAAGTTTCAAGAATGTTTAGTTTTCTTGAAGAGGATATGGTAATGCTTCAAATGAGATGTAAAAGATATTTGTTATATATTTTTGTGTTTATGTAAAGATCCCTAGGGTATCTGTACACATTTGGTTGTATTTTAACACAGAATGTTATAAGCCAGCCTGGTTAAAAAAGGGGGGAGCTGTTACTATCTGCAGAGCGGAATAAAGTCCAATTGGACATTTATTATTGAGAGCATGCCAATAAAACTTTACACAGCTTGGCAGCACTGCCACGGACACTGTTCTTTAGAAATTCATTCGCTTTTCATTACTGGAAACTAGAAAACAAACTTTGAACTATGCAGTCTTACTAGATAAAGCGAAATTGATTCAGCAATCCTGCAGTCATCTGAAAAACTACATCTTTGCCACAAATTACTTTAAAAGTGACAATGAAACTTCACTGAAAGGCAAAAGTGGCCCACATCCTAATCTTAATTTGCCTCTGGTTCCTCGTCTGATTCAAAGGGGACCTCACTTGCGCCTTAACCTTGTGTGTCGTCTACATAAATTTTCTTGTAAATGTAATGTGCACCCTCATAAGGGTAAAAGCCTAAACACAATAATTATGTCTCATCGCAGATTATATACTATGTAACAATGTGAGGTTTATTGTTGCATCAAAGTAGCCGTTATTATTTGGGACGCACCCTTCTGTCTTACAATGTCAGTTTAAATATTAACTAACCTGTCCAATAATGCCAATTCAAAAACTCATGCACTGTGCAGTTATCAAATGAAAGCCTCTTGATATCATAAATAATAGATCTTGTTTTTTATCAGCAGGCATCTCTTTCTGTCTGCTACAGAATATGATTATATCTTGAATATGCCCAGACTACCTCTTTAAATTCAAGTCCCCATTTGTTATGATAATTTGCTTTGTTTTAAATCACTAAACGGCTCCCTATCCTTCACTGCCACTTGAGCTCCACCTGTGTGTTTAGAATATAATGGTTTGCTCCTCTCAAAAGAATCACAGTCATTGTGATCTTTCAACCAACAGACATGTTCCACTACCTTTATTTGTGCTCCATTTTCAGCTTTGCTTATGAATTGTTAGATTTATTGGGTTGAGTAGAATTAAAAACGCTAAAGGTCTATAGAGGAAATCAGACTCATCAGTCAACTGATATTCACCCTTAATGGTCAATTTGAACACTAAATCAGAAGTGTTTTAGTGTAGTACTAGAAACACTGGTGTGTAAATCACAGTACGTTCACTTTGTATATCAGTTGCGATACAGTCTAATGATAACTTTTGTGTTGGTGTTTTAATGTCGGCCTACTGACAAGCATTACAAGTAATTTAACATTGATGAATGTAGATGTTTACAAAAACAAGGTCTCTGTAATTTAACAAATAATGCCATATCTAAAACTGTAGTCATACAATTAGAATCTTGGACTGAATTTCAAAGGCACAAAAAGAAAATATGCTTTAGTCTCTTCAATCCAATGATGTTTTTTCACTGTACTGTAAATCATGATATTTCAATTTTAGTTCTATTTTCCTATTTTATGCTTTTTATGTTCTACTAACATGATTAAAATGATGCAATACGAGCAGTTATACTCAGCAAAACCTTTTTTAAAGTAAGCTTTTTGGCACTTAAAAGGTATATTTGAAACTGTTCTGATATTGAATGCATGTTCTGAGTATGATATTCACGAGATGAAATGTTAATATCCTGTTGTAAATAAACATTAAATATATGCTGTAAAGTGTCAGTTTACCCTTTTGTCAACTGCTTGCTAATTATTCACATCCTTATGAAAAAACAAAGAAGTATTACTGAAACAGGAAAAATATACCAGAGAATGGCATTAATGTCAACACTCTGCATGTAAAACCAAATAAAGTAGCATTAAATTTGGATATACCTTGCATACATCAGGGTTTAAATAAGTCTATATGGGCCATTCTACAGAACTGGTGTAAACTGCTGTCCCATAACAAAAAAACATTAAAACACATAAAAGCAGTTAAGCATTCAAATCTTAGATGTTTACTAATATCCTTTTATTATCTATTGAAACCCACAATAATATTTAAAATATCAGTAAGCCTAATATATATTACTTTCAGTTGGGAGGTGGCTATCCCAAACCCTAATTTTTCATGTCACTACCAAAACATGTTTTAAATCCGTTAAGTGTTTGTCATGCCTTGTGACAGGTTTTGTGCTGGATTGGTTACATGTTAGAAACCCCCTCAAGCTATTCACACACTCACTGGACTTCATCACAAGACTGATGAAGAAAATGCTAGAAAGAGTATGCATGTTTGGGTTGCATTGCATAAATCAATATATTTTTCATATTCCATCTGTATTTCTTATGACCCAAATTTTGCAGCCTTCTGATTTCGAAATCAGAGATTCATGTGGTAGCACTGAGGAGGTGTTTCACAACATGATTGACAGCTGCTTGAAAAGAAAGTCTGCAGGGGAAAAAAAACCATCAGATTTGCATATAAATCTCAAGAAAACAACATACCTGACAGAGCCAAAATAAACTCAAAATGAATTACCTTGCCATCAAATTGTAATTACATGCTTGCATTATGTATTGTTTACACGTTGGGTGTGTGTTTTAATTATTTAATAATGCCTGTGTTGGGTGTGCATTTGATTATTTAACCTTTAAAGACCTAGAACATTTTCGGGGCACCTGACACACCTGCACTTTTCTTTGTTTTTTCAGACCTATTCTAGCAGTCAGGATCAAATGCTATATATCATTGTAAACAGGAGAACTTGAAGTTTCAGTCTAGCTAATTTAAAGTCCCAATTTTCCTTTTGTCTTCTTTAAGAATTAATGAATTTCCAAAATTTTAAGAAAATCTCAAGCAACAATTGGAGGTTTTTTACTGTGTACTCAAACAGAAACTCAAGAAGTTTGGATTTTTTTCTTTAGAAAGTTGTATTTGGGTGTTTTACACTTCAAAATAAAATTTTATCTATAAGTTATACCCATTTATTACAATATTGTTATAGGCGCTTTTCTTGACAATATAGATGTATTCAAAGATGTTTAGGAAGTAAAGTAAATGGAAACAGTATTATGTAATAACAAAACACAGTAAAAAAATAAAAATAAAATAAAAGGTGATTTTTTTTTTTTTTTCAGAGAAATATATTTTCAGAGTATGAACTACAAACGCAAACAGTGCAGCAAGTAGTGAAAACAATCCGTGTATCATTCGTCCATTCGTTTTTTGATTTAATATTTAAAGAAGAAACATGAGAAAACGGCTACTTTTTCGTTTGCAATAGATGCAATACAGCTTGATTTTTCGTTTTTCGTTTAGGGGTGGAAAAATGAATAAACAGCTTGAATATTCGATTTCTACACGTGGGCGGAACGAAACGCCCCTTTCTGCTGATTGTTCGGCCGAAGATCAAACCATACCCCAGTCAGTTCTTCCACAGTTTCGCGCAAAATAATAGTCCTCCGCTGCTGCAGTTGAACGGATAATTAACGCGTTTATTGCAACTACTTTTAATCTTTTTCCTCATCAAACAACCACACTAACGATGGATCAACACAACTCGTACAGGGGCAGAGCCTAGACAGGGCTTGCTTCCGTGTAGACATAAATTTACTTAGGCTTTGCATTAGTTGGCAGGGATGGTACATTAAAAAAAGGGAAAGTCATAATTTTCTGCAAGCAGGACATTTATTTATTTATTTAGTTTCAATAAATAAATACATAAATAAATAAATAGATCGATAAACAAATAAATAAATAAATCAGATAATAAAAATTAAGGTAAGACTAACCTTATAGTTCATACTGTTCCAATAAGTTGCAATGGGTTAAATAAAGTCTAAGCAGATAAAGGCGCCCTGCAAGTGCAGACCAGTAGTGAAGTGTAATACACAGCAGTCATTAAAAAAATGAGAAATTGTTTGATGAGAAAAAGATTAAATGTAGTTGCAATAAACGCGTTAATTATCCGTTCAACTGCAGTGGCGGAGGAGGACTATTATTCTGCGCGAAGCTGCGGAAGAACTGACTGGGGCACGGTTTGGCTGTATAATTAGCAGAAAGGGGCCTTTCGTCCCGCCTACGTGTAGAAATCAAATATTTAAGCTGTTTATTCATTTTACCACCCCTGAACGAAAAAACGAAAAATCAAGATGAATTTTTGTTTTTCGTTTTTCTGTAAAGAACCGTTTTCTCATGTTTCTTCTTTCAATATTAAATAAAAAAACGAATGGACGAATGATACACGGATTGAAAACGACTGCACAAATGGTCTTGTGCAACAAATATACAAACTACACACAAAATGAGAGAAAAATATACAGAGTGCAACAGAAAAAAAAAACTGTGCAAATGATCTTTATAAACTATATAAGTAGAATTACCATAATATAACAGACAAATGGATCGATCCGCAGGTTGTATTCCAGGTTTTACCGGATTCCAGTGCGTTATCCCATATAAACCGCTGTTTCATCCTTGTTTTTGTTTTGTTTTGTGTCAAAGTGCTCTGTCGTGTGTTTTTCTGTGCTTTTTCAGAGAGTGCTCTCATGCAAATGTGTTATTTTGTGTGTGTTTCATGCACGCACGACGAACTTTACTTTCACTTTGAGTTTGTTCAAATTTCCAAAGGAACATGCTAATTGGTGGTTCAAAAGTCCAAAAACTATGTTTATTGGTTGAATAGATGACAGTTTGAACCAATCTGGGCACGGGGGTGGGGCTAAGCATCAACAGTCGTTCCTGCTTGGTTGAGAGGGACGAAATGCATTGGTTTCTTCTGACGTATCAATGCGATCAAAATGTGATGACGTACTATAGTAAAAAACGGAGAATCTCAGCTTTGTGGTACTTTTTAAAGCATTCAGATTGGATGAGCGGTTCAAAAGTTAATAAATATTTAAGAACAATAGTTATTTTTAGCCGCGGGCGGCTGTCTCGATGTAATTCAATAGTCATTATTTCTGAGCTTTTTAGCTAATCTCCACCCGTACGCTACCAAAACTCCCTTCTCATTGTCAAGTTTGTTTGCATAACAAAGTCAAAGTCTGCAACTAACAGGTTTGGTTGCATTAAAATCACAATGTAAAATCATATGTGACCCAGGACCACAAAACCAGTCTCAAGTCGCTGGGGTATGTTTGTAGCAATAGCCAAAAATACATTGTATGGGTCAAAATTATTGATTTTTGTTTTATGCCAAAAATCATTAGAATATTAAAGTGGTCATCAGATGCAAAGTTCACTTTTTCATGTTGTTTGAACATTAGTCAAGTCAAGTCAAGTCGAGCTTTATTGTCATTCTGCTACATGTGTGGGTATATAGTAGAACGAGATGTCGTGTCTCACAGGACCACGGTGCTACATACTAGTTAAGCAATATAAACATACAACAGTACACGAATAAGAGAAGCGATTACAGACTTACACAATGGTTAACCATTTGACTATACATACTATAAATACTATAATAAATAGTGGATTACACATACAAAACTTTCAGACAACAAAAACTTTACATAAGTACTGTACATGACGTTTTACAAAAGAGACATATGTACATGAAATTGTGCAAAAGAGATATTTTGTGCATTAAATTGTGCAGAAGAGAGATTTTGAGGGAAGCGGCGCATAGTGCAATGCACAAATAAACATATATAATCCGATTGAGTCTTTGTAGCAGCAAGTGTTTATAGAAAGTGTCTAATGTACATAAGTGTGTTGCTACAAGTGGTTTGTATAGCCCACTCATCTGTGTGTAACACACTCAGACTTGCGCTTTGAAAGGTTGTCAGCAGTTTTAGAGAGTTGGGGGGAGGAGGCGGCTGAGGTTTTCATGGTTTCAGAGGGGGGCAGGGAGATTGGAGTTAAGGACTCTCACAGCCTGGGGGAAGAAGCTGTTGAGGAATCTGACAGAGCGAGCTTTGATGCTCCGGTACCTTCTACCTGATGGCAGGAGCTGGAAGAGATTGTGGGAGGGGATATTAATGTGTGTTGGCAGTGTATGTACAAATCTACCCTATAATGATAAAAATCCATGTGGTGGTTTTTAATTAATCTGTAAAAATAATATCCCCTTTTTCAAATGGAGCCATTCTCAAATGCCTGTCGGTGTGGCGTCACACCGACAGAGGCCGCTCCCATGATAGTTGATTGACATGAGCATCTTACCTCAGACCCGCTCTACATCAGCTGTAACAGTCCGACCTCCAATGTTTCGATGCCGGAGCAGGGATGTAAGTTAGACAAGAATATCTCTGATTGAGCGATTGAGGTGTTGTGTTGCTGGATGTAATAATAAACATAGTGATTGTCATTTACTCCTGACATCTGAGCCGCTGAAGATGCAGTGGATTACATTTGTTTGTGAAGGGAATGTACCTCCCAGTCTACATAAAAGCGTCTATGTTCGCGCAAATCATTCGTGATCCAGCTGATCAAGTGAGTATAAGGGGTTTATTATGAATCTCTGTAATCACCTTTCCTAATAATGTGCTAGTTAGCAAGTTTAGCGGCTAAATGTGGCTAAAGTAAACAGGCTTGTCACTCCACAGAGAGTATAGAGGGGCGGGATGAGCAGAGCTCACTTGCATTTAAAGGAACAATCCATCAGAATGGGATGATTTTTGCAGAGCTAATTTTGACAAGATAAAAAGGGTGTCGTTTTACACAACCATTGAGAATTTTTAACGAAAGTATATTATAGACTTTTCATTAAGACCCTTAAATAATCATATCAACTTGTGGAAAATGGGCATCCAATGAGATCATGTTCCATGAAGAAATTTTGCAAAATTCCTGCTGTAAATATATCAAAACTTAATTTTTGATTAGTAATATGCATTGTTAAGAACTTTATTTGGACAACTTTAAAGGTGATTTTCTCAATATTTTGATGTTTTTGTACCCTCAGATTCCAGATTTTCAAATAGTTGTATCTTGGCCAAATATTGTCCTATCATAGCAAACCCCACATCAATGGAAAGCTTGTATAAATCTCAATTTGGAAAAATTGAGTCTTATGACTGGTTTTGGGTCACATATACAACTTAATCACAACAAACTATTAGCAATTATTGGCACACCCCAAACAGCTCCCATCCTTGTCTTTATCCTTACTAAAACTGAATTGTGTAGTTTTTTCTGAAACAGATAATATCTTGAATGCTACTTTGAAATGAGCTAAAGCATGTGAATGCATGAACGCCACACCCAGATGTTCAAGAAGATATCATTTCAAGGGAATTTATCCTCCCATTAATGCTGTAACAGCATTTATACCTCTAGAAGCTTTTCCGGATATAGTAATTTGTGTCCGGTGAGGTCATGCACTGGTGCTGGTAGATGAGGTTTGGTTTGCAGCCATAGCTCTGTAAATTATACCATATTGTCATGCTGGAAAAGAAAAGGCCTCATCCTGTTAAAAAAAATGTTTGGTGATGCTGTTTCCTCAGTAGCAGAATCATAATAATAATTATCCCACAGTGTTTGTATTGCCTGTCCTCCCCTAAAGAATTTGGAATCATTTACCAAAATGTTTTTCGCTTACTAATATGAATCACATAATGTTAGGTGTTCTTATATGTTTCTTCCTGCTATTCAGGACATTCTTGTGTCAAGACAAAAACAATGAGAACAAATTGTGATGCAATGGCAGTTAGTAGAAACCGTGAGTAAGACTACTAGGGAAACTGCTATTTGAATTAACTAAACCAAATTATCTTTAACAGAAATAACTGTAAGACTGTACGGTCATGCCCACATTAGACTTAATAAATAAGCACTGTTATGCCTTTAGTGAAATATTTTAAAAGCTCACAGCTGAAAGAGGCAAACAGAAACATACTATTGTGTCATTGTTTTTCACGCTATAAAACCCAGAGTAGCACAAGATAGCATAATAATTATGTGTCGGCAGGAGTGCCTCTTTTGTTTTGTTTTGGAAAGTTTCCTTGACAGTTTTTATGTGTTTCTGGGTGGGCAGGTATTTGGGTGTGATTGTAGAAAATCTGCACCATATTGCTGCAAAATATGATACAGAATTATCCTGTGTGTGTGTGTGTGTGTGTGTGTGTGTGTGTGTGTGTGTGTGTTTTAATTGTTAAATGCTCATATTTGCATTGCAGTGAATATCTGTTGTTTTCTGAATGCACAGGCACAAGAGTATTAAAATAACATTTATCTAGTAATAAAAATAACAATATAAAACAAATATTTACATTCCAGCAAGTCTTTCTTGACAAAAAAATGTAAAGTGCTAAAGCAATGTTCATAGCAACATGAAAACAAAAGAAAAATGCATATACATCACTATATTTATATAAACATTAATGGTACTACTAATGCAGATGTGTTAGTTTGTGGAATTTATAAATATGATGAGGTACTAAAGAGGAAGTAGGTCCTTCCAGCAAGTAATATTCTAAATTTGTCATTTTCATGTAGTGACTGAAACTCATGAATAACCTGCTGTATTTGACTGTACAGTGAGTCTCTTAAAAGATTAGTTCACTTCCAGAAAAAAAAAAAAAAAATCCTGATAATTTACTCACCCCTATGTCATACAAAATGTTCATATCTTTCTTTCTTCAGCTGAAAAGAAATTGAGGTTTTTGAGAAAAGCATTCCAGGATTTTTTCTCTATATAGTGGACTTCAGTGGGGATCAGTGTGTTGAAATGCAGCTTCATATATATATATATATATATATATATATATATATATATATATACTTTTTAACCACAAATGCTTGGCTTGCACTAGTTCTGCAATGTGCATTGCATAATTATATTGAAAAAGTCATGTGAGGTTAGTTTTTTGTCTGTGTACTTTGGTTCAGAAAGGTAGGGTAGGGTGAAAAACATCTAATTTTCCCCTCCAACATTTTTTTTAATCTTTTGTAAAGGGAGTATGACTTTCTTTGCACATTTGCTTTGTAAACACTGGGTCGGTACTCACGCCTACATCACACGTGCGTGATTACATAATGCGTGAGGCAGTGTTTGGAAAAGTTACTTTTAAAAGTAATAAGTTACAATAATAAGTTACAATATTACTTACTTTTAATAAGTTACAATATTACATTACTCCCTGAAAAAGTAAATAATTACGTTACTTACTTTTTATGGAAAGTAATGTTACATTACTTTTGCGTTACTTTTTAAATCTGGGCAGGGCTTGCTTCTTTGTTTTTATTTAAAAAAGTTCTATATTTGGCAAATGTTCAAACCAAAAGCCTCAGGTTGAAGGAAAAGTAAATTCACATCTGTAAAATGCAGAAGAATAAAGTTCAACACTCTTCAGCAATAAAAATGTTAGTTTATCTGGAGTAATTTTTTTCTTATTAGTATGGTTGAATTGGATCATCGAAGGTCAGCAGCAAAGACACTGGTTAATAAAATGGGAAAATGGGATCAAATACATGAAGGATATTTGTTTTATTCAATATATTCATATAAAAGTTGTTACATTACTAGTTACTTGAAAAAAGTAATCTGATTACGTAACACGTCTCACGTTACTTGTAATACATTACTCCCAACACTGGTGTGAGGTTGAGCTAGTGCAAGACGAGCATTTCTTTTGACTGAAGCAGACAGACATGAACATTTTGGATGGCATTGGGGTAAGTAAATAATCTGGAAATTTTTATTCTGGAAGTGAACTAATCCTTTAAGGATGTGTATTTGTCACAGTGGAAGAGGAAGTGTGGTGATCACCAGGTCTGTACTTAGCAAATGTCTGTTTTTTTTCCTGACTGAGACAAGATAGTTAGCCAGACTGTACTCTCTATTTAGTCCCACGTAACATTGGAGATGACACTGATATTTGGTTTGTTCTTTCCAATGCTGTATTTGTGTCTCCTTCTCCTCAGTCATAATTTTTTTTTAATTCTTCCAGATTTTTTAGGGTCAGTTATATTAAACACTTTATTAGTCAGTTCTGACACCATTACACAAAGACGACTTGCTGAAGCACTTAGTGCTTAAAACGAAGATAATTTTCAGAACTAGAGTTTAAAGTGAATCAGAACTTTTTTTCAATAATTCGATTTAAGGGAAGTCTAGTTCGCCCTACATGCGTTGCTAGGTGTTTCTGTAGACATGAAGGTACTTTGACAGAACTCTACATGTAAACCTTTTCAAGGATGTCTGTGCCAGTCCTTATGGCTTTATTACTCATTGGGCCCACTTCCATATGAGGTAATAGGCAGTATGACACAATCAAAAATCTTTGTCCAAATTCTGATGGCATTGTTTATTTTGAATAATTCCGTTCCTATGGTGCGCAGTGCCCTACTGGCTTTTATAAGTAATGTTTTAAATGGAAAATTGCATTTTTCAGAGGGTGTTAAACCAGACCAAGATAATTATATTGTAAAGTTTGTAGAGGTGTGGTGCTGTTCACAGTAAATATATGTTTATGTTATAGATTTAGTTTTTTTTTTCTCTGAAATATATTTTTTGGATGTTGACTTCAAGGGTCTGATCATGACTGTATTTACATTACCAGTCAAAAGATTTTTAATGTGTTTTAAAGAAGTCTCTTCTGCTCACCAAGCCTGCATTTATTTGATCCAAAACACAGCAAAAACAAAATATTCTTACTATTTAAAATAACTGTTTTCTATTTGAATATATTTTAAAATGTAATTTATTCCCATGATTTCAAAGCTGAATTTTTAGCATCATTACTCCAGTCACATGATCCTTCACAAATCATTCTAATATTCTGATTTGCTGCTCAAAAAAAAAAAAAAAAAAAAACGTAATCAAAAACATTTATTATAATTATTATTATTATAATTATTATTATTATTATGTTGAAAACAGCTGAGTAGAATTTTTTCAGCTTTCTTTGATGAATAGAAAATTCAGAAGAATAGCATTTATCTGAAATAGAAATATTTTGTAACATTATAAATGCCTTCACTTTTGATCAAATTAAAGCATCTTTGCTAAATAAAAGTATTAATTTCTATAATTTCTAAATACTGACTCCAAGCTTTTGAATGGTATAGTATATAATTTTACAAAAGCTTGAACAGCAAATCAGCACATTAGAATGATTTCTGAAGGATCATGTGACTGTTCTGAAGACGCTGAGTAATGACGCTGAAAATTTAGCTTTGATCACAGGAAAATTTACATTTTAAAAAATCTTTAAATAGAAAATAGCTATTTTAAATAGTAAGAGTATTTCAGAATTTGACTGTTTTTGCTGTACTTTGGATCAAATAAATGCAGGCTTGGTAACATTAAACATCTTACTGTTCAAAAACGTTTGACTGGTACTGTAGGTAAAATTTTTGAATTATTAGAATTATTAAGTCATCTGTATGCAATAAATATTTGACTTCTGTGTCAAATAGTTGTAGTCCTGGACTATTTGATTGGCCCAGTAGATCTGCGAATTTACTGATATTTGAAATAAAGTCAGGCTCGCTGTTGAGAAAAATATTCTGTTCTGTGCTCATTTTACTGCACATTTATTGTGGTTATACATGTTTATAATGAAGTCATATATTTTACCCCCATGCCACTTTAAATGATTTTTATAGAAGTCTATTATGCCAAAAGCCTTCTAAAAATCTATGAAGCATGCAAATATTTTCCATCTTTCTTTTGGTGTACATGTTTGTTTATTAATGTGTGTAGTGTGTGAATATCGTCATTGGTTTGATGTTTAGGGAGGAAGCCAATTTGAGATTTGCTGATAACATTGTGCTGCTTCAAGAAAGATCAGAGAGTCGATTATAGAACAAACTTTTCCCAAATTACTGGTTACACAGATTCCTCTGAAATGATTAGGATCTGTTTAGTTTCCACAGTTAAGGATAAAAGAGATTAGCACTGTGTTCCAAACCCCAGGAAAAAAACACCTCAAAGCACAATTGTATTTGCAGAATTACATTTTTCCCACATCACTAATAGAAAGTTCATGAACTGATGATGAGGGTGGCTGCTGTTCCAACACTACCTGGGCGTAGCTCGGAGTCTGCTGGGGCGGCCCAGGTGAATGGTGCTGGGGTGGGGTTCAGGAAGAGAGAGGTAAATAAATTTGACTTATTTACTTAGAGAGAGAGAGGTTAAATATTTCACCCAACCCCAAAACAAAGATATATCAGTGGTAGATTATCACTCTACTATCACTTTATTGAAGCAAGAGTCACAAGCCTTCTTTTGTTACTATTCATAATAAATTGCAGCCTCAGACACCTTACTGGATAAATTATTTTAGATCCACTGGAGTCCCTGATATGCAAATCTCTCTAGTGCTAAGGTTAATAATTCACCTCCATGGCTGATGCACAGTGATATATACAGTAGCTGGTTAACCAGTGTTTTTGTTATAGCTTTTATTATATAGTAAATAAAGCAGCTGGATCTAAGCTTGGAACTATGTCTTAAGTTATTTGGATTACTCTCATTTATTTGCACATTCAGAAAACACTTTCACTGCAATACAAATATGTTTCTAAAGGCTTTGGTAATAAGTAAACTTAAAATAGTTTTTTTTTTTTAAATGTTCAAAATCATGTTTTTTTATTATGTTATCATGTTTTTATGTTTTATTGTGCTAGTTAGCTGTATTTTTTTAAAGGTATTTTTACTTATTTCAAAATAACCCAACTGCAGTTTGATTGAGAATAACTGGAATGCACAATGAAAAAACATGTTTTTTAAAAAATGTTAAAAACAGAGTTATCTGTTTTTGCAGCCTTAATAATAATAAAAACATCCGTTTTCATTTTTTTTTTTTTTTTTACCAACTATCTTTTCTGTGTTCAGGAGTTTTCTAGATATCACTGAAACTCTTTTAGATATGTAGCAACCAGTATCCAAAACAATTATAGGCCTGATTATTAAAAATTATGATTATGGCCTGGCTCACCTTAGAAGTTTTAATCTCATCTAAATATAACAATTAAAATCACATAATTGTGACATAATCTGTTCTTGAGTTCATTGTAGAACAATTTATGAACACATTTTTCTCATTATCATTTCCTCTGCCATGAAAAATGATTTAATTGATCTTTTAAGGCAAAAGTTATTACCTTATTTACCCAGTTGAATGATTACACTGATATTTGCAAAAAAAAAAAATTAAATGATTAAATGATTAAATTAATAGTATTACAAGTTTTCTAAAATGTTAGGTTTAAATATGCAAATGAGGCAATATTTAATGAAATATGCACTAATCTGCATACATTTCTAGTACAAAAATCTAAACACTGGATGAAGTCAGTTTCAAAATTCTTGTTTAATTTTTTTTGTCATACTAGAGTCAATGTTTTTACAGAGGGAATTTTGGGTATCTCATTTTGTCATAATTCTGAAAATACTTCAAACAGACAGAAAACAATATACAGTATATATATAATATATATATAAATATTTATATTTACAATTTTTAGGGGAATAAAATGTAGTATAAAATCAAGCAAATTATATATGAACAAATCCCTCTGTAAAATCCCTCAGGATATGAACAGGAATAAAAATGTAAAGTTTGGTGTGTGTAAGTGCTACTGAAGTGGAGATTTATGGCTCAGCGTAGGAGAAAAAACTCATTTTGAGAAAGCGGCCTTTAAAAATATATATTGTAATTGAAATATATTGACACAAATAGATAAAGTGCTATAAAAAAAAATACTTAACAGGGTCTTTTGGATGTTTCCTTTCCACTAGTCTGAAAAAAAAAAAAAAAAAAAAAAAAACACCATTAAAAAACCAAAAAGCCTAAAATCTCAAACTTGACAGGTGCATGAAAAACACGTTTGTGCATGTGCATGTTTTTGCCTGCAGTGTCTCCCTTTAATTAATTATTTATTTTTATGTTACACAACACATTTTGTCTTTTTAATTTTGATTTGTATTGCTAGAAATATTGCTAGAAAAATATATGTAAGAAATAATTGATGACTGGCCGTTGATTTATTACACCATGGGTGTGCATTATTTTTTATTATTTTCTAGTCAATTATTACGTTCAAACTATGGTTACCACACCTCAAATATTGTTCAGATGTTGCATTTTAAGACATTCGTCAGGTTTTTTCCTTAAAAGGCTGTAAGCAGGATTAATTTCTTACACATCTCACCCAACACCTCCGTCGCTAATTCCAAAACATCATTTTATACCTAACAACTGAGGCTTGAGCCGTTGATTCCAGAGTAATGCAGTTAGTAATTAAGTTGTTAAACAGAAAGAGAGAGAGAGCAAGCGTGGGTGAATTACTTGTCTGTGCGTCTCTACTAATAGTGAAACTAGAAGTTGATGATCTGCAACAACAGTGCCATTATTAGTGAGAAATTTTGTGGCAAACACATGGAAATAATTGTGTTTTTATCCTATTGTTTACTATATTTATTTGCAGTGTCTTTGTGAGGTAAGAAAGTAACCTTTGAAATAACTAAAATCATTTGATGAAGTGATAGGGATATGCACGGCCCCATGTTGCAAGGATCTGTACACAATTCCTGGAAGCTGAAAACATCCCAGTTCTTGCATGGCCAGCATACTCACCGGACATGTCACCCATTGAGAATGTTTGGGATGCTCTGGATCGGCGTATACGACAGCGTGTTCCAGTTCCTGCCAATATCCAGCAACTTCGCACAGCCATTGAAGAGGAGTGGACCAACATTCCACAGGCCACAATCAACAACCTGATCAACTCTATGCTAGGAGACGTGTTGCACTGCATGAGGCAAATGGTGGTCACACCAGATACTGACTGGTTTTCGGACCCCCCCGGACAGATTTGTGAACAACATTTGAGAGAAATAGGCCTTTTGTGTACATAGAAAATGTCTTAGATCTTTGAGTTCAGCTCATGAAAAATGGGGACAAAAACAAAAGTGTTGCGTTTATAATTTTGGTCAGTGTACTGGTACTTCTGATTGGGTTGAGGCTGGAATTTAGCGAGTTTGAAGTAAACGTATTTGATGGACATATACTATATGTCAGGAGCTCAGTATCATTATCTCAGTTTTGACCAAGATGGCTTTTAGCTGGTTTTGCATCTGAACTTTTCATATATTCTTACTCTTTGTATTTTTATGTCAATATGGTACAAGATTATCTTATTTAAATCAATGCGATAAATGAGTTAGGTCACAAGTAATCTAAAAGTAATCTGATTATATTATCTAAAGTGTGTAATGGATTATGTTACTAACTACAATTTTTGTCATGTAATTTGGAATCAGTTCTGGATTACAATTTGCAAGTAATCTACCCAGCTCTGAACATTAGTAGGCTATATATAAAACAGCTCAAGCAACATTAAGAACCTCAGTGGGCATTTGTTTAACAACAACAACAACAAAAGCCTATTTTGGTGGGAAATGAATAACAAATAAGGCCTAAACCTTATCAAGGTTTTTGTTTTCTTGCTAGGAAAGAAAATTTCTACTTAAGACTGTAAATCTGCCACACCTTGTTTCTTTTGGCCAAGTTTTAGGTCACTGCTCTCTCAGTTCCTCTTGACTGCATCTGCATTATAAATGCGGGAGGGATGACATCCTAAGCGATCAGAAAGACAAAAGAGACATCTTAAGTACTCAAGAATGTGGATCTGTTTGAGCATGTATGCAATTATTGGCAACACCTCTATCAAAAGAAAGTGGCACACAGTGAAACTGGTTTTAACACCTGAACCTATAGTCCTACAAGCCTCTCAAACCACATTATTAATGAAATCACATGCACAACAACAACCACACCTTCGACTTCGGCAGAACTCTGCCCATGCGCCTGTACTAAAATAATTACAACATCCTTTCCGTAACATGCGAATTAATTATAATGATAGAAGAGTTGAAAAGATCCAATTTTCCCTGAGGGAGTAATGCTCGCATTAGTTAAACATGAATTGCAACAATGTAGAATGGTGTCTGTTACTAACTCCCATAAATGCCTCACAGACCTGAGCAGAAATTGTTTAGTCAGGACTACTTAAAGGGGTCACCCATTTTCCACAAGTTGATATAATTCTTTAGGATCTTAATGAAAAGTCTATAATATACTTTGGTTAAAAATTCTCAATGGTTTTGTAAAACAACACCCTTTTTACCTTGTCAAAATGAGCTCTGCAAAAATCATCCCATTCTGAGGGATTGTTCCTTTAAATGCAAATGAGCTCTGCTCGCCCCGCCCCCTCTCTACTCTCTGTGGAGTGACGAGCCTGTTTACTTTAGCTGCATTTAGCCGCGTTTAGCCGCTAAACTTCCTAACTAGCACGTTATTAGTAAAAGCGATCGCAAAGATTCGTAAAAAAACACTTACACTCACTTCTGCTGTAAGTGAAGCTGGATCACGAATGATTTGCGCAAACATAGATGGATATATGTAGATCGGGAGCCACATTCCCTTCACAAACAAACTTAATCCACTGCATCTTCAGCGGCTCAGATGTCGGGAGTAAATGACCACTATGTTCATTATTACATCCAGCAACACAACACCTCAATCGCTCAATCGGAGATATTCTTGTCTAACTTACATCCCTGCTCCGGCATCAAAACAATGGAGGTCAGACCGTTACTGCTGATCTGAGGTAAGAAGCTCAATCAACTATCATGGGAACGGCCTCTGTTGGTGTGAGCAGAACCTGATTTTACCAAGTACGACATGTTCCTGGATCAACATCTTTGTTGACCCTGGAACAACATGGTGATTAACCAATCAGATTTGAAAAAACAGTTTATAGTTTTTGTGAAGTTTAAGCTTACAATCAGTGTGTGGTGCTTGTACACCAGTGTTATTCATCTATCATTTCCTCTGATATTAGGGATTACTCATGGGTAAGGTTAGGTTTATGTGTAGGTCAAGATTAAATTTTTGGATCAAAATGTTGTTCCAGGGTCAACGAAATATGTTGACCCAGGAACACATCTAACTCAGCAAAATCAGTACGTGCGTTGGTGTGACGCCACAACAACAGGCATCTGAGAATGGCTCAGTTTGAAAAAGGGGATATTATTTTTACAGATTAATTAAAAACCACTGCATGGATTTTTATCATTATAGGGTAGATTTGTACATACACTGCCAACACACATTAATGTTCAAACAACATGAAAAAGTGAACTTTGCATCCGATGACCCCTTTAATAGAATGTTTATCAGAAACCAAAACATTCAACTGACATTTTTTCATCAACCTAACAATTCTAAAAAAAAAAAACTCTACTGCACATTTAGCTAAGCATTCTCTTGAAACATGCAGTAGTGTTTGCTCAATTTAAGGATGAGTTATGGCAATAATTAATGGCCCGTCCATCCTAACCTAAAATCGTTGCTTTCTTCAAGGTATGTTTACCCAAAACCAAATGTTGCAGGTAGAGCAGGATCTCATTTTTTTGCCCAGTGAAAGTGTCCCCACCAAGAATCAGAGATAAGACTTAGCGTGCAATCTAATGCAGTCTTCAGTCACCTTGTCTGCAGCAGCATAGGCGAGTCAACATACCAAGCCCTCTTCACTGAAAGATGAGGAATTTAAAATACTTGAGAAGACTGGAACAGCTACAACATGTTTCTTGTAACGGCTACAACAGAAAGTGACGAGGAGGGGCGGTGTGGCATGCTCAGCATTTACCCTAAGAATTTCTGATCTGAACATGATCCTGTTCCTTATATGTAAATATTTTGCACATTAAAGGTTAAAAGAAACTTGTCAAGAAGAAAGGTCAAACATCCATTACAGCAACATGTATTTTGAAACACATGGGAGTTAATTCCTGCTTGTATCTGCTTGTGAAGTTCAGCTTTTAAAAAACTTCTTATATAAAGCCCTTATGGAACTAAGTTTAAAAAAAATGTCAGTCATAAACATGGGCGTCGCTAGGCCATTTTTAGGGGGGCTATAGCCTCTTAAAGGCTACGGCACTGTTATTGAATAAGATAAACTTGCAGTTTCACTATTAGTAGAAATTAGTAGTAATTCACACACGCTTAAAATCTCTCTCTCTCTAATAACTTTAGTCTGCTATCAATGGCTTGAGCTTCTGCTGCTGTCTCTGAAATGACATTTTCTAATTAGCAAGGAGGTGTTGGGTGAGATGTGTAAGAAATTAATCCTACTCACACTCTGCTTCGCGCCGTGGCTGCATCACCACATCGGGTGTGCATTATTTTCCATTGATACAACGGCGCATTGAATGAGCACTGAATAAGCAATATATGATATAATAATACTGTAAAGGACTGTAATACTGGCTTAATGTATGATACTTGCCTCTCCCTCAGAGTCATTTGCACCACAAAACCCAAAGCTTCAGGTTGAACAGGATCTTGTTTAGTGACCATGTCCTGTCACAGCAGAGATAAGACACCACATGTAGTATATTTATCTTATTTGAAATGATTAACAGAAACCTTGTAAAAACTTACTAGAAAATACTAGTGAAATGCAATGATAAAATCATTCATGAGAACAGGTTTTTATAATTTTGAACATGAGCTTGCTGTACCACTGCCTGAAATGTCAGCCAGCAATTGTGAATTCACTGGAAAAAAAAAATGGCAGTTAGTTCTTTCCCCCAGTAACCCTATTTAAAGTAACACACACATTATAGTGTTTGCTGACTTTAAAAAATATATGGTTAACATGAATTCAGTTTTTAATTACTGCTGTTGCATGCTTTGGGTTCCTGTGCATATGAGACTTCAAGAAGAGGGTCATTCCTTCACTTGGCTGCAAGGTATTTGTTTTATCTCCACCAAGAGAGGGGAGTGTTCCTGAGGGTGTGGTTTAGCTTTGACTGATCAGTATATTAAACAAAGGGAAAGAAGGAAGCATACTCAGTTTTTCGCTGAGTGTCCACAGTGTGGACATCAATTCTTAGTGAGCAGAAAACACAGACTTAACTGGACTCCAACTGGATCCTGACTGGAACTTACGGCAAAAACCACTGGAAAAAGGTAAGAATGATTTCAAGTAGTTGTAAAAACTTTTTGTGGTCTCAGATAACAATCTAAAGATTGTCTATGTAATTGTATTGTCCTTTATTTTAAAACAACAGCAGTGTTAACTAAATGTAGAGCAAGGATCTTCAGGTAACCTAAAATGTGTGACACAATTCATGCTCTCATGTCTGGCATGTTATGTTTAACATATGCTCACTTGTTTGACCACACCTCTTAGCAATAAAGAGGTAAAATGCTTTATGAATTGGAAAATATTTGCAGACAGTGCTGACGAGACACCTTTGAACAAGGATGATTATATAAAGTCATGTACTTCTTAGATGGTTAAAGAACTGGTCAAACATTTACATTATGAATTTAGACATTTTTCTCAAAAGTGACTTTCAAATGAAGAAGGCAAAAACATTAGCAAGGTGTTGCCACAGTACAGCAGTGTTGCAATAAATAACTTTGCCAGGTACTACGTAGTTGTGAGGCAAGTAAATGAGCAATCCACAGAATTACAGATGTACATTCCTGTATGCATTATGAAATGAATAAGTTGTATGTTGTCAAATATTCTCAATTTTTTTTTTAAAAAAAAGAGAGAATGCATTAAAACACTTCAATATTTATTGATTATGCATTATTATGTTATATACTATTTGAGTAGGTATTATAGTGTAAAAGTTTGTTTCAAAATTTGAAAAACAGCATTGCAGTCTGCATTACAATACCGTTATAATTCAGTAAAAAAAAAAGATATTATAATATATATGTATATATATAAATGTATATATATATATATATATATATATATATATATATATATATATATATATATATATATATATATATATAAATGCATACAGTACAACTTCAAAAAGTGTATTTATTTGAACTTGAGTCATGTGACTTTATGGTTTCAGAAGTCCTTATTTATACCTAACACTGTCTGCATCCAAGGAATTCGGACAGGAAATAGGCTATTAGCAGTCCTTTGTGTGTGTGTGTAAGGGTAAAACCCCCCTGCTTGCTCTTTGGTAGAACAATGCTATTCATGGCTGACTGCAGCAGTGAGACTTCATATCAAGATGTAATTTTAAGCAAACATCACTTGCTGAAAATTTGCATAAAACATTCAGTGTTTAAACAAGGATGTCACATCCTTGTTGTAAAATCATTAAAATAGTGACATGAAAATTAGTCTAGTGGAGCTAAAATTCTCTGAAAAAGAACCATCTTCTTATATATTCAAAGTTTATTTTATGCATTTACACACTGTATTATAGTGATTTTAATAATAAATACAGGCAGTTTTAACTAGCAAGCCCATTAATGGTTGCTAAATAATGTATTTGACTATAATCCAATTTTCATTATTCATCTTAAAGAAACAGTACCAGTTTCAGCTGCAGCAGAAACCTCAGCTAGAAACTGATTGACGTTAACATAGTTAACATATTAGGAGATAGATTTTCAGTCACTCACTCTATTTTGAAGTCATTCTCTTCCATACACATGGAAGTATGTATGAGAGTGACTTCTGGCTTAAGTGAATGACAAATAATAGCGCCTAATGCAGTTGTGCAACAAATAGGAGTGTGTACACGCATATTGTTGCGCATGAATACTAGTTACTGAGACTGAGAGAGGGAGGGAGAGAGACATTTTTATGCATGATTGCGTAACTGACGAGTGAAGAACTTGTCTGGGTCATTGATTCTTTATCCTGACATTCTTCAAGAATGCATCAGACTCCTGTATTTCAAGTTTTCCACTGCTTAAGGTTCATGCTTAAACACTTCCACAATTTTCCAAATGATGCAATGCTCAAGACATTTTTTCTTGTGAGGACAAGTCAAAAAGAGGTGAAGGGTACTTTCAATGTTAGCACAAATACAAGCTTCGACAAGGTTCTGTAATGTACAGTTTTGTTTTTTTTTTTTGTTTTTTTACAGTAAACATATATATGGATAACTTAAAGGAGAAGTCTACTTCCAGAACAACAATTTACAGATAATGTACTCACCCCCTTGTCATCCAAGATGTTCATGTCTTTCTTTCTTCAGTCGTAAAGAAATTGTGTTTTTTGAGGAAAACATTTCAGGATTTTTCTCCATGTGACTGATATGGTGCCCTGAGTTTGAACTTCCAAAATGCAGTTTAAATGCACTTCAAATGATCCCAAATGCAGTTGTAAACAATCCAGCCAAGGAAGGGTCTTATCTAGCGAAACGAATGGTTATTTTCATAAAAAAAAATAAATAAATAAAATTTAAAGGGGTCATCGGATGCCCATTTTCCACAAGTTGATATGATTCTTTAGGGTCTTAATGAAAAGTCTATAATATACTTTGGTTACAAATTCTCAGTGGTTGTGTAAAACAACACACTTTTTAACTTGTCAAAATGAGCTTTGCAAAAATCATCCCATTCTGAGGGATTGTTCCTTTAAATGCAAATGAGCACAACACCTCAATTGCTCAATCAGAGATATTCTTGTCTAACTTACATCCCTGCTCCAGCATCGAAACTGTTCTCTATGACAGCTGATCTGAGGTAAGACGCTTATGTCAATCAACTATCATGGAGCGGCCTCTGTCGGTGTGATGCCACAGCGACAGGCATCTGAGAATGGCTCGATTTGAAAAAGGGTATATTATTTTTACAGATTAATTAAAAACCACTTTTTTGCTCTCCCTGAACTCTGTACTCTGACTCAAGACAGTTGGGGTACATAAAAAAACTATGAACGTATTTTCTCCCTCAACTTCAAAAATCATTTCAAAATCATCATACATGGCTGCAGAAGTTCCGACCCAGTCTTTGCAAAGTGAACATGCAAAGAAGATCAAACGCCCTCAACAAAAAAGGTAAAACAGCAATTGAGGACAATTGTAAAGTTGAGGGAGAACATGAGATGGGAGATACCCTGACTGTCATGAACCGGAAAAAAACAGAGGTTGGGAAGAGCAAGACAAGACGAGTGTTTGACATTAAAAGGTATATAAATTGTATTATTTTTATGAAAATAACTGATCGTTCCTCAGCTGGGATCGTTTACAACCACATTTGGGATCGTTTGAAGCCGCATTTAAACTGCATTTTGGAAGTTCAAACTTGGGGGCACCATATCAGTCCATTATATGGAGAAACATCCCGAAACGTTTTCCCCAAAAGATATAATTTCTTTACGACTGAAGAAAGAAAGACATGAACATCTTGGATGTTTTGGAAGTGGACTTCTCCTTTGAATGATCAGGTTATACTGGTTTTTAAATGCATGAATGCATGACTAATAAATTATTCCTGTGTAATCCACAGACCCTGGTGCAGAGAAATCCACAGAAAAATGCCAGCTCAGGAAAACGGCAGTTCTCAGGGACCAGTCGCTGGAGTGTTCCTTGAACATTCAAATGAAACCATTACAATATACCAAGCCTTCAAGAAGCGCTTGCTGAAGCCAGGAACATGTCTGGCACTGTTAGAAGCTCAAGCTGCAACAGGAGGAATCATCGACCCCGTCAAAAACAGGACATGGTCTGTAGAAGATGCAGTAAAGGAAGCCATTGTGGGACGTGAAATGAAAGAGAAACTTCAGTTAGCTGAGCGGGCCATCACAGGCTACACAGATCCATACACCAACCAACAAATCTCACTCTTCCAGGCCATGCAGAAAGATGTAATCCCAAAAGAATATGGCATTAGATTACTTGAGGCACAGATCTCTGCCAAAGGGATCTATGACCCTATTGAAAAATGCTACTTAACAGAAGAACAAGCCCATGGGAAAGGTCATTATGACAAAGATGTTTTCCGAGATCAGGTGGATGCTCTAAAAGTATTCTATGACCCAAACTCTCAAGAAAATCTCACCTATGCATCACTGATAAAGAAATGCACTGTAGCCCCAGAAACAGGTTTGCTGCTGTTCCCAATCTACATCACATTTAAAGGCCTCCGCAGAGGTGTAACCTCCGCTGAGCTTCTGGCATCAAAAATAATTGACCAAGAGACATTTGAAAATCTGCATAAGGGTAAAACCACCACCCAGGACGTGATGTTAATGGAAACAGTGAAAGAATATCTAGAAGGTAAAAAGAGCATTGGGGGAGTAGCTGTGCTCTCCACAAACCAAAAAATAAGCATCTATCAGGCAATGAGACAAGGAATAATCATGCCTGGTTCTGCTTTGATTCTGCTGGAAGCCCAGGCTGCAACTGGATTCATGATTGACCCTGTTCAAAACAAGACATACAGTGTAGATGAAGCCATTAAACAAAAACTTGTAGGGCCAGAGTACCATGCAAAATTGCTTGCAGCAGAACGTGCAGTCACTGGTTATAAGGATCCATACACTGGGGAAACCATTTCTCTTTTTCAAGCTCTGAAGAAGGAACTGATTGTGAAGGAGCATGGGATCCGATTGCTTGAGGCACAAATTGCAACTGGTGGTATTATCGATCCAATAAACAGTCACAGAGTTCCTGTAGATGTAGCATACAAGCGTGGCTTCTTCGACGAGGAAATGAATGCCATCCTTGAGGATCCTGGAGATGACACTAAAGGTTTCTTTGACCCAAACACAAAAGATAATCTGACATATCTGCAACTGCTGGATCGTTGTGTCATCGACCCCTCTACAGGACTCACATTATTGCCCATTCACGATCCATCCGGTAGTCTGAATCACATATTCATTGGCTATGATATCAAAAAAGTCTTTAAGGGTGTCAAGGTAAAAGTGACATGTGGAAAATACCTGGGAATGACTGTTTCACTTTGGGAATTACTTATGTCTGAATATTTCATTGAACAGCAAAGGCAAGACTTTATCCAGCAATACAGGCACAAAACACTCACAATTGAAATGATAGTCACCAAAGTCCTGGATATCATTGAACATTCAGTAAAAACAGCTAATGTCGTTTTCGAAGGTATAAGGGAAAAAGTAACCGCAAACCAGCTCGCCGAGGCTGACATCATCACAGAGCATGATCTAGAAGATCTCAGAGAAGGAAAAAAGACAGTAAAAGATGTTACAGAGAATGAATCTGTACAAACATACCTACAGGGTAAACCAAGCATCGCTGGTGTGCTGCTTCCTGACTCCCAAATAATGTCAATTTACCAAGCCCGACAGAAAGGAATTCTGAGGCCAGGAACATCACTTGTTCTTCTTGAAGCCCAGGCTGCAACAGGATTCGTAATTGACCCAATTGCTAATCGAAAGTTCTGCGTAGATGATGCAGTAAAGGCACGAGTGGTAGGAGCTGATCTTCATGCAAAATTAAGCTCAGCCGAAAAGGCAGTGACAGGTTACCAAGATCCTTACACTGGCAAGAAAATCTCATTGTTCCAAGCAATGCAGAAAGATTTAATTGTGAAAGATCATGGCATACGTCTGCTAGAGGCCCAGATAGCCACAGGGGGTATTATTGATCCTGTAAACAGCCATCGCATTCCTGTTCATATTGCTTATAAACGAGGATATTTTGATACAGAAATGAATCAGATTCTTAGTGATCCAACTGATGACACAAAAGGTTTCTTTGACCCAAACACTCATGAAAACCTTACTTATATGCAGCTTATGTCCAGATGTGTCACTGACCAAAGCACAGGCCTTTGCCTCTTGAAAATCCAAGGGAATGACAAGAGAGTCAAAATAGGGGACAGCACCAAAGAGGCATTCCAAACCATGTATGTCTCTGTGAGATACGGCAGATTCAGCAACAAGAAAGTGACCTTATGGGATCTCATCAACTCTGAATATTTGTCTGAGGAGAAAAGGCAGGAGCTGTTAAAGCGTTACAAGTCCAAAACAATCACAATTGAAGAAATCATAACAATTATTTTAGAAATCATTGAGAGCAAAGAAGTGCAAAGAAATGCTGACCTCAGTGTAGATGGTCTCAGGGGAAAAGTCTCCATTTTGGAGCTGCAGAATTTGGGAATAATAGATGAAAAAACATACAAAAATGTGCTTGAAGGGAAGCTAACAATCAAAGATCTTACTGAGATGGGCACTGTGAGGAACTTCCTTAGTGGAACAAGCTGTATAGCAGGTGTAATGCTACAGAAGTCTAATCAGAAAATGAGCATCTACCAAGCCAAAAAAGAGGGCCATCTTACCCCTGGCACTGCCTTGTGTCTTCTTGAAGCACAGGCTGCTACTGGTTTCATTATCGATCCAGTACAAAACAAGAAACTCACTGTTGAGGAGGCCTTGAAGCAGAAAGTCATTGCTCCAGAGTTGTATGAAAAACTCCTGGCTGCTGAGAAAGCAGTGACTGGTTACAAAGACCCATACACTGGCAAGACAATATCAATTTTCGAAGCCATCAAGAAAGACCTTATTGTAAAGCAGCATGGAATACGCCTGCTTGAAGCCCAGATTGCTACAGGTGGCATTATTGATCCCTTAACATGTTTACATTTGCCACTTGAAGTTGCTTTCAGGAAGGGATATTTTGATGCCGACTTAAACGAGATCCTTGCTAATCAAGCTGATGACACTAAAGGATTTTTAGATCCCACCACACAAGAAAATTTGACCTACATGGAGATGTTGGCAAGATGCATCAAGGATTCCGATACTGGAATTTTACTTCTTCCAGTCACTGAAAAAGGGAAAACACAAGAAAAATCACAAAAACTTCTCTCAGATGCTGAGATTAGGGAAGAATTTGAGAAAAACAAAGTTGTCATTCCTGTTGGCCGTTTCTCTGGAAAATCACTGTCACTTTGGGAGGTAATACATTCTGTATACTTCACAAATGAACAGCGGCAGCAGTACACTGAAGAATATCGTTTGGGCAAGATAAGCATCAAGGATATTGTCAGCATGGTTACCAAAACTATTCAAACAATAGAACAGCAAGAAGCAACTTCTCAAACAACAATGGGCCTAAGAAAACCTGTTTCTGTGCAACAGCTGCATGACTCTGGAATCATTGACAACAGAACTTACAAAGAGCTGATAGATGGTAAGGAGACACTTGAAAACGTGGTTAAACTTGAATCTGTTCAAAGATATTTGAAAGGCACTGGAAGTATTGCTGGAGTAAAGCTTCATCCATCAGGAAAAGTCCTAAGTTTATATATGGCAAAAACTGAAGGCTTACTCACGTCCGATGCAGCACTGTTGTTGCTTGAGGCTCAGGCAGCAACTGGATATGTTATCGATCCAATCCAAAACACACATCACACAGTAACGGAGGCTATCAAAGCTCAACTTATTGGACCAGAGATATTGGAGCACTTACTACTGGCTGAACGTGCTGTCACTGGCTTCAAAGATCCATACACAGATGAGCAAATATGCCTATTTGAAGCAATGCAAAAAGGACTCATTCCTCAAAAACAAGGATTGAACCTCTTAGATGCACAGCTTGCCACAGGGGGAATTATTGATCCAGTTGGCAGCTACAGGCTGCCTGTTCAGAAGGCAATAATGAAAGGATGTTTGAATAATGAGACAAATGACCTTCTGGCAAATCCTAGAAATAGTGAAAAGGGGTTTTCAGACCCACAAACAAAAGAACCTCTTACTTACCATCAACTCATGAAGAAATGTGAGAGGAATTCAACTACTGGCCTGCTGCTTCACCCAGTTACTGAAAAGAGTGCTGAAACCTCAACCTACAGTGACAATCAAATAGTAAGGGTCTTCAAAGAAAAATCAGTGATCATCAATGCTGGAAAGTTTGCAGATAAACGTGTATCACTTTGGGATGTACTACAATCAGAGTATATATCTGCAAAGAAAAGGAAAGAATTACTTGACCAATACAAACAAAAGAAACTATCAATAGATGAGATAACAAAAATTGTGACAGCAATGACAATTGAAGTAACCACAAAAAGGCACTCTTTTAAAGGTCTGAGAAAACAAGTGTCAGCAAGTGAGCTATTTGAGGCAAAAATCATCTCAAAGGAAATGATGAGTAAGCTTATCAATAATGAAGTAGATGATGAAGATATCAACAAAATGGAATCAATTCAAAAATACCTTGGGGCAACAAATTGTATCGCTGGTGTGTATGTCCAGTCTACAAAACAGACCATGAGCATATCTGAAGCCAAAAATAAGGGACTTCTGACACCTGGAACATCTCTGGTTTTGCTTGAGGCCCAGGCTGCCACTGGCTTTATGATTGACCCAGTGAAGAACAAAAAGCTTTCAGTAGAGCAGGCGGTGGCTGAAGGTGTTGTGGGGATGGAATGGAAAAGCAAACTGCTCTCTGCAGAACGGGCAGTCACTGGGTATACAGACCCCTACACAGGCAAAACAATCTCTTTGTTCCAGGCCTTGAAAAAAGATCTGATCGTCAAGGACCATGGTATTCGTCTGTTAGAAGCTCAAATAGCCACTGGGGGCATCATTGATCCTGTGCACAGCCATCGTGTTCCCGTGGAAGTGGCTTACCAAAGAGGTTACTTTGATGAGGAGATGAACGAGATCCTCTCTGATCCAGATGATGACACCAAGGGTTTCTTTGATCCCAACACACAGGAGAACCTCACATACTTGCAGCTTGTGGAACGGTGCGTTAGGGACCCCAACACTGGTTTGAGCCTCCTTGTGATTGCGAAAAAGGGTGAATACTACTTCTTCATTGATGAACATACAAAGAAAATCCTTAAGTCTACAACCACAACAAAAGCAGGAGGTAAATTCGAAGGACAGGTGGTGACTCTTTGGGATCTGCTGTACTCAAATTACATATCTGAAGAAAAGAGGAGAGAACTGGTGGAGCAATTTAAATCAGGTACAATAACTATTGAAAAGTTCCTAGAAATAGTTCTGACATTGGTACCACAGAAATCAGTAACAAGCACCCAAACCATTACAACAACAACTACAACAACAACAGAGACAACTCAAAAACAAAAATTTCAAGGGATCAGAAAGGATGTGAGTGCTGATGAGTTGCTTCGAGGTAAAGTCATTGATGAGAAAATCTACAAAGACCTAACTTCTGGAAAAGTCACAGTTGATCATGTAAGTCAAATGGATTCTGTGCGAAAGTACCTGAAAGGAACAAATAGCATTGCTGGTGTATTTGTGCAGTCTACCAAACAGACCATGAGCATCTCTGAAGCCAAAAATAAGGGACTTCTGACACCTGGAACATCTCTGGTTCTGCTTGAAGCCCAGGCTGCCACTGGCTTTATGATTGACCCAGTGAAGAATAAAATGCTGTCAGTAGAGCAGGCGGTGGCTGAAAGACTTGTTGGGGCAGAATGGAAAAACAAACTGCTCTCAGCAGAACGGGCAGTCACTGGTTACACAGACCCCAACACAGGGAACATAATCTCTTTGTTCCAGGCCTTGAAAAAAGATCTGATTGTCAAGGATCATGGTATTCGTCTGTTAGAAGCTCAGATCGCCACTGGGGGCATCATTGATCCTGTGCACAGCCATCGTGTTCCCGTGGAGGTGGCTTATCAAAGAGGGTACTTTGATGAGGAGATGAACAAGATCCTCTCTGATCCCGATGATGACACCAAGGGTTTCTTTGATCCCAACACACAGGAGAACCTCACATACTCGCAGCTTGTGGAGCGGTGCGTTAGAGACCCCAACACTGGCCTGAGCCTTCTTGTGATCGTGAAAAAGGGCGAGTACTACTTCTTCATTGATGAACATACAAAGAATATCCTTAAGTCTACAACCACAACAAAAGCAGGAGGTAAATTCCAAGGACAGCTGGTGACTCTTTGGGATCTGCTGTACTCAAGTTACATATCTGAAGAAAAGAGGAGAGAACTGGTGGAGCAATTTAAATCAGGTACAATAACTATTGAAAAGTTCCTAGAAATAATTCTGACATTGGTACCACAGAAATCAGTAACAAGCACTCAAACCATTACAACAACAACTACAACAACAGAGACAACACAAAAACAAAAATTTCAAGGGATCAGAAAGGATGTGAGTGCTGATGACCTGCTGCAAGGCAAAGTCATTGATGAGAAAATCTACAAAGACCTAACTTCTGGAAAAGTCACAGTTGATCATGTAAGTCAAATGGATTCTGTGCGAAAGTACCTGAAAGGAACAAATAGCATCGCTGGTGTATTTGTGCAGTCTACCAAACAGACCATGAGCATCTCTGAAGCCAAAAATAAGGGACTTCTGACACCTGGAACATCTCTGGTTCTGCTTGAAGCCCAGGCTGCCACTGGATTTATGATTGACCCAGTGAAGAATAAAATGCTGTCAGTAGATCAGGCGGTGGCTGAAGGACTTGTTGGGGCAGAATGGAAAAGCAAACTGCTCTCTGCAGAACGGGCAGTCACTGGTTACACAGACCCTAACACAGGGAGCATAATCTCCTTGTTCCAAGCCTTGAAAAAAGATCTGATTGTCAAGGATCACGGCATTCGTCTGTTAGAAGCTCAGATCGCCACTGGGGGCATCATTGATCCTGTGCACAGCCATCGTGTTCCCGTGGAGGTGGCTTATCAAAGAGGGTACTTTGATGAGGAGATGAACAAGATCCTTTCTGATCCCGATGATGACACCAAGGGTTTCTTTGATCCCAACACACAGGAGAACCTCACATACTCGCAGCTTGTGGAGCGGTGCGTTAGAGACCCCAACACTGGCCTGAGCCTTCTTGTGATCGTGAAAAAGGGCGAGTACTACTTCTTCATTGATGAACATACAAAGAATATCCTTAAGTCTACAACCACAACAAAAGCAGGAGGTAAATTCCAAGGACAGCTGGTGACTCTTTGGGATCTGCTGTACTCAAGTTACATATCTGAAGAAAAGAGGAGAGAACTGGTGGAGCAATTTAAATCAGGTACAATAACTATTGAAAAGTTCCTAGAAATAATTCTGACATTGGTACCACAGAAATCAGTAACAAGCACTCAAACCATTACAACAACAACTACAACAACAGAGACAACACAAAAACAAAAATTTCAAGGGATCAGAAAGGATGTGAGTGCTGATGACCTGCTGCAAGGCAAAGTCATTGATGAGAAAATCTACAAAGACCTAACTTCTGGAAAAGTCACAGTTGATCACGTAAGTCAAATGGATTCTGTGCGAAAGTACCTGAAAGGAACAAATAGCATCGCTGGTGTATTTGTGCAGTCTACCAAACAGACCATGAGCATCTCTGAAGCCAAAAATAAGGGACTTCTGACACCTGGAACATCTCTGGTTCTGCTTGAAGCCCAGGCTGCCACTGGATTTATGATTGACCCAGTGAAGAATAAAATGCTGTCAGTAGATCAGGCGGTGGCTGAAGGACTTGTTGGGGCAGAATGGAAAAGCAAACTGCTCTCTGCAGAACGGGCAGTCACTGGTTACACAGACCCTAACACAGGGAGCATAATCTCCTTGTTCCAAGCCTTGAAAAAAGATCTGATTGTCAAGGATCACGGCATTCGTCTGTTAGAAGCTCAGATCGCCACTGGGGGCATCATTGATCCTGTGCACAGCCATCGTGTTCCCGTGGAGGTGGCTTATCAAAGAGGGTACTTTGATGAGGAGATGAACAAGATCCTTTCTGATCCCGATGATGACACCAAGGGTTTCTTTGATCCCAACACACAGGAGAACCTCACATACTCGCAGCTTGTGGAGCGGTGCGTTAGAGACCCCAACACTGGCCTGAGCCTTCTTGTGATCGTGAAAAAGGGCGAGTACTACTTCTTCATTGATGAACATACAAAGAATATCCTTAAGTCTACAACCACAACAAAAGCAGGAGGTAAATTCCAAGGACAGCTGGTGACTCTTTGGGATCTGCTGTACTCAAGTTACATATCTGAAGAAAAGAGGAGAGAACTGGTGGAGCAATTTAAATCAGGTACAATAACTATTGAAAAGTTCCTAGAAATAATTCTGACATTGGTACCACAGAAATCAGTAACAAGCACTCAAACCATTACAACAACAACTACAACAACAGAGACAACACAAAAACAAAAATTTCAAGGGATCAGAAAGGATGTGAGTGCTGATGACCTGCTGCAAGGCAAAGTCATTGATGAGAAAATCTACAAAGACCTAACTTCTGGAAAAGTCACAGTTGATCATGTAAGTCAAATGGATTCTGTGCGAAAGTACCTGAAAGGAACAAATAGCATCGCTGGTGTATTTGTGCAGTCTACCAAACAGACCATGAGCATCTCTGAAGCCAAAAATAAGGGACTTCTGACACCTGGAACATCTCTGGTTCTGCTTGAAGCCCAGGCTGCCACTGGATTTATGATTGACCCAGTGAAGAATAAAATGCTGTCAGTAGATCAGGCGGTGGCTGAAGGACTTGTTGGGGCAGAATGGAAAAGCAAACTGCTCTCTGCAGAACGGGCAGTCACTGGTTACACAGACCCTAACACAGGGAGCATAATCTCCTTGTTCCAAGCCTTGAAAAAAGATCTGATTGTCAAGGATCACGGCATTCGTCTGTTAGAAGCTCAGATCGCCACTGGGGGCATCATTGATCCTGTGCACAGCCATCGTGTTCCCGTGGAGGTGGCTTATCAAAGAGGGTACTTTGATGAGGAGATGAACAAGATCCTTTCTGACCCAGATGATGACACCAAGGGTTTCTTTGATCCCAACACACAGGAGAACCTCACATACTCGCAGCTTGTGGAGCGGTGCGTTAGAGACCCCAACACTGGCCTGAGCCTTCTTGTGATCGTGAAAAAGGGCGAGTACTACTTCTTCATTGATGAACATACAAAGAATATCCTTAAGTCTACAACCACAACAAAAGCAGGAGGTAAATTCCAAGGACAGCTGGTGACTCTTTGGGATCTGCTGTACTCAAGTTACATATCTGAAGAAAAGAGGAGAGAACTGGTGGAGCAATTTAAATCAGGTACAATAACTATTGAAAAGTTCCTAGAAATAATTCTGACATTGGTACCACAGAAATCAGTAACAAGCACTCAAACCATTACAACAACAACTACAACAACAGAGACAACACAAAAACAAAAATTTCAAGGGATCAGAAAGGATGTGAGTGCTGATGACCTGCTGCAAGGCAAAGTCATTGATGAGAAAATCTACAAAGACCTAACTTCTGGAAAAGTCACAGTTGATCATGTAAGTCAAATGGATTCTGTGCGAAAGTACCTGAAAGGAACAAATAGCATCGCTGGTGTATTTGTGCAGTCTACCAAACAGACCATGAGCATCTCTGAAGCCAAAAATAAGGGACTTCTGACACCTGGAACATCTCTGGTTCTGCTTGAAGCCCAGGCTGCCACTGGATTTATGATTGACCCAGTGAAGAATAAAATGCTGTCAGTAGATCAGGCGGTGGCTGAAGGACTTGTTGGGGCAGAATGGAAAAGCAAACTGCTCTCTGCAGAACGGGCAGTCACTGGTTACACAGACCCTAACACAGGGAGCATAATCTCCTTGTTCCAAGCCTTGAAAAAAGATCTGATTGTCAAGGATCACGGCATTCGTCTGTTAGAAGCTCAGATCGCCACTGGGGGCATCATTGATCCTGTGCACAGCCATCGTGTTCCCGTGGAGGTGGCTTATCAAAGAGGGTACTTTGATGAGGAGATGAACAAGATCCTCTCTGACCCAGATGATGACACCAAGGGTTTCTTTGATCCCAACACACAGGAGAACCTCACATACTCGCAGCTTGTGGAGCGGTGCGTTAGAGACCCCAACACTGGCCTGAGCCTTCTTGTGATCGTGAAAAAGGGCGAGTACTACTTCTTCATTGATGAACATACAAAGAATATCCTTAAGTCTACAACCACAACAAAAGCAGGAGGTAAATTCCAAGGACAGCTGGTGACTCTTTGGGATCTGCTGTACTCAAGTTACATATCTGAAGAAAAGAGGAGAGAACTGGTGGAGCAATTTAAATCAGGTACAATAACTATTGAAAAGTTCCTAGAAATAATTCTGACATTGGTACCACAGAAATCAGTAACAAGCACCCAAACCATTACAACAACAACTACAACAACAGAGACAACACAAAAACAAAAATTTCAAGGGATCAGAAAGGATGTGAGTGCTGATGACCTGCTGCAAGGCAAAGTCATTGATGAGAAAATCTACAAAGACCTAACTTCTGGAAAAGTCACAGTTGATCATGTAAGTCAAATGGATTCTGTGCGAAAGTACCTGAAAGGAACAAATAGCATCGCTGGTGTATTTGTGCAGTCTACCAAACAGACCATGAGCATCTCTGAAGCCAAAAATAAGGGACTTCTGACACCTGGAACATCTCTGGTTCTGCTTGAAGCCCAGGCTGCCACTGGATTTATGATTGACCCAGTGAAGAATAAAATGCTGTCAGTAGATCAGGCGGTGGCTGAAGGACTTGTTGGGGCAGAATGGAAAAGCAAACTGCTCTCTGCAGAACGGGCAGTCACTGGTTACACAGACCCTAACACAGGGAGCATAATCTCCTTGTTCCAAGCCTTGAAAAAAGATCTGATTGTCAAGGATCACGGCATTCGTCTGTTAGAAGCTCAGATCGCCACTGGGGGCATCATTGATCCTGTGCACAGCCATCGTGTTCCCGTGGAGGTGGCTTATCAAAGAGGGTACTTTGATGAGGAGATGAACAAGATCCTTTCTGATCCCAGATGATGACACCAAGGGTTTCTTTGATCCCAACACACAGGAGAACCTCACATACTCGCAGCTTGTGGAGCGGTGCGTTAGAGACCCCAACACTGGCCTGAGCCTTCTTGTGATCGTGAAAAAGGGCGAGTACTACTTCTTCATTGATGAACATACAAAGAATATCCTTAAGTCTACAACCACAACAAAAGCAGGAGGTAAATTCCAAGGACAGCTGGTGACTCTTTGGGATCTGCTGTACTCAAGTTACATATCTGAAGAAAAGAGGAGAGAACTGGTGGAGCAATTTAAATCAGGTACAATAACTATTGAAAAGTTCCTAGAAATAATTCTGACATTGGTACCACAGAAATCAGTAACAAGCACTCAAACCATTACAACAACAACTACAACAACAGAGACAACACAAAAACAAAAATTTCAAGGGATCAGAAAGGATGTGAGTGCTGATGACCTGCTGCAAGGCAAAGTCATTGATGAGAAAATCTACAAAGACCTAACTTCTGGAAAAGTCACAGTTGATCACGTAAGTCAAATGGATTCTGTGCGAAAGTACCTGAAAGGAACAAATAGCATCGCTGGTGTATTTGTGCAGTCTACCAAACAGACCATGAGCATCTCTGAAGCCAAAAATAAGGGACTTCTGACACCTGGAACATCTCTGGTTCTGCTTGAAGCCCAGGCTGCCACTGGATTTATGATTGACCCAGTGAAGAATAAAATGCTGTCAGTAGATCAGGCGGTGGCTGAAGGACTTGTTGGGGCAGAATGGAAAAGCAAACTGCTCTCTGCAGAACGGGCAGTCACTGGTTACACAGACCCTAACACAGGGAGCATAATCTCCTTGTTCCAAGCCTTGAAAAAAGATCTGATTGTCAAGGATCACGGCATTCGTCTGTTAGAAGCTCAGATCGCCACTGGGGGCATCATTGATCCTGTGCACAGCCATCGTGTTCCCGTGGAGGTGGCTTATCAAAGAGGGTACTTTGATGAGGAGATGAACAAGATCCTTTCTGATCCCGATGATGACACCAAGGGTTTCTTTGATCCCAACACACAGGAGAACCTCACATACTCGCAGCTTGTGGAGCGGTGCGTTAGAGACCCCAACACTGGCCTGAGCCTTCTTGTGATCGTGAAAAAGGGCGAGTACTACTTCTTCATTGATGAACATACAAAGAATATCCTTAAGTCTACAACCACAACAAAAGCAGGAGGTAAATTCCAAGGACAGCTGGTGACTCTTTGGGATCTGCTGTACTCAAGTTACATATCTGAAGAAAAGAGGAGAGAACTGGTGGAGCAATTTAAATCAGGTACAATAACTATTGAAAAGTTCCTAGAAATAATTCTGACATTGGTACCACAGAAATCAGTAACAAGCACTCAAACCATTACAACAACAACTACAACAACAGAGACAACACAAAAACAAAAATTTCAAGGGATCAGAAAGGATGTGAGTGCTGATGACCTGCTGCAAGGCAAAGTCATTGATGAGAAAATCTACAAAGACCTAACTTCTGGAAAAGTCACAGTTGATCATGTAAGTCAAATGGATTCTGTGCGAAAGTACCTGAAAGGAACAAATAGCATCGCTGGTGTATTTGTGCAGTCTACCAAACAGACCATGAGCATCTCTGAAGCCAAAAATAAGGGACTTCTGACACCTGGAACATCTCTGGTTCTGCTTGAAGCCCAGGCTGCCACTGGATTTATGATTGACCCAGTGAAGAATAAAATGCTGTCAGTAGATCAGGCGGTGGCTGAAGGACTTGTTGGGGCAGAATGGAAAAGCAAACTGCTCTCTGCAGAACGGGCAGTCACTGGTTACACAGACCCTAACACAGGGAGCATAATCTCCTTGTTCCAAGCCTTGAAAAAAGATCTGATTGTCAAGGATCACGGCATTCGTCTGTTAGAAGCTCAGATCGCCACTGGGGGCATCATTGATCCTGTGCACAGCCATCGTGTTCCCGTGGAGGTGGCTTATCAAAGAGGGTACTTTGATGAGGAGATGAACAAGATCCTTTCTGATCCCGATGATGACACCAAGGGTTTCTTTGATCCCAACACACAGGAGAACCTCACATACTCGCAGCTTGTGGAGCGGTGCGTTAGAGACCCCAACACTGGCCTGAGCCTTCTTGTGATCGTGAAAAAGGGCGAGTACTACTTCTTCATTGATGAACATACAAAGAATATCCTTAAGTCTACAACCACAACAAAAGCAGGAGGTAAATTCCAAGGACAGCTGGTGACTCTTTGGGATCTGCTGTACTCAAGTTACATATCTGAAGAAAAGAGGAGAGAACTGGTGGAGCAATTTAAATCAGGTACAATAACTATTGAAAAGTTCCTAGAAATAATTCTGACATTGGTACCACAGAAATCAGTAACAAGCACTCAAACCATTACAACAACAACTACAACAACAGAGACAACACAAAAACAAAAATTTCAAGGGATCAGAAAGGATGTGAGTGCTGATGACCTGCTGCAAGGCAAAGTCATTGATGAGAAAATCTACAAAGACCTAACTTCTGGAAAAGTCACAGTTGATCATGTAAGTCAAATGGATTCTGTGCGAAAGTACCTGAAAGGAACAAATAGCATCGCTGGTGTATTTGTGCAGTCTACCAAACAGACCATGAGCATCTCTGAAGCCAAAAATAAGGGACTTCTGACACCTGGAACATCTCTGGTTCTGCTTGAAGCCCAGGCTGCCACTGGATTTATGATTGACCCAGTGAAGAATAAAATGCTGTCAGTAGATCAGGCGGTGGCTGAAGGACTTGTTGGGGCAGAATGGAAAAGCAAACTGCTCTCTGCAGAACGGGCAGTCACTGGTTACACAGACCCTAACACAGGGAGCATAATCTCCTTGTTCCAAGCCTTGAAAAAAGATCTGATTGTCAAGGATCACGGCATTCGTCTGTTAGAAGCTCAGATCGCCACTGGGGGCATCATTGATCCTGTGCACAGCCATCGTGTTCCCGTGGAGGTGGCTTATCAAAGAGGGTACTTTGATGAGGAGATGAACAAGATCCTTTCTGATCCCGATGATGACACCAAGGGTTTCTTTGATCCCAACACACAGGAGAACCTCACATACTCGCAGCTTGTGGAGCGGTGCGTTAGAGACCCCAACACTGGCCTGAGCCTTCTTGTGATCGTGAAAAAGGGCGAGTACTACTTCTTCATTGATGAACATACAAAGAATATCCTTAAGTCTACAACCACAACAAAAGCAGGAGGTAAATTCCAAGGACAGCTGGTGACTCTTTGGGATCTGCTGTACTCAAGTTACATATCTGAAGAAAAGAGGAGAGAACTGGTGGAGCAATTTAAATCAGGTACAATAACTATTGAAAAGTTCCTAGAAATAGTTCTGACATTGGTACCACAGAAATCAGTAACAAGCACCCAAACCATTACAACAACAACTACAACAACAGAGACAACACAAAAACAAAAATTTCAAGGGATCAGAAAGGATGTGAGTGCTGATGACCTGCTGCAAGGCAAAGTCATTGATGAGAAAATCTACAAAGACCTAACTTCTGGAAAAGTCACAGTTGATCATGTAAGTCAAATGGATTCTGTGCGAAAGTACCTGAAAGGAACAAATAGCATCGCTGGTGTATTTGTGCAGTCTACCAAACAGACCATGAGCATCTCTGAAGCCAAAAATAAAGGATTTCTGACACCTGGAACATCTCTGATTCTGCTTGAAGCCCAGGCTGCCACTGGATTTATGATTGACCCAGTGAAGAATAAAATGCTGTCAGTAGATCAGGCGGTGGCTGAACGACTTGTTGGGGCAGAATGGAAAAACAAACTGCTCTCTGCAGAACGGGCAGTCACTGGTTACACAGACCCCAGCACAGGGAACATAATCTCCTTGTTCCAGGCCTTGAAAAAAGATCTGATCGTCAAGGACCATGGTGTTCGTCTGTTAGAAGCTCAGATCGCCACCGGGGGCATCATTGATCCTGTGCACAGCCATCGTGTTCCCGTGGAGGTGGCTTACCAAAGAGGGTACTTTGATGAGGAGATGAACAAGATCCTCTCTGATCCAGATGATGACACCAAGGGTTTCTTTGATCCCAACACACAGGAGAACCTTACTTACTCGCAGCTTGTGGAGCGGTGCATTAGAGACCCAAAGACGGGTTTGAGCCTGCTTGCTTTAAAAAAGTAGATCTAAAATTGAATGCAAAATGCCATGCAATTTATTCTCAGTTCATTAACTAAAATCACACTGTTCTGTTCCTACTTATGCCTAATACGAATCTGTGAATGTATATCAGTCAACATACTTTTTCATATAGCACTGCATTATTATACAACATACGTTTTTAGTTTTGCATTTTTGAACTGAAAAGTAGAAACATCAGTAAAAGCTAAAATATGTAAATGCTATTTTTTTTTTTTGAACTGCTAAATTTTGTATTTCATCTTTTTAACTCATGCTCTCTTGCTTTGCATTCAAAACAATCCAAATAAACACACGGTTGCAATATATTGCTTTATTTGATCATTTTCAAGTCAGTAATCTCTTTCATTCTAAAGACTGTGTTTTGTTGAACATGGCTTGTTTAAACTGTTAGAAAGTCACAATATTCAACATTATTGCATATCAGCACATGAACATGAGAAAAGTGGTTGCACATTAGTGTAGTATAGATTAAAAAAATTATTTTAAAAAAATTGTATCTGCAATTCTGACATGAAGTGAAAACGTGGCTTGATCTTTATATACAAATCCAGAGAGAGAAATTAAATTCTGTACACTTTGAAAATAACCAAATAAATATCACAGTTCCTGCAATACATACATGTTTAGTCTAATTTGTCCAGTAGCAGCTGAATGTCTTCTTGACCATGATATACTCGTTTGAGTCCTCTGGGCAGATACCGGCAAGAAGAGAGATTCAAGTACTTCAGTGCTGATGACTGGCTTATTAGTAACCTGTGAAACATTAAAAATGGTAAAACATCTTTACTCAAAATACCTGTACTTTCTATTACTGTATATTTATAAACACTTGTCCAAATTTGACTTGTCCAATTATGAATCTTTTGGCAAAAACTACATGTATGTGCACAGCTACAAAGGTAATCATTACCTGAGTGCAGATGAAGTGATTTTAGTACCACTGAGGTTCAGGGAGCGAAACAAATCGACTCCAGCACCATTTGCAAGATGTCCCATGGCAATCTCCATATCTTCTTCTGAAAATGGCTGGTTGGCCAAATCAAGCTCCCTGAGGGTGCCGCTCCATTTGTGGGCAAGCATGTGTATGCCTTTCTTGGATGCTACCATGGTATTGCTGTTGAAGTACAGGCCCCAATATAGACACTCCAGTCCTACACAAGACAAATCAGCAAATAAAGGGAAAAGCAGCATATTATTTATAGTTATGATGAGATTCTACCATACTACTTTAAATTATCAGAATAAAATGAGGGAAAGTATATCAAACAATTTGATGTTCATATGTGTGTGGTTTACATTGCATTTTCACTACTATGTGAGGCACATCCATCAATGTTCACTCATTTTAAAATCAAGACTTACTCTCACAAGGCAGAGCATAGAGACCAGTGGCTGTGATGCGGGAGCCACCACGTAGGTCCAGCACACGCAGGTGGGGGGAGCCGTGGAGCACATTGTTCAGGTCACTGTCGGTCATGAAAGAGTGAGAGGAAGTGGCAATGCACAGCTCCTCTAGCATGGGAAAACCAGACGTTGAACTGGGTGTGTTCCGGATCATTTTAGGAACTGGAGTGACATTCATTAACCTAAAAGTCTAAATTGAAAAATAATTGAAAAGAAAAGAAAAAAAAAAATAACGACTGAAACACTTTATATTTGTAGTAGACTTTCTATCAATTCTCATTCTGGAGTATGTTGCCATTAACAACACTTACAGGAGTGTGTGCAAAAATTAAAAATTCAAACAGTAACTGTGCACTAAATTAAAAAACAAAAAAAAACAAAAAAACAAAAAACAAGACAGTCCATGATGATCACAGCATATTTTAGGTTAATACCTGAAGTTTAGGGCATCCAATCTGCAAAGCCTGAATACAGATGGGAAGCTGGCAGTATCCTCCATCTAATTTAGTATTGATCTCCAGCAGCCTGAGCTCAGGACAGCAACCTTTCTTTAATTTCAGAGACATTTGACTCATCAGAAACAAACAGACATAGTTCACATACTCTTATAGAACAAAGACATTTTATAATATATTTTAAAGTTTATATGATCTTTAAATGGCAGAGGAAGTAAATATATTTGGTTTGCTATCCTTGGTGGAGAGCTCAAGCTTGAGATGTGGCCTGAACACATACACCCCCAGGACTAGCTGAATCAGAGAAAACAGTGGGATGCCAGAAGAACTGTCAGAGAACTGAGGTAAGGAGTGGTTTATACAGGTTTCCACTGCCACTGGTTTGTTGGATTAAATGAGACCCTGGACCATAAAACCAGTCTTATGTTGCACATGTATATTTGTAGCAATAGCCAAAAATACATCGGATGGGTCAAATTTATCAATTTTTCTTTTATGCCAAAAATCATTAGGATATTAAGTAAAGATCATGTTCCATGAAGATATTTTGTAAAATTCCCACCGTGAATACATCAAAACCTAATTTTTGATTAGTAATATGCTTTGCTATGAACATCATTTGGACAACTTTAAAGGCGATTTTCTCAGTATTTTGATTTTTTTGCACCCTCAGATTGCAGATTTTCAAATAGTTGTATCTCAGCCAAATATTGTCCTTTTCTAACAAATCATACATCAACGGAAAGCTTATTTAGCTTATTTTAGCTTTCAGACAATGTCTACAATTTGAGAAATTTACATTTATGACTGGTTTTGTGGTCCAGGGTCACAAATGTGCAAGTTACTTTGTGAAAAAAAAAAAAAAAAAAAAAAAAAAAACCTTCATTAACAATCAACACATAAAACAAAAAGATTAATATCAACTTACAGACAAAGCACTGAGTAGTTTGTCACTCTTGGTGCTGTGTGTGAAGTAAATGTTCTTTATTTGGTTGCCGTATACCTCAAGGAAGGACACCAGACCATCAACATTAAACTGTATTAAAAAAAAAAAAAAAAAGAAAAAAAAGAAAGAAGGAAACAGGTATAAGAGGTAGCCTGTAGTGAACCTGTGACACATACCGTGTCAAATAAAATATATGAATGTGTGTGGCATACTATTAAAATGGACAAAAATACTTAACATTCTTTAAGGAAAATTTTACATTAAAAAGAAATCATTTACTTCCCTCTCATGTCATTCCAAAACCCCTTGGAAAATTCTGTCATTAATTACTCGCCCTCATGTAGTTCCAAACCCGTAAGAACTTTGTTCATCTTCGGAACACCAATTAAGATATTTTTCATGAAAATGGAGAGCTTTCTGGCCCTGCATACAGTAACACAACTAACACGTTCAAGGCCCAGAAAGGTATTAAGGACATAGTTAAAATAGACCATGTGACATCAGTCGTTCAACCGTAATGTTATGAAGCTATGAGAATACTTTTTGTGTGCAACGAACACAAAAGTAACAATCTTTATTTAACAATGTCTTCTCTTCTGTGTTTAACAATGTCCTTACTACCTTTCTGGGCCATGAATGTGTCAGTTGCATTGCTGTCTTTGCAGGGTCAGAAAGCTCTTGGATTTCATCAAAAATATCTTAATTTGTGTTCCAAAAATGAACGAAGGTCTTACACATTTGGAATGACATAAGGGTGAATAAAATTAAAAATAAATGTTCATTTTTAGGTAACGGTCCCTTTAAATCTAAGTAAACAGTTTGCATACAAACCTCTGAGTGTTGCAAATTTATATTCTCTAATGACTGACAGTGAGTGCCAAGGCTTTGAAAGGCTGTTTCTGTCATTCCCGTACAGTAAGACAGCTTGAGAGAATGAAGATTGGTGCATGATTGTGAAACTTTCTGGAAAAACAAAACAAAGAAACAGTTTATCAGAAACAGATTAAGATACCAGTCACACAACTTCATAGCAGATGGATTATTATTACCTGGATTACATAATCAACATGTTTTTTCCAGTGGCAAAGGGAGAAATCTCTCAACTGAGACAACCTGCAGGAAATGGACACAACAAAACTTAGCTATTTTGCATAGATATGGCTTTGCTACGCATTATCTTACACTAAAAAGATTTATATGTCTTCATAGGTTCTTCCAGTTAAAAAAAATACTGTTGTTTGGTTCAACCACTGACCTGTTTTCAGCTAGCCAGTCTATAGTGTTCCTAATCTTCTGTTCTGTCCCAGGTAATTGACTCTTACCGGGTTCAATCCAGCAGTAACCAACTGACACACTGCGCCACAGGATCGGAGAGGATGCAGCTCCATTCCATAGACGGCAAACTCTGCCAACCCTTTAAAGCGAGAAAACAAATGAACTATAAACATAAAGCGAATATAGTATTTGTAGCAAGGTTGGACAGAAACTGAATAGCACAAATACAGAGGATGTGTCTCACCTGCACAGAAAAGGTACGGCTCCATCCTGGAGAACTGCAAACTGAAAGATTTTCACCAGGACCTCTATTGGCAAACTCTGACCCCATCGGTCAAAGCCATCTTCATTAACACTCTCCAAATCAACATTTTTATCAATAGTTTCCTCTGTGACTTTAGGGATTTTCGCTTTTACTGGTGCTCTTTTAGTTTTGTTAGCAGAGGCTTTACCCTTGCCTTTTGCGTTAACCTTCTTTTTCTTAGATCCCTTCCGCTTGGGCTTCCATATGCTATCACCACTATTTATATTTGATATAATCAAAAGCATGTCCTCTCCTTCCTGGACGGTGTAATTTGGTCTTATAGTTCTTTTCACCGCTTTTTTCTTTTTCTTTTTGCTTTTGACATCCGTAAGTGAATCCGTTTTTCTTTTCAAAAGTCTTTTTCCTTTTGCAGGTGCAGTCTGGGATGTCCCAGCTGTGCTGGATGGACTAGTAGACATTTCTGCAGAAGGAGCCTGGAATGATTCTGGCTCTGTATTTGAGTTGGATACCTCCATTATTGTGCTTTCCATGGTTTCGACTACTGGTCCCTAAAAATCTCCTTCCTGAATTCAAAAAAACGTCATGAATGAGACTGTAAACAAAACATATAAAATTGGCAAAAGCACGATTTACAGATAGCTGACTGAAACTTTAAAATCGCTTCTCTTTATGCATTGCTGCAGGCAAATTCAGCAGGTCTTTGCTGAAAATCTGAACAATTGTGCAAATTAATTTTGCGTTTGTAGCACCATTACTGAAACATAATCGCAAGACGGTACGTTTTACTCCTTTGTTGTTGTTATCCGAGCCCCATGATGCGCTTTCTTCGGTCAACGTATGTCGTCACATCCGCTTTCGTGAGACTCTGCCCAGCCTACCCATTCTCGTTTGAGCAGTAACTTTTTCAGAAGATTTATAGTTACATTTTATCCAAAGCGACTTACAAATTAGGGAAACAAGCTATAAAATTAAGGAGGCAATAACACAAGAGCACACAGTACAGTTCTTCATAAAATAAATGATTATAACAAATATTTTTCTGCGTGCTAATGTGGATATAACACAAATGTTATTATTTTTAAAATGAAAAATATACGTTGTTTGCTTTGTTGGTCAAACTTATACAACGGCTAACATGTCCGATTCGTCAACAAAATCTTCTGAATCTAATTTTGTTAATAATTCGGTTGAACTGGTTCACAAATGAGGTCTGAATCTTTCGTTCACGACTCGGAATGAACGATTTGTTCACAGCTGGTTCACGAGGCAACATCGTTAATCCAAGATTTTTTTTCTTTTTTCTTTTTTTTCTTTTTTCATTTGACATTTCAAAATTATATTAGCGTTACAATAGACTTCAAGTTTTATGACTGCTCCAACAAAACTGAGACCCCTGAATTTCACTAAACAATGAAAATGCATAGAAATGAAAACCTAAAGAACAGGTGCCTACATATGACTGTGTCTGAACAGTTTGGACAGATAATTTAGTTATTCATTATAAGATTACAAAAATATTATATACACAATCACGGTATCTTCCGTTATTAATTCAATGCCACAAGAACAAGAGGTTTCATGATCAAATTAACATTATGCCAGAGAAAAAAAGAAGAAAAGAGAAAGAGGAAGGAAGAAAAATACGTACATTTCAGTGCTTTCAGAGCATTACAATCCGTGTTTTCAGTGCTTTTTTGTTTTTTGTTTGTTCCAAGAGATTTACATATAAAATCATTTAGAAAATGGGAAAAATTTGGACTACATTGAGCTCACTTTTTCTTACGTATATGGTATTTTCCTAAACAAATGTATAATATGTTGTTCTTTACAATTCAAATTTTTGGTTTTTTTTCTTTGAATAAAAAAGCACATACAAATCATACAGTCCATGTTTCTACTATTATAGAATTCCAAATGCTTCCAAAAAACCTTGAGTAAATACAATGAAAAAATAAAAAGAGATGTTAAATAGTTTCTTTTTACTGACCACAAAATTCACAGGTATATAAAATATTAAGCCATACACTGAACTAGGATTAAGGTCGATGTGATGACGCAATAACGTAGTGACGCAAAAGAATCACTGAACCGGTTTTGATCCGGCTCTTTGTAACCGATTCGCTGAAGCGAGGTGGACTAGCATAGCTGTTTTATCTAAAAGGAATGCAAAGCGTATATCCAATCAAATACTCCTCAAATGCACACGTGACTCAACAGGGAAGTCTATGATGTAGAGTGGACGCTCCTCTGTTTTATGAAAATTATTGCTGAATCGGATTCCCCGACTCTCTCCACATACTGCAAAGGGTCCAACGAGAAAAACACGCTGCACTGCACACCTACATCTACAGCTGAACCCTAAGTCGGTGAGTACATTTTGAGATTTCATACTTAAACATTATCGTTCATGTAAATACATGAAAACATGTACGTTTTTTTAATGAATGCTAATTTAAATTTTAAATATGTTTGCTACATAGCATTGTTTAAACATCTTATCAATGGTAATCTCCCACAGCAATAGCAATTCAACACAGACAGCATGTTTTCAAACTTCACGGTATGGGGCATTGACGGATTCTCGCGGGCTAGAGAGGACAAAACACGACGAATGAAAATATATGTTCTAGTTTTCAGCCCTAAAACTTTTTATTATTTTTTTAAACAGTAAAACCAAAACAGATATTTAGTCAAAAATAGCAATACAACATCTTTGCTACAAAATCAGACGCGTGCGCAAATGGGGCGTGAACATTTTGTTCCCTGATTACTCAAGGATAACTAATACATAACTCGTCGAGTTGACAGAATATGTGACCTTGATTTGTGTTAGTTATGCTAGCAGCGATGCAGCTGACCTTTTGCACAATTCTTTTACCATTATTTTTATCCCATGAATTCATTCAGTTTATTGTGCTCTTGTGTGACATGAGCAACAAGTAATCATAACACATAATTCATAAACCTTACAATATATTACGAAGGAAACCACAAATACTATAGTTACTGTAAATGTAATTACAAATGTAAAAGCAAGGCAATTAATTATTATGGGATGTTTTTTAGAAAGTGTATGAAAGGTGTCATTGTAATTTCTTTTCTGATGACACCATTGGTTAAAACCAAGCTACTGTAGTTGTATTGTATTATTTATATTTGTCAGAACTGATTGTAATATTTTGCCATAAACATACCAAGGTATATTTTTAAGGAAACTAACTTAATAATGTAATGTATACCAAAGGATGTGTCTTGTAAATCTAAAGACTGCAAAAGCAGAAGATGAGTGTTTTATTTTTAAGTTGAAAATGATTATAAACCTGTAATACCAATAGGAAAACTGCAGTGTCAGGCAGGTAAGATAAAAAATAACCTGAGGGATAATCATTGTTGCACGGTTAAGATCAGCTGTGGACTACTATTCTCTGGTCGTTATTACTAAAACATTTATCTGGCCTTTATTTGGAAGCGTGCTCCACCAGATGGTTTAAAAAACAAGCCAAGCCACTTCAACTATGGAGGACCTGCAAGACTTTGGTTCCTCTAGTGCAAGTGCTAAGACCATTGCTGCTGAGCTCAGTGAGTACTACTTTTTGTTTTGTTTTCAATGACTCACAATTTAAACTAACAACTTTTGAAAAGTATCTGCTCACTTACATTTAAAAACTGTATCTTGCAGAGGATGATTTTTACTCCAAGCTTGTTGACGACTACCTTGGTGCTCATTACGGAGAACTGTTGGAGCTGGATGAAAAGCCCTGGAAAATCCGCATGTTGGTTCAGATTGGGCTGATGAGAGAGGAGCAAGATGTTTCATGGGTTGATTTAATACAGTGGCTCCAAAAGATTGTCCCAATGTTTCAGTCTGCTGATTTCCGAAGCTTGATTGAGAGAAACACCACGACAGCTTTGAGCTTAACCGGAGATGCCAGAGAGAACTTTCTTGAGTCGGATGTCAACTTTGAATTTGTTGGACCTATATGTGATAGTATTGGAATCGGAAGAAGAGATTTACTTGAAATGTCAGACTTTTCTGATCGTGCAAAATTAACTGCTCTCACAAATGGTCTAATTCTCGAATTGACTAATTTTATTTCACGAGAGAAATTAGACCCGGTCGTCTTGGTGTCCTGGATACGTAACTTTGAGCCTTTATTTTGTAGTGATGGCAAGATCCAAAGAGCTTACAGGTTCTTACGATCGAGTCTCAAGAATTTTAGAATACAGTACCGCAACAATCAAAGGAGCCGAAAGAGAAGCCGTGGATTGCTGGATGAGTTTCTTCAGAGTCCGTTTGATCTTGCTCCTGAAGCTGATGCTGATGATATCGAATACAGGAGGGTGGCAGTGGTCAAAGCGCATCTGAGGAAGAAACGTCGCATATCCAGGCATAAACCTACCTCTGCGTTTAAGGAGGAAGACGAGCCCTTCCGTATTTCGCAGACAGATGTGACTGTGAAAACTCATCGGGAACCCAAGCAAATGCCACATGTGGTCAGTGTAAAAAGGGAACAGGCATCACAAAGCCATCAAACACAGATACAGCCACTGGAAGATGTGGAACGAGATGCAAAAACTGACACGGGCGACAATGTAACCCTTCTTGATATCTCTGTGCTGTCCTGGCAAAAGATTGCAGACATTTATGGAGGAAAGAATGAAGCTGCCAAGGTGGTTTCAATGGATCTGCTTCAAAATCACTTCTTGGCCATGTTAAAGGAAGACACTAACCTAAGAACCCTGGATGACAAAGTCAAAGGAAGCACCCATCCACTAGTGCCACCTTTGAATTTCCTGCGCTACATGTGCCAGTTCCTTTTCGAACTCATTGATGTAATTGAACAGCAAATGATGACTTTCGAAAAAGATATCATAAACACTACAGGCGAGAAACTTGGACGTCACAAACACCCCAGATTTCAGAGCTTTCTCAACTTCGACGAGAGCGGCGTGACCCGTTACATTCACATGGCTTCCGAAATGTTATGTCCAAGCGAGGAGACCAACCCAAATTACCGCAGACACTGGCTTGCTTTTTGCCTCGAAAGAAAAAACCCTTCCCGACTGCCTGTTTATAGGTCAAATCGTATCATTAACTACTTTGAAGCAGCTGCTGGGCTCATTCACCATCATGAAGATGTTGCTCTGTTTGTTACTGACCTGCAGCTTCTGAACGACAACTCGAATATCCTGTTGGAGAGCGTCAATGCCGACGCAAACGACGAGGCTTTGCAGGCGCTGGTCTGTGTGGTTGCTGTTGTCTACCTTAAAGTCTTGGGACCCTTTTGGCAGCTTCTGAAGAGCGATGGAGAATATCCTCTTTTCAGTAGGTACATCCTTTGCTTGTACGAAAAGCTCTTGGAATGGTCGCAAGATGCAAGTTGCCTTTTGCAACCAGAAGCCTTTGTGAATGTCTTCTTACAAGTTCCAATGCAAGAGGGGACTTTCGAAGGAGTGTTCAGATTTTGCCGTGATAATGCGGAGAACCAGTTTGGTACTCTGATAAAAGCTTGTTTACAGAGGATGATGAAAGCCCTCGCAGCTGTACTAGAGGACAATCTTAAAGATTTCCTACCTGGTGGCGAACACTGCAAAGATCTGCCTTCGGATATAGCCGTTCAAATGGCAAACTGCACCTTTTCACAGCTGATGGGTGAGTACCCCTTCGGTCATGCGTACCCTTATGAAAAGAGCAGGCCTGATAAAACTCTTGGTCGGACCGAAGGTTCCATTGGTGAAAATGCAGAAAAAGAACCTGCATCCCAAGAAGCAACAGATGAACTTACATCAGCAGCTGTCATATTATCCCCTTCCAAAGCCAGTCAAAAACGCTTCTCCATCTTTGACGGAGCAAATCTCAATGCCGCCAAAAAAATGAAGGTGTCTAGACTAAAGCAAAAAGCTCAGGATCACATTTACCGGAAAATGATTGTCGGAGCCGTTTCAAAATTTGGTGGCCCATGTAAAAGCAAGCAAGATGTTGAACGATTGCTCACAAGACTTGAAGGTTCGAGCCACGCGCATATACGCGAGGTCATTCGCTGTGAGCTGAACTACCAAAAGAGCATCTTGGGCTCCAGAGACAAAAAGCTAAACCACATTGGGTTCTCTTTGAATGACATGGTTACTACACTGAAGGACGTCTTGCCAAATGAGAGAGTTATAGTCACATCGCCATCTGAAAATGTGCTTGAAGAGACCCCCACTGAAACATCATCCCCAGACCCTCAAAGCACAGCCGCTGGTCAGCAAACTCCACAAAGGAGTATTGATATAAAGAATACAAAGGTTTTTGGTCCTTGTTACAGGAACAACTTTGAGTTTCTTTAACCTTTTGATTTTGCTTTAACCTGATGAAAATGTACCTACTTGCATTAGTTTATTGTTGTTGTTTTTTTTCCATATATGGTAAAGATTTTTGTTCTCAGATGTTACTAACAAGCTTGTTAGACTACTAGACTTTTATTAGTATCAAAATAGTTAATTAGTTAATTTTTTTATACTTTTGTTTTTTTTTTACAGAAATTGTATTACACAATAAAAAAGTTTGTAGCAACCTACTTGTCCTGACGTTTATTAAATAACAATGTTACTACTACTATCACCAATAATAATAATTTTAATAATGATTAATAATTATTATTATTATTACTATTATTATTGACAATGTACTACATTATGTTTATTTCTGCATACTATATAGCATATATAGTATATATTTTTATAATTTTACTATATAATCTTATGTATATATTATATAAATGTTTGGAATCACTATGAAATTGATGTTTTGATCAGAAATGTACTTTTATTCACTAAGGATGGATCATTTATAATGTTATAAATAAGTAGATTTTACATAAATTATGGTATTTCAATTTTCTGTTCATTAAAGAATCCTCTACTTTAAGCAATTAAAATGTTTTAGACCTTAGATTCATCCAACCATCCATACTTTTTTATTATTATAATTTACCATCCAATACCAACATTTAATTTATTTTTCCATTCCACCCTTTTTAGCCAGTGTTACATGTGGCTTTTTCTTTACAACAGTTCAAAAGTCCTGCAGCATCTCACACTTTTCCCTGTTGCTTGCCAAGTACTATTCATTTAAGCAGAGCTATTTTAAAATATAAAAACGGAACTTAAATCAGAAAGCATTTTTTTTTAATATATATATACACATATATTTTAAACAGCAATTACACTTGGTATATATTGTATATTCTATATATCTGTTTGCTGTATATAAGTGAACACTGATAATTTAATACGAGGAAAGCAATTTACTTTGACTATTCTATTCTTTCAATACAGCCACAAGATATACAGTTGAAGTCAGAAGTTTACATACACCTTGCAGAATCTGCAAAATCATAATTATTTTACCAAAATAAGAGGGATCATACAAAATGCGTGTTATTTTTTATTTAGTACTGACCTGAGTAAGATATTTCACACAAAAGATGATTACATATGTAGTTCACAAGAGAAAATAATAGTTAAATTTATAAAAATTACCCAGTTCAAAAGTTTACATACACTTGATTTTTAATACTGTGTTGTTACCTGAATGATCCACAGCTGTTTTTTTTTTTTTTTTTTTTTTTGTTTAGTGATAGTTGTTCACGAGTTCCTTGTTTCTCCTGAACAGTTAAACTGCCTGCTGTTCTTCAGAAAAATCCTTCAGGTCCCAAAAATTCTTTGGTGTTTCAACTTTTTTAGTGTATTTGAACTCATTTCCAACAATGAGTGCGTTTACATGCACATTCTTAAGGCGATTATGCTTAATAAGCCAAAACGTGGTCATATAAACGCGGTGAGACTTTTTTTTTTTCATAAACAATGTAAGCATAAACCAATTGACACAGGTATTTTTTTTTCTTTTTGCTTCTTAACCCGATTTTGCGCGACATGTAAACACAATAAATGACTGTATGATTTTGAGATCCATCTTTTCACACTGAGGACAACTGAGGAACTCATATGCAGTTGAACAGCGGCAGTTTAACTGTTAAGGACAAACAAGGGACTCATGAACAACTATCACTAAACAAACAAAAAAAAAAACAAAAAAAAAACAGCTGTAGATCTTTCGGGTAACAACACAGTATTAAGAATCAAGTGTTATTCAACTCAGTACTAAATAAAAAATAACATGCATTTTGTACGATCCCTCTTATTTTGGTAAAATAATTAACATTTTGCAGATTCTCCTAGGTGTATGTAAACTTTTGATTTCAACTGTACAGTAGGTGTATTGTGCACAATTAAAAACATGGATGCTCTAACTCACCTGTGCCCTTTTCTTAGACATATAAATGGCAGATACATGGTGGAATCATGCCATCGTTTCACACATTCTGGTGGCCCTGTTTGGAATGGGCTCATGGATCTCTGTGAACTCATTATGGGTTGAGTTGCCCATTGTTGTAGGTGCTCTACCTGAAGGTAAATAGTGTTTTAAGAACATAAAAACTTGTTTTAATACAACATTAACAAATGCCACAGCTGTACCCAATAGATAAAACGTGTCCTTTCTTTACAGGGTGGAACTTGCCAGCCTATCTTTCAGTGCTGATTGCGTTTGGGAATTTGGGTCCAGTGGCTGTGACTTTAACACACCACTTTGCTCCAGGATGGCTGAATGAACGCAAGGTTATCCACATCATACAAGTACTAGCGGTGGTTGCAGCTGCATTTCTTGCTCTCTTTTGGTCCCAGGTGGTCACAGTCGCTGGAGAGCCAAGATCTGTCCCGTTCCTGCTGCTTACGTTTATCCTGTCATTTGTCTGCTGCACTTCCAATGTCACCTTCTTACCCTTTATGTTCCGTTACCCTGCACAATACATCCGAACGTTCTTTGTGGGACAGGGTCTTTGTGCACTCTTTCCCTGTGTGGTCGCTTTGGGGCAGGGTGTAGGGAAACTAGAGTGCATTGAGACGGTTAACGGCACAAAGCCCCACTATCTCAAAGAAAACTTCCCAGCCCAAAACTTCTTTTGGTTTTTGTGTGTGATGCTGGCGATTTCGGCCCTCTCTTTCTTGGCTCTGACATACAGAGTGATCACCCAGACAGCGGCAGAGGAAATTCCAAAGACTGAGCAGGAAACGGTGAAAACGCAGGAAGAGACACACCCTTTACAAAATGGAGGTTCTCCGGTTTCTGAAGAACAAGTGGAAGTTGAAAAACAGGCACCTGTTGTGGCCTTCTGGACGTCACGCAATATATACCTGCTCATGTTGCTGGGAATATCCAATGCTTTGACCAACGGTGTGCTGCCGTCCGTGCAGAGTTTCTCCTGTCTGCCTTATGGCACCATGACATTTCACCTCTCTGTCGTCTTGGGCAACATTGCAAACCCTCTGGCCTGCTTTGTGGCCATGTTTGTCCTACTTAGGTAAGTGAGTTAACGTTCTTGACGCTTAATGGTCCAGTTAAAGGATTAGTTCAATCCAGAATTAAAATTTTCTGATAATTTACTCACCCCTGTGTCATCCAAGATGTTCATGTCTTTCTTCAGTCGAAAAGAAATTAAGGTTTTTGAGGGAAAACATTCCAGGATTTTTCTCCATATATTGGACTTAAGTGAAGATCGGCAGGTCTAAACTGCAGTTTCAGTGCAGCTTCAAAGGGTTCTACACGATCCCAGCTGAGGAACAAGGGTCTTGTCTAGCAAAGCGATTGGTTATTTTCAAACAAAAACATTCAACCGCAAATGCTCATCTTGCACTATATCTACATCCATGAAAAGTCACGTGTGACGTAGGCAGAAGTACAGACCCAGGGAACGTGCAAAAAAAAAAAAAAAAAAAAAGTAAAACGATATCAGCCAATTTTGAAGTTGGAGGAGAAAATTAGATGGTTTTTCGCCCTACCCTTTCTTTCTGAACCAGAGTACACAGACGAAGAACTAACCACACGTCACCTTTCCAATGTGATTACGTAATGCATGAAGTTGTAGACACACATTGCAGAGTTAGTACAAGATGAGCATTTGTGGTTAAAAAGTATAGAAATTTGATAAATTTTTTTTTTTTTTTATTTTTCTGAAAATGGCCTATTGCTTCACTAGATAAGACCCTTATTCCACAGCTGGGGTTGTGCAGAGCTTTTTGAAACTGCAATTTGAACCTTTAACCCGTTGGCTCCCATTGAATTTCACTGTACAATTAAAGTCAAAAGTTTACATACACCTTGCAGAATCTGCTAAATGCTAATTATTAAATTGATATATTAATATATAAAATTATTTTACCAAAATAAGAGGGATCATACAAAATGCATGTAGTTTTTTTTATTTAGTACTGACCTGAATAAGACATTTCACATAAAAGATGTTTACATATAGTCCACAAGATAAAATAATAGTTAAATTTATAAAAATGGCCCTGTTCATGTTTACATACACTTTATTTTTAATAGTGTGATCTTACCTGTATGATCCACAGCTGTTTTTTTTTCTTCTGAAACATCAGTGAGCGTTTGAACCTTCTGTAATAGTTGCATATGACTCCCTCAATTGTCCTCAGTATGAAAAGATGGATCTCAAAATCATAAAGTCATTGTTGGAAAGGGTTCAAATACACAAAAATGATGAAAAACTAAATAATTTGCGGGACCTGAGAATTTTTTCTGAAGAACAGTGGGTAGTTTAACTGTTCAGGACAAACAAGGGGCTCATGAACAACTATCACTAAACAAAAAAACACAGCTGTGGATCATTCAGGTAACAACACAGTATTAAGAATCAAGTGTATGTAAACTTTTGAACAGGGTCATTTTTATAAATTCAACTATAATTTTCTGTTGTGGACTATATGTAAGTATCTTTTATGTGAAATATCATATTCAGGTCTTCTTTAGTACTATTCAGTACTAAATAAAAAAATAACCTGCATTTTGTATGATCCCTCTTATTTTGGTAAAATAATTCACATTTTGCAGATTCTGCAAGGTGTATGTAAACTTTTGACTTCAACTGTATGGAAAAAAATCCTGGAATGTTTTCCTCAAAAATCTATTCTATAATTAACATCTTGGATGACATGGAAGTAAGGACATTAACAGGAAATTTTCATTCAGGAGTGAATCCAATCCTGTTCAATCCTCCTCCTGGAGGGCTACTGTCCTGCAGAGTTTAGCTGAACCAGCTAAACAAGGTCTTACTAGGCCTATTGTAGACCTCCAGGCAGGTGTGTTAAGACAAGTTGGAGCTAAACTCTGCAGGACCAAATTTGGACACCCCTGAATTAAACTCTTCTCATGTACAATTTGTCATGCTATTGTGTTGTGCATTATTAATTTAGTCTAATTGAAATTGATGTTTTCGTTACAGGTCCAGCATTGGTCTTGGTATGATGTCACTGGGAGGTGGTATTTTTGCTGCCTATCTCATGGCGTTGGCTGCACTGAGTCCCTGTCCACCGCTTTTAGGAAGTCAGTCTGGAGTTGCTCTTGTGGTTAGTAACTGTATGTTGTTATTAAGTGGGAGAGGAACTAAGAACAAATCTCTCAAAATTTTGAAAGCGTTGTTTGCTTTACCACGTGCAAAAGTGGTGTTGTTTAACTGTTTAGTGAATTCACCCCACTCTGTTCATGCTGTTTCATTATCATATCATCTCTAAAGATCATTATAGCAATATTTCAAAGAATTATTAATTTATATTACAAAAATAATGTATTCCTGACCCATAATACACACACATTATCTGTAAATACAGTATATAAATATTCTATTACAAAATATTGACAATATTATAACCCATTAATTCTCTTCAGGTTTAGTTTTTTTTTAACAGAACCCTGTAATTCTTTCTTCATTCAGATCATATCCTGGATCATCTTCACTGGTTTGTTCTCTTACCTGAAGGTTGTAGTTGGGACTCTTCTTCATGAAGCGGGGCACGCAGCTTTGCTCTGGTGTGGAGTCTTCATCCAGGCTGGTTCTCTTATTGGAGCTCTCACGATGTTCCCTTTAGTCAGTGTGTACCAGGTCTTCCAGCAAGCCCAGGACTGCACAGACAACTGCAGTTAATATTACAGCACTTGATTTTACATTCACCCTGTGCCTTCATACAACAGGTGTGAATCTAAAATGGAAAAAGATGGTGAAACTGATGCCTTCACAGGACATTTCATGTTAATCTCAATGCAAAAAGAGCTGCACTTGATCACACTGCATATCTTTGTGTTACCCGATGGCACATTGAGAATGTAAAGAATATGCGGTCATTTTGAATGTGTGTGTGTGAACACCTTGACCTTTATCTAGATTAAGTATGAAGTGTTTTCATATAACAAGACAAGACATCTGTGGTTGGAAATCAGAGCAGGTCTAATTTCATAATGGAGAACCTCAGTATCAGCGTGTCAGCAGTTGTTTAGACGAGAAATCAGAAGTCAGCAATCTTTAACTACCCAATGAGTAGACTTAAAGGAACACTCCACTTTTTTTGCTAATAGCTTAGCATAGATCATTGAATAAGATTAGACCGTGAGCATCTCGCTTAATGCTAACAGTCTAATCTGATTCAATGATCTATGCTAAGCTATTAGCAAAAAAAGTGGAGTGTTCCTTTAACATTATTGTATGCTTTACTATATGGTTAATCTGTGTAGTATTATACACAGTATTTTGTTTATTCCAAACAACAAGCAGGTCATTGCTGATAAATGCAAATCAGGTAAGTTTATATTGTTCCTAAATGGAAAAACTGTTTTCTATGACTCTGAGATGAAATTGTGTTTTGTCAGCCACAAGCAAAAAATGTGTATCATAACATTCCAATATTTCTGGATATATATTTAGACATTTAACTTTGTCTTCTAAATACCTGGTTTTGTTTATCTGCAAAATTTTAGTTTTAGTGTACATACAGAGTCTAAATGTACTATCGACAATATGCCTAACCTGTCATATCTGCCATGTGTCATGCTGCCATGTTTTTGATTATTTTAAATGTGAGGCCAGTATTTTAATTAAGGGTAATGTCATTTTTGCAGCTGCTGTTATCTTGCACTTACTTTTGTTACAATGATTAAAATTGTGTTTTGTGTAATTTTAGGCATTTAGCACTTAATTATTCTTGGCACTAATTGCATATATGCAGAATTTCATACTTTATATACTGGGCTTAAATCAGATTTAGTTTTATGAGAGTTGGAGATTTGTGTTGAGCACTAACTGCATTCCTGACGTCTCTAATTAAAGGCTTTATTTAAACTGTTAATTACATATAACGTGCTGTTGATACTTTGTCAATGAAGACGTGAGAAGAAAATCTTTAAAAGGCAATGAGGCTGAAAATATTATATGGCATCATAGACCTATTATTATGCTGTTTTGAATATGTTCATATGCACTTTTTATGTGCTCTTGTTGTAAGATCTCAGAGCTTTGTAAATAAATAAATGGTTCATTTGACAACCGGGAAATATGAGTGTGGTATAAAAACAGTTGTGGAGTTTATTCTTTTAAATAAACAAAAATAAATAAAACACTAAAAACTGACCTATAAACTATAGAAATGTAAACAAACTACTAGTCCACAAGTCTTTGTTTATTTTTACAGTCGTCAGCAGTTGTAATAAGTCACTTTTTTACTACATCCTTACATAACATTATGTTTATGGTTAAACTTTCACTGAAGCTGTGATTGGTCTGCTTAGCAAAGGAAAATTTTGTTACATATCCTGCCAGAATGTACGTAAGGAAACAGCTCGTATTACTTACTAATTATGTTTTTATCCCAAAATAAGGATTTTAATATCGTAGTTTTAATGAATGTATGATGAATGCTTTTCTGACTTATATACTGGCATTATAATAAATGATCTACAAATTACACAATTTTGTTTTTTTTTTTCTTGATAAAACATCAACAGACAGGTGCAGTGGTTGGCTAGAATAGGCACACCCACTCAAGCAGAGGATATATAACATTTCTCTCATTGTACGGGACTTTATCTCCATATGATCAGCCTCAGATCATGTGAGTACCTGTCAGCTGTCATATATACTAATCTTTTTTCTTGACTTTTGTTTTACGTCTAAATTTACTTATAAATGCATTTTGTCAAATGCTGCATACTAGGTGTGTGTGATCAGAATTAGCTTTATTCGCCAAGTGTGCGCAAACACACGAGGAATTTGTTGTGGTTTTTTAAGGTGCTCCTGGTACATACATACATACATAGATACATCAGTTATGTGTGTTGATATTTACAAAAATAATTTGCAATTACGTTTTGTATAACCGCACTGTACTTTATAAAAGTGCTGTTTTCTAGACACAGGAGACAAAAAGTAAATGGCAGAATAATTGTGCACGTCAATTCTAGGATGAACACGATGATAACGATTTTAATCTATTCGAGGCAACGTTTGTCGTTCTGCATACTGGAACTAAATTATCATATCCATTAACTCTGACGGACACAGAACTAACCATTTATCAGTCAAACCACAGTGACGATGACAAAAACAGCATATTAAGTAGCTGAGCTTTCAGTGGTCACCAAATGACAAATAACTAAGAGTAACATACAACAGCAACAGATGAAACAGTGAAATAATAACTGCATAAACTCCATTATTTATTCATGTTGCCGAGCAGCATAGCTGGGATGTTGAATAGACTAGCTATCACAGTGTTATCATCCACAGATTCCACAGTTGTGCTCAAGTTCATTAAAACATGGAACAAATCATGAAAAAAGTCCAATTTGCGGCTTTTCAAAAGTTCTTACTGTGCTGGATGCATTTCTAGCTTGTGGAAACAACGCTTCTTCATGCGTCTTGTCACGATTTCACAATTTGGGGAAAGAACGCAAACATTTCCGTCTCACTTCCATTTTTTTTTTTCTTAAATATATATATTTTATTATTTTTATTATTAATATTTGAGGATTGACTGACTCCAAGCTTTTGTATGGCATATATGTTGGGTTGGGGAAGAAATTATAGAACAGTACTTAGTACTTAGCAAGGATGCTTTAAATTGATCAAAAGTGATGATAAAGACATGTATAATGTTACAAAAGATTTCTATTTCAGATAAATGCTGTTCTTCTGAAGTTTCTATTCATCAAAGAAACCTGAAAAAAATCTACACAGCTATTTTCAACATAGCCTAATAATAATAATAGTTTTTGAGCAGCAAATCAGAATATTAGAATGATTTCTGAAGAATCATGTGAATGAAGTGATGATGCTAAAAATTCAGCTTTAAAATCACAGAAATAAATTACATTCTAATATATATTCAAATAGAAAACAGTTATTTTAAATAGTAAAAATATTTCAAAATTTGGCTGTTTTTGCTGTACTTTGGATCAAATAATTGCAGGCTTGGTAAGCAGAAGAGACTTCTTCAAAAAACATTAAAAATCCTACTGTCTAAAAACTTTTGACTGGTATATCTATTTATTTATTCATCCATATAGTTATATAGTTTACATACAATTGCAAGCACCATTTTCCTACTTCCATAATCAATAATAAAATGAATTATACACATGCATAAATCACTACATGGTTTATTTTTACTTAATTTTTCATTCATATTTTTTTTAGACTAGTTTAGGGGAACAGGTGATTAAAAATAAACTTTACTAAATATTAATCATGCCCAGTAGTTCATAAAATACACACATTTCCTTATACATTCTTATACAATGAAAGCTTAAATTTGAGGGGGGAAAAGTAAATATATGAATATAGTTTTATTGCTGTGACACCAGTCTGGCCGATTTTCATGATCTTAACTAGACTCCATACAAACCCCCTGCTAATTCCCCTTTGATTTGTACTTTGATAGGCTTTTTGCAAATAAGCACAATCTTCCTGACTTTGTTCTTAAAATACATTGGCGCGACATCAAAGTGTTAATAAACACAATGCTCCATTTACTGCAGATGTTACTGAATAACTTTATATTAGCAGATGTTTCTTATCCAAAGTGAAAGTGCACTGACTGAAGGGTCAATCCCCTGGAGCGCCCCTGGATTAAATATCTTGCTCAGCTGAATAAATAAACTTGGCAGCACCAAATTTGGAATTTAAAGATAAAGTGTATCATTTCTGCGGCAGAACTGCAAAAATAATGTCTGTCGTTTAATGAAATTCTCTTGGTTACTAACTGCACTCATCGTTTTTCTTTTTTGAAGCTTCATGAAGTCTGAGGGGCACTGATTTAAACCACCATGGCCATGTCTATCCTAACCCATGTTTTGGCCGGCCTTTTTGGCATGGGCTCCTGGGTCACCATCTGTGGTTTGTGGGTGGAGCTTCCTCTAATCGTTCCACAGGTACCTGAGGGCTGGTATCTCCCCTCTTACATCTCCGTTATTGTCCAACTGGCCAACATCGCACCTCTGTTTGTCACATTAATGCACCGCTTCCGCCCGGGAAAGCTCAACGAGACTGCGGTTATCTATTTTATTGTTGGTTTTGGGATACTGGCAAGTCTTTTCCTAGCTTTCTTCTGGAGTGAGACCGTAGTGGTGCAAGGTGTAAAGCGCAGCGTTCCTCTCCTGCTCCTCATCTTCTTCATCTCAATAGTGGACTGCACCTCTTCAGTGACGTTTCTTCCCTTCATGACGCAGCTCAAGGCAGAGTATCTCATGACTTATTATGTAGGAGAAGGCCTGAGCGGACTTGTCCCAGCTTTAGTCGCGATGGTTCAAGGTGTAGGTGTGATGGAATGCATCAATGCATCTCAAATCCTCAGATTCAACGAAACACATCTTAACAGGTCTGAAAGAGACACTAACTATCTTGTGCCAAACTACCAACCAGCTAACTTTTCAGTTGAAGCCTATTTTTTCTTCCTGACGGCTATGATGGTGGTTTGTTTGGTGGCGTTCTTACTTTTGAACTACCATCCGGCTGTGGCTCGAGAGCGTCCCAAAAACAAAAATGGAGATTCCATATCGCGCTGGAAGCACAAGAAATCTGAACAGAAACAAATGATGCGTTCTCAAAAGTCTAGTCAGAAACCCAGGAGCATGTTTGGGACAGGGATGTACACGTGGATGCAAGTGATGTACATATACGTTATCCTAGCATGGGTGACTGCTCTGACCAATACTGGTTTGCCATCAGTGCAGTCGTACTCATGTTTACCATATGGAGACCAGGCATATCACTGGTCAGCCACTATGGCGAATGTAGCCAATCCCATAGCTTGTTTCATCAGCATGTTTTACACTCAAAGGTGAGCTACATCAAGAAAAATAGCAATTTCATTTCAAAATAGTGACACTAAATGATTTAACTTACTTAACTTACTACTTCTCAACATTTGTGAACATTTTGAACAGGTCTTTAGTGTTGATGGGAGTTCTCACTTCCATTGGCTCTCTTATTGGAGTTTATATTATGGCCATGGCTGTGTTGAGCCCATGTCCACTGCTAGTTAATGAGACCTCTGGAGCTGTCATTATTGTGAGTATTTGGACCAGTTTGTGTTTATTTTTATAATATAAGATGCTTGATCTATTATTTATTTTTGTATATTTGTATATTGACAAGTAATTCTGTGTTTTCAGGTGTTGGCGTGGTTCTTTTTTATCTTCACCCTATCGTACGTAAAGGTGATTGTTGCTGTCATCTTACGAGATGAAGGCCACAGCGCTCTTGTGTGGTGTGGAGCTGTAGTGCAGCTGGGCTCAATGTTGGGGGCAGTGACTATGTTTCCTCTGGTCAATATATATGACTTTTTCACCTCAGGTGACCCGTGTAACACTAGTTGTCTATGAGATACGAGTTCTGTAAATAGTATTCAAATTTATGGTAACACTTTACAATAAGGTGTCATTAGTTAACATTAGTTAATGTATTAACTAACATGAACGAACAATGAATAATACATTTATTACAGTATTTATTAATCATTGTTGATGTTAGTTAAAAATATAGTCATTCATAGTTTGTTAGTTCACAGTGCATTAACTAATGTTAAACACAACTTGTGATTTTAATAATGCATTGGTATATGCTGAAATTAACATTAACTAAGATTAATTTAGTTCATTTTTTATTACATATACACTGCCATTGAAAAGTTTGGGATGAGTAAGATTTTTATTGTTTTTTTAAAGAAGTCTCATATGCTCACCAAAGCTGCATTTATTTGATCAAAAACACAGAAAAAAATGTATATATTGTGAAATATTATTGCAATTTTAAAAAACTGTTTTTTATTTTTAACATCATTTAAAAATTTAATTTATTTCTGTAATGCAAAGCTGAATTTTCATCATTGTTATTCTAGTCATCAATGTCACATAATCCTTCAGAAATCAATATAATATGCTGATTTATGATCAATGTTGGAAACTGCTTAATCCTTTAACTGTCACTTCCTATCTTGAACATAGACCTGAAAATGCATGAAAATCCTGAGTTAAATTTGTATAATTCATGAATGAATACATTTTGTAATATTATTTTGATGTACAATTTCCATGGTAATGCAATGTCTGATTTTAAAATTGCTTTCAAAGGATGAATTTTGTGATATATAATTTCTTAAGATTTTTATTGTGTGATAGGTAAAAAGGCAACAAAGAAAGTCTTTTTGTGACAAAGGTCAGAACTCCTGTTATGATGTAGATTTTTGAGGTGCACTCTTGTCATAAATTAATCTATTACTTTTCCGACATAATTTGTAACACAAAAATCTATTTAGGAGTTTTAGACCTTCCCAACGATATATAGTTTGTCATGATTAGATTAGGATTTATTTGTAAAATGGTGAAGTAAACAATGAAGCATCCCACAGAGTGGACGGTGACAGTTAAAGGGTTAATGTGTTTTTTTTTTTTTTGTTTTTTTTTTTTGTGGAACCTGTGATACCTTTTTCAGTATACTCTGATGAATAAAATGTCAAAAAGAACAGCATTTATTCAAAAAAGAAAAACAATGTAACAATGTAAGTCTTTACTATCACTTTTTTTAATCAATTTAACACATATTTGCTGAATAAAAATATTAATTTACTGAAAAAATAAAAATAAACAGACCCCCAAATTTTGAACAGTAGTGTACACTGTTAAAAAAAAAAAAAAACATTTATATTTTGAATAAATGCTGTTCTTTTAAACTTTTTATTCCTTAAAGAATTTTGAAAAAAGTGTCACAGTAATATATAGATATATTAATCAGCACAACAGTTTCCAACATTGATAATAAATCAGCATATTAAAATGATTTCTGAAGAATCATTAGACACTGAAGACTGGAGTAATGATGCTGAAAATTCAGCTTTGCATCACAGGAATAAATTACATTTTAAACAGAAAACCGTTATTTTAAATTGCAATATTGTTTCACAACATTACTGTTTTTTCTGTATTTTTAAATAAACAAACAAAAAAATGCAGCCTTGATGAGCAAAAAACATCTTTAAGAGCATTAAAAATCTTACTGATCCCTTTTGAATGGCAGTGGAAGTGTTTTATGTTGATTTATTTATTTAATTTTTTTTTAACGTTTTTATTTACTTTCTTGTCCATTTTTTGTTTTGAACATCCATATCATGATTACGTTGGAGTATTTTCAATACAAGATTTGCCAGTATCATCAAATGTCCACTAGGAGGCGGTAACGGTCTACAGTAAATATACTTAATTTAGATTGGTCCTCACAAAGGAGCAGTTTTACCTTGTGACATCAGTAAACTACCAATGTTCTTTTTTTTTTTTTTTTTGGCTCTCAGAATGTCCTTACATTAATTTTTTTTAACAGCAAGATCTGATAAAATTTATGTGACACATGCATTGGATTTTCTATAAGGAGGAAGGTTTCATTTGTCCCCTCAACAATTATGGTCTGAAATGATAGTTCAGTTGTTACAAATTATATATATATATATATATATATATATATATATATATATATATATATATATATATATATATATATATATATAATGTATGTGTGTGTGTGTACTTGTTTTTGCTACATTGTGGGGACCAAATGCCCACAAGGATAGTAAAATCTGAAATTTTTCACATGGTGTAAAAAAAAAAATAAAAATTAAAAATATATTAAAAATAGTAAATTATGTTTATCTGAAAATGTAACAATGCAAACATGTTCTCTGTAAGGGGTAGGTTTAGGGTTAGGGTTGGGTTAGGGATAGACAACATCGTTTGATCAGTATAAAAACTATAGAAGTCTATGGAAAGTCCCCACAATTCACGAAAACAAACGTGTGTGTGTGCGTGTGTGTGTGCAGAGAAATTCTGTTGCATCAAGACAACAGCACTTATTTAGGTTCCTTTAAAAAAGTTAATTGTTAATGATTCTACATGACTATTTGACCATATTAACTGTCCTAGTTTCTGTTAATAAAAAACAACTGGAAAACAAGCTCATATTTTTGTAATTTTACAAGAAGAAGAAAAAACAGCCTTTGCAGGGTGGCCATATTGACTTGGACAATGAGGGGCCTTGAAGTTAGAAAGTTTGAGAGCCACTTATATTAGTCTCTTTTCATTATGCTAAGGCACAGAATTGAGCTGATAGGGTCCTATAATTCTGCAGTCTTATAGATTTATTCCATTTCAATTTCAAGAAAATTCATAGTCTTAAATCTCTGCTTTTTAACTGTTATATTCTAATAAACGACTACAGATGACAACAGTCTGGACAGAACCGCCACCATCTTGCTTTAATCCAGCGATCTCAGTATGAAGGGAGAGGGGATAATGGGAGGACGACAGTTAGCCTATATGTATTACGATGTGGAGGGAGTTCAGACCCACTGCTCTTCACTCGACAGGCCAGTTTTCACACAGTGATAACTGTGACCGTTAGTGCAGGCCGCTCGTAGTCTTGGCTCTCTAACAATCCTCACCCAGGCAGCCTACTAATAGAGCGGCTATTTCTGGGCACTGGCTTTGATGATCCACCCCACCCTGACTGTGCGTTGTCACCATGGCTGTGTGACCGGGGATTCAAACCCATGGAAAATATTCCTGTCTGCCTGGCAGGTGTCACAGGGTGCTTGGCTCAAAGCCTGGATACAACAGCTGCTTCTACTTTGATCCATTAGTTACTACTCTGGAAGTTCAGCTCTCCTGTGCACATGGGGAAGAGATCTTGCGCATTTTTCACGATTCCGTTTCAGACGATACCGCCGCATTTTTAATGAGCCGTTGTGACTAGGGTTGAAACTAGATCGGTAAAACGGAACATTAGGTCAGGATTTTATACTCCTTAAAAGTTTGGACAAAAGACTTGTCAAATAAATCATCTCCGTTTTTTATTCTCTATGATTTTTAGGAGCAATAAGAAACATCTTGAAGTCTTTTGTCATTTGATTTCGGTGCAAACCTTAACATTAATTATTAGTAGTCTGCTCACGATTATAAGATAGACCGGGGCTAGTTGTCACACTTTTAACTCTAGTGAATATGTGGGCTTATTTTTGAAAGTCAGTTTTATGTGTCCATTTGATTTAGCAACTTGAAAATAAGCTATTTTCTGTGAATGTGCAAGACTGCGATTCATTAGCCGCTATATGTAAATAAGTATAATAACAAAGTGCAGTAAATTGTAAAACTATTTGCGCTAAAAACCAGTGTGTTTATGAATCCTTGATTGATTAAAATGTGATAATAAATACCAGTTTGCAATATCATGCAGCATAAGAGGCCTTTTTTTTGTACAGCTCAAATAACCGAAAGTGAATGGCACTGCCTCGCGCACTGCCGTTACAAATGACTGTGTGCAACCGCTCTTACATTAAAAATAAAGGTGGACAGACACATACCTTAAAGCAGGGCTGTCTAGTCAAGTTCCTAGAAGGCCACTATCCTGCAAAATTCAGCTCCAAACCTAATTAAACACACCTGAACCAGCCAATCAAGCTCTTCAGGATTACTAGAAACTTCCAGATATGTGTCTTCGAGTAATTTGGAACTCAATGAGGTAAATCTCTGCAGAAAGTTGGCCTTTCAGAAGCAGGATAGGACATTCATGCCTTAAAGGGATATTTCACACAAAATATGAAAATTGCCGCATGATTTACTCACCCTCAAATTATCCTTAGTGTTTATGACTTACTTATTTTAGACAAATACAAACAGAGTTATATTAAAAAATGTCCTAGTTCTTCCTAGCTTTATAATGGCAGTAAATGGAGTTTAAGATTTTGAAATCCAAAATTCATCCATCATAAGTGCTCCACATGGCTCTGGGGGGTAAATAAAGGCCTTCTGAAGAGAATCTATGTGTTTTTGTAAGACAAAAATATCCATATTTAAAATGAATATTTAAAATATAAAATATTTTCTTACAAAAATGCATCTATTCGTTTCAGAAGACCTTTTTTTAACCTCCCGGAGTTGTGTGGAGTTTTATTGGACTTCAAAATTGCCATTATAAAGCTTTGAAGAGCCAAAACATTTTTTTAATATAACTCCAATTGTATTTATCTGAAAGATGAATCATTTTACATCTAGGATGGCTTGAAGGTAAGTAATTCATGAGGTAATTTTCATTTTTGGGTGAACGATCCCTTTAAAGTCTACAAAAAGTACTACAAACAAGCCATTGAAAATTATTGCTCATGAAAAAAGAAATTATTCAAACTTTACTTTTGTGACAACATGCCCCAATGGTGGCCAATATATGAGACTATCACATAGTACCTGCTATTAAACAGGCTATTAAATGCTTTCAGCAAAATTTAAAGAAAATATATGTAGTTTTGTGTGTTTGGAGCCTCATATAGTTAAATGAGTGTAATTCACCCTCATAAATATATCACTGTCTTAATTATAGTGGATAGCTGTATGTGTGCATTTGTTGCTGCAGCAAAGCAATCTGCCTTTTTCACAGAATTTCATACCCGTTCAACAAACTTACATATTCCCAGAAAAGATGTTTGTGTGAGAAAGAAAGATGGGTCATTTGCCTTATTAGAAGTCAGTGTACCATCAGATTTTGAAAGTAATATGTGACCCTGGAGCACAAAACCAGTCATAAGGGTCAATTTTTTGAAATTGAGATTTATACATCATCTTAAAGTTGAATAAATAAGTTTTCAATTGATTTATGGTTTGTTAGTATAGGCCGATATGGCTAGGAACTATACTCTCATTCCGGCGTAATAATCAAGGAACTTTGCTGCCGTTCCATGGGTGCAGCAGGCGCAATGATATTACACAGCGCCTGAAAGTGACCTGCACTAAGTTTGTGTAGATGCAGAGTTGCAGCCGGCAGAGTTGATGGCTGCGTAATATCATTGTGCCTGCTGCACCCATGGTACGGCAGCAAAGTTCCTCGATTGTTACGCCGGAATGAGAGTATAGTTCCTAGCCATATCGGCCTATAAAATCGCAACTTTTCATTTACCGCCAGTCTTAGTACACGATGCAACTACCGAAGAGTCAAGTTTTAAATAGGAAAAATATAGGAACTCTTTAGTCATTTTATAGTGAGATGCTAATGGTCTAATCGAATTCAATGGATTTATGCTAAGCTATGCTAAAAGTGCTACCGCCAGACCCGGTGATCGGCTGAATGGATTCAAAAACGGTAAAACACATCTGCATAACTCTAGGGGAGTTGGAAAATGAACCTATTTTCAAAAAAAGTGGAGTGTTCCTTTAAGGCTTAATGTATGTCAGTGTGGTTTTACTTTGTTCACTTGTTACCCAACAGCTACAGCAAAAATGTATTAATATTGAAACCTTAGTTTGGAAGATTAAATTCACTGCTATTTAGTCCTTAAGTTATTATACAACATATACCTTTTAGTTGTCGAAACATGGTTATTGTGACAACCCTGGTACTTTCTATATGTTTATATGCATATTTTTACACCATTCAACTACAAACTTCTAAAAGAGCCAACAAAGCATGAATTTATTGTGCATATTTTGGTACTGAAATGTAAATGCACCGTAGAAATGTGACTAGCATGGGTAAATTGAATACATATACTTGCAAGAAAAACAATCTGTTGTTGTCATTGATACCTTGCGGAAGAATAAATCATGTTAGGTCTGATTGTCAAGAACGAACAATAACAACAACAACAAAAACAATATGTGGTATTTCTGAGATCCCAGTACAGAAAAATACAAATTAAAGTGCATACATTACCTAACAACCTACAGACAGGATACAATGTACAGGCAGTAAAAACCACTGTACGAAAATCTCATTATATGCTGAGAAACATGCATTACGTTTATAATTAGAGAGGACAAATACATATAAAAGTATTCCTGCTTAATAAACACTTTAAGGCACAGTGCAGTAAACCATCAGGTCATAGAGGCAGTTATAGTGAAACATATATTCAGCTGTTCAGAGGCAGTTCGAGAGAGCGTAGCCTAATCTGAATCCATTATCTTGCCTTGAAAAATTGCTAGAATAATATCGGATGGTTGACCAATGCCAGTCCAGTCATTGTCCGGTCACAAAGTTGCTACCAAATGTGACCTTAAAGGGAATTGCTATACTTCCCTTATGGCTTGCGTTTGATTAATTCCAGCTCACTCCAAATAAATAATTCTATTCTATTTTCTATTCTATTCTAATTCGTAAAAATTCCAGTTAACAAGTACATATCATACCTGATATTATGAAAGCTATAAACATTGGAATGGCTATTCAGACATAATCACAGACATCTGCTGTCAAATGATGAACAAAACGACAATTTGGCATAAGCTTAAGGCAAATCAATAAGGCCGTTCGGGCTTACAAACAGGTCAAGGCTTCAAAATGATATTCAAACTCCACGAAGGCAATCAGTCGTCAATGTTTTCTTCTTCATGAGGAACAGATACTTCATTTAACCGCACGTATTTGTGCCATTGGATGATGAAATGTAACAAAAACACAAACGGACAAAATGAGCGCTCAGACGTGCACACCTGCATTCACATATGCATGCATCCAAAGCAAAAACAAAAAAAATGGCTTAGGATATAATTTAGAATTGTGCATGCGTCAACTGCACGTCTGGTTTTTGGCCTGCAAAGTTACTGATTTGTGACCAGACCCCAATGTTCTTTCTTTTTTTTTTTTTTTTTAGAAAATTACATGAAAAAGACGTCAGACTGCACTTACGGTAATAATTTAAAAAGCTACATCGAGTACAAGAGAGTAAATAGGACAAACGCAAAAAGGGAGACAACTTGGTCCACAACAGCACACGCGCCCCGTCTCGGCAGGATGAGCTGATAAATTCTGAAATGAAGTGCACTTTTTCTGTACTTTTAGGCTGGTTTTCAGTCCCCCCCGTGGAAATAAAACAATAAGGTTCGGTGAGTTCTGATGGCCTCATATGAAGTGGAACTCTGAGTGCATAGGGTTTGTTTGTTGAATCGGTGTTATCAGAGTCAGGTCTTGCTGATTCGGATCTTCTGTCCGAAATTCGGTATGCTGAAGAGTTCATGATTGCCGTGGTCTTCTCAGAGGGACCTTCGGCTGCTATGCGTGGCTGTGAACGGAGATGCTGGAGAGATCGTTCCTGATGATTTCGTTAACTGTGAAAACAAAAGGAAATCATGTTACTTTTAGGATACACCCAAAACCAGCAATTCATCTACATTAGAAACTATCACCACAGGAAAATATTGCTAAATGCAGTTTTACAATATGTTTAAACACTTTTTATGCCATGACAACAGCATACTGTCAGGGCTCTAAGCATACTTTTCTTTTTAGAAGCACTTGTGCTCCTAACTTATTAGCCTTCCCATATTTGACTCCTTAAAGTGAATTAAAGGGGAGTTTTGTTTTTACCTTTGTAATTTGATTTTTCTAACTTTATAAAAAAGCATTTAATCTTTTATGCATGTTTTTTTTTATTATATTTTGAAAGCTCCAATGAAAACAACAGAATAAAACAAGTATAGAATAAGAAAAAGTTACCAATCAAATGAAATCAGTATTAACAAGAAGGAGCAGAAGAACACTTAAAGTGGCTTGTAGGTGTATTTTCATGTTTAATGAGGCTCAGAGGTGGCATGCGTGCAATCAAATTCATAAATTCATGTTGAGATTAATGTTTTAAATATAAAATTTGGAATACAGAAATATTAAATTATTTAAATAACTGAAAAGCTACTTTAAAATGAAACTAAAACTGCCAGTAGGTGGCGACAAGTCACGGATTTAATCACTGAATCATATTCATTTGATTTGTTCTAACGTCTGATTCATTCAGGGATAAGGCAAGTGGCTGTCTTTATGAATGGGAAATTGAATCATTGACTCACTAGATTCGTTTAAAAATGCACGTTCATTCATAAACGAAACACTGCTGTGTTTGAATGGAGATCCGCAGCGGCTCAGTTGTGACTTGTTTCAAACTATTTTTAGACGATGAAATAGAGCAAAATCAGGCAATAGTGTTATAGTCAGACAATGTAAGTCACTTAATATTAACTCGTATTAAATCAATATCTCATTTACAAACTCCCTTTAAAATCATTAAAAACTCACTCATCTTAGTTCATCGTGATCTCACAAAGTTCCATTATAATCAACGAAGCTCTCTACACTGCACAATGAATCCCTTATTTACACTCTCTCTACACTTCGTTTATAAAAGGATTCGTCAGATATGTCTGGGATACATTACTCAACGTTGCAAAAACACGTAGAAACCTTTGAAGCTCCCCTCAGCGCAAACACAAATATGCTGATCGGGTCAGTCACACTGGTGCTCCTAAATATTTTTTCATTGTCGCACGCAGTAGTTTTTAGTCACATGGTCGCACTGTAAAGCCCTGACTGTATGTCACTGAGACATCTAAGACCTTCGTTCATCTTCACAACACCAATGAAGATATTTTTGATGAAATCTGACACATTCAAGGTCCAGAAAGGTAGTAAGAACATCAATAAGACATCAGCAGTTCAACCATAATGTTATTAAGCTACAAGAATACTTTTTATGTGCAAAGAAAACAAAAGTAATGACTTTTTTCAACAATTTCTTCATTTCCATGTTTAACAATGTTCTTACTACCGTTCTGGGCCTTGAACGTGGTTGTTGCGTTGCTGTCTATGCAGGGTCAGAAAGCTTTCGGATTTCATCAAAAACATCTTAATTTGTGTTCCAAAGACACAACAAAACAGTCACTATAACTAAGATGAATAAAAGTAATTAAATCTCCTCCCTTAGTGGCTTCCCTAAGACTGAGAGGAAGAAGGATCAGAAGATCTCATGCCCTCTTACGGAGGTCCATGCAACTCCAGCTGTTTGCCGTCTTCCTGCCCTCTATCTGTCATTGCTTTTTTCCCACACGCTAGGACCCTGGCTCCTTCTGTCAGCTGTGTTCTTTGGCCTGAGCATGGGAAGTGACTTAGCATGGCTTCAGGCTATACAAACAGCCTGGCACTCACTTGCTGTGTGATAGCAGGGGAAACCGGATGAGGCTGCCTCTTAAAAGTTAGCATGTTAGCGTATTAGCGGCAGACGTATTATCTTACTCTCGGGCCCATAGGGAGCATCGTATGACCAACACACAGCACATTACCTTTCCCTAAATGTCTGTATTTCAGTTTTCAAGGCTTCGACGGGTATATTGCAAAACATTTGAGCCTTTTAGCTCTGAGAAAAGTGATTCGCTTTCGCGTTTCTCTGCTAACGGCTCTCAAACCCTCTGAGAGACGTAGATAGGCAACCGTATCGGTTGCTCTATCTGTTTCAAAACAGCACATTCCTCTTCCCTTACGATCTGCACAGACCGCTTTAGCTGGCCTTTGAATTCTTTAGCATGGACGTAAGCACCTGCAGGAAGCATTTGATAACTATTAGACAAGCCGTGCGTGTTTTTCTCATTTGCGGTGAGGAATATCTTCCTCAAAGAATTCTGCATTTTTGAAATGGCATCAAAAGTTGTTGTTTCCTTGACTATAAATTTAATGGCAATCTATATATTAATAACCAGTTCTGTGTTTTGCATTATATATTTTTTAATATATATATATATATATATATATATATATATATATATATATATATATATATATATATATATATATATATATATATTAAAATATAATATATTAATATATGTATAACTTTTTGAGATTATTCACACTGCAAGTTTTGTGTAAGTATCTTTTTATTTTTAAAGTCGAAAGTTATTGTTATTACAGTAAGATTTTTATTTATTTATTTTAAAGAAGTCTTCTGCTCACCAAGCCTGCATTTATTTGATCCAAAGTACAGCAAGAACTGTCAAATTTTTGCTATATTTTTACTATTTAAAAATAACCGTTTTCTATTTGAATATATTTTAAAATGTAAAAAGCTGAATTTTTAGCATCATTACTCCAGCCACATGATCCTTCAGAAGTCATTCTAATATTCTGATTTGCTGTGCAAAAAACATTTTTTATTATTATTATGTTGAAAACAGCATAGAATTTTAGAAAATAAAACATTTGTAACATTGTCTTTATCATCACTTTTGATCAATTGCTAAATAAAAGTATCCAAGCTTCTCAATTGTATAGTTTATAATGTTATAAATGTTTTTATTTCAGATAAATGCTGAAAAAAAATGTGCTCAGCTGTTTAAAATATTGATGATAACAATAATAAATATTTCTTGAACAGCAAATCAGCATATTAGAATGATTTCTGAAGGATCATGTGACACTGAAGACTGGAGTAATGATGCTAAAAATTTAGCTTTGGACACTGGAATAAATTACGTTTTAAAATATATTCAAATAGAAAGCAGTTATTTTAAATACTGTAGTAAAGATACTTCACAATAATACTGCTTTTGCTGTATTTTGGATCAAATAAATACAGGCTTTATAAGCAAAAGAGAATTCTTTAAAAAAAATTAAAAATATTATTGTTCAAAAACTTGAACAGCTGAATTTTCAGCATCATTACTCCAGTCTTCATGATCATTCAGAAATCAGTTTAATAGTGCTGATATGCTGCTCAAGAAACATCGTTATAAATCGCTATAAATGTTGAAAACTGTTGTGCTGATAATATTTAGTGGAAACTGTGATAGTTTTTTTCCCCCAAAATCCATTTCGGTTGACCGCTAGCTTGTACTAGCGAAGAGACGCTGCTCACAAGTCCTTATATGACCTTTAAAAAAAAAAAAAAAAAAATCACGTAAGCCTTGAAATCCCAAAAATCCAAAGGCTGTGACACAAAGAGAGAGAGTTTGAGTAGACACATGTGGGCTGAAGGCGGTGGATTTCCTCCCCTCAAGTGTCGCTCCCGGCCAAGACCAGGAAGCCTGCTGAGGAATTCCCTGCAAATGAACCATGGCCTTCACGCTCCCACTGCAAAACTGCCTAAGGGACGGAGAAGTCGTCCGGAATGCTGACGTTCCCTCTAAACAATGAATCCGAATCTGTCTTTCATCTCCTTATGAGGCGCGGCACACCCAGCCTACCTGACCTCGGCCTGACACGGCCTCTTCCCAGGCTCCTGGTTTCACTTTTTCTCCAAACTGACATAGGATCATTCTCTAAAGACTAAAAGAACTGTTACTCGGAAACACCTTACACCATCAACAACATCCCTAAGAAAAATTGGGAACTTTCAGCTGACAAAACATTAAAGACTGTACTTAAATTTACCTCAAAATACCAGAACTCTAACCACTGAAATCTGGTAGGATATATTTCACAGCCTTATAAATATTAAAATCCCTTAAGATTTCTTATTCACTTGGGCATAAGCCCATATGATACGCTACTGCCAGTAGCATTCTGATTGAGTAGCACTAATATGTGAACAGGAAATGAATCAATAAGATTGGCTGAATTATGGGGAGAAACTCACACATGGACGTGCCACACAAACACCACTCCATGCTGAAGCAATTAGGGACCTTTGACAGTTGGGAGTAAATTACGCCAATACGTCTTCTTGAAAAATTTGGCGAGCACTGACAACTGCCATGGGAGTTTGGACATTAAAACGCAGGTCTCTTGAATCACTGGGTTCCCAACTGTCAAAACAGAGGAGGTCGGGAAGAAATACCTGCACGACTGCACACGTGCAATAAAATTTTATTCGCGTGATTTATGGTGAGCTGGACGTTAGCGAAAGCATCTTTTCGAGTCTAAAAGACTACTGAATGAGCAGTGCAGACACTTTGTAGTGGAAAAAGATCTAAGAATAAAAATGTAAAACCAAAAGCACTACAAGTAAATAAATATTGAATATTAATGCACAACAAAATTTCAAACACTACATTATCACTAAATCACACCAATCAACTAATCACCATTTGGGGTTGGTAAGATTTTTTATGTTTTTGAAAGAAGTTATTTTGAAAAAAATAACTATTTTCTATTTTATTATATTTTAAAATGTAACTTGCACCTGTGATGGCAAAGCTGAGTTTATATGAAACAGAAATATCTAAATTAATTTATATGGAAATATTTTTATAAAACAGAAATGTTCTGTAACATTATAAATGTTTTTACTCTAACTTTGCAAAATAAAAGGGCAACACTTCAGATTAGGGAACACATATACTTTCTTTTAACTATGATTTTTGTCTCAATAAACTTGCTGCTTATTAAAGGAGAAGTCCACTTCCAGAACAACAATTTACAGATAATGTACTCACCCCCTTGTCATCCAAGACGTTCATGTCTTTCTTTCTTCAGTTGTAAACAAATTATGTTTTTTGAGGAAAAAAAAGGATTTTTCTCCATATAATGGACTGTTATGGTGCCCCGAGACTAAACTTCCAAAATGCAGTTTAAATGCGGCTTTAAACAATCCCAAATGCGGTTGTAAATGATCCCAGTCGAGGAAGAAGGGTCTTATCTAGCAAAATGATTGGTTATTTTCATTTAAACAATACAATTTAAATACTTTTTAATCTTAAATGCTCGTCTTGTCTTGCTCTCCCTGAACTCTGTGTATTCTGACTCAAGACAGTTAGGGTATGACGAAAAACCCCAATTGTATTTTCTCCCTCAACTTCAAAAATCATTTTAAAATCATCCTACATGGCTGCAGAAGTACCAACCCAGTCTTTGCAAAGTGAACATGCAAAGAAGATCAAACACCCTTAACAAAAAAGGTAAAATAAAAAAAAGACGATTTTGAAATTGAGGGAGAACAAAACATGGGAGTTTTTCAACATACCCTAACTGTCATATAGCGGAAAAAAACAGAGTTCAGGCTGAGCAAGACAAGACGAGCATTTGAAAATTGTATTATTTTTATATATTTTTATATATATATTATATAATATACGATCGTTTCGCTAGAAAAGACACTTCTTGCTCGGCTGGGATCATTTACAACCGCATTTGGGATCATTTGAAGCCGCATTTAAACTGCATTTTGGAAGTTCAAACTCCGGACAACATAGAAGTCCACTATATGAAGAAAAACGCTGAAATGTTTACCTCAAAAAACATATTTTCTTTACGACTGAAGAAAGAAAGATATAAACATCTTGGATGACGAGGGGGTGAGTACATTATCTGTAAATTTTTGATCTTAAAGTGGACTTCTCCTTTAATTGTTAGTAAGGTAGTTGTTAAGTTTAGGTATGGGGTGGATTAAGGGATCTAAAATATGGTCATGCAGCAACTAGTTAATAGTCAGAATTGGTCCTTAAAATAAAGAGCTACTAATAAAAGCATTAACTCCATAAAATCCATAAATTCCATAATTCCATAAAAGATCTTGCTGACACCGAACTTTTGAACGGTGTATATAAATGTGACCCTGGATCACAAAACCAGTCATGAAGGTCAATTTTTTGAAAGTGAGATTTATACATCATTGATGTATGGTTTGTTAGGACAGGACAATATTTGGCCAAGATACATGGAACATGATCTTCACTTAATATCCTAATGATTTTTGGCATAAAAGAAAAAACGATAATTTTGACCCAAACAATGTATTGTTGGCTATTGCTACAAAAATAGCCGTGCTACTTATGACTGTTTTTGTGGTCCAGGCTCACATATGCTGAATGAATCAGTATTGCTGTTTTCTCTTTTCAGGTAAATAAATGAGTGAACACTCATAAAGGCAGTTGTTTGTTCATTTCTAAATGAATCAGTGTTTGGGATGATTCAGTTGAATAAATAATTCAGTGATTCTTTAGTCACTCTGTCTGAATGAATGAATCCTTACCACTAATGCAGACTGACAGTCTGTCTGGCACAAACACAGACAAGTGGAGTAATACAAACGGTGGGATGATATTTAGCCAATCAGAACTCCCAATAGAAGTAAATCAGCAGAACTTTTATAAGATAACAGGTTCTTCAGTTGTAATATTACTGGAAAGTTAACCATGACCCATTGTGTCTTGGTCCAAAAACCCCTGCAGTGATGACGAAGCATCTACTAACACTTTCAGCATTCGCCACGTGTTTGAACTGCATCAGATTCTGTGCAAGCAGCATAACTCTGACTATGTTCACAGCTCTCTTGAGGTTTCACCTAACACTGACCTGATCATCCAAATCCATTTAAACCGTGTGCCTCCTTGGCGTGAATAACAGGACACACGGATTTCTTGTGAACTCATGCTTAAGAGAGCATGCCACAAAGAGAGAGTACAAAGAGAAATGCGAACATATCCAAAGCAATCAAGATATTTGTGTTGAGCGGAGAGACTCTAGGGACTCTGTTATTTTGAGCCAAGATGACAACTTCCATTTGAAGAGGTTTCATCTTGTTCAGAGTGCTCATGGTAAATAAAGACGGCCTCAGTAGGTGTTGACACATGCACTAACATTTTGAAAAGACCAAGGAAACTTTGATTGTTTTCAAGTCTCTGTTGGTCAACAATTTTGGTTTGGGGTTTTGGCTAAGGATAGCAGTTAGTGACTCATGTACTGCGATGCTGCTTTTGGCTTGAAAAGAAAACCGTTGGCAGTTGCCATAGGATACATCTCAATTTGCTGCCACATTTCGAATGAGGAGTCTAATGAAAGGACTCCAACAAGTGATAAGTGACTGGATAGACAATAACAGCTGAAATATGAGACACTGCTCAGGGCTTCGTATCAAACTAACAAGCGTTTTTGACTTCAGCTTGGTGCTGTTTGAGTTGGCAAAGAATAGTCCAGACTTACCCTTCATAACCCGATAAGCTTAGCATGACTCAAGAGGTATTTCAACACGTGATGAATGATTCAGAGTGAAGATGATGCATGCAAGTTTATAGAGTGCAACAGAGATGGTATTCATGAATCAATGCATTAGCCATGCTTGGAAAATTAAAGTTAAATATGGACTAACCCAATTGTTGGTTTAAATTTTTCAATTAAATTTTTTAGGGTGTTTGCATAACAAATCTAAAACTTAAGTAAAACTACAACTGAAATAAAAATAAATGAATCCTAATCCTAATATAAAAAATATCAAAATTATTAAAAAAAAAAAATTAAAATGAAAACTGAAAGTATAAAAAACTTATAAAAGTTTAAATTGATCAATCTGAAATAAAACAAATATTAGATGAAAAGGTTAAAAATAAATTAAAATTAGAAATGCTGGTTTTGCAACTGAAATAAGTGTAAGGTGAATTACTAAAATTAGTAACTGGACATAAAAAAAAAATCTACAACTTAGAAAAACTAAAACAAAAATAAATTAATCCTAAATAGTAATATAAAAAATAACACATTTTTAAAAAATATAACTAAAATTAAAATGAAAACTGAAAGTATGAAAAAAAACTTATAAAATTAAAAAAGTTTGTAAATAATGCTGTAAATAACACCAGCATGAATTGATAAATTTGAAATAAAACAAATATTTTGCCAATAAATTAAAATGAGAAATGTTGGTTTTGCAGCTGAAATAAGTGTAAGTTAAAGTACTAAAATTAATAATTGGAGAAAAAAAAAAAAAAAAAAAAAAAAAAAAACTAAAAATGAACTAAAAAAAAAAAAACTATAACTCAAATAAAAATAAATGAACCCTAACTGAAAAAATAAAAAATCAATAAATTAAAATGAAAACTGAAAGTATTAAAAAATCTTGTAAAAAAGAAAAATAAAATCTAACAGTATGTAAATAATGCTGAAATGATACTAGCATAGCATGAATTGATAAACGCAACTTTTTCTCCAAATTCTACCCTGATTTACTGTCTGAAGAAGTTGTAGCTAGTTTTTGAAAATCAGATCCAGTCTGTAGTTTTAAGTTGACAGATTTCACAGACTCACAGATTTTTTTAGCTTCAGACTTTGATTCCATCCAGTCGGATGAGATTAAACATGTTTGACAATTTGAGTTGATTTAGAACAACTATTGCTTTCAACAGCATTAAAGCCTGTTAGTGTATGATCCTCAGTCGTTTAGTGTATGACAGCCAGTTTTCCCTCTTTGACTATTATAAAGTATGATGCCTAGCGTTTTAAAAATCCGTTCAGATTTTAAAAGTCGTGTAGTGTATTGCAGCCTTTAGGAAAGTATGGCATGAGCCATCTGGAGTCAATTCCGTGTTCCATTCCATTCAGTGATTCTGACTTTTAAAATAAAAAGTTCCAAATTCTTTATGATTACAGCCAATGACCATTTTAGTCACCAACTGAACATTTTACATATCTTTCACACTAAATTAAGAACTGAAGGCCTTCCATTAGTTCATAAACAAATAAATATTTTTTAAGAGTTTCTTTTGTATATACACCATGTATTTCGACTAACGCACCTTTTGAACTTTGATATAAAGATCTCGTATCTCTGGGGTTGCTGTTGTGACTCTAACTGGGAAGTGAATATGTGGATGTGAGGTAATCCAAGAACCTGCTTCCTGCTGGATCAGGAAAAGCGGCAGCTGGATCCGTGTGATAGAGCCCGGAGACCTGGCCCGCTCTCTACCTTCAGGAAACAACGGGGGAACAAGGAACTACCAAACAATTAACCCACCAGCGCTGCTAGCCTCATTAAGGGGTCCGCAAGCGCCAAAACTCCCAGAAGTCCTAATTGTTTTAATCAGCAGAAGACAAGAAAAACAGACCCGGGGTCAGGATCACAATCACACTGGGATTTTTCATCTACGCAATGACCAGCAACATAATTGAGTCACAAGGGTATATCTTCCTCAGAAACTATGTTCACTTGACCATGTACCAGACCACAAGATGTTTCTGGCCTCTGCTATAATATTAGCAAAATTACGATACTGTTAGTCATCGACTTGGAGGTGTCTACCAATGTCTAGCCAATCTTGTCTAGTCAAACACTTATGTAAGCTCCCACCAAATGAGATTATTGAAAGGGATAGTTAGTTCGCCCAAAAATTCAGTCATCTTTTACTTCTGTGGAACATAAAAGAAGAAAAAAACATACACTGAAAGTCAATTAAGTCTAGTGCTGTTTTGCATCGTTTTTGCATGTGCACAAACCGAATAAAGTCATACATGTTTGCATGTCGCTTTTCAGTTTTAAAGAACATTTCCAGAATTTATAGTCATAAATAAACAGTGCATTGGCAAAACAGCACAATTATTCTAAAATCACCACGTTGCCTAAATATATTTCACAAGTCCTGTAGTTGCTCAATGCTCTTAATGTTCAAACTGCTTACCACTCCTACATGCATTTCTTAACAGCCCCACAGGCTAAATTGGAAAGTTTGTTGTGGTTTCTTATGGGGAACCCAGCTCTCGGGTCACGTGGGATGGAGCGGTTCCCGTAGTGACCCCCTCCTTTACTGCAGGATCTACTGCTTTGGCTCGGGCCGAGCTGGATCGCGCTTCCTGGCAGCACTCAAGCCACAGGCTTGCGTCGGCAGCGGCCAAGTCAGTGTGCTTTATTGCAGTGAGGCCCCTCAAAGCTTACGGCTGGTGAAGGCCAGGAGCCAGGCTCACAGCCAGCTTTTGTAAGAGTTTCCATGAGTAAAAGGGTTTGTAACCCCTCCTCAAGAAGCAAAGGAAAACAACAGAAGGAGCGTATCAGAGGAAACAGTGAGCAGTAAATGAAGACTGAAGCATTGGTTAAGCGGTTGCTAGTGAAGTTTCAACGTACCTTCATCACACCCGACAGCTTATTCAAGTATATAATAATAAATAAAGAACATCTTCAAATGATAATAAGACAGCTAAAGCATCAGGGAACCTTGATGCTAGACAGCCCTGCATGACGGACGAGCGTTTTGTGCTTGTAGAAAAGTGCCTCTGTTTCAAATCAAATTAATGAGAGTGGCTGACAAGCTCAGCGAATGCCACACCTGACAGAGTCCATTACAGCTGCAATCTAGAAGAAATGCAATCCGAACTTATAATGACACGGGAAGCCGTGTTAGCGCTTGGTAAAACGTGTTATATTTTGCCAGGGGAGAAATGACAGGTAATAATTTTGACAAGCAAACCCATAAAAAAATCCCGCTCTCACTCCATGCATAACTACTTGTCCATGTTTCCGCTTAGTTTGAGCAGTATGGACTATATTTCAACCGCTCAAACATATGAAGACTTAAGCCTCGTCTGGAACTTAAGGAAACCGCTATGACATCTGTTATCCGCCATCCGACATCTTTTTTAAACTTCAAGAAGGATCTTAGACTGCTAGCAGAATGATTCAAGATGATTTCCTTAACTAAATTAGCATTATAAGAGTTTTACACACTCAAAAGTGTTCTTAGGGCTGAAGGAAGACAATGCTGATGGCCCATTCATATGTTCTATAGTGTTGAAAAGCTGCGGGCTGAATGGGGTCCAGACTATTTGTATATTCCCATGATACAAACTTAATGACATTGCTGAAAAGCGACCTCCTGTTGGGCCTGAAGCACCATTTGATGTTTCAGCAGATCTTTTCATTACCAATAAAGTTTGGGTCTCTGTGAATGCACTAGAGAGCCATTAGTCTCGGTGTCAGTACACCCACAAACCAGACAGAGACTGCCTGATGCATATTACATACAAAACTGCACAGTACTTTCTCAGTTTGGCAAGCTCTAATCTGATTGGCTGACATTACACAACTTCCCAGAGTCAGGGCACACAGGGTTTTTTAATAAGTAGGCCTGGAAAAAGAAAGTTGTGTTTACAAGGGCAAAATATTCACTGGATTTGCCAGGTCAAATAAGTATGCAAAGGGTGCTACTTGGGTATCGTGTTGAACTGCTGCACTTAAGGGATATTCAGTTTAATACAAAAATAGTCATCCGAGGTATTCAAAATAGGATTTAAATGTTAAAAGTCTTTATAAAGTCATGGCTATAAAGATAAATATTCAGATAAAATAATACTGAGAGATAAAAATAAAGATTTTTAAACTCTGTATACATTTTAAATATATATTAAAACAGAAAAGTTATTTTGAATTGTAATAATATTAGGGCTGCCCCCTAATAGTCAACAAAAAGAGGCGTGGTCGACCAAAATTTTATTAGTCGGACATCCAAACGCTCACCTATCATTTATCAACCTCAAATATGGCTTATCATCTAAGATATGTAAGTAGTAGCAACTTTACATTGACGCTCAATCTAACGTTGATCTAGTAAAATGTGCGCAATTGAAGTGTCTGTGCGGAGTGTGGAAGCTAAACATAGCACACTTACTCTTAAAATAGTCATTTTTGGTCATACAGATAAGAGTAATACGTCTTTCGAATCTGTAAAGACTCTATGTTTATTTGTGTGCACTCACAATAACAACGAAACATTGTGCTTTTGTAAAATAATTAAAGCAAACAGGATCAGCTTTTTGACGTCGGGTCTCTTTGAACTCAGAAGCGAAACTTCGAAACTCTGTGTATACTTGCCTTACAGACATGAAAAATATAGAGAGTGAAATATCTAATTTTTAAATGAACCAATTAAAATGGAAAACAAATATTCTCAATTACGTAATCCGTATGAAACATGCATACAGTGTCGCTGACTTCATCTAGGCCAAAAACAAAGAAAACATTTATGCAGTCTCCTTGCTGTTTTTCCCTGACACATTCTTAAATATTATATCTGCCTGTGTGCTGTGGCAAGCTTTTTTTTGCGTGTGCTTGAGCGCTTATTAGGCTATGCAGGCAATTAAACATTAATTATTATGATTTATATGGTTTATTAACAAACCTGTGACTAATAGTCGACTAATGCTTAACATGAATGACTAGTAGTCGACCAGAAAAATCTTTGGTCGAGGGCAGCCCTAAACAATATTTCACAATTTTATGGTTGTACTGTATTTTTGACTGAATGAATACAGTCTAGGTGAGCATAAGAGACTTCTTTCAAAAACCTTACCACCCCCAAACTTTTAAAAGGTAGCGTATTTGTTTTCAATATTTGTTTGACGCTTTGTTTGAATTTTGTCTGATGTGGATAACTGGCCCCAAATGAAAACTGACAAACTGTAATTGGTCACTTTATATGTCATTCAAACAGTTCTGGGCCTTAATAAGCTACGATGTGGACTTTTTGCCATTTAGTCAAAGATCTGGCTACAACCAGAAAACCATTATCTATTAGCTTTTATGATTTAATAGACACATCTAATATGAAAATTCTTCCATCTGTTAAACATTTCTTCCACAGATGCTTAAAATTTAACACAAAAGTTGAAGGGAAAGCGATGAAGTCATTCATTAAGTTTCCAGTTAATTTAACTTGCGTTCTCGATATATTAAACATCATGGAACGGGGCCGCTGTCGTTGTGGCGGTACGGTTAGCGCTGCATTGGATCTTAATTTTGTGAGGGAGCACTCAGGCAAAAACATCAAGCAATTAGAAACATCTGTTGGGCATTACATCACCAGACTACGATGCACACGGTCACTAAATTTCGCTGGAATATTGCGCTGTCACTTACCATCATCTAGATACATTTGATCCAGTTCCTGTGGTTCCTGCTTGATGCTGACAGCCAGCATGGTGGGGGCGTCTCCCTCCTCCTGTAGGAGGGGGGAGGACCCGCCCCTCACCGGTCCTTTGGTTATCTGAGCTGCTAACACAGAGGCCTCGCTGGTGGCCTGCGATTGGGTCAGACTGTGGCTGGGAGTGAAGGGGAGTTCTGGTGCGGAGTTTGGGGTGGAAGGATGGGACCCTGGAGAGGATGCGGCGCTTCCTGTTGGGTAGAGGATGGACTGCGGGTAGCGTCCAGGCGTGGGCTGGATGGTGGAGACGTGTGGGACCGTAGGAGACTGGGGGCCCAGGTTCGATCCCGCTGATAGGCACTTAGTGGGGAGGTGAGGCGGGGAAAGATCCTGTAGTTTGGGGCTGGTGCTGGGGGAGGACGAGCAGGACAGGGAGGTGGGCTTTGCCGCCAGTCTCTGAGGGCTTGAAGCGAATGAGCCCGTGACACAAGGCCTTAGTTCTGTGGGCATCATGGGGGTCATCGCCGGGGGGCTGTAGTAGGGTTTCGGATGCAGCGCCAACCCGGCGGGATGGAGCGGCGCACATACCTGGGGGAGGTCGTAGTCATCGTGTGGCTCTGTTTTTATGGTTGGAACTGGGGAGGGGAAGGGGAAATAAGAAAGCAAAAAGAAAGATCAGATGAAGAAAACGGGAGAAAGGAGAAAAACGAATAAACACACGTTCCGGGTTCATGTGACTTTATGCGAGCTAGCTCGAGTGAGTGGGTTTGTGGCTAGGATACCCACAGCGAAACAAACATTCTCATCAATGAGACTATGTGTCTGAGGCTACGCGCTCCCGCCCAACTGAAAATATTTAAAGAAAGAGGGAAAAAAGGGATGAATCATCACCACAAGAGCCTTCCAGCTGCTTTCGAAAATAAAAGGGCTATTTTTTTTGGATCTGCCCCCAGTGCTAATACCATATAAGCGTGCATTATGAAATATTTTACTGCTACAGTAGCTTCACATCCATAGCTCTACCAAAAGAAAAGAATAAAACTCCTCATCAAGCAAAAAAAAAAAAAACTGCATTCTTCTCTCAACAGAAGATTGAGAGTGTCATTTTAAGATGGGATCTCAGGTTTAATCGAGCCAAATTGCAACTGGGCTAAGAATTGGACTGAGACTGAATTAGAAACAGATTAGAAACAGCAGATCGTACATAGCGAGTGCACGGAGTTCAAACAGTAGGGCTGCCCATTTTTGACATATACAGTAGCAAAGAGACTTTGTGACTTGAAGAAAAAAAAAAAGAAAAAAAAATTGTAATATGGCTTTTAGTTCATGCTTTTTAGTTTTGATGCCGTATATAGGATATACTATAGAATATACAAAATGAACTTTTAGCAAATTAATATTTTATTGGTTTATTTGTTTAGATTAAACTCTAAATACTGACAACCAATTTTTGTCCAATCAGATGCTCTAGAATGAGAATGTCCTTCCCCTTAATACCATCTATAACTGACTAGCAAATAGCAAATCATGGCTGTCACATAAATATAAGCCAATTGGATACTTGATAAAATGTAATATCTAAAATTCCTAATATATCTATATACATACACACACACACACACACACACACTAAAAACACACTATTGCAAAAACAAAAACTGTTCTTAAGCAATTTCAAATAGTCATACTGTATAGTCATATGTATTTCTGTTTTCAACATCCAATTTTTGAATGCATTAAAAAGACTGATGATGATACGACTACTTGTCTACAACTAAAAACAACCTCTCTGTTGTTTCTTGGTGTACGTGATTCTGGTGAACAGATGTTGAGCTACTGGGGAGAATTCATCTGTTGTTGACAAACTCTTCATCCTCATGACGTTACATTTTTCACCTTTTAACTTCTGGCTGCATTTCTCAACAGACTGTCAGCAGTGGTTTATTTTTCTTCGGCAATGAGACATCCCTCACTACAACATGCCTCCACAGAAGCCCTAAAGTTTTATTTTGCATTCTGTCAACAATACAGAGAAAAAGGGGAACTCTCTGTGCCGCCCAGACCGACCACAAGATTAAAATAGAGCCTAGACACCTATTTTAAGCCCAGAAAGGGGAAATGAGGCTTCTAGCACATGACTTCAGATGCAGGCAGATATCTGTCACTCCGCCTCATGTTTAACCTCAAAAGCCGGATGATTCAGATTTTTAACACCTACCACAGAAGCTTAGAGACTCATTATACTCATCAGGAGCCATTTGTCATTCTGTGTTAATATGAAATCAAATAAACAAACCTTATCATGATTCATAATAAACAGTGTTATCTTAACATGTAAGTCATTTAAGACTTGTATATATTTATAAAAAAAAAAAAAATTAAATACAAGTGTCTGCAACAGTTCTGAAAGGAATCTGCTAATTATAACTATATAAAAAATGCACTTCCAAGTGCATTTAAATAATAATAATTCAATAATAATCGTATTTAATAATTCATTATTTTAAAAAGTAATAATACAAATTATTATTTTAGGGGTCCTTGGCCCTAAAAATTCTAAAAACAGATGCATTAAAAAATAAATAAAAATAGTGGGTATTTTGCTTTGGCCTAAAAACCTCTGCCCTAAAAGACAATTATTCATAAAATATGCTGGACAGATTCACTGCATCATCTTTACAGCATCCAGTCTAAAAAAAGACAGTACTGCAGTATGAGTGGGACGGCCTGCAGTTGCAGTGCCCACACTTCAGGAGACAGGGTTGGGACAAGCTGGGTCTGACTCAAACCTTTGAACCACCCACTGGTTACGCACACTGGGCCTGAGGGAATTAGCAGTGGTTAGGACTTTTCAGATGTCAAGTCATTTTTTTTTTCATTTCACCTGGCAACCAGTCTGGATTTGAATAATAGCATTCACATACTGGACCCCACCCTGTCACTGCCCTTCCACTGCTCCCGGAGCAGGTATGGAAAAGAACAAATTTTATGGAAATGATTTTAACAAAGAGAAAAAAAAAAAAAACTAGCCACAATTCCATCCACTAAAAAGGCTTCAGAATTTCTTCTGAATTAATTCAGTCACAAATTGGAAATAAAGAAGGGTGTGTGAATTAAAGTAAAAGGATTGTTTTTTTACCGTTTGTGGGCAGGTATGTGAAACGCTGGTACTGGCTTCTCTTCCGCTTGCCATTGCACACATAGAAATTCACTTGAACTGGACTGGATATTCTTTGGTTCCGGTATGGTGGGACTTCCACAAGCAAAGCCACCTGAAATTCAAAATGAACTGAAATTGAAAAGGTTGAGCCAACTTTAAGTCACCTTTATTTATATAGCGCTATATATAGTTCTAACAAAACAGTAGTGTCATTATTAACCCCTAGTCAGTTCAGTGCAATTACTGTGTAAAGTTCATCAATTATGAAACAAGTTCAGTTCATCTTAACTGAAGACAGTACTGTCATTATTCAACTCAAGTCAGTTCTATGTTGATTCAACTCAGTTCAATAAGGTTCAATGTTGCAAAATTTGTAAATTATGAGCAAATTCGATTCAGGTATAAAGTAGCTCTATCGAAGACAATAGTCTCTTTTTTAGTTCAGTGTTGAATCAGTTTAGTTCAATAACTGTGTAAAGTTGATCAATTATGAAACAAGTTCAATGAAACAAGCAGCTCAACTAAAGACAGTAGTGTTGTTATTTAACTCAGTTCAATAAGTTTTAATGTTGCAAAATTTGTCAATTATGAACAAACTCGATTCAGCCATAAAGTAGCTCTATCGAAGACAATGTCTCATTTTCAGTTCAGTGTTGATTCAGTTCAGTTCAATAACTGTGTAAAGTTGATCAATTATGAAACGTTCAGTTCAGCTCAACTGAAGACAGTAGTGTTCTTATTCAGCTCGAGTGAGCTCAATGTTGATTCAATTCAGTTCAATAACAGTGTCAATGTTGTAAAATTTGTCAATTATGAACAAATTCGATTTAAGCATAAAGTAGCTCTATCGAAGACAACAGTCTCATTTTCAGTTGATTCAATTCAGTTTAATAACTATAAAGTTCATCAATTACGAAACAAGTTCAATTCAGATCAACAAGTTCAGTTCTGCTCAACTGAAGACAGTAGTGTCGTCATTCATGTCAAGTGAGTTCAGTGTGGATTCAATTCAGTTTAATGACAGCCTCGATGTTGTAAAATTTGTCAATTATGAACAAATTCAATTCAACTACAAAGTAACCAAAGACAATAGTGTCATTTTCAGTTCGGTGTTGATTCAGTTCAGTTCAATAACTGTTTATCAATTATGAAACAAGTTAATTTCAGCATTAAGCAGCTCAAGTGAAGACAGTAGTGTCATGATTCAACTCAAGTCAGTTCAATGTTGTTTCCACTCAGGACAATAAGTTTCAATGTTGCAAAATTTGTCAATCATGAACAAATTCAATTCAGCTATAAAGTAGCTCTACCGAAGACAACAGTGTCATTTTCAGTTCAGTGCTGATGCAGTTCAGCTCAATAACTGTGTGAAGTTCGTCAATTATGAAACAAGTTTAATTCAGCTCAACAAGTTCAGTTCAGCTCAAATGTAGACAGTAGTGTCATTATTCAACTTGAGTGAGTTCAATGTTGATTCAATTCAGTTCAATAATAGTGACCATGTTGTAAAATTTGTCAATAATGAATAAATTCGATTTAACTATAAAGTAGCTTTATTAAAGACAAAAGTGACGTTTTCAAATTAGTTGATTCAGTTCAGTTCAATAACTAAGTAAAGTTCATCAATTATGAAACAAGTTTAGTTCAGCTCAACTGAAGAGAGTAGTGTCGTTATTCAGCTCAAGAGAGTTCAATGTTGCTTTAATTCAGTTCAATAAGTTTCAATGTTGCAAAATTTGTCAATTATGAACAAATTCGGTTCAGCTAAAGTAGCTCAATCAAAGACAATAGTCTCATTTTCAGTTCAGTGTTGATTCAGATCAGTTCAATAACTATAAAGTTTATCAATTATAAAACAAGTTCAATTCAGAGATAAGCAGATCAAGTGAACACAGTACTGTCATTATTCAGCTCAAGAGAGTTCAGAGTTGATTCAATTCAGTTCGATAACAGTGTCGATGTTGTAAAATTAGCGAATTATGAACTAATTTGGTTCAACTACAAAGTAGCTCTACCGAAGACAATAGTGTAATTTTCAGTTCAGTGTTGATTCAGTTCAGTTTAATAGCTGTGTTAAGTTCACCGATAATGAAACAAGTTCAATTTAGCTTAACAAATTTAATTCAGCTAAACTGAAGCAAGTACTGTCTAGCAAGTACTAGCGAGTTCAATATTGATTAATTTCAGTTCAGTAACAGTGTCAATGTTGCTAAATTTGTCAATTATGAACAAATTCGATTTAGCCATAAAGTAACTATCGAAGACAACATTTTCAATTTAGCGTTGATTCAGTTCAGTTTAATAACTATGTAAAGTTCATCAATTATGAAACAAGGATGAAACAGTTCAGCTCAACTGAAGACAGTAGTGTTGTTGTTCAGCTTGAATGAGTTCAATGTTGATTCAATTCAGTTCAATAACAGTGTCGATGTTGCAAAATTTGTCAATTACGAATGAATTTGATTTAGCTATAAAGTATCTCTATCAAAGACAACAGCGTCATTTTTAGTTCAGTGTTGATTCAGTTCAGTTTAATAACTGCTTTAAGTTGATCAATTATGAAACAAGCTCAAGTCAGCGATAAGCAGCTCAACTGAAATCAGTAGTGTCATAATTCAACTCAAATCAGTTCAATGTTGATTCAACTCAGTGTCAATGTTGCAAAATTTGTCTATTATAAACAAATTCAATTCAGTTATCAAGCACCTAGACAATACAGTGGCATTATTCATCTCAATTCAGTTCAAGTTCTCACCTAGTAGCATCATTAAAATTACGTAAGATTACATTTATTTTGAACCCCAACTAAGCACGTCATTGGCAAGAAACCCAAACTCCGTAGGGTGACAGAAATGGAGAAAAAACACTTCATTGGGGAACCAGTTCTCATTGTTCATTTACTCTGGCCAAATAAACGAACAATGTTGCTGTGGTAGGCTGGTCAGGATGCTTAAACAACCAGAACAATGTTTTTATAACACCACAGAGCCACTGTGTGGGTTACTTCTAGTAGTTTTGAATATGAAGTACGGAAAATAGAAAGTATTTTAACACAATTTTAATGAAAACAGTTTCTAGATACCGAAAACCCTAACAACACCATCTCCGTTATTCAACCTCACACCAAATGCTCCATCCAACAGCTCGGGGCAGATGAGGTTCAGACAAACCAAACTGCATGCAGCAGACAGTGTTATTTTTGCGTTTCTCACCCTGAATGAGAGAGTGTCCGGGGACTCCGTCCAGACAGTTTATTTCCCCAGCGCTTCTCCCCTCTCTGTCTCCAGACACCACTGAACTTTTGACCGCTGAGCCGTCTGCGATTATAACTACAGTATGAGAAAGGTGCTGGGAGTGTCAAACTGTCTATCTCCCCCCAGCCTCTTTTCCTCCACCCTGAGATGAACCCTGTGTGGCTGAGAGGAGATTGATGGAGGCGCTGTACAGTAGCCAGAGAGGAAGTCATCAGTCTTCTGTGCAGGTTTTAGAAGCATGTGCAGGTGAGTTCCCCGACTATTTATATTAGCACATCGCCTTAGCCGCAGAGCAAAGCCAGACCAAGCACAATGTGTTAGAGAGAATTTCATCCATTAGTCTGATCCGCAGCTGTGCTCAGGACCCTTGGCACACAGCAAACTCCAACAAAATGCAGATTTGCTTCAGTAAAAAGTATTTAAATGTGCTAAAATGGCAACAACACACCCATGTACCTATAAATCCAACATGAACTGTCTTTCACAACTCATTTTACTTTCGTGATTTGACGTATTTATCAGTGAAACAGCATATTCAATGAAAAAAATTCAGGCAATTCAGGTCATTTGGCAGCTTTATCTTGGTTACGCCCCAAGAGAAGCTTTTTGTAGGTAAAAGGCCTACAGTTTTTTTTATCTACTTTACTTGAGAAAGATTGAAATCTCCAAAACTGTGACAAAGATGACATTTCATGTTACAAAATAGCAATAAAATCTCAAAATGGTAACATAAATCATGCTAAAATATTTTTTAGTCTGGTTCAGTTAATGTACATGCATTCTACTATTTAAAAGATTGGGGTAAGTGTTTTTTTAAAAACTTTTATTCAGCAAGGATGCATTAAAGGACGCATTAAATCGATCAAAAGTGACAGTAAGGACTTTTACTCTGTTAATGACAATAAATGCTGTTCTCTTGAACTTTCTATTCATTCATAAAGAAGCCTGAAAATAATATAACTTTCCACAAAAATATTGTGCTTTCAACATTGGTAATAATCAGCATATTAGAATGATTTCTGAAGGATCATGTGACTCTAAAGACTGGAGCAATGCTGCTGAAAATTCAATAAAACTATTAAAAAACATAAAATAAAAATATAAAAATATAATAAAACAGAAAACGGTAATTTCACAATATTACAATTTTACTGTATGATCACACCGAATATACAGTGTTATTTTGGGGGATCGGAAACAAATTAAAAGTCATTTAAAAAAATGCAATTGGACAACTTAAGCCCTTAATTTCTCTCTGTGAATTTTCCGGAGCTCGCACCTAATCGCAACCGACCGAATAGTCAAGCTCTGCATCTGCATACAAACATCTCATTCTAGCAACAAATTTCAAACGTTGGTGTTTCTATGAAAAAATAATGTGACTTTAATGAAGATCACGCTTTATCTTCTGGATTTGCAGATGAATGTGCCGATTGTGAAAAGACAAACATATCCCTTCCAAAACTTTAAGCCAGCTTACCAAACTCAAAGAGCCATGTGGTTTAGACTGTGTGAGAAAATGGTTCGCATTAAATAAATATACATATACACACACAGCAGGGCAGGGAGGGGCAGAAATCAAAGGCGCCCTTGTAAAAAATTGTCTAACACATTAATGCTCCATTCAAACAGATGGTCCCCATTCACTCGCTGAGCATTGAAACCAGGCGTGGAGGCTCTCATAAAGTTATGAACCAAGAGACACCAGACAAAGGCTAGCTTTCAGGGCTTTTTGGCTCACGCAGGGAAGAAACAAACATTAATTCATCCTAAAAAAAATATATGACAGCCATAGAGCTCTCTTCATTTTATCATGAACACATGAGCTTAGACAGAAGCTAATAAAAATTTGCAGTAAATTTGAAGGAATTTCAGCTAGCTCATTTTCTGATAACGGGACCCAAACTCGCATTTGAAAGTTCTGCCGAGAAGCAATTAAAGAGTCACTATGCAATTATACATTCTCTTTACGAGAAACGACGAATAAAATGCCAAAAGGCTGGTGCTTTTGCCTTTGATTAAAACATTCTATCACATTCCGCAACTTTATTTAAACGAAGTCTATGTTTCTTAGCTGGACAATACAGACGGTTAAGACCTTTAGAATGGGTCTCTTCCAACAGTCTGAGCTCTACAGACAGACATGTGCTACCTAACAAGTGTGTGTGGTGTGGGGAGCAGGTGCAGTGTTTCACACACAAACACTGTCTAATCCCAGAGTCTAAACTGTGGTCCCTGAGCTCTCGCAGAAAGAATCTTCCATAGAGAAAACAAGGAGCAGGTTTGCGTGTGCAAGTGTTGTATGTGTGTGTGTGTGTGTGTGTTTTCTCCCGAGAACAGAGAGTAGGGCTCAACACGTACATTATATCCGCTTTAGACACAAAAAACAACCTGTTTGCTTCAAACACAAACAATACAACAAAAAAAATCTTACTTTTAAACTTTTTATGCGCATATTTGTATTATTTTATTAATATAATTCTCTGGATTTCATCTTGCTTGCTTTTTAGTCGTAAAAAAGGTGAAAAATGGCAGACTTACACATTTGGATGATTCTCTGTTGACTTTGGCCTCCATTTCCCATATGTGATGGCCATCTGCAAATAATAAATAAAAAGAGCACAACTTTATAGCATATCATTAAGATTCACCTCACATATGCAAAGGAAAACACCACAGAGCTTCAATTCTAAATTCAACTGAATTTTTAATATTTAAAAAAATCTATTTTATCATACAATGATGAGTGTTTGATAAATTGTAAAAAGCAAAATGAGCATAAATAATAATAATTTATTAATACTTTTAAATAAACAAAAACTAAATAGCAATATGTTTCTATTTAACATTATAATGAACCATATAACTGCATAGTTAGCATATATAAATAAATAGATCTATCAAGTTTTAAAAGGATGAAAACAAAAAAAGGAAAAATGTTTTTTTATGATTATGAATTTTTGGTGTAAAGTGATGTCACTTAATACTTATTATGGCTTATACTAATAGAATATTTTCCCCTATTTTTCCTATTTAGCTTGTCATAAAATGTTTTTACATTTGCTGGGCATATGTAGTTCTTGTTCATATACATATATATTTGAAAATCTGGAATCTGAGGGTGCAAAAACTTTTGAAAATCACCTTTAAAGTTGTCCAAATAAAATTCTTATCAAATCAAAAATTATGTTTTGATATATTTACAGTAGGAAATTTACAAAATATCTTCATGGAACATGATCTTTACTTAATATCATAATGATTTTTGGCATAAAAGAAAAATTGATAATTTTCACCCATACAATGTATTGTTGGCTATTCTACAAATATACCCGTGCTACTTATGACAGGTTTTGCGGTATATAATATGAACAACAAATGAACTACATAAGCCCAATAAATTATAAAAAAACATCAGTACATGGGGAAATATTGTATTAATTTTTCTCCTACATTTTTCTTTTGTTTTCATCCCTTTAAAACTTTATAAATCTATTTATCTATCCACTTTTTTCTGGTACTGTGTTGAGTCACCACTCAACACCCAATGTAAAATCTGTGTCCTGAAGCAAAACCAGTGAGACCGGCTGCGGCAGACAACCTCAGTAAGAGATTAAAAAGGCAGAGATCCCAAAAGTCTTTCTAGAGCTATCGCCATACTGCAGTCAGCCTTGCGATTACATCATGTCCTGTCTGCCTCTGACCCGCTTGGGCAGATGGGGGGCTGATGCAATCCTAATGATCTTACCAGAGCCAAGAAGTGTGTGTGCGTGTGACGTGCTTTTGCTATGGGGGGACCAGTCGCTTACATCAGCCCCTTGTGGAATCTCGCAACTCATGACAAATAGTGTCTGAAGGGTCCAATAAAAGGCCTGGTAAACTCTGCTTCAGATAATGAGCAGCGGCTGTTTGGCTAAAGAGCGTGCGGCGCGCTTACGCGTCACAGACTCTCATCTGTCCTTTCTCTCAATCGGCAATCTCTGGCTTATTTTCTCCTTATTATAAAAAGTTTTATTTAACTATTTTCAGCCTCCAGTTTCTCGATGCAAACAGGCTTTCCCACACAAACGTTGGGGAACAAAAGACATATTAAGGTTTTGTTTGCTATTTTTAGTTAAGACATCACTGAAAAGACGTTTTTACTTAGGCCGTAAAAGCAGGAGAAAACCGCAGGGTAGTTTGGTCACAGCAGCGACCCGCTAGGGCAAACCACAGACGCACACACGAAAATATAAAGCATCATTGTGTCTAAGACGGAATAGGAGAAAAGCAAGCAAGCAGAAGAAATTCAAAGGAAATTCTTCTAATTTTATTTCAAACAATAGACGACGCATCTTTTTAAACTTTCCATTGGCTTGTCCGCTGTCATAATTTTACATAATTGCATATCGCTATCATACATTTCACATTGATGACGCTCCTGGGTTTAAACAGAATGCGGTGGAAAAGACTCTATTGGTTTTCCATGATAATTTTCGATGACAAATATGCTCCAGTAGACCCTGAAGACTGTATTCCTAGACATTGAGTGCTTTATTTATACCACGGAGAAAGATCAAATGTATTGTTCTCACCTCTTTGAAATATTTATATGAGGTCCCAAGCTTCGAGTCAGACAAATTGCTGGTCAAATTTCAAGACAAATGACTTGTCAAGTTCTTCTAAAGTTACTCAACAGCATATGCGACGAATAGATCAGAATTTAGAAGCGTGCTAACAATAGTGGAGCAACGTCTGATTGCGATGAATCTGGCATCGGCCGTCGTTTTCCATTAGAGGTTCTCAAACTATTCCAGACGTATTATTCAGACTTTAAAGATGGAATGCTGAGACTATTTTGATTGCGTTTTGAAAGAAAGCTTAGACAGTGGGGTCTAGTTTTCGTGGGCAGACAGTGAGGGCATCCCTGGCTAGTCGCGCTGCGGTCTGTGATGTGGTGGAACGGTCTGTCATTACTGCTGGAAGGTAATGTGATGCTAGAGGGAACCTCCATTCCCACTGTCTCCTGCTCTCTCTTTTGTTCCTGCTCTTTTTCAGATCAGTTCCACGAAGTTAGCGCTGCTGGCGTAAGCAGAGTCAGCAGCCAAATATATTACGGTTAAATCTATCCATCTACAGTGATTTTGCTCCTTATGTTTAGAAATGACTTATAAATTACAATTCAAAAGTTTGGCATCAGTAAGCCTCTTTGGAAAGAAATGAATACCTTTATTCAGCAAGGGTGCATCAAATTGAACAAAAAGCGACAGACAGATGTAATGTTATAGACAGTGTTGGGCATGCTACTTTAAAAAAGTAATTAGTTATAGTTACTAGTAACTTCTCACAAATAGTAACTTTGTTAGTAACTGAGTTACATCATTATAAAAGTAACTAATTGCCTGGAAAAGTAACTATTGTGTTACTTTGTAAAAAATGCTCGAATATGTCAAATAACTTGGATGCCCACAATATTAAATATGTTAAATTAGTGAAATCTAAATGAAATTTTTTTGTTAACTTACCAGATATATTAAGCTTAATGGCACAGTTTTTGAAATAAAAACACTTGGCATCAGTCAGTCAAGCATTATAATATGACATTGTGATAATTTAGCATTAAACTTCAGTATAATTAGATCTTCAGAATAATCATGTATGAATGCATATTTGTCATACTGACTGAACTTAGGACTGGTGGTGGTGCTTAAGATATTGTTTGTAATTAAGTGTTTCTATATAAAAAAAACAATACTATATACTAAAAATAATACTGAAAAGATAAAACTACTATGAATTCTACTACTAATAACAATATAAAATGCAGTAAGTATTATTGAGCTGCTGGGTTCATGAATATTAATCATGTTGTCTGCGTTCACTTAAACTGATTTGCTGAAATCAAAACAGCGGCGATAATAGGTGAGCGCCAGACAATGAGACTGCCGTTTGCACTTTAGTTCCTACTACCGGAGAAACCAGCAGTCGTCTTCTTAAAAGCTCAAGAATTCCAAAGGAACTCCGTTATTTTGACAGGAAAATACAGCAAAGAATATTGTTTACATGTAGCATGTCAATTCCGCATGGTCTCGCTCTGTATCTTTCTTTGCGTGTGTGTGAGACAAAGCAACAGCTAGTCGTGTGCCTTCACACTAGAGTTTACGGTTCATTAAATACAGGTAATGCTGTGCATCCATTCAGATGAAATGAAAAATAAAATTATAATAATATTATAATAAATTATAGTAATGCCGCATTTTATTCTCAGTAACGGTAGCGGCGTTGTATAGGGGGAAACAGTAATTTGTTTGATTACTCATTACGGAAAAAAATAACGCTGTTAGTAACACCATCCCACATCCCACCACTATAAAGACATCAGAGCAAGTGGCAAATTCCAGAAGATCTGGTCAAGGTAAGGCTACTCTCGGCGGGTTCACGAGCACTGAAAGCCCAGAAGATCACATCGCCGAAAACATTGAAGCAAATTTTCAAATAGATGTTAGCATATTAACAAACCGCACATTTAAAGTCTAAACAGGCACAATATCACCTAAAAAAACTCTTAAACCTACATTTTGCATAAAAACTCTTAAAACTACAATCCACATTAACACAAAAACAGTAAAATTTATAAAATTACAGTGGATTTGGGCATCCACCATGACACTCGCTGTGAGAAATACTGCAAGTGGAGTGATACAAACTGTGAAATGGTTGGAGTTCCGATATCACTAGAATATCACACTCCTCTCAGCCAATCAGATTCAAGGACCAGAAAGAACTGTTGTACACGCTACAGGGCTGTTGAAGGCTTGAATCTGATTGAATGACAAATGGTGTACAATTATTTTCAGTGAAAGGCAAGACTAAAGTAGTTCCAGGCAAAAAAAAAAAAAAGAATCTGAAAAATGATATACCCAAAATATATTATTGCATATTATTGCATAACTATATAAACATCAATTTGTAGATTGTTGGGAAAGATGTGTAATGTCTGATTAACTCAAGAAATACTATATTCAACTGATGAATCAATTTCAGTCCAATACAACTAATAAGGCAGCATGACATGGCATTTGCAGAGAAAACAATCCCAGAATGCACTGCAACAAGCTCAGTGAAAAAATACAAGTTTTACTTAATAACAAATCCATTATTACTGATTAGTCACTGCAGCTCTAATTCTCTGTAAATAACATTTTCTCTTTCACAATATTCAGTCACTCTGTTCCCCAGCCTTTCTCTCGCTCTCCTCATCTCTGCAAAGGTTAAACCTTTTCTCCAAGCCTTCCCTCCAGTGGGACGTCCTTAAGTGCTAGTGCAGGACTGTGGAGTCTGCGGTCATAAGAGCCCTTCTTCTCTACTCCGACTAAGCCATGTGAGTGGAATACCTGCCCGCTCTCCACGCTGAAGAACTGATGAGGACACGCTGTACTTCATCTTGACAAGGTGCTCAGAAAATCCTCTTGCCTAAGACTCAGCCACTAACCACGTCATATCAGAATACTTGCTCAGAGAGAAGCAAACAAGTCCATTACCAATAAATATCCTGAGCTATTTTTCTTGTAAGCTAAGGTCAACCTGACATACGTCAAATACCAAACTCTAACTAGATTTTACATGTGGTTACAGGTATAGAAAAACTGCTGCTGATGAGTGCTGTCATTGCTAGTGTGGTTGCTTACTGGTGCAAGGCAAAAATACCCACCCTGAGTCTCTACACTCTTAAAAATAAAGGTTCTTATTGGCATCAATGGCTCTATGAAGAACCTTGAACATCCATTAAATCTTTCAAATGCAGAAAAGGTTCTTTACAGTCAAAAAAGGTTCTTTAGATTATTAAAATGTTCTTCAAAATGGTACTTTTAGGAACTGTTCACTGAAAGATTCTTTGGGGAACCAAAATTGTTCTTCTATGGCATCACTGCAAAAACACCCTTTTGGAATCTTTATTTTTTTAAGAGTGTATGATATTCTGGTCCCTGTACATCAGTTTAAAGGGATAGTTCAGCCAAAAATGAAAATTCTGTCATCATTTACTTACTCTCAAGTTGTTTCAAACTGAAGAAAGATACTCATAGGTGTTTGTAACAACTTGGGAGTGAGTAAATGATGACAGTATTTTCATTTTTGTTTAGTTGAGCTATCCACTCACCACCAAAAGGGACAGTTTACCCAAAAATTAAAACGATGTCATCATTTACTCACCCTCATGTTGTTCCAAACTTGTATGACTGATATTTTGAAGAATGTATCAATGTTATGATGAACATCATGCAGAGTACAAAACAACATTGGATACAAATGACATTCACAGTATGAAAAAAAAAGAAAAAAAAAAAAAAGAAAAAACACTGAGACTTTTCAAAATAGCATTGTTTGTGTTCTACAGAAGAAGAAAAAAAGTCATACCAGGTTTGGAAAGGCATGATAGTGTGCAAATAATGAGTTTTAGGTTTCTGGTTCACTCACCAATGAAATTTCTGTCATTACTCATCCTCATGTCGTTCCAAACCCGTGAGACATCTTTGGAACACAAATTAAGACTTTTTTTAATGAAATTCAGGAGCTTTCTAACCATGTATAGACAGCAACACAACTGACATGTTCAAGGCCCAGTAAGGTAGTAAGGACATTCATTAAAATAGTCCTTGTGACATCAGTGGTTCAATCTTAACTTTATGCACAAAATAAAACAGAAATAATGACTTTAATAACAATTAAACAAAAATGTGTCAAATACCAAATAATTTCTTCTCTTCCGTGTCAGTCTTCGAGGCAAAGAGAAGAAATTGTTGAATAAAGTCATTATTTATGTTTTCTTAGTTTCCTCGCAGCTTCATAACATTATGGTTGAACCACTGATGCCACATTGACTTATTTTAACACTACCTTGTTTTTACTACCTTTCTGGGCCTTGTAGTTGCATTGCTGTCTGCACAGGGTCAGAAAGCAAATTAAGAATATCTTCATTTGTGCTCCGAAGATGAACAAAGGTAGTACGGGTTTGGAATGACATGAGGGTGAGTAATTAAAGCAAGAATTTTATTTTTGGGTGAACTATCCCTTTAAGTATTAGGTAATGAGTATTACGATAGCTAGCGATGCCTGTCTCAGCAAATACTGCTCAAAAACTTTAAAAGCCAAAAAACTGTTTCTGGATCAGCTTGTACTTGCCAAACTCCTCCTAAGCCCAGTTCAGAATCAAAAGCCCTGTTGTGTTGTTGATTAGGGTGGGCCACAAAGAAAGAAATCTTAGTGCCCCGGGCGGTCGGGGTAGTATGCAGTCAAGGAGCTGGGTGGTGCTGGTGGTGGTAGTGCGCGTCCAAAAGCCTCCCTCAGACTGTTGTACTGTAAACACACACAGATGCGGCAACGCAGACCTGCTCGCCACAGCGTTGTGAATAGACTCCCTTGTCCTCCCTGAGCTACAGCAGAGAGCGACTCCCCCTCCTCCTCTGGGCAAAAGGGATCAGCGTATGGCACGAGAGAGAAAGGGGAGCTCAGGCTGGGATGACCCTAATTGCAGATGCTCAAGCGAGCCAGTTTTCCAGAACGTGCTAATGAACAGCAGCTGTGCAGTCTTCAGGCGAGGAGCGCTGCTCTTCCATGCCACGTTAAAACGCTACAATGTGCTTGAAAAATAGCCATTTTCATTGCCTTTAAATGAAAAACAATAAGAAGGCGCCAAATTCTGCCAGCCCATTGTTGTGGATGGTCTGTTTATGAATGTCTAATATTATTTTTTGTTGCTCCTTAATGAGGAGACAATGCAGGGATTCCCTGAGGCTTGTGGCCGCGATTGGTTTGTTTGTGAGAGTGCGCCATTGTTGCCGAGGGTTGTTGAGGACAAGCCAAACCTCAGGGCTCCTTCACACGGAGGTTATTGTTCTGAAGTGTGAAAGGCGGACTCCCGCATGAGATTTTCATTCACCGAGCTTTTCTAGAACAAACTCAACTCAAAAAGAAGACCCATAGAAGCGGCTCGCAACTTACAACATTATTAGCGGTGCTTGTTAAGGCGAGCTTCCCTATTACTATTGCTAATAGGGAAGGTTAGGGATTTTAATAACCCTTCAGGCTACCCTTAGAATACGAAAAAAAGCTCAACTAAATAAAATAAGATATTAAACATTTTATATTATTTTTAACATTATTTCATTTTTATTTTTTTTTATTCTTTTAAAACTGCTGTTTTTGTTATGTTTTATGGCTATGATTAAATTTAGGGCTGTAAAATGATTAATCGCGATTAATCGCATCCAAAATAAAAGTTTATGTGCGTGTACTGAGTATATTTATGGTGTATATGTAAATACACACACACATATACATGTGTATATTTAAAAAAAAAAATATTTGTATATATTTTTATACTTGTATATAATTTATATTACAAATATTTTATATATAAATCTAACATTTTTCCTTAATATATACATGTAGGTGTGTGTATTTATATATACATAATGATTATAAATAGTACACACACATAAAGTAGGTAAACATACACTTTTATTTTGGATGCGATTATTTGTGACAACCCTGTTTAAATTATATAAACTGGAAATGAAACTATTAAAAAAAATATATATATATATATATATATATATATATATATGGTGATTGGCTGCTTCGTGTGAGTCATTGAATCATTGCTTCAACCGTTTTACACAAAATCACTGATTATTTCAGTAAAAATGACTCTCAGTTCGGTGAGTGAGTTGTTCTCAGTAGCAGCTCCAAACAATTCAATGAATCAGTGAGAATGATTCAAACTGCTAACTCACAAATGAGTTCAAAACCTTTTTGTGACTGTTCCATTGAAAAGAATCAGTTCATGAGTCATTTGTTTGCATATTAGACAATACTCTTGCACCGCTGTTGCTGTGGATTTGAAGGATTGGTGCACACAACTCACAAGATATCTGATGAATCTGTAAACAAACACACACAAGTTCTTGCACGTGGATTTTAAATGATTAATTAAATGTCGCAATTTGAAATTCTTTTGTTGCATTTTTGATCATTTCGGCAGCAGTCTGGCATTTTCAGGTACTTAAGTCTTAAGCAATATTGGGTACTGATGCGTCTAAAGTGTATAATCTAACTACCATCCGCCTGTTCAACATATGATTAGGTGCAAAGAAATTTGTCGAAAAGGTTTATATGGACAAAAGTCAAGACCAATATTCACCTGCGCTGTCTGGAACCACCCATGACTGCAGACAGATCTAAGTCAACTAACTGTTCTAATGAAGACTGACTCATACACACAGGTCCGTACCTGGATAACTTAATCTAAAGGGTAAGAATAAGATGCTCCAGGTCAAAGCACGGTGCCACTGCAATATCATATGCACTCACAGACCAATACACAAAGAAAGTGGGGAAAAAGAATTTTAAGTGGTTTTGCAGCTGGGCAGGCAGTGAAGTCCAGTGAGTCCAGATGTAAAAACGTTCCTCTCTCATGAGGGAGTTTCTTTGTGTCTGCCTCTTTCTTTCGTTCTTTTTTTGCCCTCTATTTTTCCTTCTGTTAGGAATCCCCACTGTTCCGTAACACACCCACACGCACATATTAACTGTAACACATCTGGCCCGAACACTCACACACAAACACATAGACCTTTTCCAGTCAATGGAAAAATTTTCAATTCGAACAGGAACCACTATAGATCACAGGCCTGCAGAGTGTCAAATAAAGATAACAAAAACAAGTTCTGTTGTTACGAATTTGCATACAAAGTCAACAAGCTGCTCCACCACTGACACTGTGAGCTCTCCAACAATATTAACCTGATATGCATCTGAGGATGCCAACTTAAAGAACTTTAAAGTTGAGACATTCTTCTCTCTCCCTCTTCCCCTCTGTCCACGTCTACAGAACTAAAAGGAGATGTCTTATCTTTAGTCATCAGTGTGTGCCAAAAGATTTCTTTGAGATGTCTGACTATGCTGTGATGTCTAGACCAGACAGACAACTCAGATTAGTAACATACTCATATTAATCATACATGACTCTGATATGGACGGCCCAGATCAGTTCAGCAGACACATTTATACAAAGCCAAAAAAAGGAGAAAAATCTATCTATCTATAGAATCTATCCATTCACCCATCCATCCATCCTCCTATGGCACTGGTCTCAAACTCAATTCCTGGAGGGCCACAGCTTTGCACAGTTTAGCTCCAACCGTAATCAAACACACCTGATCCAGCTAATCAAGATCTTCAGGATTACTAGAAACTTTCAAGCAGGTGTGAAGTGGGGCTGGTTGGAGCTAAACTCTTCAGAGCTGCGGCCCTCCAGGATTTGAGTTTGAGACCTCCGTCCTATAGTATTGTTTTATCTATAGTGTCTAGCCATCCAATCTTCTATAGTATCAATCCATCCATTTACAGCATCCATCCATAGTATCCATCCGTCCATCCACAGCATCCATCCATTTATAGCATCCATTTATCCATCCATCCATTCTTCTATAGTATCCATTCATCTACAGCAGGGGTTCTCAAATCTGGCCCCTCGAGATCCACTTTTCTGCAAAGTTCAGCTCCAACCCTAATCAAACACACCTGAACAAGTTAATCAAGGTCTTTGGGATCACTACAAAGGAACAGGCAAGTGAATTTGATCAAGGTTGGAGCTAAACCCTACAAGAAATTGGATCTTGCGGGCCAGAGTTAAGCACCCATCCATCTATAGTATCCATCCATCCATCCAAGCATCTATAGTATCCATCCATCCATTTGCAGCATCCATCCATGTATACAGTAGTATTCATCCATCCATTGCATCCATCCAAGCATCTATAGTATCTATCCATCAATTTATAGTATCCATCCATTCATCCATCTATAGCAGTGGTCTCAACCTCAATTCCTGAAGCGCTTCAGCTTTGCAGAGTTTAGCTGCAACCAGCTCAAACTCACACCTGCTTGGAAGTTTCAAGCTTGTTTCAAGTAATCCTGAAGACCTTGATTAGCTGGATCAGGTGTGTTTGATTAGGATTGGAGCTAAACTGTGCAGAGCTGTGGTCCTCCAGGAATTGAGTTTGTGAACACTGATCTATAGTATCCATCCATCCATTTACAGCATCCATCCAACCATCTATAGTATCCATCCATTCATCCATCCATCTATAGTATCCATCCATCAATTTATAGTATCCATTCATTCATCCATCTACAGTATCATGCATACATCTATAGTATCCATCTGTCCATAGCATCATCCATCCATTCAACTACAGTATCCATCCGTCCAGGGTCATCCATCCATTCATTCATCTATACTATCCGTCCATCCATTTATGGCATCCATCCATCCATTCATTCACCTATAGCATCTATCCACCAATCTATAATAGTATCTATTCCATCCATCCGTTTATAGTACACATCCACCTATATATAGTATCCATCCGTCCCTAGAGTCATCCATCCATTAAATCCATATCCATACATTCATCTCATCTATTTATAGCATCCTTCCATCCATCCACAGTATCTATTCATACATTTAGAGCATCCATCCATCTACCAACAATCTATAGTATCTATCTATTTATAGCATACATTCACCCATCTCTATAGTATCCATTCACCTATTTATAATATCCATCCATCCATCCATCCATTTATAGTATCCATCCATTCATCCATCTATAGTATCTGTTCACCCATTTAAAGTATCCATCCATCCACCCACCTATCCATCCATCCATTTACAGCATCCATTCATCCATTTATAGCATCCATCCTTCCATCCAACCATCTATAGCATCCATCCATGCATCCATTTATAGCATCCATCCATTCATCCATCTATAGGATCCATTCACCCATTTATAGTATCCCTTCCATCCATTCATATATAGGATCCATCCATCCACCCATAGTATCCATCCCTCCACCTACTTTCCAGCTTTCAAACAAGGCTTTGTCAAGTTGACATTGCTATTCTATTCTATTCTAGTAACAATTACAATAATTCCAATTGAACATTCAGCTTTACTTTCAATCACCAGTGAATTTTAAATGATTTCTCTACACGTCTTGCTGTCTCTCAGTCTCAGTATTTTTCCTCTCCCTTTGCCTATTAGTTGCTGTCTATGACTTTCCATTTAAGACACGCTCCAAGTACAGATGGGAAAAGAGTGCATGAAGTCACGTTGCAGCTGAGAGGAAGCAATGGTCAGAAAGAGCGAGAGAGAGACAGAGGGATTCCCTGTGTGTGAGTCACGTTGTGGGAGCCCCCTCTTTACTCATAACAAAAACAACCCGTTCCTTCGAGACTGAACCCGCAGAGAAGGACTACGCGGCACTGCAGACCTCAGATTCACTTCAACACCTTTTCATTAACAGTTAGGATGTGTATCATCTTGCAAAAAGACTCATCTAACAATAATCTAAAGGAACAGTTCACCCAAAAATTAAATTTCTGTCATTTTTACTCACCCTCAAGTTGATCCAAATCGACTTTCTTTCTTCTATGGAACACAAAGGTAAATTGTTCAAGTATATTTTGGCCATGCATCAAAAATTTGGTCTGCTCCTCACACAATTGCAATTGTATGAGATTCTGAATATAATGTGCTAGTTGTTTGGACCATTTCTATGGTTTCTGTTTTATTTTGGACACTCATAGACTTGTATTACATGTATATTTTCTTAAAAAAAAAAAAAAGAAAGAAAGAAAGTTATAAAGGTTTGGAACAACGTGAGGATGAGTAACTGAGTAACTATACCTTTAAAAATTATGATATTAGAAGTAATATGATTCTAATATGCTTTAACACGTGAAGACATCCCATCAAAAAAACCAACGCAGAGGCTGAACTGCCTCGTTGCCTTCCTAAAAGCCCAGTGTTTCCCAGTATTAAAGAAGCCAAAGTTTTATAGATGGTGTTAAATGCAAATACAGGGGAATAAGTTATAAGGCAATGAAGCGGGAGCATGTGACCGAGCTCATGAAAAATGATAGTGGAAAAGATTTGTCTTTAGAAAACTGGACAGAGGGAGAGCGAGAGCGCTGTTGATGCCAATGGTGGGCTGGCTCAGGGGTGTTTCCATGTGAGGAGTGCCCAAGAATCCACTACGGATGCCAGACACAGGGAAACCCTTCTCAAAAACAAGAGCACACACCCTTCTGTCGGCAAGCATACACATGCCCTCTCTATCTCTCTTTTTCGATCTCTCCTTAACACAACCACCCACGCACATATGTGCACAAACCAAAAATGCCTTTGGGTTAGACACCACGTTAGTGATGCTGTAATTAAAACAAATGCTCATTCATTAGTTAATCCACAATAACTTCTTTCCATCTCCATCCATCCATCACTTCAAAACTAGAATTATAATTAAAATTATAATTTAATCTAGAAAGATGCATAGAAAGAAAGAAAGAGAGAGAATTGCTTACTATATCAGAAAGAGGTTCGATATCATTCGACAACTTGATTGCATTTCAGCAGCTTCATTTCCCAGAGTTCCCTTCTTCACAGGTAAAACAATGAGGCCATTTCCTTCAGCTTTGTGTTATGGATCGCCAAATACCCAGCATGTTTACATTACTTGGCCTTGGCCTTGTCTGCACCTCCTGTCTTTTTTTTTTTTTAACAAACTCATCAAGGAAATGACTGTTTGTAAATCTCAGGTATCAAGGGCTACTGCTTCTATTTTCCATATGGAAAAAGAGAGAGAGACCTGAATAAAGACAGACAAAAAAATCAAAACAAACGCCCAGACACAAGGGACAGCCCAGACTGCACTCTCTCTCTCTATTTGGGCTCCATTCCTGGGCAGCACAGGCAATGGAAAGTTCTGGAAATGTAAATCTGTTGGGTTAAAAATACAGCACATTAATGTGCTCCACATGTGGCACTCTGGCATTGGGAGGGATATTTTGACGGCAGAAAGGGGAAGAAGGAGGGATGGAGGGAGTGGTAGGAGGGTTTTTCTGGAGGAAAGCATACACACAGATATTATTCACACTACTGAAGACAGGAGTTTAAGAACAAAGCAGGACTTTTCCACACATACTGTCCGGGACAGTTGCAGTATAAATGCACTAATGAGTAAACACTGACGCTCATGACAATAACAGAGTGATAAGCCATTGCGTCAAGCCCAGGCAGATATTCATATTGGATCCCTCTTCTTCTATTGGCCAATAGACAGGAAGATGCAGTGTGTGATTGTAATATCTGCACCACTAGTGGCATCAAAAAGAATTGCATTATTTTTGTTTGAGCAGCACGACAATATTAGCTCAACCAAATGGAAATATTTAGGACAGGATTAAGTGCTCATCCACACAATGGAAGATGGGAGAGTGTTTGGGAAACTGGAAAGTTTTGCAATTTGGTTTCTATTTCAATATATTTTAAAACTTTCAGCATCATTACTCCAGGCTTCAGTGTCCTTAAGAAATCATTCCAATATGCTGATTTGGTGCTCATAAAACATTTCTTATTATTATCAATGTTGAAAACAGCTGTGCTGCTTAATATTTTTTTGAACCATTTGTAAACCTCACACCAGTTTAAAATGAAATAACGTTACACAAGTGCCATAATGACTTTGGATGACACACAACAAGCTAAACACAAGCAGCACAACACAATTTTGGTTCAACCAATGGAATAATTTAGGGGCGGGATCAGTACTGGGTAGATACTTACAAATTGTAGTCTGTTGCTGATTACAAATTACAAATTGTAGTTAGTAATGTAATCTAGATTACTTATTTCAGGTAATCTATTCGGATTACTGTTAGATTACTTCTGAGCTAGCATTAAATGGGATTATTCTTAGAAAAAATTGCATTGAACATTACATTACTCTTTTTTTAGCAGTAAGTGAAAGAAATGTCGGGGTTTGTGAGTTGATGAAAAGCTAATAATCAGTAAAAACATAAAAATGTAAAATTAAAACGAGTAAGTTATTTTAAAATAAAAACAAAATTAAACACTTGAACATCCAAAATGTAAATTTTATTTGTTTACCTGCATGTCAATATATAATCCTGGACCACAAAACTAGTCATAAGGGTCAGTTTTTTAAATTAAGATTTATACATCATCTGAAAGCTGAATAAATAAGCATATATTGTTAGGAAAATATTGGCTGAGATACAACTATTAAAAAATCTGAAAGGTAAAAAAAAAAATTTGAGAAAAATTGAGAAAATGGCCTTTAAAGTTGTAGCAATGCATACTAACAAAAAGTTTTGATATATTTACGCTAGGAAATTCAAAAAATACATTCAGGGAACATGATCTTTACTTAATATCCTAATGAAAAAAATCGATAATTTTGACCCATACAATGTGTTTTTGGCTACTGCTACAAATATACCCATGCTACTTATGACTGGTTTTGTGTTCCAGGGTCACATATGACCATTATCTGACATCAGAATACATGCGAATGTGTTGTTAAATTAGTGAAATATTCATTTTACGTCTCAGAGGGACTTGTAAGCAACTGTAATATGATTAAGAGCTTTTTAAAATGTAATATAATCTAATTACAAGTACAACAGTTTTGGAATGTGATTACATAATCCAGATTACATGTAATTATTTACTACCCAGCACTGGATGGGAAAACAAAAAAAAAAAAATTGTAAGTCGCTTCGGATAAAAGTGTCTGCTAAATGAATAAATGTAAATGTAAAACAAAAAAAAACAACTTTATTCATGCATGCATCAGTCTGACACAGAAGAGAAGAAATTGACGAATAAAGCTGTTATTTTTGTTTTCTTAGCGCACAAAAAGTATACTCATAGGCTGAACCACTGATGTCACATGGACTATTTTGACAATACCCTTACTACCTTTCTGGGCTTTGAACATGTCAGTTGTGTTGCTGTCTATACAGGGTCAGAAAGCTCTCGAATTTAATAAAAAAAATCTTAATTTGTGTTCTGAAGATGAACGAAGGTCTTATGGATTTGGAACAACATGAGGGTGAGTAATTAATGACAGAATTTTCCTTTTCAGGTGAACTATCCGTTTAAGTGCTCATCCAAAAAAAAAAAAAAGGAAGACGGAAGAGTATTTGGGAAACTGGTAAGTTTTCGCAGTTCAGTTTTGTCCCAGAAATGACACATTGAGACTGCAATCAAGCAGTGTTTGCCTCAAACCCAGTTTGCTTACTATCAGTCCAATACAGTATGCAAGGTTAGGATCCATCCCAAATGATAGCACATTGAAAACAGCACGCCAAATGTGTCCAGATGGCACCCACACATGCTTTCTGGCTTAATATTGTCCAGATCCCCTAGAACTATGCAAGAGGACTGGTTTGCGATGGTTGCGCTATTGAAACATAATATTATGACCAGGCTCAGACAGAGTCTGCTTTTATTTTAGGGCGACAATCTGCAAAATGGATTATGGTCAAAAGTGATGGGTTTAACAGAACTAAGTGTACTAGACACATATTGGCATAATCAATAACCTAAAATATTTAATTAACATGCAAAGGGTGGGAGATGTACTTTGCGAATGACGCAGATATTCCTTGTGGGCCCAATTATACCCCAATGCTCCTGTACAGATTTACATCACACTTAAAACTATGTTATTAACTATCGTCAGCATTACGTATATCCTTGTACTTATGGGAAGTATGTGAATTGGGATTCAGCCTTTGTCCCTAAAGCATTACCTTCAGAAACCTCCCAAAAGAGAGGCAATTTCAAAACAATTCCTATTGCACACACACACACACACACAATCACAGCTCCATGTTCCCTACCTTGTGCTCGCTCCACAAACACCACCTTGGAGTCGGGCTGGAAGTTGTGCCCGCTGAGAAGCATCTGTTCCCCCCCTGAGGCGGCACAGCTTTCCATGCTCTGTTTATCCACGAGGGGCAGCTCCTGTGCTGAGCGCTGGGCTGCAAGGAGGACAAAGAGAAGGAAGGAAAGTGAAGAAAGATATATAAATGGCCAGAACCAGTCAAATCTGTATACATTCACATCTTTCTACTGTACAACAGTAGTACAACTATAATATTTTCAAAAAAAAAAAAAAAAGGACTGGAAATTTTGAGAAAATGTGTAAATATATGTGTGTACATATATACTAGCATATATACATACACTATGATTAAAACATTTGGGATCTGTAAGATATTTGTTTTTGAAAGAAGTCTCACCAATTTTTTTTTTTTTTTTAAATCAAAAAGACAGTTAAAAGCAGCCACTACTACATCTTCAGTGTCATATGATACTTCAGAAATCATTTTAATATGCTGATTTGCTGCTTAAAAAACATCCCTTTTTATTACCACAGTTGAAAACAGTTATGTTGCTTAATATCTTTGTGAAAACTGAAACTTTTTTTTTTTTTTTTCAAGATTCCTTGAAAATTATAAATGCTGAAAAATAGCATTCATTTAATTTTTTTTTTTTTTTAAATGTAAAAGTCTTTGACACTTTTAATCAATTTATGGTGTATTAACTTTTAAAAAAATCTTACTGACCCATACATCACTTTTGAGGAAAGAAAATATATACACACATACACTACCAGTCAAAAGTTTTTGAACCGTAAGATTTTTAATGTTCTATTTGATTGAAAGTACAGCAAAAACAGTACAATTTTGAAATAATTTTACTATTTAAAATAACTGTTAAATTAATAACTATTAGAAATGAATTATATTATAATTATAATTAGAAATTAATAACTTCTAATTAAATATAAAATGTAATTTATTCCTGTGATTTCAAAGCTGAACTTTTAGCATCATTACTCCAGTCACATGATCCTTCAGAGATCATTCTAATGTTCTGATTTACTGCTTAAAAACATTTATTATTTCAGGCTTCTGTGATGAATAGAAAGTTCAAAAGAACAGCATTCATCCAAAATAGAAATATTTTGTAACATTATAAATGTCTTTATCATCACTTTTGATCTATTAGAAGCATCCTTGCTGTATCCTTGCAAAATAAAAGTATTAATTTCTATAATTCTCAACCTAAGCTTTTGAATGGTATAATGTATAATGTAAAAGCTTTTTATTATTTCAGATAAATGCTGATAAAATCTTTGAATCTTTCTATTTAATCAAAGAATCCTGAAAAAAAAATGTACTCAACTGTTTTAAGTACTGATAATAATTAAAAAAAAATGTTTCAGCATATTAGAATGATTTCTGAAGGATCATGTGACACTGAATACAGGTGATGCTGAAATGATGCTGAAAATTTAGCTTTGATAACAGGAATAAATGACATTTTAAAATATATTCAAATAGAAAACCGTTATTTAACCGTTATAATATTTAAAAAATGTACTGTTTTTGCTGTACTTTGGCTTGAATAAAAAAAAAAGAAACAAATAAAGGAAGTATATATACATATATACACATGTATATATATATATTTTCTAGTAATATTTATCATTTACCTCATAGCAATTGATCAGCCCTGACTATTATTAGAGCAAAAAAAAATTATTTATATACCAAGTAAATTCAATTCATTGATTCAATCCATTTAATTAATAGGGCTAGCAAGTTTATGGGTTTGATTCCCACCGAATGAATTACCTGATAAAAAGTGTATATGGAAATCAATGTTATGTTAGTCACATTGAACAAAAAAGGTAAATAAAAAAAAAAAAGGATTTAGTGAGATTTAGTGGCATGACTCACAGCACTCAATGGGGTTAGATGCCACCTGTAAGGACACCGTCCTGCCATTGGGTTGGTTGATGTGGACACGGAACACCATCCTCACACGCGTGTTCTTCCGTCCGATGTCTGTCTCGCCCTTCCGGAGCTCGATGTCTGAGTTCCGCAACTTGAGAATTCCAGCGCAGTCGATTCTGTGGCACAGAAAGAACGTAAATGTTTTAGGAATAGACTCAACAAATCCTTTCAGAAGTACAAAAATGTGCTGTAAATATCGTTAGACAGTTGTTTAATAAACATTTTCTCGGAACAGAGTAAACGTTTAATTTATTGCCTGAATTTTTTAGTACCATTTCTGCCAAAATTACGCCTGGCCCTTATTCTGCGCTGCATAAATAAATGCCCTTTCTGCCTCGCCTCTTCCAACTTCTGCTTCTGACATGGCAGAGATGTTGTTAAAAATCCATGAAAAGTTTACTTTCTCCATTAAACCTTTAAATCCTCCAAGTCAACGCAAGTAAATACTTATTCAAAAGCTTGTCAAAGTTTTGCATCTCATTGAAGAAACTTTTAGGGCCCTTTAAGATGCACACAAGTGAACTGATCCTTAAAGCTTACTTTTTGGCAAAAACAGGAAATCTGAAAAACTGGAGAAACAATCACTGAAGATGAGTAATCTGTCAACGCTCTACAGACACTGGAATGTCACATATTAACATTTCCATGTGTATGTGGTGAGGATGAGCACATTGTGTTCTTGGTGTCATCCTGATCATAGGCGGAGTTTAGGCGGAGTTTAGGTGGTGGGGCTGCCCCCCCCCAGACGAGAGCCAATCATGTTTTTGTCTGAGCTATGAAAAAAACAAAAAAAAAAAAACAAAACAAAGAATTCATATTTTTTCATTTTATTTATATTATCTTATTATTTTAGTGGATAGAATAAGTACGTTTTGGGTAAATGAATTTCAGTTTAAGCCCCATATCCTCGCGAGTCACGACTCATGATTCTCAACTTGTCTTGATAGAGAGGACTCTCTTTTCGTTATTTTTTTCCGCTTTTGCAAGTTAACTGTTTGGCCTCATCAGAAACACGTTTCTCAGTTATGAGGAAAGTAGGACACTGGCTCCGAACTTCAATAGCACATATCTTTGATTTCCCTCTTTTCACTTGCTTTCCTTCACTTTTAAATAGCTTGTAAATGTGCAGTGCACATTTTACTTTCACTTTCAAATTAGCATCAATTCGGCGTCAATTGCTTGAATCCCATTCAAGCAACAACAAAATACAACGTTAAACTCACTTAGCCTATAAATGAACCATGGAACTTTTATTAACAAAACAAATAAAAATAGCTGACACCATGCTATATGCCTAATATAAAATAACAAATAACTTAGGCTAGGCCTACATAAATTTTAAATAGCCTACAAAACTGAAAAAAAGCCTACAATAGCATACAAAACTGAAAATCGTTAAACACTGTGGAACCAAATAAATATAAGAAATGTAGAACGTTCATTAGCAAAACTAATAAGAAAGAAATTACACAGTAAAAATCAGCACTGTACACTGTAGAGCCAAATAAACAAGAAACGAATGTTCAAAAAAACTTCGAAAAGCACCATAGACAAATGGCAAAAGTCAACAGGATTTTCAAAATAAAAAACACTGCCAAACTTCCACCATCGTCTTGTCTGTCTCGCATGACCTCACTCTTCTTGTCGGTCAGCTCGTCACTCTGCTCGCTGATACATAAAATCTGATCTGCGATGCGACTGTCATTCGGCACTCTGCATTGAGCAGCCGTGTTCAGTTTTATTTGTAGCGTCTGTTCTCCAACTGAACTAAATAATATTTTATTACTATAAAAAAATCAGACAACGGTGGTGGTTGGTGCCGCAGTGGGCAAGTGACGTAACCATTGTTGCAGAACACCGACTATGGCAGCCTATTTCCTGCATTAGGTAACTTTTTTTTTTTTTTTTTTTTAAACTCTTTGTACAGCAGTCATTGTTAATTCTAAATGTATTTTAATGTAGAATATGTTACATAAATTATGTTACATAAATATATGAAATATAGAACATATATAAGAAATTCTGCTGCTGGCTCATCTGCCAGTGGGTGCCCCCCCCCCACACATAAAAGTGAAACTCTGTCTATGATCCTGAAATTAGATTTAGTATAATATAAATAAAGTACATAATATAAGACAAAAATTATATAAAAAAAATTGTTATATAATAAATGGAATCATAAACTGAATTAATATGGCTACTATAATACAGTGAGGTTATATTCGTCATTCTTTTTCCAAAACAACTGCCCGTGTTGAGCTTCCAGCCTTCCATTTTCAAGATGCATCCAAACCGAACTCTACATGCAAAGCAAAAAAAAAAAACAGCATTTTCTCTCCAATCAAAAGAAAATGTGAAATTAAATACTAAAGAGTTTAAAATTGGTTCAACTGCGCTGACACAGGGACATAACCATTTTTTGGCTTTACTACAGAAACGTGACAAAGCGGGAACGCTCCCCAGAAAGCTCTGAAACAGGATCAGAAGGGTGTGTGGGCCTTTTTTTTTTTCTTCTATAAGTTAAGTGTTACATCCATTATAGAGCGGGAAGAAAATGCTGAGCTAGTAAGACCGCTACCGCCTGGCTTGCAGAACAGACCCCAGCGCAGCCATTACAGGCTCCACGCGACCAGAGGCCTCCTGTAACACGAGCCCTGGAGCTCATACAAGGGAAACCCACGGCGCTGGGACTCCTTGCACACACAAAACACACTCCTGCTTAGCAACTGCCTTCACAACAGGAGGATCGGTGGCAAAACAGAGGGGTGTCTAAAGAATCTATGTTGTTTATTGCAGGAAATATGCACAGGATGCATGTGGATATACATAATTATGAGGCACAAACATTTCCCCCCACCGGGCTTGTAAGTTTCTCCGTGTTTTTCCTGTTTCTTAGTGTCTCTCTGAGATGCACACGCATACTCACATGGCCCTCATGTTGCTCTCAGGGAGCAGAGGAATCTCAAGAACTTTGGTGTTGGACTGCATGACCTCGTGGCTTGGTGTGGACACGGTCTTTCCGGTTATACGGTGGACCTGGTAGAAGGCGTGAGGCCGGAGAAGGCGGTCGTCTGCTGTCCCAATGAACAGCTGGAGGGTCAGGGGCTCACTTTCCATGTAGCCGTGAAGCTGGAAGATACAGAGATTAATTTATTGGCATAACCTGTTTTTAGCAGTTTGTCTGTCCACAATGAACAAGAAAGCGAGGTAATCACAGCCAATCAGATGATGTTTAATGTAAAGTGGGCTTTTTAGGACTTCTTGAGATTTCAAAGAAGGCACGCATAAATCAAACAATCGACCTAAAACTACAAAAATTGACAGATAATTTACTCACCCCCTTGTCATCCAAGATGTTCATGCTTGTCTTTCTTCAGTCTTAAAGAAATTATGTTTTTTGAGGAAAACATTTCAGGATTTCTCTCCATATAATGGACTTCTATGGTTCACCTAAGTTTGTACTTCCAAAATCAGTATAAATGCAGCTTATAAGGGCTCTAAACGATCCTTATCTAGCGAATGATTATTTTCAAAAAAAAAAAAAAAATTACAATTTATATACTTTTTCAATTCAAACACTTCAAAATCGTCCTGCATTGTTGCAGAAGTACCGACCCAATGTTTACAAAGTTAACATGCAAAGAAGGCCAAAAACGCCCTTTACAAAAAAGGGTAAAACAGCGATGTACAACGATTTTGAAGTTGGAAGAGAAAATGGGATGGGAGTTTTTCGACATACCCTAACTGTCATGAACCAGAATACACAGAGTCCACGCAGAGCTAGACAAGATGAGTATTTGAGGTTAAAAAGTATATAAATTGTCATTTTAGAGCCCTTTGAAGCTGCATTTAAGCTGCATTTTTGGAAGTTCAAATTAAGAGGCACCATAGAAGTCCATGATATGGAGAGGAATCCTGAAATGTTTTCCTCAACAAACTATTTCATGACTGAAGAAAGAAAGACATGGAGATCTTGGATGACAACGGGGTGAGTACATTATCTGTAAATTTTTGCTCTGGAAGTGAACTAATCCTTTAAAATAATCAAAAGTGACAGTAGTAAGATTTATAATGTTATAAAAGATTTTAAATAAATTAACTTTCCACAAAAGTATTAATGCCATACACCTGGCTTGTGACATTGGTAATAATCAGTATATTAAATGATTTCTGATGGATCATGTGACACTGAAGACCACAGTAATGATACTGAAAATTCAGCTTTGCCCTCACAGAAATAAATTACATTTTAAAATATATTCACATATAAAACTGTTATTTTAAATTGTAATAATATTTCACAATATTACTAATTTTGCTATATTTTATAGGTGACTTCTTTCAAAAACATTAAAAAGTCTTAACCAGCTCCAAAACGTTTGATTGGTAGTGTATATTAATCATCAAATATATACTGTAGATACTATACTGATTGTGGAAGCTGAAAACCAAAATACACATGGAAAACCAAGCAAAAGAGATTCTAAATCATAAATTGTTGATGTAATTATGAAGTAAGATTTTGAATTTGAAGATTTATTTTTGAAACTCAAGCACATTTGGTCAAAGCTACATCACACACACGGCTGATGTATGGAGATCCTCAAGGAGGGTGGTCAGCATCTGTGGTGAAAGTCCTGGACTAGTCTGTATATTTATTTTAGTAGATATGTTTGGGCCTGGCATTTGTGTTTATTCAGGCAGTAGGGAGTGCACAGGCCAGAAAGACAGAGGCCAGAGAGATCGCACTCTCAGAGCCCTCCCCTCACTTCATTACATTATCACCCACTAGAGGAATGCCAAGACTCTTTCCGCCCATGGCACGGAGTTCAGAGCAGTACGTCCGCACCTCCAAGTGCTGTGGGTCAGTTCTCACCCACTCAAGCTCTCAACCTCCGTGGCACATCTGTGGCAGATGAGGGAAGCAGCTTGAGGCAGAGAAAAAAAAAAAAAAAAAAAAAAAAAGAGTAGATCTACAACACGGGCTTCTTTGAAGAGTTACTGGACAGATTCAGTGAGCAAATTCTTACTGGAAAAGGTTACGTCTTAAGTGATATTGAGCAAGACCAACTGTTCTTCTCATTGGGCTCATTTACTAACAGTGCAGACGCATGTATTAAAACAATAAAATGATGATTCATAAGCGAGTCCACAATTTTTTTTTCTGAAATGAACATCACATTTTGAACTAAATTCTTAGTGCAATACTTGAGAAATACTTAAGTGTTATTTTTACAAAGTTGTATGTGAGTTACTTTAACTAAATTAACCATCACAAAATTAAATGCAGCTAATATTATATTATATTACAGTTTTATGCGAAAGTTTGGTAACCTCTTGCAGAATCTGTGTGAATAATTTAAACTAAATAAGAGAGATCATACAAAATGCATGTTATTTTTTATTTAGTACTGTCCTGAGTAAGATATTTTACATGAAAGATGTTTACATATAGCCCACAAGACAAAAACAGAAAATTGCTGAAATTATGAAAACAACCACCTGCAAAAGTTTGGGAACCCTTGGTTTTTAATACTGTGTGTGGTTATCTGGATGATCTACGACTGTTTTTTATTTGTTTTGTTTTGTGACAGTTGTTCATGAGTTCCTTGTTTGTTTTGAACAGTTAAACTGAGCACTGTTCTTCAGCAAAATCCTTCAGTTCCTGTAGATTCTTCTGTTTTCCAGCATCTTTTGCATATTTGAACCCTTTCCAGCAGTTACTGTATGAGTTTGAGATCCATCTTTTGAGATTCAATTGAGGGAATCGAACACAACTATTAAAAAAGGTTCAAATATTCACTGACGCATTAAGAGCTTGGGGGGGGGGGGTGAAAACCTTTGAACAGGATGATGTCGTCCAAATTTTTCATATTTTGTTGAAATATCATTTTTTCCCCATTTAGTACTCTCTTTTATTTTGTAAGATTATGCAAGGGGTTCCCAAACTTTTGCATAAAACTGTATATTAAAATTAAATTATTAATGTAGCATATAAAACAAATCATTTTGAAACAATTATAAAACTGTGATAAATCCCTTTTTTTTAAAGGTTATTTTTTATTATTATTTTTAAGATTTTTTTAAAACTTGAATTCTAAATTATAATATATCCTAATATCCTTTACAAAATATTTGATATACACTACTGTGTATATCACAGTACAGCAAAAGATAAAAAAAATGGCTTAAAACCATTTTTATTGATAAAAATACTAATGGCCTAAGACTTTTCAACAGTAGTGTACACATTTATGAAAAATGCTTTATTTTTGCAACAAAAATGCAGGCAATCATGTTTTTAAAGTGGACATCAGCTGCAAAGTTCACTTTTACATGGTGTTTGCATATAATGCAAAAAACCTAAAGTTTCAATTATCAAGCCGTTTTGATTTTTTTGAGCAGTATGATGTCAAATTGCCTAAGCCCCACCCACGACCTCTAACGGATTGCCCCATATTAGCATATTTCTGCCCTCAGCCAGTTTTACACTGACCGCCATTTTCTCCATCCTAGAGTAGCTGTAGCAACAACGATTTCTTCTAAGCAAAGCAGGTGTTTTGTAGTTGGATGTAAAAGTGAACATAAGAGTCGCCTGACATGAGAGCCACTGAGGACGCAGTGGGTTAGTTTTGTTTTTGATGGCAAAACGGAAGAGAGAGGCGGGGTGAGCAGTAGCTCATTATCATTTAAAGCGACAGAGCTGTTATTAACAAGGTAAAAAGGGTGTCGTTTTACACGACCATTGAGGAATTTTAACCAAAGTATGTTGCAGACATTTCATGAAGACCCTCAAAAATCATACCAACGTGTGGAAAATGGGCATCCGATGCCCTCTTTAAGGTTTATTTAAAATTAGATTATCATTAAGGGTAATATTAAGTAAAATAACGAATTTCGGTGCTTTTTTTGCTCACCTGAGTATGCAGTTGGTAAATGGGACCCATTATGACAATAAAATAAGTCCTAAAAGTACTTAACCAAACAAAAACTCCGCTTGCAGTATTCAATAAAAAAGTAATAAAGATCATCCCAGTCACAGTAGGCCTATGAGATAAAAAACAGTCTGAAAAATATAAATGTGGAAGCACTGCTCGTACAAACCAAACCTATATTTAGGGATTTCGTCACTTCTTCCAGTTACGGCGGTGATTTTTGTTGACAGAGCTGTTCTTTGAGAAGTTAGCTTCCCGAGAGACTTAAGCGCAGACGTGGAAGCACATAGCTGTGGTGCGGCAGGCTTACTTCAGAGGCTACACACTCACGTCTACCGTCAATCCGACGGCGCATGTGGTCAAACTGCATTCAGGATACAAAAAATCTGACAGAAACCACCAGGAACCCGAGCAGGGGGAGAGAGAAAAAGAGAGACGGGGCTCTAGCAGCCTGGGTACAAAAATCCTGACCACCAAAAACCACCAAACCCCAAGTGGAGAGACAGAAACGAGGGAGAGGGGGCTCCAAAACTAACTCTGAGGGTATGGTGACTCACATAGTTATGGGAATACATGAAGTAAGTGCTTAAAATACTGAAAATAAGGCTAATTCTTTAAGATCAGGGTGTAAATTATCGTTTCATCTCCACTGAAGATCACAAAATAACTTGGAGATTGACTGAGACCCTCTGAGGAGGACATCAGTGGTGACAGAGCATGAAGGGAGGTGCCGTACACTAAAAGAAGAACATGTGCAGCCGAGAGCGCTCTCTAATCTAATGGTTTACAGAATGGGACAAGCTTGTTTGAGGCTCTTTCGAACACTCCCCTTCTACTTGCCTGCCAGAACTGTGTGCAGCGGAGACTGGACGCCTCCACACGATGCTGTTGCACATGATGTCAGTGCAGTACAAGGACCTTCAGCTAAACAAAAGGCAGTCTGTGCACTAGGCCGGAAACGGCAATGAATTTGAAAAAAATAAAACACGGGGGTGAGAGGACCTTGTTTTTTCAGACGGGAGTCGCGCTGAGCCACGTGTTCACGATCATTAGCACCTCATTATTTTCAATTCAAGTACCCAGCAGCCACAGATGTGCTCCGAAATGTCGCGTTCACCTTAAACGGCGATTTTAGTAAATAAAGCAGTCGTGGAGACTGTGGTTCGCATACCCCAAGAGTCACATCCAACCACAGTGATTTTTTTTGCAGATAAAACCACGACTCCTGTCTTTAGGAATTCTGTTATCCATTAGGGAGCATCTGCAACCAACTCCTGCAATGAATAGCCATGATTCAGCTACGAAAGCAAATGATGTGACTCACCGGTGTCTGTTGAGCGGAACGGACTGACACCACGACACTGTGGTTTTGGGAAATATCAGAAGTACTTCTCTCACGCTTCCTGAACTTGGACGTGGCGGTATAACCAACAATATAAGGGTTTAAATCACTGTGTGTCACTATGACTTGAGAAAAAACAAAAATGAGGAAGTTCCCTTACGTCAACAAAAACAAAAACAATGAGAGAGTAAGTATATACCACCATGGCACACCATGGAGAGGATGTTGTAGGATGTTGACTTAAAATGAATAGTTAAAAATAAGACTTTTTTTTTTTTTAAATCTCCCAAACGAATGATAGCTTTAGTATTAAAGTGTATTTATACATTACTGTTCAAAGGTTTAGGGTCAGTAAGATTTTTTCTTTTCAAATAAATGCTGTTCTTTTAAACTTGTATTCATCAAAGAATCCTGAAAAAATACAAAAAAAATAAAATAAAATAATGATTAAACAGCACATCTGTTTCAGCTTTGATAATAAGAAATGTTTCTTCAGCAAAAAAAAAAAAAAAAAAAAAGAAAAATCAGCATATTAGAATGATTATTGAAGGATCAGGTGACACTTAAAGGAACACTCCACTTTTTTGCTAATAGCTTAGCATAGATCATTGAATCAGATTCAATGATCTATGCTAAGCTATTAGCAAAAAAAGTGGAGTGTTCCTTTAAGACTGGAGTAATGATGCTGAAAACTCTGCTTTGTCATTTTAAAATATATTAAAATAGAAAACAGTTATTTTAAAATGTAATCCCTAGTAAAAAAAAAAAAAAAAAAAAAAAAAAAAAGTAATAGATTTAAAATGCATTTATTTTATACCAAGTATAATTCAAGTCTATTAGCATACTTACACTTACTAACATATCACTCGAGACTTAGTGATATAAAAATTGTAATTAAACTTTATATGGAGTACTACTTGCGCACAATCCCCATTTCTTAATATTAAGCCTAAAACATGTTTTAATGTCACTATTGATGAGGATTGTATGATCAATAAATAATATCAGTCTTTGAATGCAAAATATTTAAAGTGTACCAAAAAATACACATGCAATAGTTCCACTTCAGCACATTCAAATATACTTAAGTATATCTTTAGTTGGACTACTTCCACACAATTAAAGTGCACTAAGTACAAAATTGGTTGTTCTAATTTAGCAGACTTTAAATATACCAGTTTAGTATACTAAAAGTATAATAATAATAATAATAATAATAATAATTTTAAAAAATCTCCAAGACCCCAAACTTTTTCAGCTGTTTCTTTCATCATCCTAGTTAAAATTAATCCTGCAGCTTTTGGCATACAAATATACACCGATTTTCAACCAGCTTTGTATTGTTACACTGTTGGTAGTACATTAAATTAATAATGTGTCCTCCTACCCGCACCCAGATATACCTTTTTATTTGTCAGCAATTGTCAACACATTCACAGGATGGTGCAAAATGCAGTTATTAAAAACACTGTTATTAAAAGCCGACATTGGCAGTTGTGAATTACCTCTTTAAAGCTTAAAGGGACAGTTCACTAAAAATGAACATTCTGTCTTTTGTCATTCTTTTTTCTATGGAACACAAAAGCAGATATTTTCAAAAATGTCTCAATATTTATTTGTCCATATAATGACAGTTGTTGTTTTGGACCCCACAGACTTTCATATTATGGACAAAAGCAGTTATTTACATTGTTCCACAGAAGAAATAAAGTGTCATGATGACAGACTGTTCATTTTTAGGAGAACTACTCTTCTGAGAGATTATGAACGTATACCTGGACCACTGGATGCCCTCCTGCTAGTGCTTTTACAGCCCCTCTGCTGCCTTCGGTCTCGTAGTGAGCACGGTGATGGGACTTGGGTTGGACGTCAATCTGTAGGCTGTACGGCCCTGAACTGGAAGGCAACTGCCAGTCGAGAGCAGGCAACGACGGACTTCGAAAATAAGAGTGAGAGAGACCAAAAACAGAGAGCTTTGGTTAGCAGAGATAAATGATTGAACTACTTGGAATATGAAAGAAATTCTAATATACAACCAACCTGATGTAAGGTTTTGGCTTGGACCAATATGGGTGCTGGGGCACATCCAAGAAGCCACTGCAATAGGTCTCTTTTTTGAAGGGCAGGCGTGCTGAGGAGAAGTCCTCCTGGCAAAGCTCCAGGGATCCTGTATCCTCTCCACCTGGTTCTACTTTCAGGTTCATCGAGGCGCTGTGCTCCAGACTGGTCTTGCGGGACTTCAAAGGGATCCCCTCCCCGAGATCTGTTAATCCATCTGTGGTGAGGGCATTAATGGCGGCGACGATGGCGGAGTTGGTGTACTGGTTGGTGTTGGGCAGCCAGGTGTCCTCCGTCACACTGAGACGGGGCGAAGTTTGTGGCGACGGCCCCGGGGATTGATTCGGGGAGTAAGGATGGTACTTGTGCGACGGGGCTCCATTGAAGCTGTACTTCCGTTTACCACCACAAGGAGAATTTGGTCGGGAGCCTCGGGTTCCCATCCAGCTGTCGTCGGTGATACTGGTACGGGGTGAACCGGATGGAGAATGGCGAGGAGAAGCACCGAGGGTGCACGACTGCAGAGAGGAGGAACCTTTCGGGGAGACGCAGGGAGACTGCCAGGGCGAGTTCTGCGGCGAGTTGTCGTAGTTGTATGAGAAGCCTGATTCATACGATGACGCTTCTGAATGGCAGCTACGGGAAGACACGCTGCTTGCCGGGCTGAGGCAGGTGGGGTCACGATAACCGTCGACGCTTGGCAGAGTTAATGTCACTATGGAATTGACTCGCTTGGCCACAGGGACGCTGTTCTCCTCCACTTCGTCCTCGGGGAACTGGCCGTAAGCTGTTATCTCAATGCGTGGACTCTCCAACGTGGGAGCTCCGTTGGAACGGGTGCCGGATGTTTGAAAGTAACCCACCGAGCTCATGTCATCTTGAGGGGAAAACGAGGACGGCTGACTGATGGATATCGACAAGGAAGGGCTGGTCTGGAGATTGTGGTACTGGGAGGGTGGGCAGGGGTTGCTCAGAGCTAGCGTGATGCTGGTGTTGTGGCTGTAACCATATGCATCTGTAAGGTGCAATCACATTTTCATGAGGTGCTAAAAATAAGCTATTGAGATAAAAGAGCATGCAGTAGATGCAAAAGATCATCCACATCTAACAAACTTTTTTTTTTTATTGAAGAACTGCCATTTGGTATAAAAAGGGTGTTAAATGAGACACTATTCTTTATAAGTAATAACTGTGAGTCAAAAACGTTAGTGGTTAAAAGCCACAACCTCTGCAGAGGAAGCAAGGTGAGTGATACACAAATACCAGGCCAAAAATAACAAAGCGTTAAAAATATCTTCCTGAGGACAAAACCAGACGGAAAACCAATACTCATAAGCTATCTCTGTCGAAAAACAGGGGCAAACATTTGCTTCTATGCAACGTATATACAACATGACTAACACAAAATGTCTTGTCCAGAAATTTTAAAAAATATATATACAAATGAATCAGATGAATCATTGACCACTTCAGTATTTTAGAATGCTTGCATCTTATCCAAAACTTTTAGAATTTATTTAAAAAAACAGCAGTAGTACATCATCTGGCCTATCAATGTTTTTATGTCTATACATATATATTTTATATATGTATATATTTTTTTTTAACACAAAACATATTATTTTAACAAGTAATCAATGCAAAAAGGGGGGGGAAACAGTTGAGTGAGTCACTGTAGTCAGTCAGTCCAACCTGGTGGAAATATATGTAACGTAAGTTAGCCCAAACTGGCGCACAGTCACTACTGGCTCTGCTCGCAATAAAATTTGCAACGATTTCTCGCTACTTTAGAGGACGATTAAAAACACGGATACTTGAAAATGTGACCACAGCGCAACAAAGCACCCTGGATACTGATAGCATGCTAATGTATCCCTAATGTATGTATCGTTTTGAATCAAGTTAACAACTACATATTAGATTTTTGTAAGCAAGCCGTAAGTATACACTATGTGATTCTGATAGCTTAAAAAAAATAATAATTACTGATTACTAAAAGTATATTAGCAACCCCCACTGAAATAAAACACCATAAATCAGCTTAAGCAGGTTTGCTGGCTGGTCTCCTCGCTGGATTTAACAGAGTCAAATTAGGAGACCAGCTAAATGATGGACTGGGAGACCATCACACCATCTTAAAGCTGATTTAGCTTACTTTTCTCAGCAGAAAACACGAGAACGTGTTTTGTTTTAGTAAAGCTGTCACTGTGCACTATAATCTAAGTTATCTTGTGAAATGCACAGTTGCTCCAAAGAGAGGGATGCAAAAACCCACAATCTAAATAACGTCCCTGCTTATTCATCTTCGTCACGCCCACCACTCCCTTCTGCAGTCTGCTAAACTGAGAAAAGCCCATTCAGCCCGTTGATTAAATAAGAAATAACTTTAATTCCACTAGGCCAAGAAAAAAAGAATGAATAAATATTAACAACAACAGAGCAGTAGCACAGGGCAAGCTGTAACACCACCAGTAACCAATGAGAAATTAGCAACTGGGTTGCAATCACTATCATACATGGGGAGGGTTGTAACACAACTTTATAAAGTCATATAATGGACACGCAAAGATAATTTATGTACTTATTTAGCTGCATATAAATATAATGTATTATTGGATTGGGGTGGTGATCAGATATGCTATAATTATTTTTATTAAAAAACGAAAACAGCAATTAAAATGCCCATATTTTCTCTAAAGTGTTAGCCTACCCACCCCTTCTACTGTCACAACTCACCTCGTACGTGAGAAGCAGTCTTTGTACCAGACATTAATTTACACAGTTCAGGAACATGCTGCAGATTTATAAATTACTTTAATTTGTAGCAGACCAATATGGGAACGTTATATCAAAGTTTAAGACACATGGTACACACTGAGTTAGAGAAGTTGAAACCAAATGTGTTGCAACACTCCCGGTCTCCCCTGGTAACAGATAATAGTGCGTGCACGATAGCGTTATTGATTTATTTCATTATCACTACAGGTAAACTCACTGCGTGAATCAGTATTAATACGTTCAATAATGCTAATACTAAAAATAATAATTTATACGTTACCTTCCTCTGCGGATTTCATGCTTGCGAAGTGTAGAGTGAACTCACAGCAAGTTCAACGCACTTTCCCAAAACGCGCGACAGCGTCCGTTGAGCGTTTTATTCCCCAAATATAATGACGAGTCCAGATATCTGATAAAAGTGTTCACTTCTACCGAAATAAAGGTGTATTCCAGTCACGAGAAAACTGTCTAAATGATTTGAAAGCTCAGTTGGTTCAATATACAACACTTAAAAGCGCGTGCAATAACAACGCAAAAATATATGGATATTCTTTTAATACAGTTGGTCTAACTCGTTATATTTTCTATTCTGGACTTGCATGTTAGTTTCCAGGGGTTCTGGTGACGCACTGCTTTGCGATGGAAAGGTCTCTGTATCTATATAAAGCCGGGAAACACCTCCGTGTAGCCCCGCCTCTTCGTGGTGTGACGCAGGCACCACGTCTCAAACTCGACAGCAGATGAAGAGAGGGATTCTCTCCTCTCAACATTTCCAGATGTGGAGCCGTTGAAACCCACGGCAAATGAGCCGGCGTGTGCGCATGCGCGTCTGCTAGAGAAGGGAAGTCCAACTCATTTCTGCGAATCGGTTCTTTTGAACGGTTTGTTTTAAAGAACCGGTTCAAATAATGATTCAGCGGTCGTCTTACGCCCCCGACATCCAGGAATAGTATAGGCCTATTACATTCTCTAAAATGTTTTAATAGAACCATATGTGGGCAAATATTGCTGTTTATTTATTTATTTATTTTTTAAGTTATATTTAGGTTGCAGCCACGATTCAGCTCATTAAACAAAGTGATTTAGAATAAAAATGACTTTGCATTTACAATAAATAATGCTAAACTCTTTTAGCTGAAGAGATTTTTCATGTTTAATGAATAGAAAGATCCAAAGATCAGCATTTATCTGAAATAAAAAGCTTTTGTTACATTATACACTATACTGTTCAAAAGCTTGAAGTCAGTTTCATTTTTTTTTTTTTTTTTTTTTTTTTTTTGGAAAGAAATGATCAAAATTAATACTTTTATTTGGCAGGGATGCTTTAAATTGATCAAAAGTGATGATAAAGACATTTATAATGTTACAAAAGTTTTCTAATTCAGATAAGTGTTGTTCTTCTTAACTTTGTATTCAAAGAAACCTGAAAAATAAAATCTACTCAGCTGTTTTCAACATATTAATATGTTTTGAGCAGCAAATCAGAATATTAGAATGATTTCTGAAGTTAACGTGACTGTAGTAATGATGCTAAAAATCAGCTTTGAAATCACAGGAATAAATTCTTTTAAAATATATTCAAACGGAAAACTGTTATTTTAAATAGTAAAAATATTTAAAAATTTTGCTGTACTTTGGATCAAATAAATGCAGGCTTGGTGAGCAGAAGAGACTTCTTTGAAAACCATTAAAAAATCGTAATGTTCCAAAACTACCGACGCATTGAGCTGACAGCCGTCTCTTTCAGTGTTTGACTCGTAACTACACTACCAGTCAAACATCGAAAGAGACAGCTCTCAGTTCAATGAGTCAGTACTAACCGAATGATAATCCGAATCACTGCGAGTCAGACATGTAAGCTCCCTTCCAAATGATTCAGTTAACTTCACAAACTGCTCTTACTAATTCAGTGCAATACATAATTCATTCAGTCCAATTCTTGATCAAACCTTTCGGACCAGTTAGGTTTAACTGGAAGAAGATTCGATTAAAAATAACGATTCGCTTGTAAGTAGGCAATCACTAATAATGAAACGCAAAAAAAAAAAAAAGCAAAAGAGCCAGCGTGTCCACATGTGCAGCTACTGTAAACGGAGAAATCAAATGTGGCTGTTTTGAAAAACAAAGGCAGTTTAAGAAGCCATTATCATGTTAATAATTTCTATTGTCCCATTTATAGACACAAATACCGTCTCTGTGAGACTCATCGCGTAGCAACTGCAGTGCGTTGATAGTGATTGAATAAACAGACTAACAGCTCCGGTTGTTTTTTTAGGACATCACAGTGCAGGGAAATGGGATCTGAAAATCACAAGATGCTGTTGGCAGCCCGGGCAACTATGATTTCGGTTTTGACAACTTTCCAGTGGGGCGCGATTCGCTGCGTCATCGGGAATCATCTAGGACTTTCTTGAAGCCAAGAAATGTTGGCAAATGTTTGCATTAGTGCAGGATTCTTATACTGCATTGCACAACGTTATTTGTACTTACTATTGAAAACATGCATCTTAATTTGCACCCTATTGTAAATAGTAGCACATACTATCATAATAGTAATGCATGTTTGCATTTTCTAGTATTACCATGGAAGATACACATGCAATTTCATGCTGCTAACCCTAAACTTTGCATAATCTTAATGCAAGTAGGTATTTTCAATCTCTGCACAAAGAATTGCATCTGCATATACAGTATCATGGTCTCTCAAGGTTTATATGCTGCATATGGTTTCTCTCCTATTAGGCAAATAAATGGCTTTTTTGATGTGGCTGAGCCTTGTGCAAGCTCTCAAATGGCACGGGCATGTTTTGAAGTAGCTGGCAGTGTTTGCCCCCACTAAGAATTCATCCAGGTCGAGTAACAAAAGAGAGCCAAATAGCCTTCACCCCACACGCACAGGATGATATATAATTGCATCAGGAATTAGTGCATTTATGAAACACTAGCTGTTTCTTTCATCATGGGAACATGGTAATTGTGCCATTACCCTCTCTTACAGTCCTCTCTCTCCTGCTGTTCTGTGGGTCAAATGTATTTGTTTGACCTCATGGAAAGCTCTCACCCACTGGTTAGGGGCCCTAAGTGGGCTTGAGGGGATGTGGGCAGGGCCTCCTTGTCCTCCCCAGCTATGTGAAAGCGAGCTGCGTGCCGCAGTAAACACAGCTTCCAGGCTGAAGGTAATAAATAGTGCTAACTGTGCTGATTGACGTGCGCGTAGTTCGACGTCAGTTGGCCTGTAGTTTTTCCACTCTGTCTGCCCGTTGTTGAGGGCAGGGGCTTTTAAGCACCAGCCGGACAGTTCCGGATATTTTGTTCGTCTCAGCTTTGCAGTACGGTGTACGCCAAAAAGCTGGTGTAGTCCCTACAAAGACCTTTTGTTGTCTGTTACTAGATTTAGATCTAAACTGACATCAGCGATGACTGTACATAATTCCTCTTATTACATGGTTACTCACCAAATAAACAAATACACGGACATGAAATAACGATTTGTGTTTTGAATTAATTTTAAATGTTACACTGGGAAAAAAAAAAAAAGTTTTCACTCAGAAACTGCTAGTAACTTAAAAAAAAAAACAGTTACAAAGAAATGGCAAGTAAACATGACTTTTTGATGTAGAAAGAATGAAATATCATTTTCATTCAGTAATCTTCACATTACTGTAAATTTTATGCTAAATCTTAAAGCGTCTTAAAGTCTAGTAAGAAGCAATAGATATTATAAAACAACCGGCCAATCAATAAGATGAACACTACAACAATATCACAGTATTATATAATTAATTTGGAAGTCCTCTGAAGTCATACGGATGCTATCTCTGCCAAGACACGAGAATTCAGCGTGACCTTGGCAGTGCTTAGGCACTAGATGAGTGCACATGGGTTGCACACTTGTTATTTCGGTGCACTGAATGAGTGCATTTGATAATGCCCACTATGGTTTCGGACACTACTACAAATGGCCGTGCCATCATTGCACTGTATAAGGATATGGGGGTGATTTTGGACTTGAGATGACTCCAGTTGGATATGAAATCAGAACCCTGGACACAAACCCCGCCCCCCGGCCAATTTCATTGGTCAGCTCATGCAGTCTCCCATCAAGGAAAGTTCAGTCTACATGGGTTTAGTCCAGATGGATCAGATCGTATCAAACTGTAATGCTTTCAATCAGGATTTACTACTGAGGTTAAGGTTAGAGTTTAGGGAAGTGTTTGACATGGCCTATGAAATCTTAAAGAGATACTTCACCCAAAAATGAAAATTCTGTCATTAACTACTCACCCTCATGGTGTTCTAAACCTGTATGTTCTAAACCATGTTTCATATTTTATTTGTCATTAAACCCATATTTGATTAAGGTGATTTGAACAGCTCAGCTAATAAATACTGAGTCCAGCATAAAGCAAAGTTTAAATTACAGTCTCACGTGCACACAGCACGCAGTGTAGTTGCGTTTTGTGTGAAAGCACGGCGGGAAACTGGGAGGTATTTAAACGGGTGCTGAGGGGATTATACAAATAAATATAGGAATGAACTAAGGCCACGTTCACAGGGCAGCAGAATACGGTTGTCAATAAGGTATTTGAGTCCTTAATACAGTTACGTTCACACACAGTATGGTAATTTACAGGTGTAACAACCGTATTCTATAACCGAACTGGCACCCGTAAATTTTCAGGACTCACAACTGCATTCTCAGAACTCTCGCGTTGTGTGAACGGAACAGGACTGGACAACTAGTTGTCTGTCGTGTCATTCAGTGTTAGAGGGCCGCTCTGCCGCACAAACGCGCGTCTACCGTTTGTTGTGTGCTTTCATGTGTGGTTTCGGTAACTTACATTGACGGAGAAATGAGATGCGTGTCATCTTAAAGTTTTATATCCAGTTTCCACCAGGGCTGCTCCATCTTGTCAGTTTTGTTCCGCTCTCCACTCAAATTTAAAAGCTGCTGTCCTTAATGATGATTTGATGGATGAACTCACGGCTCGATTGGACTCTTGTAGTGTCAGAAAGTGGTAATACTTTAAGTTTTACGGACATCGCCATCTTTGATATTTGCTTTGGTCCCTGTCGCTATGGTTACTCGTAAGGAATACGGGCTTGACTCCAGTTGCACGTTCATACAGACAGTATTCGAAAAGCGACTGTAAGCTGCTGTGTGACCGGGACATATCGAAACTCACACCTGTAAGTAAATTTGATTGTCAATCCCAAAAACTGACAGTGTGAACGTGGCCTTTGTTTTCATCTTTGCTCCATGTCATACCTAATAGTGTCCTTAATCACAATGTTGTTTTATCCACGGAGGTTACAGGAGAACAGCTGTAACTTTGCTGTTCCATAAACGCCACCTAGTGTCAGAGAGTGGATTTAGAGAAACCTACATTTATATTTAGCCTGTGTGCAGTTTTTGTCTGGCAAAAACAGACCGAATTTGCATGCACTGCTGTAAATTTTGACGGGGTTGTTGAAAAACAAGCTAATGTGGATTCTACTCAAAAACAATACGGTATCTAGAATTTTTATAGATAATAATAATAAAATACATATAATCATTTATTAATTTTGACCTAGCCTTTTTCTTTATTTAAAGGCTGAAATGTGAGGTTTGCCATTTTATTAAACCTTTTCAAAGCTTTATTGGAACATTTCGAACATCTTATTAAATCATTTAAAATCCGGACATCATTGGTAATGTTATTGTTTATGCGAAAAAAAAAAAAAATCATTTTATTTGTTGATTTTAAATATAAAACTCTGTGAAACGATTTATGTGTCAGCACTTTTTGAACATTTCCAGCCCATTTTAACAATACCGTGATAATACTGATAACCGTGATTATTTTGGTCACTATAACCGTGATAAGATTTTTTCATACCAATCCCTGCTACCTTTCTGGGCCTTGAACGTGTCAGTTGCATTGCTGTTTATGCAAGGTTAGAAAGCTCTTGGATTTCATCAAAAATATCTTAATTTGTATTTTGAAAATGAACAAAGGTCTTATAAGTTTGGAACGACATGAGGGTGAGTAAATAATGACAGAATTTTCATTTTTGGGTGATCTCTTTAAGGAATCAGCTACAGAGTGGGGTTTACGCTACTGGTTTGGAGAAAAAAAAAAGGGATATAAAAAAAAGGTAGTTGCGACTTTTATTTCAGTTATAAATTTATATCTTGTAATTCTAAGGTTGGTCAGAATTTTGAGAGATAAAGTTGCAAGATACAAAGAAGAAAGAAAAAGTATAAATTGAAGAGATGCGTGCGAGAGATACAGAGCTGCCATGGCGACTGCATGGCGTGACTGACCAATCAGAATGGAGTATTCCAGAGCCTGGTGTAATAATTCATTAGACGCCCCCGAAGACAGGTCAGCCAGTTTACTCACACTGCAACACTGGACCATGAAATGTAGTCCTAATTTTCTCATTTATATTCCAAAGACACCTTATTAACTGCTATGAACAGGAGTGGCAGTGGCTTTACGACTTCAAGAACTACTAACACTAATGATAATGATAATACAATGAGTGCTAATGCAGTTAGCATGGCTCGTGTGTCAGCATGATGCACTGCTGTGTTTACTCTATAAGGTTTTCAAGAATACACAAATGACAAATTATGTTTCCGAACAGGATACATTGGTGGCAATGTGCTATTATATGTATCAACGCATGGCACGCCACAGACAGCGAAGACATGTGGGACCATGTAACGTGAGGCCGTAACTAATGCCACAGATGTTGAATCGTCTGTCTCAGAGATGTTTAAAAAAGGCTGCACACTCATAACAGTGGCATGAATCATAATATGCATGTGCATCACTAATGATGTGTCAGCGTTTAAAAGTTGTTAAAATAAACCAAAACCACATTTAACCCCCATGCGCACCCTACTGTTCCTCTGTCTGTGCCGTGATTGGTCCAGAAAGGGGGAGTCATTGATGTCATAGGTCCACTCACCTCTTCTTACAAGTCACTGTTCCGTCTGGCTGGCAGGTCTCATCGTCATATTTGTGGGTGAGTATACTGGGAATGACGCTGATTTGATGGTGGTCTTCTGGAAAAGACCTCAAGGTTCCAGAGTTTTTTCCTCTTTCCTTAATAGATAAAACAGATAAAACCCAGTTTGGATGCAGAAGTTGGACTTCAGATGACTAGGGCTCCATGAGCAACTAAAAAATATGTATCATGGGTTAAATGTGACCATGCTAGACAGGTTGAAAATACATAAAGTAGATAATGTAGTACGAGAAAAGCATGTTGTTGTTTTTTGCATCACAAAACGGGACTGCAATCAAATGTGTTATTTTAGTCTTTTTACGATCTGCCTTATGAGTCCGTGTCATAAAATCCAGACCACATTTAAAAGTAAGCTGATGAACATATAAAGTGCTTAAAGTAGAAACAGCAACAGCAATTTGAGGTGGTATTTACATGACATGGCCTTGGTTATAGACCTGCCCCCTGCTGTACCTTGGGGCTTCCTGTCTCCACTGAATGCTCTCTTTGACTCGGCACAGTGACGGAATCCCCAAGTCTGTTTCCTGTTGTGTAAGGTTGTTGCCGGGCAACCGTGGCCGTGTTCCAGAGGGGAGGGATTTCGTGGGCTCCCACAGGCTGAGTGAGCAAACACAGACCCTCTGCCCAGAGCTCCACTCTGGGGCCCAGACACAACAGCCACTAACCTATCCAAGACACCGCGAGCTGAGCAACAAACAGCAGCAAACTCATTCCGATCGATTTTTAAGAGAGTGGAATTAAGCAAATGCTGCCCCTGAGAATAAATTACCCAAGTTTCATGTGACTCAATAAAATTAGGCAAAACTAATTAACTAATCAGACCAATTCTTTTAAACACACAACACCTTTCGGTCTCACCTGAATTCAGAAACATTTTAATAGCACAAAACACAAGATTTCATTTTTCAAGATTTAAGAAAAAAAAAAAAATTTGCAGCATTTTTTTGTATAGCAAATAACTGTGTAATTCATTCTCAGGGGAATCTTTAGTTCAATAAAAAACAGACAAACAGATGACTGATAGAAAGAAAGAAATGGATGGATGGATGATTAATAGAGACAGACAGATGGATAGACACAGACAGATAGATAGATAGACAGACGGATGGATGGATGGACAGATAGACAGACGAAGGGATGAACAACTGATAGGAAGAATAACAAATCAATAGATAGAATGATTCTATTCAGACAAAAAGACAGACAGACAGACAGATAGATAGATAGATAGATAGATAGATAGATAGATAGATAGAATGACAAATTGACAAACAAAATAATAGAATGATAGACGGACAGATGGACGGACGACGGATGGATGGACGGATGGATGGATGGATGATAGACAGAAATTGATAAAAAATTGATAGATAGAATGACAGAATGATTAACAGACAAAACGACAGAGCAATAGATAGATAGGCAGAGCGACTAACAGATGGATGAATGGACAGACGGACAGATGGATGACTGATAGAAATAATGACAAATTTATAGATAAAATAAAAGAATGATTACTAGACAAAACAATGGACGGATGGACGGACAGATACATAGATAGATAGATAGACAGACAGACAGATTAACAGACAGACAAAGGGATGAACAACTGATAAAAAGAATGACAAATTGATAGATAGAATCATCTATAACAGACAAAATGACAGACAGACAGTCGGATAGACAGACGGACAGACATACAGAATGACAAACTGATAGACAAAATAATAAAACAATTAACAGACAGATGGATAGACAGACCACAGATGTACGGATGAATGGATGACTGAGACGGAATGACAAATCGATAAGATAGAATGACAACATGATTAACAGACAAAACGACAGACAGACAGACAGACAGATAGACAGATGGACAAACAGACGAATGGATAGACAGACGGATAGACAGATGGACGGATAGACAGACGGATGGACAGATACAGACATACAGACAGACAGAATGACAAATTGATCGTCAAAATAATAGAACAATTAACAGACTGACAGATGGATGGACGGACCACAGATGTATGGATGACTGATAGACAGAATGACAAATTGATAATATAGAATGACAAAACGATCAACAGACAAAATGACAGAGACAGATTAGATAGATAGATAGACAGACAGACAGACAGACAATACAAAAACAAACCCCCTCACATTTAAGGATATAAATAAATAAACAAATAAAATAGAAAGTCAAGGATATATTGACAGACTGTGGATATTTATACCATAGACATAATCACTGAAGGTTTTCATCATCAGTAAGAAAGTGCTTAGCTAAAGGCGTATCCCCAATCTGTGTCCACCTACAGGAAACACAATGCTTTGGAAAAACAGATACACTTGAGACAGTAGCAAAACAGTGTGACGCGTGTTGTGCCCCACATGTGGCTGATAAAACAACACAACTGCCCCACCACCTCTGCGGAAATGTCCAGTGCACAAACACATCAAAGGGTGGAGACCCCACACAGGCACGTGCAGCGGATTTGACTCATTTTAAGCAAAAGCTGGCGCAGCAAAATTGAGTTTTGATGCACAAGTGAGGAAAGGTAGATAGAGATATAGAGAGAAGGGGAAGGGAGGAAGAGAGAAAGATAGATAAGATGAAAAAGAAAGCTTCCTGGCATGTTAGTGTCGGTGGACCATCACATCTAGCGCAGGGCCGCTGTAAACCATGCGTTTCCTGCTCTGTGGAGCGTGTGGGGGTGAGTTTGGGTGGAGGGCTTGATAACACATTGTCTGTCTCAACGCTGATTATCTCAGTAAGTACAATCTACAAAACTAGTCAAAGGTTTGGACACAACTGCTTGGTCCTTATTATTACTATTTTACATGCGAAATAATGTGTATATTACACAAACACTACAGTTCAAAAGTTTGTGGTGATAGTTGTTCATGAGTCCCTTGTTTGTCCTGAACAGTTAAACTGCCCGCTGTTCTTCAGAAAAGTCCTTCAGGTCCCACAAATTCTTTGGTCTTCAGCATTTTTGTGCATTTGAACACTTTCCAACAATGGCTGTGTGATTTTGAGATCCATTTTTTCACAATGAGGACAACTGAGGGACTCGTGTGCAACTATTACAGAAGGTTCAAATGCTGTATAAACTGGACACACTTGCTAGATGCTTTTCCTTCATTTCTAGCCAATTCATCTATTTCCAAATAATAGATAAAGTTAAAGTTTTATACGGAAATTCATATAGAGGGGATTTGCACGTTTACAAAGCTAATTTCAAGCATTAAAGAAAGGAAAAAATACTTTTAACTGGTAATGTATACATAATTTCAAGAAAATTCAAGCTACAATAGAGGTGTAAAATCAATAAAGATAAGTATAGGTTTAATCAGGGTCACAACTAAAAATCTAATGTTGAACAGCAATCTTACCAGTACATGTAGTTTCCATGTGGGCCCGACGTTTGTCTTGATAGTAAATACTGTGCAAATGGCGCCCTCTAGTGGTTAGACGCAATGCATACAAATAATTGTGAGATAAGTTAAGCAGTGGTGTACTGTGAAGATTTCAGAGACACAAGCTTATACTCACTCCAATTGCGCCCTCCCATGGATGTTTGTCAAAGCTTCTCACGTCCTTTCGACATGAAATGACACTTTCCATGACTAGGGTAAAAAAAAAAAAAGAGGCCCTGAAACTTCAATATATTAAGCAACTTCTTTTACTTTCAACAAAGGGTCAGTGTTTAAAAATATATTTTTGGACTCAGCTTTAACTCACCTGTTTGTTCAAACTCTACATGAAGCATGGGACCAAATGATGGTTTAGTTAATGATAAACTTTCCCATAAATTAAAAACAAAAGTTCTTACAGAGGAAAAAAGTGTTGAATTATTGAGCTTAATTAAATCAAATGAACACTTGACAAACCAATCAGATATCACCAAGACAAGCTACATTTCATACTGCTAGATTTATTTTGCATATTAAATTTCTTAGAAAGAAGAAGGAAAAAAAAAAAGATAAAAACTAAAATTTACTATAGGTATTATACACATGACCCTGCACCACATACCAAGTCAGTAAGTCAATACCCTGATGAAAAAAAAAAACAGCATATGCTGGTCTTTTGCTGGTTTTTGCTGGTCCTTTGCTGGTTTATGCTGGTCACATTGCTGGTCAAGGACCAGCATAAACCAGCAAAGAACCAGCTTAAACCAGCACCAAAACATACCTAACCAGCATCCCAGCATCAAAACATACCTACCAGCATATGCTGTTTTTTTCACCAGGGTAAGAGTTAATTTTTTAAAAATTGAGGTTTATTGTTTGTTAGGATAGGACAAAATTTGGCCAAGGAACAACTATTTGAAAATCCGAAATCTGAGGGTGCAAAAAAAAAAAAATAAATAAAATAAAAAAAACACTGAGAAAACACTTTAAAGTTGTCCAAATTAAGTTCTTAGCAACGCATATTACTAACCAGAATTTATGTTTTGATATATTTACCGCGGGAAATTGACAAAATATCTTCATGGAACATGATCTTTACTTAATATCCTCATGATTTTTGGCATAAAAGAAAAATTGATAATTTTGACCCATACAATGTATATTTGGCTATTGCTACAAATATACTCATGCCACTTCAGACTGGTTTTGTGGTCCAGCGTCACATATTAGCAAACCACTAAAAACCTTCAGAACTTTTAAAGAAGCACCCACCAGACCATTTGGAAACATATTGCTCTTTAATTAGACATCAATATCATTAAAATGCAAAATTATACTGCTGAAACCATCGTGCTGATGACATCGAAAGTACGCTCACGGAAGCAGCGGCTGCAGTCGCAGTAACAACACCACAGAAACATCACATTTTTCAGTCACGTATCAGTAGAAAAATGCCAGAGAAACAAACGCAAAATACTCAAACGAATAATAAATAAGCTATTGTTGTTAGGCCTGTCACGGGGTTAACTGAAGGTTTATATACAGCAGAAGAAATCAGTTAGTGGTTTTCCTGAGTACAGTACAACTTAACGTCTTCAAATCAGAAAGGAAATCCACCATTACGCACAGCAGGAAAGGAACGGCGTACGGCACACGTGTGCTTGGCATTGTCTCATTCAGTATTGTAAACACACACACTCACACACTCAATATAGAAAATAAAGTGAATGATAAAACTCATTCCTCATACCAGCTGACTTGGTCTATAAAGATAAGGCAAGATGATCTTACACATTACGAGCCAACTTCAAACTGTCAGCAGTCAAAACTAGTGCAGGATTTCCTATTAATGTCCTCAAAAATTGTAAAACTTCAAAATAAATTGCTGATTGTGAGGCGTCAGTGTCTATAAAAACATAACTGCTGATGAGCGCGTCCCATAGGTTGATTTAAGATGACAGCGTATCTCTAAGCAGCTAGAACATCCTAATACTTTTCGCTTGCATTTTTACAATCTTAAAACAGTCATTCATTTATAACACCAATTTAACAAAAATATTACATTCATGTCCTGTTATGTAATAAAAGTCAATTAAGGTACGCATCAATCGAGTTTGATTTGTCAAATGTCATACAGTCGAAATTTATACAATGTCATTTCGGATGTCTGGTTGAGAGGACCGTTGTTCCCAGAACAAATAGTTCCCGCTGTAAGAACACAAGCTGTGCTCTGGTTTACATTTACACAGTTTTGCAGCAGGATCATATGGCAGCGCCAGCCACAGCACAACGAAACCAGAGCTATACTCGTGCAATCAGAACACTCCAATCACAATTACAGGTATTTATCAAGCCCCGCCCACCCAGATCTCATTAATAAAGTTAATAATAGAGAATGTGCCAAAATCAAAAGGGAAAGTGCTGATAGGTGTGATAATACTAATGATGAAAGATTCATTATAGCGGAAACTATCATTAAACTGTTAACATCATTACATACCACCGATTTAAAAAAAAAAAAAAAAAAAAAAAAAAAAAGACAAAGAAAAAAAACCCCAATAAAAATCCATAATCCATTAATAGAAAAAACACATAATGCTGATTTTTCTTTCGTAGACATTTACGGTGAGTAAAAAGTGACAGGTTTGGGCCTGTCTTTTCAGTGTGGGTGGCTAAAAACCCTTTGCTTCACTTTTATTTCTATTTTGATCTCTTTTTTTGTGCTTTTTTGTGCCTTCAAGTACTCAATACTACTCACCGTTTTACCCCACAACTGTCCCACCATCTTTAAGTGCAGAAACATGATGAGCACAGAAACACTCTGATGGCAAAGTCCATATATATACACACAAAGCACATTATGTCACTCTAAAAGCATTCATGAAGCACACAAACAGCATCAAAAAGCACTTTTAGGCATTTGTCACTGATGCTTAAAGGGATGGTTTTACTCAAAAATGGAAGTTTGCTCATTAGTTACTCACCCTTGTGTCATTCCAAATATTTAGGATCAAGATAAAACACAAAAGCAGATGTTGGTGCAATTTTGAACTTGTATGGAAAGGAGCAGCATGAACATCCTGCTAAACTTCTCCTTTTTTGTTTCCCAAAAACTGTAAACCATAAAGGACAACATGAAGGTGAGTAAATGATGTCAGCTTGTTCATTTTTGGGTGAACTAACATCCAGCATTTTAAAGAAGAGTTTCAAAGTGTTTAATGTAGCAGTAATGTAGCAGTCACGTGTGCTTATAAATGCGCCTGCATGCGTTTTGACACCGTGTGACCATATGGAAAGTTTAGGAGGAGAGTTTGGAATAACTCGGCGGGGAGAATTTCCGCTTCAGATATTTGATGATGTAGAGTGGCAAACAGCTGACCAGCGTGATGACGCACACCTTCCACAAGAACACCCGTGTTGTGATAAACGAAAGATCTGAAGACAAACAAAACAGATGAAGAAAATAAAACGTCAGGGTCAGAGTGTTTATATCATTAAGGCACGTTATGAAAAAGAAGCCTGTCAGGCTGCGGATGAAGTGGATGGGATGCGCTTCACCGATGGAATGTTCTGAAAAATGAGTGATCACAGGGTTAGGGCACATTTGAATGGCTCCTTCTCATCCAGGGGCCCACACCACACGAGACTGTAACCCGAGGGAGGAGAACGGACATGTTTGTGGAGACAGGAAATGATAGCTGGTGAAACAACAGAGAGAACACAGGGAAAGACAAACCTACCCAGGAAAGCTCCTAAGGTCACGCGACCTATGCCTGAGGCACAGTCACAAAGCAGAGATGGAGAGAAAGAAGAAGAAAGAGCTTAGAAGTTGTAGTTATAGTACAGCAGTCTGAACTAAATATGTGTGTTTGGTTTGAACGCTGAAACCAGAGCCTTTAGGACAATGTTACAGAGGACATTTTCATTTATTTGGCCTTTTACTTAAGCTTGAGGGGAAACAGATGAGAGAGAGAGAGAGAGACTTCTGGATGCACTCGGCCGAAAACCGAAAACTAAAATGCATTGTAATAACTATGCACTATTTTAAGATTTTTTTAAAATTAAACTCAACTTGAATTATAGTAAATTTAAAAAACACAAGCCAATAAAATAACCACACTTTTGCTGAAAATAAAATTGGACAAAAAATATAATAATATAAAATATCAATGTATGATTTTTATTTAGTTATTTGCAACAGAATCAGATATAACTTTTTAAACTAATTATCCAAATAATGTATAGTCCTACAAAGCTGTTATTATCAGAGCATGTGAGCAGAGCATTGTGGGAGCAGATCACTGGCTGAGAGGGTAACGTCATTTTACCAGTACTGCCCAGTACAGCTGTACTACAGCTGCAGCATAGTAACGCTACTGCAAAACAGTAACAAGTATACTACATAGAAATTTCTTATCAGCGCATTATTTGAGCGGACTCTGCTTTTCCGGTGAGCATGAGCGAGCGGAACGTACATTCACAGAGCAGAATATTGAGCTGAGCGTCACAACGCGCAGTAACGACAGCTAGAGCAGAGTGAAACCTGCGCACTGAATGCCATATATAGGGCTATATATATATATATATATATATATATATATATATATATATATATATACACAGTAGTCAACATTTGAAGTGGATCAAAACCTTTCATCAAAGCTGTCCTATATATATATATATATATATATATATATATATATATATATATATATATATATATATATATATATATATATATATATATATTCATCCATTTTTCTCTTTTGGCCAAAAACCGAAAATGCCACTTTTCGGCTGATAATTTTCAGCGGCCGAAAATTTGGTGCATCCCTAGATAGAATGATGAACAGAATGGTAGAAGACAAATTGATAGACAAAGATGGAAAGATAATTCAAAATCAAATAATTATATAATTAATTACACAGTAAATAAACAGATAAAAATGATATAGATAGATAGATAGATTTAAAAAATAATTAAAAATAATTAAAAAACGACAGTGATAGATAGATAGATAGAGAGAGAGAGAGATATAGACAGACACAAATTTTTATTTTAAATGAAAATAAAAAGTGTTAAATTTAAGAATAGATCAATTAATAAATAAAAATATTAATATTAACTTAAAATCAAGTAATTATTTAACTAATATATTATACAGCAAACAGATAAAAACAACAGTCATAGACAGATAGATAGATAGACAGATAGAGACAGACAGATAAAACATTTATATATTTTTTTATTTAAATTTGTTATATTTATACAATAATTTTAAATTAATCAATTTATAAATAAAAATATTAATATTAATTCAAAATCAAATAATTATATAATTAATATATTATATAGCAAACAGATAAAAACGAAAGTGATAGAACAATAAAAAAGAGAACGATAGATAAATGATAAATAGACAGATAGACAGACAGACAGAAAGACAGATAGATAGATAGAAATTTCAAAATCAAATAATTAAATAATTAATTTATTATGTAGTGATAGATAGATAGATAGATAGATAGAGACAGACAGATAAAACATTTATATATTTTTTATTTAAATTTGTTATATTTATAAAATTATTTTAAATTAATCAATTAATAAATAAAAATAATAATATTAATTCAAAATCAAATAATTATATATTAATATACTATATAGCAAACAGATAAAAACGAAAGTGATAGAACAATAAAAAAAGAGAACGATAGATAAATGATAGATAGACAGATAGACAGATAGATAGATAGATAGATAGATAGATAGATAGATAGATAGATAGATAGATAGATAGATAGATAGATAATTCAAAATCAAATAATTCTATAATTAATTTATTATGTAGTGATAGATAGATAGATAGATAGATAGATAGATAGATAGATAGATAGATAGAAAGATAGATAAAACATTTAAAAACATTTACATATTTTTTATTGAAATTTGTTATATTTCTTAAATTTTATTTTAAATTAATATAAATAAAACAAATAAAATAAAAGCAAAGTGTCAATTCAAGAATAGATCCATTAAAATAGATAGGCAGACAGACAGACAGACAAAACATCTGAAAACTTTTTTATATTTTTTATTTAAATGTGTTATATTTATTCAATTTTATTTTAAATTAATATAAATAAAATATAAATGAAAAGCAAAAAGAGCAAAATTTAAGAATATATCAATGAATAAAATAAAAAAAATAAAAAAAATAATAATAATACTAAAATTATATAAACAACAAAAATGAATAAACAAAAAAAAAAAATGAACAAACGAATTAATGAGTAAATAAAACAAATAAATAAAAATGTAGACAGGTAAATAATATTCAAAAAGTATATAAAACTACAAAAATGGTATTAATATATGAATAAGTAAATAAATAAACAACATAAAATACAACTACATTGAAATAAATTAGAAACGTAGAATAAAATAAGAATGTTCAAAACATGATTTGTGCCAGTTCTTACCAAAGTATTCATTTAGAAAGGCGAGGGAAGCGAGGTAGCAGCCAAGACTGAAAAGTTCGGCTACGACCATGAGCCAGTGCCAGGTGCGGACCGTCAGCGCCACCATCAGCAGCTCCGTCAGGATTAGAGCAGTGAAGGAGATCGCCACCACATGCACAAACTCCTGATCGAACAGCACCAGGGCCCCGTACATCAGGATGCCCCCTGGTGGACAAACAGAGGATGTGTTTGAGACCAACAATGACTGAGATAAAGCTGTCAGTTTAGTGTTATAATGAGTATAAACACAAGTGCAAGAAACGCTTTAGTAGTTAAATTAAACAGGGGAATGAAAAAACAAAAACAAACAAAAAAACACACACACACACACACACTAGGGTCATTTAGACTGCAAGACCTGACAAATCCATAAGGTTTCCTGATGTCCATCTAGAACGAGTTTCTTCCGTGATTTCTTGACCCCCTCGCTCACGGTCTGATCCCCCATTCACACATGAGCGCGTTGAGCTCTGACCTCTGCTCGTGAGGCTCCACGCTCACTCGGCTCCTCAGCCTACTGTAACCGTCTCTGCTTTCATTTTAATCATAAACGCCAGCGCAATCCAGCCTAATGGCCTCTAACTGATCACATAATTGCCTCTCTTCATACAGCGAACATTCCTCAGGGTTACTCTCTGGACTAAATGAAATCTTTGCTCATATTTCCCTGTTGTTCTTGTCTCTCTGTATTAAGGTTTAATTAAAAAGCAGGAGCTGTCAGACGGGGACACTGATCTCTCTTGCTCACTGCGCGGATCGATTTACAGTGCGGATAAGGCAGCCGGGTGCGCGTGAGAGCTGGCGACGGTCCGAAAATCACATTCATGAAAAGAGCTCCGCCGAATTCACGGGAGACGCGTTACATTGCGCTTCAATGTTTACTTCTTTGATGAAACGTTCACAGATTTATTTGTAGAGAAAGTCTGTTTATGGTTAGTTTATATATGTCATGTTATCTCAGATTGGACTGCCTTTTTTATGTTTACATTTCCCTTATGTTTGTTCAGTAAATTTTTATTACTGAGTCAATCCCTCTGGATCAACCTAGACACAATGGCGGTAGCTCATGCATCACTCCTCTTGGGGTTCCAACCTAATCCTAAAAAGAGATGTGTGTAAACCTTTTTAAAAAATACTTCCTGCAGTACCATACCAGCATAACATACAGCCTTTGTTTTTATGATAAAAAAAAGACCCTGTCGGTTGGCTGTTAAAAATATACAAAATATAGTAAGGTTACAGACACACTTTACCATTAACCACCAGGTTTTTTCATTTTTACTGGATTGTTTCAATTCTATTACATTTTTTTATTAAAGGGATAGTTCACCCTAAAATTTAAATTCTGTCATTAATTACTCACCCTTAAGTCGTTCCAAACCTGCAAGACCTTTGTTCATCTTCGGAACACAAATTAAGATGTTTCTGATTAAATCTGAGAGCTTTCTGACCCTGCATAGACAGTAATACACCTGACACATTCAAGGCTCAGAAAGGTGGTAAGATCATCATTAAAACAGTCCATGTGACATCAGGGGTTTAACTGTAATTTTATGACGCTACGAGAATACTTTCTGTGCGCAAAGAAAACAAGAATAATGACTTGATTTACCAATTAATTCTCTTCCATGTTAGTCTTCAATGCACGTTCATGACAGTACCACGATGCATGCAATAACGCACGTTATTTTTCTTTTCTTTGTGCACAAAAATTATTCTCACAACGCGTCAGATGCATTGCTGTCTATGCAGGGTCAGAAAGCTCTCGAATTTCATCAAAAATATCTTTATTCATGTTACGGAAATGAACGAAGGTCTTGAATGAAGGTTTCGACATGAGGGCGAGTAATTAATCAGAATTTTAATTTTTGGGGGAACTATCTCTTTAAATTGTGTAATGCATTATAAAAATTGGATATTAGTTCAATATCCACTGGATTATTTACACTACCATTGAAAAGTTTGGGGTTGGTACAATTTTTTTAAATGTTTTTTTACATTCATCAAGACTGCACTTATTTATTAAAAAAAGGTAAAAAATAAAAATAATAATAATAATAATAATAATAATAATAATAATAAAGTAATATTGTGAAAAATCGTTACAATTTAAATTTTTTCTATTTTTTATATATTTTTAGCAGCCATTAGTCTTCATTGTCACATGATCCTTCATCCAATCATTATAATATGCTGATTTGCTGCTTAAGAAAGATTTATTATTTTTAATAAACGCTAAAATCAATTGTGCATGTTTTTTTTATTGACAAATAGCTAAAAATAGATATATAAAAAAACAGAACAGAAACAACTAAAATTTACTCACTTTCAATCATTCAATGCTGAATAGAAGTATACGTAAATAAAAAAAGAAAAAAAACCTGACCCCAAACTTTTATTAAACAGCATTTATAGTTATATAGTATGATTTTTATTTTATTTTATTTTACTATTATACTACTTTATTTTTATTTTACTATTATACTACTTTATTTTTTTACTTTAAAAAAACACGCCAATTGGGGGACAATCAAAAGTTTTTGCACCACAAGTAAACCAGGATCTGGATTGGTAACAACTGAAAAATAGGTTTAAATAAGCTATTATTATTATTATTATTATTATTACTGAGTAACAAATTAATGAGTACATTGTTATTATAGATAGGGCTGACTCAAGAATCTTTCCCGATCCCATCTTCCTATTTCTCTCCCACTTCGCTTCCTATCAGCTCTGATCTGTCCTTTCATAATAAAGGCAAAATGCCAAAAATAAATCTTAAAAAAAAAAAACAAATCTGTGGCTCTAAGAATTCACTAGTTTTTTGCACTGATATAGTCACATTTTCATATTTGGTGCAGCTAAATCATGGCAAATGAAAAGTAAAGGTGTAATTGGTGATTTACACTTTACAGTCATACAAAAATATAAAACAGTTCATCCATTTACCTTGATATATACTTATCAAAACCCAAATCAGGAAGGTCTTAAAGGACAGGGAGCGACCCTAGTGGAGGGAAAACCAAAGTCAGCATCACTGTCATGCAGCAACCACAAACTCATGCCTTCATTCCTGTAACTTATATCATGTGTATCATGCAGATACTCGAGCTGATGGTTAGTTCTGATCATTACTATTAAAATGGCTGCTATATTGATACCTTGGTGAGGTCTTTATAGAGTTCAGGATACAGCAAAGCCATATCAGGCTTCACATCCTGGTCCAACACCAGAGAAAAAACAGGGAACATGGTGTAGACGGTGGCATAGCTAGAAGAAAACGGGCATAATGTTAGAAAATGTGACACATTATGTTCAAAGGCGCCTATGATGTTCAAAATTACTGTGTAGGCCGGCAGCTCGCTGGTTTTGTGTGAACCAGCCTTTACTTACCCCACCATGAGGAAACCTTGGTAGAGAGGAACAGATGCAAAGTAGAAAATAGAGGAAAACACAGCCTGTGAGGAAAGACAAATTCAAATCAAGATGATAGCACTTCAAATCAAGAGGCTGCAGCAACTTAAGTGTGTTGCTCTTTGGGTTGAGAGAAAACCAATTTACTGTATTGACTCTGGTCACTGTATCACTGCAGAGGTGGAAATACACGAGGCTGTTCACACTCTGTATGTGTGTTACCTGCATGGTGGAGATGATCATGCCACGATGCATGACAAACTGGCCCAGAGCTGCTGAGCGTTTGTAGCTGTTGCGGCCGTGTACCATCAGCAGTCTGCCGATGTGCTTGAACTGGGTTATGGAGAAATCTGCCGCCAGAGATGCCTGCTTTCCCTCCTGAAACAATAGGTTAGTTTAGTTTTAAATAACATAATGCACTTCTATAAAACTCAATCACAGAGTCTGAAACATTAACAGTCTTTAATACTTAATATTAATAAATTACACAACATTATTTTAATGTTGATGATATCAAACATTGCATTTTAAGTTTGATACTAATAAAAACATGACTTTTTTTTTTATTTTTTATTTATTTATTTTTTAATTTAAGCCACCATGAAAGCAATCCTGTGTACACACTGTTGTTCAAAAGTTTGGGACCAGTAAGATATTTTTTATTTTTTATTTTTTAAGAAGTCTATAAGACGTCTAGAATAATGGTTTTCTATGTGAATATACTTTAAAATGTAAAAAAACTGCATTTACTTAAAATAGAAATTGTAACAATAGAACTTTGGTAATATAAACTACCATTTAAAAGTTTGTGGTCCGTAAATTTTTATTCTTTCCTTTTTTGAAAGAAATTAATACTTTTATTCACCAAGGACATATTAAATTGAAGTGACAGCAAAGACTTATATTGTTAGAAAAGATTTCTATTTTGAACGAATGTTGTTCTTTTTAACTTTTTATTCATTAAAGAATCCCGAAAAAAAAATAAAAAAAATACAGGTTCCAAAAAAATATTAAGCAGCAACATTGATAATAAAAGTAATAAATCAGCAAATTAGAATTCAATTCAAATCAAATTTATTTGTATAGCGCCTTTCACAATACATATCATTGCAAAGCAACTTTACAGCAAATTAAAGCAAGAATGATTTCTGAGGGATCATGTGACACTGAAGACTGGAGTAACGGCTCATGAAAATTCAGCTTTGCGTCATAGGAACAGATTATATTTTAGAGTATATTAAAATAGAAAACCATTATTTTAAATTGTAATAATATTTCACAATATTACATTTTTTTTTCTGCATTTTTGATCTAGTAAATGCAGCCTTAATGAGCATAAGAGAATTCTTTAAAAACATTAAAAATGTTACTGATCCCAAAGTTTTGAAAAGCAGCATATATACAGGGCTCTCCGGCGATTAAAAAACGTAATTACATGATGTGGCGATTAATTACTTGCAAATTAAATTTGGCTGTAAAAAAAACTTCATAAGATAATTTAGTGAGAAAAATAAAAATAAAAAATATTACAAAAAATAGCTGTAGAAAGAAATATTTTATTCGATTCACAAAATGTATTACGCATAAACGTTTAGGCCACAACAGTGTAATATAAACTATGGAACCTAAAAGAATTATATATATATATATATATATATATATAATATATATATATAATAGATAATTATGAGGTTGAGTAAATGATGACAGATTTTTTTTTTTAACTATCACTTTATTATAATTATTATTATTATAATTTTTTTTATGAAAATATACTCTAAATAAGAAACTAAAACTGCCAGTAGGAGGCAGTACATGTCTTTATGAGTAAGTCAATGAGGCATTCATTCATTCGATTCCTTCAAACTGCTGATTCATTCAGAAATTATTCTTATGAATGGAATTTTTTTTACTCTTTATGAATGGAATCATTGGTTCATTCGATTCATTCAAAACGCAGATTCATCCAGAAACAAATTGCCACTTTTTTGCTTTGAGATGCAACACTTCTGCTATATCTTTACAGGGAATAATTTTGTTGGCAGAATTTAGCAAAAACAGATAATAATGTAACCTATCTAAAATATAACACAGTATTAACTTATTTACTGAACTGTTGTTTAAAATGACAACACGTGTGATATTGCTCTCACTGAGCGTTTAATATTGGTTATCATATAATATAAATATAAGACAAAATTTTGCCCCAATATCCTAAATTTTAAGGGCATATAACTGCATTTCATGGACTACATCACACAGTGAATTGCTGCCCTGAATCATGTTAGTCAAGTGTATGAAATGTAAGATGACATACAGCTCTGGGGCAGGGCATTAACTGAATTAAAATATTTCAACGCACTTAACAAATTTAACAAGAGTTAATTAACAATTACACAATACACACAAAAATTTAAAAATTCCTACACATTTTGGAAATGAGGATTTATTTGCTGGAGTAAATGTAATTCATTAAAGAACTGAGGAAAAAAAAGCAACAGGAAAAGGCAATCTATGTTAATGAGAAATATCTCACCTTCCCTTCAATACCGATACCGCAGTCTGCTGCTTGGATCATGCTGACATCATTTCCTCCATCGCCTGAGCGCAGAGATAAGAAAGATGATAGCGGGAAAACATGAGAAGACACTGTGAAGACAGTCATCTTTACCGCTCTCAAAGATTCATGTGCTCGGAGAGAGTTCAGCTTAAGTGGGTTTTGTCTCAGCTACTGGATAATGGGACTTAAAGCTCAACAGAGTGAGAAGAGAAGTGGAGAGGACTGACCTATGGCGCATGTTCTGTTGGCTGTATGCTGCTGTAATAATCGAACGATTTGAGCTTTCTGTGTGGGAGAGCAGCGACAGCAAACCACAGCGGGACACTGACACGCCAGCTCCACAAATTCATGCTCGTAGTAGCGCAGACAGACCTGATGGGCCGCACATACAGAAAAATAATCAGGTAGAGAAAATCAAACATGATCGTACATGATTTTGTTGAACATAAGGAATATGTAAACAGTTTCTTTTAACCTCCAGAGAGTCTCCTGATATGACCAGCGCACAGTCGTGTTTCCTCCTGAAGGAGTTCAGCTCCAGATGAGCCTCGCCCCTGTTGGACACCTGCCACAAAAACACCATAGAGTGTTCACACTAAATCCACTTCACTTCCAAATTCAAATCATCAGTGATTCTGATCCTACCGGTTTGAAAACATGGATGTCTTGATTTCTAGAAACTAAGTGGGAACTTTTGGCAATACATGTAGCAGTTTCCAGCTTGTCTCCGGTCAACATCCAGATCTGAAACAAAGAAGAACCCCAGATTCAATTTTAAAAGCTCAATATGCATATATGGGTGGGGTGCCAATATATTGTATCTGTACCTTGATCCCAGCATTTCGGAGGAGCTCCAGTGTGGGCCGGACATCAGCCTGCAGCTGATCTTCCACTCCAGTGAGACACAGAAGCTCCATCTCTCTCTCCAGACTCTCAACCACTGCCGCCACTTTAAGAGCGCGATCATGGATACTCAACTTTGCCTGATTGTAACGACTCTGAACAGACAGAGAGATGGATAAAATTGGTGCTAAGTTAAGAGGATTTTAAACTTGCCTTGCTTCAGTAGCAAAACAGTCTAAACAGTACAAACTGACCATTTCAATTAATCAATTTCAAACTCTGATTGTATGATTTGTTTGCAACATCAACATAATTATTTAAAGAAGTCTCTAATTTATATTTTTGATACTGTATAATAAATGGTCGTAAAAATATCCTGTAAAAATGCTGTTTATTACAAACTTTTCATTAATTCTGCAAGGATGCATTAAACTGATCAAAAATGTCAGTAAACGCATTCATATTGTAAAAAAAAAAAAATCTATTACACATGAACACTGTTTTTTTAAACTTACTATTCATCAAAGTATTTTGGGGAAAAAAAAACCCTGGACAAAACAAAGCAATGCATCACAGTTTCCACAAAAATATTAAAGGAGGAGTCCACTTCCAAAACAAAGATTCATATATAATATACTCACCCCCTTGTCATCCAAGATCTTCATGCCTTTCTTTCTTCAGTCATAAAGAAATTGTGTTTTTTTGAGGAAAACATTTCAGCATTTTTCTCCATATAATGGACTGATATGGTGCCCTGATTTTGAATTTCCAAAATGCAGTTTAAATGCAGCTTCAAACGATCCCAAATGCGGTTGTAAACGATCCCAGCCAAGAAAGAAGGGTCTTATCTAGCGAAATGATTGGTTATTTTCGTAAAAATAATACAATTTATATACTCTTTAATGTAAAACACTCATCTTGTCTTACTCTGCCTGGTTTGTTTTTCTGGTTCATGACAGTTAGGGTATGTCGAAAAACTCCCGTCTCATGTTCTCCCTCAACTTCAAAATCGTCCAATATCGTTGTTTTACATTTTTTGTTAAGGGTGTTTGATCTTCTTTGAATGTTTACTTTGCAAAGACTGGGTCGGTATTTCTGCAGCGATGTAGGATGATTTTGAAATGATTTGTAAAGTTGAGGGAGAAAATACGAGTTTTTTTCGACATACCCTAACTGTCTTGAGCCAGAATACACAGAGTTCAGGGAGAGCAAGACAATACGACTGTTTGAGATTAAAAATTATGTAAATTGTATTTTTTTTTTTTTATCAAAATAACCGATCGTTTTGCTAGATAAGACCCTTCTTCCTCGGCTGGGATCGTTTACAACCGTATTTGGGATCGTTTGAAGCCACATTTAAACTGCATTTTGGAAGTTCAAAATTGGGGCACCATACTAGTCCATTATATGGAGAAAAATCCTGAAATGTTTTCCTCAAAATACATAATTTCTTTACGACTGAAGAAAGAAAGACATGAACATCAATGACAAGGGGGTGAGTACATTATTTGTCAATTGTTGTTCTGGAAATGGACTTCTTCAAGCAACCAAATCAGCATATTAGAATGATTTCTGGTGGACAGGCCATGTGACACTCAAGATTCGACATACATTTTAAGATAAATTAAAATAGAATACAGCTATTTTAAATCGTAATAATATTTCACAGTATTACTGTTTTTGCTGCATTTTTTCAGCCTTGGTGAGAATAAGAAACCTTTCAAAACATTACAAATTTTTATGGATCCCAAACTTCTGAACAGTAGTATATAAGTATATTGGTTCTATATGTATAAAAGTAATTAAACATATTTTTCCTTGTGATTACTTTATTAAAAAATGAATATAGAAAGGTTTGTTTTAGTCCAGTGTATATCTTATAAACCAAACTAAAGATGTGAAAACAACAACAGCATTAAATATTGGAGTCTACAACAACAGATGCCAGCACTGACAAGCACTTGGGGTTATAGGAGAGACACAACTTTACTGTACATGAATAAGAGATAGATAGATAGAGAGATAGATAGATAGATATTTTTATTGGTCATAACTTCTGGAGAAAAACAACACTGGACTCAGATGAACCTTTCTAGAGCGCATGTGTCAACCGCTCTCTATCAAATAGAGTATACTGTAAAAGGCTGCAAGTTCGACAGCATACACTTGTGTGTATGTACAAAAACAAAGTATACTTTGGGCTTAACAGACAGACTGCAGAAAATGCCTTTGAACCCCACTTACAAAGAGTACAACAGTTTATATAGAATAGGTGCATTGCAATGATGACATGATTCATTGCATCATATTTCTCTGTAACTGGTTCTTCATACTGTATGTGCATTTCAGCAAACACCCCCCTTCCTCTGTTACTGGGAAATTTGGGTTCTGATTACTTCAGCTTTTTACACAAGTCATGGGGTTGTTATGGTTATTATTATATTCAGACAGACGTCTAGCCGCCTTGTATCCGTCCAAATGTATCCGTTATTGCAACACACTAACTTTGGCCCAAGTGTTGGGGGCATATAGTGTTAGAGACATCAGATGAGTTACATGCTCTTTCCTGAATCATCCAATTATTAGTTTAGCAATGAGTTAGTTGTTGGTAACATAATTGTAAGCAGTGGTCAGAAACACCTAATACAGTGTGAAAGAAATTAGCAATCTAATAATCAAATCTAATGTTGATAAATCGTGCTTAAATGCCACCTGATGCCTCTCATAATTTTTGTGCTAGCCAATAAATATATTCCTTCCATCAACATCCTAAGCTGGAATGACAATACAAACAATTTTATCACACATCATCTTCTGTCAACAGGTCTCTGTTTACCAATTATAGTCTTTTATAGAATGGCTGATGATTAGATTTAAAAATTTGAAAATAAAATATAAAAAAAAAAATAATAATAATAATAATAAAATAAATAAATAAAAGATCAATAAGTAGAGAGATAGGTAAATAATATTTAAAAAAAAAAGTAATATAAACTACAAACAAATACATCATTATATAAATAAAATAAAATAATAAAATAAAATCTGAATCAGAGATTTATTGCCAAATAGGTTTACACAGAGAAGGAACTTGTTTTGGTGGCAAAAGCTTCCAGTGACAGAGACAACAATACACTGAAAAATAAAATGAAATAAAATGAAATATTGGACTTATAACTTTGGAGGTATTTACATTTATAACTAAAAAGTTTTAGGATAAAAAACAAAACCTGCACTGGGTGTAGGACACTTATGAAATTTTCTGAAAATCAAATTTGAGATTTTACCATTTTTACATATTCAAAAATTTGTTCTCAAGCAACAGAAAATTAAAAAAATAAATAAATAAATACTGAATACCCCTTAGCAAATTGCATTTTAACTATAGCAGACCTTTAACAGCGTCAATTTTTAGTAACTTCTGCTGGGTTCAAAGGTCATATTGGTCTGCTAGAAAATGAACAAGTTTATACTGCTGCAAAGGAAGCTGTCAGTTTGGATACAGAATGTTAAATCCTTTGTCAAAATCCATCTTTTTAAACAATCTTTTACTGCATTGTATGTATTACACTATTACAATATAATAAACTATGTCACTATATACACTATATGCTGTTCAAAAGTTTTGGATCAGTGAGTTTTAATGTTTTTAAAAGATGTTTCTTATGCTCATCAAGGCTACATTTATTTGTTAAAAAATCCAGAAAAAAACAGTAATATTGTAAAATATTACTACAGTTTTAAATAATAGTTTTCTACTTCAATATATTTAAAAAAAAAAAAAAAATGTATTCCTATGATGCAGATCTGAAGTTTCAGCATCATTACTCCAGTCTTGAGTGTCACATGATCCTTCAAAAAACATTCTAATATGGTGATTTATTATCAATGTTGAAAACAGTTGTGCTGCTTAATATTTTTGTTGGAACCTGTGATGCTTTTTTTCAGAATTCTTTAATAAATAATAATACCTTTATTCACCAAGGATGTGTTAAACTGATGAAGTGATAGCAAAGGATTTCTATTTTGAATAAATGCTGTTCTTTTTAACTTTTTATTCATCAAATAATCCTTACAAAAAAAAAAAAAATCACAGGTACCAAAAAAATATTAAGCAGCACAACTGATTCCAACATTGATAATAAAAGTAATGAATCAGCCTATTAGAATGATTTCTGAAGGATCATGTGACACTGAAGACTGGAGTAATGATGCTGAAAATTTAGCTTTGCATCACAGGAATGAATGTTATTTTTTATAACTTACTGAGGGTGGAAATAAAGTTGGTATATCTTACCTCAAAGTCCTGGTATTGCTCTTCAGTCAGTGATTTCTTAGCCACCACCAGTGTCCGCAGGCCTTCTCTGGCCATATTCCCGCACTAAGACAACATAATGCAACATACAACTAGAGTTACATCAGCTACAGCCATGTCATGTGAGTATGTGTGGTTGTGTATTAGACTGTACACTCCATTGGTATACAGAGAGCATGAGAACAAAGATATAAACAATGCTTTTAACGCAATTGTATTTACTGGAAACATCAAAACACTGTCACGCAAATAGAGATATGCAAACACACAAACGCACGCACACACACACACACACACAGGAAGAATCAATTGTGAAAAATACAACAGCGCCTGTGGGAATCTTTGAGCAGACTGTAAAAGATGTGGGACAACGGTTTAATTTTGATATGAAAATCCAACTGGCGAAAGTGATGCAGTGATTACTTATCGACCTGTCCTTATAGCAGCGTCTCTCATACACACAGGATTATGACATGATGCTCCCAGTCATACGCCTTTATTGAGGTCATTCATTAATTAATAAGCCTCATCTCCGCCCCTCATCGACTGCATATTGCCAATACAATTGTAATCATCAAAGCGAGAAATGCATGTGTGATGATGGGCTGAGCAGATTGTCCTTGATCACGCAGGCTAGGACAGGCCGACCTGTTTGTTATGCTTAGCGCTACCTTATCAAATGTGTTGATTCTTAATTCAACAGGGATCTGTTCATGAAGTAATTCCTACAAGGGATTCAACACTAAAATCATTGGCTACTGAGAAAGTGAGCTGGAATGGCAGACGTAGGTGAACTGGAGTTGTCATATACTATGCATATATGGGTTTGCACTATAGACCATTTCGCTAGATGTAAACAACACTGGTCCAGAAGCACTTCCTGTTTTTTTGTTTTTTGTTTTTTATTTTATTTCACATATACAAATACATCTTAAAGGTGCTAATGTAACATTTTCATCCAGCCAAATGTTATGTTGGTTGTATTTTTTTGTGATGTTTGTGTAAAGTTAAAAAAAAAAAAAGAAACAGGAAGTGTATAGGGGACCAGTATGTTTACATCTGACGAAATGGTCTATACATTTATAACTGTAATATGTACACTGCCAATCAAAAGTTTTCGAACAGTAAGATTTTGAATGTTTTTTGAAAGTCTCTTCTGCTCACCAAGCCTGCATTTATTTGATCCAAAGTACGGCAAAAACAGTAAAACTTTTTGTTTACTATTTAAAATAACTGTTTTCTATTTGAATATATTTTAAAATGTAATTTATTTCTGTGATTTCAAAGCTGCTTTTTTAGCATCATTACTCCAGTCACATGATCCTTCAGAAGTCATTGTAATATTCTGATTTGCTGCTCAACAAAAAAACATTTATTATTATACTGAAAACAGCTGAGTAGAATTTTTTCAGGTTTCTTTGATGAATAGAAAGTTCAGAAGAACAGTATTTATCTGTAATAGAAATCTTTTGTAACATCATAAATGTCTTTATCGTCACTTGTGATCAAGTTAAAGCATCCTTGCTAAATAAAAGTATTAATTTATAATTTTCTTTCCAAATAAAAAAAAAAAAAAAAAACATTTACTGACTTCAAGCTTTTGAATGGTATAGTGTATAATGTTTCAAAAGCTTTTTATTTCAGATAAATGTACTCTGTAAACTGTTTTAAATACTGATAATAATAATAATAATAATAATAATAATAATAATAATAATAATTCATGTGACACTGAAGACTGGAGTAATGATGCTAAAAATTTAGCTTTGATCACAGGAATAAATTACATTTTAAAATATATTCAAATAGAAAAGAGTTATTTTAAATATTAAAAATATTTCACAATTTTACTGTTTTTGCTCTACTTTGGATCAAATAAATGCAGGCTTGGTGAGCAGAAGAGACTTGATTGAAATGCATTGAAAATCTTCTGGTTCAAAAACTTTTGACTGGTAGTGTACATCCAAACTGGTAGTTTGGAGATGTTGTAATGTTTCCGAAAGTCTCTTAGGCTCACCAAGACTGCATTTATTTGATCAAAAATATATACATATGGTAAATATGTTAAAATTGTAAAATATTTAAATCATTTTTGATGATATTTTTTTTAACTTACTTATTTTATTTTGAATATTTTAAAATAATTCTTTTTTTATATATTTTTTAAATCTAAATTATTCCTTTGATGGCAAAACTGAATTTCAGGATCCACTACTCCAGTCTTCATTGTCACATAATCCTTCAGAAATTAGTCTAATTTGCTGCACAAGAACCATATCAAATTATTAATTTTGAAAATGGTTGTGCTGCTTAATATTTTTGCGGCAACAGTGACCTTTTTTTTTTTTAAGGATTCTTTAATGAATATTACGTTAAAAAAAAACAAAAAACAGCATTTATTTGAAACAAAATATTTTGTAAAATTATAAATGTCTTGATTGTCACAAAAACTTTTGTTACTATTTGTTACTCTACCAAACTTTGTTTCCTTATATGACATTTTATTTACATCAGGATACTTTGATAAATAGAAAGTTAAAAAGAACAGAATTTATTTGAAATATTAATCTTTTATCACAACATACTTGTCTTTACTGTTACTTTTTGATCAGTTGAATGCATCCTTGCTGAAAATAGTATCATTTCCTAAAATGTGTGTGTGTGCGTGTATGTATGTATGTGTGTGTGTATATATATATATATATATATATATATATATATATATATATATATATATATATATATATATATATATATATATGAAAACACACAGACACACACAAACACACACACACACACACACACACACACGTATAAACACACACAACTGACCCCACACGTTTGAATGGTTGTGTAAGTATATACCTCACAATATGTAAAAATGGTTTGATATTTTTGTACATTATGGTTTCTTAGTTTTGTGTGTTATAACTGCTTCATTGTTTAAATTTTACTAAAAATGTGAATTACACCAGTCAACATCCATGAATGCTGTGAGAATCTCTTAATCTGGTGACATTTCTTTTTCTTTTATGTTTTTGTATTGCATAGATAAATTACATTTGAGGAACAAACATAAAGGTACCGCATTTATTTAGATTGCTTTTACTGTCATTTGAAACAGACACACACACACACACACACACACACACACAGACACACAGACACACACACAAAGACAGATTATGAATTGGATACAAAAACAATTAAAAATGCAAATAAACAAAACAAAACAAAAGAAGGGTCATAGAAACAGACAATCAGATTTATTCATAAGCTCACCAACCCACACGAAAAAGCAGAATGCCGATTTTCCCCATCAACAATGGTTCATGGATTCTTACCTCCTCCTCCAGCCAATCATTGTACTGTACAATGCTCGCCATAGCAACATCAGCCCCTTTCATGTAAAATGTGATGTCGCCGGTAGCCTCTTCCTGAAACACATTCAATTCAATAGAGAACACTTAAAAACATATCCAAATAATGTCTAAATCATTAGCATGTCCGACAGTAGAGCGCAAAACCACACAGATGGTGCATGGAGCCCTCAAGATATCAGGAAATAAGAAATCAAACAGAGAATGCATAAGCTCCAACATAAACGTATGTCAAAAGCTTAGTCATAAATACTCTTCTGCATGTACTGTAACCAACAAACAAACAATACAACAAACATGACACACTTAGAAACACTCAAGTCCTGAAGTATATAATAGCTTACTCAACGAAGGCTAAAGGACACAAGGCCAGACTACAGAGGAAACAGTTTAAGTGCACACACATTTTCACATTCACATTCTCACCGGATGTTTTTACAGTGTTTGAAATGAAGAAATATGTAATTTCAAACACATACAAACACACTTGCACACTTGTAGTTGGACACCCACCCTGACAATAATGCCCATGCGCTTGCTCTCAGAGGTGAAGGGGAAGATCTGGAGGATGTAATAGGTCAAGATGTGTCCGGCTGGGGTCTTCAGCTGGAGGGACGTCAAGTCTCTGTTCACCAGAGTCAAACCCACACTCTCAGTCCAGTGCACCAGAGCCACCTACACAACACGTGAAAGAATGTTTTGTTGTAAAATATGTTTTTTTGCGACCAGTTACATGCACCTTTTTGCTCTCAATGATCAAATAAACCTTAAAGAGCTGGGTATATTTATAGTTTTTTTTTTATAGTATGGCTGGTGATTAGATTTAAAAATTACTAAATAAAACAAAAACTGCATTTAAGTTAAATACAATACAATACAATACAATACAATACAATACAGTAGATTGCATGCAACTAGAAAGATAGCTAGATAGGTAAATAATATTAGGTAAAATAATAGATAGGAAAATAATGTTGAAAAGAAAATATAAATTACAAACAAATAAGTTATGATATGAATAATAATTTTGATAAAATAAAATAAAATTATATTGTAGTTTTCTTTTAAAAAAAGTCATAGAAAAGAGGCATTTTCATTTAAAACTAAAATGTTTTGGATTAAAAAACAAACAAACAAACAAACAAAAAAAAAACTAGGCATAGGTCACTAATAAAATTTCCGAAAATCAAATTTGAGACACTGATCATGTGAATTCTTGTACAGTCAAATTTTGTAATACAGTCACAATAAAATAAAATAAAATAAAATAAAATAGTACCTCTCTCAAAACACTTTTTGTAATAAAATAAAATAAAATATTTTTTCTTTCAAAAAAGTCTGAGGCATTTACGTTTACACCTAAAAAGTTTTAGGATTAAAATAATAATAATAATAATAATAATAATAATAAAATAATAAAATAGCACCTCTCTCAAAATACAATTTTGTAATAAAATAAAATAAAATAAAATAAAAAATAGGTTTTTCCTTTTAAAAAAGTCTGAGGCATTTACGTTTACACCTAAAAAGTTTTAATATTAAAAAATAAATAAATAAATAAATAAATAAATAATAATAATAATAATAATAATAATAACAAAATAATAAAATAGCACCTCTTTCAAAACACCATTTTGTAATAAAATAAAATAAAATAAAATAAAACAAAATAAAGTAAAGTAAAATAATAGGTTTTTCTTTAAAAAAAAAAAAAGTCAGAGACATTTACCTTTACACCTAAAAAGTTTTAGGATTAAAAAAAGTTTAATTTAAGTTTAATTAAGTTTCTGAAAATCAAATTTGAGACATTGATCATGTGAATTCTTGTCAAATTTCTTCAAATTTTCTTGCTTCCACTGGAGCACAAGATTCTGTTCAAATCTTTCTATATAAAATAAAATATCAGTCAAAATAAAACAAAAATAGATATTTAAATAAAATAATTACAAAATTTTGAATTTAATTTAATAACACTGATAAATAAAATAAAATAAAATAATCTCTCAATTTTCTCAAAATTCTCAATTTTTATTTATTTATTTTTTCTTTTAAATGGCATTTACATTAAAACATACGTCTAAAACATTTTAGGACTAAATAAAAAAAAAAAAAAGTAGGTCTAGGTTCCTAATGAAATTTCTGAAAATCAAATTTGAGACTCTGATCATGTGAACTCTTGTACAGTCACATTTTCTTGCATCCACTGAAGCACAAGATTCTGTTTGGATCATTCTCAAATCATGCTGGACAGACTTAGACAATTAAAGGTCTCTAGTTAAAATATGCTGATAATACAGAATTATGCTCACAATAAAATTTATTTAAAAAAATGCATAAAATTAAAAAAAGATTGCAGTAAATAATATAAAATCTTGTTCAGCTGCATCTCAGACTTCTTGACCACACTGCATGCACTGTTTATATGAAGACCGAAAGGTTATAAACATCCCTGCAAATTATGCCTTTAAAATTCCTCTACAGCTCTGTGATTACAACTGCTTTCTTTGCTCTTACACACATCAGAACACAGCTAGAACTCTTGTTTATGGCATTTCAATGTGATATGACTAATTAGCCAGTCTTCTATAAACCTGACAGTGCTAAATGATGCACACAAGAGCGCACACACACACACACACAAAAGTAACTCAGGTGGTGGGGAAATGCCTTCAGGAGAGGAGCAGGGAACTGTTTTACGACACAGGGGAGAGCCTTTAATACACTCTATCAATCATTTCAGCAGTACAGGAAGAAAAGCTGTAATCATAAACCAAGATCACTGCGCCTTCAAGAAGCGGAGAGAGGATTGAAACCGCACCATGTGACCTACGACCACATGAAGACGTGGCTGTTATTTAATAAAGAGACCAGATGTGACAGGAAATATGATACGACGTCATAAAGAAGGCAAAGTGGAGATGGTTTTATCTGACAGGGCAGTTTCATCCAGGAATATGCTGAGAGAAAGTTTATCTGAATTCTATATTTCGCCTATCGTTATTTTAACAGTATATTGTTTCACACTTTTTGAGCAATGACTTTTCATGACTTTTTCAGTCGTTTGATTACTGGCTTGTTAAAAATACATATATATATTTTTTTTGCATTTTTTATAAGTTATAAAATAAAATAGCACCTCTCTCAAAACACCATTTTGGAATAAAATAAAATAAAATAAAATAAAATAAAATAAAATTTGGTTGTCTTTCAAAAAAATCTGAGGCATTTACATTTACATCTTAAAAGTTTTAGGAATAAAAACACTAGTCTACACTAGGTCACTAATTCAGTTTCTGAAAATCAAATTTGAGACACTGATCATGTGAATTCTTGTCAAATTTCTTCAGTCAAATTTTATTGCTTCCACTGGAGCACAAGATCCTGTTTGGATCTTTCTATATAATATAAAATATCAGTCAAAAAAAAAATAAAATAAATAAATATATAAATAAAATAAAATAAAATAAAATTTCATTTAATTAAAAATTCTGAACCAAACTTCATTGCCAAAATATGTACACACACACAATAAAATAAAAAAATTGGTTTTCTTTCAAAAAAAAAAAAAAAAAAAAAAAAAAAAGGCTGAGGCATTTACATTTACATCTAAAAAGTTTTAGGATTAAAAACACTCTGAAAATCAAATTTGAGACACTGATCATGTTAATTCTTGTCAAATTTCTTTAGTCAAATTTTCTTGCTTCCACTGGAGCACAAAATTCTGTTTGGATCTTTCTATATATATATATATATATATATATATATATATATATATATATTTATATATATATAAATCAGTCAAAATAAAAATAAATACAGAAATGAGTACATTTTAATTTAATTAAAAAAATCTGTCTTGTCTTGAATTTAAAATTTACTTGAAATTAAATGAATATATTATAAATGATTAAATATTGTTATTAATTATTTAATTATCTAGGCCTGAAAATTCAAACGACAAATTTTTAAACTCAAAAATCGTTTTTTAAAAATGTGACTGAATCTATTAATCAAAACCAGACTAAGATAGAATCCGCTCTAACCACGTTCTTAAAAAAAAAAAGAAAAAAAAAAAAAAACTCTTTTTAAAAGAATTGAACATGCCATAACTCTTTTGTACGAGTGACCCATCTTTTTGTGACAACTTGTATTTAATAGGCTAAAGGTTAGAGGTCAATACTATATTTTTCCTTGAAGAAGCAAAGGTCAACAGCCACTGAGCACTGTCATCTCATCTGAATAAGCCAAAACCGCTAATAAAACCATCAGTGAACTTCTATTACCCCCCATAAGTAAAACTTCATTATCGGACATAACAAACGGTCTTGCTCATGAGAATGTCCGATCATTAAAGGTCATGATAAACCTCTGACCCTTGACACTGCAGGGGTCAAAGGTCACAAATGACTTAAAGTAAGTGTGCAGAAAGGCATCTGGGATATTCAATCTTTGAACTCGACTCTCTTTAGGAATATTATCGCTATGCGTCTGTCATATTAAAGGCTGAAAAGGCTGGAGGTCTTTGAGCGAGCACACACAGACACAGGCGCTGATGAGAGTGACACGTAGAGAAAGACTAGTGTTAACCGCTAGTCTCTCAGAGAAAATTAAATATTGATCAATCCCGGAGTGAAGACGTTGGAGAGATAAGACCTGGGCATTAAAGAAAATAAATAAGTAGACACATCAAGGGAGAAGAGAGGACAGGCAATTCCACTAAAGAGGGAGATGGACAGATTTCTTTTTCCTTTTATCACTCTCAAAAGATATCTACGTCTACAGAAGGTCCTGAAGAAAAAGATGCTCGGTCTGTATAAAGGAAAAAATGAAGGAGCACCGGAATATTCTCAATTTATATAATGACCCGTGCATTTTCTCGAAAACAATCAATGCTTTGAAAACGACTGCCCTTCATTAGTTCATCTTCATTAGATCCTGCAAGGGAACAGCAAACATTGTACAGAATTATGTGAACGCTTAAAGGGTTAGTTCACCTAAACACACAAATTTTGTCATTATTTACGCACTCTGATATGGTTTTATTTTTTCCACAGACACAAAAAAGAAAATGTCCACAAGCTGTGAAGCTCTAAAACGGCAAAAAAAAAAAAAAAAACAACAACATAAAAATATGATGTGCAAATGAAAAGGAGGCCGTGAAAGACAAATACCAGTCAAAAGTTTTTGAACAGTAAGATTTTTACTGTTTTTTTGTTTTTTTTAAGTAGTCTTTTTAATAGGCTAAAGTCTTTTCTGCTCACCAAGCCTGCATTTATTTGATCCAAAGTAAAGCAAAAAAAGTAAAAAATTTAAATATTTTCACTGTTTAAAATAACTTTTCTATTTGAATATATTTTAAAATGTAATTTATTCCTGTGATCAAAGCTACATTTTCAGCATCATTACTCTAGTCTTCAGTGTCACATGATCCTTCAGAAATCATTCTAATATGCTGATTTGCTGTTTAAGAAACATTTATTATTAATATTATTATCAATATGTAAAATAGTCAAGTACATTTTCAGGATTCTTTGATGAACAGAAGGATCCAAAGATCAGCATTTATCTGAAATAAAACATTATATGTAACATTATACACTATATAATTTAAAAGCTTGAAGTCAGTATATTTTTTAATTTTGGGGGGAAAGAAATTACAGAAATTAATCCTTTTAAGTTTTTGAACCGTAAGATTTTTAATGTTTTTTAAAGAAGTCTCTTTTGCTCACCAAGCCTGCATTTATTTGATCCAAAGTACAGCAAAAACAGTCAAATTTTGAAATATTTTTATTTAAAATAACTGTTTTCTATTTGAATATATTTTAAAATGTAATTTATTCCTGTGATAAAAGCTACATTTTCAGCATCATTACTCCAGTCTTCAGTGTCACATGATCCTTCAGAATTCATTTTAAAATGCTGATTAGCTGTTTAAAGAAACATTTATTTATCTATTAATAATATTATTAATAGGTAAAACAGTTGAGTATATTTTTTTAAAGATTCTTTAATGAATAGAAAGATCCAAACATCAGCATTTATCTGAAATAAAAAGCTTTTGTAACATTATACACTATATCATTTTAAAGCTATGTATAATTTTGGGGGAAAATTGGGGGAAATTTTTAATTTTGGGGGGAAAAGAAATTACAGAAATTAATACTTTTATTTAGCAAGGACACTTTAAATTGATAAAAAACGATGATAAAGACATTTATAAATGTTACAAAAGATTTTTATTTCAGATAAATGCTGTTCTTCTGAACTTTCTATTCATTAAAGAAAAATGAAAAATTCTACTCAACTGTTTTCAACATAATAATAATAATAAATGTTTTTTTTTAATTCAAATTCAATTCAATTCAAATCTATTTGTATAGCGCTTTTCACGATACATATCGTTGCAAAGCAACTTTACACCAAATTACAGTTTTTACAATATATTTAGTAGTAGCTTACAGTGGTGACTGTCAAGTTGATGTACATATGGCAGAGATGTATGGTAAAGATCAATTAACGATGTAATCAAACAGACAAAGAACACCATAAATTTGTAGCAAAATTCGGTAGTGTTGTATGTTGTTTAAGGCATTATCTGAAATCCTCTGAGGGGTTGGCATCATCTCTTCTTAAGTGTTCTGGATCCAGACTGAAGCTTGTGAATTCCTAGTTACCATGGGATGTCAATCCCATTTTTAAGCAGCAAATCAGAATATTAGAATGATTTCTGAATAATCATGTGACACTGACAACCGGAGTAATGATGCTAAAAATCAGCTTTGAAATCACAGGAATAAATCACATTTTGCAATATATTTAAATAGAAAGCAGTTATTATAAATAGTACAAATATTTCAAAATTTTACTGTTTTTGCTGTACTTTGGATCAAATAAATGCAGCCTTGGTGAGCAGAAGAGATTGAAAATCTTACTGTTTAAAAACTTTTGACTGGTAGTGTACAGTCATTTGAATATAAAAGTTACGGTATTTTCATGGTGTTTTTTTTTTTTTTGAAGAAGAAATGCAAACATTTTTTTGTGTTCAGCAACAGAAAGAAAGCAATACAAATTTAGAATGTTATGAGAGTGAGTAATCAATGACAGAAATGTAATTTTTAGGTGAGTTATTCCTCCAAGTCGAGCCTTCAACAACTCTTCATTCCCCTCCGATAAAAAATATATTTAACTATAATGAGTCTGACGTTTCCCTCCATCTATTTGAGGAGCGCTGCCATTGTGACATATGTTTGGCCTCAATGCCTTTTCTGCCATTTATTTAGTGCTTTTCTTACCAACAACTCATTCAAAATATTGTTGCTCTACAACAGATCTATAAATATCTACGATCTCTCAACACAAATGATGACCGAGTCCTTCCTGGTGTGTGACCTACCCCTGCCCCCTCTGCTTCTGATATTTATTGAGCCCTCTCAGATTTCTCTACTAACACAGAGTCTATATTACCATCCAATAAGGCAGTAAATTCAAGGCTAAAGTGGGGGAGTCATAAATACTAAAGCAGCGATATATAGGATTACACCGTTAGAGGAATGAGGAGACCGGTGTCAATGCAATCTATCTGATTTCTAAATAAAATAAATAGAAATAAAAAACTGTCTTGCTTTTTTGTTTTTTGCTGAAACCACTCAAGCAGAAAATGACAAAAATAAATAAATAACTAAATAAGTTAGTAAAGTGAAGTAAAAATGCTAAATACAAAAACATACTCAAAATAGCAAAGACAAAAAATTCACAAAGTAAAATTAATAAACAAACACAATTTCTTTCAGGACATCCCATCGTTCTTACCTCATCAGGACTGGAGGCCTGGTAAGTGCGGTTGTCGTCGCTGAAGTCCTGGTCGGCCTCTGTGCTCTCCGGCTCTGTGCTGGCACCGTTAACACGGGACTCGTACACCGGTGTAACGTTGTGGCACAGGGCGATGGCTTTCACGGCCTCGTGGATCCGGCTACTCACACTCTTGCGGACCTTCGGTGCAGGCGGCTGTGGTTTACGAGAGGGTGTTGAGCTCGCACTATTGCCATTAGACTGCGCCGAGCTCACCTGGAGAGACACAAAGTTAAAATAATAAGAGTATGTCCTTTTGCTTACAAAAGCTGCATTTATTTGATCAATAAATATAGGAATATTGTGAAACATTATTATAATTTAAAACAACTGTTTTCTGTGTGATAAAACTTGTTCTAATGTCATTTATTTCTGTAATGGCAAAGCTGAATTTTCAGCAGCCATTACTCCAGTCCAGTGTCACCTGATGTTTCAGAAATCATTCTTATGTGCAGAATACAGGGTCCTATGATTTCCGTGACGCGGAAAACGCAGATGGAAGCATGGAATCCAGCCATAAAAACGGAATTTACAGTGTAACTAGAATGTCACGGAATTTATCAATGTTTGCATGAATTAATCAAAAGTAGGTCATTACACTTAAATCAAATCGCGATATGGACCAATATCTGTAAGTATTAAGCAGCAAAATGACTATTCACACTAAATATGAATCCTGCATGCATCTGTTAATAAATGGCACAGTTTTGTTTATTACTCATATTAAAACTTGTGTGACACTTGTGGTGATATTAGCGTCTGCCGTCTCACTAAATGAGGACATAAATACATGAACAACATCTCCAGAACTGCTCTGAGAGTCACTTCAATAGCATTTTACCGTTCCATTTGAGTTAAACTATCATCATATCATATACACAAAATAAAAGTTTGTTGTGGCAAAAATACATTACTATTGTTCAGTAGAATGTATGTAATACTACTACTACTACAGCAATTATTAAAACCTTATTTTTAAGGAACAATCATACATTTCTTTAATGTTTTAATTGTAATAGCAAATTCCTGTTATGTGCAAAAAAAAAAAAAAAAAAAAAAAAAAAAAAGCCGCAAATGAAGCCGCATTTGAACTGCATTTTGGAAGGTCAAAATCGGGGCACCATATCAGTCCATTATATGGAGAAAAATCTTGAAATGTTTTCCTCAAAAAACAATTTCTTTACGACTGAACTGAAGAAAGAAAGACATGAAAATCTTGGATGACAAGGGGGTGAGTACATTATATGTGAATCTTTGTTTTGGAAGTGGACTTCTCCTTTAATTAAAAGATAAATGAAATTAATGCTTCATGCCTTCATTTCATAACCACAACAATGCACAAAATTTCTGAGAAAAATAAACATTTCGCAAGGCTATTGTAAGAATAAATGAAACTTGTTTTTATGCATTCAAATAATTAGACATGCTAAAACAGAATTTGGTAACAATAAAACATAAGGTGGGCAAAAATAAAACATTTCATAGGGCCCTAAACTTAATTTTTGCTAAACTTTTAATAAACTGATGTTAAATTGTTTAAGTTTTCTGATTTGAATTAATTAAACATGCTTTTTGATTAATTAAATTTTAATTTAACCATTAAAAAGGAGGTCCAGAAAAATAAAAACGGAAAAAAACGTAATCCAGAAAAATTAAAATGGAAAAAACTGAATTTGGAAAAAAAATAAAGCAGAATTTGGGGGGAAATAAAACTGATTTCATAGGGCCCAAAGAACAGACCAATTCGGAGTAGACGCCACAGTCACATCACTTGCATTGTGGTGGCAGAAAAGCACTGGTAACAAATGGAGGGAAACGGGTAAAATCCATGGAATAAGAGAAAAAATTGGATGTTAGAATCGGAATTTGGATGTTAGAATCAGAATGCAAATAATTTTTTGATAGAATACTGTCGTCAAAGACGCCATTTGAAGCTAAACACAGATGTTTAAAACGAGAGATTATAGATGAAACCTGCTAGGATTATTATACTTTCAAAGCATAAATGTAATTTAAACAATTTGTCTATATAGTATTCAAATATACAGTTCATAGGGGACTTTAGAACTCGATTTAAAATCAACAATAGCAAGTTTGACAATTCTAAGGGGAAAAAAACTCAGAAGTGTGGGATATAAACTTATGATTCTAAGTGATGAGTTGATTTTGCTTATCAGAATTTTTTATTCTTTTATTCCATGGCTTCCATAAACGCTACTTGAAAACTGTCATTTTCTGCCACCAGATAAGCTCCCTAGTGATAAATAAATATACTAAAATGCATTTAAAAAAACATTTATTTCATGCCAAGTATACTACAAATACATTTACATATTATGCACTTAGTAAAAAAACACCCTGCGATTATACTTTTAGTATACTAAACTGGTATACCTAAAGTCTGCTAAATTGGATCAACTTATTTTGCACTTAATACACTCTAAATGTGCTGAAGTCCGACTCAAGATATACTTAAGTGTATTTTACTGAGCTAAAGTGGAACTACTGCAAGTATACTTTAGGTACACTTTAAATATTTGGCATTTAAGAATCAATTTTATTTAAAGATCATACAATCCTCATCAGTAGTGACATTAAAGCATATTTTATGCTTAATATTAAGAAACATGCATTGTGCACAAGTAGTACTCCAAATAAAGTTTAATTACAATTTTTATGTCAGTAAGTCTCGAGTGATATGTCAGTTAATATGTTAATAGACTTCAACTATACTTAGTATAAAATAAATTAATTTTAAATCTATTACTTTTTTACGTGTGCTCCGCCTACAAAAAACACAGAACTGGTCTATAGCTGGTCAAGAAACATTTATGATTGTTATCAATGTTAAAAACAGTTGTGCTGCTTTATATTAATGTGGAAACTTTCGAGCATTCTTTAATGCATAGAAAGTTAAAAAGAAAACCATTTACTTGAAATAGATTTTTGTAACAATGCAAAACTTTTTTATCTGTCACTTTTGATTCATTTTTTGTATATTTACTGAATAAAAGTTTTCAGTTCTTATTAAAGAAGCAGTGAGAGGAAATATTGTAATTGCATTACATGATCAGCACAGCTATAGAGTGGTGCTGGTATTACGTCAAAAACTGGAAGAGTAATTCGCAGCTGGTTCTTTTGAGATTTTCCCAGGGGGGTTTATAGTGGGGGTTTTCAATTTATGAGTAAAATAAAGCCTTTGATGTTCGACAACATAAACTGCACACACTCACACCCAAAACTGTCTTATCTAGTTACTTACTAAAAACATACGTTTTCAAAAATAAACAACTGCAAAAATTGTGTTTACGGCATGGGTGTGTGCAGTTTACGTTTTAGAACAAAACATCAAAGTATCATCAAGTTATCTTTACCACAGGCTTTATTTTCCTCAAAATTGAAAAATCCCATTATAAAGCCCCATAGGAAAATCTCTAAGGACCAGTGGTTCTGATGTCATACCTGCACCAATCTATTCCTATCATTCCTATATCTCTTAGAAAAAGTCACTCCTTCCTTTTACTAACAGCAAGAAATATTTGTTTCAAAAAGGTTTCAGTCAAAAATCAGTCAAATTATGTCAGAATCTGTGTAAACATCATGTGTAGTATACGAACAGGAGACTGGGTCAGGAAGTATATGCTGATAATTCATCTTCCTGTGCTCTCTCACTCCCAGGACACACTGGGCAAAAAAAGCTTGAAGATTTCATCAGTGTCTCCCCACACGAAGACGTCAGAATCCCACCCTGACTCTGAAACTTATCAATTTACATAAGCACCACTGTGAGTCTTCTTGTGTGTGTGTGTGTGTGTGTGTGTGTGTATTTGACAGGGGTTGCTGTGCTCCACTGGAGCAGGAGATTTCTCTTGATGAACTCCTCTTTCCTCAGAGCTCTGCCGAGGGGAAGAGATGACAACCTGCACACAGCGCTCAAATCGCAGATGCAGGTACATTAAAAACACCCCACTGCTGGAATGTTAGGTTGCTGATTTGATATGACATCTGAATATGTATATAAATAGTACATGTGTGATTAGATACATCTGCAGTCAGCCAGTTCTAAACAGGATAGAGTTAAGGGAAGACACTGCAGGCAAAAACAAGTTTTTTTTTTTTTTTTCATGCACTTGTCAAGTTTGAGATTTTGGGCTTTTTGGTTTTTTAATAAATTGTTTTTTCAGACTAGTGGAAAGAAAACATCCAAAATACACGGTTAAGTGTTTCTTTAACAGCACTTTATCTATTTGTGTCAATAGATTTCAATTACAATACATATTTTTAAAGATCGTTTTCTCAAAATGAGTTTTTTCTCCTACACTGAGCCATAAATCTCCACTTCAGTAGCACTTACACAAATCAAACTTTACATTTTTATTCGTGTCTATATCCTGAAGGTTTTAACAGAGGGATTTGTTCATATATAATTCAGTTGATTATATAAAAATACTACATAATACAAAAATTGTTAAAATAGGGTTTTTCTGAATTATGGAGAAACAAAAATTAGATACCCAAAATTCCCTTTGTAAAAACTTTTGACTCTAATATGTAAAAAAAAAAAAAAAATGAAAAGAATTTTGAAATTGATTTTATCCAGTGTTTAGATTTTTGTACTAGAAATGTATGCAAATTAGCACATATTTCATTAAATAATGCCTCATTCGCATATTTAAATCTAACAATTTAGAAAACTTGTAATACAAAAAAAGGTCGCAATTATCAATGCAATCAATCAGCTGGGTGACGCGAAAACTATTAATTTTTTTTAACCCTATTCACCTGCAGTGTATCGCCTTAAAAATATCCCTCATTTTTTAGATTATATCTAACGCTGATTTAATAAAAAAAAAAAAAAAAACACTAATAATAAAATAGCATATAACTAACCTTTAGCAAATCTAAAACGAAAATCCATTTTATAGTGCACATTATAAATGATGTGAAGTCTAAATTCACTTGTAAAATTTAAAATAACAGATTTTAAAGGTTTATAAGGGTTTTATTTTTATTTTATTAAAAAAAAAAAAAAAAAAAATAATAATAATAATAATAATAATAATAATATATATATATATATATAGATAGATAGATAGATAGATAGAAAGATAGAATTTTGATATTGCCCATTTATTGGTTATCAGACTTCAATATTGTGTTCTCTCTAAATTCTTTCTAAAATCTTTTAATCTTATCTCACATAAATCATATTTATATTTAATCATATTTATGCAAGACTAATGGCAAAAAACTACCACTGTCTAGAAAATTACCCTGTTTACAGTTTAAATCAACAGTTCAAATCAGTTTAAAGTAATTGAGTGACTAAATGATGAATTAAGCAAATATACAGTGTGTTTACATATACATTTATCCACTATTCAAAGGTCCATTTTCATATTCAACTAAAGTTTAGTGCCACATAAATGACATACTTCATATTTTAAGTTCAACAGAATGGTTTATGGAAAAGCGATGATGTTAAGCCACAATGCTATTTAAGAGTCACAAAATGTTTGTGAACTGAAGGTTCTCTGAATGTTCATTTTCTCACCATTTTAATTGCCGTTTAGCGCCACAAAAATGATATATTTCACCTTTACAGTACAATTTTATTGAAAGCTATGAATGCTATTATTGAGCCACAAAAAGCCTGCGAACTGAAGATTTTAAACTGCGCCGCACTGTATACATACGAGTATCAAATTTTGACATTTCAAAATGCAATTTGAGTTCAAAATCCCAGTTGGACACGCAAGGTCTGTCTGTAGACTCACCCTGTCTCAAATAAGACGATGGGGTTTGCCCTCTATGAAACAACAGCTGTTTTTGATAGTAATTTCTTTATACTCATAACACTCCAGAGAGAATCAGAGCTATAACTGCCTCGTGCACACCAAAGCATGTTAAGCTGTAAATTACATTATGTTTATTGATTCCTGTCAAACTCAATTTCACACAAGTTGTTGGACACGGACTCTGACACGTCCTGAGGGGGGATATAATAAGGCTATGATCGCTCATATCATGGGTACATTTCAAACCTGCCTGCCACTCCATCATCACAGTAATGAAGGACCATGAAGCATGAAAATCAATTGCCACTGTGGCTTTAACATTGTGACACCCAGCTGTTGGCACAAAACGCGCACACACACACCAAAGACGACAGCAGTTTGTAAAGGATGTGAAACTACAGTTTTCGCTATAGTGAAAGCGAATGTCTTAAAGGTGATGTCTAAGGTGACACATGTCAATCACACCTGAGCATAGGATTGGATGATGTGACTCTGGATCTCATCCATAGTGTCCGTTCCGTACGACACAGTGCCGAGATGGAGGCGCTTGAAGACCATCTCGTTCTGGGTCAGAGTGCCTGGAAAAACAGCACACAAAGATTAAGATCAGGAGAAAAATCAATAGTTATTATAAAGCTTTTGGATGGGCAGAGTGGTTTCAACACAAAGACAGAGAGAGGAAATAAAACAACAGGTCAAACAAGGAAGAGAGAGAGAGATGAAAATCTAAATAAAATAAAATAAAATAAAATAAAAATACCTGTTTTGTCTGTAAGAAGGTAGACCAAACGGCCAAGTTCTTCTGGGATGGTGCTTGTCCGAACGACAGTACCTGGAATATTCTCATCCCTCATAATCATCCAGCCGTACGCTGACTTCCCCATGTCCAGGTTTACTCTTAGACTACACACACACACACAGACACATGGATTTTCTACTAAAATATGTTTTTCATCTCATTTCACACTGCTGAAGCTTTGACAATTTTGCTGTAAGATTTTCACATTAGTATAATCTGGGTGACAATATTGTAAACATACCTGATGGGGATGATGTATGAAAATAAAACCACGAAACGGAACAGATTTCGGAACCAGGGCCCAAGAAATCCCTGCAAAGCCACCATAACAACAGACAAAACCACCTGAGCCAGGAACAGAGCTTTTGTTAGGCGGTTCAACTCCAGGTCCAACAGTCCCACCTGCAGAGGAAAGGATGAAAAAGTATGATAAATAAAATTTGAAAGGTTTCTCATGCTTAAATCAGTGTTTGAATATACATTTTAGTAAACATGTAAGTGATAATGTGCATTCAGCTGGTCATTATCACTTTAAATCAACCTGTGAAGGTGTTTTTTGTAATAAATATTGGATGACTGTGCATTATTATGTGTTTAACATGGTCATTTATCCCCACGAAATGAATAAATGGGCATGATATCTCATTTAAGTATTTTATTTATTGCTACAAGTATTTTACTATGTGAAAATGAACAAGCCACAATGTGACAGGTGAGTAGCTTAGTCAATTATAAATTGTTAAAAAAAAAATTGTTAAAAAATTGTTACGCCACTGACTTTAATCAGAATCCTTTAATCAGAATTAAAGGATTAGTTCACTTCCAGAACAAAAATTTACAGATAATATACTCACCCCCTTGTCATCCAAGATGTTCATGTCTTTCTTTCTTCAGTTGTAAAGAAATTCTGTTTTTTTCAGGAAAACATTTCAGGATTTCTCTCCATGTAATGGACTTCTATGGTGCTCCCAAGTTTGAACTTCCAAAATGCAGCTTCAAAGAGCTCTAAACGATCCCAGCTGACGAAAAAGGTTCTTATCTAGTGAAATTGAAGTGATCCGTTTTTTTTGGGGTTTTTTTTTATTACAATTTATATACTTTTTAAACATCAAACACTTGTCTTGTCTAGCTCTGTGTGAACTCTTTGTTTTTTTTGTTTTTTTCGTCATGACAGTTAGGGTACGTCTAAAAACTCCCATCTCATTTTCATCTCTAACTCAAATTCGCCCTATATCGCTGAAGAAGTACCGAAAGTTTTTGAAGTTGGAGGAGAAAATGAGACGGAAGTTTTTAGATGTACCCTAACTGTCATAACCAGTAAAAAAAAAAAACAGTTCACACAGAGCTAGACAAGACGAGCGTTTGAAGTTAAAAACTATATAAATTGTAATTTTATTTTTTTTTTTTTTTAAGAAAATAACCGATTGTTTCGCTAGATAAGACCCTTCACCCTCGGCTGGGGTCGTTTAGAGCCCTTTGAAGCTGCATTTAAACTGCATTTTGGAAGTTCAAATTTGGGGGCACCATGGAGAGAAATCCTAAAATGTTTTCCTCAAAAAACTATTCCTTTACGACTGAAGAAAGAAAGAAAGGAACATCTTGGATGACAAGGGGGTGAATACGTTATCTGTAAATTTTTGTTCTGGAAGTGAACTAATTCTTTAAGTAAAGGGATAGTTCACAGAAAAATCAAAATTCTGTCATTAATTACTCACCCTCATGCCATTCCAAACCCGTAAGACCTTCGTTCATCTTCAGAACACAAATTAAGATATTTTTGATGAAATTTGAGAGCTTTCTGACCCTGCATAGACAGCAACGCAACTGACACATTCAATGCCCAGAAAGGTAGTAAGGATATTGTAAAAAATAGTCCATGTGACATTAGTGGTTCAATGCTAAAGCTGCGTCGATGAAACTACAAGAACACTTTTTTGCACAAAGAAAACAAAAATAACAACTTTTTATTCTGTTCCGTGTCAGAGTGTCTTGATGCATGCGTGTGGTGCTGCTGACGCAGGAGCCGGCATTCTGACGTAGCACGTCCATCTCTCTTAGTTCATCGTCTGTATATTCTGGTTCAAATAAGTAAGGCTGGACAAAAAGTTGCAAGTCATTCTCTCTGCCAAAAACTTTAGACATGTTTATGAGGACGGTTTAATGTACAGCATGCATCTTCCTCTTCTTGTCATGTGACAAAGACTCACACGGAAGAGAAGAAATTGTTGAAGTTGTTATTTTTGCACACAAAAAGTATTGTTGTAGCTTTATAAAATTACGGTTGAACCACTGATGTCACACAGACATTTTCAATATTTATCAATATCCTTACTACCTTTCTGGGCCTTGAACATTGTGTTGCTGTCTATGCAGGGTCAGAAAGCTCTCAGACTTCATAAAAAATATCTTAATGTGTGTTCCAAAGATGAACGAAGGTCTTACGGGTTTGGAATTTGTAATTAATGACAGAATTTAAATTTCTGGATGAACTATCCCTTTAAGTATTTAAAAAAAATAAATAGACATTGAAATATTCAGAGACACACAGTCATGAATATTCCCAGGGAAACTTATTGTTTCATCATTTTTACTGGTTGTTTGTAATGCACTCAAAAAAAAAGTTCCCAAAATGAATGAGTATTTGGTTGAAGCGCTCTTATCCGAAGCATGTGATATCCCCTCTGAGAACAAGAACCTTGAGGGTTCCTCTCATCTGGAGTGATCCGAAATGTTACTCTTATGAAAAATAAAACAACCTGCCCATAAGCCAGCACTGATCAATGCCCTCCAGGCCTGTTCCAGACCGCAGACCTTTCTCATGCTAATAGTGTATGTGGAGGAGAGAAGAGATGAGAGGCATTTAACCAAGAAGCCCACTGCTGTTGTCGTCTCTCTGTGAAAAGCACAGGAGGCAAAACCGGAAAAATAAAAGCAGAACGCCTCTTTATAGAAACGGCCCCCTGACAAAAGAGCTGGAGTTTTCCCCTTTTTCTCTCAAGTATGTCCCCTCAGCCAATGGAATATGTGGGAAAATGATGTCAAAAAAGATGTTTTTCTTGTTTCCCTCTGGCGAGGGCCGACAGCGCGGCCTGCGCGAAAACACTGAGGTCTTTCATCTAGGCAGCGCGCTAATAAAAACAGCAACACATAACACCGTCCCCTGAGAAAAGGAATCTGCGTGAAAGGGACGGGGGGAGGGGGAGGAGAGGGGATGGACAAATTGAACAGAAAAGACCAAAAAAAAAAAAAATGCAAGCAAAATTAATCCCCCAACTGGCTATGCCCCCCAGTCCCCGGAGGACTGAGTAAACTGGGAGACACTGGGAGAGAAGAGCTGCTGTCTGATTTATCAGCTGTAGTTTAAAACCCCTCCGATGGCCTGCCGCCCCACTCCGAGCTTCATGCTTCAGCTAGTGAGGAAAAAGGGGGGAATGGAAGGATTAAAATGAAGAAAAATTAAGACAGAAGACATAGTTCCCCAGCTGAAAGGGAGGAATCCCCCTTTATGGGGGCAAAACAATGCGGAGGCTGAATTTTGCAAAGCTGGCCGGGGATCGGGTGAAGCCGTTATTCATTCAGCCCGAGAGGAAAAAGCGACTCAATTACCTCAAGCTGAAGATGCTATCAATGAATCGAGAGTGCATATTTTACTCTATTCATCCGGGCCTCGTTTAAAGTGAAAGGAATGATTCAACCTGCCCTCGCTGCCTGTATGTTTTGTGTGTGAAATTTGATGACGACTTTGTGCCTGCATAATGAATATTCATTGGTTGAAATCCATCAAGTATACAGGGGCTGTTACAACAATATGGCATTATACTAGCGCTCCAGAAACTGGATATGCAATACAGCTAAATGGAACATGCCATCCACGGTGCAGGACCGCAGACGAGGCCTTGAGAAGTTTCTTCACTTTCCCAAACAAACTTAGCAACTCAAATTATCAGAGTTAAAATGAAGTTTTGGATTCAAAAATTCACAACTTATTACACGTGTCAAATTTTTGATTTAAATTGGTCAATCACTGCATTCCTGCATAATTCAACTGCATGATTGGTCATTGTCCCTGTTGTACCAATAATTAAATATTAACTTAATAATCAATAAATCAATATTTGGTATAAATTTTTTGATTGATTTAGTAAGCAGTGTTTGATGTCACACAGATGCAGCATTGCATAACTTACACTTTTTAAAGTTATAAATATTTTCTAAGAGCTATTGTTTTTGAGCTTGGCGCCCCTGTCTAAAACTGAGGATTTGAATCTGACTTGTAACATTTTCCTCTTCCCAAATGATAAAAAAATAAATAAATTAAAAAATAAAATAAAATAAAATAAAATAAAATAAAAGTTCTTATACATTGCCTAAATAAAAAAAAAACCTCTACATAGTTTATAAATAAAATACATAAAAAGCATCTGAGCATCCAGATTGCTTAATAAAATTAAATTAAATAACCAAATAAAACAGAATACAATACAATACAATCTAACTGAGCTTTTACATTACTTAAAATATAGATAAAATAAAAACCAACTTGTTTAAAATGCATTAAAAAATAAATACATTAAAAAAATCTAACTGAGCCTCTACAAAGTTCATAAATAAAATGAATAAAATGCATCTGAACATCTAGATTGCTTAATAAAAAAAAAAATAATAATAATAATATAATAAAATCTAACTGAGCTTTTACATTACTTAAAATATATATATAAAATAAAACCCAACTTGTTTAAAGCGCATTAAAAAGATAAATACATTAAAAAAAAATCTAACTGAGCCTCTAGTTTATAAATAAAAAGCATCTGAGCATCTACATTGCTTAATAAAATAAATAACTAAAATTAAATTAAATTAAATAAAATTAAATTAAATTAAAATCTAACTTAGCTTCTACGTTGCTTAAAATAAAATATAGATACAATAAAACCCAACTTATTAACCCTTTAACTGTCACCGTCCACTCTGTCGGATGTTTACTTCACCATATTACAAATAAATACTAATCTAATCATAATCTAACTATACATCGTTGGAAAGGTCTAAGACTCCTAAACAGATATATTACCATATTTTTGTGTTACAAATTATGTAGGAAAAGTAATAGATTAATATCCGTCAAGAGTGCAACTTAAAAAATCTACATCATAACATATGAGTTCTGACCTTTGTCACAGAAGACTTTCTTCGTTGCCTTTTTTACACTTTAGAAATCATAAGAAATTATATATCAGATCAAAACTTAAAACCTCAAAATGTATCCTTTGAAAGGCATTTTGAAATCAGACATTGCATTATGTACATGTACATCATATATACATCATAAATCATATTACAAAATGTTTTCATTCGTGAATTATAAAAATTTAAGTCTGGATAGTGCATTTTTATGTCTGTGTTCAAAAATGGGAGTGTCAGTTAAAGGGTTAAACAACAATTAAACAAATAAATAAAAAATTCGACTGAGACTCTAAGTAGTTTCTGAATAAAATAAATAAAATGCATCCAAGTATCTACACTGCTTAATAAAATAAAACAATCCAGCGGAACACCTACACTGCTCAAATATAACACTGATTATAATGCCTCAAGTAGTGAGTAGTGGCTGGTCAGCGAAGAGGGCTGTTCAACCCTTTGTCACATCCTTCAGACCACCAAGGTTTGGATCCTCAAAGAGAATATCGCTCCATATTACGACAATGACAGACACACACACACACACACAGCGTGTAAAGTGATAGCTTATGTGCTGTCAGCAGCTTCTAGTGAGAGCTTAGAGCTTTGTGCAAGGAATGTCACAACAGATTATAAGAGGCGAAAACGTTCTCAGTGACTTTCGCCGAGTCGTATCGACTTTCCCGCCCCGTCTCGTTCCCTGTATTGGCACCTCTGACATCATCTCCTTGAGATATTGAATTCCACTCTCACACACAGAACATGGTAGAGCTATGAGCTCCGCCAGAGCTGCTGCTATCACACACATCTTGCAGCATCCATGACAGGGTCTGAAACACTTCATGACATGAAGAATAGTGGTTAACCAATATGGGTTTCTCAGATGGTTTCTGTGCTACTGATATCAAGCACGCTGGCTGATAGCCAATAAAATGACGTACACAAATTAGATGCACTTAATATATTTTAATAAACCTAATTAAAATGTAATTCATTAAAACATTTACATCAATATTTACTCTAAATTTGCTCACAAATATTTCATATGGAAAATCCACATTAAGCTTGAACAAATCTGACACTAGTAGGAGCCAAATGATATTTGCCAAAATGATGACTGTTTTCACACAGGTTTCCCCAAACAGGTTTCGTCTGCCTTTGGTTTAAAATAGTGCTGGGCAACGATTGATTGTGATTAATTGCATCCAAAATAAAAGTTTCTGTGTACATAATATGTGTGTGTGTGTACTGTGTATATTTACTGTATATATATTAGGGCTACCCCCTAACAGTCGACTAACCATTAGTCAACGAGAAGAGGCTTGGTCGACCAAAATTTTATTAGTCGCAGAAAATAAAATTCCACAGGAAGTGGCAAAGTCATGCAGACTATGACTAGCAAATCATTAACAGCTGGTCTATGTGGTAATATAGTACATCACATTTTTTATCTTGAAGATGTTTGTAGTAGCACCTTTACATGGCAGCTCAATCTAATGTTAACCTAGAAAAATGTGCGCTATTGAAGTGTCTGTGCAGAGTGTGGAAGCTGAATAGCAGTGCCCTTACTGCATGACAGATGGAGGCGCCGGTACGATCACTTGCTCTTAAAATACGTCATTTTTGGTCATACAGTAAAAGTAATACATCTTTCTGATTTGTAAAGGTTCTACATTTATTCTGTGTACACTCAGAATAACAACGAAACGTAGCGCTTTTGTAAAATAATGAAAGCAAACAGGATGCGCTTTCTGCTATCTCTGTCTCTGTGAACTTGAGCGTGTCACTTCGAAACTCTGTGTATATATATTCGCCTTACAGACAGATTATGTAATCTCAGATTATGTAATCTGTATGAAACATGCATACAGGTGCATCACTACTGTGGAGATGACGAGTCATTGTTGCCGACTTCATCTCTTAAGCTGAAAACAAAGAAAGCACTAGTTTATCAATAAATTATTAAAATGCACTTAAGTGCTTATTAGGCTATGTAGGCAATTAATAGCTCATTATTATTATTTATATGGCTTATTAATAAACATGCGACTATAAAAAAAAAATTTGACTAATGCTTAAAATGAATGACTACTAGTCTTTAGTCGAGGGCAACCCAAAAATATATAAATACACACACGTATGTTTAAGAAAAATGTTATGTTTATATACTAAATATATATATATATATATATATATATATATATATATATATATATATATATATATGAAGATAAATATATACATGTAAATATTCTAAAAACATACACTGTATGTGTGTCTTTATATGTGACCCTGGACCACAAAACCAGTCATAAGGGTCAATTTTTGAAATTGAGATTTATACATTACCTAAAAGCTGCATAAATAAGCTTTCCATTGATGTATGGTTTGTTAGGACAATATTTGTCCGAGAAACAACTGAAAATCTGAATCTGCAAAAAAAAAAAAAAAAAAAAAAAAAAAAAAAAATCAAAATATTGAGAAAATCACCTTTAAAGTTATCTAAATGATGTTCTTAGCAATGCATATTACCAATCAAAAATTACGTTTTTATATATTTACAGCAGGAAATTTACTAAATATCTTCATGGAACATGATCTTTACTTAATATCCTAATGATTTTTGGCATAAAAGAAAAAAAATCGTTAATTTTGACCCATTCAATGTATTTTTGGCTATTGCTACAAATATACCCATGCTACTTATGACTTTTGTGGTCGAGGGTCACATATACATAATAAATATACACCGTACACACACATATTATATAAACAAAAACTATGATTTTGGATCCGATTAATTGTGATTAATCATTTGAACAGAACTATTTTAAAATAATAGTAATAATGAAAATAATTATTATTATTATTATACAAATGCTGAGCCAATTTTGCCATGTCAGGGTAGCTGGGATCATCAAATAATGTTTGTATCTTACATTTTGACAGCCCTACAATGTTTACACTTCTTGAAGAAATGAATCTGCAAATAGAATATTTATTGTTAACTTTTTAAATTTAAACAATATTAAACTAAGCACTTTAACATCAACAAAATTACATCTGATTTCAGACTTAGCACTACGTACTGTTTTAGAATCAATCACGTCATGAAAGGAAACAGCTGGGTAGATGAATTTCTGAACTTTAGAGACAGCAACATTTTTTTTTTCTAACAATAAAGCCATTTATAATGTAACAAAATATTTATATTTTAAAAAATGTTTATATTTATCAAAGAATCATGAAAAATCTTTTACAGTCTCCACAACAATATTAAGCAACTGTTTTAAACATTGATAATAATTATTTTATTTTTTTTTTTTTTTTTTGAGCAGCAAATCAGCATATTCAAATGATTTCTGAACGATCATTAGACACTTAAGACTGGCGAAAAAAAAAAAAAAAAAAAAAGCTTTTCCATTACAGGAATAAATAACATTTTAAAATATATTAAAACAAATTTTACATTGAAATACTATATATTATATATTACAGTTTTACTGTGTATTTTTAATCAAATAATTGCAGTCTTTTTGAGCATAAGAGACCTATTAAAAAAAAAACAAAAAAAAACAAAAACAAACAAGTTTAAGAAAATTCTAAATTTTCTCAAAATTTTTGAACAGTAGCGCACATCCGAGTAGAACAATGTCAGAGCTCTGAACCATGTAGATAAGTTTAAAAAAGAAAGAGAAAAAAAAGCCAAAGACAGCAGGGGTCAGTTAAGGGAGGGGTAATGAGTGTAATGGGATTTGACGTTTTTAAGTTTACTTTTACAGCATTGACGTCCACTGTATCTAATCATTAAGGGGAATTCTGCAGGATTAAGGCTCTGCCACAAATGTCACGCAAGCCCTTGGTTGGTTAATTTCCCTCTAGATTAATCTCTCTGGGGTTGTCCTTTCACATCGACAGGTCCAAATTCGTCACTAAGATCAGGGCTGAAAACCACCTCAACGGTTCGCTATTTTTATTCAGTTCCTTTCAAGTCTATATTAAAAGGTTAAAGAAAAAACAGTCCCTGGGCAACGTCAAAATTGTACTGTCAATACAACTGTAGATATCACAGCTCATACATACGTGTCATTAAATTGTGACTTTGTTTGTTTTTCCAAAACCATTTGCCTTTGGGAAGGAAAACTAATTAAAGGAACTAAGGATTTCGCATATAAACACAAACAAAGACATAGAAACCCACCTTGTTTTTGGACTGCGATGTGTTCAGCACGCTTCTCGTTTCTTTTCCCGTATATATGACCACACCTATGACAGTACCTGGAGAGAGGGAAAAAAAAAAACAAAAAAGGTCAAATGGGATGACTGATCGCAAACGGACGGCAATAAATAAACAGGCCGCGTGTCTCTGGCCAGCCTAATGAACAATTAGCTCAAAAAGTGTGTTTCCAGTTAACGGATGCAGCTGAGACTCAGACAAATGATTCAATATGTGGGACACCCAGAAATAAACCATTACAATGAGGCCTATTATAGTCAGATCAATGGTGCTGCTTTGGTAATGGACTGATTCATTAAAGTAAACTAATTACTGATGGAGTGTTCAGCCTCGCCGCTAAACGAGGAAGCGACGAAGTTCAACTTTTGCTTAAACACCGCAAACGCGCTGCAGCCGAGCTTAAATATTTCTCGATTTCTTTAAGCTCGACATATCGTTTCATGTTTGGAAAGCAGCGAAACCTAGGCTGCCGCTCTCAAGGGGGTCTTTAATGGGCTAGGACTACAGGGCATATCGGTTACTCGCCCCACAGTGTTTTGTGTTGGGTCTGCTCGGTTGGATGGGATGACGTCACCAGACTGGGTTTTGCGGGGAGATCTGGAAGGACTTTCTTCGGCTGAAGGTCACACCGTGCCGGGGAATAAGAAGAACCTCTAAAAACCCCTGGAGAACCAAGACAGGGGCGACCACAGATCAATGAAGGGCCGATCGCTGGCACAAACGCAGGCCGCTTGAAGGAATAGTCCTGCTATTATTGTTGGACCGGGATCAGATTCTAAACAACAGACCCCTAGGAGATGTCGGAGAAAGCGTAGCGGCAAAAACCGATCTCGGACCTGTTCTTCGGGGACACGTTTCATTGACACCGCAGGGACGGGACTGCAAAGAGCCAGACACTTTGGCTTCCCATTAACGGCTCCTCATATTTCTCTGCTCATGAGATTGTTTGAATAGTAGCAGATGAGTCTGGCGATCTCAAGTGACAAACAAACGGGAGAGGGAAGGGGGTCTTGAGTGATGCTGGCGGATGGCCTCGGTATCAACGGCACGCTCTTCTACAACACAATAAACTCAAAAGATATTTGACCTGCGATGAATATTTCAGACCTCTGAGGCTTGTGTTTTTCTTATATTTCTATGAAAGAAATTTGGTGCTGGAAAAGACTTTGCTTACCAGATGCCACCACAGTGCTGGCCCACAGAGTGTTCTCAATACTCAAGCTCTCGTGGATGGGAGGGTCACAGTCCTCCTGGGGGGACAGAGGTCGTACATTAGTCCGGGTTTATACAGTCCGTTTTGATTTCATGCTTATCTGGCACAGGCAAAAGCGGTTATCAATTATGGCCTTTAAAAAGCAGGTCAATAAAAATGACAAAGACTCAAAGCACAAATAATGAATCGATGAGCTTTCGTCACGACGAACGGTAAGCAGGGAATTAGGCGGCGGATTGAATTACGCTAATGCCCGGTTAAGCGACGCACTCCATTTAGAGGGGAACGGTGAAATCGGTTTGACTTGATTTGCCTTGTTTACAAAAACAGCGCCATGCTGAACATCATAATAAGGCCTCGTTTAGTGTTAGCACGCTCTGTGCTGAGCAGAACAGAACAGAATTTCTGACGCCAGGCCATAAATCAGGGGAGAAGCACAGAAATTAAATCTTTAAATGCTTTTTTCCACATAACATGTTGCGGCTGGGTGAATACGGATGATATCTAATTATCCTCTGTCAGTAGGGCATAATATACAGTGAGAAAGAGGGCCACACACATCGCGGCTCCCGAGACATGCGCACTGACGCAGACAGCGAGAGAGATGTGTCCTCTGTTCGAGACGGCCCACTTGTTCTTGTCATTTGTCTCTTTCTGGCCAACAGATGTAGCAATGCCAACCTGTCAGATCTGCTGAAACTAGAGAGAGATTCATTCAAGAAAAGAAAAAAGGCCTTTTATCAGTGATAAGGCTTAAAGTATTAACAGTGTTTTAAGCCATAAATCATAATTCCATACTTATAAAAGTTCTATGAAACTTTTAGGTGTAACTAGAAGTTAGCTAACATGGAAAGAAATGGTTCCAAGACGAGCATTCATAATTTTTTTCTGCAGCACTGAATCTGACAGTTTAATGAGAAACATTTGGCCGCATCATACTTAAGTGATAAAAACCGGTCATAACTTAAAGGGATAGTTCACCCAAAAATGAAAATTGTCATCATTTGTTGTTCTAAACCTGTTTGTCTTTTTTTATGTGGAACATAAAAGATATTTTGAGAAATGTCTCAGAAAATTGGAAGTCAATGCTCATCAAAACGGTTTGATTAACAATATCCTTCAAAATATCTTATTATGCGTTTAGTAGAAGAAAGAGTGAAAATGATTACATGATTTTCATCTTTGGGTGAACTATCCCTTTAAATCTACAGCATGTGAACTGGTATATATATATATATATATATATATATATATCAAAATTGTGTTAGTTTTTGCTTAAAATAAGCAAAAATATCTGCCAATGTCTTTCAATCTTAATTGAAAAGCTAAACAAGATTTTTTTTCTTGCCCCATTGGCAGATATTTTTGCTTGTTTTAAGCAAAAATGAACAAAATTTTGATAACTTTTTTTTTTTTTTAGAAAACAAGACGTAATATCTTAATTCATTTTACTTCTAAAGTAAATTCATCTTGATTCAAGAATTTTTAGATATTTATAATAGAACACAAGACAAAAATACTAAGTAAGAAAATCATTTTTTTGCAGTGCACATTTAACTAAAGATATACTTAAGTATATTTGATTGTGCTTAAGTGGAACTATTGCAAATACACTTTAAATATTTTGCATTTAATGATCATACAATCCTCATCAATAGTGACAATAAAACATATTTTATGGTTAATATTAAGAAATGAGCATTGTGCACAAGTAGTACTTCAAATAAAGTTAAATTATAATATCTGTTAGCAGTAAAGGTCATTGCACACGGAGTCCGTGTTTCTTATGCGTTTCTTCAGTTTTTTCGTATTCGCCATCCTTTCCTATCAAAATGCTTACTACGGATGTGAAAACGCAGAAAATTGAACCTGATCCGTTTTTTTTCGGAGGCAGTGTGTAAACGTGATTGACATAACATGAGGTCGTATTTATTTTTAACGCGCTAGAAATTTTGGTTGAGAATTTCGGACTCAGTGTGCAAAGACCTTAAGTCTCGAGCAATATGTCAGTAAATATATCTATACTTAGTATAAACTAAATGCATTTTAAATCTATTATTTTTTTACTAGGGTAGTTGATGTCTAAATCAAGCAAAACCCCATTGCTTTTAAGAAACATATGGACACATGCATTTATTTAGCTATATAAATCAGGGTATATTTATTTTTGTTGATTTATTTTGCGTTTTCATTATTTTTACACTACACTACTTGCGTTTACACTTATTTTTACAGTGTAAAACTTTGTAAAAACGTTTTTGTTAAAAACATTTATAGCAGCACAACTGTTATTTTTAAAAATGTGTAATAATACTTAATAAAATAACTTTTTTTATTCTATTTTTAAATCAAATAAATTAATTTTTACTTTACCTAAACTTAGAAAAAAAAAAAAAAAAAAAACTTACAGACCCAAACTTTACATATGTGAAACTTCATGAACTGTATAAAGCTAATAATAAAAGCTAGAAATCAACCCCAAACCATAAACTACTACAGCTAAAATAAATGTTTTCATTTAGAAAACATTATATAATTGTTTTTTTTTCTCCAAACGAGAATGTTGCCAAATTTCCCCAATGTATAGCTAAATAAACCTCCTCTCACACCTGTTTAAATACAGAGGCGTACAGACGAGAGTAAACAACATCAGGAGTGAACGTGCAGGACTGAGGAGTGACCTCTCTGACACTAACAAAGATGCGAGTCCACGTGACTGCCATTAAGACTAATCATATTCGCATTTGCATTTATAGATTGATGTATCCAAAGTGACTTACAAATGAGAATAATACAAGCAGAAGCGATCAATCAAGTGATTAATCAATGGATTAAAATGTCATTGTAAGAGGCTGTATTGACATCTAAACCATAAAACTTTATTAAAGGGATAGTTCACTCAAAAATGTATGGCTTTTATAATGTTGTTTTGTCATTTTTTAAACTGACAGTCCCAGTCCACCTTACATGATTTAACAGGCTTTAAAAATACGAGAGTATTTTTGAGTTCTGTGGGTCCGGACAACAAAGTTGAGTAAATAATGGCAACATTTTTGGATGAACTACTCCTTTAAATAAATAAAGCATTGAAGTGGCACTAAGGTGCAGCAAGTGCACGGGTAGTAAAGAACTGTGGGAAACAGCGTTTGGAAGTGTGTCCCTGTAGCTGCAGATTTGTGAAAGCAGGCTCAGGAGGGTGACTCAGCGCAGGAAGTGATCTTCTGCCCCTGCATGCTGTGTGGCCAAGAGCGAAGACTTCAAACAAAGACAGGCTTCATGTGGGGGGTCCCTTTCTTCCTTTTTTTTCCTCCCTCTCTCTTTCTCCGGTGCTGCGCTAATCTGCTGTTAATAAGGAACTGTGCTCGGCCAATGGGCTGGGAGCGAGCCTAACAACCCGTGATGTCATCAGCGTTGCGAGGAATGCGTCTCGTTGGCCGGTTTTACATTCCAGAGACACTTCAGCTCATAGTCATGTGAACAGGCACACTTTGAGAATCCATGTTATTTTAATGTGCAATTAAAAACAGCGGTTAGGTTTAGTTTACCGGGCAACAACACAACATTAAATACCTCTACAAAAAGCTAACAGCGGGTTTAAATTGGGGCCGTGACGTCACGGCGCATGCTAAATGAAGCCTTGTAAAAATTCCTTCATTAACAGCAGTTTTTCTTACCCTTGTGAAGTTGCCCTCAAAACTGTGAATGTCCAGTTGAGGCTTCTGGGCGTAAACGTACGCGCTGACAGAGAAGAGATCCTGCGGACAGAAAATGGAAAGGTCAAGAAAAAACATTAGCGCAATAAATCAGCACCAGAGATGAACAAAGATCTGGGCTCGGCCCAAACCCAACCTCTTGTTCGTGCAAGTATTATGGCAGGACTCAAAGTGACTAGCAATCAGAGGGACTCTCATGAAAATAAGCCCCTTCTGACATCCTGCCACGAGTCTGGATTTCAAACAGAACAGATAATGCAGACAAAACAATGTAATTAAACCGAAACAAAACTTTGACGGCTTGATTACAAATCATAATGACTTTTGCATTCGATGACGTGTCTGCGAGTATGAAAAACAGGGATGTTTAGCGATCTGACCGTCAAGCCCACCAGACACCCGATCCGACCGCTCCCGCTGCTTTACTGCAGCAATCATTCGGCGACTTGCTGAAATTTTAATTCTGTGATCACATTAAGTGGTTTCGGAAAGACAAATACAAACGTGAACCCTTGCTCGAGGTGAGTGTCATCTCCACGCCGATGGCACCGGGAGACAGGCCGTTTGGCGGATTCCAGTTGTCTCTCGGGGTAAAGTTACCGGCCCATGTGAAACAAACCCTCCGGCCAGTAAATCAGATACACAGTGATATCAAACATGAGCCTTCGTATCATCAGCCTGAGAGAGTCTGAGTGTGGGACACATCACTCACTGCCTACGGGGGTAAAGTTACAGACCCATCCGAGAACAGAACAGAAGGAGTTGAAATGTGATTTGGGATGCAGCAGCTTTTGCTCCAGAAGTAGATGGGTGATGATGCCTTCGAAAGTTTTTAATCATCTTCCTTTTCTTTTATATTATATACTATATTTTGAGCAATACAGCTTTTTTTAATTGGATAAAAGCATAATCAAGTCAAATTTATTCCACAGCTCACAGACCACTTTGGTATAAAAACATTTATATGTGCCAAGCATAAATGCTACCATTAATAGACTTAAAATGTGAAAGACTAGGACTAGATCATAACATCGTATTTCATACATGAAGTCAACCGTGCTGCAAATGCCAAATATTTGTACAATTTATTATTAACAGGCATTAAGATCAGAACATGTACTGTTTTTGTGCAAGACGAGGCTCATACCCCTAAGGCAGGTAGTCTTTGAGTGCAAGCAACAGCGATTCGCAGCTTCCAGTCTGTTTCTCCATCCAGCTGGTCTGTTCTAATAAAACACGAACCTGCAAAACAAAAACATTATCTTAAATCTGACAGAAAATAACATATTCTTTTTTTAAAAAATCTCATTTAATCTGACAAAATCCAATAATCTATTCTGGTGCATTATCTTTATTTACAGACAGAAAGTGAGAGGAATGTATGCATGAAGGACGCATTTGTTATGGGCCAAAACCTTGGCCCCTATACACTAAAGAACTCTGAATGCTTAACATATTGTTCATATTGATCTTGGACAAGACTGATATAACAGTAGGCAGGAGACAGGAAAGGTCATTGTCTTTACATTCTCAGAGCAAAAGCTTTAGTGTTCATCATATATATATATATATATATATATATATATATATATATATATATTCTTTTTTTTTTTTTTTTCAATTTAAGAAACAAAAAAAAAAAAGGAAATTGTAAGAGATAATAATGTAAGAAATAATAATAATAATAATAATAATAATAATAATAATAAATTCCCTAAATTAAACTTTGTTGATTTTCTGTAAAAAGTAATAATTAATGATCCTGGGTGAAATATGTACATGTTATTCACATTTCAGTATTCCATATACAACACATAAGAGCATCTGCTCAGCAAGACAAGGTTAGAGCATAAATAAAATAATTACTATTATTATTGTAACTGTCTATTTAAAAAATGAATTAAATCCTGAAAATATTTGTAGTTACGAAAAAAAAAAAACTAACCAAACATGAAAAATGGAATTAAGCTAAAATTTAGAACATAAAAAAACTGAATTAATTTTTTTTTTAAATATTTTTTCCAAACTGTAAAAATTTTACAACTTAAGTAACTTTAACAGGGCTCTACAGTACGACCATTTCAGTCGCATTTGCGACTAAAAACTACTGCGTGCGACTATGAAAAAATATTTAGGAGCACCAGTGGGACTGACCCAATCAGCATATGTGTTTGCACTGAGGGGAGTTTCAAAGGTTTCTACGGGTTTTTGCAACGTTGAGTAATGTATCACAGACATATCTCACGAATCCTTCATTGATTATAACAGAACTTTGTGAGATCGCGATGAACTAAAATTAGTGACAGCTTTTAATGATTTTTAAGGAAGTTTGTAAATCTGAGATTGATTAAATACAACAGTTAAACAAGAAGTTAATACTTGTGACTTACATTGTCTGCCTGATTTTGCTCTATTTCGTCACCAAAAATAGTTTGAAACAAGTCACAACTGAGCCGCTGCGCATCTCCATTCAAACACAGCGGTGTTTCGTTTATGAATGAACGTGTGTTTTTAAAACGAATCTAGTAAGTCAATGATTCAATTTCCCATTAATAGACACTTGCTTTATTCCTGAACGAATCAGCCGCTGAAACGAATCAAATGAATGAATGATTCAGTAATTAAATCAGTGACTTGCCGCCACCTACTGGCAATTTTAGTTTCATTTTTAAAGCATCTTTTCAGTTATTTAAATCATTAAATATTTCTATATTCAAAACGTTATATTTAAAACATTAATCTCAACATTAATTTATGAATTTGATTGCACTCATGCCACCTCTGAGCCTCTAAACATGAAAATATGCCACTTTTGTATTCTTCTGCACCATCTCTGTAGTACAAATTAATTTTGTTAATACTGATTTCATTTGATTGGTAACTTATTCTTATTCTACTTGTTCTTATTCTGCTGTTTTAATTAGAAATTTTAAAAAGCATATAAAATATAATTCTTTTAAAAATTGACATAAAAGATGACATACTTTTAAGAAAGTTTATTGATTGTTGTTTATTGAATAAAATTATTGATTAGAAGGTGCTCCTAAAATTTTGACTGTGCACAAGTGCTCCTAAAAAGACAAGTAAGCTTAGAGCCCTGTTTAAAGTGCTATAAAGAAACAATGCTTAAGCTCATCAGATAAAAGAGAGAAAAAAAATGTAATGCTTTCCTGATTTCAATTTTGCTATCTACAGAAAGCAACTGCAGCATCTGGTGAAAGCTGTGCACCCCAAAATACTGTAATAATGTATCATAATGTGACTGTAAGTCATTTATATGGCTCAGTGCCGGGTAAACACTGGTAATCATACGCACACTCTCTCACTCTCGCACAGAGAGCATTGTTTCTCAGTATGCAAGAATTAAAAGTGCCACTTTAAACTAGTAAGTGAAGCACCGGCAGTGTTCACTTCAACAAAATATCAAAACCAAGAGGCTCTTAAAGCACACTTTTCAAGAGAAACATCTATCTTATCAAAAGATAAAACAACAGATAAATTGTTCAAAATTAAGACTAAGCATTTGGACACTTTGTGCATATAAAACATTAGTGGAACGTGCATAGTCAATCTGATGAACTAACTGTGGAAAGACTTGTGTGGAACTGACTTCATAAATTTACTAAAAGCAATCTATTTTTTTAATATATATTTAAGAAAATTAAGAAATAAAACTTCTATTTATAGAATGAGCTCTACAAGCTGCTCACAGGCTCCATATGGGCTACAGGGTGCCCGCGGGCACACTGTTCGAAACCACTGACTTAATGACACAAGTAATTATCAGAAACGTCTGAAAGCTTTGCTTGTATGTGAAGAGTGAAACTCACCAGTCTTTTCTGAGGTTCTCAGAAATATCATATCGGCAGGAATTCTTTGATTCTACAAAACAAAACATTACACAACGGTCAGCGGCACACGGGGTTTCCATACCGTGAGTTGCACACCTTCAGAGATATTAATATATTAGTTATGCTGAACTTAGCAATAATGTGGGCATATACGCATGTTATTGACTCCAGTTCTGTAACGTTAGTCCTATTTTAGCATTGTGTTGAATAATTGAACAAGGTCATTTCCCTAGCAAGCAATTAAAGCGAACCACAGACAGCGAGGGAAGAGACAGACACAATGTCCCACTGAAAGAATGACAGGATTTCATGTGACGGATCACGTAGCAGCAAGTTTATGCTGATACCCTGAACAACAAAAGAGAGGAAGGGATTAAAAAAAAAAAAAAAGTACAACAAACCTTTTCTACAATGATTAAATCTCCAACCTGTATGTCTGAGCTCTTTACTTGGACCTTTCCTGAAAAACAAGATGGACAAATTATTGTAATTAGACATGAATTATTTAGCCTTAGGTAATAAATGAGACCTGTGTCCAAATATATATTTAATAAAGACACTTTTTAAAATGATAAATATTAGAATTGTCAAAGTTAACATATCAAGAAGGATCATTCTGTTCTGCGTGATTTTTCTAAAAATTGGGACTGAACTGAGCTGCTAAGATTCCACACACACATGCAGACAAAAGCCCCAAGCTTTCCCACTAGACAGAGAAAGACATTCTTTATGGATAATTTATTCATAAATTAAACCCAGACAGGGTGTTTAACAGAAGTCATTTGCATTCTTTGTACGGTGAAATTTAATTATCATCAAAGATCAACAAGTGGCATGTCACCCAGAAGTGCCATTCACAGAAATGTAGAGGCTTGGAAGTTTACACATGTAATATTCCTAACGTTATTAAATTGCATATTTTGCCTAAAGTTACTCAATTTCATTTTATGTGCCATCTGATGAAGTTGTGAGATGAGTGACATCAATACAAATAAGTTAAACCCAATAATTTCATGTTATTTCGATTTCTTACATTTAAAAGGAATTAAATCTTATTAAATAGGGATTAAATATTTAATAAACCAATGATATAATGCATACTTTGCCTAATTTTACAATTGCAAAACGTGAGGATTTCAGATGTTTAAAATGTCGGATGAAAAATTTGACTATATCAAGTCCCTACCTACAAAAACAGTGCAAATCACAAAAAATAGAGCAGATAAACTCTCATTTTCATTTCTTGTCACTATTATATCATCTTCATAGGTTTCAAATGAAGTAACTCTTGGAGACAGTCAATGGAGCTCAAAACATGATGCTATGTATAATATCATCAGGATGTGTCACATTGTGGTCACCTCTCACTGTGAGTTTACTGTACAGCTGGGAATTCATCTCTTTATCTCTCCTGCAGCGGCGAACTTCGTCAACTGCCTCTCTCACCATGGTGACAGCCAACACAAAGCCCTGGACGACAAGGGAAAAAAAAGGAACAACAAAAGTGACGATTGAATTTACATTTTTGCGTTCAATTTCCATCTTTGTGCGGTTAGATGTACTCACCAGCGGGGCCCAGTAGGTGTACAAATATCCTATCTTTAACGACGGAACAAACTGAGAACAAGCCACCACCAAAAAATACAAGTTGAGGAAGAACTTAAACTGCTGGTAAAGAACCTAAAACAAAAGAAAGAGAAAGCACCAAAAATAAATCAGCACCATGCAATATTAGATTAAAATACCCATGACAAATTGAATCAAAAAATTTAAGGTAATTGATGGTAATACGTGTAACATCCTAACACAGCTTTTAGAGGCACACCTGATTGGTTTATATATAATTCATCATACAAGCTGCAAATTCTTTGCCAAGGGCGCATACAGAAGGCGCGTTCCACTGAATAAGACATTGCCGGCAGTCATAATACAGTAGATCACTTACACACTCAGTGGAAAAAGATACGTTAGATTGCTGTTACACCCCCTTACTTCACAGCTAGTTACACATTAACCTGATTACTGAGCAAATCTGCTGTGCGTACAATGGGTAGAGATTTCACTTTAAACAGCCTAGCGAGAGCTGCAGAATAAATGCAGACACACAAAAAAAGCTCTGCATCTTTGAAAAGAAATGTAAAATAAAATTAAACAAGATTAAAATAAAAACATAAAATTATATAAATTATAAACAATACTTAGTAATAATAAAACATTCACAACTAATAAAAAATAATTTTATAAAAGAAGTAAATTTTAGCCCTCAGAAACCAAAAAAGAAAAAAAAAAAAAAAAAAAAACATGCAGAGATTTTTTATACTGCCTTACCCCTGGCACAAAAGTGACAATGTTGTATTTCTGATTCTTGATGGCATTTTTGGGGTACTTCTCTTCACATTTCTCGGGATGTCCCAGCCACACTGTCCGAGCTTTCAGCTCCTTCTTCCTGCGACATGTGTGAACCAGACATTCGCAACAGCTGCATGACAGAGACCACGGGAGGAAAAAGATCATCCAGTGATTAGACAAATTCGCTTAAAGGAGGACACAGTGCTACAGGCGCAGTTCAGGCCTGGATTCCAGTAAATGGTCTTTATTTAAAAATATCCCTGACCGAATAATTAACAAATATCAAGGCTGGTCATAGCTCCTAATTTAAGGGTTGCACTGGAAACCGGTGATTTTGTTGAATTATCACCCTGTTAATCACTTAAAACGTTCTTGAAAACGAACACTGAGACCTTTTGCGGAATTCATCACCAGTCGCGCGTATCCAGTTGATTCCTCTTGAAATACAACTGACGTTAATGCAACATTAATGTAAGTGATGTTACAGAGAGTGAAGACAGCCTAGCCCAGTCTAGTTTCACTTGAACTTTAAGCAGATACACGGAGCACTTCCACTAAGAAGTACGAGTGAAACGGTACAGCCAGAAAACAGTAAAAGAAGACTGCGGATGCGATCAAAAATTTGTGAGATGGATGTCAAATGAAAATATTACACTTAAAGATGAAATTATAATAAAGTCTAGAAAATAAATAAGCAGGGGAGTTGAGGATGCATGTAAGTTTGTGAATGACAAAAATCGTTTGATTTCACACAGGCCTTGCGATACCTAAAGGGAACAACAAACCTGTAGATGATGCCCTGCCAAATAAACCCCTCCCAAATAAAACGAAAGCTCCGATTCGCTGTGAAGGTCAGAGAGAGCGCCAAACACTTTGTTGACCTTCATATTCATTTTATATTCTAGCGGTTGCCATCCCCGCTGAACGCCGTGACGGTACTCTGCCGGTACTCTGCGCAGTGTACACAGTCATGCCGATTGGTTTGGCTGGCACTGAACTAAATTACATAAACCTTGAAAAAAAAATATAATAATATTTGTGTTGGCCCCTTCTGTCCCCTGTCTGTAAGTGCCAGCGCCCTGATTCATAAGAGAGATTATTTGCTCAAATGAATGTAGTTCAAATAATAGGGCCGTTTGAATAAGCAGAGTTATTCTGCTTGAATTATTTGTTCATTTCATAATCCTTTGCCTAAGCACACAGAAAATTACTGGAAAGCAGCAAACTGGTCAGCTGTGCGAAATCCCATTTGTTCATTAGGAGGAGAAAAAAAAAAAAAAAAAAAATCAATACCCAGCTTACAATTGAGATGCGCTGCTGATAATGTAGCGCATAAGTGGAGAAGAGTCAAGCACACACTTTCATAACAATAAATGACTAATATATCTTTTAATCGCGCTCGTGTCACGTGTCACTGATGCAATACAAAAGGCATTGAGATATTGTGGGAATGCAAGTCCAAAATAGACATTGAGCTTGTTGACATCGTTGGCTGGATAAGCAAATTTTCGGTTGGCGTGTTTGACCTTCTGACTGATGATGCGCAGAGAGCACCTCAACCAAAAAAACACGACCTGTGCTTGTGTGTGTATTTCATGCACAGTTACCGGTGCGTTAGAAAGGAGCTGAGCCAACCTGGCACAAGCACTACATACACACACAATAGGCTGCATGACAATGGTGACATTTTATTAACAAAAGGTGAAGGCCAAAGTGTTTTGAATGTTCTGTCTGTCTATCTATCTATCTAGACTGTCAATCAATTAAAAAAACCTCATTTTATTAAATTAATAACATGATATATCAATCACATATTTTAATATTTTCTAATAAAACCCCCAAATAAAGTTCATTCAAAGACATTATTTTATTTTTGTGTCTTAATTTTTTTTCTGCAATTTTTTTTTTTTTTATAATCACTGACTTAGCCTGTTTACACCAAGAGCGATAACTAGAAAGATAACTATTAATCATAACTATAATACCATCCACACCAAGGCATGGTAACATTATGTTTATTATAAGCATGCAATGCAGTTCTGGTCTGCCGCTTTAAAAGCCTGAGCTCTTTTAAGTCTGATTCTGACTGTCATTGTTTTTATCACTCACCAACTAGAAAAAACAAACATTTTTAAAGCTGCAGTTTGTACGTTTTGCCACTCTGTCGACATCTCTGTTTGAATCCTGAAACTGCAGTTACTTGCGGAATAGACCTATCCGGCTCCGATTAGAAGCGTAAAGGAATTTCCTGCATTATTGTCAATGGACAGATGCCAGCTCTGTGAATAAAATTCAACTAATTTAGTTGCACTTAGCAATAAACATCAATATTTGAAACAGTTTATTTATACTGATGCCCTAACATGTACGTCATCCTTCATTTTAATGTTTAACATTAAGTTATCGGATCGACACAATTGTCAGCGCTGCCGCTGTTGCCCGTCATGACAGTAATGAATAGCAGCACGCTGCTTAAATTACTCCCAGAGGAATAATCGGGCTGATTTACATTTGTTTTTTGTATTATTTTGTTTATTCTGCCAATATATTTATTGTGATTAACCTCCCGTTTTTGTATACAGTGCATAATGCTGTTCAATTGCACTCAATCACGCAGGATACGACTCATTATTAAGATGATCATTTTTTAATAATCCTCTGTGGGCTGGAAATATTTGTTTATTTTACAACTTTAATTTGACGTAATTATTGAGGATTGAATCGTCAAGTAAGTGCATGAAATATGTAAGCATAATTGTTTAATGCAATACGTTTACCCCAAACCTTTTATTTAACCATCTAAAACATCTTTTGTCGTAATTATTATTTTAAACTTTGGCTAATTTAAATGCTCTTTAATGTGATATGCTGTTTGTATTGTTTCACAATAATTAATGATTGTAAACTGAGTTTGGTGCTTTTAGAAAACGTATCTGTGCTGAATTTCACATAAATAAATCACAACAATCTCGTTCTATGGGCACAACCATTGATTCAGGCTGCGGCGGAAGTTTTTTTTATGCTACTATTTGAAACGTCCGTTCTTCAAATGCTGAAGTGTGAAAAAGGCCCATTATCTTCTTTATGTGCGTTGAGCTGAACAAAGTAAGTAACATGTCTGCCACTTTTGTTCTGACCAACTGAAGGAAAAAAAAAGCATTGCAATAAATCACACTACCAATAGTGATTAAATCTAATGATCGCTTAGCTCATATCACATCAAACCGTTCATTGTTATGCTTTGCTCTCAAATTGTAAATGAATATACTGAAAATATAGTTAAATAGTTCAAATATAGTTAACTGATTTAAATTTCTGTATAGTCACATCTCTGTCATACCATTCGAATTTCATATAAAAAAAAAATTTATTTAAAGGGAACCCTGGGTATTATGACATGTATGGCTAATATAACGTAAATGATGTCTCTTACTGAAATAATTCTCTCACAGAAAACCTGTGAAAGACGTATGTTATTTTAAAAAAAAATCTACATTGTTTTATAGATATTTTGGACTATGGGGGATGCCATTATGATGTGAAATGGTTGCGCTTGATAAGCTACTGCCGCGACCTGTTGCTATTTTTACCACAACACAATTCAGAATACACAAATCTGAAAATAAAATACTGATACAATGACCACGGCTACTGAAAGAGCTTATAGATGGCAATGGATTTAAGTGTAGGCTTAAAGGAACACTCCACTTTTTTGAAAATAGGCTCATTTTCCAACTCCCCTAGAGTTAAACAGTTGAGTTTTACCGTTTTTGAATTCATCCAGCCGATCTCCGGGTCTGGCGTTAGCACTTTTAACGTAGCTTAGCATAGATTATTGAATCTGATTAGACCGTTAGCCATATCAGCCTAGAAAATCGCAACTTTTCATTTCCCGTGGGTCTTAGCACATGATGTAACTACAGAAGAGCCAAGTTTTAAATAGGAAAATATCGAAACTCTTTAGTCATTTTTGAACGAGATGCTAACAGTCTAATCAGATTCAATGATCTATGCTAAGCTATGATAAAAGTGCTACCGCCAGACCGGGAGATCGGCTGAATGGATTCAAAAATGGTAAAACTCAACTGTTAAACTCTAGGGGAGTTGGAATATTAGCCTATTTTCAAAAAAAGTGGAGTGTTCCTTTAAACCAAATGTTGTGACATTGATTTTCCCACCAAGGAGTCTAAACGCCCCAGGTATCTAGTGAAATCCGTGCTAAGAAACTCTTTCAGTGGCGTCATGACAAGTTTCGGCATGTTTACATTCTGCAAGGATGGTATCTAGTGTTTCTTGTCTCTGCCGTTTATAAGCTCCTTCAGAAGATGTGGGCTACTAAAAGGCTCAAATGCTTCAGTGCTGAAGTGGAGAGAATAAAGACGCAGGTCTTTAGGAGGTTTTATTCGTCCACAGGCATCTTCCCATTCTTTGCTCCACTGCTTATCGCTAGGAAAAGCAGTGAAAACCACTTCTCTTGTTGACCTTCAACTGAAAATTACAACTAAAAGCCACACAATGTAACACTGTATCTTTTATGGGTTTTCTGCTACATATTTCAGTAAGAGGCATCATTTACGTTATATTAAGCCATACAAGTCTTAATACCCAGGGTTCCCTTTAACCCAAAAAGCAAATTAATGTTCCGTAGAACTGGTTCTCTTTGTAACAGAAATGTTTGTGTTTCAAATGTTTGAAATGTTGTGTACTTCTACGTATCTGTAATCAGATGCACATTTATAGCTGGAATATAATCTAATTTCAGTCACTTACATGTGCTTGATTAACACATAATCCTTTCTGGATTACAATCCGCCATCAAAATGGTAAATTTAATTTTTCCAGCTGCTGTAAGAAAAGGCTATAAATGATCCGCCACCTGCAGCATCCTCACATGCAATATAGCCTACTAGCCGGCACTCCTTCCTTATGTTTATACACTGTCAGAAAAAAGGGTACAGTTCTGTCGCTGGGGCGATACCCTAAGGTACAAAGTGAAAAGGTACAAATATGTACTTTTAAAGTACTAAATATGTACTTTTAAGATACCAATATGTACTTTCAAAGTATTAAAATGTACCTTTAAGTTACTAGTATGTACTGTTTAGGGGTAGGTAAGGTACTAAAATGTACCTTTTCACTTTTGTACCTTAGGGTACTGCCCCAGCGACAGAACTGTACCTTTTTTTCTGAGAGTGTAGACGTGACGTAATGACACAAAGACGAACGGCGGCATGCTTGTATTTCCTGCAAAAACCAGTAAACCAGTTGAGTGATTGTAGCATTCAAATTAGAAAACATTATTACAAGCGTACCGTTGCAAATCGGGCTAAGGTTCAGGAGATCATTTTTGAACACTGGCTGGTTATATACTTGCTCAAAAAGTGATTTTGGATTTTTAACCAAAAAAAGTTACAGACTGCAGCTTTAATGTGATTTCAACTATATAGTTCCTCTGTGTTGTTAGGTCATTTATCCACCAAATCGAGGCTAGCATATTTTTAGCATATATTTTAATTGTTTTCAATGAGAGCACAGCGTTTTTTAAAAGATCTGGAGCGTAATGAGATGCTGAGTGTTTTTTCTTGCCGCCGAGAGTTGAAGAATGGGTAAAAACGCAGTCTCATTACTGTCATTCATCACTGTCACTTTTTAGTCAGCCGTCCAATCACAGTGGAGGAGGGGCGGGACAAAGGAGCAGGACACCAACCAACCGCCACATCTTGGCAAAGACGTCAACAAAAAGCACAACAATGGAACAAAATTATTTAAAACAAGAGCCAGAGCAAGTACTTTATATTGTGTCAACATTTTTATATTCACAAATAAACTATTTGCAAAATCAGATACTAGTTACATGTATGCGGATATTCCGTAGCATAGCAGCTCAAGTGCCTCAACGAAAAAAAAAACAAACAAAAAAAAACTTGCTGCAGAGGCTGCAGAAACACGCTCAAGTGCTCACAGCTAGGCATTTTCAGCTGGCTAAAAACGCTTTGGTGGACACACGGCCTTACGGTTATAACTGAGGTATGTTCTCATCGAATTTCAATGATTATTAAAACTTTATAGTTATAGTTACTGCTGCTGACAGGCCTGAACAGGTCTTCACAGTCAAGACCAAACTATTTTTAATCGAGTTTTAAATCTGAGGCCATTCTCAAAGAACAGGTTCTCATGATATTTTTTAATTGTTGGTCTGTATGCATCACATAGACATCTTTGGTCAATGCATTATGTCTTGCATTTTTGTGATGCACTGTCAAGTTAAAAAAAGTAGTCCATGTTAGATAAATACTAAATCTAACTAAATAATTTATGAGCACTTAGACATTGAGGGAAACATTTTAATGCTTAAATATTAACATGAGCTCTCATGTGGCCTGTTACCTGGTGCACAGGACCTTCCATCCACCACAGAGGAACCAGCCCAGTCCCCTGCGTCTCTGATTCACTCTGGCTCTGGGCAGCGTCTGATAGTCACTTTCATCGTTTTCGAAGGCTTCCTCTGACATCATCAATGGCATCTCATCAAGGTTTGAGGATTCGTCTTCAATCTGATACCTGAAACATTGTAACATTAAGACAAAAAAAGGAGACGTCACACCTCTCACAAGTTAAGCATCATAATATTTATTATCAGTTACTAAAGTTGCATAGTCCTTTTCATTTATATAAACTAACAAAAAGCTAAATGATCTGCTAAGCTACAAAAAGAGCATAGATGTAGTTTCAAATTAAGATGCCACATCACAAATGAAACAAACAGACACTGTTTGTTTCCCAAAACAGCATTCTTACTTTCATTATTACCTCTGAAATTTAAAAAAGACATTATGCAATGAAATAAGGACATTTTTAAAGGCGCCTACATGAATGAGTGGAACAAAAAATGCAGAAGTCGAGGGATCTGTTCCTCTCTCACACTGTGTTCCTCATTTATCGAGACGAGTCTCAAACCCAGATCAGCAGAATGCTATTGTGACACTCTGAAACAGCCGACGTCCCGAGAGGATATCAACTTCCACCCACACAAAAGCCTGGCCGTTTCTGCATCAGATCCACTTTAGCCTTAGCGTCAAAACCTGCACGCTCCCTTTTCACTCTAGAGCTGTCCGTGGATAGATTTAATTCATGCAATTAGGCCTCGGTGACCACTGTAAACACTGACAGCCTTTTACAGATGAACACTGAAAAAAAGCATAAAAATACCTACCAGCCTCAAACCGTGCTGACTGAACAGGCCTCCTCAGGTAGTGATATCGTGTCTGTTCAATTATTAAAGAAGCGTAATACACTTACAATGGAGGACATTAACAACCTACAAACTGTAGTCCTAGGGATTTTAAAAGCATCGCTCCCGTTTCCTCTAAAAGAATGAATCGGGAAGAAATACATTTGAGAGTTCAGAGAGTGTGAATCATATTTGATCCTCCGCAACACAACGAACGCCCACACTGGGTAGTGAAGATTGCTGCACTTACTGAACTGTATGATAAACAAATTCACCATTAAATTTGCTTAAAAACCAAGCATGTTTTATCATATTTAATGTGCTCTATGTACAGTTTACATACATCTTGCAGAATCTGCAAAATGTTAATTATTTTACCAAACTAACCCTTTCCAACAATTACTGTATGATTTTGAGATCCATCTTTTCACACTGAGGACAACTGAGGGACTCATATGTAACTATTACAGAAGGTTCAAATGATCACTGATGCTTCAGAAGGAAATACGATGCATTAAAAGCCAGGTGTGTAAACTTTTGAACAGAATGAAGATGTGTACATTTTTCTGATTGTGCCTAAATATCACTTTTTTCATTTGGTACTGCCCTTCAGAAGATACAGAATATACTTGTACATATACTTGTACATGTTTCCCAGAAGACAAAATAAGTTACATTTACCCTGATCTTTAAATTCAAAAAGTTTTCACCCCCCGCATCTCAATGCATCGTGTTTCCTTCTAAAGCATCAGTGAGCATTTAAACCTTCTGTAATAGTTGCATAGGAGTCCCTCAGTTGTCCTCAGTGTGAAAAGATGGATCTTAAAACTTATACAGTCAATGTTGGAAAGGGTTCAAATACACAAAAATGCTGAAAAACAAAGAATTTGTAAGACCTGAAGGATTTTTCTGAAGAACAGCGGGCAGTTTAACTGTTCATGACAAACAAGGGACTCATGAACAAAGAAATAAAAATAAAAATTAAAAAAACACAGCTGTGGATCATTCAGGTAACAACAAAGTATTAAGAATCAAGTGTATGTAAACTTTGAACGGGATCATTTTTATAAATTCAACTATTATTTTGCTCTTGTGGACTATATGAAGAGTTTGGTTGCAAAACGCGATAAATGCCATTTTTACAAAATTGAGTTCCTGCCAAAATCAATATTGTATCTGGTTGGTATTGAAAAGGCAGTTTTTAATTTTACGCAAAATGCAATATCCACCGTGTTGTTCTGTCATGTTTTCTCCCTATCTTTCCAAACCGCGACAAACGCCAGTCTCCCTCCTCTGCAAAATGCGATACATCCGCTCAGCCAATCCCAGCGCACCATTTCACGCATTGTAAACAGTGAAGGCGGCGCTTTGAATTCACCAGGCATCCTAGTTTTCAATGTTGGGTAATGTATCACAGACGACCCATTTCATAAACAAAGTGTAGAGAGAGTGTAAATAAGAGATTCACTGTGCAGTGTAGAGAGCTTTGTTGCTTATAATGGAACTTTGTGAGATCGTGATGAACTAAGATGAGTGACAGCTTTTAATGATTTTTAAGGGAGTTTGATACTGATTTAATACAACAGTTAAATAAACAAGAAGTTAATATTAAGTGACTAACATTGTCTGACTATAACACACTTGCCTGATTTTGCTCCATTTCGTCAAAACTAAAGTCACAACTGAGCTACTGCGCATCACTATTCAAACACAGCTGTGTTTCCTTTATGAATGAATGTGCGTTTTTAAACGGATCTAGTGAGTCAATGAATCAATTACCCATTCATAAAGACAGTCACTTGCTTTATTCCTGAATGAATCACCCGTTCGAAGGAATCAAATGAATGATATGATTCAGTAATTAAAACCGCCACCTACTGGCAGTTATAGTTTAATTTTTAAAGTATCTTCTTTTCAGTTTTTTAAATCATTTAATATTTCTATTTTCAAAATCTACTTAAAACATTAATCTCAACATGAATTTATGAATTTGATTGCACGCATGCCACCTCTGAGCCTCATTAAACATATGCAAATACACCTACAAGCCACCTTTGTGTTCTTCTGTGCCACCTCTGTAGTACAAATTAATCTTGTTAATACTGATTTCATTTGATTGGTAACTTATTCTACTGGTTCTTATTCTGCTGTTTTAATTAGAAATTTAAAAAAGCTTATAATATATATATATTTTTTAAATTTTACATAAAGGATGACATACTTTTAATAAAGTTAAAAAATGCCACTACAAAGGTAAAAACAAAATTCCCCTCTAATTCACTTTAAGGAGTCAAATATCACCTCGCAATAGGAAGGCTAATTTTTGATTAGATTTTTTGATTACTGATTAGAAGGTGCTTCTAAAATTTTGACTGTGCTCCTACATTTTTTCACAAGTGCAAGTGCACAAGTGCTCCTAAAAATAAAAGTTATGTTATTATAACCTAAAGATGCTAGGTTTTCATCTAGCCACTTTCTTGGTAAAGAAAACACATTTTTACTTAAATTAATCAAAATGGATTTATAGCGGTCAGTACTAAATAAAAAATATCATGCATTTTGTATGATCCCTCTTATTTTGATAAAATAATTATGACCCTGGACCACAAAACAAGTCATAAGGGTCAATTATATATGACAATATTTGGCCGAGATACAACTATTTGAAACTCTGGAATCTGAGGGTGCAAAAACAAAACAAACAAAAAAAATAGAGAAAATCACCTTTAAAGTTGTTAAAATGAAGTTTTGAGCAATGCATATTACTAATCAAAAATTACGTTTTTATATATTTACAGTAGGAAATTTACAAAATATCTTCAAGGAACATGATCTTTACTAAATATCCTTGATTTTTGGCATAAAAGAAAAATCTATATTTTTGACCAATTTGTTGATCAACATTTATATGTAAATAATAGCCTGGCCCTAAATCCTCAGGACATCCAAGATGTAGTAGACATAGAGCAGAAGAGTATTCCTTTATTGGAACAGATTTGGAGAAATGTAGCATTACATCACTTGTTCACCAACAGATTCTCTGCAGTGAATGGGTGCCAAAGCTACATGTTTGTAAGAAAAGCCTTATCATTTGGCCAGAAACAGTAGTTTAAAGTTAAAACTCCTTAATGATAGATTTGTTTCTTACAAACTGGAGTCATGTGGATTATTTGTGCATTATCGTGATGTTTTATGAACTCTTATTTTGGACACTTTCATTTTTGGGTTAACGGTTACTTTAAAAATACCTTCCTTTGTGTTTTGAAGATGAACGGGTTTCGATCAGGCTGGTTGGGAAGCTCAAACAATCGACCTACACGTGGCTTACTTATAGCTGGCTATGCAAATAATTTCTCATTGATTTCTTTTGAGTTTGGGGCGAAATATGGTCCAGACATGTTCTTGACAAGTTTCGTGAGATTCTGCATTATACGAGACTTTGAACTAATGGGAAATGACAAATATTAGCTCTACAAAGGCTAATGGGTTCCTGCCACAATAGGCAAGTTATTATTGAGGTATGTCAACAAAAACACATCACTCTGACATGTGTCTATGTGGATTTTAGCCTTTGATGTCTATCAAAAATGCTTTTTGGTTAAACAGTCTCGACAGCGGTCAAGCAGAAATGCGCGTAATAATAATAAAAATAAAGACAACTAAGATAGCTGACTATTGTAATCACAAAATGATACAGTCTAGCGGGGCCGACGCAAGACATTTGTAGCCCGCAGGCCCAGCGCTGATATTTGTATTCAATTGTATGATAAAAGAAATCAGATCACCATCAAATCTGCTTAACCACCCATATAAATCAAGAAGGACAACAGAATAAGCAAAGTATGAGCCAAACATAGCTGGTGGTCCAATTAATCTGTGGTCAGTTCTTCTGCTCTTCTCTTTCCTCCTCAATAAAACACAAAACGATTCACAAAGTGATTATGTGCAATAGCATTACCCCAAACAATGAAATCAAATTAAGCAATCACTTTGGTTTTGGTCCATACTCTCAAGCAGCAATGCCACAAGTGGTCCTTAGACTGTCAGCATTTGACAAACAGCTGGATGCCATAAATACAGATCCTGTCTGCTGTTAGGCTGTTTATGCGGTTCAGGAAAACCAGATGGACAATAGTTTCTAAATGAATATCTTTGACATCTTTGCCTCGCATAAACCGTGGGAAAACAGTTTGCAGGGATATCTTGTCAAACTCACCAGGCATGTGACGCATGTACCTAAAACGAGTGAGATGCTGAACGAGATAAGCTATAGATGGAACAAAGCCTCATCAGATGGTCTAATGATAAACTAAAAGCCCATGACATTTTCTGTGAATGTAACGTTACCTGACGCACGTGAATTGTGATGCTTAACGAATGTTCCAGAGACATATTCTATGTGATTTCATGTGAGATGCTCCATAAAAGGTGTTTACCGTTACAGAATATCTCATGAGCTTCTCATAATACGCTTCAATAAATGTACCTAAGATGTCTCATGAGAAGGAACCGGAATGACAAACATCTCACATGATTATATCACGTCTTAATCACCACACGCATCTCTCGGGGAGTCTTGTATCCTCTCATGTCCTATCAACTGTAATCTGACACTGACAGCTTGCGCTGCTGAATTTACATTGCCGCTAGCGTTAGCCTGTTAGCACTCAATCCCGGAACCGTGGCATAAACAAAGCCAAAATCAACACATACATTACTAAAACAACTCAAACGACAGTTTTGTGTTTAAAAGCGGTGTTTGAGATGAATATCCAACCGTCTACGTACCTGGCAGGTCTGCCAGCATTATAATACGCAGTTTTTTTCGAATTCTTCCTTACAGGATTCAAAGGGATGCTGTCTGCCATCTTTGCTTGGTTACGTGTGAATGTCGTCACGTCCGGACTAGAGTGATGGAAATATCTGCTGTAATCTGGGAAAAATGATTTTGAAGGTATTTTGTTTTATTTAATCGAATTTTAATTTAATTCATAGGCTGTCGTTGATGTTTATTTCACATTAGACATCTTACCAGTGTTGTCCTGCTGTTCCTTGTAGGCTTGTGTTTTCAAATGAGGCCAAGATTTTTCATTTAAATAAAAGTAAATATAATTATTTAATGATATATATTTTTTTTAAATAACAAAAACAATCTCGGACACAAGTTTATGTCACAACACAGACGACAAGAGACAGAGAGAGAGAGAGAGAGAGAGAGAGAGAGAGAGAGAGAGAGAGAGAGAGAGTGAGTGGAGCCTTTTCTTCATGTAAGTATCAATATACAAGTAAGGAGACACAAACAAAATATTTTACTTGAGATTTATTTATTGAGAGTGGCAGCAATATTGCATCTTAGAAATAAATCCAGTTCAGTCAGTGTGTTTGAGACACCACCTCAGTTGTTTCATGTAAAAATATTGATGTGCAGACAGAAACGCAAACCTGTTGTACTTTTTATTTGTTATAATGTATCTGAGTACAAAAATAGTGTCTCCTTTTCATGCAGAGGACACATCAAATACCCCGTCCCTTGTTTCACCATTACCTATCTTATGAAAAAACTGCTTGTTCATATTTTTTACGTTTTTTTCCCAACACTAAACAATATATTATATAAGGAAAATAGCACTACAAAATAAAATAAAATAAAAAACACTAAAATGACCTGACATGACACGCTTAGTAAATAAGACATAAGCTACCATTACAGACAAGTATATTGTTTTCACTTTTTTCTTTTCCCTTGTACATTAATGTTTCTGGAAACATTTTTTTATTTTGTTCTTGATAGGAAAACACACTTCTAAATTGTGAAATAGAATTGTCCTGCAACACGTTCAGATGCATCACGAGGGCTTCGTTGATACCGAAACCTTGAACTTAGGTGTAGAGATGTTTTCAATGCAAGATCTTTATTAGCACTCATATTATACTTCATAGTCTCATGTTGGCCCACTAATTCATTTTGCATGTAAAAGTAAATAAGGCAGAGAATAGCATGAAACACATAATTAGCATTAATAATATAATAAAATAGGCTGGAACGTTTCATTGCTGATGGCAGCTAAAATGACACTAGCTTTCATGGTGGTGTACTTGATTTGCATGAAAATAAACGGTTTGCATCCAATGCATAGCAGCAAAGCAGTGGGATGTCAAAGAATAATACATCTCTTTTCAAAGACTTTGAAATGTCTCTTTATCTTTTGCTCGGGGATTTAAGTTACATACTTTCAGCTGTAGCTATATTAAGACCACAGTGTGGGAATGAAAAGTTTCTATTATATATGCAAACATGTTCTCTTTCCCATGAATATAGCGATGTTTGACAGCAAAATCAGGGTAAAAACAAATAAAATAGAATAGAATACATATTTACAACATAAAATAATCATTTCATCTCAAAGCAATGCCCTTGAATCAAGTGTAAGGTTTCAGTCAGTGGACATAATTGAAAAACTAACCGTGGCCTCAGTTTAAACAATAAAATAAAAAAAAAACAAGTGCCATTATAGCATAAGATAAACTGAATCTTTTCCCACATGAATCAAGCACATTCTAAAGAGTTTGTTCTGATTTTATAAAATCAAGACACGTTTATTTTCAGCGTTCCTTATGCAAGGAGAAAGAATATGTCACCTTTACGTTAATTGATTCCAATGTCTTTTTTGTCATCAATCATCATGGAGAAGTGTTGTCCAGCGCCCCTTTCTAAGCCTGTTTTTTCCATAGCTGTGATTGGTGGGCTGTTTCCAGTGCTAGCCTTGTCCGTGGCCACAGTAATGGCAGGAAGCTGGGGGACTCCTCCACTCTGAATGACGGATATTTCATTGTTTCTCATTGCTAAGCCATTAGTTATAGCTGCTGCATATCGGCTCCAGAAGTTCTGGTCCACATTCATGGCCCGCGCTGCTAAATCCTTCTGAAACGCTTCGCTGAATTTCAGGGCGTCACCACCCAGAAGGGCAATTGGGTTTTCCACAGACAGACGTCTACCTCTACGAGCAGGAGTGTTATTCCACATATGGGTGCCCATGTGCACCTGTAGACAAACAGAAATGAAAAAGAAATCAATAACAAATCATTTTTCCGCTATTTGCGGCACATGTGCGTCTGTAGTATCAAGCTTTAAATTACAACCACCAAGCGTTTGTTTGTTTGTTTATTTATTTATTTATGTCTTTGATTGAAAGGATGGTGGAGAATTAACAATAAAGTACAGGGAGAGAGAGGGAACATTACTAGGCCCAAGGACAGGCCCAAGCCTGGGTCCACACATCCACAACAGCTTTTTACATGTTGGGAACAACACACAATTCAACAATGGCAAGCATTTTATGAATATATATATATATATATATATATTTATTTATTTTGTCAAACGATTAATACACAATATTAATCGTCTTAATATTGTGTATTAATTGTCAAACGAATACTAATATGTGTGTGTACTATGTGTAGTTATGTCTATATAAATACACACAAATTAATGTATATATTTAAGAGAAATATGTTATGTACAAAATAGTTTTGTTTTTATATAATATAAATTATATAAAAATTATAATAAATACATACACTTGTAAATATTTCTTAAATATTTACATGAATGTGTTTGTATTTTTACATAATAATTACACACAGTACACACACATATATTAGGCAAGCTCAAACGTTTATTTTGTATGCGATTGTATCACGATTAATCATTTAACAGCCCTAATATATATATATATATAAGCAATTCATTTAATTTTAAAATGTAAACATAATTCAAAAGCTCACATATAGTTCATTTAAGTTACTCATTTGTTAAATAAAATATTATAGTGATCACACATACCTTGAGATTACCCTTGGTTGTGAACGCTCGACCGCAGACAGAGCAGCCGAAGGGTTTTTCGCCGGTGTGTGTGCGCTCGTGGATCTGCAAGGCACTGGCAGAAGAGAAGTTCTTCCCACATGCACTGCAGTTGTGTTGCTTAGGGGTCCGTCTGGGAGGAGGTGGTCCAGTGAGTGAGGTGACGCCCGGTATCATCACCTCGGAGCGTGAGGTGGGAGACTGCAGGCCAAATGCAGGGAAAGGCCCTTCTTTTAGCATGTATGGTCTACTGCAAGCATTCATCTCCAGTTTCACCGCAGTCGGCGAATTTTTAGTATCCTGTTCAGTAGACCTTTGAGCGTTTTCTGAGAATGAAAATAAAAAATTTGTATAAAATCAGCAGTGAAAATAAACAAACAACTGCCATAATGCTACTGTATGTATTAAGTGTTAAAGGTGAAGTGTGTCTGGCCACACAAAGTGAAACAAAACTGCAATTGTTTTCACAGTTTAATGATTAATAATAATTTAAATTAGTGCCGTCAAATGATTAATCACGATTAATCGTAATTCAAAATGAAAGCTTTTGTTTACATAACATATGCGTGTGTACTGTATGTTTATTATGTATATATAAACACACACACACACATACGGTATATTTTGAAAACATTTGCATGTATATATTTATATTCATTTAATTTATATTATATATAAATATATTTAATAATCAACATATTTTTCTTAAATATACTCATGCATGTGTGTGTATTTATATATACATAATAAACATACACAGTACACACACACATATGATGTAAAACTTTTATTTTTGATGCGATTAATCACAATTAATTGTTTTGCAGCACTAATGTAAATGGATTCATATTTTGTAACATTTTTTCTGGAAACACTCCCCTGTCTTTCATTACTAAAACAAACAGACCAATCCAGCTCCAAACTCACACCAACAGATGCGCTATGTTACAGTGTCAGGCAATATGTAGCACCACAGTGTTTACACATTTCAGGTGAATTAAATACGGCTTACTTAAAGTTGTCTGCATATTTAGCTAGAATAGGAGATAGGGGAACGACACATTTCACCTTTAAAGTAATTGAAATTACACACACAAAAAAAGCTAACAAAGAAATAAGCTAAATTAACATGATTTCACCAGAACTTCATTTCATTATTTTCAAATCAATACAATTTGTAAATCTGAAGTTACAGAATACATAAAATATTTTTTGTTAACATAACTGGTCAGTGGACTTCTAATTCCCTGCATGCTTAGTATATGACTGCATTAGGAGGATACATTTTAAAACTAAATGTTATATTTATGGAAATACTTATTGGTGTTTATTTTCAGTTAGTTTATAGATTTAGAAGAGTTTCTGTTATGTTGTAGTCTTAGTGTGGTTACTGTCGTTCTAAAGAGTGAAATTTGTGCTTAGGCTGTAGGCTACATGATAACTATAGTGTGTGTGTGTTGCTTCGCTCAGTAAGAATAACTGCTAACGGCAGTACTGAGACTAGTCATGTCTTGTTCTACCCATACATTTCATATAATAATAAATATTGTTAATAAATTATGTTATATTTAGTACATGCGAACATGTGCTAATGCAAGTAGCATACATTTAGGTTTGTTCAACAAAACAAACTTGTTTTAATAGACATATCTTGTACAAACATAAAATAACTGTGTGAAAAGTTTTTCTCAATTTAATTAGGTTTACTCTGCATTTTTTAGTGTACAGTGTTTTACTGGTGTCATATAGCAGTTTTAGCTTACCATGTTCCTTACTGAAACACTGCAAGTTGAAAGTGTTTTCTTTCTTGACTGTAGAGTTAATAGGCTGGATTCCTGTTTGATTAACAGTCACCTCGTTGACTGTATTTGCTGCAGGACAATCTGTTGTTTCAGATTTTACGATAGCTGTTGCCTCTGGGACTTTACAGGAGAGGTTCAGAGAGACTAAGTGCTCATGTTGACCCTCAGGCTGACTGTTGGGATAGGGTGAAATGTGAATTGAACTAGACGCATGCGGCATTAAACTGGTTCTCAAGCTGTGGTTCTCCATTTCGCCAGTGGTGGTAGAGCCCAGAGCATGAAGATCGTTATCCATAGGTCCGCACCTGACCATCTTTTTTCCATTTGATTGGCTGAGACTCACAGCTGAGTCGCCCCCAACGCTTTGAGTTTCCGATACACTGGTTGGAAGAGATGAGATAGGTGGTGGACTGTCTGAAAAAGAGCTTAGGGTGTTTTCATTGTTCTCCACAACATCCCCTTCTTCTTCAAATGAAATATCATCAAGACCATCATCATCATAAGTGCTCATGCTGTCAAAACTCTCCATATCTGTATCTTTCTCATAGATGGTTTCTGCCAGAGGAGTGTTTGGAATCTGGCCACCCATGTGCATGCGTATGTGCTGCTGTAGTACGACAGCATTCGTGAACTTTTTCTGACAGATCGGGCATGAATGCTGAATCCGAAGAGGAGGCTTTGCACGATGTACACCAAAGTGTGTTTTTAAGTTACCCTTTGTGGTGAACGCTCGTCCACAAACCTTGCATTTAAATGGCCTTTCCCCTGTATGGATGCGGTAATGCATCTTCAGTGCGCTCTGACAACTTAGCACACGGTGGCAGATCACACACTGATTGGGTTCCATCATCTTCTTGTCGATGTTTTCCACAAGCTGTTGGAGTTTCGATGTCTCAGATGTTTGCATAGAGTCTTGGAGACCACCAAATGGGAACCTGGCCTTGAACTGATCTGAGATGAGTGGAGGAGAGGACGACTTAGTATCAACTGAAGGAGCATCAGTGGACTCAGTGGTTACATTTCCCTTAACAGGTTTTTCTGTAGATATGGACTGCAGAAGCAGGTTGTTTGGGTTGTTGATGTTTCTAGTCAAACTGTTTGATGGCAGGTGCACTTCTTCTGTATTGAAGCTCTGTGTGATCTCTCCTTCTCTGTTTGATTGAGGGGAGGCCGCAATGGTGGACATATCTGTCTCGGTGCCGGTGGGATTGGGGGACGACGGTGCAAGTTCGCCTCTGGCTGGCGACGGCCTGTGTGGAGATCTTTCAGAGGGTGTGCTTGTAAATGAATCACTTAAGCTTTCAATAATTGGTACGGTGGGTGGCAACTGCAGACCCACTGAGGACGGCACTGTTGGAAGAACAGGCTTGCTGTCTAACCAAGTAGGTCCTGCCTTCTCCGGAGGAAAAGACATCCCGTAGGGGATCCCGGAACTGGTAGGGATATTGTCAAGGTATTCTGGGACTGGGTACGGGTTCATCTGAACGTGAGGGTACTTCTCCTTGTGCCTTTGGAAGTGGACTTTAAGGTTTCCCTTTGTCGAGAAACGGTTGCCACAAATGTTGCATTTGAAGGGCCTTTCGCCCGTGTGCGAGCGCAAGTGAATCTGCAAGGCGCTGTCGCTGCCGAACACTTTAGCGCAAAACCTACACTTGTGCTTAAAGAATGGGTCCTCGGAACTGGGCTTGCTGTCAAACATTGAGACGCTGGGCAGTTTGCCCTTACGGTACTTCATCATAGCAGCAAGTGGGTCTAATGCACTGGCAGTGGCTGCAATACTGGCCAGTGGATTGGGAAATATGACTCCGTTGGGAGGGCTTTGAGGTAGTAATGGCAGGTTGGCAGAAGGGCTAAGGAGGCTACTCTGGCCAGCTGATAGTGGGCTGGGAGTGCTTATGGACTGGGTGTTAGTAACGTTAGAGTGCGATCCGCTACAGGTGGGCAAGAGCGGGGAAGCCCCGCTGTAGCTGAAGAGATGAGGGCTGGAACTTGTTACGGAAGCAGTGGCACTCTCCAGTGCTCTAGAGCTGATTTGTCCACTGCTTGGCTGGGAAGACAGCAATGGTGGCCTCGCAAGGATAGATGCCTGGGATACAGAAGCCTGCCCATTCACTGCAGAGGGCATGACCCCAGATAATGGAAGTACAGGGGGTGGAGCGATGCCCTGGAAATTGTAAGTGTTAGAGTCAGAGGGCAGGCTTTTTGAGGCAGGATTAAGGGCGGCTTGCGTAGGCTGCCTATTCATTACAGCGACCTGGCTGCGGATCTGCTCAATGAGCTGTAATTGCTGAACCTGCTGCTGCTGCAGCGCCATCAACTGCTCCAGAATCATGGGTATCGCAGCTGAGTTCAGCTTGCCTGCAGACCCCGCGCAGTGAATGCTCTGGGAAAACTGCGCGACGGCCACTCGGGTGCTGTGAAGAATCTCCAGGGTCACGTTGGTGCTAGGCATGTCATAGTGATTGGTAATAGGTGGTGCAGGGGAAGAGGAGGTGATTTCATTGTCAAGTGGTAGAGGGCTGAGGTTTGATGTTTTATGCTCGGGCAAACTTATATCCATCGGTTCATTCAGGTCGATGATGTGGGTTTCCTCAGGCATCTCGTCGACTTTCTCGGCCAGCTCACAATTGAGCTCGCTGGCCTCCATTTCTGCTGAGTCACTGTGGGCGCTCAAGAGGGACTCTGTCGGCGATCCTCGGGAAATGGCCTTCTCTTCGTGCTCCTTTACTATCAGCACAGGGGGGTCTTCCGTGCACTTCTGCTGGTGCTCCAGCATTTCGGACCACTTGAAGAATTCAGCACAGCACCTCTCGCACACGTGCGTCTCCTCGCCTCCGCTGCGGCTCTCCGTGCCGCTGTCCTCCTCATCGCCTCCCCTCAACAGAAGTGCTGAGAGATAAAGACACAGAGAAAAAGCGTGTGAATAGAAATTTCTGAGATGATAGATTTTTCACAGCTATTCTTGGAGGAGTGAACAATATAGATAAACTAAATCAATTGTACCACTTTACCAATTACTGAAAGCCAGCCTCTTTGTGCTCATGCTCCAAAGACTCAGACGATAATTTTCTTTGCACAATCCATCAAATTATGCGACCTATCTATTGAATATACGGGAGCTTAATGAAATTCTATAGGGGATATTGATTTCCAATGTTTTTATACAATTCACAGCTGCACTGTCAGTTGAGGGCAAATTGAGTCTTTGATTGACTAATCTGAACTCTCCATTGCTATCAAACACTCTTATTTCCTGATGAATTTGAAGAACTAATTCCTCTCCACTTGACATTGTTGAGTGAAACAGTTATCTCTCGCTGCTAATGGTGTACAACCTTGACAAAATGGTTTTAGCTTTAAATGTGTAAAAGGCACAGTTAACTTCAAATTGTTTTAAATCACATCATATGTGATCATAAGAAAAAAAAAAACAATCTGTGTCTTTTCACTAGAGGTCAAAGCCTTTACAGTGTATTTATCTTTAAATAAATCTGTTCAGTGCCATTTTCTCATTAAAGAAGTAAATTATATAACAACAAGAACATTATAAAGTTTACAGCATATCAATATTGGACAAGAACACACAGCTTCAAAAAAATGTAATTTCAAATCAAATTGTAATGATCATAGAAGTCAAAAAAATTGTATTTGTCATAAAATAAATCAGCAGGATTTAAAAAGATGTTTTGTTCTGATTTAGAAAACATTTAAAAGACGGGTTACATCAGCTTAAACTGTTATAGGTTGTTGGCTCACTGATGAGCGCTTAAGGGGTTGGGTTTAGGTAATTTATGCACTTGTCAGAATTTTTCAGAGAAAAATACACACAAATAGATTTACACATAATAAGTTTGGTGAGATGGCAAAGGGTATAAAAAATGTAAGCCATTACTTATTACCTATTTTTCGGTCTGTTTGTATTTGTGTGTGTGTGTGTGTGTGTGTGTGTGTGTGTGTGAGTCTGTTTTTTTCTTTTCTCTTTTTTATTATTTTTTTATTAATCTTTTTATCATATTTTATAGTAATAGAAAATGCCATGGAAGATTATCTGGGTGTATATACTGTATGTTTCTTTATTACTCACATATACACACAGATACACTTTATCTCCTTGATGTAGCCACACTGAATAAGGATAAAAATGTTGGATAAAAATTTCAGACAAAGTGACAGTGAGAAAGAGAAATGAGTCAAGAGAGGGTGACAGAACATCTGAATAATTTTGTGGTCAGGTGTTGTTGTGTTTCCTCTCAGTTTTTGTGAGCCTTACTTAGAGTAGTTACAATGTGGGTCATTTGCTCGTCTAATTCCAGTAACTGTGTGGGTGGTCTGAAAACTCTTAACACCGAAAGGTGAGAGCTAACTGAAACTGATCTAGTGAGGCAACCAATTAACTTAAGGCCGTACCACAAATCTTAAAATGTTCACAGATTAGTCTGTATAGATATTAGCATTTACTGAATAGTCCAAATAGAATAAAAAAAAAATTCCTATGGCATCCCCGGTGAAACGACAGACAAAACTGTGTTCATGAGATCGATATATCAAATTCTTAAATCAGAAAAAAGACATTCTGTGGGGCCCTGCTTCATGAGCCACTACAAAGATTAAAAACTTGGGAGATTCCTAGGGTGCTCAGCTGGTAACCGTGGTTTTGGTAGCTAGCTGGATCATTTCGACATGAGACAGACAAAGGTTACAACATAAGAGTCTTAGAATAAATTTCTCAGAGCCCAAAAGCTGAAAGCTAAAATGCCATTAGACAGTCGTTACTGTAGAGGCCTGATGAATGGCGTTTGAAGGCGAAATGAAAGATGTACAAGGGCAAACACGAAAGTCAAAATGATTGTGTTGACGTCGACAAAATAAGAGAAAACAATCAGCTAAGTACCTATTGCATACATGGATAAAACTGTGAAGTCAAATCATTCATTTTTAAATTAATTTAAAATGTAAACATAATTTAACTTTAATTCAGTTAGAAAACAAAATGCCAATTAGTATTTTAACAGATGTAAATTACAAGATGTAAGTTACTTTAGTTTGTTAATAATATTTTCTTAAATGTTTTGAAATGCCCAGTGTGTTTGAGCTTAATCTAAAATTTCTGCAGTTATTGCACATTAATTTTAGTACATTTCAGAATATTTCAGCAGATGTTTTTATTTTCTAAAAAATTTAATTTGTTCAAAGGTTTAAAAAAAAAAAAAAAGCTGTTATGTACAATTATTTGTTTGGCCTGTTGACTAAAGCAGTCGTTTTTATTTGATTAACTGGTTAAAAAAAAGAAAGAAAAGAAAACAAATACCAAAAAACTAACCCACAGTTTAAACTTCATGTAAACGTTCAAGATTTAAAAATGATTAATGATTGCTGCATCAGTATTGTTGCATCAGGTTTTCACTCGAATCCTTTAATTACTCTTCTAACAGATCAGGCCTGATTATAATGGATTCATCTGATTAAAACTGATCTAAAGAACAATAAACGTCTTTCACTGTCTGTTTTCAAACCATACTCTGATTCTCCTCTTTTAGGTCGATCTTTGTGTTGCAGTAAATACTTTAACGCGATTTGAATTAAGACACAACTTCGACACCAAACCAAGTGTGAGGATTTTTCATGTGGGCACGTAAGTAACTTCATTACCATGACAAAAGGAATTATTCTCACGCAAACAGACGAATGTTGAAGGTTTTGTTTGGGTCTTGCAATAGGACACTTTTGTAGGTTTTGCAGTTCTTTTATTTTGCTCCTTTATCAAAAGCACGAATAGATGCACAGCTCTAATCTGCCGTTACTGATTATAGCCTAATTAATAATTCATTTTAAATCATGTTAAATCTTTTTTTTTTCTTTCGAAAAACAGTTTACCCTATGTGAAACACAAAAATAAATAAATAATGGCCTATACGTGCACAGTTCCTAATTAAGCAAATTAAATCGCTGAGAGCATTTTATGTCCTTAAATGCTGAATTACTTCTAATGAATTTAACATAGTTAACAATTGTTAGCAAAGAGCTAGAATACAGAAAAAAAAAAACACTAGAAATTACGGCTGTATTATTTAGGGGGGAAAGGGAGTTCGGCATTTTTGTCAAATGACACATTATGAACGTTTAACACGAAATTTCCAAAAGCACATATTTGTATATTTCATGTACTAGGAATAAACGCAATTTAAGCGTGCTTTATGATGCACTCTTAAAAATAAAGGTTCGAATAGAATTTTACAATCATGTCACAAGAGAACCTCCACAAGTAACTTTTTATTCTCTGATTCTTCAGAGAACATCTACGTAGCAAGTTCTTCAAATAACATAGAAGCCTAACATTTACAACTTTCTTAATCTCAAAAGAACCATATACAGTTAAAATGGCTCTCTGCTGAACGTAAGAACCACCGACAACCTTTATTTCTTAAGGGTGTAAAACTTTGTCTTGAGTTCCATCTAGTCTACTTAAACTGCACACAGCATGGTATAAACTTGCGTATGCTTACTAAATCAAGTTCTTTTTACTCTAACATTATTTCAGTGTTCCGTTCTATGCCATGCATCCTATAGCGTGTTTTCAACACCACTCGAAATGAAGCATAAAACATAGCGAAATTCTGACAAAAGAAACTTATATCTAAAGAGGCGAATAAAAGACTCGTATTTCAGATCACATACCGTTATCCGGACTTTTGTCCGACTGTGCTCCTTCTTCGTCCGATCTGAGATGCTGAGGTTTCGCTTGCTTTCTTCGGGACATGTCTCTGCGCTTCGCGTCGGCGCTCCGATCTGCAGAAACATCGGACGCAGGCAGTCCCGTACAGTCCCGGGGTCAGTGAATAAGAGATATTAGATGTTGTTACCGTTGTGCAGATTGCGCATGTCGGCGTTATAATGATAGAGGGTCATGTATTACGTTGCGCTGCATGAGGGATTGGCCGCACGCCAGTAGACACTCTCTCTGGATATGGAAATGAGGGATGGACTGAGTAATTAGCCCGTTTCACTTCCTCACTTTTCCCCCTTTTGCTCTCTGTTCACGTAGGACCACAAACTGGACGCAAACAAGTGCGTCTACAGCTCTGGTGGCACTTCACATGGCGTAAAGTCCATTCGTAGTTTGTTAAACATCACCGTAAGTACGGAAAGCCAGCCTTGTCACGCTCACACGCCTTCTTTTCACATAAATGACAGTATGAGTTACATTCAAGCACCTTTTAAATAGGCTTTCGACGTGTATTGATTCTAGTTTAAGCATAGCTTTCCATCAGACAAGTTTTAATTTTTATATCCACGTAACAAAAGTTTGTTATGACAGGCGAATATCTGGCTACCTATTATAACAGCAGTTGCCTCGGTAAATAGTTGGCTGTTGGCTGTTACGTTGCTAACGTTAGTCTAATTAAAGCTTAACCCCCCACAGGAAGTCAAAATAAAATGTTGACGGTTTTTAGAGGTAGATATTCTTTCAAACAATGTTTCAATAACCACAAAAGTTAGATTACAAGTTAGCACACTAAATGGACAGCCGCAAACAGTCGCGTTCGCCTGAGGAGGTCACCATAGCAACAGCAGGCTGCTCGAACGCTTTCCGTTAGGATCTGTATGGGACGGTACGTCGACGAAACATAAGTAACCTAACTTACTGCCATCATTTATGGCTTTCCATACATTTACACACCGCAGGCATATCACAAAAAGTGTTTTAAAGTTTTCAAGTTTTAAATTTTCAATTACGGGGGGAAAAAATAAACAATTCGGTTTCTTGAGAGGAACCTGCGCGGAACCCGCGCGGAATCCCGAAAGTTACTGAGGAACGTCAAAAACGCAGTCGAATGATTCGCACACTGTCAAGGAGTGTGTTGGCAACAAACACCGCTCGTTCTGATCTCGGTCGGTCCGTCTGCTCCTCACTCATGCCGAGGACGCATCCTCCATAGTTCATCCAATTCAAAACTATGCCGTTCTTCCAGAGTCCCATAAGGTGGATGTCTTCATGCAGGAGATAAAGTTAAACGGGCGTTTGCTGATTTTCTGCTGCAAATGTGCGTGTAAACCCCAGCAGAAGTCCTGGAGAGATGCAGGAGGGCTGTTCTGTGTAAGTTTATTGCATGAGGCGACCACTAGGATATCACAGAACGATGGTCCCCGGTTCAACCTGCTCTTTTTTCTGTTTAATTTTTTGCCTAACTTCACATCTGCTATGAAACCGGCTTCACAAGGAACAGAAAATAAGATATGGCACTTATTTTGTGATCTTAGGTGTAGTGGCATATAAACCTAACACGGTAAACTTCAGTTATGTGTCTATCATGATATTGAGCTGCTCTCATGGGATCAGACAACATTCACATCTGACCAGTATCGCTGGTGTATAGCGGCCAAAGGGCTCTAAATCAGCGATACATCATTTCCATTACAACACAAGTAGAACAATATATAAGCCTATTGATCGGCGTCTCTGTTACTCTTCTGGTGTAGAGAGATAAGCGCAATATAATTTCGTTTGACCTATCTGTATGGCCAAGTGATGGATTGCCAGGGTAACCGAGGGCTTTTATCACAAAACTCTCCCAATGATGTACTATTGATTGTCCTTAACTAGCTTTTCTGGCAAAAATCAAAAGTCCCTTCCTCGCCATCCTCTTCATTATCAATAAAATTACAAAGTGGTGGGAATTGTCAAAATCCACCCCCAAGGGAAGTCTTTAAAACGGCTGCTGTTATCCCGGCTTTTCTGTTATCCATGCCATGTAGGATTAGGAACAGGCTTTTCAAAATGAGACAAAATGATCAGACGAAGAAGAGCGCCCAGAAGGACAAAATATTTAAAATTCTGCATATGAAACGCTTAATGTTTGTACCTACAGGGAATTTTTGCCCGTGCGGTTGTTAATTGTGTTTTTGTTTTATTTTGCGTGCTGTTTTTTTCTTCACATTCCCCATCTGCTTTCGTAAGAATGCGACAAGACAGATTTAAATGAACTAGTCGTCAAAGCTATAGCTTTTTATACTCTATATCACCTGGTAATCACAGATTATAGCTTCTCAAAAATGCATGTGATGAACATTTTAGCTTTTCATTTAAAAGCATCGTCTCAGACGGTGCAGAAAAACAGCGTTTTGGTTCAAGCAAGTTGTTTTCCGCTGGACAAAAAAAGAAAGAATTCTCTCCAGGTCTGCGTTTGGTGAGATTTTTCATTTTCTGTCCATTAAAACAAAATCATGTTTAGAATCTGTTCATGCTCCATGCTATTTCTCGGTTCCTTTTTGCCCCGAATGCAGCTTTTTAACCAAGAACATATCCCGCAGCTAAAAAACATCTTTCCCTGCTCTAAACACGATGAAGAGGGTTTGACTCCGAGTATAAAGCACATCATCACAGATAGATCAACAAATGAAGTGTCAGGGTGAAACTACATGAAGAACAAACAAAGCAGAGACGGGCCAGCGAGATGGACAGATGTGAGATAGCACTGTTCTATGTGCCGAGGGCCTCTGGAAATTTCTGATTGGTTTAATTTACCACATCTAACGCGGCTGCTTCTCAAGTCCGCGACTTTTATCTAATGCTGTGAACCTCTATTGATTTCTCTTCTCTATCTTTAATGCAGGACTGGAGCAAAGAGAGCAAAAAAAGCACTTGCTAAATGGAGGACTACTTTGAGATGGCTGCTATTCTCCGGCTTATTGCCTCCTGTCGGCCATGGTTTCACATGAGGTCCGGGGTGTCAGGTCCGCTTCCACCAATAAAGGCTGTGATTGACACTAGCGGGAGAGACTTGAGCTGGGAAAAGAAACTGAATCTCAATGTATGAGGGGTGAGTCAGGGTCTATTGTGAGGCCAGTTGGACCTGATACATCTAAGGCGAAATAAACGTTTTTCGCCGTGAGATACGGGTCCCTTGGCAGTGCCGTGGTACAGTCTTGAAAAAAAATACCGTTGCACTTTTACTGTATATGCAGAGATCAGTGTTTGCGCTGCTTTTTGCAGCGTGCCTTGATATGCGACCGCATGTAGTGATTTCACCCCCGTACTTACGGTCATTTACAAACACTTCTGCAAAAGCGCTTCGCTGAATGCGTACACAAAGTTTTTGCTTTGTAAACAACCGTGCAAAGATGTTTCAGTTCTGTTAACCCGAGTCGTCATGACAACAGACTATTTTTATGAAAGACAGCAAATTTTAGGCACAAACAGGATATTATGTATTCTATGTTCTCGAGGGAATAACGAGCAAAAACAAGAGTAACGCCAGTAAAAACAGTAGTTAATTACTGGCTGTGAGTGTGTGCAGTCTGAGATGGCAGAGGGAAGACTTCAGGCGCAAAGTAATTCACTTACATTTATGACCTGAAAAAGAACAGACCCTGCTATTAGCATTTATTGGCATGCTATAGAGGAAAAGCATGTAACAAATGAGTTTAATCTCCATCAGCTCGGATTCTCCGAACGCTTCACAGGAAGTATCTTCTGACATAGGATGCGTAATCTAATCCAAAGGTAAAACTAGTGTTAGACATGGAGAGTCTGTGGATTTAGAAATATACTATTGAAATTACAGGATGTATTTTAGACAAATATAATATCTGTGCATTGGTCGGTAGATCAGCATTTAATAATGCAGTCTATTGGTCCTTAGGGGGATATATTAGGAATGTGAAACACTACATATGTCTTATGAAGTTACAGAGGGTCTTTGCAATACATATTAAATGTGTATGGGTCAATGACAAATACAGAAGTCAGAGATGATGAAACCGAGAAAACTTTTAAAAAACTAGTTTAAGATACATATGGCAAGTTAATTTAAATGTACTTTTTTACTGATTATTACTATGATGGAACCACCATCTAAAAAGTAAATAAATAAAATATATTTACAGTATAACTTGAATACATACAAGCATTTTGAAAAAAAAATTAAAACATATTTTCAAGGTATTTTTTTACATATATGATTTTTTTTTTTTTCAAATAATATATATCTACAAACATAAATAACAGTTATAAGGGTCTACAGGAGTCCTTTCTGGGATATAATTTACTAGTTTGTTGTTTTCTTGTCACATGACAACAGAATGGCTTCCTGCTTGTTGGTTACACCACACTGGCTTTGATTCAGCAGACAGAAATGTTTCAGATATATTGCTTAAAAACAAAAATGCTTCACTGCTTATTTTTATTTAAACAATCAAACAAATAACTTTAATAACTTTAACTTTAACAGTCTTTATGGCAAAGTTTTTTTGTTTTTTTTTATTTCAGATTTTTCTTTTAAAATTAAATCTGACATTTTCATTCAGGAAATTGAAAACACTAATAATCATAGAAGATGTGTATTCATGTTAATATATTGATGTATGTGTGACATTTTAAATATTTTCTTAGATCCAGACAAAACAAAAATGTTAATGTAATGTAAAATGAAATCTTTTTTTTTTTTTTTTTTGGATGTATTCTATAATTAAATAGACAAATCTGTAAGATCTGTAAGTCAGACCTCACTGACAGCTCAATAAAGGAGCATATGGGGGGACATCTAACCTTCCATGTCCAAAATTACTCTCTCAGTTGGAGGCTGGGGACAAGATAACGATTAGGAAGCTGTTTCCCTGAACATGCTGAGAGAGATGCAAAACCAGGTTAGCATGATCATCCGTCATCTAGTGGCTTTGACTTAAGCCTGTTGCCATTGAATAGTCCTCTGAATGCATAAACTAAAGGTTAACGCAAAGGTGCCCGGGGCCATGATTGTTGCTGTCTTGACAAAGTAAAAGAAATTAATGGCACAATCTCTTGCATGCCACTGGCCTTAGATCACAGATGCTTGTGACATTTACAGTTAACGATTGTAAAAAGCTGTCAGAAGTAAACAGACAGTGACTAGCGTACGTGTGTGCCTAGTTTATGAGTCACCTCTTATGTGAGTCTCCCAGCATTCTGCTGTAAAACCACAGACAAAAGTTCAGTAAAACAAGAGCAACAGAAGCAGAAAGGCAAAGTCTAACTTTAATTTAACAGCAGAATGAATAACAAATGTCACACTGACCTGGACAGTACAGTATATCTGAAAAACAATCACCCTGATTGGTGTAATGAGATCGAGACTATTTAGTAAACTACTATCTGGTTATAAATCAAGATCAAGATCTGTTCAGTGTGTATACATATGAAAATAATAATCATCTGTAATATTTTATCACTATGAGCTGAACTTCATGTGCATTTGCTTGTTCATAACAAACCGTGGCACCTCTAAGTCGCCATAAGCATCTGTGTGTACACTGAAATAAAAAGAAAAAACAAGTCTTTGCTCGATTTTTATGTGAGTGTTGACTGAAGAGTGGGCTCCATCTGTGTAAACTCTCTGAAATAGTGACTTCCTCTCCATGTCTTAAACAGACGCTTGAGGCAAACCGCAGAGAAGTCACCATACATGTCCCTGATGGAAGAGGACCTGAGATTACCTCACTATCCTTTGGACGTTTTTGTGATACTTACAATGTAAGGAATACATCTCACATATATCTCACTTTGAGATCTGATGGTTTATGATCTCACGGCTTTGTTTAAAAGTAGACAAAAATAGCTTTTGTTGTTATAGGTCACTCAGGGCACTTCCTGTTTTCCTCTTTTAAAACTATCTTTGAGCACCATTATGTGTGGAAGCGGAGGCACAGCTTTCTCTAAACGTGCTGAATGAGACTATATGTATATTGTGGCCTCAGGTATTTTCAAATGCTTTTTCCAAATACACATCGCCAATTTGGACATGTGAACTAATTCGATCTAAAAATGTCCATTATGCCCAGCAGAGGTGGCGTAGAGACTCCAAAACAAATCATTTCAGATCACATCCTCTTTTAAGTTTTATATGATTTACAGTAATAACAATAAATGTTATTATCACTAATAATAACAAAAATTAATATTGTTGTCATTATTATTAGTGTTATTATCATCATCATTATTTGTTTTATGTTTGCAGTGCACTAAAAAGTGTTTGAAAATTTGCCATTTAAAAAAAAAAAAAGTTTTAAAGTTGTCGAAAATAATAAATTATAGTATTATTTATGCTGAGTTACATCTGAGGTAACTCTATGTGAACTTGAGAGGAACTAACTTCATACATCCACTAAAAATGATCTTGAGACCAGTTATTTTAAAAGTCATTGCAGAACTTGCATTGAAAAGTGAAGTTAGTTCTGAGAAAATGTCTGGCATCGTTTCTTGCTACTTGGTTTGATATTTTGTGTCTAATTCCATCAGGTGTTTGAATACCTTTTGTGGCCACTGTAGTACAAATTAAGAACTTTTTTTTTCACTGGAAGCCTTGACAATTAAAATAAAAGTGTTACTTAAGTGAATAAGCAGAATCACCAGACAGTGTAAAGTACGTAGACACAGTCAGTCAACAGTGTAGTGTTTGCCGTCTGTCTGGTCCGACATTGAATTGGTGAAGCTCAGTCATATCAACTAATGCTCATGGCACAGAGAAGACACATATCTCACTGCACCGTTAACGCAGAACAAGGCCAGCGTCATTGGCTGTTATTTTCCCAAAGGGTGAAAAACCTAAAGTCCCATATGTGAGACATGGTCAGGGAACTTAAACAAACAAATGGAAGCAGGCAGTGGTGTATAGATGACAGGCCGTAATCCGCACATCGTGGAAGAACATTCTTAAAATAGAAAAAATTGAAGTGAAGGCTACTACTGTGGTAACCTGAAATTTCTGGTTAGGGATCGACTTCCTCCCCTCACATCCTTATGTGACTCATTAAGAAAGCTGAGAGAATGACTGATTTGAGATTAGATCTGAAAACAGCAGCACTTACAAGCTTCAGGAGCAAATGTCAGGACGGTGAATAAGAACAATGAAGCTCAGTGCGATAAGATTTACAGATGTTTTTATGAGGCAGTCCCTCTTCGTATATTCCTGTGTTTTTTCTCGCTCGCTCGCTTGCTCTCTCTCTCCCTCTAAAGAAAATGTGCGCTACGTGTTCGAGCCTTTTTTCCTGGGAGCAGCTCTTTAATCGTTGCCTTGGCTTTGACTTCCTAACGGTTGTAAACAAATGCAATTTTGCATTTCCTGTAGTCTAGACACAACAAAAGAAGCGTTGGCAAGCCAAGTCCCAACACATGCTGTTTGCATAGCAGCTAACGGACTCCGACAAAACTTTTGAGGAAGAAACGATGCGAACGTGGGGTGTCGATAACAGCCGACGTTTTAATAAAACGATATTTGGCAGGTCTTCCCAAAATAAGATTGGTGCACTCAGATACTGTGTTTTTTTGTTTTGTTTCTTTGTTCTTTGCCAGATTAAAAATTCCCTGATACTGTACGCCGTTTTGTAGTTAATGCTTCTGTTCGCTTAATATAAAAGTAGTGTTAATTGATCCGATTCTTTTATCTGAGGCGCCTCACAAAACGAAAAACAATAGTTTTTTAATTGTTTCTCTGCGAACAAGAAAATGCGTTCACCCGTTTCAACGCTCGAAAAACTACAAACAAGCCTCTTGGGTGAAAAATATAACCCTGGGAAAGCTTAGCCTAATATCTGTGCTCACCAGTATTTTTTTTTGTCTGCGTTCTACAGAAAATCTACTACCAAAAAAAAAAAAAAAAAACACACACACATCTCAGGATTGGAGGACAAAGGCATGCTCCAGCCATACATCTGTGAGTTTTGAAACAAAGCTTTGTTTGTAAGCTTCAGTCACTTGTGCTCATGAAAGCAGACACTTACTTGAAAAACTTTCCTTTTTTTTCCAGGGAAACACTCTAAACCAACATCCTGGTATAAATTTGCAAAACGCAATACAGGCCGGATTGTGCGCGGGACGGACGCGGGGCGCATACAAATGGCCCCCCGTCTGAAGTACCCCCTGTTTCTCTTCAGCCTCAGAAGGTAATGTACAATAAATCAACAAAAGAGCATTAATGCCTCCGTCGAGTATAGGAGAGGCTTCTGTTATTGTGCCTTTTTTTTTTTAAGTATTTAATTGGAAGGGTCCCTTGAAACGTTACACGGCTCCTTCAGATGACTTTTACCCAAATCTAAGAAAAGATTGATAAGAATTTCTTTCCTCCCTCTCTTAAATCTCTTCAGCTTTTTTTTTTTCATCCCTCTCTCCCTTTCAGGAGCGCCTGCGTTTTTTACCGAAGGGAGAATAAAGTTTCAAGTGCATGGCATTTGAAGGTAAGGGAGTGAAATCGGAGGCTGGTCGTTGGGGATAAGGCAAGGCTGGGAAAGAGGGAAGTTGGCAGTAGTGCCCAGCCAGACTCGGTGCCTTGAGCTCCCCCCTCCCTGCACCAGGTGTCTGCTACATTTAAATGATACTATTATTCATAGACAAGAGAGCAGGGTATTAAAAGTCCCCCCAAAAAATCATTTGCAATTGAATACAGATATAATCCTGGAAATATAAGTCTCCATTTAGGCCTTGCCATTAAGCTAACAAGGAGCCCTTTGTACAACATGTGTGTATTAATCACGGTCAGGGGAAAGGGGCAGGAAGAGAGAGAGTGGGAGAGAAAATAGAGAGCGAGTGAGCGAGGGAGGGAAAAAGAGGGAGAGAGAGAGAACACCATTCGTGTGTGTTCACATGCAAATTGAAATGTTGCTCATCAAAAACGAGCTTATCACTTTCCCTCTTGTTCTCGGCAGACTCGGCGGGCCAGCCTGCACCCGAAGTGCTTCGAATGGGGATAAACGGAAAATTTATTTGCATTTGTGAAATTTCGACACACACACACACACTTGATTTCTTTCAGCTGCGCGATCTGAAGTGCGCGAGTCCATGCGAGACGTAAAGGAAGCACACACTGCGTGCAGATGTCACAACGACACGCAGGAATTCGTACAATGAGCCCGGGTTTCTCAAACCTACTGTGTGGGTTTCATTTTCCCGCAGATCACTTTGATTTGTGCACTTTTTCAATGTGGCAAATAGAGATTTTGGAGGGCCCTCGAGGCAGCCCCCCCCCAATGCCCCTTACAAAACTCCTCTCCGGCAATCATTACATCACCATTTCTCTAAGCCGATTTTCAGCAAGTCTGGCTCTGTTATTAAAATAGTAATTAATTTTTGTCGGAGGGAACAAAAGCAACTTTTTTGTCCCCCCACAAAGTGGCCCTCAAGAGGCCAGGGGTGTCGGTGAGGTCCTTTCTATCTAGTCTACGGCCTCTAGACGTAATCCCCTCTAGTCTGGTACAGTAAGAGCGCTTTGATAATGGGACAGAAGCAGACGCCCGCGCCGGATCGATCTGGATCTTGGGATGTGTTTGATAGGCTGGTGTCACAAACAAGTGTGGCTCAACAATAGCATCCGTGAACTGAGTTAGAACGTCATTTATCTGCACAATAGATGAATCATAAAACAGAGTTACACACCCTGTTGCACAGGTATATTTCTAGCAATAGCCAACAATACATTGTATGGGTCAAAATGATCGATTTTTCTTTTATGCCAAAAAGCATTAGGATATTAAATAAAGATCATGTTCCATGAAGATATTTTGTGAATGTCCTACCATAAATATTTCAAAACTTAATTTTTTATTAATAATATGCATTGCTAAGAACTTCATTTGGACAAATTCAAAGGCAGTTTTCTAAACATTTAGATTTTTTGCACTCTCAGATTCCAGATTTTCAAATAGTTGTATCTCGGCCAAATATTGTCCAATCCTAACAAACCATACGTCAAAATTGACCCTTATGACTGGTTTTGTGGTCCAGGGTCACAAATGCTTTTGCAGTACAGACTAAAGGGGGTTAAAAATTCCATCATCATTATTCACCCTCAAGTTGTTCCAAACCTGTATGAGTTTCTTTTAAAGATAAACAAAAGAAGATACTTTGAAGAATGTAGACGGTAGCCATTTACATCAATAGTATTTTTTTTCCATACTATAGAAGTCAATGACTTCCGTCATCTGTTTGGTTAGCAACTTTCTTTAAAAAATCTTCTTTTATGTTCAACTCATACAGGTTTAGAACAAGTGGAGGGTGGGTAAATGATGACAGAATTATCCCTTTAACTTTCGCCATATGGTTCATGGGGAAGTATTGTGGGAACTATATGGACACGGCTTAGTATGTTCAGTATCACTAGTGTCCTGAAACAGCGCTGCCGGACGTTTCCATAGCAGATTAAGTGTTCATAGTGAGGAGGTGTGGGGGCTTACGGGTAGAATCACTTGCGAGTGAGGCTTCAAGATCGAATTTTCCTTGGAAACACCAATCATGTTTAAAATCCATGTTGGAGAAGATTGAGGAGGAGAAAAAAACCCTAAGGAATAAAAGTTGACTTTGAGAGCCTTTGAGTTTCCCGGACAGCCCATCTGCCATAAAACACCATTGTAAAGCTGGACGCGGGTCCCCGAGATTGATGACTCCAAGTCTTTCAAAAAGCTGTTTGTATAAGTGGAGTTATGCTAAAAATGCGGCAATGATAATATCACGGCCGTTCATCCGAAACAGAGCATTACTGCAATGATAAACATTGTGTTTGACTTCATGGATTTAGTCAGCTGGTGTGCTTGAAAGACAGAGGAAAAAAAAGGGGTGGGAAAACATTTGCCTTTCTCCAAAATTAAGTCGTTATTTCACACAGCCATAAATGCGTGTCCCGAGTTACTCTGGCAGTCTCGGCTTCCCGTCAGATCACAATGGAGATGTCAGGAGATCATCTCTGAACACAAGCATATCCGCCCCTTTCCCACCGCAACATGTCGGAGCATTTACATCTTTCCATATGAACTCTGTCGTGCTGTAGTGATGTCATAAGAATTTGTTTTGTAAGGCGAACACCCTCATTAGGAAGTAATATTGTTTGATGTATTGGGTTATAAAAATGTTTACAGATTTATCTCACCTGTAAAGAAGCAACAGGTCATAAAACACTTTGTTTTTACATGCTCTCTGTCTTCCCCATGAAAATGACTTTGATTTTTTTCCCCCTACATTGTGGACAGCTGGGGCAGGGGGAGCTTTTCAGGATTTCACTGCATCTCGGTGTGTCCAAGCAATAAGTGTGGGGCCAGTGCAGTAGTCACTGCAGGATTTAAAAAGACTTCCTCATGCAGAAATATTTAATCTCCTTTCAGAAAATAAAAGAGGGAGAGGGGAAAGAAAACCCACCATGAGATTTTCCGTTCTTTATTACTTGTGCAGTATCAAAGAGATGTACATCATAGTTAGTCGCTGCTCGCCTCGTACAAAATTTCTTTAAAGTGTAAAAGTCAGATTAGTTCAAAAAAAAAAAACATCTAACAGATTGTAAAGTGTTGTAATACAATTTTAGATTTAATTTCAGTGATTTAAATTTAATGTAGACATTTTCCTTCTTTTTTAAATGTATTTGTTTATTTAGCAAAAAGTGAGTTTTCTGTGTGTGCATATTAATATTTTTCTTTCATGTCATAACCATTTCCTTTCAGTTTCTACAGTAATTTTAACAGTAATACTAAAATTATATAAATAGGGTTTATGTATAAAATAATATCACACAACATTTAACAAATAATAAAAAATAAATGTAATAATAATATTATATTATATATTAAATACTATATATATATAAAAAAAACATATATAACTTGGCAAAGAATATGTATTTATTAATTTATTCAATCATTCCAAATGAATACATATATTTTTGACACTTTCTGGTTCCCACTTAGTAGTACAGGTCTGTAAAATGTAATGAAACTCTTTTGAAATTTAGGTCTTGTCCACACTATGTTTTAGTTTAAAAACACATCTTTTTACCTTTATTTTGGCCTTCTGTGTTTTTGTCAAAGAAACTTTTTTTTAAAAACGCTCTCAAAAGTGGATAAATTCGAAAATGTTTTCACATTGCACTGTGGACTGTAAAAACTGAGGTATTTGAAAACGATGCCACGTGTTTACTCATGTGACACATATTCTACCAACAGATATCTGTTTATACCTGTATTGTGCCTGTTTTGTGCTATTCACTTTCACACCTTTTTTTAAAATACATTACTTTGTACACTCTTCATATTACAGTCCTGCAAAGATGACAGACAACTGAGGGCATTTTAGATCAAACATATAATCGTGAGTGATTGCGACCTGGACGAGTCAGTGAATGGTGAGATATTTTCTAAATAAAATGCCCAAAGAATTATGTAAAAACATATGTTTTTATCATCTCAGTGAGCTTTTATGAGGTTTTACGCATACACAGCAAGGTGAATTTAGCATTCATTTCAGTGTGGATGAGAAAGTTTTAGAAAACACGAGTGTGGACGAAGAGCATTTTGAAATCAATACTAGTGCTGTCAAACGCTTAAAAAAATTAACTAAATAATCACACATTTTTTCTGAAATGAATCACGATTAATCACATTAAGGTTTTTAAATATAATTTTATATTGCAATAATTTCACATTCAGTCTTCAAATTAATGTAGAAATGACTGTAGGCGAGTATCAATGATACTAATACTACTGATGTCTCTAGGAAATTTTTCTTTTTGCCTAATATTAAACCACTGACAATAGCCATTCAACATTACAGTATAATTGAGAGCTATCAATTTGAAGATTTATTAGACTTTAAAAAATATCAACTTCTAATTTAAGTGAACTTAAAATGATCTTCACATTAACCCATACCCTGGACCACAAAACCAGCCATAAGGGTAAATTTTTTGGAATTGATAATGCATCTGAAAGCTTTCCATTGATGTATGGTTTTTTGGGATAGGACGGTATTTGAAAATCTGGAATCTAAGGGTGCAAAAAAAAAAAAAAATCTTTATGGAACATGATCTTTACTTAATATCCTAATGATTTTTGGCATACAAGAAAATCGATAATTTTGACCCATACAGTGTATTGCTGGCTATTGCTACAAATATATGCCCATGCTACTTATGACTGGTTTTGTGGTCCAGGGTCACATATTTACTTGTGCCATTCAGCAAGTATGAAATATACATAAATTGAATAAAGTTTTCAAACACTAAATTCTAAATTAAATATATATGAATCCTAAAAGCTTCACAAGTTATTGATTTTTTTTTTCTTTTGTTCTTTGATTAACAGACATCACAGCAGCTCGGTTATTACCTTATTTGGCTGCTATTACTTTAAGACCTGCCACTGATGAACGTGACGCAGATCTGACACGCATGCTCATAGTTTCATTTGTGCTTTAATATGAAATGATGCAGGCTACAGCGTGCTGCCTCATTTCTCGGTGCAATTGAAGAGCACGCGAGTATAATCACTGACAGGACAGGTAAATTAGTTTTTACTGATATATATCCTGACAACATCTCATCTGTTGCTCTACTGAAGCTCCCTGTCATCTGTACTGACTCCACGCTTGTTTGACTAGCGCCTGTCGCTGAGGCAAAGTGAAGTGCGCATCTGAAAGTTCTCCTGTTTATGTGGTCTTAAAGACGTTCTGTGACTTTAAAAAAGAAAAAAAAGACAAAAGCAGCATTTCTGAGTGGGGTGGCCAACACTAGCTCCCCGCTGAATTAACTGCGTTAAATATGAAATATTTTTAACGCCGTTTAACTGGAAAAATTAATCGCCTTTATTAACCCTAATTTTGACAGCACTAGTAAAAACTTATGTCTATATCATCTCAATGACCTTTTATGAGGTTTTATGCATACGCAGCAAGATGAATTTAGATTAGAAAGTTTTAGAAAATGCTAGTCTGGACTGACATATGTGACCCTGGACCAGAAAACCAGTGTTAAGTAGCATGGGTATATTTGTAGCAATAGCCAAAAATACATTGTATGGGTTAAAATGATAGATTCTTCTTTTATGCCAAAAATCATGAGGATATTAAGTAAAGATCATGTTCCATGAAGATACGTTGTAAATCAAAACTTAATTTTTGATTAATAATATGCATTGCTAAGAACTTCATTTGGACAACTTTAAAGGCGATTTTTCTCAATATTTTGATTTTTTTGCACCCTCAGATTCACTGTAAAAATAAATTAATTAATTAATAAAAACAACTTGTTGTTTCAACTTGAAAAAGTAAGTGTTCATGCTGCCTTAATTTTACGTTTACTTAACTCAAATATCCACGCTTTCATGTAGCACAACTTAAAATTTTAAGTTTAGTCAACATGGAATGTTAAGGCAGCACAGACACATACTTTAAGTTGAAACAACTTTATTTATTTTTTTTAACAGTGTTACAGATTTTCAAATAGTTGTATTTCGTTCAAATATTCTCATATCCCAACAAACCATACATCAATGGAAAGCTTATTTATTCAGTCAATTTTAATTTTAAGAAAATTTTAGAAAATGCTTAAAAACGGTAGTGTGGATGGAGAGCATTTTGAAATGAAAACGTTATAAAATAATACATTAAAATAACACATTAAATTGTTTTCTTAGTCGTACAGTCTAGTCTACGACCCATTACCAGTAAACATCAGTGTCAAAAATGAGTGGCATATGCCATTAACTGCGGAGATTTAAAACACTACGACAGATTACCTCACCCTCCGGACACCTGATTTACTCTAAACCTAGAGCCTAAACATTTAGCGGGTCATAGGAGGAAATCCTCTGGCAAGATCTTCACAACACTAATGACCATATCTGACATGACCACCACTGTCTGGCAGTGCCCCAACAACCCTGGCACTAAAATTACCTCAGGGTCACACTCCTGGCATAAAGAGTGGCGGGAGACAGAAAGAGTGAGCACCTGCATGCCTGATCTCAACCTGTGCCAAGCAGAGGATTGGCAGAGCAGCTGGCACCAACCCAGAGAAGAAGGTTGGAGAATACACCAGCGAACATCATAAGCGGGGCTGACTCAGGATCCCGACCCAACCCCTGTCAGCCCCCCCGGAGTAAACATATGCTGACAAATAACCTTGAACTAGTTCTGGCCTAAAAGTTAGTGCGGATAACACCTGCAAAGAAGCCAGTTGTGTGCGATATCAGAAAGGGTTTTATCGCACTGTTTGAGCGCCGTGTCCGAATTCTCTATTTGACCACAGACTCTCCATCAATGTCGCTTTTCGTTTTGATCCCGATTTGTGGGAGTTATTTAATCAACGTCTGTCTAGCATCGGAGGTCTGCTATCTGAAATCATTTCGGGGAAGTAATGAATACAACTCAGCCATACAACATCTGCGCAGACATGCCTAAACCCTGTGGACTTTCTATGCTCAATTTAACACTGACAGAATCATATCTCTCTCTGCCTCTCCCTCTCTCTCTCTAGCCATACGTAATTGGCTTTGTCACTAAGCACTCAAAATAACTAATCAGCGGTCATATATACACAAATTGGCCACCGTTGAAGGTTTTGGAGTGTTTCTGCGATTTCAGTTAAACAGCTTTGGTGACGTAATGGGTTGACGCTTGCTAATGGGTTGGTGGATTAGGTGCAGAATGAGAGAGAGGTTAACAGATTAGCCCCATCGTTTTGATTGATTATCAGCACACGACTCTAATTAGAGTGATTATTAGGAGCAGAGGTTGGCGACAGAGAGGGACGCGCCTCTGTGGGGACTGAAAAAAAGGTACAGTGTCCTTAAACAAGAAATATGGTGCATTTCTAAGGAGACTGTTATTCATTTCGGATGTGTGAAATATGGTCTCTTTGTTATGGCCTATATTGCAGAAATCCATTGCAGTATCCCTTACAAAAATTTGTCTTAGTAAGCCAAAATATGTCACTTTTATTCAATTATTGTTAACACCTAATAATCATAATAGATTAATCTGGGACCCAAATAGTGTTATATGTTTTGAATTTTTTATTTATTTATTTTATTCTGTATTTTATTTCTGAAGAGTAAAACAATAATAAATAGAAGCAAAATAGATTATTTCCTAGTGTTTCTCATATAATGGCAAAGGTATGTGTAAATATGGATAGAACAAGTAAAAAATACAAGAAAAACAATAAATATATAATATATATATATATATATATATATATATATATATATATATATATATATATATATATATATATAAAATCAATGATTTTACAGTTTTATTTAACTTTTTGTTTGCTTGTTTGTTTTATTTACTTTATTGCAAATATACACCAGTCAAAAGTTTTTGAACAGTAAGATTTTTAATGTTTTTTAAATAAGTCTCTTCTGCTCACCAAACCTAAATTTATTTGATCCAAAATACAGCAAAAGCAGTAATATTGTAAAATATTTTTACTTATTAAAATAACTACTTTCTATCTTAATATGTTTTAAAATGTAATTTATTTGAATTTTCAGCGTCATAACTCCAGTCTTCAGTGTCCTTCAGAAATCATTCTAACATGCTGCTTTGCTATTTAAGAAACATTATTATTATTGTTATCAATATTTAAAACAGCTGAGTACATTTTTTTCAGGAATCTTTGATGAATAGACAGATCCAAAGATCAATATTTATCTGAAAAAAAAAAACTTTAGTAGCATTATACACTATACCATTCAAAAGCTTGGAGTCAGTATTTTTATTTATTTAATTATTTTGGGGGAGGTTATAGAAATAATAAATAAAAGAAAAATAAATACTTTTTAGATTTAGCAAAGATGCTTTAAATTTATCAAAAGTGATGATAAAGATATTTATAATGTTACAAAGATTTCTATTTTAGATAAATGCTGTTTTTTTGAACTTTCTATTCATCAAAGAAACCTCAGCTGTTTTCAACATATTAATAATAATAAATTGTTTTTGCGCAGCGAATCAGAATATTAAAATGATCATGTGACCGGAGTAAAGCTGCTATAAATTCAACTTTGAAATCACACAAATAAATTATATTTTAAAATATATTCAAGTAGAAAACAGTTATATTAAACAGTAAAAATATTTCAAAATTTTACTGTTTTTGCTGCACTTTGGATCAAATAAATGCAGGCTTGGTGAGCAGAAGAGACTTCTTTAAAAAAAAAAAAAAAATTTTGAACAAAAATTTTGACTGGTTGTGTATTTTACAAGAAAAGTAATAGAGACAGTCAGATTACCTGTATAGCAGTAAGCAGCTTTATTAGCACAAAAATTCCTATGGGTGAAACAAGTTTTACTTATTTATTTATTTTTATTATTATTTATATATACCTTTTTTTGTGTTTTAAATTCATAACTTATTTCTGAGAAAATTGTAGGACAGGACTTTTATTTTATTCTTTATTTTTATTTTATATTTTATTCTTCTGAATTTGATTCTAAAAACTGAGCTTTGCATATCAGCTTTGCAAAGCTTTGCTTTGCATAATGGGGCAAACTGAGTGCGAGTTTGCTAAAAAAAATATATATATATATTTTTTTTTAGAATATTGGTTGATAATAGTTTTTTAAATACTGGTTAATATTATCCAGAGCTTGTGTGGTCTACTGTAAATTACATCAGCAGAAAAAGAGCAAGAGAAACCGCAAGCTATCAAATTAAACATAAGCAGTTTCATTTTTGTTTGTTTGTTTGTTTGTTTTTTGTTTTTCAGTAGGACCAGGAATGTTCATTAACAAGACTCTATTTACTGTCATAAGAACTGAAAATAACGAGTAAATGAAAGTAATTATCTGAAACATGAATTTACCCATATTTTCATGTTCTTTTTTTTTTTTTTTTTTTTTTTTTTTTAAGAGTTTGACCAACTTTACTTAAACATGAAAGAAAGTAGTACTTGGCATTAAAGTTCTTTTTCTCTTTGGTGAGATGGAGTACACTGGTTCATCTGTGTCACATGTCCTGGCATAGCTGTCTCCCGGGTGGACAGAGGGGATGCTGGGAGCCTGGTGCGGCCATGGAAATGAGCCCCATTCATCGCCGGCTCTGAGCATATGGCGTTGCTTTGTCCCCAGCTACTGAGGCAGAAGTGATGCAATTTGTTGGCATGTCCTGTCATTTCAGCAACTCCCCGGCCCTTCCTCGGCCCTCATAAACAACAACAGAGCAGAGAGCAGGGCGGCCAGAGAGAGCAGGTCTCACACACTCGCTCACACTGCTGCACTAATGACTGAGGCACAGAGAACATGCAGCGGATGCACGGTCTCTCTCACTCTAGCTCTCGCTCTCTCTCTAGCTCTCTCAGTGTTTCAATGTGCTTTATCAGCACAAGAGATAACAGCCTTATGTTGAAACAATAGTCTTATGTTGTCTTATGTTGAAACAATAGTTTTGAAAGAGTACAAAATAATTTGTAAAACAATTATAATTGATCTAATAAAATGTTTTTAAAAAAATGAAAGAAAAAAAAATATGCATTTTAGTTTTTTTATTATACTAAATATCTATTAGATATTACCTTTATTGTAAATAATATATATAAGAAAAGAATATGTATGTGTGCATAATTTTAGAGTACAAAATAATTATAAAAAATATATATTTTAAAATTGATGTAATAAATTTTTTTTAGAAAATGAAAGAACAAAAATGTTTTTTTATTATGCTAAATATGTATTAGATATTAACTTTATTGTAAATAATATACTGTATATAAGTAAAAAAGCAGGCAGATGCAAGGTATGTGTACATAATTGTACAGAACAAAATAATTATAAAGAAAAAAATATATATAATTTATGTAGTAAGAAAATATTTTTTTAAAAATGAAAGAACAAAAATATGTATTTTTTGTTTTTTAATTATACTAAATATGAATTAGATATTACCTTTATTGTAAATAATATATATATATTTTAGAGTACAAAATAATTATAAAAGAAAATATTTTATAATTTATGCAATAAGAAAATATTTAAAAAAAGGAAAAACAAAAAATATGTACTTTTTATTTATTTATTTATAATGATATATATGTATTAGATATTACCTTCTTTTAAAATATTATATATAACAAAAGAAGCAGGCAGATTAAGGCAAATTATGTGTACATGATTTTAGAGTACAAAATAATTATAAAAGAAAATATTTTATATTTGATGTAATACAAAAATATTACAAAAAGAATGAACAAAACAGTGTATTTTTTATTTATTATACTAAATATGTATTAGACATTACCTTTATTATTAATAATATATATAAGAAAAGAAGCAGGCAGGCGCAAGGTATGTGTAATTATTATTATTATTTTTTTTTCATATTTTTACTCACAAGTTATAGAAGTCAGAAAACATTACAAGAAAAATAAAATAAAATAGTATTTTGATTTTACATTATAGATTACTCACTGTTCATATAATAATATATAATAATTATGCTTCATTTGCAGTGAGTAACAAAGTAAAATATGTGCTTTATCTGCATAAAAGTTTCTATGGATGAAATAAGTCAAAATATAATAATAAAAGAGAAGAAAACTGAAAGGAAAAAATATATATAATAAAAAATAAAACAAATGCGCAAATAGATTTTAATCATTTGGTTTTGTTTTATAGTAAATATATAAAATGATTATACAAGGTCAGATTACTGACTGTTCTTCATGTAACAGTAAGTTACATGTGCTTTAGTGTGACACAAAAAAGGGAAGTATTACCAAATAACCTATGGGTGAAAGTCAGCAAGTCTTATTTTCAAAAAAAAAAAAAAAGGATTAGACAAGGTCAGATTTTTCCTCTTAAAAAAGCACCTAGGCATATGCACATAATTGTAATTTGTAGCATAATTTAGGCATCTTAATAAGTCATTATGCTTTAGTACTTTTGCCATTATTTACTTTAGTTTAATAAAACTTCATTCTAGTCCCTTATACTGTCTCACTGTGTTCACTGGTCTATTATGCAAGAGAATGGGACATGAGAGTGTCTTGAGGAAGTGAACATATCGCACTTGTTATCAAATGTAAACTGTTGAGAGAAAAGTAAATACTTGGCCTAACTGTGGGGGGTCCTGCATCCAGATTAAAAAACAGCTGCTAAATGAAAACCCGACTGGACACAGTTCTGAGGCAGTTTTTGCCCGAACGTTAGTTTCACCATATGCTTCGAAATAGCTCATCATACATCCTCGCAGTGTAGAAATATAACCGCATGTTTTAATAATGTTGCTTTGTGTGAAAACAGAAAATTAAATTTGCTTTCATCGCTGTCAGCCATGGACTTCAAGCTGTCAGCGATCTGATTAGCATCATAAAAACTCCCTGAAAGACTGTGAGAGTCATCTTTGTGGATTACGGCTGATGCTTTGTGAGACATTAAATCCACTTTGTGCCATTATTGTGGGATGTTTGCTAGTTGACTTCACCTTCTGGTGAGATCTTTAACGCTGGAGAATGTCTCCTGAGACTGAGGGAATAAAAGAGTGTCCCCCCTGCTATGCTCTGGCGTCTGAATGGGGCATGCTGGGAAACGTCACATATAAATGAAATTACATCTGCTTCCCTGCACTGTGGTCCTACTGAAACAGTTGCAACTGAAGTGCAGAAGAAAACATCAAAAATAAGTTTGGGGAATATGTTTGACACACTCTCAGTGTGTATTTTTTATCCTTGTGTATTCACACTGATATAGAGAGAAAGCAGTCTTGGCAAGCATCTGTCATTTTTAAAGGTTGATGGAAAAGACCTGTGGTGTTTGAAATCATCTCAGGGCAGCAAGGAACAAGACGTGTTCCGGCAGAGATTGATGGCTCGGCTTTTATGCTTGGAACATTCCGCAGCTGCCACGACAACCGTCCTTATGACACAGTGGTGACAAAGAGTCAATCGGTGTGTCATTTTTCAGGGTCACCGACTGACAGGGTCAGAGTCTGACCACCAGCCTGCACGCAGATCTGCAGAGAGGGAAATAAAACCAGCAGTCCGTATCAAACAGCCATTAGAATTAGAATTAGAGTCAGAATTTTCATTTGGAATTAGAATTGGAATCAGTGTAAATCCATCAATGCATGAAGAGAATCAGAGTTAAGTCAGGATTCAGATTAAGAATTCAAATTAGAAGCAAATTTCAGATCAGAACTAGAAACTTTATTAATGTATTAATGTGATCTCTGTAAAAAAAAAAAAAAAAATGCAAACACATGATCAGAATCACACTCAAATCAGAATATATTCAGAGTCAAGAAAAAAAAAAAAAACAAGAGGGAATCTGTTAGGAAAATCTACATTTTCATCAGAGTAACAGTGAAATTTAGAATCAGATGCGTGACAAACATAAAGAGAATCAGAACTGAGTCAGGATTCAGATTAAGAATGCAAATTCAAATTAGAAGAAATTTTCAGATCAGAACCAGAAACTTTATTAATGTGTCAATGTGATCAGTGTAAAAAAAAAAAAAAATAAAAAATAAAACCATGAATACAAACATAAGATCAGAATCAGAATTTGTTTAGAGTAAGAGTCAAATTTAGAATCAGAAATTCAAACATTCACACTGAAACCCGAAATAGATTCAGATGCATGACAAACATAAAAAGAATCAGAATTGAGTCATGATTCAGATTAAGAATACGAATTCAAATTAGAAGCAAATTTCAGATCAGAACTAGAAACTTTATTAATGTAGTAATGTGATCACTGTAAAAAAACATGCAAACACACATGATCAGTATCACACTCAAATCAGAATATATAAAGAGTCCAAAAAAAAACAAGCGGGAATCTGTTAGGAAAATCTACATTTTCATCAGAGTAAGAGTGAAATTTAGATTTAGATTCAGATGCGTGACAAACATAAAGAGAATCAGAACTGAGTCAGGATTCAGATTAAGAATGCAAATTCAAATTAGAAGAAATTTTCAGATCAGAACCAGAAACTTTATTAATGTGTCAATGTGATCAGGTTAAAAAAAAAAAAAAAAAAAAAAAAAAACCATGAATACAAACATAAGATCAGAATCAGAATTTGTTTAGAGTAAGAGTCAAATTTAGAATCAGAAATTCAAACATTCACACTGAAACCCGAAATAGATTCAGATGCATGACAAACATAAAAAGAATCAGAATTAAGTCATGATTCAGATTAAGAATACGAATTCAAATTAGAAGCAAATTTCAGATCAGAACTAGAAACTTTATTAATGTAGTAATGTGATCACTGTAAAAAAACATGCAAACACACATGATCAGTATCACACTCAAATCAGAATATATAAAGAGTCACAAAAAAAAAACAAGCGGGAATCTGTTAGGAAAATCTACATTTTCATCAGAGTAAGAGTGAAATTTAGATTTAGATTCAGATGCGTGACAAACATAAAGAGAATCAGAACTGAGTCAGGATTCAGATTAAGAATGCAAATTCAAATTAGAAGAAATTTTCAGATCAGAACCAGAAACTTTATTATTGTGTCAATGTGATCAGTGTAAAACAAACAAACTAACAAAAAACATGCAAACAAACACAAGATCAGAATCGTACTCAAATCAGAATTTATTTAGAGTAAGAGTCAAATTTAGAATCAGAAATTCAAACATTCACATTGAAACCCGAAATAGATTCAGATGCGTGACAAAACATAAAAAAAAATCAGAATTGAGTCATGATTCAGATTAAGAAAACAAATTCAAACTGGAAGAACTTTTCAGACTGGAATCAGAAACTTCATTAATGTGTCAATGTGATCACTGTAAAAAAAACCAAATAATAATAATAATAAGTTAAATAAATAAAACATGCAAACAAACACATGATCAGAATCATACTCAAATCAGAATTTATTTAGAATAAGAGTCAAATTTAGAATCAGAAATTCAGACATTCACATTGAAACCTGAAATAGATTTAGATGTGTGACAAACATAAAAAGAATCAGAATTCAGAATTTAGTCATGATTTAGATTAAGAATATGAATTCAGATTAAAAGAAATTTTCAGATCAGAACCAGAAACTTTATTAATGTATCAATGTGATGACTGTAAAAAAAAAAAAAAAAAGCATGCAAACAAACACATGATCAGAATCATACTCAAATCATAATTTCTTTAAATAAATTCAGAAATTCAAACATTCACATCAAAACCAGAAATATTATTGATGTAACAGTGTGATCGCACTGTAAAAAATAATATTAATAATAAAATAAGCGGGAAAAATCATGCGGGATATGTTAGGATAATCTAAATTTTCATCAGAGTAAGAGTAAAATTTAGATTCAGAATTAGATGTGTGACAAACATAAAGGCCAGAATTCACAGACTGGGCTTAGACTAGGCCAGAATTAGGCCATAGTTAGGCCATAGTTCAGTTAGGACATTTAAGTAATTTTTATAAACGTGCTTAGAAAAAAACATTACTGGTGTGCCTCTTGAGACAAAACAAAGGCACTGATATATTTTTAGATCAGTCAGTGCAAATGTCTTTCGGTTGAAACAGCTCAGATTTACATTTTAGTCTAGGATTAGGCTTAAGCCAGAGTATCAGAGTTGAGTCAGGATTCAGATTAAGAATACAAATTAAAATTAGAAGAAATTTTCAGATCAGAATCAGAAACTTTATTAATGTATCAATTTGATCACTGTAAAAAACATGCAAACAAACACACATGATCAAAATCACACTCAAATCAGAATTTATTCAGAGTAAGAGACAAATTTAAAATCAGAAATTAAAACATTCACATTAAAACCAGACATATTTTTGATGAAACAGTGTGACTGTACTGTAAAAAAAATAAAATAAACAGCACACGTGCGATTTGTTAGGAAAATAGAAATATACATTCAAATTATTAATTAAAAAAAGTAAAACATTACCAGAATCAGAATCACACTTGATATAGGAAATGGAATCAGATTAAGAGTGAGAATTAGAATCAGAATGATTTTTAATCCATTATTCACTGTGCTTTAATGTTAACAAGCATAACTTTTGAGTAATAATGCATTAGCAAATGTTGAAATGAACATTAACTAAGATTAATAAATGCTGTAGAAGTATTGTTCATTCTTAGTTCAAGTTAATAATTAACTAACTAACTAACCATATTTAATATACAGGTTACCATGCCATTGTGATCACGGCACATGACAAACAAACATGATTACAATCAGAATTGAATCAGGAGTCAGACTGAGAGTCGGAAAAAAATATATAAATATAAATTTGAATTATCATTACAATCAAATCAGAAACATTATTAATCTATCACTAACATATATTGATCTGTGTGACTCAAAAAAGTAAACATGATCAGAATCAGAATCACACTCAAAATAGGAAGTGGAATCAGAACCATAACCAGAATGGTTAATCTATTAGTGTGATCACAGCACATGATAAACAAACAAACATTATTGCAATCAGAATAAGATTTAGAATCATATTCATTATTTAATTATCAACGTGATGATAAGGTATGATGAAAACAAATAAATATCTAAACATATCTGGAATTAGAATAAGGTTTGAAACAGAACTGAAAAATCTCAATTTTGAATTAGTTCAATCACAGAAGATCATAGAAGTCATATAAGCATATAAACAACCAATGTTTAAAAAATCTATATTTTTCACTATTTATTGTTTATTTTCAATACATATTTTTAAAAACATATATATTCCATAAAATTTAGAATGTAGATTTCTTTGGAAAACCTATACCTAGTCTGAAATGAAACGAATAAACAAACAAGTTGATGTACGCCCGCAGGCTTCGTTTGACTGTATATTTTGAAGAGATAGATTTACGACAGAAATGAAACTTCGCTGCTGTACGAATAGTCCCGCTGCGTGGAGTGACATCACATACAGTAAACTCATTCTCTAAAATACCCTTCATCATCCTGTCTTCTCATCCCTCATCCTTTCGTTCCCACCCCGTGCCATGTCCGAAACAGAATTGCTGGAGGAGAGGCGACATGTAAATCATACGGAACGTGACATTCTCATTTGATTAATGGAGTCCTAGTGTGACTCTTTGTATATTAATCAACAAATAGCTCGACCTCATCAGATGCTGTCTGAGTTCATTCTCAATCAAAGGGCTGCCCTGTGAGGTCCAGACCTGTCAACCAACAAGAAGATGGGTGTAAACAACCACAGCTTTAGTAATTCATTCCAATTAGCCTTTTCAAAAGAATAATCTCTGCTCACTTTGCCATCTCCACTGTGGAGGTTTTCATGCCTATACATTGTCGATGAACATCTTAAATAGAGCAAACCGTGAAGAGTGCTTTCTTTTTTACAAAGAAAGATTTAAAGCAAAGCCTAAGAGAATTTCTCAATTTTAGAGACACTTAATAATTTAGAGGCACTTAATAAATATTGTATATAAAGGAGTGTCTCTTTCTCCACGTTATTAAAAGGTATAACTGAAAATCAATGGCTGGTTATTCAGAGATTAGTGTGACCTTTCAGTGTGCCTGTAAATAACTTGTTCTGTGCAACTAAGAGTCCCTCCTCAGAAAGATGAACTTTCAATCTTATTTACCTTCATCACAGCAGTGTTATTAAAATGAACCATCAGTCTAGGGTAAGTCTAAATATTTATTCTTTATTGGATAGATTTTCTGTCATATGCAGTCACGCATTTGTCATATATTACCACATTGTTTATACACACTCTAAAAAATGGGATGTTTGCAGAACTTTAAAAAATGAGGACAACAGTTTACATGTTTTTTTTAAGTTGATTATTTTGCGTAATTATTTTAAGTAAATATCTTGACTGAATTTAAAATGGCAGGTTGCCACGACTTAAAATCTTCAACTATTACCTAGCTAACTTTTTTTAGCTTTCTAAGACTTGAAAATAGCTTTAAGCAAATCATGATTTGAATACTTATGAGATTAAAACATAAGCAAAAACCGCAAAACTTGGACAAGGGTAATTTGAAAAGGGTGACCTAACGGATCATTCTGAGTCGAGAAACAAACTCACGCTGCCACCACAAGACAACAAGCTCATTAATAAGACAAAAAACACCAACAACTATGTACACAAAACTGGCAAACAGTCAAATAATACACTCATATTAATTAATCAAGCCACGGTGCATGCTGAGAAACGAATGGATGGCACTAAAGCACAAAACCATTTTTTAAGATCAGTTCTATTTTTAAAAAATACATTAATCCAGCTCACCTGCTGTGCTTGTTGGTTCTCCTATTAAAAAATCAGCGTACATCTCCATGTGACAGAACGAGGAACTGGACTGCAGCACCACCACATGGTATGAAATATGATTGCCGTCATATTTTCAATTGAAGCCGTTCAGATATGATCTCCCTCGGCCAGAAAGTGCATTGCAACTCTAAATATAGCGATAAAGCTAATGCAGCAGAAATGCCAGGACTCTGTAACATCTCTGAGTCATCAGTTACAACAAAGGCCTCAGCGTAGACACACTTATTAGAAACACCTGGTTTCCGCCAACTTTACGCAGGAAGGTGGTACGACTCACTCTGCTTATGCATGAGTCCTCGGATTCCATTGCATGACATTTTATCCAAAACTTTAATGAGAATAAACTGTCACGTATAGCCACAGGGGAGATTTGAAGGACCCAGAGCCTTTATCTTTTAAATTATTTTATTGATTTTCCATGTCCACATGGGTGCCGTCTGATTCATCCTTCTCTAATTTGCCGAATTGATTTCTTGCGGTCAGTCATTTCGCTCTGAATAACATCACCTCATAGAGGATAATCCTGTTTTAAAGATCTGATTTACATTTATGGAATCGCCGAAATGTATTGATTCAATTTTCAAGCTTAAGTAAATAATATCTAGTAAACGTCAGGGATCAAACTCTCATTTTGATAGTAGCATACTAGCGTATTGGCTGATTTTATTTGACTTCTGCATTTGTCAAGCACTTCTGGCATTGTTTGCGTTGTATATACTCAACGCCGCGGACAGGAAGTCAAAAACACTTCCTGTAACGAGCCGCTAAGCCTCGTCCGAAGGTTCTTAAGGGTTCTTCGGCCAGGTGATGCTTTCCATATGCAAAAAAACCCCCTAATATCCTCATTCTGATTTGGCTGCAGCTGTGATTTACCCCTTCATACCGGGTCTTAAAGCAAACTAATCCACTTTATTGGGAAATGAGTACGTGAAGGGCCACTTAAAAATGCATTAGAAGTGCAAAGCATTATCAAACAGAAGAGCACATAAACCCAGTCAGCCATTTAAAGCTCGGCCCACACTGTTTATGAGCTCAGCTCTTCACGCTAATGCAGCTCTTAGATGAAGCCAATAGCTTACAGCGCTAACTGTTCCGCCGAGGTAATGGTGCCTCGGTCTCTGCCTGCTTGAAATGGCTGTAGGGGCTCCTTGTTCGCCTCGATCGGATCGGTGACCCTAATTAATAACGATCAGTCTGTCTGAAATGTGCAAATGGAACAATAAACGTAGATCTGAGTAATTAACCTCTAGCATTTCTGCTAATCATGGGCAAACATCCTCACTCTGTCATTGTTACTCACTGCAGTAGATTTCAATCGGGCCAGCAGCCTCGTTTAGCAGGTCATAAATCTGACACTCATATCGTCCTTTCAGGGAAAGGGCAAAGTCGGCACTACACAGCTGGGGAAAGAAAACAAGATGCCAAAATGTAGGGAATCAACAATAAATAATTTGGAAGTCAGCTCTTTGTGCTCCAGAATACTTGCTTTCCTGTCGCTGACAGCAACTTTTTTCATATCAGATATATGTAAATGAAATAGGAATATGTAGTAAATTCGTTAGTCAGTAAAAGACTGTGAAAACAGTTTTCTTACTTCTAAATAAAATGTAACATAATTTGCTTAGAGAAAGTATAATTGCATCATAACAAGGGAAACACTTAGTAACCGCCATAAATCTATGGGTTATTAAATATAATTTTTCTAAATACTAGGCACTTTTTAAAAACTAGAAATAAATCCAGAATTATTATTTATTATTTATAAAATGTACAAAAGAAAAGCCATTCGACTAGTAATTCTTACTGGTTAATGATTAATCTATCTAAATATGTATGTATGTATGTAACATAATTTTTTAATGAACTGGTATAAATAATAGGCACTTTTTAAAAACTATAAATAAATGCTGAATTATTATTATTATTATTAATAATATTATTAAAAAAAATACATTTGGACATTCAACTACTAATTATATATATATATATATATATATATATATATATATATATATATATATATATATATATATATATTATAATTACATTATAATAACCTTAACATTATATTATATATGGTTAGTTATTTAGTTAATTATTAACTTGAACTAAGAATGAACAATACTTCTACAGCATTTATTAATCTTTGTTAATGTTAATTTCAACATTTGCTAATGCATTATTACTCAAAAGTTATGCTTGTTAACATTAAAGCACTGTGAATAATAAATGTGTTTATGTATTGTGTTTGTTCATGTTAGCAAAGTGTTACCATATATCCTTTTTAAAAACTATAGATAAATTCAGAATTATTATTATTATTATTAAAATATATACAATTGGATTTATAAAATAAACCAAACAAAAGCCATTCGACTACTAATTCTTATTGATCAGTGTGCATTAAATAAATAAACAAAACTATATATATAAACAGATAACTCCATGTTTTTGGGTTTTTTTAATTTTCAAAAATCATGTTTTTTATGTTATCATGTTTTGATTATGTTTCATTGTGTTAGTTAACTGTAATTTTTAGTTATTTTTACTTCGTCAAAATAACCCAACTGCTGTTTGATTGAGATTAATTGGAATGAACAATGAAAAAACATGATTTTTGAAAATTAAGAACTGACTTATCTGTTTTTGCAAATAAACTCTTCATATGTAAATATATATGTGTGTGTATGTGTGTGCTTAATGAAAGTATAATTGCATCTTAATAAGGTAAACACTTAGTGACTGACAAAAATTAATGAGCATACATACATACATACATATATATATATATATATATATATATATATATATATATATATATATATATATATATATATGACAAACAATTAATCAAATATTTTTTTTACAATGTTATGAATGGGGGCCATAAAGTCTTATCAGAATTCAGAGAAAGCATCCAAATGGAAAGCCACGTTCCGCTCTCTAAATGCACACTTTGTGATTGATCCCGGGACGATAACCATTTAAGCAAAACAAAGCCTCCATAATCCCAAATGTGGGCATCTGTGTGAGAGCGTCATTGACATGGACACAGAGGGTAAGTAATTGGGGAGTCGGAAAATGATTAACCCACTATGCAAATGGCAATTAAAGGACACCTAATGCTGCAGGCACTGTCCTTGTGTCCTAATCGCTCGGACAAAAGTTCAAGTACGGCTGTTTGCCATGGACGCGTGCATACTAGAAAACAAAAATGCCATTAACACAACTGAATCATTTGTGCTTAACGGGAGTAAAATGATCGACGCTCACATCCATTGTGATGACGAGTGGGCAGAGTGACCATTTACACTATACTAGTAGTTAAACAAAAAAGAAACCACTGGCCTCAGAATTCATTTAATGAAATATATGCTATATTAGATTTAACAGCTGCTTATCAAAATTTTTCAATATTAATTAATAGTTTATTATTGCCATATTTTCCTTTCTACAATGATGACTGCGAGAGGAGAAAGTGACCTGTGTGAAACCATTTACACTGCTTATTTAACCGTTTATTGATGTTTTTCATTTTTAATTAATTACTAAAGTTTATTTTTGTCATATTTGAGTTTTGACAATAGAGACTGCAAGAGAAGAAAGTGACCTGTAGAAACCCATTTAGACTGTACTAGTAGTTAAAAACAGGGCTAAAATGATAGACCTAATAAAATAATATATTCATCTAGTAAATTAACATATTTAGTAAAATATATAATAAATTAGATTTAAAATCTGCAATTAAATGCTGCTTATTTAACCACTTTTTGGCGTATTTAATGTTTTGATTAATTACTACTGTTTATTATTGTCATATTTGAATTCATTTTGTTTGGCTGTAGCCTGTACATGTGGGCTATCACTAATATTTTGATTTTGTAAATTGTTTTCTTTTCCCCTAAACAAGTTTTTTTCTTTTGCCAAAAGAAACCCTTCTTTCTAAAGCCAGTTAGACAGAATCAATTATGAAAAACAATCACATATGATTTGTGTGTTTTTGCAAGACTTTCTTTGAGAACGGATCGTTGTTCTCTGAATCTCATCTGATTTGACCTGAAGTCATGCACAGCCAAAAACAATATTATGGGCAGCCTGTCAGCTTGCATATATCACTTTAAGGCTATTGTTCATTTGTCAAAGTAATCTAAGATCGAATCTAACAAGGGCTAGATGCTTTAAAACCTAACGCCGTCTTCTTGCCATCATCTCTGAACGATCAGGCACGTTTCTCAGAGGTACAATGCGGCGGTGAGTGGTGTGTTTATGCATCCGGCCCTGTCCTGCGAAGTCTGAGACACTGCAGGAGTTTAACACAGCTGATCAGCTCTAGCCTTCTCAGCGCTGACCTCAATGATTTCCCCATCAAGGCCGACCTGATGTACCGCTCCATCTGCACCCAATCCCTCTCCCGTATCGATTGCTCGCAAATGAGCCTTCCCAGGCCTGGCCCAGGAGCAGTAATTCAAAAGAGCAGCGCATTGAGTGGTCCTAATGTTATGAGACCTGGATGTGCACATGCTAACAAAACAAAGTGCCAGCATTGGCTTTCTGCACATCATTCACAGCTGTGCAGCGCTCTCTGATTGAATTGTGGATATCTGTGAAAGACATTTAGCAAAGATGTTTTTCTGTTTGCTTGTTTTTTGCTCCATTTCCATTTCCCTCCCTTTTCATGTTTTTATGACCTTATTCACCTATTTTCCCTACACTTTGCGCAACAATATTTTTTTAATGATAAAAATGTCACTGCAGGGGTTTATTCTGCAATAATGCGGTTGGATTTATTAAGGTGTGGTCAGATTTACCATTGTTCAGTGAATTTTCAAGTGTCAAAACTCAATAATTACAATAGGAATCCACGCAAATGGGAATTTAACATGAGGGCGAAGGATTTCCCAATGCAGATTTCGCAACAGGTTCGACTTGGACACATGGACTGACCAACAGTAAGTGGTTTGTTTGAAAGTGACTTCTGTGTGAGCTGTACTTCCTACTTCACCACACTATTAACAACCTTTTTTACCCATATAATTTTGCCAAAAAAAAATCTAATGTGACTGCACTTTTTATACTTAGGCCTACTAAAAAAATCCATAAAAATATTGATTTGAAAAAGTTATGTGAGCAGACAGAGAGTGCAGAGTGATACAAGATACATGAAACACAATGATATATGAAAGTGGTCATTATACAAAATTATTACTCAGCTTTTTTTAGGCTAATACTTGGATTTCACACTTCCGGGGTTCTCAGAAGCGGAAGTACGTTTTTGGCGGGACTTCCGGTTCATTAGCCGCTATCCACGTTATTTTTCCCATAAAAGTGGGTGCAGCCATTTGTAAATTTTTTGTGTCTGGCTTCCGGTCTCATCCACTTCCAGCTATTTTTAGCTGCACAAAAAGCTCGTTTTGCTGCTTGATATTGGAAACTGGTGTGTCTTATCATACTGTTTTAATGTATTATCTTAATTATGAACACACTGGTTTGTAGTGCAAACTTTTTTACCGTTTACTGCACTTCGATATTCTTCTCGTTATTTCCCTATGGCGGATTATCAACCGGACGTCTAACACATTACCAGAAAACAGCTTACTTCCGCATTGAAAAATAAGGTGGATAAGAAAATAACAAGAAGAATAACAACATGCAGTAAACAGTAAAACTGTCTGTACTTCAAACCAGTGTGTTCATAATTAAGATAATACATTAAAATAACATGGTAAGACACTAGGGTGACCACCTGGCAACAGGGCTGTTGCGGGACATAGATGTGATTTTGCAAGACAATGTGGGACACGTGTGAGACTGCTACATTTTGTACTGTTATGCTATGTAAATACTGATTACATCCATTGTCATATGCGCTGATCTGTGTTTCTGAGTGCGCACATGTGTCAGGGTCGTCGTGTGCGGGGAATGAGGAGTAGGAACGAGGAGGTTCGGAACATACACTTTTATTGAATAATCCACAAAAGGAACAGGAACAGCAGGGAATCCACACGCACGAAAAGACATTAAGACAATACAAGAACCGACAACCAAACGGGGAACTCAACCAAACTTAAATACACAGACCAATCAGACGAGGACGGGTGAGAACAATTAAACAATGACGTAATTATTGAAGACGGAACAGGAAAGACCAAATAAGGGCAAGCCCCCCCCCCCCAAGGCGAGACTCGCGCCGTAACAAATACACCGGGGAGGGAGGGTGGGCGCCGTGGAGGCTCGTGCAGGGCAGACACAGGAGGGAGAGGAGCTACGCCTCCAGGGTGGATCAGGGAGCTCGGGGAGCCACGGCGGAGCATACAGTCCAGGGTGCCATGGCGGGTCAGGGAGCTCGGGGAGCCAAGGCGGAGCATACAGTCCAGGGTGCCATGGCGGGTCAGGGAGCTCGGGGAGCCAAGGCGGAGCATACAGTCCAGGGTGCCATGGCGGGTCAGGGAGCTCGGGGAGCCAAGGCGGAGCATACAGTCCAGGGCGCCATGGAGGTTCAGGGAGCTCGGGGAGCCATGGCCAGGTACACAATCCAGGCGGCCATGGTGGATCAGGGAGCTCAGGAAGCTATGGCCGAGTACACAGTCCAGATGGCCATGGTGGGTCAAGGAGTTCAGGAAGCCATGGCCACGTACACAGTCCAGACGGCCATGACGGATCAGGGAGCTCGGGGAATCCACACACACGAAAAGACATTAAGACAATACAAGAACCGACAACCAAACAGAGAACTCAACCAAACTTAAATACACAGACCAATCAGACGAGGACAGGTGAGAACGATTAAACAATGACGTAATAATTGAAGACGGAACAGGAAAGACCAAATAAGGGCATACATAGGGAAAAACCACAGAAACAGTCCACAGGGGTGTGACAACATGCAAGTGAGAGAAAGTAGTTTTTTTTAGTTTTTTTTTTTTTTTTTATGAGAGTGAAGAGAATCCACGTGTGAGAGAAGAGATTTGTGCTTGTGCATTTTGATGCGCCCCGCATTACAATAATGTGCTCTGGACATTCGTCATTAAAATAACGCCATAGAAACCGCCTCAAACGAACTATTAAAATAAAAAGAAAGTCGCGTCTGAAAGCTTCATCGATTTTTTTAAAATAGGTTAAAATGAATGGAGAATCACGTGTTTTTCCATGTGCACTTGACCATTTCCGTCCAGTGGTTCTAGATCACTTGATGAGCTTCATAAATCCTTTGTGCAGAAACTATGCTGCAAAAAGAATAAATGAAAAGCTTTCTTAAAAAGACAAAAGAACGGATGGACGTTTTCTTTTTATGATCATTAAAAGCCAACAGACTGATGAAAATGCGGGACATCTTGTCAATATGCGACGTGCGGGACAAGCGGTGAAAATGCTGTGTGGTACAACGCAAAGCGGGACAGGTGATCACCCTGTAGGACACACCAGTTAGCAATATCAAGAAGCAAAACGAGCTATTTTGTACAGCTAAAAATAGCTGCATGCAGAGGAAGCCAAACCCATAAAATTTACAAATGGCTCACCCACTCTTACGGAAAAAAAATAAGGTGGATAATTTTTGCGTTCTCAGCTCCAATAGTAGAATCCATGATATTTTTTCTATGGCCTTACAAAAGAAGAAAAAACAATAAAGACTGATTATCCTACGTTGGTCGGAAGAGAGAGAGATGTCAAATTTGCTGTCCTCAACCGGTGTAGTTACTAGAAACATTTGCACAGCATTGTTCATTGGTTTTCTGTACTTTAATGTCAAGGTAATATAACACAAAGTATAGAGTTATAGGAGTGTATATTCGGATTTTTAAAAATAAAAATATATAAAGCTAGACTTACTATGTTAATAACTTTGGAAAACGCGTCGTCAGAGTCTGTGAAAAGGCTCGGCCAATGACGTCATTTCGCGATCAGATATTTCCTTATTCTCACCATCATTTCTGAAAATTACGTAGCCTAACCTACAACGAACAAAACAAACGATATAGGATTAGCGACACGACAAACATTGCCGCAATATTGCTATTAATGCCTTAATAATAACATTAAAGTCCTCTAAAGTCTAGCATCGGTATCTGAGACGGAGATTGGCAGTAGTTGCGTTTGTATGCAACAAGAGGGAGCGAGTCCACTGAGCGATATGAGAGATTTAAGATCATAATATACACAGATAAGATTCTACAATAATTTCAACTCAAAACGATATTTCATGTCCACGTATGTATTTATCTGGTGGTTAAAATAAGCCATAAAATAAGCGGGATAGTGTGTAGGCAGCCGGTCATTATCGCTAAATAAACAATAATGAGCGATTCTAGGCTATTTCTATATATACCAACTAACACCACAAGTGACCAATCACAATCAACCATTTCTGAGAACATACGTGATGAATGAGAATAGTTTCATATCAGTGTGTTTGTGTTAATGGCCTTTGTTAATATTTACTTCAGAATTCTCAGACTATAGATCACCAGGTTAAGCATCAGAGAGTGGCTTCTTCTTTTCTTTAGCAGTCAAAAACCTTATAATAGAGTCCACAAAGCACTCAGTGTTCCAGAGCCCATATTCAATATGAAGATTGGCAGACTGTTCAGCATACAAACAGCACACAGCCTTCTTGTATCAGGCTCCTCGCCTCTGGATTAATGTTTCAAAAGCTGTCACCGTCACTCTGCCCCGTTCCACACATGCCACCTACTGTTTATCTGGGCCCAGAGTCAGTGTTAAAACCTTCTCATGGTTATGACAGAAACATAACTCATCTGAGGATTATAACCAGCTCTGTGCCTGCAGAGAAACCTTATTGATCTGACCAGAGGGGGGCAACCTGCTCAAACCTGCACAGCCCACTGCTGCTCTGTATTTCTTTAGCACTAAAATATATTGGCACCGAATATTACTGCTTTATTGCCGCCCTGCTTCTACCTGGTATTAAGATGCATTTTGTGGACAGATCACAAGTGGTCAGGTGGAAATGAGAAACCCTGGACCACAAAACCAAGGGTCTAAATTTTTGAAATTAAGCTTTCCATTGATATATGGTTTGTTAGGATAGGACAATATTTGGCCGAGATACAACTATTTGAAAATCTGGAATGTGAGGGTACAAAAAAATCAAAATATTGAGAAAGTCACCTTTAAAGTTGTCCAAATGAAGTTCTTAGCAATGCATAGTACTAATCAAAAATTAAGTTTTGATATATTTACAGTAGGAAATTTACAAAATATCTTCATGGAACATGATCTTTATTTAATATCCTAATGATTTTTGGCATAAAAGACAAAAAATTGACCGATACAATGTATTTTTGGCTATTGATACAAATATACCTATGCTACTTAAGACTGGTTTTGTGGTCCAGGGTCACATTTGTCTTAAATGCATGTTGGACTGAAGTATTGATCATTAAGGGGCACATTGTGAGAAAATGCATCAAAACATTTTCAGTACTAAGTGGAAACAGCAGTGTGTTTTGTATGTCTATACTTGTGCATCTGATAGCAGGTGGAAATTTGCAAAAAAGTCACAAAATAGCATATTTAAAGTCACTGTAAAATACATTAGCTAAATTATGTGACAATAATAGAAATATGCTGTACGCAGAGGTAATTTTTTCTGCAAGCGAAAATTTTATTAGATTGTCGACTTGACTTAAGTTTCCATTTGATTTAATTAAAAAAATAAGTGCCAATTATTTGTTTATGCGTAAAACATTTTTTTGATAAACACTACCATAGCAAGTCAGATTTTTTATTACTTTTATTTATTTATTTATATTTGTATTTATTTCTGTGCAATTTGGCTCAATCACAGCCCTGCTGATACACAGCTATATCACACGGCTCATATATATATATATATATATATATATATATATATATGTGTGTGTGTGTGTGTGTGTGTGTGTGTGTGTGTGTGTGTGTGACCCAGCACAACAAAACAATCATAAGGGTCGATTTTTTGGTAACTGAGATTTATACAGCTGAATGGGCAAGCTGAATAAATAAGCTTTTCATTGATGTATTGTTTGTTAAGATAGGACAATATTTGGCCGAAATATAACTATTTGAAAATCGAACCTGAGGGTGCAAAAAAACTAAATATTGAGAAAATCACCTTTAAAGATGTCCAAATGAAGTTCTTAGCCATGCATATTACTAATAAAAAAAATGTTTTAATATATATATGGTAAGAAAACTTTAAAAAAATATCTTCATGGAACATGATCTTTACTTAGCATCCTAATGATTTTTAGCATAAAAGAAAAATCAATCTTTTTTTTTTTTTTGACCCATACAATGTATTTTTGGCTATTGCTACAAATACCCGTGCTACATAAGACTGGTTTTGTGGTCCAGGGTCATATATACACAACTGGTTTCACAAAACCAGTCATAAGGTTCCATTTTTCAAAAATGAGATTTAAACATTGTATGAAACCTGAATAAATAAGCTTTCCATTGATGTATGGTTTGTTAGGATAGGGCAATATTTGGCCGAGATACAACTATTTGAATATATGGAATCTGAGGGTGCAAAAAAATCAAAATACTGAGAAAATCGCCTTTAAAGTTGTCCGAATGAAGTTCTTAATAATGCGTATTACTTATCAAAATTTAAGTTTTGATATATTTACAGTAGGAATTTGACTAAATATCTTCATGGAACATGATTTTTACTCAATTTCCGAGTGATTTTTGGCATTAAAGAAAAATCACTAATTTTGACCCATACGATGTATTTTTGGCTACTGCTATAAATATAGCCCAGTGACTTAAGACTGATTTTGTGGTCCAGGGTCACATATATATATATAAAAGACTACTGAGTGCATCTCTAAGATCTTCTGTTGTTCATTTTGGAACGAATCTGTTAAGTTCTCCTCTGTCTACATCAAAAAATTGACTCACTTAAGAGGACTGACATCAGTTCAATGGCTTGACCCGGTTTGAAACAGGTTTCCTGGTGTATCAAAATTGACCTGCTATACAGGACCAGTGAAGTGCCTCAGATCCTTCTGGGGGGACGAAGCCCTCTGTCTGTGAAGGTCTGTCTGTGGTGTCACGCTTGGTTTCATTTTTCCCCCGCCGATGAGATCTCAGCCGCTATCTGATGAAATTGAACAACCATTACCAGCCATCAGAAAATAAAGCCCACTCCACTCACTGCTAAAACGAATCCCATACAGCTGTCTCTGTCAGCATTTTTCGAATTTGTCGGTCTCCGATGATCGGCATAATCTCGGGCCGAGGGAGATTGACAGTTCATTGCAGAAATCAATATTTACAATTTACTTCTTTCAACGTTCATTCAGGAAGGAGCTGCCATGTTCCCCTCTCACGAAATAAGCTGATCATATCTTTCCCAGCACGGAATGAGTTTCCTCACCAAAAATGTGAATCTCTCTCTATCTATTTTCCCTCTTTCTCTTTCTATTTTCTTTCGTTCCCTTCTTCTCTCTCTCTCCCAAATCAATGTGTGTGTCTGTGTGTTCTAATCTGCTCTTTGATGACAGTAAATCTTTACCTCTCAATGGCAAGCAACACTGAACCACTGACACCATTTCCTTTGAGAACAAAGGGACAGACCAACAGCAATCCCTCTCTCTCCATGTTCCTATCTCCATCTCTTCCACTCTCGTTCTCTCGTTCCCTCGCTTTCTTTCTTCCGTCTCACACACTTACTCACACAAGCACTTGGGCTTCAATGTACCTTAACAGGAAAAGTCATTAATCAGTCAAATTGATAGCTATAGAAGCACACACAGTTCATGTTCTTCATGTTCATCTCATCTTTTTGTTTTTTGTTTTTTGCGTTGCTCAACTCAAGGTTTTGTTGATGTGTTTGCTTTAGATTTAATTTAGAGAAAAAAAAATATTGGTTGAATGCTGTCTTTCATGAATCAAGCTTTTCACTCACCCGAGAGCCTCTTTATCTAAAGCATATTAATAGCAAAATTCAATGCAGGCAGCATAATGCTCAAATTCTCACTAACAGAATGAGAACTGACCCTGAAAAAAATCATGCCCTGCACTCTATATCCTATTTATGATTAATATTCAAATAAAAATAGCTAGTTCTTTGAACAGCCCGAGAAGAAAAAAAAACACTTGACAGCTTTTGTGTAACATCTGTAACATAGACCCATATTTTTCACATTCAGCCGGATGCGAAGTCTATTCACTCTTCCGCTCAGTCTGTACTGAAGGAACGATTGGGTGGTAATGTATTGTTAAACAGCATTTAATGTGAGAGATGAAAATGTCAGGCTCACACAAGCAATCAATTCATATCTCATTAGTGCATATTATTTATGACAGCGGTAATGACCGGGGAACAGCTCCCAGGAGAATAACACAGACCTCAGCCGTCAGAGCGAATAATGACAAATGCTGCGGTATTATACGACTACAGAGTCCAATACTGAGGGCTAGCGTGGAATATTATTGATTGCCATGGGCTCTTTAAGAGATATATGGCCATCAGCTCACTGCGGGGGAGGAAGAGGAAAGGAGAGAAAGTGGAACAGCAGCAGCAGCATGATCTCTCTCGACCTTTACGTGCAGTTATACAATTATAAAATACTTAGACGCTGTTTGGTCACTACAGCTGTATTAATATCCACTGTATGATGCGGAGCAGCTGTTTAGCATATCACTGTGAATGAACATAGATTATTACTATTTTTGTTGCATAGCAACGTTTCGGACCAGGGGGTCAAGGTTTTTCTAGTTTGCGTGGCCCTGTTAGCCTCTGCTGTTAGATTATTTTTTTTGGAGGGCTCTTAAAAGCGTGTAATGGATCATATTGACGTCACAGCTTTGGAAAGTTGCAATAAAGGCTTGGGACTGTATGTGTTCTTATGGTGCCACCTTAGTCATTAGTCACATGGCATTTCCGGCTCAGATGATAGGCTCAAAACAGCATGGCACCCAAATTGTGCCCCGCATCAAAATCCAAACCCCCTCTCTTTGGTACTGTATTATTATAAAAACCTATGGTATTTCTAGATAATGTTGTCCTAACAATCAAAATAAGTAAGAAAAAGTACATTTCGTTCTTTTTTTTTTTTTTTTTAAATATAACATCATTCTGTACTCTGTATTTATATATATGTGTGTGTGTGTGTGTTGTGTGTGTGTGTGTGTGTGTGTGTACAATAAATTAAAATCCTTGCAAAATCATTAATCACTATCCACAATATTCACCTTATTTTTCCCTTAAGAGTAGGCGCGGAGATTTGTAAATTGAATATGTCTGGCTTCCAGTCTTATCGCGTCTAGCTGTACAAAACAGCTTGTTTTGCAGCTTGATATTGCAAACTGGTGTGTCTTACCACACTGCCGTAATGTATTACGGTATCTTACCGTTAACTGCATGTTGTTATTCTTCTGTTTATTTCCCTATTGACCTTATGTAGCCCCGCCCCTTTTTATCGCTGTGTTTGGTGTCTTCTGTCTTCCGGTTGTATTTCCACAATGATCTGATGGATGAACCGCTCGTTTTAAAATCTGTGTGGTCATTTAAGACATTTGCTTTAAATATTACAAAGCTTAAGATAACTTTTGTTAGATCTACAATACATAAATCCACTTTACCAGCTAAACAGACAGAGATGCCATAGAAATATTCAAAGCTACCGTACAAATGGAAGTTCAAACACAATATTCTAAAGATGGTGACGCGCTTGGTTAGGCTAATGAAACGGAAGTCTCGCCCATAGGCTACTTCCACGTCGAAGAATAAGGTAAATAGATCCTACTTGTTTGCCTTCTACGACACGCCCCTTATCTTGGCCATTCAGGCTTAATTTTTCCAACACTTTTAAATATATGCACATACTTGTATATTACCTTCTTATGTAAGGGATTATAGGGATCAAATAGCAGAAAGACTGACACTTAATAAAGCTTTAATGAAAATCCGTGATTTTTTTAGTAAAGTACAGGCAAAACGTTTTATTAAAGCAAAGGTTAAGGGGGTGCTATAGTTTAAGTAAATATATTTACATATATTTAATCAATTTATTTATATGTTCAGTAGCAGACACTCTTCTGCGGATGCCTTATCTCTCAAAAGTCTTGCTTGTACTTAATTCTTAAATTGTAAACAAATAGTTCTGACTCAGTTCTAATTGGATGAGCCGCATTCGAAGCCATTAGCCTATACAATATCGGAAATAGCCTACTTTTAATCCCGCGAATGCAAGTAAGAATTAAAATGCAATTATGATTAATTAACTTAATGAGCCAGATTGCCATGTTGCTAAACAACCGTGGTAACCACCTTACAGTTAGACTATATTTGTAACAATTGTTTATCTTAATTCAGAATCAGAAAGGGCTTTATTGACAGTGTTTACACACACAAAGATTTTGTCTTGTTGTCAGGAGCTAAAAAAGTGCAAAGTGCAGACATATAATTTCACATGCATATAATGAAATATAACACAAATAATAAAGAGGATAGAAAATAAAATGTAAAAATATATAATAATAAATGTGGCAATATATATATATATATATATATATATATATATATATATATATATATATATATATATATATATATAACAATTATAAATGTGACGGAATTATAAATGTGATAGGCTAGTATTATTTTTTTAAAAGTTGTTATTCACTAAACATTGTTTCGCCATAATGCTGTTCCCACCGTTTTATATAAGAAGTTGAAAGGGAGTGTAGGCATCCCGATCCGCGTCCTCTCGAGGCTTTATACTGATAAAACATTGATATGTAGCTGGGGGCGTATTGTGTTCTGTCTGTGTTTAAAAATGGAGGAGGGAATTCTGTTACAATTTGAAGAGTACTTTTTTAATATGAGTGCTGTGTTTTACTATTATCGTTTTAGATTAATCTGTAGTTTGTTTGGTGGTTAACGACTCTAGTGCCACTAAAATGACACTTGAGTGAATCTCTAGAGGGGATTTTACATAATGTGGAGCGAATTAAATGAAATGCTGTGAAATCCAGTGCAAGTCTGACCTCTGCTGGTAAAATCTAATACAGCAACTTTTTGTTGCGAGATTTTGTGTGTGTGCTGTGAGAATTTAAAATAAATGTAAATTATTTTGGATTTCACAGCATTTCATTTAATGTTTGTAAAATAAATGCTGTGATTTAAAAACGATATATATATATATATATATATATATATATATATATATATATTATTTTTTTTTTTTTTTTTTTTTTAATCACTAATTCTAAGTTTTCCTCTCTAATCTATTAGCACGGGTATTTGTAGCAATAGCCAACAATACATTGTTGGGTCAAAATGATCGATTTTTCCTTTTATGCCAAAAATCATTAGGATATTAAGTAAAGATCATGTTCCATGAAGATATTTAGTAAATTCCCTACCGTAAATATATCAAAACTTAATTTTTGATTAGTAATATGCATTGCTAAGAACTTCATTTGGACAATTTTAAAGGCGATTTTCTCAGTATTTAGATTTTTTTGCACCCTAAGATTACAGATTTTCAAATAGTTGTATCTCAGCCAAATATTGTTCTATCCTAACAAACCATACATCAATGGAAGGTTTATTTTCATATATTCAGATTTCAGATGTATGAATCTCAATTTCAAAAAAGTGATCCTTATGACAAGGTCACATTTTATAAAATGATGCATGGTGTATAAATGTAACCTGTAATAGTGTTCAGAATAGTGTCAACTATGGAAGCCAATTAAATATTTTAGGAAGAGAACAGATTTCAAATGACCCTCATATGTGCACTCTCACATAAAGACACACATGCATTTGCTCTCTCTCTCTCTCACACACACACACACACACACACACACACACAAGCAGCAATCAAAATGGATCCCTCACGAGAGGCCCTGGGGTGAAAATCTTGAAATCTTAAAAATGGTAGTCAGACGAAGGCACTTGAAAGTTACAAACTGCACATCAGAGAAGAGAAAAATAGCCTTTTTGGCAAATCCTTTTGTAATCTTACCACATCATTTACAGTATGCTCTGAGTGATGTGCTCCCAGTGATGTTTTTTTTTTTTTTTATATATACATATATGAGGGCATGTTATAACCTAACCTTAAAATCTGAAGGCTGTTCTTTATTTTTCTATTTGTTGTGTATCAGTAGAATTTATATCCTTGGTAGCAATTGATATTTATTTCACAAACAACTACTAAGAAATGCCAAGTAACACATTTAATTAAATGTGAAATTTAGTATTTTCTCTTAAAATTAACTCATTACAAAGAAAAATCATTTTTTATAATCATATATGGATATCATACTAAAAGTGCTACAAATACTACAGTATTTGTGTAGTATTTGTCAGAAGTTACTAATAGGTAACACAAACTGTAGACCAACATGAATTGCAGATTTTGTTTTCATTTCCATTGTATAATGTTTCTTTTGTTTGCTACAAAGAAAGACTCAAAACTAGAGATCTTACTACACCCTTCTGAACTGTAGTGCTTCCATACTGGTTAGAAGCTTCCAGAAGCAGCTGTTTCTGTAGATCACAGTGACCTATCACACACACACACACACACACACACACACACCAATGATGCAGAATTACAACTCCTGTTGCTCACTCTTAAGCCTGAGACTCCAGGACTCACTCAGGTAATGCACTGTGTCTCCATGACGACCAAAAGCAGGATACTTTCAGACAGAAACTCTTCTTTGCAGCACATGACTTTACTTGCACATCACAAAAAAAATCAAATAATACAAATACAGCTGTATATATATTTACTGCAATATTGCACATTTAGAATCCTCACTCCCCCTCCTCATGAGAGTTGAGAGATTGTGATGCTGCTGCTGCTGCTGCTGCCTCGCGTGACCTTCTTATATTCCATTATCAGTAATTCAGGTACATTTGCCACAAAGGTAATCTCGTCAGGTCTCTCGTTGAAGTGATAAGATAAACATAGCCTCTTTTCATGACCCTGGTAGAGTGCAGTGTCTTATGATTGGATTTTTTGCTTCAATGTGCACTAAATGTACCGCGTATAAATTGAGCTTCTGCATTTCCATCAAAGTTAAGGACACTTATGAGTTTTATCCTAATAATAAAGTCCATTTAATAAACTTCAAGTGGTTGCTTTGCTGAAAGAGGCATCTTGTGCAGGTGTCTGGGGGTTTTGATATAAAGACTCTGGCATCAACCAGTCTTCTATGTCATATCTAATCCAATGAGAGTTATTTAAAAAAAAAAAAAAATGTATAAGTATATACATAATTGTTTCGGTGATGATACCTTCAAATTATTGAAGGATGCATGATACATACCACCTTATTTTTGCTGTAAGAGCGGGCACGGCCATTTGTAAATCCGGTGTCATTCACTTCCAGCTATTCAAAACGGATCGTTTTGCTGCTTGTTGCTGCAAACTAGCGTGTCTTACCATATTATTTTAATGTATTATCTTAATTATGAACACGCTGGTTTGTAATGCAAACAGTTTTACCGTTTAACACACTTTAATTATTCTCATTTTTTCCCTATAGCAGCTAAAAACTCGAAAGTCTGGCACATTCACAGAAAGCGGCTTACTTCCGTGTTAAAAAAAAAATAAAAAATTAGGTAGATGCATCTGATATGATACGTTATGCACGAAATATGGGAGATTTTCAAGACCAGCATTTTCAGAATTTTTTCACATATACACACAATGAAAATAAATACAATATTATACAAGCATTTGTACACTTCGAAAGGCTCAAGATAATCGCTGATTACATTTTTTTTGGATTATTTTCCCTAAAGAAAAGAAAAAAAAAAAACACATCCCATGTTGATGATGCTGCATATAATAAGCCACATTGTTGACATGGGACATTTTCAAGACTAGCATGTTTGTAGATTTCTTGAAGTTGAAGTCAAAAGTTTGCATACACCTTGCAGAGTCTGCAAAATGTTAATTATTTGACCAAAATAAGAGGGATCATATAAAATACAAGTTATTTTTTTATTTAGTACTGACCTGAATAAGATATTTCACATAAAAATATGTTTACATATAGCCTGCAAGAGAAAATAATAGTTGAAGTTATGAAAACGACCCTGTTCAAAAGTTTACATACACTTGATTCTTAGTACTGTGTTGTTACCTGCATGATCCACAACTGTGGGTTTGTTTGTTTTTTCAAACGTTCAAACGTTCACTGATGCTTCAGAATGAAGCACAATGGATTAAGAGCTGGGGGGTGTAAACTTTTGAATGGAATGAGGATGTGTACATTTTTCTTATTTTACCTAAATATGATTTTTTTTTTTTCATTTAGTGCGGCCCTTTAAAAGCTACAGAAGATACTTGGGTGTTCCCCAGAAGAAAAAATAAATTACATTTACCCTGATCTTCAAATTCCAAAAGTTTTCACCCCCCAGCTCTTAATGCATCGTTTTTCCTCCTGGAGCATCAGTGAGAATTTGAACCTTCAGTAATAGTTGCATGAGTTGTCCTCAGTGTGAAAAGATGGATCTCAAAATCATATAGTAGTTGTTGGAAAGGGCTCAAATACACAAAAATGCTGAAAAACCAAAGAATTTGTGGGACCTGAAGGAAATTTCTGAAGAACAGCGGACAGTTTAACTGTTTGGACAAACAAGGGACTCAAGAACAACTATCACTAAACAAACAAAAAAACACAGCTGTGGATCATTCAGGTAACAACACAGTATTAAGAATCAAGTGCATGTAAACTTTTGAATAGGGTCATTTTTATAAATTCAACTATTATTTGAAATTTCTTATTCAGGCCAGTACTAAATAAAAAAATAAAATACCTCTTATTTTGGTAAAATAATTAACATTTTGCAGAATCTGCAAGGTGTATGTAAACTTTTGATTTCAACTGTATATATATGGAAAGCATTTGTCATAATGGAAAAGAAAATAGAATTATAATACTAAACAAGCATTTAGACTTTGAAAGTCTATAACATGAATCAAGATAACATTGATTACATTTCAGATCATTTTCCCTGAAGGAAAGAAAAACCATATCCCATGTACTCCCCATCTTTACCCCTCGTCATCTTTTTTTTTTTTTTTTTTTGATTGCACATATTTACAAGCCATACATCACTACGGCTTCACAGCAAGTGCTAAGTAAGGTCTCGATTGCGCTCCAAGGAAATGCATCATGGTGAGTAAGCACACAGCAAATGCTTTTTTATCATGTCGAAAGCCCTTCAAAAGGCAACCATTCAAGCATATAACTGATTCAAATATCTGACCATGTTAAATACCTATCAATTTAAATCAATATCTAACTAGCTTCTTCTCCCAGGCTTAAAAACTCAACTGATTTGTAAGCATTTGTAAGCCATCATACATTATGATGAAGGTAACAGCTGCAGGAATTACACAGTGGTGCAATTGGTGGATGGTGCTGCTTCTGTCTTGCTCTTCATCTCTCTGGCCTCATTTGTAGGGCACTCAGAAGCCACCTGACAACGGAACACCTGCTTGTATGCCTGCCTGAAGTTCTCTGAGAGGAACGCATAAATAACTGGATTAACAGACGAGTTGCTGTAGGCCAGACAATGAGCCGCCACGCGGAGCACGAAGGACGCCTGGTTCAGGGGGAAGGAGCCAAACTCGACCCACAGGTGCACCACGTGATGAGGCAGCCAGGAAAGGCAGAAGACCACCACAACCACCAGAACTGTCTGAGCAGTCTGATAAGAGAAATGGAGAAAGACATTTTTGCAGGGTTTTAATAAGAATGATCAACAATTAACATAAATACACTCTCAGAAATAAAGGTACAAAAGCTGTCACTGGGGCGGTACCTTTTCAAAAAGTACAATTTTGTACCTACTAGGTTCTAATATGTACATTTTAAGTACTATTATGTACCTTTTAGGTACCAAAATAGACCCTTTTTTGAAAAGGTACTGCCCCTTTATTTCTGAAAGTGTATGAAAGTGTGTGTATTGTCACTATAATATATATATATATATATATAAATTATATATAATATTATACTATATATAGAGAGAGAGAGAGAGAGAGAGAGCGATAATAGGGTATAAAGTATAATAAGTGTAAATAAAAAAATACCTTCTTTTTTGATGCTTCAGACTTTTTGGAGACATTTCTTAACTTTTTATGCAAATGATTCAGGACCTAAAAAGACATTGGTAAGTAATAGTTAGAAATGAAAATGTGAGAAATGTTCCTTGATTTATGATTTGACAAACTTTCTGTCTGGACATATAAACAAAACAAACAAAAACAATCTAGTCACAAATTAGTTAAATACACCTCTTTCTGTAATTTTTGTAATGAATATTTGTTTTGATATATTCTGTGATGCTTGATGTAAAATAAATAAATAAATAAATGATATTTTATTAACTTTTTTATTATTTATTTTAAAAAGCAGTAAATCAATTTTTAATACAAATAATATTTGAAGACATTTTGTCAGCCATGTCAAAGTCAGTGTGGTGCAACCAATAGCAGGATGCCATTTTGTTGTCATGTCATGTTGTCAAAAATCACGTTTTCAGGTCAAATGGAATAACTTTAAACCCACTAGAATAAAAATGGAAATAAAATGCAATTAAAAATACTTATTTTTAATTTCTTAAATATGTTTTCTACTTCTTTACATTTTAAAAAGATTATTAAATCAACAGGAATACAAAGATTATACATTTCTACGAACCTGGGACGTGTTTTAAATAAGATTTATCGTTTTAATAAGTTTAGACATTCTTATTTGTCATTAACCCTATGTTCTAAAATAAATCCATATTCCGTTTTGCGTTAATAATAAAATCAGAATCAATCCACATTGAAATACTCATAAAGCCACAATTAAAGACGCGCCACTAACCTTGGCATAACAGAACGATATCAGAATTAACGGCAGCACGTATCCAAAAATAAAAGTGCACACCACGTAGATTTTCCTCTTGCTGTGATCTGGCCACACTTCCCAGCAAAACGTGCTGTTGTCCTCACTTTCCACGATACCCTGGTAGTAGGCGACCGGTGTGGCCATGGCAAAAGAGAGCACCCATATGACCAGCACCCCGATCAATGCATGCCTCGAAACTCGAATGGATGAGGACTTTCTGCAGTGCACTATGGCGATATACCTGTCCACCGACATGGCTGATAAAGTGAAGATGCTCACCAACATGGACACGGTGAAAAAGTAGTGGATGAACTTGCAAATAAAGGCACCCAGGATCCATGTGGGCAGCATGTAAACTGTTGACTGAAAAGGGATGCAGAAGAGCAGATAGGACAGATCTGCCACGCTGAGGTTGAGGATGAAGATGTTGGTGGTACTTCGTTGCTGTCCAGGTTTGCGTTGAGCCAGAACAGTGATAACCAGAGAGTTTCCGAGGACCCCTAGAGTAAAAATGAGTCCAAAGATAAGAAGCGTGACGAAGTTGTCGGTGCCGATGCCAAATAAGGTTTTTTCAGGTGCTTCTAAGTCTATGTTGCCTTCAGGTCTGTCTAAATCACTGCTGTTTTGGATGTTCATCTTCAGCGTGAGCTTATTTTGACGCTTCGTCGTGAAAATAAAATCTTGAAGATCTTCTGCACTTAGTTTTCTTGATTTATTGATTCTCCAGAAGAGACGGTTTGGTTGGAAAATCCTTTTAAGTTTACTGGAGTCCAACAGCGACGAGGTTTCAGTAGAAGGTGCTCATTAACGCGCATCACAATATATGTATTTTCACACTTTCATAACGTGAAAAAAAGAACAATACTCAGAAATGAAGTTTCTGATAATCCAGTTGCTTTCTCGCACTGATGACGCTTACAGGTTCATGTTTCCACCTGCAGGAGCTCTTCTTGTGTTTGAGCTCGCACTAGGTGGAGAAGAGCTGTTCTGCTGCCGCAATAAAATATTGCCCGTGTGGACGTCACTGAGACACCAATTTCCCAGCCTTACTCACCCATCCTCTTACACTGACATGGGAAAAGCGCAGGATCGATGATTCAAGAGTTTCCCCCTTTTCTCCACGGTTCCACTTTCCATTAGACCCCTTTCAACTCCCATGCATGTATACAGGTAATCAAAAGGGTTCAAGTGAACTTAAAAGTTACACTGTAAGCGTGTTGTTGAGGCTAATAATCAAAGGCTGTATATTATAAGCATAATATGTTCAAAAACTCGTAAAGCATTTATGAAGGAGGTTGTCTAAGGAAGTCAACATAAAAGGTTATGATAGGGTCTTAAAAGTATGTTTTCTTTTTGCATATAAATGTAATAGCTTTAAAAGCAACGTTTAAAAGTAAACTAACATTTTATTAATAGCAAAACCTACTTTATATACGTTTGACAGAGTTAATGTAACAAGAACTGTAAATACTTATGTTATAGCGATAAACCACTTTGCTCAACTAGCTTATAATGTTAAGGATATATATAATAAGTAATTATGAAGAAGACTGAAGTGAAAAAAAAAAAAAAACATAATTTATCAGTACCAGCATTTTAATTTGCAGTATGTATATAAATGTATGTATTTTTGCGCCACCTACAGTTAAGTGAATGGAATTCACTGTTGTGATTACAAGATGATAGTTGTACACTTGCAGTGCGTCCGAAATGGCTTACTGTCGTACTGTCTGAGTACATTTGGCACTATATTTCAATATGAATATCTGAATATGAATTTACTTAATCTATCCACCTTACTTTTTTAACGCGGAGGTAAGCCGTTTTCTGTAAATGTGCGCGACTTCCGGTTCATTAGCCGCTGTAGGGAAATTAGGATAATTAAGATACTACGTTAAAATAATATGGTAAGAAGCACCAGTTTGCAATATCAAGCAGCAAAACGAGCTGTTTTGCACAGCTAAAACTAGCCTGGAAGCGAATGACACCAGAAGCCAGACCCATTCAATATACAAATGAAAAAATACAAAAAAAAAAAATAAATAAATAAATAAATAATAATAATAATAGTAATAAAATTTGGATATAGTATGAATGTGGTAACATAATTGAAATTTGGACATACTGCTACATCCATCATGTTGTTACTGTCACGTGACCTACCAGCATCACAAATCCTCTCCCATGCTCTCATGGGATAGTAAAGTGTGCATCAAATGTGCACTTCAGAATCTCACCCTGAAGTACAAGGCCAGGCAGGTACTTTTCGTCTACAGTCTTTCTAAATACTATGAATTCGTACATACTACTCCTCTCACATACTGTTTCTCGCATACTACAGTATATAGTAGGGATACAGTGATGCATTTGTTGCCAGAATTGACCGTTCGCAAAGCTTGATTGACAGGCGATCTGACCAATCAGAATGGCACCCAATCCTCCATTCTGTCCAACAAACAAATCAGACAGCAGAGTAGAATAACTTCGGTGGACTTAAACTTGAAACATTGTGTATATTGACGTCTTTCTACGGTTGAAATAAAATACATTATGGTGTTCATTCAAATTTGTTTTCCGTGCTTTAAGTAAAGACGATCGGTTCATGTGTCGACTGATCTAATGAGGCAATACACTGATTTGTCACGACACATTAAAGAGCCACAAAACGGTATTTATTGTTTGAATTTCATAAAAAATGAGAACATTTTAAAGCTGAGACCTTGTTTCATACCAGAAGTAACCTGCTCTGTCTTGTCTGCTGACGTGTTGTCATTTTCCTCTTTGTTTCGCGATGTATTTTCCACTGCTTTAGAACATGATGTGTAGTGTGAGAGCAGCACTGTTTGTCGGACATAGCAACAGTAACTAAGGAGGGTGCGTTTTTGTGAAGGTCAGTTGTAATCGTGCGGGGCAGCCGAAATCGCGAATTGTCTGAGTACATTTGGTAATATATTTGAATATGAATTTTCTTCATGACCGTTAAAAAAATGATCTATCCACCTTATTTTTCAGTGCAGAAGTAAGCTGTTTTCTGTGAATGTGTGAGACGTCCGGTTCATCAGGTGCCGTGGGGAAATAACGAGAAGAATAACAAAGTGAAGTAAATGGTAAAACTGTTTGCACTACAAACCAGTGTGTTCATAATTAAGATAATACATTAAAATAATATTGTAAGACACACCAGTTTGCAATATCAATCATCAAAACTATGTTTTGTACAGCTAAACATAGCTGGAAGCAAATGGAAGCAATTTACAAACGGCCACGCCCACTCTTACGGAAAAATAAGGTAGATATATAGTATGAATATGGTAGCATGAATGAAATTCGGACATACTACATCCACCATGTTGTTACTGTCAGGTAACCTACCAGTGTCAGTTGTGTTGCTTCACTCCCATTCACAAATCCTCTCCTGTGGCCTCATGGGATAGTAAAGTGTCCATCAAATGTGCACTTGAGAATCTCACCTGAAGTACAAGGTCATCCAGGTAATTTTGAAATACTATGAATTCATATACTACTTGCCTCACATACCGTTTCTCACATACTAGTAGGGAAGTATTTTACATGCAGTGATGCATTTGTTGCCAGAATTAGTGAAATTTCATACCTGCTCATCAAACATACATTTAGAAGAGATGTTCAAAGTTCCTGTATTTTCTTCTTCTCTTATGTCATATTTTTATGTCCCCAACTACCCTGCAGCCTCCTGTTGAGATTGTACATTTGAAAATCTTTCAAAAAAATGAAATTGTTTTATCATATCATTACAGCTCTTCTATGGGTTATGCCCTTCATTTCAAGCTGTTTGGCGCCTCATGGCCAATTACCGCACGACTATACAGCATTTATTATTTAAGAAACTTATTATGCATACAAATTGCCTCACCTCTCATACTGAATGGTTTCCTTTGACCTGTTCTACGCAACTACCAGCAAGGTAAGAGGAAATACAACTGCACTGTCCTCAGGGAACCAGGGATGGTTAGTCATGTAAGATCGTTGAAGAGATAACCACATCTCCAGCCTTCTCGTCGACTACTGATGTGGCCCAGGAAACTATGACAACTGAATTTATAATGAAATTATTTTAGAAAAAAAAACGTAACTTGAGAGGTTCCACGTATCGTCTTTTTAATGAAAAATCATTGTTATGATAAACAAGAATGGGGATGTGGCCCCACATGACCTGAAATAAAAGCTTTCAGTGCATCACCAGACAATGTGAGAACACCTCAACATATGAGGCGAATGATTATGAAATAATACCACCATGCAAGGAAACTCAAACCATGCAAGAATCTATAGAGAAATGTAAAATTTATTTCATGGTTTTGAATTAGAAAACAAATATGACATGCTGTGGTTGCTTTTAGTGTTCTTCTCGGAAGGCCTGAACATCTCACAGATATGACAATGTTGGTTGTTTTGCATGAGGAGAAAAGAAAAAAAAAACAAAAAACACTGATGTATCTTACTTCAGCCACTCATCAATTTTCCTATACACACCGAATGATTATTAGGCTGCTCTTTACCGGTTTAGATTGTTTTGGAGTCCTTCAGCCTTTTGTGTGCTGCCCTGTGAGATCCTGAGGTACTGATGTTTCCATGGTGACCGGTTGCCTCTTCTCTAAGACCAAAACATTTTTTCTCTCACTGTGAGAGACCGTGCTGGAGCTGATCATGTTTTTCTGGGTCAGATGAATCAAACACAATGTGGTTAAGCTCCTCACAAAGATCATTACTCGCCTAAGAATCCATTTTAATCATATGGTTATTAAAATTGAGGAAAATTGTTACTTAGAAGGTGTCATCAGAGCTTTTAAAAGAGTAATGGTCAGCATATGCGTATCATGCTTGTTTCAGCACCATGGACAGAGACCACAAACTCACAGGCCTATGCATCCATTTTCTCTCAAGATGCTTCTGATGGCTTTTAATTTAGAAATGACAATAATTAAAATCTTTTATTGTGACAAATCTGGCAAAATGTGTCCTGAAGCATAAAGTTATTAGTCATGATCTCTCCTTTGTTTCTGTAATAGCCAAATCTCCTCTTGATTATTGCAACAGATGGGTCCATAAACTGCATAATTTTGATAGACACTCATTCAGAGCACCTGATTATAATAATGATTTGCATGATCCCTGATAAAGAATATGCAAACATCTGCTGCATGGAATTATTTATGAAAACTCATTCAAAACTCTCCTGGATATTTCATTGTTGAAAACATTCAACTGCAAAATGTTATTGCTCAAATTAGATATGAGTCTGCTTATGGGTTTACTTATTCGAGCGAGGTTTCTCAGCTGTCACAAAGGATGCATTTGGCTGTGATATCTGGACTGGACCCTTGAATTTGGGTTTATGAACCTGCCTTGATCTTGACAAATGCACACAGTATTGTGTCAGTAAGATGCAGTTTCTTGTCCATCTCAGGATGCTTTAAAGTGAACATAAGGCTGTGATATTAGAAGAATCTACTGCCTGAAAAGCCAAAATTTGAGGTCTTCATTAGTTCATGTGCATCCATACTCTTGCTTTCTTCACAGTAAAATTGCAGTGATGCACAAAGGACATAGGTTATAGTTTACATAAATTGGACATTGTAACGCATGCACATGCTAAAGTTTCTTGTAAGCATGCAATAGTTTCTTGTGCACACAAATGTTTTCTTGTGAGCGCGAAATAGTTTCTTGTGTGCACACAAACAAAAGTTTTCTGAGCACGCAATAGTTTCCCCGTGTGCACAAGAACATTTTCTTGTGAACGCGCAATAGTTTCTCATGCACACGCAAAAATTTTCTAGTGAGCGCACAATAGTTTTTCGTGCACACAAACAAAAGTTTTCTCGTGAGCGCGCAATAGTTTCCTGTGCGCACAATCAAGATTTCTAGTGAGCGCAATAGTTTCTTGTGCACACACAAACAAAAGTTTTCTTGTGAGCATACAATAGTATTTCATGCGCACGCAAAAGATTGCTTGTGAGCATGCAACAGTTTCTCGTGCACACACAAAAGTTTTCTCGTGAGTGCGCAATAGTTTCTCGTGCACGTGCAATAGTTTCTCGTGTGTACGTGACAAAGTTTACTTGTGAGCGCGTAATTCTCACGTGAAAGTTATCTCGTGCCCACGTGAAAGTTTTCTCGTGAGCGTGCAATCGTTTCTCGTAAACATGCAGTGGGTTCTCGTGGACACGCGAAAGTTTTCTTGTGAGCCCGCAATAGTTTCTCGTGCACACGCAAAACGTTTTCTTGTGAGCATGCAATAGTTTCTCGTACGCACGCAAAAGTTTTCTTGTGAACATGCAATGGGTTCTCGTGCAAACGCAGAAGATTTCTTGTAATTGCGCAATAGTTTCTCGTGCACATGCAAAAGTTTTCTCTTGAACGTGCAGTAGTTTCTCGTCCGCATGCAAAAGTTTTCTTGAGAGCAGCCAATAGTTTCTCATGCGCACGCAAAAGTTTTTTTGTGAGCGTGGAATAGTTTCTCGTCTCTTTTATTTTTATGTCCCTGAGAATGCGCAAACATCTGCTGCATGAAATTTATGAAAACTTATTCTAAACTCCCCTGAATATTTTATTGTTGAAAATGCTGAATTGCAAATAATATTTATTTCTGTTTTATATGCAATGCCTTTTATTTGCCAGTGTTTTTAGTAGACATACTCCTAAACTAGACATGCCTAAACTAGTCTGCTGTATAATATTAATTATTTATGTAAAACTCATTTAAACTGAATTTCTAAATAATATTTATTTCTGTTTTATATGCTATGGCTTTTATTAATTAGCACTTTTTTATTTGTTTGTTTTTTTAGCAAAAACACTCCTGACATGATTCTGCTGCATAAAATTATTTATGAAAAACTAATTAAAAACTCACTTGAATATTTAATTGAAAATACTAAAATTACAAATAATATTCATTTCTGTTTTATACCTTTAATTATTTGGCATTGCTTTTGCAGAAATACCCCTATAAATCAGAGGTAAGTCTGCTGAATAAAATTATTTATGAAAAACTCACTGAAAACAAACCTGAATATTTCATTGTTAAAAATACTGAACTGCAAATAATATTTATTTCTGTTTCATCCCTTTCGCTCTTTGGCCTTTCACTTTTTTTAGTGTAAAATTATTTTTACAGAGTAAAATTATTTAGGCCTATTTCATTATTCAGAACTTTGAACTGTGAAATCTTATGTTATTTTTTATGTTATTTATCTCCTACACCAATTGAAATCAAATGTGTGATCAAATGTGTTTCAAATAGCTTTAAAATAAAAGTTAAATAATGTATTTTTTCTGTAAAGTTGCAGCCACACCAAATGAAACGTAACATTCCTGACACCTCATTTCCCTACACTGAGTGATGCTGTTAATTCACCACCATCCTTATGCTTCCTCGCAACCCAAAGCAATATTCTCAGAAATGAAATCGTGAATAGATCTGAAATTGGAGGTTAGCGCCAATCTCAAAAGTCTTCCCAATGTCATTGCCCTCTCATGTGTCCTTTGAGCGAGGTAAGTACTCTGACATAGCCTCTTTTGTGAAGAATGTTATATGACCTGTTGGAGGTTTTACACAGGAGAGGCCAGACATCAGCTCAGGAAACGAAGGCATGAGTGATTGTGGTGCTTTATTTGAACTGTGGAGGGGGTAAGAGAGCATCATTATTCTCTCAAGACTCCATTCAAGAAGAGTAGAAGCTCTCGTTATGGTCAACACCTACCCTAAGAGGGAGGCAGAAATGAAGAGAAACTAGAAAAAGATGTCTACTGTGAATCGAAATTTAATTCTTGTTTATGCTCAAGTACTTAACACTTCAGAGTTAATGAGTGCTTGCATGTTTCATAATTGGTTAAATTCTGTGGTTAATGAATTCAGAGTTGGCTTGTTTGGTTAGGTCTTAATGGAGAGCAGTGATGCTATGGATGACTCAACCCAACATGTATTATTGTGTGAGCCTGAAGAGACCTTTGCACCCTAAAAATAGTAACTGTTCATGTGGAAAACAAACGCTTTGTGTGTACACAGCTCTGGCTGGCTCACTACAGCTGATGAATTTCAATTGAAGTTCCTGCTCACTGTCTTGTCTGATTGTAGCAGAGACACAATCAATGGGATGTTTATTTTATTTCTAAAATATTTTGAAATTGGCCGTGATTGGTTAACACTGAAAGATGTACTGCCTGACATACAAAAAAGTATAACAGTGATTTGAAATTCGTGATTCTGGTTAATACATTGAATCTCATTGTTTGTATTCTTCCAGTCATTCATAATCAAAATGCAAATGTGATTGTAATGGTTGCTAATGGTCCATAATAAAATATGCTCTCTTTACACACTTGTGTTGTGCTTACTGTTTGTTAGTGATTAGAACATTGGCTCAATTTACTGAATTTGATTTTTGAATCTCATTCAGCAAAAGCAACTCATTTTCATTTAAAGCGACAGTTCACCCCAAAATGAAAATTTTGTCATCATGTACTCACTCATTCCAAACCTTTTGCCTGTGACTTTCTCTCTATTTGCTATCGTTGACTTTCACTGTAAGGACACACACACAGGGACATTTACCAAACTATCAGAATATAACAGAAAAAATCAAGGAAACATATATCAACAAAAAATAAATGTAGTGAGAAAACAATAATAATAATTCAATATTAATAAACTAAAAACAGGCAACAATTCTCTCTCATAACTATGTTCTTGCCATTGCTCCAGAAGTCATGCATAGGCACAGCTGGAAGCTTGTTCAGTCTTATTCTGCATCTTATTCAATCAGAAAATGTCCATGTTAAGTATGTAAGGCTTTTCTGATGATTACATATTACTTGGTCCAATGTACCTCAAATATGAAGACAATTAGTAGTCTAATGGAAATTTCTTTTAAGGTGCTTCAATAAAACCTTATATATTGTACAGACATATGTAGGACATTGATGCAGACTTGCATTTAACAGAGGTGGTTCAGGGTTAGAAATGACACTAATGAAGATGATAGGCCCACTTAATCTGAATAAAATATTTTTTCCTCTATTCAGTTTGATGAATTTGATGAATTCCATGGTAACGCAACCTAGACTCTCAGAATTCTTTTCACTTTGTGTATCCCTTTTTATTTAATTAGACTCGAGTATTACTGCTGCAGTTATGTTTGTCAGATCTGTTTGATAAATTACAGGTTATACTGTTGTATGTCACTAGCAACACCAAGGACAAGGGTTGTATTCCCAGGGAATACATATACATAAAATGTACACTTGAATGCACTTGGATCAATGTCATTTAAAAGAGCTTATAATGGATAAGTCTACATTGTTCATTCAGAATTTTAACTCTTTCCTTCAAGGCTGTAATAAATAACTATACGCAATGAGAAATTATGGGAGTGAAATCATGATAACCATATTTTAGTTAGGAATAAACTATTAGGAGTCCCTGTGTGTTAAAGGGTGTTTACGCTGACTGCAAAATAAAGGCATGCAGTTTCGACTCGAGTCCATTGAACTCGTTTTTCCCTTTGCTGAAAAGCAGAGTTTATTGAATGCAAATGAGTCGCCGCGCCAATTGATGAGTCGCGTGATACATACCGCGGCAGAATACAAAAGGCTAGGCTACTAGAAACGAACAACGTAGAAGACGCCCTTTACAGGTATGCGATGTGAAATGGTTGTTAGTTTATAATATAAAGCGATGGGGTTTGCATTATTGTTCCATTAAATTGGTAGCAAACTGCGTCAACAGGCGAGCCTTAAACCGCGTGCTTTCTCTGTCTTGCTTTTTTGTTTACATATGCGTTAAAGGGAGAGTTCGCCCAAACGAAAATTAAACCATGATTTACTCACCCTCAAGCCATCCTAGGTGTATATGACTTTATTCTTCTGAGGTGAATCGCTTGAATGCGTCTGTGTACGAAAAATATCCATATTAAAACTTTATAAACGTGTTCTCTAGCTTCCGCTAACTGTCACTAGGCTCATTCAGGAGAGAGTGGCGTTCCAGTGGATGACGTAGTACGTAAGCGTAGCATAAGCAAAGGCACTAGAAGGTGAGCCTGCAACCATTAGCCGAAAAAGCTTAACTACTAAAGCTAACGCTTCTGGTCTGGCAGCACGTAGGAAAGGAGACCAGACGCTGTTTTTTTTTTTAATGGATGTCAATGGAGGAGAGGCTTTACTATGCTGAATAAACAGCATTTTAGACGAAACAGCTTATCATATAATGAATCGACAGCCTATCTTCAACATTTTACACTAAACAATACCTCTGGATTGAAATACCACATTTACCATAAAAAAACTGCTGTTTTATAAGAGAATCAAAGACTTTTTGCGACAGTTGGGTATCAGCTTATGGCACTCTGTTCATTCCTATGGTATCCGTAAACAGCGATTGGACACATGATCCAAGTTAGCCGTTACGCTTTCTCCAATAGTAAGTAATACAGTCCCTCTCATCTCCCTATAGTAAGACCATCTCTGGTATAAGCTCTGATGAGAATATGCTAGTCTAGCCAGAACCAAGTTTGTTTACAGCAAAGGAAAATCACTCCCCTCTTGGCTTATATTGAAATCCTCAGACATTTTTCTTTACAAATCCTCATTTTGTACTGCTACTTTGTGACCGGTGTTTTGCTCTCTTCTCTGCACTTCCGTGTTTGTCACTTCTCACCAGAGCTTACGCTACATCTACATCATATGTCATCCACTGGAATGTCACTCTCTCCTGAACGCACATACAGCAGTTAGCGGAAGGTAGAGATTACAGTTTATAAAGTTTTAAAAATAGACATTTTTCTTACACAAATGCATCGGTTCACTTCAGAGGAAGAAAGTCATATACATCTAGGATGGCTTGAGGGTGAGTAAAGCTCAATTTAAACTTCTGTGTCAAACCTACGGCATAGCTACGCCGTAGGATGGGCTTAGTCCGTGTAGCCTGACATGCACCTCTCCAAAATTCTAACAGCGCATCAATTCTACGCGAACCTCAAACGCTGTGATTGGTCTGCTAGAACCCCTCCCTCCGTATGTATTTGAGTTTTGTGTATGGGTCATTCTGTATCAAATCAACTACATTTCAAAAACTTCCTCGGCTCAAATTTTTGATTTTGCTAATATTTTTTTTTGCTAAGATACACATATATAGTGATGAAAGCCAAAATATTAAATGTCATGGATGAATATTTACTGAGTAATCTACTGATTTGTAGAGGGATTTCAAAATGGCAATTTTCAATTTGCAGTGGGATAAAAATGACTTTAGAAAGATGGCAGCATCATAATTTGAGATTTTACACAGAGATCGGTAGCTCTGTTAGTAAAATCTGTTGACTTTAGCATTTGTTGCATTATGTACCAATGGTGACCATTAAAAAATGGAGAAACAGCACCTTTCACGTTTTTCTCCAAAGTTTGCATGCCTGTAACTCAAGAAGTCCTACAGATATCTTAATGGCCTTTTAGATATTGGGTCTTAACCAACTTTCCTTTTGGCATCTTAATTTTTAAGGCCCTATGATTTTCAGTTCCAGAGATACTGGAATTTAAATATGGCTCCAGGAGTAAATAATTAAAATGTACACATTTTCAGTGGTCAAAAACCAAATGTGGGTCAATTTGCAAAAATATGACACTTCTTTTCTTTTAAAGAGGAATGTCTGAAGAACAAATAATGTTAAAACTAGAGATGTGTCTTGTTTCTTTCTGTCAAGACAACTTGAAAATACCAGTCTGAGTGCCATAAATATTCTTTTTCCAAAGTTTGCATGCCTATAACTCAAGAAATATTAAAGATATCGCAATATGATTTTATATTCTAGCTCTTCATAAACTTTTCTTTTGAAATCTTCATTTAAGGCCCTGTATAGTTTAATCCCAGAGATATCAACTTAACCATTTCAGTGCATTTTTAGAACGCAGACAGGTATGTTGTATGCAATTGTTTTGATATAGGGAAGCAAGATACAATTCTATTTTCAACATTATTTCTTCTTCAGATATTGTTCTTTAAATAAAATCAGCATCGGCTGCATACAAATTGACCAACACTTGGTTTCAACCAATGAAAATGGATAACATTCAACAATCTGAACATGGAGCCTCACTGATATATCCATATCTCTGGGACTGAATGATGTAGAAATTAAGATTCCAAAAGAAACGTTTATGAAGAACTAGAATCTAAAATCATTTTGCTTGAGTTATAGGCACACAAACCTTGGAAAAAGAATATTTATGGCACTCAGACAGGTATGTTCAATGCAGTTGTCTTGACAGAAAGAAATGAGATACATTTCCATTTTCAAGATTATTTGTTCTTTAGACATACCTCTTTAAAAGAAAATAAGTATCATATTTTTTCATTTGGTTTTTGACCACTGAAAATGTGTACATTTTAATGATTTACTCCTGGAGCCATATTGAAATTTCAATATCTCTGGAACAGAATCTCATAGGGCATTGGTTCCCAGCCGCGTTCCTGGAAGCCCCCCAACACTGCATGTTTTCCATGTCTCCTTAATCAGCTCATTAGTAGATACTCCAATACCAGAAATAGGTGTGTCAGACAAAGGAGCGATGCAAAATGTGCAGTGTTGGGGGGCCTCCAGGAACTTGGTTGGGAACCACTGTCATAGGGCATTAAAAATGAATATGTCAAAAGGAAAGTTTGTTAAGACCCGATATCTAAAAGGGCGTTAAGATAACTTTAATGCTTCTTGAGTTACAGGCATGCAAAATTTGAAGGAAAACTTGAAAAGTGCTGTTTCCCCATTTTTAAATGGTCACCATTGGAACATACTCAAACAAAGATTGCTAAAGTCAACCGATTTTATTAATATAACTACCAATCTCTGTGTAAAAATGAGATAATGATGCTGCCATCTTTCTGAAGTCATTTTAACCCCCCTGTAACCCCCTGACACTGGATCTAAAAGTGAAAATTGTCATTTTGACCTCTCTATACAAAATAGTGGATTACTCAGTAAATATTCATCAATGACATTTAATATTTTGGCTTTCATCACTATACATGTGTATCTTTCTTCTGAAACAGTTCTTTTTGTCCTGAACAGTTAAACTGCCTGCTGTTGTTAAGAAAAAAATCCTTCAGGTCCCACTAATTCTGTGGTTTTTCAGCATTCTTGTGTATTTGAACGCTTTCCGACTATGATTTTGTGATCCATCTTTTCACACAGAGCCAACTGAGAGACTGCAACTATTACAGAAGATTCAAATCCTCACTGATGCTCCTGAAGGAAAAGTGATGCATTAAGAGCCGGGGGTGTATACTTTTGAACAGAATGAAGGTGTACATTTTTCTTATTTTGCCTAAATATTATATTTTTCCATTTAGTACTGCCCTTTTGAAGCTACAGAAGATACTTACATGTGTCCCAGAAGACAAAAAAATTAAATTTACCCTGATCTTCAAATTCAAAAAGTTTTCACCCCCCTTTTATTTTGGGAAAATGATTAACATTTTGCAGATTCTGCAAGGTGTATGTAAACTTTTGACCTCAACTGTATTGTGTTTCAGTTCGGTTTTATATGGATCGAAGCCCCTTTCAGCATCAGAGTGAAAAAAAAACTAGGCCTATGTTTAAAAAAACGTAATATTGTATGACTTTATATCTCACTATTTAAACTTCATGTCTAACAACTGCAACTTTTATATTCATAACAATTTTTTAAACCTTATTTTACAAAGCTTGTTAATTGTTCATGCTTATGAAACATGCTTACATAAGTTTTTCTTTTTATTTTTCGGTGAGTGAATTCAGTTTAGGACCAAACCTTTTGAATGCAGAATGATATTATGCACTGTAAAAGTTTGACTGTTTTTAGCTGCAATTGATATGTGTTTGACCAGTGTGTACTGTACCTTCTGCTGTGAGTAGTGCTCTACATATAGATAAAATAAAAATCAAGGGTTTCTGAGTCACAGACTAACAACTGTGAAGAACAAACTAGCATGAATTACACTACAAAGACCCCATTGTGCGTTCGGTCTGTGGCAGCACTCAGGAACAGGGCTCCAGCTCCAGAAGCTGTGATTCTGTAAAACAACCCTCTATGTCCTGTACACATCCCATAGACAAACTTTTAAGTTGTGCCATATGTCACACAGCCTGCCAGTCATGTGTCGTTGATTTCTACCAAAGGATCCGCAAACCTTCATCAGTGTGGCCGCCGGAAAGTGTTGATGTCACACATGTCCGCTAGTAACCGCGGCCGCCTCCCTCCTGCATCTCTGTGCTCGGGTCATTGAAGTCAAGAAGAATAGCCATTGTGAGTGCTTAACAGCTTGAAAGAGAGATTACAGTTTTTATATATATATATATATATTTGATTAATTACTTACTTGGAATCTCAAAGAAATAGAATATTTAACTAAACAAACTAAACAAAAGCCTTTCTGGAATTTAAATATTTTTAGTGATGTTATTGTTGTACTAATATGCTAATTCAATACAAAAACATTTTTTTTTGGATAAGCTTTGATAAGTCTTAATGTAAATTCAGTAATAAAGCGACAACAACAGACCAGCACTTCTCTGTGCACGTTGTCCTTGTATATCTGATCTCAGTGTGCCGGAGGCCTGTCCTAATTGTTCCTTCTGAAGGGTAAACAAGGCGATGCTAATGCCTCAGTGATGGGCCGCCAATGATTCCATCAACTCTTGGCATCCTCTCTCAATGCTGGACATAAGCATAATGCTGCCATTTGTTTTATGTCACAACAATATCATGCCCTCACACTTGGCACTGCCATGCATGGGCAAAAACTCGCAGAAATGTTCACTTTGCAACGAAGATTAGAGAGAGGTTTTAACTTTAATGGAGCTCCATTTTTTTCATGAACTATATGTATGGTTAATAGGATATAGATGCACATTATCCAGTGGGGACTGGATTCTCATGAAATTGAATGTGTAATTTAAATCTGAACTAATTGAGATTTTTAGAAAGTTTAAACAAAGAAACATTACAAAATAAAACATATTATTTAAATATTTATTAGTGACACTGAACATGTGAGATTGTTTCTACAAAAGGTCTTCCACCAAAGCACAAATTGTTCAAATTGTTATGACTAAAATTTGTCCGTAAGGCGGCCATTTGTAAATTATATTCACAGAAAACGTCTTACTTCCACGTAAAAAAAAAATAAGGTGAATAGAATGGTGCAGACGTGTGGTACTAAACATGCTCTCCAAGTAACCGTTATGTCAAGCTCGCTCTGTCATCCAGAGTTTTCCTCTTTGGCATTTAGATTGGTTGACCTCATAGATTTGTAGACACTGGTAACCTTTGAAGATCAATCATGTCATCTTGTGTTTCCAATTGGAGATAATTGAGTGACTTTTTCAGGGGAAATAACTATTTAAGATACACACAGACTTATTTTTCAGTGATTTCTCCTTCACAAATGGAAGTGGTGGTGGGGCCAAAGCTGCTCTGTGGGCGTCTTGGTCGTGATCCGCATACTTCTCGTTGTTTTGGGCTCTATCCCATGTTTGTGTCCCACAAGATCACATCAAGAATTGTATTGTTTGCCCCTGTGTGTCTTTCACCCCTTTCTGGGCAACAAAGCCCCTGGTCTTGAGCACAAGGCCACTTGCAGTGCAACCTGCCCACTCCCTGCATTCCTGCAGTGATCTCCTAAAGAGCTGTGGGAGGTTTGTAGATAGCCGGCCCTTCGGCCAACAGATGAGCTTCTGTGGACTGGTCAGAGTGAACAAACACAAGCTTCTAGCTCCATTTATAGAGACTCGGAGTTTGCTATAAATTGAAACTGAGAGGCCAGGCGAATCCAGTTGAATATGCGCATAGGCAAACACTTGTGAAGGGCATGTTTTGAGAGGATACTGTGAACTTCTGCAAACACTCAATGTGTTCTCAACAGCTCACAGTAGCTGAATTGTGATAAACAACTGAAAACATATGTGGAAATTTGTTTGTGGTGAATTCCACTCATGTATGCTAATGATTGAAAAGCATAGATTGTTGAATGGACCCACTTGAGGGTATTATAAGGACCCCATTTCAAAAGTTTCAACTTTTGCTAAAACTATAAAATAATAATATAATTAATCACCAACAAATGAATATGTAAATTATGCTTTGGCCATGTTTTCTACATTATTTTATCTTCAACATGGTTAGTTTTAATGCTCTGCAATGTCTACACACTGGAAGATATGCATTAAATCACCAAATGTGACCCTGGCTACAAAACCATAAGGGTCGGTTTTTTAAAATTGAGATGTGTACATCAGCTGAAAGGATATGATAGGACAACATTTGGCCAACTATTTCAAACTATTTGAAAATCTGGAATCTGAGAGTGCAAAAAAATCAAAATACTGAGAAAATCACCTTTAAAGTTGTCCAAATGAAGTTCTTAGCAAAGCATATTACTAATCAAAAATTAAGTTTTGATATGTTCACGGTAGAAAATTTACTAAATATCTTTATGGAACATGATCTTTACTTAATATCCTAATGATTTTTGGCATAAAAGAAAAATCTATAATTTTGCTATTGCTACAAACATACCCATGCTACTTTTGACTGGTTTTGTGGTCCAGGGTCACAAATGTTTATTAATATTTGGAAAGTTATTCATTATAAGATTTAAGAAAAGAAAAGAAGTTTAAGGAGCAATTAAACGGTCTTTAAACTGCATTTTTAGATAGAAAAATCACAAAGAATATGGGTATTTTATTATTTACTTTCATATGAGATGCATTTACAACTGATTTAGATTCAGCTTTCCAATTGGAATCATATGGCATCATTTTAAAATTACTGTAGGTCTACATTTGATTGTATATGAAATTGACTGGATGTGTTTACAGACTCTGTGCATCATTTCTCCCTGCGCTGTTTTTTCTTTCAGATTTCCTGAGCTGATTCGTATATGCCTCATTATTTTAGCTTATACCTATTTGCTCAGTAGTATTGCTGTATCTGTAGCTTGAATGAATTTCCTCTACTAATGACCTTGTGGAAAACATCTTGAGGACAAAGGAAATTGCAGCCTCACATCTCGGTGATCATAGCGAAGGAAAAGCCTTCATTTATATGATCAGAATTTTAGATTTTTGGGCGATAGCGCAACAACAAAAAGAGAATATGTTTTTTTTTTTTTTTAACTGAATGGGTAAATAATAAAAACAGCATATTTTTACTAAAAACACTGTGCTCTTTGTTCTTTGGCCAAAGTTGTAGCACAAACAACTGTCAATTGTTTAGAAAAAGCAGGAAAAAACAGCACGCTAAAGCCAACAGCATTTTTAGCAGCACTTTACCCTCAACAGAGACGGATTTGTCTGTAATGTTTCTCTGAAAAGCACGGTGGGCACCATGCTGAGTATCACACGCAGCGGTTGGTTAATGAATTGCAAAGTCATTGAAAATGAATTAATTTGTGGATATTTCAAGATGTGAAGGGAACAGCGCAAGCAGGCGAGTGCAGATTGCACCGTTTACCCGGGATACAAATTACAGTTCTTACTTCGTGAAATCAGTCCAGGAGCTAGCTCACAGCATTTTGAAATCAAATTCATCAATGAAATAATAGAAGGCGTGTCTCTTCAACTGGGTGTGTCGGTGTTGTTTAAACTTTCATTCATACAGTATGATAAAGCACATTGCATTATTTGTCTGAAGCCAGTAATTCCAAACCCTATACGTTGCAATATACCATATGTAATTTCTCAATGTAAACTATTTGTATAATGAACATGAGTCATCACAACAATGGTTTGATTGTGCCGAAACCGTTCTTCGCTGCGCTCTGGTTCTTTCTCATAGACAGGCCTTGTTGTGCTCGGCCCAAGTCGAGGCAGATGTGGACTAGAACAATAGCAGCTCCTTTTATCAGAGAGCAGGGTAGTGACACCCTCCGCGGGCACACAAGGGCTCGAAAGAATGCCTGGCACTGGCCCAGAATCACTGACGCTATTAGAGACCCACCTCATCTCCCGTGATGCCATGCAACGGAGGGGACGACACCTTCAAAGGCCAGCCCTTCTTCCTTAGAAGCGCCGAAGACTATCGAGAAGGTTTGCAGAGTGTCCCCAGAGCGGACTTTGGATTGAGTGGAGAAGGACATTCGTAGGCCGTCCAGACTGTAGACCACCAAACAGATCAACACCTAGAATGGCAACTGCAAGCACCTCTGGACAGAGCCCCTTTGGGCTGGGCAGGAAGAAGAGGTCCCCTGGTCTCCTGGATCAGATTGGCAGGTTCTTTGGAGGAGACAAGAAGAGAAAGGGAAAGGTGAGTCAGATTATTATTTTATTTATTTATTTATTTTTTTAAAGAACTTTCACGCTCAATGACAACTTCTTGCACGAAATTTCTTGGTGAAAAATTGCTTCCAGATTGAGAAGCTGAATTTAAATCTAGTTTAGGACTATTGCATAGGTTGATTGCATTTGTGTTGCATTCAATTGGTTGTGGTTTACAGACTCAGGAGAAATATTCAAATTCCTCTGCACTGCAAATAGGCTTCCTATTCTCATATAGAATCTCATTTTACAATTGCATAATAAAATAGTATTGTGTATTGCATATCGGTTAATTTGCGTGACCGTATACTGCGATGTGCGCACAGTTCATCATAGTATTGTATGTGTGTGTATTTGAGGTTCTGTTAATTTTTTCCACCAAATGCAATCTAGATTTATAAATGTACAACTTTAGCTACATTTAAAACACTTAATATGTACATCAGTGATATTAGTGTTTATGTATTTAGAAGATTTCATACAACCTTTCTAAAAAATAAGAGGAAGATTTTCTTTTTCATGGAGCAATTGAACAGAGAATTTGGTCTTAAATCTTGCTGACTTTGAACAAATAGCTGAATCAGGTTCAGAATAATGTTCCTTCAGAGCTGAATGTCCACTCTGGTCTAGCAACTGGTAACATTTATGAGATTTCTTTTGTTTTTTGTTTTTGTTTGCTTCTTTCACTAGCAATCAATCATGGCAAAATGGCTCAAATGTAAAAACCAATAAATTCTTACAGCATTAAGAAGCTTTGGGCACAGCTGTTGGCAGTGCAAGTGATATCATTAAAGGGGTTTGCTGTTCTGCTGGTAAAGTGCGATTCAATTAATGCCTCGAGGTAGAGCTTTTGTCTGTTGACACTCATACATCCTTATTGCTTTCTCATTTTAACGTTCAAAGCATGTCAATATAGGTAAATCTAAGGTCAATTTGGATTAGCATGATATTTTTATTTCCCTTCTTACCTCTTCTGCTAACTTTTGCCACAAAAATCAAAGAGACTGGTAATGCAGTTAAATTGTCTTTGTCTAAATTGCGAATCTTTAATGATTGGATTTCCAGTCTAAGAAGTTGGCATGTTAATGCATGTTGCTGCTTGACTCGAGACATTTCTCTTTCATTTATTTGAAGGGCTCATTTCGTGGTCATCTATCCTCCTCTCCACAGAGACCCCAGCACTCTTCCACCCGCCGTCGTGGAGATGTCAACCCTGTGGTGCATTTCTTCAGGAGCTTTGTAAGTATCCACGTGTGCTGACATGGTTTTTACAAGTCCCCGACTTCAAAGAGTGATGTCAAATCAACAACTGCAACCCTAGAAAAGAAATCAATTCGTCATAAGACATGAGAATGACATTTTCACACCTCCCTTTGTCTTCATCTTTAGCTCCCAGTGATACAAAGAGTTTGTTACCGCTCTCAAAGCACCGAGCAGCAGGGAAAGATTACCTCAACCAACGTATCAAGTCAAATATATTAGAAGAGTTGATAAACTTCAATATGGCAACCCAAACATAAGGCGAGCTTTCGTCCTAGACATGCCACATTGTGTTTGGACATTTGCCGTCTAAGTCCGCAGGCCAAGATTGTCGTCATGTTCAACATGCAGACCGTGATTTCTTTGCTACAATAGTCCAGACTTGTTTTTCTGTCAGACAGACAACATTACACACACTTACATCACTAGTGTTAGATTCTCGACTATGTAGTAAAGAATGAGTCACTCTTTGAAAGTCACTGTTTCAGATGAAAATATGAGAATATAATCTTGTTTGTGTGGAAACTTTCACCTGACAGAGAAGATGATCATTCTTTAACATCACCTTTTTATTTCGTATATCTCATTACTCATTTTCTTGATTTTTTTTTTTTTATCCCCCTGAAAACACACAATCAGTTCTGTGGAAACTAGATACGAGTGCTAACGTTTCGCCATTGCTCATGTCCTAAATTAAAAATGGTTTTCTGGGAAACACTAATTGCACAGTTGTTCCTTAGGTCTGTGGGCTTGTTCATTAAAAAGATACAGTCTCTGCCTTCATTATTTATCTGAACTGCAAGGGAGCCTAATGATCGACCTCTGTAAACATCTTTAAAATGAAAAGTCTTTGTTCAAGGATTGCTTATCTTGTTTGTATTATGCTGGATGACAAAATGTCTCGTTATAATACTCCAGCCTCTAATTTAAAAGCTGTGGCTCTGCTTTTCGAATGCTTAAAATGTTCCTTGCCTAAAAGTTTTTAATTTGTTTCCTTGAAGGTGTCCTCTCCTCGCCCCAAGTCGAGGGTAAGTCTAAAATCCCATTTTTCTACTAGCATGCATCTAATCCCAATTTTGGTATAGTTATTTCAAGACAATTTGCCATGAAATTCTGCTTCGCTCGGGATATAAATGGTGACAGAGCAAGAATGTGATATTTGTAACACTCTATTAGGCCATCATTACGTCTGTTAACCATGAGGTTGCCATCACCCTCTTGAATGAATAATACAATGCAGATAGAATAGATTTGACCCATAATCGTTTTCTATGCACTCTCCTATCCACCAATGAAATTGTAATTACATCTAAGAAGAAAGTTAATCGTTATACACTCTTTTTTTTTTCATGTGCAGTGGAGAGAACTGTTGGGCTTGGTACGTCACTCGTCCTTGATGTGATTCACATTTGCATTCACAGACACCCTCACAAACAGATCTGATTGGCTGACTGCAGGAAGCCTTCCTGTCCTATGTCTCGTTTCTAATAGATCTGTCACGTTTCTTAATCATTTGTTCTCTTCTTTGTGAATTAACCAATGCATCGCTCTAATTACAGCTGCTGCGCTTCATGCGATCTTCTCGTTAACCTGTGGGACTGGATGATTATAGGTTGAATGGGTTCATTTTCAACAAATCTCCAGATTGATCACATTTTGTAGGGGCATGAAATTAGGCTTGTGTCATTTTTAGTGGAATTTATTAAGCGTTATTGCATTGTGGTTTCAATTTAGCCACATTTAATGCTTTCCATATAATTACTACACACTCTCATAAGATGAAATGTGCATATTTTCAATGCAGAACACATTTTGTAATGCCAAAATGCATGAAATGGGCATTACTTAGGAAATCTGTTGTAATTTTAACCTAATCTTTCATGTGATTATAAATTTCCACAGCTTTTAGCTGTGCCATAGTGCATAAAAGAGTGATCTCAAGCACTCAAATGATTAGAATAGTGTTAGTTTTTATGTTTTTGCTTGCTTTTCAGTTTCTTTCTTTCTTCTGTATAGTTTTTGCCTTGATTGTTGCACTCTTGTTTTTCTGATGGCATTTCTCCTGAACCAGAGCGACTCTCTGCTTCTTGATGACTTTGAGACGGCAAGACTTTTTCTGAGTCGCAGCCGGTAAAGCAGCTTTCTCTCTAGGGGTCTTCGAACTGTTCACTCGCCCCCATAAACCCATACTCCAACCCATCTACTCCCTTCCCAGGTCCTGATTCACTGACTCACCAGCGCCCCCTATGTTGTTGTCATGTGTTGTTTAACTCCACAGGCTCCAATACATAAAGGCATGCAGCATCGCAACATTTCCTATTGCAGATATAACCACTGTTATGATTATCCTCCTATGCTGCACTCTTGCCATCTCTAAATCACCCCCTCCTATAATACTTTATATATAGCAAACATGTAACATTCTCTGTGCTGCAACCTCCTATCGCACTCTTCATTTGTGGACATTGGTGCAGAAATGCACTAATGCGTCACCAATAGCAAAGAATCTATATTTTTACATTTTAAACACAGTTTGAAATAATATCACAAAGAAAAACATTTTGATAGTGTATGAGTAAACAGCAGTGGGCTGGTATCCTCTCTGTGTTCATAAACTATGTGTTTTAGGCTTCCCCGTCAACGCGTGGCTCGGAGAGCATTAGATCGCCTCACAGACGCAGAAGGGAACAGAATACACTCTCCAGAATCTTCAACCTGGTGAGCCTAAAACAGCAGAAAAAGACTCTCTGAAAAGACTATCATACATATTTAAGATGTTTTGTAACTTTTTGAAAAAGGTTATTCTCATTTAAGCGCAATTACAGTTGACTGATGCGCCTTTATGCAAATGCCTACAAAGAAAGCAATTTCAACATCGAGATGTAATTAAGGCTATTAAAAATGCTCGATAACAGGATGTTGCATAGATTATTTCTTTGAAACCATCTCGAACTCGCTCTCCGTGCTTGAAGAAGCATGCGAAAAAGTGAATGAGAATGTCCTTGATAAGACTATTGACTGCTTCTGTTTCTGACCCAGAGTCACCTTCAGTATGCAAGTCCAATAATATCCATCTCTCACTAAAGTAATGACACCTATCCTGTCAGTGAGGGCTGTGCAGTCTTTCAGCAGTCAATGAAGGTCTTTTATTCGCTTAAGCTTTTCAAAATCAATATTTATTTAGGTTATAAAGAAGGCCTGTCTCATCTGTTTCAATTTTACAGTCAAAGATGAGTCTTTTCATGCGCCCTAACCTTGCTTGTGTTCAGTCAGTCATTGAGAGGTTCATTGTAACATAAGCATTTTGAACTTTTGCCAGGTGCAGGGCATAAAGTATTCACATCTCTTCATGCTCATTCTCATTGATTGCCAATAAGATTTGATTTTCAGTGGATTAAGGAATATCACCTGCTCCTAAAAAGAATCGTTTACATTGAAGTGAATTCTGCCATCACTCACTCATCCCTACGTCTTTCCAAACCTGTATGACTTTCTTTCATCCATGGAAAGTAAAGATAATCAAACTTAATCATCATGTCTGAGATGTTTTTTCCATACAGCGAAAGCGGATGGGGACCTACACAAAAGGATTCACCATTCATTTTCATTATATGGAAACAATTACAAATATGTCACTGATAAAACATAGTTCATACAAGTTTGGAATGACATGACAGTGCTTATATATGTAAATGTATGCACGTATTGTATGTGTATACATAAACTACCATTCAAAAGTTGAATGTTTTAGAAAAATATCTTTCATGCTCACCAAGCATTATTTGATCAAAAACTACAATAATACGTGATACCTATTCAGTATAATTTTGGTGCTCAAGAAACATTTGTGAAGCGATCTAGGAAAACCCAACACATGGTGAAATTTTACCTTTTTTAAGGTGACACCATATGACAGCTGGGTTCAAGCTCTTTCCAAAACTGTTTTTATCTTGAACGTAAACTGCAATAAATCGCTATTTTTCTGCACTAAACAAGTGAATTTCACCGAGACGTTTTCAGAGATCATAAACAAGATGTTATAGAATAATGATTTAATGAAAACCTAATTTTGACAAAAAAATGACATTTGACTTGTTTTTCGACTTGGTTTTCCCAGATCGCACCACATTTCCTAATAGGGCTGGGTAAAAAATACTGATTTCTCGATTTTAATTGATTCTCATTTTTACAAAGTGATATTGATTCTTAAATTCCAAGAATCGATTAGTCTGGCCTGTTTACAGTTAATTGAATGGAACATTGTAACGCACCTCCCATCTAACAAATCGTAATAAGTTTTGTGCTTTGTTACTTTTGATATGAAACAAAGTCTCAGATTTCAAACAATAAATGCCATTTTGGCACTATTTAATGTGAATAACATGAATAAATGTTCGAAGGTATGTTAGCTTACCGAAATCCGTATCCTGTCTCATGTAATCGATCAATCAGTGTTTTAACGAAGAAAAGATTTCAAGACAAAAGTTTGTAAACAATGTCACGTAATGTCACATTTACCTCAGAAAAAAACATATTCGGTGATCATAAACTCGTTAGTCAGCTAGAAAAATCAACTCTGTAGAGAAGCATTTCACTAAATATATGCACCAAATAACACATTCATTATAATTTTTTGCTGATCTTCAGTGTTTAATTTATGTCTGTCAAGTTATGACAGATAACATTTAAATTTGAGTAGAAATGTAATTGTAACTTTATTATTATAAAAAACTTAATTGAGATGTAATTCAAGCGTTTGTATACAAATGAGTTAAATTCAATATTATAATTATGTAGTACTGACTCTCATATATATTTTACAGCATTAGTTGTGAGATTTTTCAAATTTGATTCTATCAAATTTTCCTTGAGAAAATTTGGCATGTACTGGACCTGATATATATCCAAAATAATCAAAATCGAATCAAATCACGAGCTTGTGAATCAGAATCGAAACAAATCATGACATTTGTGTCAAAACCCAGCCCTATTTCTTCGTATTATTAATGTTGAAAATATGATGAATATAAGACATAAGAACAGCATTTACTTGAAATAGGAATCTTTTGTAACATTATGAATGTCCATTTTGATCACTTTAAGGCATCCTTGCTATATAAACAACCATTTGAATGGTAGTATATTTATAAAACTATATATTTGCAAGTATCTGGTCTGTATTTTTAAACAAGTACCATTTTTTAACATTTTAAATGTGACATTCAAAGCAGTATGACACTGATGTTTGCTTTCAGCTCCAATTATCTACCTCATCTGCTCTTTTGCCTAATTTCCTTTTCTCCCTTTTGCACTTTTCACATGACAATCTCTCCAGAACAGAGGACACAATCAAATCAGACTGGCTTTCCACGTCCATTATGCCGTAGAGCTAGAACGCTGAGTGCTCAGATCACTCTTTTAGAAATGTAGCATAGCTTGTTACATTTGTTAATACCTCTACAATATGGATTACTCAGCATTGTCATTTTTGTTTTGAATTCTCTAGTTTTGACATTGAACATACGGTCCTTCACCCATTCTGCTGATGCTCTGTGCTATTTATGTGCAAGCTTCAGCGTTTATTCTTTTGTAATGTTTGGGAACTAACGTTGATTTTGACCTTGCATAATCCAGCACCAGTGTTGAGAAGGTTTCGCGTTACGCAACTGACAAAACAATGACCGTACTGGTTTTCTCTCCGATCTCAGGGAGAAAGCCGATCTCGCTCTCCACCCAAACGCTGGAGCACCATCTTCTGAGCCCTTCTCTGACCAGAAAAACACCAAGATGGAAGAGAGTGAAACAGACGAAAAGCAAAAACTTGAGAGGGAGGATCTCTGCCCTATAGATTCACAAGTCGCAGCGAGTTTAACAAACTAACATTGGCCATCTTCGCTTCCTAGATAGAGATACAATCCAAGTATCTGTTGTTACATGCCTGCAGGGTTTCATAAGCATGTTGACTGTATGTGTGCAAAACTGCTGCAATAATTGTCAATGGTCAGGAGATGCGATAGTTGAACGTCTAGTTGCTATATTGGAAGTCTCCCTCCAAAATTTAGTCCATCATCCCCTCAGAAAAAGCAGATTAACCAAAAGGTTTGATTATTAGTCTTAATTGACCAAACTAGACAGAATATTTCTCAGTTTGAACCATTAAACATAAAAGTAAGGTATAATGGCCATCAAGACCCATTATTGTATAATTCTGAATTCACCTCAGATGTATCTTACACAATGGGTTGCTTGTCTGCTCTCCAACGTTTGATGCGTGACATTAGTCCTTGTGCTACAGTGAAGAAGCCTCTCCATGGTTGAGATCAATGTGCAGTGTATTTGTGGATGTTTATGTTAATTGTGGTCCTTGTGTTGTGTTATATATCGGTTATTTCCTTTGTACCAAGAACTATGTATATAGGATTCTTTATTGTGTTTTGAGCAACATAAAAAAATGATGACCAGTTAACATTTACCTAATATTAAATTTGATTTATTTGAGTAATTATTTAGCCCTTTCATTAGAAACATGTCTTAAAAGGATTAATCAAAGATTAAAAACATGATTTTGTGGACTAGGGAATAGATTCTAAGCATATCTGACGCTTGGATTGTATGCCCTCAGATGTTGCACTGCAGTATGTGTGTTAAACCAGCCTGTAAATGTTGTCTGCGTCATTACGTCTGCAATTTAGATGTTATTTTAGAAAGGTCTCATGTAATTACCAGGGGTAGGATTAATATTTAAATAACAGACATGCAGAAATCTAGGACAAACAGTCAGTGGGAGCATAAAGGATATGAAACTGGCGGAAAAAAAGGAAGGAAACCTGAAAGTGTACGAGGGATAATGTGGGAAATGATAAACGAGGATTTCTGAAAGAGTGAGGTGGAGTTTATTCAGCTGATTTTTTATTTTTTTTTTCTTTTCTCTGTGACGTTTCTCACGTGTCTTAATAATGTTCATCGTTTCGTGTCTCATAGACTCTTCCTGTATGTGCTGTTTCTGAAATACTGCTGAATAAACATTAGGTCAAATATTCTCCCTGTCAGCGCTGGATTTGTCTCCAAAATGGTGCTACACTTTCTATAATGCACAGGATATTCTGAAGTGGCCAGGTGTTCTGATGTAATATCTTTAACCCTCTCGTTATTTATAAAGTAACGTTAAATAAAGAATCAGAAATGTATGTAATCTGTGTTTGATTGTGCGTCTGTTCATCCTTTGAGATTCTCAGCAATCAGTTTCTCTGTCTTTGTCTTACTAAGTGTGTTTGTGCTCATTTTATTTTGATTGCACAATTAGAAATGGAGTTTTGCCCATTTCTATTTAGTCTGCACTGGGTAATGCTAATATATTTAAATAGTTGCATATGCATATTGTTCATCTTGATACATTTCACATGCAGGACAATTAAAATAGCTATAAATTGAAACAAAAATAGATGATTTTATGCTAATGGACAGCATTTGTGTTTCTTTTGTGTCTAACCAAAAGATAAGTATATAGTAAAAAATGACTGGACTTTTCCTTTGAAGACAGTAAAATTACATGTCATGTCAACAGCCCATTTGCTTTTTGTTAAACTTAAAACACTGAAATAATAAGAGAAGAGATTTAGGAGACCCTCAGAATTCTCTCCGAAGTAAATGTTGGCAGAAGAATTGCTGTGACCTTTGCGTTGTGTGCTCGACCTAGTCAATTGTGAATGAGATGGACAGACACCTGGTGCTTTCTTTTTAAATGCCCTTATAATAAGACTCTTGTAAGGTCACTGAAAATGCCTTTAAATGGTTTCAACTTGTCAAATGTCATATTATACTCTTAAAAATAAAGGTGCTTTAAAAGATTCTTCACAACGATGCCATAGAAGAACCATTTTTGTTCCACAAAGAACCATTCAGTCAAAGGTTCTTTAAAGAACCATCTCTTTCTTACCTTTTTATAATCTGAAGAACCTTCTTTTGCCACAAAGCACCTTTCATGATACAGAAAGGTTCTTCAAATGTTAAAGGTTCTTTATAGACCCATTTAGACAAAAAAGGTTCTTCTATGGCATTGTGAAGCACCTTTATTTTTAAGAGTGTAGCCTTAAAATTTAACCTGGATTGGCCAAGAACACTATAAGTTTATTTGCTACAAAGCTAATGCTAATAAAAACAAGGCTTTAATTGTTGGTGAAAGGAACACTGAAAGAACATAGCAATTTAACCTTAAAATAACGTTCTAATAACATGAAGAAGACCAGACATTTCCATGTTTTTGGAATGTTCCAAAATAGCATTTTTGGAATGTTGCGTTGTTTAAAGATAAGTTGAAAAAACGTTGCAGAAACATTACGTGCTAACATTTAAATTCCTCTATTTATCCATCGTAATCGCTAAACGTTTTAGAACATTCAAATCACTCTTTCAAAATAGAACGTTTGGATAACGTTCTCAGAAAATAAATTAGTTTGCTGCGATTGACCATTAGGCTACTGCATTGAAAAATACTAATTCGAGGTGGGAATTCACGCCTCAGCAAAGATTTTCTTTCTCTCATAAAAATACATGAGCAGCTTGTAGGTCTCTCTTGATGTGTGTCTCAGTGGACTCTGTTTAATCTGGACCTACAAACACGAAAGAAACAATGAATTATTTGAAAAGACTGACTGAAGCTCACCAGCACACAGCCCAGACTTTTTACAACAAGAGTGCTACATACCATGTCTAATCATAAAAGTACCAATCAAGTAATCATCCATAAATGCAACAAAGACAACAGAACCGTCAGTATCGATTCAGTGACTGCACCTGTGGTATGATCATGTGACTATTTCCTTTCACTCACAATCACATAATATTTCATGACTTCAAACACGCTCTTGAGATCTGGAGGATTCACAAATGGACTTTTCTTTTTACACCTGAGGATCTGTCACGGAGAATTCTTTGAACATGATCCCAACACATTTCCCTCAAAGTCCAAATAAACAGTAAAACAAAGTAAAAGAGGAGGTTGTGTTACTGGTTGCTTTGAAGAGAAAATGTTTGATCTGTTTTTGGAATATCTACATCCCTGTAACAAACGAACGCTCACATAAATCCATTATTCCCTGTGTTCTGTAGCGCATGGCAACAGGTGTTTGTTCATATTACTATAAACCGTGAAACACTGCCCTCCTTTGGTGTAATAGTGAAGCGCACATTTGAAAAAAAGAGTTTGCAAAGAGTTTCTCTCTCCCTACAATCATAGCCACAAATATACGTTCGTTCATTTATTTGCTTTCTCAGTCGTTTATTTGTTTACTTTCTAACTGTTGTCCTTTTGCATTATTACACACATTTTTTTTTCTATTTAACACTGTAAAGCTGCTTTGACATAACCTGTACTGTTAAAAGTGCTATATAAATAAATTTGACTTGACTAGTAAAACAAAACAAAACAAACAAAAACCTGTTCATATCTATTATTTTAGTGGTTTTTAACCACGGGGCTGGAACAGGGGCACCAGCAGATTTCCAAGGGGGTGAAAGATAAAGGTAAAACAGATTTGTAAGAAAAATTAAGATGTACATTTATTCATTAGTTAGTTTGTTTTTAAATTTTATGGGTCTGGCTTCCAGTGTCCAGCTATTTTTAGCTGTACAAAACAGCTCGTTTTGCTGCTTGGTATTGCAATGTGTCTTACTATTTTATTTGAATGTAATATCTTAATTATGAGCAAACTGGTATGTAGTGCAAACAGTTTTGACGTTTACTGTACGTTTTTATTCCTCTCATTATTTCTCTATCCACCTTCTTCTTCACATGAGTGTGGGCGTGGCCATTTGTAAATTTATGGGTGTGGCTTCCGGTCTCATCTGCATCCAGCTATTTTTAGCTATACAAAACAGCTCGTTTTGCTGCTTGATATTGCAATTTGGTGTGTCTTACAATATTATTTTAATGTATTGTCTTGATTATGAACTCACTGGTTTGTAGTGCAAACGGTTTACTGCACATTGTTATTCTTCTCTCCCTATAGTGGCTAATGAACAGGAAGTCTCACCCATAAGCTTAGTAGCTTACTTCCGTGTTGAAGAAAAAGGTGGATACATTATTTTATTTAATTATTTTAATATATTACTACTCTGTACATAAAAAAGTTTGAAAACAAGCAGTAATTACAGCAGAGGTAGCCTATACCAGAAATAGCTTAGCCTACATGGGGGGCCTTTGAATATTGTTTTGGACAATGGGAGGCCTCGGAATCAAAAAGATTGAAAACCACTGTTGCAGTGACTGCTTGTGGCTGCAATCATCCAGTAGAGGGCATCGGTGGCTCTAACAGAAAGAGGCAAGGTTTATTCCGATATTCAGGTCAATATCCTGTACATCTCTTTTTTAATCCCCTCACTCAGTTATTGTACTTCTATCAATCTATCTATCTATCTTTCTATCTATCTATCTATCTATCTATCTATTTATTTATCTATCTATCTATCTATCTATCTATCAGCTCTCTGAACCTGCGTGAAAAAGGCAGATGTGAGTAGTATTGCGGAGGCAGACTGACAGAGCTGTTTCTTCTCCTCTGGGGGCCCGGATTGGTGATAGCAGTGAGGATCTGCCGCAGGGAGGGGGGGAACTGTTGTCATGACACATCTCTCCCTAGTGGAGGAGGGGTTAAGCACTCAGGGATTTCCACCGAAGCAAGACTCCACACCAGCCCGACCATCTGCCCGCGCCCCTGCTATCCCTCTCTCTCTCTTCTCTCTCTCTCAGCCCTCCCTTCCTTTCTCATTCATCCTGGATTCTCCCTCCTCCACGCACGTCCATCTCTGAGAGAGATCAGATTTGCTGGTTATTAGGCCAATGTAGTGTATTGCATTAGAATACATTAGAAATGAGTTTCCGAATGAAAACTAAGAACCCGATACTGTAATTTTTCAAAAGTGAGAAGAGCTGCACACATACAGGTAGATGACGTCACATCACACACACGTACTGTAATTTTGTTTTATTGTAATGTGGTTAGGAGGGACTTATTCTTTCTAACCGCCAGCTTGCAGATGAACAAAACTGCCTGTTAGACAGCTGCTCTCCACTATTAGTCACCTCCGGGCGATGATGCATTTGAAACTCTCTTTATAGTCTATTATCAGCTACTGTATAATACAACTCAAATCAGGTAGCTAACAGGGAACATTCTCATAACTTTGACTAATGTCAATTCTTAGTTATGAACAAATAGTTATCAGTACACACTTTGGCTGCGTCCGAAAGCCTAGTCAGCTGACTTGCTGCCTTACCAGGCAGTGACTTCGAAGGCTGCGAAGGCAACTCTAGAAACAGCTTCTGACAGACTTCAGAGGCAGCAGAATGTGACGCCGTTGCTAGGTTACCTAACGGTTAAGTTGTAGATTTTGCAGAAAAATGATCTTATAGACCATTTCGTCAGATGTAAACATACTGGTCCCGATACACTTCCTGTTTCTTTTTTTTTTTTTAACTTTACACAAACATCACAAAAAAATACAACCAACATAACATTTGACTGGATGAAAATGTTACATTAGCACCTTTAAGATGTATCTGTATATGTGAAATAAAATAAAAAATAAAAAACAAAAAAACAGGAAGTGCTTCTGGACCAGTGTTGTTTACATCTAGCAAAATGGTCAGTTATATATATAAATTAATTACTTAATTAAAAAACTTATTATACCTTTAATTAATAACTTTAATAATACATAAGGACTTCAATGTCATTACCCACCGAAGATCTGTGAGTCGGAGAAGACGACTAAGAATGGCAACTACTTTTTGCTTAAAAAAAATAAAAGCACTGATGCAAGTATTATTGCAGAACTGGTCATTGTTATTAGTGGCTGTTTCGTTATTATTGGTAGTATATTGTAAATATTATTCTTATTCACTACTCATTTGAACCCTTTTAACATTTTCGTAAAATACTATTATTACAAACAATATTATTTATTATGCTTTTTACACTATTACGATTCATAAAGTATATCATGTTCAAAATCTCATTTATTATATAAAATAACAAGTTTAATTTCACCAGAATATCTTTATTTATATAGCCTATATGACGCACATGCACAGGATTGTGGGAAATCGAAGGCAGCGAAGGATACATCTATGCTGCCTTCAAAATTCCATCAGAAGAAGGTACCTCCGGAGACAGGAAGTGAAGCAGAATTAGAATTCGGACGTGCCTTGATACCTTCCTGCCTTGGACTGCTGCCTCCGAAGTCAGCATTTTAGAGCTTTGGGACGCAGCCTTTATCTGTTTGGAAAAACAGTATCTTCTTATAACCTTCTGTGTTACCCATTGTGCTCTAACAATGGAATAATTTCCACGTTATTATTTATTTTTGAATTTTTACGTAAAGTAATAATTAAAAGAATCATTGGCATTTTGCATTTTAGCATTTTTTGAAGTTAAAAGAAAAAATATTGGAATATGTTTTACAAGAAACTACTATTTCAGTCTTTCTAGCTAAAAAGTCCGTATTTAATTTAGTGAGTTAATTGCTAATTAATTTAAAAGTCCATCTAAAGCAATATTAAATATGTGTTCTGAGTTTGTCACACCACAGAAAAATGTCATTAACAATCCAGCCAAGTTTAAATGATAGAAAACAACCGCCAAGTAAATAAAGGTTATCAAAATCTTGGAAGAATAAGCAGAATTTTCTGCTCTCCGATGCTAGGGGCGTGTCCGCTGTCGGCGCTGAAACCACGCCCACTCGTAGGAAAGCTGTCGCCTCTCTCAACTGTCAAATACCGCTACAACCTGAATGGATAAGCAAGCTGTTTTGTAAATTATCGCAACCAAGGTAATATGCATTTACATGACGAAGGCATAGCTAGTTAGGCTGTAGTAGCCTAACAGTAATGACGGTAACTCTACCGAGTGGGCGTACCACTGATGCTAATGTGCTCTAGTTATTATTGTGTTAGGGGAGAGGCCATGATCAGTGGGTCCAGTGCGTCATGGAAACATGATTTCAGGCCCGCCCAAAAAATCCTGAACACAAAAATGGTGAAAAATTGTTTAATGTTCTAACTCCACAATTCTGTACTGCATAGTTCACAGTCTTTGTAACGTTTTTTTTAGAAGTACAGTTTTAACAGATAATGTGTTTAGAAACAATTCTCTAAATTGCCTTTACACAGACTAGTGTTATTTCCTGTTTAAGTACGTTCAGAGAACATCTAAGGTAACATTTCCATTAAACGTAATGGGAATTTAAATAATGGACATTTCGTTCAGAGAGCATTCAGAAAGAATGTTTTCATAACATAACTGGCTCGACTGGAACGTTAGCAAAATATTTTGTTTGCTGGGTTACAGCTGTTTTGTAGTCCAAGCCACAAAGCCATCCAATGCGACTTCAGGACACATAATAAAGCCCTTTCGGCCGCGAGCGGCTGACTCCAGCTCTGGTCCTGCTCTGAGGTAATGTCATAAACATGCCAGACTAGCGTTTTCTCCACAGCCTGACAGTACGAATCTATCAGCCATTATTAGGCAGAGCTCCTGAGCAGCCATGACAAGAAAACACAAACCTCTTTATTCTCTTTTTATGCTGTTTTAATAGAGTCGATCTCCTGTCCCAAAACTAATTACAGGTACAAAGAGACACTGCCAGATGAAAGCACCTATGCTTTGATGGATGATGAGAGGCGAAATAAATGTGATTTGTGCAGTAATGGACGACGGAAGACTTTCTGCAGCATCTCTAAGTTCTTTTCGTGAGTGTCAGTCATTGAACAAGCCTAGAATCTCTAACCAGCAAGCATCCAGGCTATGAACACAAAGGCTCAAAGGTTCAATCGCAAACTAGGAGGGGCCCTGGAGAGTTACTGAGATCATCTTCTCGCTCAATGCCCTTGAGCAAGGCCCTTAACCTTAAGGTGCTCCGGGGGGACCTTCCCTGCTATCAGTGCACACAAAATCTCTTTAGATAAAAAGTATATTCTTATAACCTTCTGTGGTGCCTATTATGTTTTTAAAATGGAATCTTTTCCACAACACTTTTAAAAATTTATTACATAAAATAAGAAAAAGATCAAAAAGAAAGCAAAAGGTGAACAACATTGGCATTTTGCTACATATATATACACAGTCAAACCAAAATTTATTCAGACACCTTCAACATTTCTCACATTATCAGAATTTATTTGCTATTGTTTAGAAAAAGGGAATAAATTATGACAAGAACTCAGAGGTAAACTGTGTCAGAACAAATTCATCTTGATAATGCCAGATAACTTTGATAGAAAGGTATGTAATGGATTACAATCAACCAAAAATTCAGACAACTGTTAGTATGACAATATTTACACAACTATAAATACTTTGTTGACCAATTACCAAGCAAAGGTCACATTAGCGATTAAAGAAGAAACTCTTTAGGAAAACATGGATAAGCCAAAGTATCTGCATAATTATTGGTCCCAAATTTGTTAACATTTTACTGGTAGTCCACTGTATGAAGAATTTTTGGGTATAATATGCCACAGTTGACTTTTTTTTGCTATCCTCACTTGCATAAATGAACTATAGTGTCCTGCACCCAATAGTAAAAAAATATATAAAAATTATTTGGTGTTTGAAGAATTTTTGGTTCGACTATATATATATATATATATATATATATATATATGATCTTTGTTAATTGCCTTTAACCCTCTTTGGTACTGTGTTGGTATGTAGCAACATATGATTTTCCTTCAATTGGTCTTCTGAAAAAAAAAAAAAAAACATCAGTTGTTGAATATTTACAAGTAGTTAAATATCGTTCTATGTTAAAGGATTACTCCACTACCAGAATGAAAAATCCTGCTCACCCCCATGTCATATTCCCAACATTCACAGAAAAACACGTTTTTTAAGAAAAACAATAATGGACATTAAATATAATGGGGATTTAAATTTAAATTTTATATATTTTTTGGATGACATACTTACCCCCATGTCATCCAAGATATTCATGTCTTTCTTTATTCAGTCAGTCGTAAAGAAATTACATTTTTTGAGGAAAACATACCAAGATTATTCTCCACATAGTGGACTTCAATAGGGCTCAACAGATTAAAGGTCAAAAATGCAGTTTCAACGCAGCTTTAGGGCTCTAAACGATCCCTACCAAGAAATAAGGGTCTTAGCGAAACAATCTGTAATTTTCTTAAATAAATTCATATTTATACACTTTTTAACCACAAAGGCTTGTCTTGTCTAGCTCTACGATGCACACGTGTACTCCGTGCACTCCTGTTCAATACAGATAATTTCTCCTCATTTTCTCCTCCAACTTCTAAATCGTCCTACATCACTGTTTTACCTTTTTTTGTAAAGGGTGTTTGACCTTCTTTGCACATTCACTTTGTAAACACTGGGTCAGTACTTCTGCACCGATGTAGGACGATTTTGAAGTTGGAGGAGAAAATGAGATGGAAGCTTTTCGACATGCCCTAACTGTATTAACCCGGATTACGCAGAGTATGCATACACATGGCAGAGCTAGACAAGACTAGCATTTGAGGTTAAAAATTATATAAATTGTACTTTTTTTTAGAAAATGACTAATTGTTTTACTAGATAAGACTCTTATAAGATTCTTATTTTTTTGCACCCTTTAGATTCCAGATTTTCAAATAGTTGTATCTCGAACAAATATTGTCCTATCCTAACAAACCATAAATCAATGGAAAGCTTATTTAGCTTTCAGATGATGTATAAATCTCTTTTTTTCAGAAACTGATCCTTATATCTGGCTTTGTGTATTCAGGGTCACAAGTCAAACTCATTGTCAGTGTTAGAGCAAACTATATTCTCTTTTTCCTGACATTTTTGTAGAATACTTTCATTTGTAATATTGGTGTTTACATAAACACAGTTTTATTACTATAATAACTCTAAAAAATTGAATATATTCAATATAATTGAGGCCACTTAGAAAAATTCCTAATGATGAAATGAATTCCACTCAAATTCCACTGGGGGACAGAAACATATGGCAATGTTTATATTTTCTCAGTTTACTGTAAAACTGTCTTAAAGTTGAGCTGTGTTAATTAAATTTAACTGCTTATAAATATGACATTCAACAAATGTTGTGTTTTTTTCCAAAGAGCAAAAAAACAAAGGAAAATCATATGTTGCTACATAGCAACACTGTACCAAAGAGGGTTAAAGGCAATTAACAAAAATCTTTAAAAATCTAAATTTTTAAACCTCTTGGTGGAATTTATAATGTATAATACTCTAAAAACAATTTCCACAACACAATGACAATAAATGTTTTAATTTTAAAACTTTCACTTGTTTGTGCATAGAAAATAGCTTTAAATAAAAATCTGTATTCTAAAAGGCAAATAAATCAAATCTAAAAAGGTATTTAGATTCCCAAAATTTCATCTGATGTGATTTACAGTGCTCTAAAAGAGTTCCAAGCACTTTATGACTTTCATTTCTGTTTCATTATTACCATTTGGTGGCAGAAGGGCCAAAAACAGCAAGTCCCAAGACTAAAACAAAAGAAACCGACTTATAAGAATGCAGAAGTCTCCAGAAAAGCTAACTGAACAATGTTTGAAAGCTGAAAAAGCAGCAGGAGTGATTTGTAAACATAACACTCAAATGAGAGAACTCACAAAGTGTTGACCACGGTGCACCTTAATTGTCTCAGGATTCAACTCCAGTCTGGCTCTTTTTTTGTCTGAATAGATTAGTCCCCAGGTCAAAGTTTGGCTGGCCACCCCTCCCCCCTCCTCCCGTCATGAAATATTCACCACATTCTGCTGTTGTCAAAGCAACAGGCCTGACACTGCAAATCACAAAACAAGGGATTAAAGCAGAGGGGTTAAGTTTATAACATGCAGGTTTGAACTGTTTAAAACCAGTGAGAAACCAAAATGCAAGTGCTGGCGTGACCTATTTTTAGACTTCCTTTTCCTGCAACATTCTATATGAAACAATTCATATTCCGCTTCAGACTAGAGTTAACCGATGTCACTGATAGGCTACTATATGTTCCAGATTTCAAGTAGATGCTTCCTGTTTTACCACCGTGCCAAAAGATTGCATCAGCTACTGATAAATAGTTTTCAAATGCAACGGCTCACTTCATGTTATAAATGAGTCAGTTGAGCATGTTATTCTGTTGTCTCTATAAACTGCACAGTTGGAGGTGAACAGGAAAAGCATTCTGCACTTCTTGATGGAGCTTGTGAACTCTGACCCGCTGGAAGAATATTCACATGCATCCTCCCCCACTCTTCAAACTAACTCTCAGAGTCAAAGTTGTTCCGCTCCACACTGCTGTGGAAAACAACAGGTTGCTGCTTTCAGATCATTTCTCAATAACTAGGATGCAGAAGGATCTGTAGCGCCGAGCAGAATGCGAACACTTTCGGGAGCAGAATGCAAACGCCGCAAGAAAAGAAATGAGAAGAAAGGTGTTCTTTGTGAGGGCAAAGTGTGTCTGCAATGCAAATACACTCGGGATAAAACAGAATAGATTGCGGACTAAATGTAAATGGTTTTATGTCTTTTAAACATACCCGGGCTCATTTGTTACCCACCTTTTTGTGCTCCCGTTAATTAAAAAACTGAATATTTCAGTTAAGCCACAGAGCTTTATTGTATTTCACATGTGATAATTTATACTCATCCTTCCCCTCTTGTGTCCAGACTCCTGTGTGTGAGGTTTTGTGTGTGCCTGAGAGGAATCGAGGGGTGAAAGAGTTCAGAATTACCCTTCCCCCACAACCAAAAAATCCATCGACTCGCTCACGGACTTCCATCTCAAAAACAAGCCCTTAAAAGGGTGGCAGTCCAAGATATCACAAACCAGGCCTAATTTTACCTCACTAATTGTCTAACATACTCGTAAGGTGAACGAAGGATGCATTATAATAGAAACAGAAATAGAAAAGTTATCAAAGCACGCGCTGTTAGGCGGGCAGCTGTGCCGTTCGATAATTGCGCGAATGCGTTGATTAATGATCAAAGCTGTGGGCCAGAGGTAGTGTGGCTGGTGGTTAATGACAGGGTGAGTCTGGGATTAAATATGAGATGGGTAAGTGGAGATGAGGGAGTCAGGTTGCATGTCTTTTCAGACCTACTGTTCATACTGGAGCATTGTGAGCGGGCGAGGGGGAGGCACTGGGGCCCAGCGGCAGCCACAAGCGACAGCTGTCACAGCCTCTGGTGAGAGCCACTAATGACCACTCTTCACATAGGTGTCCTGCAACAGCTCCAGCCAAACAGCTACTGCATTATCCACGTCTGCATGGCAGGCCTGAAAGTTACGTAACCAAGGGCTGAAATTATACAATGGCGATTAAGTTTGGCTACTGACTTTAAATCTTTAAAGGACAAGTGGGGTGAATAAAAAAAAAATGCATTTAAAGCAGCGGAGCTATAAAAAGAACAATTTAAATCGGTTAATTCAAGTGAAGGATTGATATAAATATACAGTCAAACCAAAAATTATTCAGACACCAGATAAAATTTTTGATATTTTTTTAACTAGTGGGTGCAGGACACTATAGTTCATTTATGTAAGTGAGGATAGCAAAATAAAGTAAACTGTGACATATTATACCCAAAAATTCTTTAAAATGGTTCTTTTAAGAACTGTTCACTGAAAAGGTTCTTTAGGGAACCAAAAATGGTTCTTCTATGGCATCACTGCAAAAACACCCTTTTGCAACCTTTATTTTTAAGAGTGTATCAAAATTATCTGACATTATAAAGATGTTTTATCAGTTTGTTCTGACACAGTTTAACTCTTGAGTTCTTGTCATATTTTATTACCATTTTCTAAACTATAGAGAATAAACTGTGATAATATGAGAAATGTTTGACTGTATATATATATATATATATATAATTTTAATAATTGTATTAATATAGAATATTATTAAATGTTGTCTATTATTAAATATTTAATAAATTAAATTATTAAATATTAAATAAAATAACAATAAAAGAATAATATAATTAAATGCATCTTCTCTATAAAATCTTAAAAAGCACTCATGTGCCAATAATGCAGTTTTAAATTTTAAGATAAATGATATGTGTCAGTGACAAATAATATCTGATGATAAACGTAGTTTCAACCTAAGTTATTAGAAATGTAATGTGCTCATGTCAGTTCCATGAAAAGGCTTTTAGAGCATTTTCTACAAAAAAAAAAAAAAGAAAGAAACATTAATAACTCCAAATGTCAAGTAACTAAATTAATTTCTTTGCACCTTGAGTACAGAAGTGAACATGACTGAATCATAATTTCTTACTCAACTTGACCTGCACAAAACCTGCTTCTTTATTGAAAGGTTTAAAAAAAAAAACTAATCTTGACACACATGATGGATTAAAGACATCACATGACAACAAAATGGCTTCCAGTATGTTGGTTGAGACACTTCTGATTTGGCAAATTATACTCTAAAACAAAACAGCTTCAGAAACAGGCTAATAATAATAAAAATTTATATTGATTAGACTTTTAATTATTTTTTTTCCCTTTCCTCAGGTACACTACATAAACATTTTGACTTAAATTGCTTCTTATTTCAATTTTGTATCATTTACTTCTTTAGTTAATAAAAGAGCATCACGTCCTTGACCCATATATAGTACGTTTTATCTTTTCTCAAATAATTTAATTATAATCCTTAACTGTCAGTCATCATACATTATCACTTTCATGTGCCAGCAGACAGAGATTGTAGCATAACAAGCGCTCTCAACACCAGACTTCTGCATCACCCAACTTTATGCTGAACAAACAATAGTCAATGAAAGAGGGAGGAACCATTGCCGCTCCAGGTGTCGCACCAAACACACGGGGCACTTCGCTGTCGATCCGTCTCGATCTGGATCAACGTCGCTCGATGTCATCACATTGTTTCCTCGATCTACAAACCTAGACGATCTAAACGCTTTGATTTGCGTTTTCAACGCTGAAGTCATTTGGAAACTGCGGATGCCACTCAGTTTGTCATCATCTCGGAGTGTCACCTTGCGTTTGTGCCGTTGCCCCACAACTTCATTACGTCATTTTTATGTACCGAGGTAAGTTTCGAATCGAATTCCGAGAAAGAATCGATCATAAACAGTAGGGACGCTTAATCTTTTGTGTTAATAATAGTTCGCTACTTTGAAGGGAGATTGGACGGGGAGATTTCGCTTGGGCTTGCTGTCGTGATGTGAATAGGCATTGTTTCAGCGCGGGTCTAATTGAGATTAGATTAAGATTAGAGATCAATCTATTGGCAACTCACTTTAAACGATAGTCGCACAATGAATCATTGCTTTCTTTAGTGCAGATGGCAGTACATAAAGCCTACCGTGTCGCACTCACGTATAACCTCTGCCATAACCCATTCTGTTTGTCCATGCGCTATTTTTAGGAAGTTTCTCTTCTGAAGAGCTTTAACCATTGAATCATCTGTGTGGAGATGGAAATCGGAAGGAATGTAATGATTCCGATTCATTCTGACCAGTGCATAATTCCACTAACGAGTTTGTTTGCACTTTTGAGGAAGAAATGTTTGGAAACAATAAATTCTTGTTGTAGATACTGCACTCAGCAGTCTGTTGCTGATGAGATCGAGAAAATCATTTCAGATTTTTAACACGTAGCCTATTCTACTACAAAACACAAACAGAGTCAACACATTTCTGGCAAATGGTGTGTTTACATAGACTTTTAATGAGTTTTCACAGACTTTTTAAGAGGTGGCAATCCAGTAGTCTAATTGACTGTGTATCTTACACTAAAAAAAGCTGGTGTAACAATTGATTGTTTGTTTTGTTTATATAAAATACTATAATAGCAGCAGTAAGTATTTGCGGTTTCAGTAAAACAGATTAAAGTGCCTTTGATTCACTAAAAAGAACCGGCTCATAAGACTCAATCGTTTGGGAATCGTACTACCGGTTTCGCTGTTTGTTTTTGAATCACTATAAAGAACCGGTTCACAAGAGAGTCGTTCGCTCGGAATTCGGACTACAGTGGTTGTGTTATATGTTTTTGATTCATTATAAAGAACTGGCTCATAAAAGAATCATTCATTCGGGATTCGGACTATGCTGGCTGCTGTTTGTTTTGCGCTGTTCATTCAGTAGTAATGTTGGCATAAACAACACTTAACACAGTCAGACCAACGGTGTTTTGTTCAGAAATCGACTGTCGTAAAAACCATTCGTTTCGGTATTTCTTAAATGGAACCTGTTCTTAAGAATTGGTTCACATTTCCCAACTCTATTCCCAACTGTAAATGTTTAAAGCTCTTGAGCTGGTATGCAAAATGTCGTGTATGTTTTAACTTTTTAGGCGTCTTTGACGCCAATTCTTTAACGTGTTCTTGACTTTTAGATCTACAATGTAGATATAATGAACGGCAGATTTAATTTACTCTTTACTCTTGTTAATTAAACGACAGCCACGTCATGCATTTTATATCGTGTACAAATGATTTATTGTTCTAAATCGTTATTATTTTAAATATAACCCCAAAACTCGTCCAGGCTCAGGGAAACAGATGTACATTTAAATAATAAACTTGTTGATGCAGAGCAACACATGATCCATCACTGAAACCCAATTATTTTAGATGGAAAAAACATGCCATGCAATTAGCATTAAATTAGGTTATCAGCTATCTTCCATCATCCTATTGATTTTTTTCGACATGATTACTTTAAACATTATCTATTATTAGACTTTTTTTCCCCCCGTTTATTTTTTTTATATTTTATTTTTTGGTAGCCTACAATACACAATAGCGATCAGTGGCTTCGGATTGTCTTAAATCTAAACCCCAGTGTTACTTTGAGAGCTATTACAGTCTAGGGCGGGGCTTTGGTGCTTTACTTTTTTTTGTTTTGTTCAGTTTTTTTTTTTCCTCCCCTCTCCCTGAAAGCTTGTCGGATGCTTGTCAGTTCGCATTTAGCTTACCATTATCAAGGCTCAAAGCCTTTAGAGGACGACGGACTGCGATTTACAGGGAATTTTTGGATAACGGTCCTGTTGAATTGGGATCTTAACTATTCGGTGATAAGGAATATGTGAATGAAGCATTTGAAAAGCAGCAGAGGATGTTCGTGCTTCCTAAAGAATGTGCATGACTGATCTTCCACATGAGGACACTTAATAAATAAAAACATATGGTAAGACATTTTTACATTTATAAAACGTAATCAAACTAATTAGTATATATATGTTTTGATTATACAGTATTGGATTCTGTAGTAGACTTTGATAAGTAACTATGTCCATTTCAACAAACACATAAAGTTGAGAAACTAGTTATAATCTTAAGGGTTTTATTACAATGTTTTTATTGCTTCTAGCTCTTGCTGTTTAACTTTGCACAATTTTTTTTACATATAAGGAAGCTTACTTATTTATTGTGCTCATTAGTTTGAATTCAAACTGTTAAACTGGTTTTAGTGTTGTTTGATAATGATAATGAGGAGAATGAAGGGGAGGAGGGTGATATGTGTGTGTGCATTATCATTATCCCGACTGTCATGGTGCCAAGGAACATCTGCTCGTGTGAAGCTAAGAGTTCATGTAACAGTCAAATAAGTTGAGGGAGGTTTTGTGCTAAATGACACAACAGGCATATGCAGGGCTCTCTTGTTGTATTATTAGGTGAATTTGCTGGCATAAGGGCTGTTGGGGGGCTGCTGCTGGGATGGCGTCAGCACACTAGTTAATACCCCTTTGCTTTGTGATGAGGGGTCTGTTTCTGACTAAAATGACTTTGAACGGGATACTTTTGTGATTGCTTTTGTCTGTAGGAGTGTGTACTTATTGGCTTATGATAGTAGGTTTCATGTACGTGTAATATTTGTGTCATTGTTTTGTTAGGGGACCTAAAACTGTTTCATTTCTAAATGAATCCATTTAATTGCAAGATTTTCAGTGTTTTTTCACATGTAGTGTTACTCTAACTGCATGCCTTTTCTTAAAAAAAGTTTCTGTTGATATGTGACAATAATTAACTTCTCAAAGTAACAACTGCATGCTTTGTGTTTACCAAATTATTGGTTGTCAAGAGGCAGCTATGGGTAAAAAAAAAAAAAAAAAGGTGACACTGAGCACTACAGTTATTCTAATGTTTTGTGCCGATAGACAAAAACCTTACCTTGCAGCAATGGTTGGAGATATTTGCATGGGCTTTTTGCTAAAGTCACTTCCCTTTTATGTGCAGCTGGTTACTGTGCTCAGCCTCAATGAAGCAAGTTGTTTACATGGCTTCGGTTCACGCACTACACACCTTTTGACAGTGCAAATCAAACAAACTTTAGCACGTTCATTCGTGAGTGAGTGAGTGGGTGTTGTACCACTTGTTTGGGTTGTGAAGAGACCTAAGCAACCTATGAAATCTCAGCCGTGACTGTTCTGAGATGTAAGGAAGAGTGATAAGATGTTCTATGCTTGTTTTGTTCTTCATGTGAAAAGGGGCAGGGGGTTTGGGTTCAACCATTTAAATGTCGAAAGATGTGGGATTTTTGGATTTCGAGACTTTTGCAATCCTTTTCTGTGAATGAGAATAGATTGAAGAGCCTTTTGTAAGGAAGTTTAAAACAGTGATGGTCGAATTGGAACCCAAGATGTTTATTTAAAATACCTGCGTTTGCTACACTCCTAAAAATAAAGGTTCTTTTTTTGGTTTCATGCAGAACCTTTAACATCCATGGAACCTTTTCATGAGACAAAAGGGTCTTTATAATTGAAAAACATTTTTAGGATTTTTAAAATGTTCTTTATACTAAGAATACAATGGTTCTTTAAAGGACTGTTCACAGAAAGTTTCTTTGGTTCTATTGCATTGCTACAAAAAAAAAAAAAAACCTATCTAGAATACGCAGCATGGTTATGTTATAATTAAATATCTCCAAAAGATTAAATAACATTGCACAAGTATCTGGTCTTAATTTGACACGTCCATTTGTCGCCATGCTATTTTCACTCTGTTTGTGGTTTATGGCTTGAACTTGTGTTGACCTTGCGAAGTTGACCCTGTACGTCCCCTCGACATTCAACTATGACTTAACAAGCATTTTCAGTCCTCTCCAACCCGTAATAGCTCAAGATCCGCTGGATGGAGGAAGGGACCATTAACATTATCAGTGGCTTTGAGTACAGGCAGTGGGGAGGCTAAAACAAAAGGCACAAGGGTGGCATTGTGAAGGATCAGCAGTAGATTACTGGAATTCTTTTTCCATGGCCTGAATAAGCTTCTAGTTCCCCCATCTGGACACATGAGAAAAGCTTACATTTGCAACTTTAATATTTTAATGCCTTTGTTATACTGAAGCAATTTGAGGCTGCTTAGCCATTAGTGTCATTTGGATTCAAAAGACGTAATAACGGGCGTCGCAAAGATCCTTTTGGTGAAGTGTGCGCAGTAATGTTTTATGATGCGTTCTGTTGATTATTAAAACATTCATAGTCGGGGAAATAGATTTTATGAGTTGACTTTATTGCTACAGTATGCATAATGTGTATTATGGCATGTCACAAAGCTGTTAAATGTTTCATCGCTGCATCATTACCTCTCATTGCTCATTAAATCAAACATACACGTACAGAAATGGATGAGAGAGAGGGCTGGAGGATTTGGTCATGCATATGTCATCAACTGAAGTGCAGTTTTACCTGTTGTGGATTAATTTGAATAACTGTCTGTTTGATAAACAGCTGACTGTTGTACATTCAGTCTAATAGAATCATAATCAGGAAAATGGCTATAAGGACACACACACACACACACACACACACAGTTCAGTTTGAGAGACAAAGTCATTTGCCATTTATCCTCAGGAGCAAGGAAATATCCGTAAATTTCCTGAATTCTCTCTACTGTGGTCTTAATCCACCTTTGGTTTGAATTACGGGAAGCGAGTTAAATGAAAATGTGCGGTTGTTCCCTTAAAGGGATAATTCACATAAAAAAATTAATGTTTTGTGATCATTTACCTAGCTTAATGTCATTTAAACTCCATATGCCTTTTTTCCCCCTGTAGAACACAGTTGATGTTAGGCAGAGTGTCTGAGCTGCTCTTTTCCATATAATGATTTGGGACTGAGGCTGTCAAACTCCTAAAATGACGACAAAGTACTAGCAAAGAATTGACACGACTTGCGCACTTTATTCCAAGTCATCAAAAACAATAGTTAGTTTAGAGTGATGGGCAAACTGAAATTTAAGTCTTTTTATATATATATATATATATATATATATATATATATATATATATATATATATATATAAACTGTTCATGAGAGTCATGGTCACGATTCACTTTCATTGTATGGAAAACGCACCTTGGTTATTCTGCTATAAATAACCTTTTTAAAGTAGGTGTTGACCGATTATAAGCCTGCACAATTATCAGCGCCAGTATAAGACATTTTTATGGTTACCGGTCATTTCCAAAACCAATTTGCAGATAAAATAATAATTATAAATAAAAAAAGGTTTTTGTCAGAGCCCTTGTTATTCTTACATTTGGCATTAATTTTTATTTTTACACCTATATATTGGTTCAAAATATCGGTTAAAACACATCGGTTGACCCCTAGTCATGAGGGAGTGTAACTAATGACAGAATTTTTGGGTAGACTATAACTGTAAATTAGGGGTCGACCGATATGTGTTTTTCAGGGCCGATAACAATTATTACAAATTAAGCAGACGATAACCAATATTTTGAACCGATATATGTCTGGTGTAAAAATTAAATTATCAGCGCTGATATAAAGCATTTTTATAGTTATCGGTATCTGTCATTTTCAAAACCAATTTGCCAATAAAATAATTTAAAAACATTTAAAGAATTTTTTTTTGTCAGAGCCCTTGTTATTCCTCAATTTGATTCATTTTCATTTTTACACCTATATATTGGTTCAAAATATTGACCCCTAGTCATGAGGGAGAGTAACTGATGACAGAATTTTTTTGGGTAGACTTTCACTTTAAATTAAGGGTTGACCAATATTTTTTTCAGGGCCGATGCCTATACTGATTACTACAGAGCAAGTAGACCAATAACCGATATTTTTAAACCGCTATATATGTCTGCTGTAAAAAATTAAATTTGGAAAAAAACATTTTTATTGTTATTGTTATCTGTCATTTTCAAAACCAATTTGCAATAAAATAATTTAAAAGCATTTAAAGAAAGTTTTTGTCAGAGCCCTTGTTATTCTTAAATTTGACATTCATTTTTACACCGGTTCAAAATATCGGTTTAAATGCATATCGATCAACCCATTGTCATGAGGGAGAATAACTGATTGAATGAACGGAATTTTTATTTTTGGATAGACTATCACTTTATCACCAATATGGTTTTTCAGGGCCAATGCCGATACCGATTATTACAGATCAAATTGTCCGATAACTGATATATATGTCTGGTGTAAAAATGAAATTTAATTTCAAAGTTAAGAATGACAAGGGTTCTGTCAAAAACTTTCTTTAAATGCTTTTAAATTATTTTATTGGCAAATTATTTTTTTAAAAGGACCAATACCGATAACTATAAAAATGCTTAATGTCGGCACTGAAAACTCTATTTAAGACGTTCCAAACCTGTATGGCTGTCTTTCTTCTGTGGAGCACAAAAGAATGTATTTTGGAAAAATTATGGTAATAAAATGGTTTGAGTACCATTGATTTCCATAGTATGGACAAAAAAAAAAAGTCAAATAAGTCAATGGGGCCCGAAACTGTTGGGTTACAACACTCTTTAAAATATTTTATTTCATGTTCATGCAGTTTTGGAATGACATGAGTAAGTAAATGCCATTTTTGGTTGGACTATCCCTTTATGTCACACAGGCTTTGAATGACATAACAGTGAATACATTTTAATTTTTGTGTGAGCTGTCCCTTTAAAGCACTATTTCTACTTTAAATTGCTTTTTTATTAGCATAATGTGAGATTGATTCAATTATAATCACATTCTTCACTTGAATAAAAACAAATAATTACCACATGAAGCACATTTACAGGATACATTTGTAATATGACTCCTGCTAACATGCTAGCATTATGTTAGACATGACTTTACAACGCCTGTCATAGAATCTATCATGTTTCAAGCAACTTGTCAAGTCGTGCTAAGGCAGCTAAACGTGATAATTATGGTGAGTTTGACTACATCTTAACTGACAACACAGCTGAGATGACTAATGAGTTTGCAAATAAAAGAACTTAATGAGTTGCCAAATACTTGTTAATGCGCACCCTCTAGACAGACGAACAGACACGCTCTCATTGAGTGGTGTGTTATGTCTTCATTGCTCCCCCTGGCCATCTGATGGGGAGCTGGCATCACGGCCCAGCAGCTCCAACACGCGTGGTCAACATGTGGGTGGTAATCCCGCTATTAGGGTAATCTGCTCAACCCACCAATCAATAGAGAGCACGCCCATCCTCCATCAGAGTCCTGTAACAGGCAAAATTAGGGCTGAAGAAAAATGATTTAATCACTGGGATTAAGTGCAGCTGAGGGGGAGGAGAGACTCCGCACGAAGAATTTAATTTGCAGAGTTAAGACGTCCAGGTTAAGAGTGAACAGATGTCTTCTTAAATTGGTTGATATTTATTTGATTATATACCTATTTGTGCTTTTTGTTTGGTTTTGATTAGGCAGAACATGGTCTGTGTTTCATAGTAAATGCAGTGTTAGTTGCTCCAGTCTTTGGACAGTTAAGCCACAATTTTTAAGTTAAGACTAGCATAATTTTGCAAATTAATGCATTTTTAATTATATTTATTGGTTCAAATTTTGTATTTAGTATAAACAATATATAATTACATTTTGGTGTATAAAATAAATTAATTGATTGATTGATTTATAATTACAAAAAGTAATTTCACCATGTTACCATAATTTTATTTTGTAATTGTGTTTTCACTTATGGCATAATGGCCTCAACTGGAATAGTAAGGTAAACTAACTGTACTTGTTTTTCCGGAGTGTTAAGGTGAGAATACGTGTCCTAATATGCCTTTGAGTCGTTGTATATGTACACAAACAAATACTATCTCTCTTGACTAAACCAAAAGTTATTCAAATAATGGCAGATCCCTTATCTTTTAATTCAGTAATGCTGACTAATCAGCAACACCCAGTATAGTGGAAAAACAGGCTGGTGATGTCATTACTGTAAATGACTCGCAGTAATGCGAACAAATGTGTTTTGAGCATAAAAACTGTTTTGGAATGATTGCATCCAGAATTTGTGTGTGTATCAGCTGTGTTGGGCGTGCATAATGCCCTGTGTCTAGTGGAGGGCTTGGCACATGGGTGAGCTGGCAGCAGCGGGCAGAGAGAGACAGAGAGAGCTAAGCAGGGCACAGCTTTGGCACTAGAGAGCACAACAAGTGATGGCAGTGTGTGTCTTCCTGTCCAACGTTCCAACAGGAACAGGTTGGTACTGTATACTGCACACATCCCTGCTTTTGACCATGACCTCACTGCCATCATGTCCAGCATATAGTTAGTTGAGTTTTTCTGAACCATCGCCACTGCTTTTGTCCTTTTCAAGGGGTATTTATTCACTGTTTGTTCCCCATATAATAAAAGTAAATGGGGACTGCAGCTGTGAAGCTCCAAAATGACAAAAAAGACTGACACAGAAGAGAGGAAGTTGTTGAAGAAAGCCGTTATTGTTACCGCTTCATATCATTGCGGTTGAACAATGTCACATGGATTATTTCATCGATGTCCTTACTACCTTTCTAGGTCTTGAACATGGTAGAAAGCTCTCGGATTTCATCAAAAATATCTTAATTTGTGTTCCTTAGATGAATTAAGGAACAGGTTTGAAGGTCTTACAGGTTTGGAATGACATGAGGATGAGTGATTAATGACAGAATTTAAATTTTTGGGTGAACTAACCCTTAGTGATATTTCACAATTTTAGTTTTGCTGTAATTTTTCAAACCTCTTACTGACTGCCGACTTTTTTTTGGGTGAGCTGCCCCACAATCATATTTAAATAAGACCAGTCCTTTCCAGACTATAGCCAAGCTGAATGACTGATCATATAATGCCATTAAAAGCCAAATTAGGCTAGACCTTACCAAACCAAACCTGGTTAAACCAGATCGTGTTATACAATCGAAACATTATACTTCTCCAAACCACAGCACATCAGGCCATATCAAAGCCACACTAGACCAAACTTGACTATACTACGCTAAAAACCCAGACCAGAGCCCTTTATGAGACTTTATTCAGTAGTGCATAATCACACAATGTCTAACAAATGTTCCATTTGAGATTATAGAAACAAGTCATTGTTGCCATTGGCTGGAAACCACACAAACAGTTGTGGCGACTCCACCCTCAGACAGAACTGAAACAGCTCTTTTTCTCTTGAGCTTGTAATGCAAACCAATGCAAACCTTATCTGACTGATAAAGTCACAAGGAATTTTAATAGCAGTTTCGCATAAGTAGTTTATACTGTGTTTCTGGCTTGAATTCATTTTTGAAACCGTCTAGGACAGATTCTGTGATCTAAAGTTGCTCTGTTTGTTTTAGTTGTTTACTCTAGTGTTACTATTAGTGACAGGGTCGTAACCACCATAACTAACCTCAGTGTTTAGATTAGTGATCAACTAAAACAATAGTTTCAGTCATATTTTGCTCATGTATGCATATTTATCCTTTTGTTAAACACACAAAAAGATAATTTGACAAAATATAGCTTTTTTTTTTAATCCATCCATAAAACATCGGACCCCATTGACTTTTATTGTCTGTGCAAAAACAACTGAAACATTCTTTAAATGATCTTTTGTTTTCAGCAGAAGAAAGTCAGTCGTAGTTACATTCTTTGGTTTGAAGGAAAACATTAACAAGCTGTGCAGTTCTTCACCTGATTTATGGAAAGTTTAAACTTCAGCAAAGACAAACATTCAGCTAGTCTGGGTTTTGCATTTCGCCATCAGACGCTTCTGTTTATTTTTCAAGGTACTTAAACTGATTACTTAAAAATTACATATTACAAGACCGCAAGTAAATGTCTCACTGGATCATACTATAACTATAAAGTACTGTACTATAGTGCTATATATAATATTATACAGCATTATGATACACTAATTGCTATTGCTATTTAAAGCACAGCTTCAGTCAGTAGAACCTTATCAGAGGTTTGTTTGAGTAACTGAGGTATTTGTATACGAGTATCACATTCTTCGTTCACTGATCTGATTTCAAGGATTCCATGTTCTGTCAGAGCAGCGATGCGTTTGCTCTTCTCTTATGCAGTGCACCCCTCTGTATTTTAGAAACTTGCTAATAGTGTCTCGTCTCTCTGGAGATGTCCCTGTTGTGCCTTTTTCCTGTGGACTGATTGCATGTGGATTTCAACTAATTGGATCCTGTGGATGTCAAGGCCTTGCTGCTGTAAATTATTCAGAGTCTGGTTTGTCTGTAAAACAACATGTAGAAAAGTGCAGCATGTTATATCCTCTGTGTACTTTGTATTTAATGCAATTAAATATTAGGTGTCGCTTTAACTGATTGCTGCTTTGTATACATGTATGTATGTATATGCTATTTTCAAAAGGATTGGGGTTGTAAGGGCAAGTATGTTTGGCCTTATGGATGATATTACATTTTTTCTTGCATATTTTGCAACACTTTCAAGGTGCAATGTCTAGTGAGTGGTGCTAAAAGCGTGTTCAGTTTAGTCTGAAATGGATCATTGTGAATGTGACCCATTGGTTGTTGCACGCATCACAGCAATTCAACAATAAAAGTGGTGCTACAAGTTTAAAGAGCAGGTCATATAGTATTTTAAAGTGTCCAAATATTGTATTGGAGTCCCCTACAACAGGTTTAAATGCTTCAGAAAACATTGTAATAAAAAACAAAGTCAGAAAACATTGCAATTTTATCAGAATATACATTTATACATAGTCATTTGTCAGTGATTTTGAAACGATTTGTTTGATCAGTTCTGAGCGTGAGGTCTGTAAGCCCCGCCCTTCCATAAGCCTACTCTGCTCTGATTGGTCAGCTGGTAAAGCCTGTTGTGATTGGTACAGAGAGGAGTACTCGAGCAGGTTGGCGAGCGCTACCATCTGTGTTGCCAATTCCACGGTTGTTTTTGATGTCCGCGGGTTGAAGAGACCCCAATAACGTCATATTTAGCACCTGCAATGCGAATTTACCAGAGGAACCCTGGGGTGTATTTTACACCCCAGAACATGATCGCGATTGGACTGGTTTAGGGCTAGATTTGAGTAGCAATTGGGTGGGTTTTGTTGTGAAAACCTGGCAACCCTGGCTACCGTTGACAAAGCATGCACCAAAACAATAATATAGTGCTCCAATCCGTTCTTAAAATAATGACATAAAAACATTTGAATTCAGTCGACTCTTTCTTTTGAGAGACAATTTCTTTGTTTATCATGCACTTTTTTTTTAATGAACAACTTTGCAGAATGTTTACATTAAAGGATAGCTACGTTACAAACTGCAAAAAAAATTTTTTTTTCCGAAAACCTGTATGACCTGCTCTTTAATGCTCTATCACATTTAAAAACAATGTACCAACTACATTAAACCCTACCATAAACCTAACTAATACTGTTAACAATATCAAACATGACACAAAAAAGTTTATGCTGAGGCAGTCATGCCATTTTATCTTGTCTACAAGTCTTACCGTAACTCATTTTCACATAACTTGCACCCAAGTGCTCCACATTGCAAGTGCAATGCTGTACCAGGTGAGCTACCAAGCAAGTTTGCTATGTCAGAATAGCCATATTGAGCTGGTTATGTGAAACAAACATTGAAATGTTTTTTTTTTAGTCCATGATTTTATGCTGTGATCACAATCTGTGTGAACAAGAATGAAAGGTCATTGGTGTTTTTGTGCTGCTAGTGTTCATTTCACCTGGAAACTGAGATGAGTTGTATTTAAAGGGAAATTTTTGGAGTTTAGGTAGAGGCACGTTTTTTCCAATGAGCCTAGGTTGGAAATATTAGCAAATTTCAGCTTCCTCAACAGCTGTTCTTCTGAGAAAGAGCTCAGAGATTATTAATAGCTCATGCTCAAGGGAATTCGCTTATTGAGAAAAATAAAGCTAGCATTCAGTGCCAAACCTCTCATATCCAATACTGTGCAACCCTTCTGTTCAGATTACTCAAGTTGGTGAAGTCTGAGTTTCTAGTAAATTTTTGCAAGTACATACTTATACCCCCAGTAGCACAAGAAGGCCTTCAGGCCTTTTCTTTTAAAGTCTCTCTTGTGAGTATAGCTATTGCAATGTGTTGTACCTGAAATCAATATGTTGTGCTATAAAAAGTAGAATCAAAACACCTAGTTGTCTAGGCAGCCATTTTGTTTGTAGGGAGATACAATAAGAGATTCAGTCTAACAAATTCTTTTGGTTTATGAATATTTTAATGTATTTTTAACATTTAAAGTTTATACTTTCAGTTAATGCATTAACTAACAATAGTATCAACATTGTTATTTCTTGAAATCTAGAGCATTAACTGGTGTTAGTATATACAACCTTACTGTAAAGTGTGATCAAACGTCCTCATTTTGTAAATTTTAATGAACTGACAGAAGTATTATACGCATAATTCCTTGACAAGCCTTCTGAGTCTTAACCCTCGTCATGTGATGCAGTGTAAATATATAATTCATCTCAGCAGTCAGTGCTGCTGGTCCCCTGAGGGCAAAACTTTTACATCTGTTTTTTTTTTTTTTGTATCGTGAAGTGATAGCAGCACTGTTCTCTCACACTTCATCAAGTCTGTTTAGAGAGGTTCAGAAAGATCAGCTGAATGGAGTCTGAAGAAGGACGCTGGCAGCTTTAGTTCACTTCCTTTGGGGTGACTGAGCTTAAAGGGTGTAATCCACCTCGTTTTGGCACCAGACGTCCAGCTGGACTGACCTCAAATCCCGGAGAGCCCGACATGACATATCCCTCAGTGAGGGGAACGCTCGACACCATTTTGATCAGCCCTTTACACAATAACGTGGTAGGCTATTGTTAAATTTAAGATGGTAAATGACCAAGTAGTGTTGGGCGATATACCGGTTTGAATTATGTATAAGGTATGAACTTCAAATAAAAAAAAATAAATAAATAAAAACGACATACCGGTACAAGTGGCTAAGCAACATAGACAGCATTGTGCATTGTTAATATTTTGTTTATGTTGCAAGTTTGTTTGGATTGCGATTAAAATGCAGTGGTCCTGCAACTGCTGATACAGATTTTTGGTCAAACCACCCAGCACTACGCGCAAGATAGTCAACAGGTGAATGTCATGAAAATTGTACGGACAACAAAATACATAACAAATAGAACATATTTATTTATATTTTGCATATAATTTTTTTTTGGCATTTTTGTATATATATATATATATGTATATAGTGACCTTAGAATTTTAAGATTCTATCTGACCTTTTGTCAAAATTGAGTTTTATTCACATATTCTTATTCAGTGACAACTTATTTACATTATAATTCAATTTATTTAAAACACGAAAAAAATACAATATATGTGTAAATATTCCTTAAATGTATACATATACATTTGTTTATTTACATATACATGTAAATATACACGGCACACGCACATATTACGTAATCACAAACTTTTATTTTGGATTCCAATCATCGCGATTAATCGATTTGACAGCACTTAATTATATACATATTTATTTATATGATAATGTGATGATATCATAATATCTGATAATAGTAACTTTATAAATTTAACAAGTCAGTAAGTTTATAAAACGGTTACTGCTTTGGGCGTTGTTTAATAAAACCGGACTAGAGAGAGACTTGCCTGTTTATTTACGGCCAGCCAGTAACACTCAATGTATTGCGTCTGATTTCTCACAGATTGTGTCGTGTTGTTTTCAGCAAGAGTGAAAAACGAAATCTTTTCTCTGGAGGGTGTGAGTTGGGCGTCCTCTCTACCAATCCATCAAAATTCCAGCTATTGTTGCGCTCCAGTGGTTGCTCTATAAACAGGAAGTGAGACCTCTCATCAGAGCAAAGGCTTCCTGCTGTAATGACACCACACATACATACACATGTTCTTATTCCCTCTGGTTACATATATACTTAAACACACACACACACACACACACACACATAACCACAGCAGCCTTCTTCTCCTCCCACCACCTCTCACACGCATATATGCACACATACCAGATGGGAGATGGGTGTGACGGGGGAGTTTCATTTAAGAGAGACAGATCTTCTCTTACCAGAACAGGAACACGCAAAAGAAGAACAGAGAAGTGGGAGGGAAAGAGTGCGATTGAGATGGCTTTCATGGTGTTAGATTACCTGTCCTTCTCTGAACTAACCAGAGTGAGAGAAACCAGCCGTTTTAAGAAACTTGAGCTTGTTCAGAGACTGTGACAATGACCTTAAAGCATAGATTCATATTCTTTAATGTATTAACCCCCTGATGCATAAACTTAATTCTGCAATTAATTAAAAAACATTCTTAATAGTAGTTTACTTCCATATATATATATATATATATATATATATATATATATATATATATATATATATATATATATATATATATATATATATATATATAGAGATAGAGATAGGAACACGATGTACAATATGGGAACCAAAAGCAAGTGTTATATTCTCTCTATATATGTGCATGTGTTTTTTAATGACTTGTGGTTACTTTATTTTATTTACAAAAATGGTGAGAGAGGTGCTATTTTGTTTTGTTTTATTTTAATTTAAAATGGTCTTTTGAGAGAGGTGCTATTTTATTTTATTTTATTTTATTTTATTCCAAAATGGTGTTAATTTTAATTTTATTTTAGAGTAGAGTAGAAATTTAATTCGTAAAAATGAATATTTTCAGGATCTGCTCAAGGTATTTTCTTTGATAATGTAAATATCACTATTATTGCTCATACATATGGATTTTAACAAACCTCTAACCAACAAACTTTATTTCAACTACAGTCTGAATAAAACCTCAAATCCTGTTCCATTACACTCAAACGTACGATTTTAACTTTATAGCAAGGGGAACCTCTGCACAGGGAGGCACCACTCACATTTTCTTCAGAAAATATAAAACTGTATTTATATTAGTCTTTAAATACTTGCCATAAACACTTGCCACTTCTCATGGTTCTGGTATAATAAACAGTATTTGCAGGGTGAGAGTTTTGCAGTGTGAACTCGACATTAATAAATAAACAGCTGGAGAGACAATACTTTGAAGGCCATGAGAAAGACATCTGGCTGCCCTGCGAGCTCTAACTGAGCGACCGTGATCACGTCTCTCGCCAAGGACGCAGATATACTTACGGAGGCCAGACGGTTCTGAGGAAGAGTGTCCCACTTGGGCTGCCATCAAGGTCAATAAAGCATACAGGCGGCGGAGGGATGAGCTGTGCTGTTTGAAAGTGTACATAATGCAAGAATTGATCGAATGTTGCACTTACAGCTTGTTTTTGGATGCTTTCAACAGTTTTTGACAGATACGTGAGGAAATGATGACAGAATTTTAATTTTTGTACAAACTGTCCCTTTAGGAAAATGATTTTCGCTGTTCACTGCATTTTTATTAGGACGCTGCCAAATATGGGTCAAATCTAAGAGCAGCTCATCTGATGCGGATCTGGCAACCCAAAGCCAGGCACTTAACCCTGAGTTGCCCCACGGGGCTACCGAAGCCCCTACAGTCAACAATCACTCGCCCTCCAGCTATAAACCCAGTGAGGAGGTTTAGGTTGCCCTGTGCCATAACATATGCTAGGCGTCAAGATGAAATAATGATACAGTTTACAGAGTTTTGTGTTAAACTCAAAGAATGACCCACATTTGCAACCTTTTAGGTTTTTAAGCCACATAACCTTTATTTGTTGAGAAAGCGCTTGTAAAAAAGAAGGGGAGTGAGAGACAAAAAAGAGAGCGAGAGAGAGAGTCTGAGCTGGCCTTACCATGATAATCTAATCCCTGTTCAGAGAGCTTTTTTTAGAGAGCAAGTTAATGCCTTCAGATTATAGTTCAGCTGTAGACCACGCCAACCACACAAGTGTATCTGCAAGCCACTTACCGTCACTACATCAATTGTACAGTCACCCAAAGAAAAACAAAACAAATTGTTTTTTTTGGTAACATTTTACAATAAGGTGTCATTTGTTAACATTAGTTAATGTATTAACTAACATGAACGAACTATGAACAAAACATTTATTACAGTATTTATTAATCTTTGGTAATGTTAGTTAATAAAAATACAGTTGTTTATTGTTAATTCATGTTAGTTCACAGTGCATTAACTAATGTTAACAAACACAACTTGTGATTTTAATAATGCATTAGTAAATGCTGAAATTCACATTAACTAAGATTAGTAAAGGGTGTAGAAGTATTGTTCATTCTTAGTTCATGTTAATTAATGTAGTTAACTAATAAACCTTATTGTAAAGTGTTACCGTTTTAGTTAAAGCTAAACCTATAAAAACATTTTTCATTACTTGAAATCAAATAAATGTTAACTTAAATATTTAAAAAGCTTATTTTATATCAGCATTTCTCTTTTTCATTTAGTTTAACTTGATATACTACAATAAAACTAAAACTGACATAAACGTGAATAAAAAAACACAAAAACGCACCCAAAAATGACTATATCTTTAACAAAACTTAAATTTAAAATGGATCATTTAAAAATAAATATTAATTCAAACCATACATACAAACAAGCAGAAAACTGCTGCTGGGGTGTAAAAATAAATAAATCGGTGCTCTTTGGGTGCGGGATTCTTTTGTGACATCAAAAAACTCATAAGTCCAAGGCACTCGAATAATGTGAAAAATATTTAAAAAGCCTTTATTCACTTGGCGTCACACAAGTAGGGGTGGGCGATAATTCGATAACAATAATTATCGCAATATAATTTTCCTCGATAAAACGATATGAAGAGTTCGATAAATGTTCGATATAATTTTTATGTGCCAAAAGCGGAACAAAACAGCACGACTCATTTGAATCACACCACATGGACCGTTTATCCGCTCGGAATAAGGTTAAAACTGGCGTGCTGCGCGAGCTTACTAGGGAAGATGCATTTATTAATTCGATGCGGCGCGGACGCGCCTGGAAAAAAACCGAGCGCGTTACTTCCGTAATGAGCGCAGCTGCTGCGCGCTTACATTTGAAATAATGAACTTGAGCGCACAAAAGACGCGATATGTGAACGGCTCCATCACACAAGCACTAAACAGACACTGTGATTCAGTTTAAAGTTTAAAGCTGTGTGCAACAGACAGTCAGAAGGATTTTCAATCTACACACTGCCATCATTTATCATGAATTTACTGTAGTAACACTTCATTGCACCATGGTATTGTGGCAGCAATGTGGGGTATTCACATTGAATTTTATTACAGGAGTAATGGTATATAATTATAGTATGTATGTATTTGTGATTAAGCTATAGCATGTGTGCATTTATACTGAATGTTTTTAGACTACCGTTTTTCATACAAATAGGCTAACGTTACCTATAAAACTATGTAGTTATATTTTTACCATGGTATTGAGGTACCCTTATGTGTGGTTTTAACTGGTGTTTATCATGATTTAAAATGTATGCTTGCTACTATGGGAGACCAATGCTTAGTTAAAAAAAAAAAAAAAAAAACGGGTCAGAATAAATTTAACCATATAAAACTAAGGTTGCTACATTTTTTACAGATGTTACAAAACAATAATTTACCTCTGCATCCTCAAGCTACTATCGTTTCTACTACTGCATTTCTAAGAGACAAAAAAGTTATCATTATTATTATCATTATCAGACAACCCAAACCTGTTTCTTGATTTGAAACAATATAACTCATTAGAACATGCAGAAATAAAATTCTCTCTCTCTCTCTCTCTCTCTCTCTCTCTCTCTCTATTTTGTTAGAGAAAATTAATGGTCTGGTTTCTACAACTTTCACTTTGAAGCAAAAATCTGACTTAAAACTTGAAAGAAATAAAGATTTGATATTTACTGTGATAATTATTAATATCGACTGATCTGAAAAAAATTATCGTGATAATTTAGGTGCAATGCATCAGTGTGCAGTTTTTTGATGTCACTAATTCAAACCATTTTTTAAATCTTAAAGGGAAAGTTCAAAATGGAAATTCTGTCATTAATTAATCACCCTCATGTCGTTTCAAATACCCATAAGATGCTCGTTCATCTTTGGAACACAAATGAAGATATTTTTGATGACATCCGAGAGCTTTCTGACCCTGCATAGACAGCAACGTAACTCCCACATTCAAGGCCCAGAAAGGTAGTAAGGACATTGTTAAAATAGTCTGTGACATCAGTGATTCAACCGTAATGTTATTAAACTGCACTGAATTTTTTTTTGTGTGTGCAAAGAAAACAAAAATATGCTATATGAAAATTCCATCAACATTTACTCACATTCATGTTATTTAAAATAATATAAAACATAAATGTGAATAAATGTTAACAGAATTTTCATATTTAGATCACACTTACTCTTTTGAGTGTGAATCTGTTTGAAAGAGCTTAAGTTTTTCTGTGAATTTTATTATTGTTTGCAAAAACATAACAGATTCCATGCAAATCAATTAGCAACAAGACTAGAGGAAACTTCTTTGTCTGTTTGAATGTGTGTGTGTGAGTGTGAGTGTTTCTTGGACAAGCTGTGTGGCTGCATAGGTGTTATGTCATGCTGCCATCAGGAGTGCTGCAGAGGCTCGGCCTGATATTACATAAGCATTACTGCTGGTGTCCCTTTCTCATCTCTCTATCACTGCTGTCACACACACACACACACACTTGCATGCTTTGGCTTGCACCCAAAAAAACACACATATAAACCCACCTGTGGACACCTGTACAAACATTTCCTTTTGTGCTAAAAACATTTATATGGCAATTTAACATTTTGACTGATGTGCATGAAATTACGTACACTGTAATGATACAGTGTGATTTTTATAAGTGACACTTTATAATACACTCCACAAACACTGCATGTCCACTAAACATTTACATTGGTGCTCCAGTATAAGAAAGTAAGTCATATAGGTTTGGAATGACATGAGAACGAGTAAATAATAACGGAGTAAATAACAGAATTTTTTTAAATTTATCATGGGATTCTAATGAAATTAAGTATTCATTTATTTATTTATTAAGAAAAAGTAATTGAAATGTAAGGTAATCTGAATAAACTACATTCAGAAAAAAGAAACCTTTGAAATAGGATCTTATTTCATAATTATTTGACATGATCTAATTCTTAATTGAATCTTTTGGCATTCCTTTAAGGTTTTCTGACAAGATATTTTAATTCATCCACAGTTTTTTGTCTGTCATTGTATAACTCTTGTTGAAAGTACAGTTGAGGTCAAAAGTTTACATACACCTTGCAGAATGTTAATTATTTTACCAAAATAAGAGGGATCATACAAAATGCATGTTATTTTATATTTAATACTGACCTGAATAAGATGTTTCACATAAAAGATGTTTACATATATTCCACAAGAGAAAATAATAGTTGAATTTATAAAAATGATCCTGTTCAAAAGTTTACATACACTTGATTCAGCCTAATACTGTGTTGTTACCTGAACGATCCACAGCGTTTTTTTTTTTTTTTTTTTTTTTGTGAGAGTTGTTCATGAGTCCGTTGTTTGTCCTGAACAATTAAACTGCCCACTGTTCTTCAGAAAAATCCTTCCGGTCCGGTCCGTTTTTTTTTTTTTTTCAGCATTTTTGTGTATTTGAACCCTTTCCAACAATGACTATATGATTTTGAGATCAATCTTTTCACACTGAGGACAACTGAGGGACTCATATGTAACTATTACAGAAGGTTCAAATGCACACTAATGCTCCAGAAGGAAAAATAATGCATTAAGAGCCAAGGGTGAAAACTTTTGAACAGAATGAAGATCTGTACATTTTTCTTATTTTGCCAAAAGATACTTACATGTTTCCAAGAAGACACAAAAGTTTTCACCCCTCAGCTCTTAATGCATTATGTTTCCTTCTGAAGCAGTAATATATATATGAGAGAGAGATTTATACAGATGTTTTCCGATATTTTTTTACTGGAAAAATACAACAAACATTAACATAGGTTAGTTCACCCAAAAAATAAAAATTCTGTCATCAATTACTCACCCTTATGTCGTTCCAAACCCGTAAGACCTTCATTCATTTTCGGAACATTTTCAATGAAGATATTTCTGATGAAATCCAAGAGCTTTCTGACCCTGCATAGACAGTAATGCAACTGACACGTTCAAGGCCCAGAAAGATAGTAAGGACATCTTTAAAATAGTCCTGGATCAACTGTAATGTTATGAAGCTACCAGAATACTGTTTATGCGCAAGAAAAACAAAACGATGTTCTGCTGTTTATGCAGGGTCAGAAAGCTCTCAGATTTCATCCAAAAACATCTTAACTCTTAACTCTTAACATCTTAAAACTTGTGTTATGAAGATGAAGGTCTTATGGGTGTGGAACAAAATGAGGGTGAGTAATTAATGATAGAATTTTTTTTTGGGTGAACTATCCCTTTAAAAACAGCCTTCATTTTTAAGTTTTTTTCCTGTTGAACAAAAGTGCACCATTACACGATTTAATCACAATTTTAAAGTTGCCACTTATCAGAAAGTTTGTTGTATCAGACCTAAATGCTTTCCACTGATATCATCATTCAGGATTTCCAGATTCTTTGGTCAGACATCGTGCACACTAGCAGGAAAATAATCCTTGGCTTTATTGCTTGTGTAACTGTGTTCTGGCTTTAGGGAGTGGCGTTCTGTAGTGACGGCGCTAGGAGGTTGTGGAGCCCTCGCACGTCTATAATCTCTAATGGAGAAATGCTGCTCTGATAATACTGATGTCCAACCAATCTGAGGCTATTATCATTCCATTATACAATTATGAACTATGAATTCTCACTGAGCTTGGAAAAACTACTGCTTTGTGAAGAAGTCACTGCGGCGGTGTAATCTTATTAGCAGATGAGCGTCACACGTCAAGTCAATAACGCACACATTGTACTGCGCTGTTGGTTTGTGGCGTAAGATCAACATCAGCAGTGCCATTGTAGTCTGTTTCAAAACCTGCAGCCCCCGTGCTCGGCCTCTCGTGGTATTTTAGGATTTATCAAACACACACACTGACATGCAACATGTTTGTTTGGCACCGATGCAGCAATTAACATATGTGCACAGTGCACATACTAGCACACACACATACCCACATAGGATTTTGGCTCACGGTTTACGGTTCAGGCCAGGGTGTGTTAGAACAAGCATATGTGTCATGGACGTGTTTAGCTCTGTCTTTCACATGAGGATATGCACACTTTTTCTCTTTCTCTCCCACATACACACACACTGGCTCAGAGCAGAGGAGTAGTGTCCAGAGCATGGGGCGTTTGTGCTGAGCTGGACTAGCCGTCAGGTTGAATAAGCGAGCAGACAGTTGATTCGCCATAGCCATTCATCAGCCAGAGAAAAGAGAGGAGGGGAAAGAATGGAGCTCTCGCTCAGGGCTGTGTCTCTCAGATACGGGCCTGTGTATGTGCTGCTGTTTCTTTCCACTGAAAGCTGGCTGTCTTTGTGTGTTTCTATACCTATGCATGTTTTTACAGGCACGTGTGTTGTTGCTTTCGTGTCGGTAGCATGTAAACAGTGGATCCTGTCTTTAAATGCACTTGTAAGGATGCGATTTTATTTTTGTGAAGAATTTCCTCAAGCATATGGCTGCTAATCAATCATTGATCATTTAATTATGATTTAATTACATCAGCAGTAGTATGTCACAGAAAAACTACAGTACTAATAAGGATAAGTCATAATCGTATTTGTTCCACTGTATACTGTAAAATCACTCCAGGTAGCATAAGAAATATGCCTAATGTGGTAACACCCTAAATAAATCTGTTTTAAGTAAAAAATAAAATGTCGAAAACAAAAGTTGATATTATATTAATATTTTAATTTGGATATTAATAGTTTAATTCGTCAAAGAATCCCAAATAAAAGTATCACTGTCTCCTCCAAAATATTAAGCAGCACAAATGTTTTCAACAAACATATTGATAAGAAATGTTTCTTGAGCAAGTCAGCATAATAAAATTATTTCTGAAGGATCATGTCACACTGGAGACTAGAATATTTCAGCTCTTCCATCACAGGAACAAACTGCATTTTAAAATCTATTAAAATAGATAAAACAGGTTTTAAAATTGTAATATTTCACAGTGGCATCATTTTTACTGTTTTTGTGATCAAATAAATGCTTTGGTCAGCATAAAATATTAAACCTCTTATCAACCCCAAAGTTTTGTACACTTTTTATTACTATTTTATCAATTTTTTTCCACCCCTGCTAGATTTGTAATGGAATAGAAAGAATTTTTTTTCCCCCCGTTTATTATGATAGGACAGTGTAGAGCAGACAGGAAGCAAATTGGGACCGAGAGAAGGGGCGGGATTGGGAAAGGTCCTCGGGATGGGATTCGAACTCGGGACACCCGTAACGCAACGCAAGCGGGTTATTTGTCGGCTCACAAGGCTATCGGCACTGACGTAAAAATCATTTTTTTAGTAATCACTGCAACATCATGACAAAACGACATACAAACACTTTAAAAGCACCATAAAAGTGGTTTATATGAATAGTGTGTTATATTTCAAGTCTGGATGTGAGCTTTAAAAATCAATGAAATATTACTTGCTTCAGACAAAAAAATTTTGGAGTTTGACCATCCCCTGGTCACCATAAACTGTCATTCTGTAATGAGTCTTTAAATTTACTTTTACACTCCACAGTGAAAATAACAGCAAAAGGATTTGAATCCAAAAGTGCAGAGTGACTTATGGTGTGTTTACACCAAATGTGAATTTAATTATTTGCGCGAGTAGATTAAATACAAAGTCAATGCAAAGACGCAAACAGAGGCGAATTTGCACTGGGCAATGCGAATAATGTGAAATGCGCAACGTGCTTGGTGTGAACGCGCAATATTCACCTTAGCCACGTCTTTTCAGCTCTAGAGGAAAATTCAAAGCGAAAAATCAGTGACAAGCTTATTGACGTCTGGTTGCATCAGAAAATGAAAGAAAGCATTATTGTAGCCTAAAACTTGTGATATAGAAGTACTGTATCTGGAGCATAGAACAATTAACAACAGTTAAAATCAGTTGTAGTGGTGGTTGTATTTTATTAGCATGGCTACAGAGATGCAGCTATCAATTAAAAAAAAAAAAATTATGTCAGTGTATATACAGTAGTAAAATGTAACACACACATTAAAAGAGAAGTTCACTTCCACAACAAAAATTTACAGATAATTTACTCACCCCTTGTCATCCAGGATGTTCATGTCTTTCTTTCTTCAGTTGTAAAGAAATTGTTACTTGAGGGAAACATTCCAGAATATTTCCTCATATAGTGGTCTTCTATGGTGCGCGTGAGTTTAAACTTCCAAAATACAGTTTAAATGCAGCTTCAGAGGGCTCTAAATGATTCCAGCTCTAAATTATCTAGTGAAACGATCGGTTGTTTCCCCCCCAAAAAGTTCAATTTATATACTTTTTAACCTCAAACGATCGTCTATTCTCTGTGACGCGAATGCAAACTCTATGTAATCTGGGTCAATACAGTTACGGTAGGCTGAAAAACTCATTTTCTCCTCCAACTTCAAAATCATCCTACATCGCTGTTTTACCTTTTTGATAATTTGATCTTCTTTGCATGTTCACTTTGTAAACACTGGGTCGGTACTTCTGCAGCGATGTAGGACAATTTTGAAGTTGGAGGAGAAAATGAGATGGGAGTTTTTCTACATACCCTAACTGTATTGACCTGGATTACACAGACTTCGTGCATCGCAGAGAATAGATGAGCGTTTGAGGTTAAAAAGTATATAAATTGTACATTTATTTATTTATTTATTTATTTATTTATTTATTTATTTTAGAAAATAACCGATCATTTTGCTAGATAAGACCCTTCTTGGAAGTTCAAACTCGCGGGCACCATAAAAGTCTATTATATGGAGGAAAAACTGGAATTTTTTTCTCAAGAAACATAATTTCTTTACGACTGAAGAAAGAAAGACACAAACATCTTGGATGACAGGGGGTGAGTAAATTATCAGTAAATTTTTGTTCTGGAAGTGAACTTCTCCTTTAATGCACGATCAATACTCAACCGCTTCTGGATGGTGCCGTGAACCCAGGCACCTTTCCGGCCTATTTGGGACTTCCACAACAGGTACAAAGCAGCAATCGTAGTTATCGCCACCATGGTTGCTTGCACGATGTTGTTATTTACGTGAGTGACGCAAAAAACTTCCCACGAGTTGTCTATAACAAGTGACGTGATGCGCATATTTTGCTTCACGTTTGGTGTGAGTTTGGGTTAAAAAATAAATTAAAAAAATAAAATAAAAGTTATCATTAATTACTCACCCACATGGCGTTCCAAACTCATAAGATCTTTGTTCATCTTCGAAACACAAATGAAGATATTTTCAATGAAATCCAAGAGCTTTAGCATAGACCGCAAGGCAACTACCATGTTTAAGGCTCAGAAAGGTAGTAAGGCAAAGAGTGACACAGAAGAGAATAAATTGTTGAATAAAGTTGTTATTTTTGTTTTCTTCGTGGACAAAAAGTATTCTCAAATCTTCATAAACTTACGGTTGAACCATTGATGTCACATAAACTATTTTAACAATGTCCTTACTACCTTTCTGGGCCTTGAATGTGCAGGGTCAGAAAGCTCTCGGATTGCATCAAAAATATATTAATTTGTGTTCCGAATATAAATGGAGGTCTTACATTTTTTTGGAACGATATGAGGGTGAGTAATTAGTAACAGTTTTCATTTTTGGGTGAACTATCCCTTTAAAAATGACACTTTTTGAGTGAACTGTTCCTTTAAGAGTACTGAATCACTATTTATAAGGTGCTTGCTTTGTACAGTGTATATAATGGCAAAAGTGTATTAGGAATGACAGCTAAGAGTTGAGGCAGGGGTAACAGCCGCAGACGTGTCAGAAGAAGGTTCCTCAGTTGGCTGTATCCCAACTGTGGAAACCACAAGAATCATAAACGCCCTATCATAACCACTGTCAGCAACCATAACTAGTGGACAGGGATGAAGTCTCTATAGGGGGAGTGTATTTAAAAAAAAAAAAAAATTGAGCTGTAAATCTTGTTTTATGCCTATGTAACGTGGACAGGCTACAGTTAAGTAGTGTTCATTGTGTCTTCATTTCAGAAACACTGCAGAACAAAGGAGCCCTTCACCCTGTGCAAGCTGTATCACTAAGCTTTACATTTCAGCTGAATAGAAACGTTTGTGCCCGCTCTCTGTTCAGTTTTTATCGTATGACCACATCTGTACTCGCATTCCTCATTACACAGACTTTAACTTTGCTAGACTTGACATTTCGTGTAGCATGTCCAACCAAGCCTGTTTCCTCTTGGCTCCTCTCGTTCCTCATTTTCAAACCTGGGGGAATCACATCTCTGGAACACGCCAGGATATGTTTCATAATTTAACATGACAACGTTAGCCTCAGCACCTGCTATCGTTCTTGCAGCTGTAAACTTATGCCAGGGCCCCCCCTTTTATTTCAGCCGTAATCAGAAATTGAGGGTACCAGGCTGGATCTACTCCGAAATGGGACCGGGAGGGACTTCCCTTTGTCTTCCCCAACCAGACATGCTTCAGACAGGCCTCTAGCGTAGGATGGACCCCTGCATCCAACAATGGCCGTGTTGGACTCCCCGCAGTTCAGAGGAGGTATAGACATGAGCTATTGTGACAGTTCTAGTGCGAGAGGCACAATGCAATTGTAGTTTGGGGGGATTTGAGATTCACCAAATTGTTAGTAAGATAGGAAGACCGTAGAGACAATATGTTCCTAAAGGAGTTTCACAATAATGATGGATAACAAGTGAGTTGCATCAGCGGTCTTTGTGATACCATTTGTGCATCGAGTGGAAATCAAAAACTGATTCATACCAAAGTTTTAGAACACAGAAAGCATTAAAAATCATATTGGTTGCAGTCTTAAGGAAAACTAGTGATTATTCTGCTGTCCGTCACATCACAATGAGAACAAAAGACAATCAAGGTCTTCTATCTTCTCTTGTCAGCATTAATGCCTGTTAGTGGTTTGGTTACTGTCTCTGCGCATTTGGACAAAATGCACAATTTGGTTTAGGATTTGAGTGCACACACGCGTACTGACACACACACACTGTTCAATTTGAAAAATGCACTGATCCTGCATTGATGGAGCTACAAGATGAGATGAACTGTCTGGGGATAAGTAGGTCAGCAGAGCTGAGGTAAGCCCTCCGAGAACAGCCATGTTTCAATAATAACCCCACTGCTGACGTGTGTATATGTATGTATGTGTGTGTGTTTGTGTAGTGTGTGTCCTTACACATCTCCCAAACCTCTTGGTATCATAGTTACGGCGATTTAATGCTCAGCTCATTGGTTTGCCAAACAGCAAAACACTATTCATTACCAGCTCAGCATGTTCAGTTCCGTTATTATGCGGTTAAGCACCTCATCCATTCCATTGTCATAGAGGCTACACTGTTTCCACGCTACCCAACATACAAAATCAAATAATCAAAGGAAATAAACTAGGTATGTAGGCAAACACTGGATATAAGTCGAGATAAATGGATGATGGGACCTCTAGGAAAACTTCCAATTTCCTAAACGTCTCTCCTCTTTAAATTTCCTACCTGGCATTTTATAGCACAGCAAGTTAACTTACCGTAAAAGATGAACTGTGGAGAGGCGAGTGCTTTTTGTGCGTTAGAATGTGTGTGTTTGTGTTAGGGGGATGCGGGGCCAGTGGTGAAATGTAGTTGGTATATAATGGATTATTGATTGTTGGGAGAGAGAGAGAGGACCAGCCCTCAGGGTTCATCCCAACTGGCCCCTCTCTTGCCCAACACTGAATAGTCTCTTTACGCCTCAGCAGACACACGCACACACACACACACACACACACACACACGTACGTACACACAATGAATTTAGGCCTGTGAGCAGACAGCCACTGCTCATACTGACTATGAGAGGGGACTAACTGAGACTTACTGTTGTCCTTCAGGCAAAGATTCACACAAACACACTCAGACGGGCTGAAATATAAGGTGGGTGGGGGGCAAGTTGTCACATACCTTAAAGCAAAAAACTATTAAAGTAAAAGTAGTTACACACATTTGTGTAACTGAATGACTTAAAACCCAAATATTCCTGTGATATTGGCTCTTGTTACAGTACTCAGACTCAGTCTCTAATGTAGTGTATTATGTATTTATTTTAACCCCATTAACCAACTGCACAAAGTAGATGAACAGATATGCTAACACATAGGCTGCACATTACAATAAACATTCAGTCAGCATAACCATTTTTGAAGAATGCAAAAAGGTTTGCTATGTTTAGATTTGATAGAAAACAAAACAGAATGGCAGGAAATCCTGATTCTGGACTGGGGCGTGTGTGTTTTTGTGAATTTACAACAATTAATATTCTTCTTGTTTTAATATTGAGTAGTGTATTTACTGTATCTGCGTTTATGGCCTTGTTAGAATAATCAGAAAGCATGTCGGATAAGTTAGTGTGTTTATGCAATACTTAAAGATGTGCCATTTCCACTGACTCTTAAATGAGGACATCAGCAGTCTCTCGCTCGATCTCTGTGTCCCTCTCCCACTCACTTGTAAATGGTGCAGAGCATAAAACCCAATGTACTATGTCCTCTGTATTCAGCTATGCAGTATGGATCCTGCCTTAAACGAATAGTTTTGACCGAACAAAAGACTGTCAGATGGCATTATATAAAAGGACTCTGTTAGCTGGGGGTTGTCTCAAACACTGGGCCTAAGTTCTTTCCATGTAACAGATTTGTATCTCTACAGTTTTTGCGTATAGCACTTATAGTAGTAAGAATCATTAAGGCATTCATTTTAGAAAGCAAAGATGCATAATGTCTTCCATTTACTCATAACTGCTTAATTATTGCCATGGACTAATGGCAACTTATTTTCAAGTCTTTTTCTCAATTTTGCTTCTGTTCTGTCTCTGTTTTCTTTCAGGTGACCAGAATGAAGCAAACCCTCAGCTTGTAAAATGATTCATAGGAGAAAAAACTCCAGACATATTCCAGACAAAAGCAACACTGTCAAGACAGAATTACCAACAATGACACATTTGACAAAGAGAACTTTTACCCAGACCGAATGACTACAGGCGAGACAGACTTAATAGGATCTAATAATTTGGACAACAGATAGCAGCATAGTGGAATATTCAAGCCTTGAGATGGAGGTGGAACGGCCAGACGTTGTAGAGGAAGAGTCCTTCTCCAAGGGTGGCCAAGACAAGAAAAGCAGGGGTCACACTTGTGAACTCTGTGGAAGAAGTTTTCCTTTTCTCAGCTCCTTGTCCCAGCACATGAGAAAGCACACTGGGGAGAAACCATACAAGTGTCCTCACTGTGAGCACCGCTCAGCCCAGAAGGGCAGCCTGAAGGCCCACATTCGCAGCCACAAACTGGATGGCCTCAGCCAGAGCACCGGCGGTGAGGAGGAAGACGTGGACGAGGAAGGGGAAAAGGAAGGAGGGGTGCCGGAGGATCAAGGTGGTTGCTCCAGTCCGACCGAGAGTACCTCGGCCTGCAACAAGGTTGTGAGTGGTGAGGATGCAACCAAAACAAGGAAGAAAGGAGGGAAGAAGGACAGAACCTCTGGTGAGAATGGCAAGCAGTCAGTGCAGTGCTCTCTGTGCAGGAAGAGACTGTCCAGTCAGGCAGAGCTTGAACAGCATATGCAGGAGCTCCACAAGTTCTTCCGATGTGAACTGTGCCCTTACGAGACCTTGCAGGAGGACCAACTGCAGGCTCACGTTGAGAAGGTACATCCTATTGATGAGGAATCTATCACCAAAGAAGTCTCTATCAGCGAGGAAGGTAAAGGCGAGTTCCCATGTGAACAGTGTGACCAGGTGTTCACCCAGGCCTGGTTTCTGAAAGCTCACATGAAAAAGCATCAGAACAGTCTGGATCATGGGTGCCGGATCTGCGGACGCCGCTTCCGTGAGCCCTGGTTCCTACGTAGCCACATGAAGACCCACAACACCAAGGTAAAACCAAAGAGTGACTCTTACCTTCCGGCTACTGTCAATGAGGTGGCACAGGACGAGTCCAACTTGGTGAACGAAGTGTGTCTGTATGAACTCTGTGCCAAGTGTGGGAACTTCTTCCACAACCGCAAGAGCTTGCTATTGCATGAACAGGTCCACAGAAGTGTTGAGCAGCCTCCTAATAGTACCTTCCACAGTGATAAGGACTTTGCGTCTGTCACCAAGACAAGCTTCTTGGAATGCCTAAACTTGAAACCAGCAAGAAATGGAGAGAACCCCGCTGAGGGAACTCTAGGGAAAAGAATCCCAGAGCTCGATCCAGTAAGTAGCTACCAGGCTTGGCAACTTGCCACCAGAGGCAAAGTGGTGGAGGTATCGGAGAAGAGCCTGGGCTGGGAAGAGAGGTTAGCTGATGCAGATGTAGCGTACGACAGGGAAAAGGGCGAGTATGTCTTGCTCAGACAGGACAAGCGGAAGAAATCACTTGATTCAACGCCGAGTATCCCAACCAAGAAAAGGAGAGGGGCTGGGACTCAAGGCTCCAATACAGATCACCAGAGCAATGGAGAAAGGAACGGCCAGATCTCAACAGGCGAGCGAAGCCCAGAGAATCTGAGTGACACTGAGTACCGCCCTACTTCTCGCCCTAGCCGTAAGAATTCCCAGAAAACCTCAGAGTGCTTGGAGTGCGGAAAGGGCTTCCGCACACAGCAACAGATGGTGATCCACATGCTCATCAGACATGGTGGCTTGGGTGAAACCATTGGTGGAAATGGACTGTTCCGTAAGGCAGCGTCCAGCCCATCTAAAGCAGGCGAATCAGCAGGACTCTTCAGGGATCAAAAACGGACAGGGTTCGTTGGGGACACAGGTAAGGGTATCGTCCTTATTTGAAAAATTTGAAGTCAGCTCAAAGTTTAAGTGTAATCTCAGGAATGTGTTCTTAATTTGTTATAAACAATCAACCACCAATTCATATTATAACCTACGTTTGGCCTACCGCTCTCACAGTTTGTAAGTAACAGAGAGTATTTTTCATGCAATGCTGTGCAGATACTTAACCTCTGGGTTAGTTCTTGTCTTCTTGTCGAACAGCTAATGTTTAAATTCACTGAAAGGAATGTGATCTCATTTGAGGCTGTTTATGTGAAATATACACCAGGGGTCCTCAGTATTGCTACTGTAAATCCACTTTACCACAGAGATATCCATTTCTATCCCTATTCAACACCTGCCTACAGTACCACTTACATGTGAACTCGATTAGTTGACCCAGGTGTTTGATTGCAGTTAGAATTCATTTTACTCATGCTGAATTAGCTATGCGACAGTACTCCAAAGAATGTGTAAATTTCACAAGGTAACTGGTACCTGATCAGGAATAACTCTGGGATGATTAACAGAGGGATTACCATAACAAGTTTGTCTGTTGTAGTCACTTTAGAAATTACATTTATGAGCCTTAATCTTATTTTTGCTGTTATTAATGCTACTCTTGTAAATCTACCTTCCAGTGGCATTCTAAACAAACACACCTGAACCAGCACATAAACTTTTCGGGTTCACTTGATCATTACTGGAAGGTGTGTACTGGAAAGACTAAAGGCAGATCTCCAAGAATAGAATATGAGAATGGCTGGCTTAACAGATACAGTATGATATTCTGTTTCTGAAGCTGAATTTATGGAGGACAGCGACACCTTGTGGACAAATGCTGCAGCACATCTGCATTGTGCATAGCTTAAATCTACAATACATATTTGATTTCAATTAGGGCTCTTATTATGGCATTTTTAAACTTGGTTGTTTAATTAATGGAAGCATGATCTTTGCTTCCAATTAAAAAATGAACACATTTTAAGCTTTTTGAGCAAAATTCTCATTAAGTATAAAACCTTTCTGATTTCCATTTGTAGTAGCAGTTGGTTTTACTTTCCTACCTCAAAGCTAAAACAAAATTACACTTGTTGTAAAGGACCTCAAGACAATTTAGTTCCAATTACTAAAGACTAGTCTAACTAGTCCCTTAAGTCTCATTATCATTTGTTCATACCTGTTTACATCTGTTTTCTGTGCTTTGATACCATAAAAATTTCATATCTTAGCCTGTATAAGATCTTTTAAGCATGTTTTTAATTATCAAGGTGCAAAACTAGGCTCTGAATTGTTAAATCATTTGCTTGTGGCTGGAGCTGTCCAGCCCTCTTTGCATGATGCTATTTCTGGACTTCCTGTCTCAGGAAGACAAGCTCTAAAGATTTGTGTCTTTTTTTTCCACTTTCCTCATCTAAGTGCAGAACTTCAGTTAAAAAACACATTGCTAAAACCACTGGAAAATACTGCGGATGGCAGGTATCGCAGCAAAGCTGATATAGAGCACTTAATCTGATAATTGATAATTCCTGTCATATTTAATGGAATCTTGGGGTAAGATGGAAGACTTGTAGTTAATTTGTAGATCTTATAAAACAGCTCTTTGTTATGGAAAAGTTAAGTAATATAAAATTGCCTTAAACAAAAGATGCCCTCTTAGGGATTGACACAGATGGAATGTTCCAGAACAGAGGTTTCGTTGTGTAAGAGTTGAAACAGATGTCCACTCACTGCCGCTATTTTCATGTAGGTGTGAAGACTGTAAAATGCTCTTCCACGCTACTTATCTTCTCAACAAGATTCATAATAAGACCAAATAATTCTTAAAATATGTTAGTTCCTCTTGTAGGTTTTCTACTGAAAGAATGTAGGGAAGCAGTCATGGCCATTACGTTTGTGTAAAGTTTATCTCAAAGGACCCCCCTCTCCGAATTGGCTCAAAAATAACCTCAGAGAGGTTGGAATGAAGGCTGCACAGCAGCTAGTGTAAGCCACCAAATGCAATCCAGATGGCTTGAGAGAGAGAGAGAGAATAGAAAGAGGGAGAGCTACTGAGAGATTGCAGACATGCTAAATGTAAACAAACATCTTGCTGACAGATGAGAAGAGGTAGTCCCAGGCAAAGTTCCCAGGCCCAGTAGTCTGTTGCTCCATTGTACTACTGTTAAACAAACTGCGTGTGATTGTGCTACCACTGTTGACGTTTTTGACCTTATGTTAACTATGCAGATGATCATTTACATGTGTTATACAATGCCATAGAGAGTTTTTAAATATTGCATTATATTAGACAATTATATTGTATATGCTATGGTTAAATCATAATACATGTCTCATCTTGTTCATTATTGATGCTGAAAAGTTGACCATACGTTTTGCTGCTTAACATTTCAGCGGAAACCTCAAATTTGTCAGGATTATTTGGTGGATAGAACACCCAATAGAAATATTTGAATATTACATTTTAATCTTTTTAAACTGCTTCTTTTGATCAAGTTAATGCGTGCTTGTTAAACGAAGTATAGCAAGTTCTTTATAAAGAATCGTCTTGACCTCAAACTTTGTGTTTGTGTATGCATATCACTTGATCTTACTTCTTTAAATCAATTTTCTGTCATGAACATAAACTACAGCAGAGGTCTTCAACCCTGTTCCTGGGGACCCACTATCCTGAAATTTAACACACCTGAAGCGGCCAATCAAGCTCCTCAAGACTGCTTGAAAATTGCAGGCAGGTGTGCTGAAGCAGGTTGGAAATACACTTTCCAGGAGTGTGGGTCCCCAGGAGCAGGGTTGAAGACCTCTGAACTACAGTATTATTACAGGTACTGAAGTAAAATTAGGTAGTTACGTGGCGCCATCTTGTGGTGTAACTCCAAAATTGTTTTGAATTCCAGTCTCTTAAGTTCAGTGTTGTTCTGGTTGCAGGCTTTCAGAACATGCTATTGTTGAGTAGTTACAAATCCATATTTGCTGTTTTCACAACAGATAAAAAGCCATACACCTGTGAGCACTGTGACTTTTGCACCTCAGAGCCCTCGGCCATCGCTGCCCATGCCCAAACGCATCATTTGGCAATCAGGAACTGGGGCCAGAGGAGTGATGCCTTAACCAGCTCACTCAGCCAAAGCCAACCTCACCAAACCAACCACACGGGCTTCCCAAGGCTGAGAAATGCCCTGCTGCAGCAGCCCTACTGGCCCTACACCAGCTCAACTCACCTGGAGAGGGCAGCACTGAGCGATGCCGCATCAAAGACTGAGGAGGAAAAGAACAAGGGGTCGGAAGAAAGCAGCACCACGGATAAAGCGGATGCTAATTTGCTTAATCTCTCCATGGAGGTGGATAACGAAAAAGAAGGGGTTTCGTCTATGTTACTGAAAAGTTTGGTTCGACACCAGTGTCCTTATTGCTCCTATGCAACGCTCTATCCAGAAGTTCTCTGGATCCACCAACGAATTGCACACAAAGTTGACAGCACTACGTTGGTGCCTAAGTGGGCCCCGAGAAATGGTCTCAAGGGGCCCAAAACGCTTCTCGATTTCAAGAGACGCACCGGGCCACCTCCGTTTCTGGAGGGTAAGGACTGCCCCTCTCTGCCGCTGATGAGAACGTCCCGAACGATTCCACCTGATTGCAGCCCTGGAGGGATGAAGAAATCGAAACCTCCGACAAGTAGCGTAGAGTCCAGCTCCTTGCAAAGCAAGAGCTGGCATGCGGCCACAGCACCGGGGGCATCATCTCACTCGTCCAAACACAAGACCAGCAAGTCTAGGACAGATGAGTTGGCAGGCAGTAAACACAAAGCAGACGTCCATCAAAACAGTTCCTCGCGGCCTACGGCAAGTCCTCAGAAGACTGGAAATCCAAAGACAGGAAGCCGAGTGATGGAGAATAGTCTGCTACCTCAAGAGGGACTTCATTTTATGCTCTCTAGCAAACACAAACTCTCAGATCAGAGGAGCTCCAAAGCCCATGCTCCTCAGACCCCCGGAAGGTCTGATTCTCAAGCTCAGGATACACCGTCCGTGGCTGGGTATGACCCCTGGAGCAGACTTGGCTTGAGCGGCCCGTCCTCTCACTCCCAGTCTAAGAGACAATCGACGACTGATGGTCAAGAACCTGTGACGGACATCCTGAGTTTCTTGAAGAACTGCAGTCCTCATGATATAGCTGCCCTCTACCACCACTGGGGCTTCAACAACGCCATGACAGAGCAAGCAGGTAAGAGGGTGTATAGAATTCTGTTTTGGCATTCATCTCCAGTATTATATGATGCTGAATTTTACTGCTTATTTTTTTCCAACAAGCTTAAAATTATCGTACAGTGGAACCAAAAGTATTTGTACATTTAAGAAACCGTCAAAAATGTAAGATCACAATCAATCAATAGCATTTTTTGTGAAATGTTTTGATTTGAAAAGTGCAAAAATGTTGTTTGGTATGATGACACATCAATGCAAAGATGAAACACTGAAGGAATAGTTCACCCAAAAATGAAAATTCTGCCATTTACTCACACTCATGTTGTTCCAATGTAAGACCTTCTTTCGTCTTCAGAACACAAATTAAGATATTTTTGATGAAATCCAAGAGCTCTCTGACCCTTCATAGACAGCAAGGGTACTACCACAGTCAAGGTCCAGAAAGTTACCGTGAACATCGACAAAATAGTCCATGTGACATCAGTGGTTTAATCGTAATTTTCTAAAGCTGCGAGAATACTTTTGTGTGCAAAGAAAACTAAAATAACGACTTTATTCAACAATTGTTCTCCTTTGCGTCAGCCTAGCGCCATTTTGGAGAGTGTCACGATGCATGCATGCGCTTTCCATAACTTTCTGTAAACAAAACGTGGCGCACGAGTGCTTTACGTCAACATGCGTTGTGATAGTCTCAACTTTTTTTTTTTCAACTTTTTTTTACAAAAAGTATTCTTGTAGCTTCATAAAATTATGATTGAACCACTGATGGCACAGACTATTTTGTCGATGTTCTTGGTACATATCTGGGCCTTGACCGTGGAAGGACCCTTGCTGTCTATGGAGGGTCAGAGAGGCTCTTGGATTTCATCAAAAATATCTTAATTTGTGTTCCGAAGATGAACAAACATCTTATGGGTTTGGTACAACACGAGGGTGAGTAATTAATGACAGAATTTTCATTTTTGGGTGAACTAACCCTTTAAGCAAGGGTATAGGGATTTGTGTGTCCAAATAATTTTTGGGGTCCTCTTTCACTTTGAGCCTCTTTCACTTTTTTCTGAAACTGATTACTAAACTAGTATTAAAAATCATATTAATGGGTTAGTGCACACTGGACTTCCATATTCTCCTGCATGTTTGTGATAAACACGAGTCAAAATGATTTCATAATGTTGTAATGCCTAACACTGTCTACACTGGATGCAACAGTTATCATGTCACGCCGCAACAACTAAAGGCTGTTTACGCCGGATGGGACAAAGCGACCGTTAAAAATGATTTGAACTTTGTGTCAGTATGTCATAAATAGAACAAAGCATCAGTTTACTGTCGGGGATTTGTCGTTACACCGCCCACACCCGGTGTAAACACTGTGTAAATTCAGTTGTTGTATTCTAATTAATTGATTTTATTTTTATTTGTTCTGACAAATTTATTCAGACAGAATTTATCGGTTTATCGTTAGTTAGAAGTTCATCAACAACACTAACTTTACAGTGCCATTGTAATTCTTCTAAAAGGTAAAGATTGACATGCTGAAAATGGTTGTCAGTTCAAAGTACTTGAATTATTCAGCAAAGGCACATTAACTACATTTGCTCCTGAGCTGAAATGACAAATGAGAACAGTGAGGGCTAAAACGGCACGTAGCACCCCACACGTACACACGCCGTTGTGCCAGCATGCGCATATGCAAAGGTTAATGGAACTATTGAGTAATCTCTTCATCATCATGTAACCTACGAAAGTGTGTAAAAACATTTCAGACAGCTATCGCTGAGAGGCATCGCGAGCCTTAAACATCAGGCTCATAACGGCACGCCGGGCGCTCTCCGAGGGGTTAGAGCGCCTCGATGCCACAAATATGCAAAACAGCACACTCGACGAGTGAATGAACGAAAGAGCAAGAGGAGTCAAATTAAGCCACCAGCTGCTTTGAAAAATATTTTCAAATGCTTTTTTTTCCCATTCCACTTCATTTAAGGACATTTTGCCAGGCGGTGCTCCAGTTGGCCAGCATCAGTGAGCGTAGTTCCGCGGAAAGACAGTGGAAATTTCTGTCAACTGTCTGGCCTGATATCATCAGCGCTCTCTTTAGCCCTTTGAGTCACATACAATAAAGTGACCTTTCCAATATTAGACTTTCCTTTTGTTTGTGCTGTCCGCTGCTTTTCCTGTTGCGTCGCTCCGGTATGGTAATAACTCACCGACTCATGTTTACTAAACGTAGCCTTGCTTACTACTGCCACCAACACTCTCAGTCACGGCTCGGCGCTACAACAAAGCGCGGCCTGAGGGGTCGGAGCAGGTAGGACCACCAGTGCCAGGTGACGGACAGGAGCCAAAGGGACAGCGTTTGAGCTCGCGCTCTTAAAGCGCCCTAAGGGCGAACGAGATGCCGGGTGCTTCAGGTTCCACATCCGTTCCTGTTACTTCAGCGAGTCCTTCACCGACACGCACGTGTCCGAGCGATTCCCCCCGCGCGGACGAGGGCTGACATAGCTAGAGCGACGGGCAGGAAAAGAGCAGCGAGAGCGAGAGGGAAGGAGACAAGGAGAGAGGGAGGAAGGGGAAAGCAGCACACCTGACATGTGACATGGTAGCGCAGATGGGGGCACATCACAGGGCAAGGCTTTTAATTCACAGTAATTTATGCGGTCACATGGGCCTGTGTTCATGTCAGGCTGTTGGAGATGCTCTCGTGATGCGGCGTGACAGCTCCCCATCCAAGCCCTGAAGGTAGCCTCCCATAATGACACATAAAACATACTAATGATGCTTCCTCCCTCTCTCCCTCCCTCTGTCTCTTAACCTCTCTTTCTGTTCCGTGTAAGTTCGCCTACATGTTTTTCCTATTAATTTTCATTTCTCTTTCTCTGTTTGCGTGTGTGAACTGTAGGGTTGGCGAGGTCAGGGTCTCAGCAGGGGGAATATGTGTGTCCAGTGTGCAGGAAGAGCTTCAACCAGCCCAGCCATTACCGCACACATATGAGATCCCACACAGGTGAGAAACACACACCTAGAGACAAACATACACATCAGAGTTAGACAGCAATTAACTGAATATGGGAAGTATTTCCAGACACAATTTTTTTTTTTTTCCCAATTCAAAATACTGTTTTGTGACATTTTTATCACATTTTATCATATATGTATGTTCAAATGATAAGATCATTTATCCTGTTTTTAATGTCGTATTATAAATATGATGGCAAAATATTATCATAAGATACTTTATCCAATAATTTGCAGTATAGTGCAAGTGTTTCAATGTCACATTATATCAGTTTTTTTTGTCTAATTTCATTTTATCCTTGTTAATATAATTATAAATGTATGTAATCTTAAAAGATACTTAATCCAATACGTTACAGTGCTGTGCAATAAAATTATTAAAAATATACGAAAAATAAGAAGCTGCTAAATGATTCCTATATATACGCATCAAATATTCATATATATTTAAATATACATGTATGCGTTTATGTGCAAGTGTGTGTGTATGTATAACGAGCGATCTCTCTCTGTCCTTGGACGAGACTCTTTCTTTTTTTCCGCCGCAAACATATTTGCGTGTGGCTCTGACCTGTGAAAATTGTATACATTATTAATCAGATGTCACTTATGGAGCTGTAATTGTGCATGCTAATAAGCTGAGCAGTCACCAGTCCAGTATGATATGCGTCAAATGCTCGCTGAGAAAATGTGACAGTTTGCCCTTGTCTTCTCGTCAAACCACACACACATACACACACCTATTCATTCAGGAGTATTCTTTTCATCACAGATATGATTATATCCATCATTCATGTTCAACAACAAACTTTCATGCAACATAAATCTGTAACGAAGTTGTATGGAGTTTTATGTTAGCAACATTTAGATGCATTGCAACTGTATTTATGAATTTTGAAATGACCTTTGCTATGAGTATTTACTAAATTTACGTTCTGGTTACTGGGGGGGAATGCCATTGTGCATCATTAGCATGCACCGTAGCAGCTTTTTTTATTTTTAATAATATAAAGAGGTCATGTGCTATTCGCGGTAGTCTAAATGAATAGGATGTCCTCCACTCTTTTAAACAGGGTGCACTTAGCTGCTCAGATTATGACTAGGACTAAGTTTTTTATTTTTTTTATTAAGAGTGTGTGAAGGTTGCGCATACTAGCCAGACTGATCCCCAGTGACAGAGGCCAAATGCTACATTTTACGGAGCTCCCTCTCTCTCTGCGCACATAGACTTACAATCAACGTCATCAGTGATTGCTCTCTTCAGTGTGAGCTTCCAAATGAAGCGGGGCAGGGGCCCCCGGCCTCCATTAGCATGCACACTAACTCTGTGTGTCACTTTAAATTGGTAGTTTCAGTTCACTGTCTGCCGCGGCCACGCTAACTGGTGATGCTAATTCAAGGCCTTTACGGCTAATGCTCGATGAGCGGGTGGATTCTGGGTTCGCACCTTAGTGCTTTTAAAATGGATTCCTGCTTTGAGGATGCTCAATGCTTCCTATGAAAGTGACCAGGAAAGCAGAAACATGATTAAAGTCCATATGAAATGCAATAGCAACCAATTTTATTTGTGTAAAATGATGCATGTCCCAGTGAAAAAGGAAATTCAAGGGATAGTTCAACCAAAAATGAAAATTCTGTCATTAATTACTCACCCTCATGTCATTCCAAACCTGTAAGATCTTTGTTCATCTTCAGAACACAAATCAAGATATTTTTGATGAAATCTGAGAGTTTTCTGGTCCTGCATAGACAGCAAGCAACAACCATGTTTAATACTGACAGGGAGGAGAAGAAATTGTTGAATAAAGCTGTTATTCTTGGCGCACAAAAAGTATTCTTGAAGCTTAATAAAATTAAGGTTGAATCATTTATGTCACATGAACTTTTTGTGATCCTGGACCACAAACCCATAAGGGTCAACTTTTTGTAATTGAGATTTATACATCATCTGAAAGCTGAATAAATAAGCTTTCTTTTGATATATGGTTTGTTATGACAATATTTGGCCAAGAGACAACTATTTGAAAATCTGGAATCTGAGGGTGCAAAAAAAAAAAAAAAAAAAATCTAAATACAGAGAAAATTGCTGTTAAAGTTGTCCAAATGTAGTTCTTAGCAATGCATATTACTAATCAAAAATTAGGTTTTTATATATTTATGGTACAAAATATCTTAATGGAACATGATCTTTACCTAATATCCTAATGATTTTTGGCATAAAAGAAAAATCGATAATTTTGACCCATACAATGTATTGTTGGCTATTGCTACAAATATACCTGTGCTACTTAAGACTGGTTTTGTGGTCCAGGGTCACATTTTATCAATGTTCTTGCTACTTTTCTGGGCTTTAAACGTGTTGGTTGCGTTGCTGTCTATATATGGTCAGAAAGCTCTTGGAGTTCACCAAAATTATCTTCACTTGTGTTCCAAAAATGAATGAAGGTCTTACCGTTTTGGAATGGCATGAGGCCATTAATTTTATTAGCCCAGTTGGTTCGTCACTATTCCATGTGTTTGGAGGGAAAAATAAAAGGGCTTGGTGACTTTATTTTGCTTTGGAATGATGTGTCATTGGGTCATGTGATTCTAGAGTAAATGGGGTGAATTTAGATTTTATGTTGATTTAAACGTTTACTTTTTACTAGACTGATGTTTGTACCCTGCTGGGTAACACTAAAGGGGAACAAGTTCCATTTTTTGCAACTTATAAATTTGATTTCCTCTGTTTAACCCGGCCACCTTGCTCCCACAGTGATGTTTGAGTCCAATGGACTCATGGGAACTGGAGTCCATCCTCTACAGAAGCCCCCAAACAAGTATGTTTCACTTTTCGTTCGGTTGTTTGATTTATTTGTGTGTATCTTGTGTTTTTTTTTCCTGTCCTGTCAGTCATTTCTTCACCTTTCTTCATTCTGTGAAGCGCAGTTTCTACCTGCCGTCGTTGCTACCGTGCAGAAAGTTGTAGAAACGCTAGGGGATCAAATGGATCGCGTCCCGCCTTAACAATCGGAGATGCGCTTTGCTGCAGCGGGGAGGCCCGCCCTTAATGAATTACCCCCTTTGCATGTGTTGCATATTACAAATGGCAAAAGCAGGCTGAGAGTAAAGGTCAAATTAAATTTGTGCCACACTCTCGGTGATGTTCTGACAATAACCTTTAATGTAATTTGGTGGGTTCTGTTTTGGATCGGGGTTTCACTTTCTACTCCTCTAGGGAACCACGGTGCCCCTGGATGAGCTCTTACTGTGCCGCAGACCTTATCAGGCAGCCGGCGCAAGCCAGCCTCAGATAGTCCTGATTAATTGTGTCTGTCTTCATTTTTTTATGAGGCATGATTTATGATAATACCCCTCTTTCAGCCCCTCGGAATGACAATTATTTCCTAGCGGATAATTCATTCATTTTTCAAAAATAATAATACGGAGAAATTGAATGGCAGACTCATTTGTTTTGCTCAGGTGTGGGGGGATATTTTTATGCGATTGCACGAGGACAACGTTGTACATCAGTCTAATTAAACGCTGAAACTGGGACTCTGACAATTATTCCAGGCTTGAGCCCCAAACAGACATGGGCAGAAGGAGAAACTAGGTCTGTGTGTGGTTGTCAAGTTCGCCTCTCCTCGCAAAACTTGATATGCCCAGACTTTCGACATCTACCGTCGGTGTGACGTCTTATTGCTCAGGGGAAGGCAGGCAGGCAGAGATTCCTGTGTCTGTGAGTTTGTGTGTTTGTACGAACAGCTGACAGAAACAGAAAACAAAAGGCTGACGTCCCCTCGGGGGGAACAGTCAACCGTCTCCATATGGCATGTCATCAGCCCATCAATCATGCCGCGGCCCCTCCCCCCACCTTCCCAACCTGCCTCTGTTCTTTCCTCTTGAAAAGGGAAGGCAGCGCTCTCGAAGCCAGCCCTCCAACATCACCGCCACGTCACCTCTCTCTCCTCTCTGGTTACAGCCTCGGCTCCGCTCTCACCTTGGGGTCCAGGCTCTGACCTCATCTTGTTTTTTGTGTGTCCGTTTCAGGTGAGCGACCTTTCCAGTGCCGATACTGTCCTTACAGCGCCTCGCAGAAAGGTAACCTGAAGACCCATGTCCAGACCGTGCACCGTCTAGCCTTCGACAACGCGCAGTACCCGGACAGGAGACTTCGCCAAGCCCCTACCAATGAACCCACGGACCCTTCTGCATCTCACTGAGCGCCCCCACCTCCTCAAGACTAGTTAAAAGTCCATCAAAAATGGTTTGTTGCACAAATACGGCATTTCGAAGAAGACTGTGTACGGCATTGGACTCGTTCGTGTTTTTAGTTTAGTTCGACTTTTCGTGTTTCCTTTTTATTTTCTCCCGACACAAAGCTCTAGATTAACCTGAAAGGGGGGGGACACGTGTTTACACCTCCTTGATCCAGAGGGCTAAAGCCTTGACAACACGAGGTCAGAGCTGATGGAGTATGACAGTGAGCTGCGTTCTCAAACCCAAGGACTTCAGCTGATCCCCTAAACTTGAAATGCTGCCTCCGAGTTCCCCGACTGACTAGTTGTTCAACGAAATAGCCTTAGTGCGCAACGAGTGTAGTTTGTGCGTGCGTGTGCGATTGTGTTTTCCACATTCTACTTCTCAGGACTTGAGTTAGACGCAATTCCAAAGCCTGCATTCGTTCACACCATTGTGTAACTGCACGCCAAGGAGACATGCAGTGAAATTCATTAATTAGTTTTGCTGATTATAGCTATATATAAATATATAGTTGAGTGTGTTTTGTCACTGGTTGGGCAACACTTGGCACTATCATCAAAATATGTCCTCAACACTTTTGTATTGTGTTAAACTTGGAAGTATTTATGTAAGCGCAGCTGTAATGTTACATAGGTTTCCGCTTGCCTCTTCCACTTTGAAGAGGTTAAGACACATGCCATATTTTGCGTTAGTGTCATCTGATTGGTCCAACAAAGTCAAAAATATTATTTGTGTCTGCGCTTACTTTTTTGATGTAGCCTACACGTTTAAATGTGTTTCTCTCTTCTTCTTTTTTCCGTCAAACACGTTTGCCTCAGTGGATTCTGAATAACTGCATCCCAAAAAAGAAAGACAACTGTTAATGGCACGTCAGGTCTTAAAGCCATGTTAAAATGCTCAAGTTTTTGATGAAGGATCTATTTTAATCTTAACATGCAGAGTTGCAAGTTGTCTGTGTAATCTTTTAAATTATTGCATAATAGAGAGACTAGTGATTAGCGCGAGACTAGATTGAGGGATTTAGTATGTTTTATAATGTTACTTATAAAGCTTTAGAATGCCATATTTTTTAGAGGTTGAAAAGCAAAGAAATTCTTGGCCATATATTTCTATGAATGTTGTATATGGTGATTAGGTATTTACGGAGATAGCACAGCTGTGTACATTTAATTGCATTCAGATATGTACAACAGTCAAAAATGAACATTTATCTAGAGCATTTATATTGCCTAAATCCTTGTGTTGGAAACTAAGCCAAGAAAATGTACGAATTTTGTTTTAGACGAACCTGCGATGTGAATTTGTGTTGATGCTCAGCAGTCAAACTGAAATTCATGTTGCAGGTTTAAACCCAGGAACTGAGTGATTGTGAATGTGGTTTTATCACCACTGCCCTTGAGCAAGGCACTTAACCATTGGTCGCTCTGGAGGAACTCCATGTTCCTGCAACTGATGTCTTGGAAGTTGCATTGAATAAAATGTGACTGCTAACTGTAATTTACTAACAGTAAATCAACCTTTAAAATTTGTCCTAGGACACAAGAAACATGAATAGCTTTTCCTGTTAGCTTTTTACTAAATTGAAACCCCTGAGTACTAGAGCAGAAGACCTAAGAAAACTAAATAGCATGTTACGAATTCATTTGCAATTGGATTGTTTTTTTTTTCTTTATGTAACACTATTAATTTTGTGGTTTGAATAGAAGTAGTAGTTGAATGTATGGAATGTATTTTGTGTGGTTAAAAGTTTTTTCTTCCCTCCACATCTATTTTGTTCAATGAAGTACACAAAACCTGTTGACTGTCATCCTCAGCTCATCTCCAACTCATTCATTGTCAATTGTTGAAGTTTTGAACCGCTTAAATTAAACTTTACCCTTACCTTTGGTCTAATTGGTATTAATATTAATATAAATGGTGTTAATCTAGACCTGTTTCTCCTAACTAGGGGTACAGAATGATCGAAATGTGGTTTCATTCATAAACAAATCTGAGGGATTTTTTCTATGACTAAAGACTGACTTGATTGACTGAAGTTGTGACTGACTATGCTTACTTCCCTACTATATATAGTAGGCAAAAACCAGTATGTGAAAACATCAGAATACAATTAGTATGCGACTTTTGATGCTGTTATTGAATTGTGTAATGATTCACTATAGCTGTGTTTCCATCACCCTGTTTCATGCACATTTTGAAGTATCACATAAGAAACAAGTGAAACGCTGAATTTAGAAAGAAAATCATTTTAATTCACAAAAAAGCTTTTCTGCTCGCTTTTTGACTTGTGCGAAAAAGATTTAATGCGAATAATGGCAGATGGAAACGTGTTTGCCAAAAAATTCCTGAATGCACATCAAAAAAAGGCGTGACTTTGCGCAATGGGATGGCACAACCTGACTAACCAGTGGACCAATCTTGTTGCACAGCATTTGAAATGTTATTAGGGATGCACGATATTGGATTGGATTGCATCGTTTCCATCCGAGTCAAACAGAACAGAATCGTCACTTCCTAATAAACTGGTACTAAATGTCACCAAGAAAAGTAGGAGAAGCCACTGAATATAATAATTTTCATATATAATAAATTACTTATGACTCAAAGCAAGAAGATGAAACACAACAAATGCAGTCACTGCATTCAGAGGTGGAGGCCTGCTGTTTGGGAACGCAGTCTTGTAAGACAGTTCTGGGAAGAACTTATAGAAAAAAAAAAAAAAAAACTTTGACAACAAAGATCGGTCCCATAGCGCAAAGTCACATGATTTTTTTTTGGTGCACGTGGAGGAATTTATTCGCAAAATGCGTTTCCATCTCCCATTATTCGCATAACCCTTTTTCACAGAATTCAAAAACCACCTCAAGCAAGCGTAAATCTTTTTTGCGGGATTTTTTCACTCGTTTCTGATGCGATACTTCAAAATGCTCATGAAAACATGAAAGCGTTCCCTTCAAATTGTGCGAACTGAAATTGCAAATTGAAAATATGGCTAATGAAAACACGTCAATTTTGCAAAAACTCCCATATGTTGCAAAAAAAAAAAAAAAAAAAAAAGTTTTTATGCTTGCATCAGATGGTTTTTCAGGCAATTCGAAAAAAAAGATATATTCCGCAAAACTGCAATGGAAACATTTTTACCACATTTACAGGTCACATGGCGTATGTAAAAATCATATGATCATTTTTCAATGTACTATAACCTCCAGTAAACATTTTACACGTGGCCACTCTCAAATATAAGGAGTGGTTTTCTGTGTCTGCGGCACATTACAGCTCGGACACGGCCACCGGAGCTGATCGCGGCCGTGCACGTTTCTGAAGCAGCTCTGTAAGGATACATGCATATGCCTCTTTTGATTAAATATAGTCAAAATCTGTTGCCATGACTTATCGCGAGAGATAAAATTACGTTTTAGTCACATAATATCAATTAATGGAAACTCCATTTTGCAATACTTTTTAGCGACGTTTATAAAATATAGTCAAATTTTTGCGCAAATCTGTAATAGAAACGCGCCTATGGCTACTGACTATTTTGTTCTCTTTGACTTGTTGGATGGACACAGTGCTTATTCACAAATGTTTTATGCAATATTCTAGTTTTGAGCATAAGTTAAATTCGCAAGTTTGGATGGAAACCCAGCTACTGACTCACTCATAACACAAAGACTGATGGTTTCATCTACTGGCGTAACAGAAAGAGTCACTGAATTAATCTTTTTTTAGAAACCAGATTCAAAATATTCAAATCCCTACAGTGGGAATCTTCCTGTTACTTAGTATTAATTTTGGTTTATAGAGCAAAATCACACTTGCAATTGAGTAGCTGTTCTGAACACATTTCTGTTTAGCTACATAAGGCTGGAAAACATTGGTCTAGACAATCCATTCATGTCCACTGTCATTCAAAATACTGCACTGCAGTGTGGAAATACTGTATTCTACAGTAAGAATCCATTGTTATCAATTGTATAGGTGTTAAATGTCTAAAAAACACACATTGGTCAAATTATAATATGCTTTACTCAAACAGACGTATCTCTTTTTCTCCCTCTTTTTCTTTCTGACCTCTCTCTGTCATGTGTGTTCACTTACATTAGTATTGAAGTCCTTTGCATTGAAATGGCTGCTAATTGCATTGATCTCCTCTTGTGCATGCATAGCTACTACTGCTGTGACAAATGACTTGGGATTACATTTCTAAACAACTGCAGGAGTCTGTCTGATCTACTAGCCACACAATAGACCTCTGACCAGAAACAAACCTCTATGGGGCGCTGTTCAAGATCACAGTGGTACCAATGCAGGTACAAGTAAACTGCAATGACCATCTACTGGCCTGAAAGAGAGAGAGAGAAAAAAATGCTTTTATTACTCTTTTGTAACTCAGGAAACTAATGTTCTCATTATTTCATGTACATTTTCTAAAATAGCAGGGAAATAAAGGCAACCAACAATATCTTCTTAAGAAAAACATCCTGTTTGAGCAAGAACTGGACTAAATGAGTTGCTTTGACTGGTGCAGTTAAAGCCTGTTCTCAGTGCAGAATGAAGACTAAATCTGATTTGTGCATTAAAAACTCAGTGCCTTTAATCAGACTAGATTTAAAAGGCAAGAGGCCACCCATCTTTGGGGCATTCAGACGGGATTGTGATCCACTTCACTGGGCACTTCTCCGAGGGTCAGAGCCGATGCGTAGAGTTGTTGCGGAAAAGCGAAGGACGCTGTCACTGTCGTCGGAGGTGAGTAGAAAAGAAGTGCGTGTGTGTACTTGTGTGTGTGCGTGGGCCCCGATCGCCACGCGACAAAAAGGCCAGAGAAAATTACAACACTTCAAGTGTTTCCGACACCCCAACAGTGTCTGCGGCGGGAAATATGTAAATACGCTGCTAATCAAACGATCTGGAATTGCAAATGCCACAGCGAGGTCGTGACCCGGAGCCTTGCTAATGGAGGGTTTAGGGCACCGGCGGAGCAGGTTGGAGTGACGGGTACCGCGGGGTTGAGAGCGGAGAGCGGACCCCTGGCGGACGACCTCTGCCTGCAGGCCCCTCACTATGCTGACAGTAATGAATGGAGAGAGCTGTTTATGCATATCAACGATTATTTACAGCCAAACAGCTGAGAGAGCGAACGCTAGTCATCAGGGACGCAGACACTCTCTTCTGTTCGCCTGGCATCGCCATTGTCAAACGCGAGAGGCTGGCGGCCAAGAAAATGAAGTCTCTCGATGAGGAGGCTTTCGGTTATGGATGGAGTGAAATTCTCCAAACATAAAATGACAAAAAGAATGACATTTTAACTAAAAGTCTAATTAACTTTCATCATTTTGATTTGTATCCCTCAGTTGTAAAAAATGCATTTAAAAAAAACAATACAATACCTAAAAAAAAAAAAAGTGATTGTTTTTAAAATAGTTTTTAAAAATAGTCAGTCAGTACTGTATATCCTATTTTATTGTGCATGCTAATTTCTCCTAATTTTAACTTTTCAATTATGGTCAGTCTAATTTCAGTCTTTACAAACACTAATAATGTGATGCCTAAATTCATTTGTAGCATTTAAATAATTTGTAATTTTTTGTGTTTTAACTTATTCACATAAAATAGTATATAATTTTAATATTGACCATTTATCAGTTATTGGTTATGACTTACTATGTTAAAAAAACAAAACAAAACAAAACAAAAAAATAATGTTTTTTTTTTTTTTTTTTTTTTTTTTTAAATTGTGCTTTATTTTTTATTTATTTTGATAAAATAGTATGGAATTTTAATATCAGCCATGTATCTGTTGTCTGCCATAAAATGAAAATAATTCTTGTATCAGCCAGCATTTTATTATCAGTTCATCATTAACAGGATACTAATGGGGAAAAAAATATTTTTACCTTTAAATTACTTTTGCCATTAACTAATGTTCACAAAGTAATTTCTAAAAAAAAACAATAATCATTTTGTAATATTTTTAAATGTAATCTTTCAGCAAATTTCTAATTGAACAAATTTTTATAATGTTATGATGGCTAAAATTCCTCTGTAGCATCTAAAACAATTTTTAGTGCTTTTTTTGTTCTAATAAAATAGTATAGAACTTTAATACTGACCATTTATCGGTTATCGGTCATATATCAATCCATCGTTAATGGGTTACTACGTAAAAAAGAAATCCTCTATTTTTACCTTTAAATGACCTTTGCCATCATAATTTTCACTTTAAGTTAATCTCTTAAAGTGTTATTAAATGAATACTGTTTTTAATTAAATCTTACAATAAATCTCAAAATGAATATCTATTTTTATATATTGTTGTAATGCCTAAATTAATTTGTAGCATTTAAAACTTTTAATCGAATGAAATTACTTTTTTTTTTTAGTTTTTTTTTATTATTATTTTGATAAAATAGTACAGAATTTTTATATCAGACATGTATCCGTTATCAGCCATAATATGAAAATAATTATTGTATCAGCCAGAATTTTAATATCAGTTCATCATTAATAGGTTAAAAAAAAACAAACAAACAAACAAAAAAACTATTTTTACCTTTAAATTACTTTTGCCATGAACTAATGTTCACTTTTAAAAACAATAATCATTTTGTAAAATTTTTAAATGTAATCTTTAAGCAAATTTCAAAATGAATATAATTTTTTATATAATGTTATGATGGCTAAAATTCCTTTGTAGTATTTAAAACAATTTTTAGAGGATTTTTTTTTCTTCAATTTATTCTGATAAAATAGTAGGGAATTTTAATATTGACTATTTATCGGTTATCAGTCATGACATTAAAAAATGTATTGTTTTAGCCATAATTTTTTTTATATCAGTGCATCGTTAATTGGTTACTATGTAAAAAGAAAAAAAAAAACCTCTATTTTTACCTTTAAATTACCTTTGCCATCATCTAACTCTCACTTTACGTTAATCTTTTAGTGTTATTAAATGAATACTGTTTTTAATAAAATCCTAAAACAATCCATTTTTATATATTTTTGTGATGCCTAAATATTTTTTTTAGCATTTAAAACTTAAATTTAATCTAATTAAATTACTTGTTTTAAAAAAAATTGTAGTGTTTTTTTTAATTACTTATTTTGATAAAATAGTACAGAATTTTAATATCAGCCATGTATCCGTTATCAGCCATAATATGAAATTATTGTATCAGCCAGAATTTCATTACAAGTTCATCATTAATAGGATAGTACTAATGGAGAGAGAAAAAAAAAAATAGATCTATTTTTACCTTTAATTTACTTTTGCAATGAACTAATGTTCACCTAAAGTTTATTTTTTGAAAGCAAATTATTTTGTAACATTTTTAAATGTAATTTTTAAGCAAATTTCAAAACTAATATAATTTTTAATATAATGTTATGGCGGTTAAAATTCCTTTGAAGCATTTAAAACAATTTTTAGTGTTTTAGTTTTCATTTATTCTAATAAAATATGAAATTTTAACTCAATTTATCTCTGTTGACATATAATTTAATATATTTATCAGTTATTGTCCATATATGAAAATAATTATTGTATCGGCCAGAATTTTATTATATAAATTAATCATTAATGGGTTACTATTAATGGGAAAAAAACCCCTATTTTTACCTTTAAATTACTTTTGCAATAAATAAATGTTCACTAAAATTAATTTTTTAAAACAATAATCATTTGTAACATTTTTAAATGTAATCTTTAAGCAAATTTCAAAATGAATATTAATTTTTATATAATCTTATGATGGCTAAAATTCCTTTGTAGCATTTAAAACAATTTTGTGTTTTATTTTTAATATATTCTGATAAAACAGTATAGAATTTTAACTAAATGTATCCGTTGACATACAATTTAACATATTTATCTGTTACTGGCCATATGTGACCCTGGACCACAAAACCAGTCATAAGGGTAACTTTTTTTTTTTTAAACTGAGATTTATGCATCATATGTAAGCTGAATAAATAAGCTTTCCATTGTTGTATGATGTACGTTTGTTAGGACAGGAAAATATTTGGACAGAGATACAATTACTTGAAAATCTGGAATCTGGGGATGCAAAAAAAGAAAAAAAAAAAAATCAAAATATTGAGAAAATCGCCTAAAGTTGTCCAAATGAAGTTCTTAGCAATGCGCATTACTAATCAAATATTAAGTTTTGATACATTTACGGTAGGAAATTTACAAAATATCTTAATGGAACATGATCTTTATTTAATATCCTAATGATTTTGCTGTACCATCATATTGCCACTGTGTTTTCCCCCCATTATTGGCAGTAGCAACCCATTCTGAACAGTCCTACTCTACTTCTAAATCTGAACATATAAATCACTTTGTTTTTCCTACACACTTAAACCAGAGTCAGGTACATATACCTAAAAAAAAGAACAACGCCAATCGTACATATTAACCTGTCCTGTATATTTCCTGACAGCCAGCAGCCTTTGTCTTTTAGCATCATTGTCAAAGCTTTATGGCTCCGTGTGATTCGTGACTCATATCAGCAGAGGAGAGAATTAAACCATATCTAAAGTATGCTAATCAGAAGCTATTCAGTAGGTCTGCACTCTCAAAAGTGCAAATGGTTCCCAGGACATCCAGTGACATTTAACATCGCCCTCACTAATTTGTGCTTAATAGGCAAAAAGTGATTAGCATTAACATTAAAGACATTTCATACATCCCCCTTCCCCATTAATTTCCTTTTTTTTTACTGATACTTAACAGTTGATGTATGTAGCTGGATTCTACAGCTTAAACTAATGCTACGCTTTTGGCAGAAATCCTTCAGAAGTATAGCGAGAGTACCAGCATAGTCTGTTTTGTGACAAAAGGACAAAATAGCAAAAAGAAACAGAACATTTTAAAGAAGCCGTTTAAAGTAAATCCTGTAATACAGGGCCCGGGATATCAGTCAGGCGCTCTTAACAAACCGACCAGTGTTCGACTAAAGCGACTAGCGTGGGATTAGTCAAAAGAGCTAATTCTACAGCTCTCCTAGTTTGCCCAACAGATCCATGTGTCATTTGTTCATCCAGACCAGTTAAGATAAATGGACTAGCGAGGTTATAAACACTCATGTACCATTTATAACTCTCACGTCCTCTTCTGTCAGCGGTGGTCTCTAAGCCGGTGGCACAAAGATCTCTAACAATGTCCTACAAGTGATGTTCTCAAAGTCAGAGCGGTGTAAGGACAATGGTTCAATCACTTCGCCTTCAACACAAACAACTCTTCAACCCTTCTGTACACTCATGGGAAATGGGCAGAGCCAATGATGACGGACAGTCCAATCTTCCAACCAGACACCTCTAAGAAGGACATGACTCGGGCCCACTACCTTTGGCCCAGCCAGAGCTGAAGGTGATAAATGTATATTGGCAAAGTGTCTGTGCCAATGCTATTAGCCTGAAGGTTTAAACTCTTGTGTAATTTTCTTTAGGGACTTCTTTATAGGCACAGCCCACAGTATTGGCAACTGTGATAGGAAGACTCGACTCTCCCAGACCAAGTGGAGTGGAATTTCTGATTAGGCCTCTTCCCATGCATTGAGCCGGTAATGAGCGAGAAGAAGAAGGAGAGCTCTCTAAACAAACAGCGATGTTAACAATAGCATGAGTAGAAGTGCTGATGTCTTTAACTAGATATTTAGTAGACAAATGATGAATGGCCTCTGGCAATTCACAGTGACCATCTTAGGCTACGTCTACATTAATCCGGGTACATTTGAGTTTTCATTTTAAAGCGCTCTCAGTCCACACTAACGTTTTCAAGCATTTTCCAAAAGTTTCTCATCCACATTGAAACGTAGGGAAACGTTACATTTGCCTTACCTAAAAAAACTCACTGAGATGATACAGATGGAACAGACAGTAAGTTTTCATGCAATTCTTCTGGCAGGATCATTTTAATTGTGGAAATATCTCATCATTCACTGACGCATCCATGTCGTGCTCACTCATGTTTGATCAAAAAAAGCAGCTGCCCTCATGTTTACATGCTTTTTAAGACTGTAAAATGAAGTGTGTACAAGGTAAATATCTTTACAGCAGCAGTGTGAAAGTGAATAGCACATAACAGGTATAATTACCGGTGTAAACATAGATGTCTATTGGTACAATATGCGTTACATGACTAAACATGCGTCATAGTTTCCAAAAGCCTGCGTTTTCACAGTCCACACTACAACGCAAAAACAGCATTTTTAAATTTATCCACTCTGGAGAGCGTTTTCAAAAAGCTCAGTTTTCCTTGACAAAAACGTTGTCTCTGTGTGAACGGAAAGCCAAAACGGAGAGAAAAAGATGCGTTTTCAAACGAAAACATATTAGTGTGAACATGCTAATAGTGTTAGAAGCTGCTTGTGGTACCAAAAGGAATAGCAAAACACTGTTTCCAAACATGTTGCCAGAACACTTCCATCCCTGTCACTCATTGATCAACAAACAAATAGCCCCGCCTCCAATCTCACACCATTGGTCGAGCTAGTGTTGCTATGTCAGGCTGCTCAGCTTCTTAAACAGAGCAATGTTTTGATTTTCTTTAAAAAAAATCATTCTAAATATAAATATTATAGATAACTGAATATATATTACCTCAGAGTATTTATCCAAAGGTGTGTACTTAACTTTCAGGGTCTCGTATGCTTTTTCTCATATTCTCTCTGTCAACATGGTAATGTGTCCTCGACTTCTTCCCACCCCCCTTCTCTTTTACAAGGAACAGAAGCAGACTTTGTCAGTCCTTAGATAAATACCCGCAAAAAGAAGAAGAAAAAAACCTGAGTAATTTGAGTCTTTTGTAATACACTTGACAATCATGCTGGAATCTTTCACCCCAGAAATGCTAATTACTCACAGCGGGAAACAGTTATGGAGAAGGGCGCAGGAGTTTAATGTATTCCAGTGTTGCCGTAAAGTCGACAAAGCGGAGCATTTGCGTGCCTCTCCTTTGCCCAAATACGTTAAGCCAAATGCTGAAGGATTATTGTTAATGGGAGAACCTTTAATGAGCCAAGAGTGACTTTATGAAGGTGAACTGAACCTACGGCTATATAACGACCATCATTGCGCCTGAGTTTTTACACGGTTGTCTTCAGCGGATTAAACGCTCCCTAAATGACGTACCTTAAATTGCAAAGCTGAAGTTCCTGAAACAAACATGACGCTCTAACTTCTTAAAACATTCTAGTAGGTTCTAAGTAAAGGGATGTGGAATGTATAAATAGAAAAACTGTCAAGGTTGGACTTACCGCGAAACTTTTCTATTTAACAGCAGCCTGCTCGTTTTAAGTGCTCGTCCTGGATCTGCCGACAACACAGCTTGGCTTATTCTAGACACAGAAACAGGATTAAATTAATCTACAATAATCACATCAACATGCACTGAAATATTTCACTAAAAAGCTGTTATTTTTTTGTAAAGAGTGATATTCCATCAAATGAGGAGCTGTAAGTGTCTTATTGACAGTTGCTGATGCAACCAGCAGATGGCGCGCTACGGCAAGCAGAGAGCCCTGGAGCGGCTTATTTATGAGGGCTGGAGGTATTTTCAGACAATACTGCCTCCAGAAATTTCTTCTCAGAGAGGTCAGCAATCGTTTTTTTAAAAAAGATTTTTTTTTTTATTCATTCACGGTTTACATTTATTGCACTGTGTGAAATCAGCTGATTATTGAGCCGTTTAGTTATGGATAGCCATAACTGTTTGTCGTCACCTCTAAATGTGCTTATTCTTTTTTTGTATAGATGTCTTTTTATCCATCCATCCCTTTCTTATCACTCTCGCTTAAGTGAAATTTCGCCGTCTCGTCTCCGCTACGCCGTTCCAGCCCCCCTTTCCCTCTCTACCCGCGCTTCTCCGCCGCAGCGGACGGAGGAATCCAGCGCAAGCGGCGGCGTGTCAGATCGGCTGAGCGTCAGCGTGTCAGGACCCAGCTCACTGGCAGTGTCAGTCAGACATGGGTTTAACAGACACGGATCATAGACGGCCCTGCCAGCTAGAGAAGACCGCGAGATCCAGCGCTCAGGGCTCGGGGAGTAGATACCGTTACAGGGGCATATGTTCTTTGGCAGCCCAGTCAACTCATACACTCGCCCTCTCTCTTGTTGACTCAGCCAGCTGGTGGTGGAAGAGATGGGCAGCCGGCTGATTAGAATGACAGGCATCTCGCTCTGTGAAAGGCAGACTGAGAGGCCAGGGCCTCACACACGCACACAAACACACACTCGCGGACTCATGTAAACCTAGAGCGAGCAAAAGCGGGAGACAGAGAGGATGAGAGAAAGAAAGGGACAGAGGGGCAGAGGCCTCACACATAGCAGAAGCTACACAAATACAGAGCTTAACAGCGGGTCAGCAGAGCGGGCGAAGAACAAGGAGAGAGACAAGAGTCCTCACATGCCCCTTTTCATCAAGATTCGACGTGACGGCTCTTGAAGACATCCCTGTTTTTGGTCTTACCAACACTCAAGATGCGTAGTTCAATTCTGAAGAAAACCTACACTTCTGACAATGTATTGTCAGCAAATATGGTGCGATAAATTTATATCACTAAGTAAGTAAGCCATTTGTGTCAACTGAAAGCTGGCCCGTTCTGCCGTCGCTCTGATAATAGGCGCTGTAATTGATCCTGCATCGGGTTATTGATGTCTGGATCAATTAGCCTTAAACTGGCTATGTTCGAGGTATTCATTTTAGGAAACAATCTGCCTTTATAATACTGCGCATTAATCATTAGTAAATGCCACTTAACACAAGGTTAATTACACTCTTAACGACTCTCATAACCATTTTGAAGCTGAGAGCTCTTGTATGTGTAATTTGCTCGTCATAATCTCAAGCATAGTACATTTTAAGTGGCTGATTGATGGACAGGAAATAGAATCTGCCCATCGTTTTAAAAGATAATAGAACACCTTATACAAGGAGGTCAGACTGCGGGAACAGACGGCAGGTAAAAGAGGGAGTTCACGCGCACACTAAAATGGAAGTTTGCAGGTTTCAATTTTGGAAATGTCACAGGTAAAATTGAAGCCAGGGAACTTTTTTGTCAGTCACTCCCAAACTCAGTCATGGAAAGGCTGGAAATGTTGAGGACGTTTAATGAAATGGTGCTTTTCAAGTCTGGAAAAGTCATGGAAATTTCTATAGTGAATAAACAGTTTTCTAGTTATGCTCTCTTAAAAATTGATTTTCATTTATATTTCATGACTAGAAGGCAGTCGTAGTGAAGCTCAATCTCTGAGTGAATCATCTCGATGAATTGACCAAACCAGTTCACAGATGATTCATTCTTGAATCAGTATGAATGAAAATAATTTAGCATACTATCCATACTAAATCCAAACAACTGTCAGCCTAAAACTTTCTCAATTTGAGCATAAAGCTTGTTTGATTTGTAAGAGAATCATTCTTTTGAGTCATTTTCTTTTCAATAAATCAGCCATTTGGCTCACAAATGATTTAAAATGACAAATTAGTGAATCAGCCTGAATCAAAATTGTTTTTAAAAAAGATTCACAAATTAACAATCACAAATGTATTGGAAAAAAGGAATTGTCAAGGCCTTGAAATCTTTGTCCAAGCCTGGAGGGAAAAAACAAAAACAACAAAAAAACCCAAACAAATCCATGCTATTATTCAGCCTAAAACTTGTTCAATTTGAGTATAAAGCTTGTTTGATTTGTTTGACTTGCAAGTGAATCATCCTTTTGAGTCAGTTCTTTTCAATAAATCAGCCAAACCAGTTCACAAATTATTCAAAATGATTCATTGGCAAATCAGCCTATAAAAATTATCCACAAATTCATAATCACAAATTAATGTATTAGAAAGCCTGGAAAGGCCAGGGAATTGTCAAGGCCTAAAGTCATTTTCCAAGCCTGGGAAAAAATAACAAATGAAATAAACAAATAAATAAATCCATGCTATTATTCAGCCCAAAACTTGCTCGATTGGAGCATAAAGCTTGTTTGATTTGAAAGTGAATCATTCTTCTGAGTCAGTTCTTTTCAATAAATCAGCCATACTAGCTTACAAATGATTCAAAATGATTCATTAGCGAATCAGCCTGAATCAAAATTAGTTATAAAAATTATTCACAAATTAATAATCACAAATGTATTGGAAAACCCAAAAAGCCAGGGAATTGTCAAGGCCTGGAGATCTTTTTCCAAGCCTTGAGGAAAAAAAAAAAAAAAAAAAAAAAAAAAAATTAAAAAACATGCCATTGTTCAGCCTAAAACTTTCTTGATTTGAGTATAAATTTTGTTGGACTTGTAAGTGAATAATTCTTTTGATTTAGTTCTTTTAAAAAAAACAGCCAACTGGTTTACAAATTATTCAAAACGATTCATTAGCAAATCAACCTGAATCTAAATGATTTATAAAAAATATTCACTAATTAATAATCATAAATTACTGTACTGGAAAACCTTGAAAGATCCATGCTCTTATTCAGCCCAAAACTTGATCAATTTGAGCATAAAGCTTGTTTGATTTGTTTGAGATGTAAGTCAATCATTCTTTTGAGTCAGTTCTTTTCAATAAATCCAAAGCCAAATTGGTTCACAAATGATTCAAAATGACTCATTAGTGAATCAGCCTTAATCAAAATGATAAAAAAAAAAAAAAAAAAAAAAAAAAAGATTCACAAATAATCACAAATTTATGTACTGAAAAACCTGGAAAGGTCAAGGAATTTTCAATAGCTAAGTATTTTTCCAGGCCTGGAAAGAATTAGGGTAAAAACTATATTTCATAATCTTTTTTATTTTATTTTATTTTTCTTCTTCTACTAGTTATGCTCTGCTGTAAAATATTTTACTGGCTACATCTTGCTATTTTTAAGTGTAAAACTTGCAGATACGTTTGACTTGTGAGCAAATCATTCTTTTCAGCCATTGTTTTCCCACCAAAAAGACTGGAAAGGTCATGGAAATGTCCTGTACTGTAGAATGAATGAATCAGTATTGAGTGACAAAAATTAAATCAGCATTGATAATATTCTCAATATGTAGTTAAAATTATGAATGAGAACGGGAATAAATTACACAAGTTCATTAACTGTTGACTCTTCATGGCTGCCAAGGAATATAGCAACTTGGTTCATTACTACAGAATGTGCAGTCAAAGATTATCCAATCAGAATCATTATTAGTAATAGACCGCGTAACAGACCTTGCGTTTACTTCAGCTTCAGTAAGGTCACAGCTCGCACACGTCCGACTCGTAATCCGAAGATTTATTCACCCTGCTCATTGACTGGGGCATTGTTTCAGCTCGACCCAACTTCTGCTGGCTTCAGATGAAAACTATCGATTTAAAGTCAGCTTACTGTGGATTTCATTTGTTTGGAAGCGTGAGAGCTGTTAATGCATGGTAATATCAGCATAAACAGGAAACGCCACCTCGCACGTCGTAACCCCGTTTCACTACTGTTCCGGGGACGCTAATGGCAGAGCAGAGTTAATCAAACAAATATGTCCATGAATCAAAAACAGATTGATCGGCTGCTTCATTCGAGCAACATATTACAAGGGCACGGCGAGTCGGTGTACGTTTCACTTCCAGATTAACTACCATTTTAAAAGGTGGAACCGCGGTCCATCTCTCCAGGGTAAAAGCGAAGAATGGCAAAAGGACAAATGAATTCTGGTAACCTTGATATTCTGGCGGATTCACGAAAAACACACTTACATTCCTAGCATTTATCCCCCCACCGCCGCCTCCTCGTTCTCTTTCACGCACACACAAACACGTTCACACACACAATTCAGGCCCGTGTTCGCACCTTGCACGTTTTCATTATGCGAGGCTAAGTGGGCGGCACGCTAGTCCTCCCCCTCGCGCTCGCTGCCATCTTTATATGATATTTTGGGTAATAATCACTGCTATCAGGCCATCCTCTCTCTCTTTGTTTCATTTCCTGTTCATCGGCAGGCACGCCGCCTCTCTCCGCTCATCCCTCTTCTCAGCTTTGTGTAGCGCGGGGCCTTTACAATAGAGAGGCGAGGCAGAGGAGGCGTGCGGTTGGCACAGCGTGTCATTAACTCTTTACTGTTGCTGCAGAGCCAGACAGCAATCTGACTTACTGCACACGATTACACCAGGCCCCTCTCCGCAGCCTAACAGTATTTATTAACATGTCCCTCCCTGTCACCTATCAACAGGTACTTAAAGGCCTTTCACCTCGTGGAGCACTTAGCTGTGAGAGGAACACCTGTGTTAATGTGTCACTCTCAAGCTATTTCTGTGAGTTAAAAGGCAGCTATTGTGCCGAATGATAGCGCACGACCCATCTGTAACAATGGAGAAAAGCAGGTGTATGGGCCACTGCTATGATAGACTACAAAACTAGTTAAGTTAAAAAATAATAGATAATTTCTTCATTTAAATGGTGTTGTGAAACAATCAAGTGAAACTTTGGGCTCTTAAATGCCATTCTTGAGGGACAAATGCAAAACTGTTGTAAATATTATTATTGTAGCATTTGTAACAGATAATGTACAGGCATTATCACAACATAAACAATGAAATAGAGGGATCGCCATGAAGGCCAACAATTACTACTATTATGAATTTGATTTGATATGATTATTGATTTCAGCAGAATAATTTTATGAGAAGAAAGAGACTGCAAAAATTAACAGGTAGGAAATAGGTTTAAATCAAGCAAAATAACAGTTAAAACTGCAATTGACCAATCAGAATCAAGTATTCCAAAGGTGAAAGTCAGCCGTTGTGCAATGCTCAATACCACCAGCAATCATTTTTTTACAACATATTTAGCATGCGAACTGTACTAAGGTCATGGAGAGTATCCTTCTCTATTTAATAATAAATGTGTTTGTTCTGAATAAATAATTGTATTGCTGGGTCATTATCTGATGATTTTTTAATTACCGGAGCTGGAAAATGTCAGTAGGTCTAAAACAAAAAGAAATATTTCAAATGTACTTAGAGAATGTGTGAGAATCGTTTTGAAATATTTCAGCTGGCCCCACATTGTTTGCCTTTTTCACCTTCTTGAGCTTGTCAAGACTGCCAACATTAAAACAAATTACCAAAAAAAAAACATGTGGAGGAGAGAAATTTGACAGACAGGAATTGATTTCCACTCTGTGTCAGGGGAACACTTAGATTTAGACATTTTACAGGTATGTTTAACCACACTCAAGATGTGCTTTTGAAAAGACACATTCAAACTCAAATGGGGTCCAAAAGTCTAATAAAAATCCTTCTATTTAGAACTTTTCTAATTTATGTATTTTATTTCTATTTAAAAACAACAACAATGTAATACTATAATTAAAACATTATTTTTTTGTCTGCATCAATAGCCTTGTGGCTTCTCCATTTAAAAAAACAATAATAAAATAATCGTAATATAGTGTCGCGCTACAGGTTTCCCGAGTTCGAATCCCGGCTTGCGACCTTTTCCAATCCCGCCCCTCACTCTCTCCCACTTCACTTCCTGTCTGCTCTATACTGTCCTATCATAATAAAGAAAAAAAAAGTGTTTGTTTGGTCTGCACTGATAGCCGACAGAATAGTGTCGGTGAGCTTTGGGTGTCCCGAGTTTGAATACCGGCTCGTGGACCTTTCCTGATCCCACCCCCCTCTCTCTCCCCCTCCCACTTCGCTTCCTGTCTGCTCTAAACTGTCCTATCATAATAAAGACAAAAAAAAAAAAAAACAGTGTTTGTTTGGTCCGCGTCAATAGCCTTGTGGGCAGCGCGCCAGCATATAGTGTCATTGCGCTATGGGTGTCCAGAGTTCGAATCCCGATACGTAAACTTTTCCAATCCCGCCCCTTACTCACTCTCCCACTTCACTTGCTGTCTGGTCTATACTGTCCTATCCTAATAAAGAGAGGAAAAAAAATACTGTTTGCTTGGTCCGTGCCTATAGCCTTATGGACGGTGCGCCGATATACAGTGTCATTGCGCTATGGGCGTCCCGAGTTCAAATCCCGGATTGTGGACCTTTCCTGATCCCTCTTCCCACTTCGCTTCCTGTCTGGTCTATACTCTCCTATCCTAATAAAGAGAGAAAGAAAAAATACTGTTTGCCTGGTCCATGCCTATAGCCTTGTGGGCAGCGCGCCAACATAAAGTGTCATTGCGTCATGGGCGTCCCGAGTTCAAATCCCGGCTTGTGGACCTTTCCTGATCCCGCCCCCCTCTCTTCCTCCCATTTTGCTTACTGTCTGGTCTACACTGTCCTATCATAATAAAAGACAAAAAAACAAATATTGTTTGTTTGGTCCACGTCGATAGCCTTGTGGGCAGTGCGCAGACATGTAGCGTCATTGGGCTATGGGTGTCCCAAGTTCAAATCCTGGCTCGTGGACCTTTCCCGATCCTGCACCCCCACTTTCTCTCCCACTTTGCTTCCTGTCTGGTCTACACTGTCCTGTCATAATAAACACAAAAAAAAAATTCTGTTTGTTTGCACTTCACTCCCGGTCAAGCACAACAACACTGGTGCAACCAATGGTGTGAATTTTGGGCAAGACCATCTGTTTATCCACCTAATGAAAGACAGGAGAGGTGACACTAGCTGCTTTTCCATTACCCTTCAAATTGCGCAAATTGAAATTGCGAATTAAAAATGCACATAACGAAAAATTTTGCAGAAAAACTCCCATACATCTAAAAAATTTTATTACTGTCACACAACAAGTTTTTTTTTTAGGTAATTTGAAAAAGGAATATTTAGCAAAACTGCAATGGAAACCGTTTTTTTTTTTTTTTTTTTTTCAGCTTTTCACTTTTCAAGAAAAACCTCATACATGGACACTCAAGTATAAGGGCCTTTTCTTGCCATTAATGCTTGGATAACCCCTTATGTACACTGCATTACGGTTCCGACACGGCCACCGGAGCTGATCTTGGCCACTCTAGTCAATGCTTGAGTCTACGTCTTCTTCGATTAAAAATATACTATATATTATACACAATAAACCTACCAACATCCGTTGCCATGAATTATCATGAGAGGACAAAATTAAGTTTTAGTCGCATAACACTGGCTAAAGGAAAAAAGGATGCCACTGCACAATAGTTTTTTTATAGCAACATTTATAAAATATCGCCAAGTTTTGCGCATATCTGTAAAGAAAACCAGGCTACTAGCAACATAAAAATTACACTCTTACACCTTAAATTAGAATTTAACTGTTGGATTTTTCATTGTGGTCTCAGTCTTTTAAATCCTTTTATATGTACTATCTGGAACCCGGAGCACTGTATTTTTAAAGAAATAAAACAAACGCTGAAATTATTCTAAAGATGTGACTCACTCTCTTCAGGCTGCGAGAGAAAGAAAAGAGACTCGTTCAGTCAAGATATGCACCGTATAATACATAAACACTTAAAACCGAAAGGTGAAGAGCGAACGAGGCATATTGCGAACAATAAAACACCCTGCCTGCAGACCATAGGTGAATATACATGTCTTGAGAACAGAAAAAAGCAAAAGATTTTGGTGTGAACACCAACACCATATTTTGGCATTCTACATGTGTGAATTGTCTGTCCTATCTCCTCGTCTCGAGGGACAACAGGACAGGTGGCCATCATAACCGAAACAGATGCTGAAGAGAAGCAGTGCTGATGAGATTGTCTGGCTACTGAGAGAAAAGGAAAGTGGAGATGAAGTCAGCACTTTTGTTCTACTTCATACGCGGTCAAGGCCGCCATGTTGAGGCACGTGTAAACTCTCGCTCCCCTGTGACAAAACGAGAAAAATAGCTCTCGGCAAAACGCACGTTTCTTTTTTTTTCCCTCTTGGAAGAAGGGATTTGGTTTTTTGTCTGTTTAACATATGAGGGTGTTTCTCCAGCATAAAAGGCTGTTTCTGAGAGGAGTTATGAGAGGAGGCAACACTGAATAGATCGTTTGCACCATAAAATGTCTCCTTTGTTTGAATGGAAGGCTAACAACAATGCAAAGCACAACAGAACAAAGTGAGGTATTTTCTCCCTCTGATGAGGAGAGGGATTGTACTGCAAAAAAAGAGAAAGAAAAAAAAGAAGATTTCTATAGCAACGCAGGATTCAGAACCTTAAAGTCTTATTTTTCAGCATACAGCAGAACTTGATTACACAATGAAAGGTGCTAATTTAAGAGATGAATTTACATGCTAACAATCCTTCCATTCAACAATCGCGATTCAGATGATCTATATCTCATTTGAGCTCGGCATCTGAGTGGCATGAAACAAAAGGGATACACAATACTGTATGATGTCGCATAGACTAATGGGATTTGTTTTCAAAAGAACAAAAAGCACAGGGACACTCGTTTCAGAATAACAGCATGTAAGGAAATAAAGAAAAGGGGCCGGACTACAATATGAAATTGCTCATGAAAAATGTGGAAACGTTAGGCCTGTTGTGATTATTTACATTGGTGCCATCGTTGCGCACTTTAATTTGAATCACATATTGGCATCAAAAATATAGGAATTTTAAACAAACATAAAATTAAATGGCAATTTTACATACATTATATATTCAGATTCACTTTCATTTCTTTCACATATTATCAAATATAATTCAATATTATAAAAATCAACATACACGAAAAAATTATATATATATATATATAAAATTTTGATTTTATTTTTTTTAAATGTTGAGTGAAAGTGATTTAATTAAGACAGACAGAAATTACTTATTCGTAAAATTGATTATGCATAAATACTTTGCAATACAACAATAATTATTATTTTATAATTATCATTATCATTATTACTTTATATTTATTACTTACATCTACACAATTTAATAATTGGTAAATTACTAAATGTCAATCAGATATTATTTGAAAATTATATGCAGGTTGGCTGCATTCCAAAAAAAATCAGTAATAACTTTTATGCTAAATTAAATGTTTTATATTTTTTGTTTAATTAATTTTGTTAAAAAAAAATGTTTACTTTTTTGTTTTAATATTGTTTAAATATGAGTTGTTGTTTTTTTACTATGCAATATGTGTTTACAAAGTCTCTGGGAATTTTTTTTTTTATGTAATCATGTATTTTCATATAAACATGCCTTTGTAAAGCAAAGTTGGGTGTTGGAAAGGTGCTATATAAATAAAAAATATTATTAATTATTAATTATTATAATAATTATTATAAGTATATTAAGCTCACATAAGTCAGACAGTGAAATGGTTAATTTTCTTTTGTGTAAAAACGAAATGGTCGCCAAATTTTCATAATCCAACCAGGCCCAGTGTTATTATTAATTAACTAAAAGTAAAAGCATAAAAACTGTGTTGCTTGAAACTAAAAGAAACTGAAATAATTAGCTGAAAAAAAAACCCTATACAGACATTTTTTTTAAATAATTATAATTTAAAATTTATATTAAAAAAGAAATAAAAGGAAATTTCAAAAACACAATAAAATGACTGAAAAAAGCTTTTAAAGGTAAAAACATATATATATATATAAAATGAACAACTTTAACAATATAGCTAAATAACGCTGGTCGGACCTAGCAAAAATTCAAAACGTCCGGCGATTTGAGAGACCCAACCACGGCAGCTCTGAGTTCTCCTGCATTGTTTTCTATCAGCATACAGTGTTGTTTTGCAGCTTTGCTGGGGTGTAGTCTGTGCTGATGAATTAGGAGAGCTGTAGGCTGGCGTTGGAGAGGAATGCAGCAGAGGTGATGAATATTAGTGTCTTCTCTGGTGTTAAGTTTGAATTAATCATCTCACGGCTGGCGAGCAGAGCCACAGTCCAGCGGCTTTACCGCTACGGTCCCACAAAGAGAATGTATTGCATCAGTCCAGCATGGTACACTGCACCCCTAAATGTTTGCTTCCCTCTTTTCCTTTTTCGGACAAAAGGAAAAGAAACGGCGGAGAATACGGGAATGGAGAGAGACGCAGAGGGCCACACAAGAGCAATAGCTTGGAGACGCTCTTCGCAGTTTATCATCTCGCTCGGCTTTCAGAGGATTGTTAGAGGGGAAACTGAGATCAGGAGCCTTCTAGCCATGAATGTCCAATTTGGAGACCGCTGCTTGTACGTACTGATGACTACAAAATACTAGCAGCTGTTCTCACACCATTTCCTCCCTATTGGCTTTTTCCCGCTCACGCTGCTCTTCCCTGTCTCTCTCTCTCTCCCCTCCAGCGCTCTGCGGTGATAGATAGACATATGTCTGCGACACCAAAGTGCCTATCTGGCCCTGGTGTGTCAGCTCACCTTTATCAAAGCATGCACAGGTATATCCAGCTGCCATGGCTCATTACACCACCGCAGCGTGCCTGAAATGTTTGAGCTGCTTCTGTCGCACCCCTCCCTCTACATCCCTCCCCCCCAACCCATCACCCCTGCGCTCTACTAACTTTGTAGCGCCCGAGCTAAAGGAGACAATTGAACGAAGGCCATTAGACAGCGGCGGCGGAAAAAATGGGCGCGGGTGAGTGATGGATGTTAGCACAGCCGCTCCGGCTGAGGGCAGGTGATCGGCGCTAACGAGGGAGCCATCAGGCCCCGTTCTGACAGATGGGGACGGGGCGGCTAATATTGGCAGGCGATTGACAGCGAGCGCGGTGATTAGCGTCGCTTAAAGCCCCCCCCCCTTACCTCTCACAGTCTGCCCCTCCTTGCACGGAGACTGACCGCTGGATGACACCGGCTGATTGTATTGACGGAGGGACAAAAGGGCAAAACGCTACAGAGTTTTCTCTGGGAAAATTTGCACTGGTTTGTGTGCTAGATAATTTTTTTTTTTTAATCAGCTCTTGTTAATACATGCTTGTGCATTTTTTTAAAAAACTTCGAAATTATAATAGGTAAAAGATTAGTATTTAAATATTAAAATGTATATTTAAATGTAAAATATACATCTCAAATTTTAATGTATATATCTAAAATATTAATTTATCAAACTGCGTATATATATATGCTAATATAAACTGATTTTTTTTCAAATTGTAAATTAATTTACAAAGTTATAGAAAATCAATTGGTGTACATTAATTATACATACACAAATATACTGATTTAATATATTTTTATTTTTATTATATATATAATATATTTATAATATATTCAAATATATTTTACAAATATAAATCTATAAAGTTTTTTTAGACATAGATATTAAATATTTAAATGTATACAATTTGGAAAAATTACATTTTTAAATGTTTAATTTGTACATTTAAAAATGTACCATTTAAAGTTTTACAAACATACATAATTTACACACACCCACACACTCGTATTTGTATCAATTTATTTTTCAATTAATTTTAAAAGGTTTCATTTGTATATATTAAATGTGTAAATTAAATATTTTAAAATGTTAAGAATTTTTATTTATTTATTTATTACAAATAATACATGTAGTCTTTCTCAAACGATACATAATAATTATAAAAAAAAGCAATGCTATTTCATATAATTTTGGGTGATGTACAACATGCCACATGCATACCTTAAATGTTAATTTACCATAAACTACATATGTAGTGTAAACTAAATAAAAATACTACAAAGTAAAAGAAAATAAATTCAAAAAAAGTGTACAAATTAAACATTTAAACATATTAAATTCCTAAAGGCATTATACATACACAAATATAATTTTTTAAAATTGCTTTTAGATTTTTAAATATATAAAAATGCGTAAACATTTAATTTGTGTGTGTGTGTGTGTGTGTGTAATGTATTTTTTATATTTTAGTGTTTTATATTTTAAAATGTTTAATTTATACATTTAAAAATTTACAATTTAAACTTTTACAAACATTTTTTAATTTGTATTATTATTATTATTACTTTATTTATTTATTATTATTATTATTTATTTTATTTTATTATTTTATTATTTTATTTTTATTTTTTACAAATAACATATGCAGCCTTTATAAAAGAATATATAATAATTAGAAAAATGCAATGCTATTTAATATATTTTTAGGTGAAGTATAACATGCCACATGCATATCTAAAATATTAATTTATCATAATCTGCATATATATATTTGTAAACTAACATTTAAAAGTAAAAGAAAATAAATTAAACAGTGTACAAATTAAACATTTAAAAACAAAATTTGAAAAGACATTATACATACTTTTTTCTAAAAAAAGAGTTTATAAATTTTTAAATATATGCAAATGTGTAAAAATATTTGTGTGTAATGTGTTTTTTTTATATATATATATATTTGTGTTTTTATATTTTTAAAGCTTAATTTGTGCATTTAAGAATGTACCATTTAAGCTTTTACAAATACATTTTTAATTTTAATTTTAATTTTTTTGTACAAATAATTTATGTAGTTATTTTTTTCCAAAAGAATATATAACAATTAGAAAATAAGCAATGCTATTTAATATCATTTTAGGTGAAGTATAATATGCCACAACACAACTTCAGCTACCCAAATATGTAAAGACTGAAAATTTCCAACTTCCTTCTTAAAATGTTCTTAAAACTCACTTCTCCTTATCTCTTCCGTGTGTTTTCTAGTCCATCCATTACCCTCATGTGCTAGGCTACCAAAACTCCTTTACTCATCCGATTATCCATCCATCCATCATCCGCCCTCCAAAATTGTATCAAAACAATGAGGCAATAATGATCTAAACCCTCTGCTAGTGTGGTGGACCCGCGACAATGAGACTGGCGCTACCGTTCATGGCCTGCGGACACGCAGATCTATAATAAATCCTTCAGCGCTAGTGTGCTGTTCCGTAGGAGCTGGTTCACCTTGTTAGGAGCTAACAAACAGCCTTGGGCCTCCTGGTTAGCTGCACAACTCCATTAGTCATCTGATGAAGAGCCCACGTCTGATACCAGCACAACAGCAAGGCAACCACTCCATCTTTACCTGCAAGAGAAGCCTTCAGTTATGGCCATGCTAAAGCGCTTTTCTATGGTTAGCATTTGAATACATTGCAGGTGCTAACAACATCTATTAATGTTAGAATCCTAAAACATCAATGCACTGAACTTTTCACTAGAAGCAAGCTATGAATAAATCAAACAAAAAATGGTTTACCATGGTAATCTATGAGTGTACAACTTTACTCCAAATGTAAGCGGCACTTTGTGAGGCTACAGGCTGCGTTTTATCGAACTGAAGCCCTGGCGCTATTTTGTTGGTCAGTGAATCAGTCTAAACTGTTTAAGCTCTGATCTGTGGTGCCTCATAATGAGGCAGATACCTTATTCCAGTCGTATTTGTCTCTCTTAGTTTGAGCCCGATAGGATGACATTGACTTGGAAACGGCCTCTGAAAATGCCAGACGTGGAGCCATTTTGGGTCCGGATCAATGGTGTAATCTGGTGCCTTGGAGACTGTGAACTTCCTCTTGCCTGTATGGGTCAAAGGGGAAGACAAACAGGCGAGCATTACATTTTACAGCCTACATTTATTTACCCTCTATACATTTCACATACACTTATGAGAGAGAACGTTCGTTGAACGTAGACATCATAACTTCCAATTAAACTCAGTTCAAGCTAAATGTCTTTGTGGTAAAGAGGAAGGAAATGTAATTTCTTTCCATCGGCTACTGGAAATGTTTAATACTGTATTTGGTAAGAACTGGAGGCTAACAGGACCTGATACTGGATTCATGCGTTGTTATTTATTTCTTCTTATTAAAGCAATAAGCAACAAGGCCATATTACAATCATTTTACCCTGATCCCATGGCGAAAACGTACATACCTGTGGGAACGTTTTTGCGAGATGCGAAATACGCACAAATAAGTACATATCACTGGAAAAGGTTCAAACATTCACTGATGCTCCAGAAGGAAACACTATGCATTAAGAGCCAGGGGGTGAAAACTTTTTTTTTTAATTTGAAGATCAAGGTAAATTGTGCTTAATTTGTCTTCTGGGAAACATGCTATTATCTTCTGTTGCTTCCAAAGGGCAGTACTAAATGGGAAAAAAAATTATATTTCAACAAAATAAGAAAAATTTGGACATCTTCATCCTGTTCAAAAGTTTTCACACCCCCAGCTCTTAACACATTGTGTTTCCTACTGGAGCATAAGTGAATGTTTGAACCTTTTTTAATAGTTGTGTATGAGTCCCTCAGTTGTTCTCAGTGTGAAAAGGTGGATCTCAAAACCATACAGTCACTGCTGTAATGCAAAAGATGCTGAAAAACTAAAGAATCTGCAGGAACTGCTCAGTTTAACTGATCAGAACAAACATGGACAATGAACAACCATCACAAAATAAAAAAGTGGTCATAGATCATCCAGGTAACCACACACAATACTAAGAACCAATGGTTCCCAAACTTTAAAAAGGGGGTTATTTGAATAATTTTTTTTCGTCTTGTGGACTATATGTAAACATCTTTTATGTAAAATATCTTACTCAGGGACAGTACTAAATAAAAAATAACATTCATTTTGTATGGTCTCTCTTATTTTGTTAAAATTATTCACATTTTCACAGATTCTGCAAGGGGATCCCAAACTTTCGCATGCAACTGTACTTCACTTGTTTCATTACTGAATGAATCAATGTTTTTGAACGAATCTCTGAATGAATGATTCAACGACAAACACATTTTTTAATGGTCACTTGTTGCCACTTAGTGGCGAAAATGTAGTCAACATAATCAACAAACATTATTTGAAGTGCTAATTTGAAGCGAAAATTACTTTCAAAAGACAAACCGCTGTATTTTGATCGCTATTATAGACAGTGCTTATATCCAAACTATAAATGGTTGAAAATGGTTGTGAAGCTGTTTCATACCTAAACATGGTAACTGCTCTCTCTGCGTCAACATGAACACAGATTTAAATGTTACGGTATGACTTTATCAACGGTTTAATAGTTACAGACGAATCGTTGTCATTTAGAAATAAGATCGGGTGGGTGTTTGAATCGAGAATGCGATCTTTTAACGATTAATTGTACAACTCTACAGGTAATTGCCTAAACCTCCCTTGACTGAACGTTCACAGTAAGACACTTTGTAAAAAAGCACCTGTTAAATGATAATCTGTAACACAAGGAATAAAATTTTGTTAAAAACATCTTTTATTAATAATGGGTTATTGTAAAACTGGTAGTTTTGTTCTTTTTGACTTGACTAATTGAATTAAACCGCTATAAAATGCAGGAAAACACATAATTGCGACCACTGATTACACTATTAAAAAAATTATTTACCTACCACAAGATGAATTTCAGTCACAGATACCAAAATTTTAATTGCATCAGGTAAAGCACTGTAGTGCTTTACCTGATGCATTAACAAGGATGTGTTGAGGAAAAAAGACATGATTCAAAAATTGAGTTCTCTCAAAAATAACTGCTAAATTTACTTTGTTTTCCCAATTTGGATTTGTTCACTAAATGCCAAAAAAAAACAAACACTTATGACACCTACAGATTTCAGTTCAGAAGTGTTTTATATGACTCTTTACTTCGAAGCAAAGATACTTGAGGTTTTTTTTTCACATATACAATATCAAAATCAACAATAGTACAAATCAGCAACATTATTCAATAAGACCAGTATGTTTAGACAACTGTGGTTGGCTAGTTGGGACAATATTTAATATGCCAAAGTCTAGTTGGCACGTGTTTTGTTGTTGTTTTGTTTTTAAGATTCAAGCAATTAAAATGTTGGTATCTGTGACTGAAATTCATCTTGTGGTAGGTAAATAATTTTTTTTAACAGTGTAATCTGTGGTCGCAATTATGTGTTTTCCTGCATTTTATAGCGGTTTAATTCAATTAGTCCAGTCAAAATGAACAAAACTACCAGTTTTACAATAACCCATTATTAATAAAAGATGTTTTTAACAAAATTTTATTCCTTGTGTTACAGATTATCATTTTAACAGGTGCTTTTTTACAAAGTGTCTTACTGTGAACGTTCAGTCACCTCACTTATTTGTTTTAGTAGAAATACATCTGTTGAGACTGGCTTTAATTAAAATATTGCGTATTTAATCATGTTACATGAAATGCTGATGATCATCTATTGCTCAGCTGTGTTTATAGAAACATTCTGTGGGTGGAGACTAAAAGGGCTTTGAGTTTTAGCTTCACCTCTCTTTCTCTCAGGGCTTTAATTGGGATGTGTGCAGGCTGACACTCAAACGCTGCGTGGGTGATTTGAGGCGAAGAGTATGATATCACCTTCCCACAAACACACACTAAGAGACGGGGCAAGAGAGTGTGTAGAAGGCTACAGGCGCTCCAGTGGACAGCGAGTCTCATAAATCCAGCTGTGTGTGATTTGTGCTAAAGCATTGTTATGAAACTCAGTTCGTGGAAATAGAGGACAGCGTCGAAAAAAAAGGGAGGGCAAAAAAACGACACAGAAATCAAAGATATCCATCAAATTAACACATCAATGGCTTGATTGTAATCTCCCCGGCACTGCACCGCAAACACTTGCTCTGCCACCGACGGGCACAGAGCTGTGATTTATCAATGCAAAGCTAATAGCATCAATATGAATCTAACTAAAAATCAATATTTCATTACTAAATTGTTGGAGGGAATGAAGAGGGATGAGAGGGGTGGGATGGTTCTCCTGGGTGAGAGCATCTGGAGTTCACTGTGACACGATGAGTGATGCGTGACTCTGGGGCGCTGGGAGAGGACACGGGGAGGACAGCAGGCCGGAGTCCTACCACAGCCACGGTGCTGCGTCTCAGACTCTTACCCTGCGCCGTCTCCGTCATATCTTTTTGTCCCCTTTGCCTCTTTGGCGGTCTCACTCTGTTTCTTATGTATTTTTAAAAAAGATGTAAAAGCACACTTCTTTTTAACTGCATTGACTCTTTGTCAATAAAAAATAAAATAATAAAATAATAATATATAAAATAACAAAAAGCTATTCTTTTTAATAGTTAACTTTTAACAATTTTCAGATCATTGGCCATCAAAGCTTGGTAAACCTTGGTCACAGGCTAAGATTTACTTTAAATTTCACCAAGCTAATTACTCACTAAAAACTACCACATATCATGTTTCATGCCATTTTAAGTCTTATTTTGACATAAAGTGGTTATATATAAGTGTGTGAGTTGCAGTGTTGGGTATGTTACTTAAAAAAAGTAATTGTAGTTACTAGTTACTTCTCACAAATAGTAACTGAGTTAGTAACTGAGTTACATCATCATAAAAGCAACTAATTACCAGGTAAAGTAACTACTGAAATGTTCAAATATGTCATATAACTTGGATGCTCCCAATATTAAATGTTACGTGAATAAAACATTGTACACTAATCTACACTATTTTAATGTTGCTGTGGGACAATGCGAGAGACACCTTTAGGGGCTAAATATGTTATTGGGGTCGCTTCAACCCGCAAAGATGAAAAACATCCCACAGATAAGAATAAGGTATTGTTTGAAACTGCAAAAAATAAAGACAATAAACAGGATGCGCCTGCTACTACATTGTTTTGTTGTTTTTATGACTATACACAAATAAAAGTAGACCCTTCTCTGACGTCTTGGTCTCTGTCACCTCTCTTCACGGACACGTAAATAAAACAACCTCAATCTCAGTGAATACCTACTTTACAGACATGAGAAATATATGTAAATATAGCTTGAAATGTCTACTTTTAAATGAAGTAAGTCACATCAAAATATCAAAGTAATCCGTATACCAATGCAAGGTCCAGTTTTTCCCGTCACTGTCTCCGATGTAATCACGACCACGAGCAGCTCCCCTTTTCAAATTTTAAACAACCACGTGAGACGCCCATACATGTAGGTAACCTCTGTAAACAAACGTGAACATTCATCAAGTTCATCTCGGGTGCTTTTCGTTTCTGGAAGAAGACATGCTGAGAGGAATAAGACAGAATTTAAAAATCGAATGCGATTTTGAGCGCGATTTGGCGTAGCTTGTCAGTGATTTACGGCTCTGTGTATTAATTGCTGCTCCAGCTGAACGCACGTGATGGAGCTTTACTACTAATCAAAGTACCGGCTTCATTGACTAAGCGCGCCTCACAATATCATGCGATTAATCGTGCAGCCCTATCTCATTATTATCTCAAATGTAATCACGGCCACGTAGGTAACCTCCGTAAACAAATGTGAACATTCAACAAGTTCATCTCAGCTATTTTTCATTTCTGGAGATGCACAGAGAGGAATAAGCCAGAATTTACCTCAGAAGAAGAACGCAACGTGATGCGATGGGCAGCTTTGCAGGTCTTTATGGTTGAGAGAGAGCCTACATGGATAAAAACCAGTGAGCTCAATTATAGTAACGCCGCATTTTATTGTCAGTAACGGTAACAGCATTGTAACAGGTAATTAATTTGATTACTCATTACTGAAAAAGTAATGCCATTAGTAAAGCTGTTATTCCCATCACTTTTTTTTTAATTAGTTTTCCCATTAACTTCATTATATTGTTCATTCAGACTGATTCACAAACGTGTAACGTTCACAAACACAAGAGGCGGGGTTTAATCGCATGAACGATCACAGCCAGACATAACCAGTCATATCCAGTCATATCAAAATAGAGGCATTGCCTCCACTCATGTGACTTTCCCCCATTTATTCTCTATTACCCCCACCAATGTCATGAAAGGCTTTAGGGGGTCTGTTAAAACTCAATGGGCTCAGGGGAGGCGAGAGAGACGCAGACTCCCGCTGTAACTTTACCTGCTGGTGTCACTGTTGGACAATATTTCTTAAGAAAAACAAGTGATTTATACACTTTTTAATGTCATGTTTTGTAATATTGGCGCTGTTTTATTTTTGTACTATGAATTTTTTCCCATCCAATATTTTGAGAAGACACTGGCTCTCTTGCCTTTACCCAAGACTAAACTTTAAAATATCAACATGAAAATTATGTAATCAATTATGCATTACTATGATTTACTTTGTATCTTTTGTTTTATTTTCTATTGAACACAAAAGGAGTGCTGTTTCAGAATGTCAGTGCTATGGGTGAAACATAAAATAAGCACCATAAAAGTATTATTTTATTTTAAATTTCAAGACAAATCTGTTTTTCTGACAAAGTGTATTCACTTTTATCAGTAAATGAGAGCATCACTATGCAAATGGATCAAGGTGCACATACATTTAAGGGTTCACACTGAAGATTCTGTCAGTAAGGTGATACTCAACATTTCAGTGTACTTTTTATGAACATGAAGATCAGCCTGATTTCACACATCCTTTTTTCCTCTCACTCTCTTTGTTGCTCTTACAGTATATTCTACACTCACTGATTGCACCTCAGGATTTTTTTTCAGATATTAAAGCGTTTGCAGTCAGTGCCGAATCACTGGAGGATCTCCTCTTTACTGTGTTTTGCTGCCTGCATTTCTCGCTGCAACGTGTCAATAGAGAAAGATCTGAGACTGGAAGCCCGGTCTTAGAACTCTCCTTTCAATTCGACGCTAACGATCAGACGCTCCGATACACGCACGATTAGCCATAGCGTATGAAATGGTAGGCAGAAGCCTCTTTGCCCCTCGTTGCTTCCCTATGAACCATAGCAGCATCTATTTTGGCAGTCCTCCACTCTTCAAACGCCAAACATTTAGACTATTTACCATTTAAATGATCGCCGTTTTTTATCTAGCAGCCTGTGAGAGTGCTTTCGACATGCACAGATTGACATGCCTATGTTTTTAATGCCTCGAGGCAAACCCTCTGGAGTCTAAAACCAACAGACTTTCTGCTAGTGCTGAGAAAACAGCATTTGATCTCTGAAGGAGCAGCAGCCACACTAATGATGATATGCAAGCGCTAGCTAACTTTTCGCAGGGTGGATGAAGAGAGAGAGAGAGTGGAAGAAGGAGAAGAAGAAAAAACGCAAAGTATGACAACTCCCAAAGGTGAGATCTGTGCCAATGATTTGTTTGCTCTTCCTTCAGGGCTTCAAGAATTCGTTTATTTTTCCTGATATATTTCCATCCTATTAATTCATCTCTTTTTAAGGTCAAGTTTGCACTAATATCTCCAAAATAAATGTCCCAGAAGAGGGATGAATATTGCATTTAGCGAACGCCGAGTTTTAAGAGACAGCTGTAGGAAGAGGCAGGGACGTGATGTTGAGTTATCCCAGTCGAGATGTTAGCTCGCTAGAGCTGTGATCGGTATTGTATCACACAGGCTACACCAGAGACGATCCAAACCCCATGCCGACTGCCGTAATTATTAGCTGCAAACGGACTCAGCTTGAGCACTATTAGAGCGGATTAACAAACGTTCCAGCCATAATTATCAAAGGTGCAAAAGCAGGTGTTTAGGAACCGAATTAACGGAGGAGGAACCGCGGCGCTGCTGAGAGCACATCAGGATGGAGAGGGGAGGGGGAAACGAAAAAAAAAAAAAAAAAACAAACTTCATTAAAAATCTGTAAATTTGTTCTCGGACTTTTTGTCTGATTTTCAGATTGCCGGGACTTGCTCTATTGTCGCCAGTTTTAACACGTGATTAAACAGCACATGGGATGAGGGGATCTGTTGGAAATAAATCGTCAGGGGAACGCTTCCGTGTTTCGCGGCAGATGTTTGTTCATAGGCGGACTGGAGAAGTGTGGCCGTTTCCCAAAGGACAGGCAGGAAGTGGTGAGGTTTTGGGTGTTAGAAAAAAAAGAAGGAAAGATGCTCTTACCGGTGTTTGGTAAACGGATTCATAATTTGCATTTATTATTCTCGTTCCCTCTGAATTTTCCTTGTCGTCCCTGAGGAAATAACCAGAAAAACAGCTCTAATGACTACAATATGCAGGCTATTACACTTTCTTTTGTAAGTTTGCAAATCAAATTCCCATCATTGTCAGCAGTAAGGGTGGGGTATCAAACAGCAATTGAAGTGAAAAAATGAGGTGTTGGTGCCCCTTGTTTGCATATGCGAACTACAGTTCAAAAGTCTAGGCTTGGTGTTTTTTTTTTTTAAATAAGTATTTTATGCCCACAAAGGCTGCCTTTATTTGATCTAAAATAAATCAAAACATTGAGTTCTCTTTTAAGTCTTGTTCTTGACTGGACAAATTCACACAAAAATGATGTCAATGCCCATCTTTTTGAGCAAGTGCTGTCACTTTTAGAAAATGCATGGATCCATTACACTGATACTGTACGTTCAAACGACTATGTCTGCTAGGATACTTAATGTTAATCAAACAATAGAAGACAAGAAAATCATTCACTGTTCTTGACTGAATAGCTTTTGTTACTTTAATAATGATTCATCTTTAATTTACAGTCAAATATGCAATAAGTTGTAGAGCCCCAATTGGCTACACCGAACAAAAGTACGAAATCGCTCATAACTCTTAAACCGTCAGTCGCAGGCTCAAGTGTTTTATTGGAATCCTTGGCTGGTAGACAAAACGTACGGCTCAGATTCGATTGCGAGCCTGGCGAAATTTTGGGGTATTTTAAATTTTAGACTCCAGATTCTCTGGAAAGTGAATATCAATTATCAAAAAACCCTTCGACTCTCCAAGGGACGCCAAAACTTTCAAAAGGGGCAGGGCCACTTTTACTAAAATGCCTATAACTCCTGAACAGAATGAGATATCTCCATCAAACTCAGAACACTTACATAAGAGCTCAATCTGAGGTCACAAAAAGAAAAAATAAATTAATTAATTATTAAAAAAAAAAAAAAAAACAGAGCTCAGCCATTCGGTGTCGCTGTTAGAGGGGAAAAAACACAAAAATGGCTAGAACTGTGCAACCATTTCTCCTTTCAACATGAAAATTGGTGTGCATGGTCTTGGTCTAAAGTGCCACAAGTGTCTATAAGGACATTTGTGTATCTCAAAAAACATGGCCGCCATTGGCCAAAGATACATATCATACAATAGACCTCCTCATTTCAGACAACTTTGCCACTAGAACCAATGTTGTCAATTAAATCGTTTGTTAAATAATTGATGTCAAAAACCTATTTTTGCGAACTAGTCCTAGGTTTTTTGTTCAATCTGGAAAAAAACAGTGCAGTACAATTCTCTGGACTCTCTAGGTCAATAATTATCAACAACAACCAAAAATTTAATTTACCCTTTGGGAGGCTATAACGGGTTTGTGTAGAAAAGGGGCCTGTCCAAATTTACCCAAAAATCCTATAAAGCCTAAAGGAAAACTCAAAACTTCACAAAATCCACTTAGCACATGAGACAGGCAATTCTAAACAAGCCTGCAAAGTTTTAAAAAGGACTCATAAACACTGTACAGTATTTCTATGGTAAATGACCTAGATTTGCCAAAAACGCTTTTTTACTCATTGATTTAGGTGGGAACAGTCTTGTTAAATAATATGTAATGTCTTTTTCCATATATGCTTAAATGCCTTAAGCGCTTGAACCCCAGTAGTCGCTGTTTGCAGCTATAGTTTTATTTGTATCTTTGCTCTGTCTGTGCTGTTGCTTGCAGTTAGATTATTTGTTCTTATTTTCTTTAATTTTATTTGACGGTATAATTATTTTTCCCTAAACATAGCACATACCAAAACCTCGACTCTAAAACCATGATACAAACTGAACCGAGTAATTTGAACTGTTACATTCTAGTATTTACATACATACAAACTAATAATATTGTCCATAGAGGACAGTACCTAATTTGATACATTGCGCCTCAAAATGAGCAAAATATTATAATGCACATTTTTGATGATAAAAATGTCAGATATTTAATCCTATTCATAATCCTATTAGTGCTGTAATATCCTAATGCAACCTACATCTAGACATTTTTCACTTTTTTCCTCAAATTTAGGGCTAAATTCTGAAAATATTTGCACGTTAACATGGCTTTCCAGATAAGATGCTTATTGGCTTGGAAATAATTAAAGGCAAACATGAAAATATTAGAATCTGCAAAAGCAAAACAAAACAAAAAAATCAGTCCAGCAACACACTTTTTAAATTCTGACTCAGAGCTGTTTCTTTAAGGGACAGAAGTAAGGGACAGAAAAGAGACTGACAATTGATGAGAGCTGCAGGTACACAAGAATTATCCCTGACGAATATCAACCCACTTCAAACACTGGTATCAGTGCAATCAAATGCTGAATTTGACAATGGGCTTTGTAAATAATCTAAAACAAGTACGAAAACACACCCATAGTCCTTTCAGAAAGCTAAACGAGGGACCTTGACCCTGGGGGCCGCTAGGAACACCAGGGCAAAGGAGGCCTTCTGTGCTTATAGCCCCCTCTCTGCCCTCTTTTGGCAGGTGAACAGACAAGGGCCTCACCCACAGGCTGTAGGCTCTTTTACATTCACGCTAAGGGAACGGATGCCCTGACGGATGCCAGTTCACGCACCCCACAATCATGGGCACACCTGCCTGGGCGTAAACACCAAAACGAGGGTCACCGCTGCGAGTCTGATGGGGGTAAGACCCTTGGCTTTACCAAGGCCACAGATCCCAATCTGGCGTATGTATGGACGGCTCTGTCAACAAACGGATCGCCTGTCTTGGCACTAAAAGAGATGTCGGCTGCTGTCCTCGGTGACTTTAACTGGCATGTAAGAAGCTAAAGGGCATAAAACGCAGAAGACTGGTCCGGCACCCGCACAAGTATGTCCAAACGCCATAACACGCTGTTTCCAAACGGGTCCTGACCTCTAGCTCCGGGGCAAACAGGCCGGGTTGAAGTTATTCATGTCGAGTCTGTGTCTCCTCCACCATCTTCACTTACACATAAGGAGCGCTGGCTTGTTTACCGCTGCCCCGGTCTCGCCTGCCAGGGACCGTTCTAATCACATTACCAATTTTACATTAGCAATTTTACCTCGTACGTCTCACATAATGGCCGACACGTATCGTAGATCTTGATTTCTGCAGGAAGCATTTAGAGTGAAGCTTAGTCTCCTGAGATCTGACCATTTGTACTTGACCCTTTTGTGGGGCACCGTGATGCATTTCAGTACGTTAAACAACTCTTTTTGAAAGTCGCACGTCGACTCGCCTCGACTGACCTGACGTTATATGTGGGTTTGTACAGTTTTAAGGGCTTTATAAGCAATGACCAACTGCGAAAACAAACTTTTCAGATGAAGCTACACATTTGGACCGCTCCCAACGAGAGGACAAACCGATCATTTTTCCTCTTCGGCGCCGTCCAACATCTCGTTCTTATTTTGGCATCGCACGTCCTCCTCTGTGCGGAGTAGAGGAAAGGAGAGGAGAGGAGGTGAGAGAACGAACACAGGAGAGAAACCGACAGAGAGAGGGAGCGTCTCGAAGCACAATCGATCTTTGTTGAACAAACTCCTAGCAGATGGCGCTGTGTGTTGGTGACACATTGCCACCCACACTGCTGACTGACTCACTGTTTGCCACGTTTGTGATAAATCACTAAGCTCGAACGATACTGTACCGTAAACATCATTCGGCTCGACACAAACAAGCTGCGATCTGATCCTTCATTCAATCCGTTTGATGCCGAAGTAAATACATATCAATCAAAATCGTCTTTCCATACCTGAAAATGTCTTAGTTACATGAATTGGTCGCAGGTATAGGGCTGCCGCTCGGATTCGCAAGGCTTGGAACAAAAATGATAAGTGTGGGCTCAGCAGTGTAAACACACATTTAGTGGGTTGCTCTCGTCCCTTAAGAATTAAAAATAGAAACAAATGAGTCAATTGTTGATATGCAGTAAAATTATAGAACTATAAAAAAAAAAAATGATGGTAAATGGCATAGCACAGATTAATTGTTCTGAATTGAATGAGTAATGTCTGAAATTACTTCTGATTGTACACTTTTCTTTTATCAAATAGAACCGCAGTTGAGATCTTTTTTGAATCTCTACACAGAAGCCATAGAAGAACCTTTTTTGTCTAAATGGTTCCATAAAAAACCTTTAACATCTGAAGAACCTTTCTGTTTGACAAAAGGTTCTTTGTGGTGAAAGAAGGTTCTTCAGATTATAAAAAGGTAAGAAAGAGATGGTTCATTAAAGAACCTTCGACTGAATGTTCTTTGGGGAACCAAAAATGGTTCTTCTGTGGAATCGCTGTGAAGAACCTTTTAAAGCACCTTTATTTTTAAGAGTGTAGAAGAAATCTGTAAACCCTGAGAAGCTGAAAGGCTCAATTTCATATCTCATTTAATCTCATTCTTGAGATATTAAAGATATGGGCTGTAGGAAATAGCATAAAGTTTATACATGTGCACAAAAAAACTATTGTATACTAACCATGTCTTACTCTTTCAGTTACAACATTGCTGAGCTCACTTCTGAAACTAGGAGACACTGGTGTGAAATCTGTCAAATCTGAAAAGCAAAAAGTCTTGATTAACTCTCCATCTGATTTACACAGAAGAAACAAATATGAAATGAAAGATTATATTTGGGATTTGTTCATACTGCATATGTGAAATCTACACTTGGTCAAAGCTTAAGCTGTAAATTACACTAACCCTGGCACATTCCTTCAGTCCCGGCATTAATTGTCCTTTTGTATTAAACTTGATTAACAACATCTTTTCACGACTGTACGAAATACAGGACAATTTTAGGGAGGAGGATTTGGGCTGGAGCTGAATGAACGGACTATTCCACAGAGACAGGAAATCTTCAGTGGCTCTATCTCTGATGAGTATCAGCTATTAGCTGCTTTTGGCTGGATATTCTCCTGGGCTCTGCTTCTGCTGAGCGCTGGGCTGCACCGCTCTCTCCTTATCATGCCTGTCCACCTGTCACACTTGGCCCTTCTGTCCACTCCCCGCTGCGTTAACTGTTAAACACACACTCACACACACATTACTCACTCATCTAATCAATCACTCGAAGACTTTTACATGTATGAAAAAAACGCACACGAGGGCACACACACACAGTCTACCCACCAAGCTGTGTCATCTGCCCCATTGAATTAGTAAGCCTAGTGGATCTTGAATGTAACTTATAAATAAATAAATATTATTTTTTATTCTTTTTATTGTTTCTATATTAAAAACGTGTATATATATATATATATGTATATATAATATCAATTATATCAATATAAATATCTACACTGAAATACATGTACATATTTTTAAAATATATACCATATGTGTACGTATTATATATGCATAATAAATATACACAGTATACACACACATATGTAAACCAAAAACTTTATATATATATATATATAATATATATATATATATATATATATATATATAAATTATATGTGCATATGTGACCCTGGACCACAAAATTATCTTTTATGCCAAAAAAATCATTAGGATATTAAGTAAAGATCAAGTTCCATGAAGATATTTTGTAAATTTTCTACAGTAAAAATATCAAAATTTTATTTTTGATTAGTAATATGCATTGCTAAGATGTTAATTTGGACAACTTTAAAGGTGATTTTCTCAAATTCTCTCAATATTTAGATTTTTTTGCAACCTAAAATTCCAGATTTTCAAACAGTCGTATCTCGACAAATATTGTCCTATCCTAACAAACCAAACCTCAATGGAAAGCTTATTTATTTTTTGACCCTTATGACTGGTTTTGTGGTCCTGGGTCACATATGTGTCTGCGTTTGTAATGTTATTGTATTATTATTGCCATATAATATATTAAATGTGTAATAAAACAATAATTAAATAAATGAATACACCTTGTTTCATAAATCTAAATACTACAAGATCTTAATACATCCTAATTTATATATATATATATATATATATATATATATATATATATATATATATATATATATATAATAAAATAATAATATAAAAAAATGTAAAAGTAGGATACCAAATTTCTTCTATATTTCAGTGAACCAAAACTGTCACAGAGGCCTTCTCAAAAAAAGGTACATGCCCAGCAAAAAGGTCTTTGACATCCTCAAGGAAACCAAAAATACCAGTCAAAATCTTGTGCACATGCACTAATATGAATAATCACTCAAATTAATGCGTATAATGCTTAAAAACTCAGTCCGACATTCACCAGCCAAAGGTCAATCCTGCAAAGGCCCAGTGGACACGGATCGTGTGCCAAGCCGACACGTTTATTCTCGCATTTCGCATGCGCTATCAAAAGGCAGAAGGATGCAGGAAACCTCCAGACTCTTGCCTTGACAGAGTTAAAACCGCAGGTCGCCCTCACGCGATCGCAGAGACTAGAACTGCTATGACAGGTTTTCTCCTCGCGCTCTTCCTCGGTGCCGTTCCATAAAAGCTCACGCGCTTTGACGCTAATGTTTTTCCGAAGCCCTCCCTTAACGACGCTGAAATAAAGTCCTTCCCCTGAGGAGACACTGGCATTAGAGTCAAGCCAAGTTGCGATAGTGCCACCACCGCGCCACCGGTTTATTCGCGAGCGCTCGCCGCCGCTATTGACTCAGCGGATTAGCGCGCCGCGCATGAGCCCCCCTCGGCCCCCACCGCCAGGATCCATGAGAACAGAATGGGGTCAGAGGCGCGTTAGGACAGAACACACTTAGATGCACCAGATTAGATTATTTGAAGCCCTTTGCCGAGCTCTCGTCTTGACAACAAATATCCCCGGGCCGCCCGGAGATGGTCACTGGGCGACTGCTCGCGACGTGGCAAAAACAATGTGTTGATTTTGATCTAGCGTGGAGCCGCTCCCTCTGTCCATAGCGGTTATGTAAATAAACGTGTCATTCGGGAGGTTAAAGCTAATTTCAGACCCTCCGTTTTAGATTATGTCAAAGAAAGAGGAGCAGAAAAACATGCGCGTGACCTTTCGGCTAAGGCTGTCTGTGTGGCTAATTTACAAGTGCTGTGTTAAAGTCTGGGGTCAGGCGTTTTAAATGGCCGGGCATTCTTTCCGTTGCCCGTTTCATTAAAAAAAAAAAAGAAAAAGCATTGTGGGCTTCGGGACGCGCAACTCCCCGGATCTGACCTCTACATCACGGAGGCATGCTCTGTTAAATTAGTCTGATGTGTTGCCCTGAGCGCATGTAGCATTTAGTCTATTGTCCACTTTCACCTCACAGCTCTCGCTTTTAACCCTTTGCATTTAATAACGCGCTCCTAATGGAAATCTACATCTCGGAACGGCGTACCGGGTCGGAGCGTCGCGCTTCCAATCCAGCGCCGGCCAAATGTGGGTTTTGTCTTCCCTTTAATCTCCTCATCCATCCTTTCACTCCTTTTTTCCCCCCTTCTTTGTTGTTCTCATCAGAAAGCGAGATTTGCATTGCTCTTCGGTGTCCTATCCTATCTCTTTTGTTCTCGCTCTCTCTCCTGATTTGACTGGATTGTGGAAGAGAGATGATTGTGTAGCCTCAGGTAAGATTTTGTAGCTTTACATATCAAAGTCACTAAATATCTTTTTCTCTCACACACGGGCGTAAAGGGAGGGGGCTTGTCGAGGGGGGAAAGTTCCAAGCCAAGTTTTTTACGGGGGATTGTTTGCTTTAGCGTATGAGAAGAACAAATCCAGCGAAACAAAAGGGATTACGGAGCAGTGTCGCTGTTGTGTTATTTATCTATTCCGCTTCTTTTTCTTTTTTTTTTCTTTTTCCAGGGCGATGCGTCAATGTCAGGAGAATCAACGTGCAGGCGCTCGGTAAACACGGGAAACTAAACAAGGTGTTTGTAAATGGCAGAAAATGGGGCTGATCTCTCAACTCTTTCTCTATTGTACGCCAACATTGCCGTCTTTCCCTCTAACTGCGGGGCTGGCTCGATTTATCATCTATACATAATGTAATACCGCATGAGCTTCGATGGCTCAATCAGTTATGTTATTTCAAGATTAAACTATTAAATACTCCCATCTAATAAAATATCTATACGATTTTGGATTCATTTTCCATATTGAGAATCAATCAACAAACAATGTCCTTGGAATTAATTTTTCAAGAGCCTTAGAGCTTGAAAAGCGTGATGGATGTACAAATTCAAGCGATCGCATAGAAGAGTTACATTTTAGATTTTAGTAGAGAAAACAAATGGTCTCCGTATCTAACTTTGACAAATAATTACATGCAACGTTTCTTATTCTAAAAGCATTTCCCTTTGAACAATAGTTGTTTATTTCCAGGCCCCGGGGTCTTGTCTGTGATGTAAAGATTGTGAGGGCTACGAGACGTAATGCTATTGATTTGCCTGTGAATCGGGTGGACAGCGACCATGCTGCAATCTGGGGCAACGTCAGAGCATGTGTGCGTACCACATCAGAGCTCTGCGGAGAGGACATGACAACGTTTTGATACGGTCATCATGTTCTCATGCCTGATGCCCTGTAATTCCTCTCTGACAGAGCCGAGACATAATGGGATCCATATGGGGCTGCTAGAGACCGCCAGATCGGCACTGCAGATAGACAGGACCAGGAAAGTTCCATCAGCACGGCTACATCAAACTAGCATCAGCGTCATGCCCGATGCCTGTCCCCATCCTGTTCACTGACCGTCTGATACATATGTCAGTAAAAAAGCAAGCGCTTTCTCAAACTGACAAGCTTTAATGTGATTGGTTGACTACTATGTTAATTCTAAGAGTCACAGTGAACAGATTTTATAAATCCAGCAAAAAACAAAGTTGTGTTTACAAGGTACTGCTAAAATATAGGATAATATGGACTGCTATAATAAGGGAAAACTGTTTGTAATTTTTATATTTATATAGGCATTTAATGGCAGGTAAACTATAAATCTACAATACTTACATTATTAAAGCAATAAGCCCAGTGAAGCCGTGGTTTACAGTGAATTTATTACTGCTAAGGGGCGTTGTTTGTATATACGTAGTATGTTTCACAAAATAAAACAGAGCAAATAAAGTGTAACGATATTAATAAAAACATTCTTCTGCTTATATTATATTATAACTTCTTATTAAATGCCTATATATATATATATATATATATATATATATATATATATATATATATATATATATATATATATATATATATATATAGTAAAATAATAATATGGAAACACTTGACAGAAAATGAAATTACACAATGATGGTTTTATATGTGTCAATTCTGATTATGAAAACAAAAAAGTTTAAAAGTAAAATGCCTAAGTTAGTGATTAAAGTTTTGGAATATACAATTTGTTGTTGCACCTTTATTGATAACATAACATAACATAACATAACATAGTAATATAGTTTTAACATTGAATGCCAAAATATTATGTAATATATTCATAATATATTAACAATATTGATTATTTCTTCCTGCTATATAACAGTTTATTCCAAGTAAACAAAAAATCCTAAGTGAACTAGAAGTGAACTAGAAATTACATTTTAATATAATATAATATAATATAATATAATATAATATAACATATTTACTTTTAACATTAAATGCCAAAATTGAATGCAATATATTCATAATATATTAACAACACTGATTTTTTCCTACATATAAGTTTACTCCAAGTAAACTAAGAATTTATCCTAAGTGAACTAGAAATTATATTTTAAAGTAATATAATATGATATAATATACATAACTGAATGCCAATATATAATGTATTATTCATAATATATTAACAACATTATTGATTATTTCTACTATATAACAATTTATTCCAAGTAAATTAGTTAGATAGATAGTTATGCAAAATGAACTAGACATTATTATATTATTATTATTATTCAAATTATTATAATTATTATTTTATTAAAAGTGCAACAACAAATTTGTATAGTTCCAGAACTTCTGCTCTGAATTCATAATCAGAAGCGACACTCATGAACTTTTGAAAACTATTGATACTCTGTAATTTCATCATCTCTGTTTATAGTAAAGTACCAAAGACTCCAAGTGCAGCTGCGTCTGCAGCCCATAAAAAGTCACTTGGATGTGCCTCTCAACCCTCACAAACTAGCCTGTGACTTACGATGGAGAAAAGCATGGTGGGAAAAAGAAGAAAGACTGCACGTCTGGTTGCTGTCTTGTTCATGTCACTCTGAAAGTGTCAGTGCTCGGCATGCTGGGATGTGTAGTCCCCTGGGCCCGTGCGGGGCGCGTGTAGCTTCTAATTGGACCTGTTAGGGTCAGCAATTAGTGTACAGCCATCAAGAACGGCATGACAGCTTCTCCTTTCATGCTACTGCCAGTCCCTCAGTGAAGACAGAGACATGTCCAGAAGGCCTAAAGAGAGAGAGACAGAAAGAGTATATGAATCCAGAGCAACACATGGAGTTTGCGAGACTAGGACAGCTGCAGGCTTTTTTTTATGTGTTTGTGATAGAGGGACAGAACTTAATGGGACGTGTTCATTGCCCAAGGCTCAAAGAGTTGAATCCATCTGTTATTTTTTTGGATGCTTGAACCAACTGCGGCTTCTCTAACAAAGGCCACTTTGTAGAACTGTCTTGTTCTTGAACTGCAGCCGCTGCTGTAACACTGTGCACCCTTTGTTAAACGCACAGTGATTAATCTAGTAAACTAAGGTGTTTGGCCCAGCCATCAGGTGGCAGTCAGGAGCAGTTAGAGGTATTCTCGGGCCCCAGTTGCCACGGCGACCCTCAGACAGACGCTGGCAGTGCTGAGGTAGCAATGGCCTCGAGTCACCATATTATGGACCTAATAAAATCAGCTGTACTGAGCTGTGCTACTGTTGCCATTACTGTGAGCTTAAGTGTTCTTTAAGGATCTAGATGCTATTTCAGTCAGGAAAAGCTCTGACAACATTTGATTTTAAAATAAAAATTACATATTAGTAAAGAGGAAATTTTTTTTAGATCAGTCATTCTCAATCTTTTCAACTTTTGACTCTGCACAATATTCAAAGCCCCTCTAACAGCATGGATAATTCTAGTATTTCTGCTGTAGTTACTAAAACGCTGCTTGTTTTCAAACTTTTTTTTTAAAAGAAGCATTTATACATTTACATAATGAACCACAATTCAGTAAAAACTCATGATTCCAGAGGTTTCAAGAACTGTGTGATTCTGAAAGAAGAAATACGATTTCAGTCTATATCTTGCTTTTAATATTTTTCCTGCACGAGTTAATGTAAAGATGCTAATAACTTATATAATTTAAAAAGTTAATGTACTGCCCATTTTTATTATTTTGTACTGTTCTTCGAGGTCCACTTATAACGTTGTCAAGGTTTTGACATCAAAAAACAATTTAGAATTAATAGGCTGCAGCTGAGATCAAAAGAGTACATACACTGTTGCAGAATCTGGAAAAAGTAATTATTTTACCAAAATAAGAGGGATCATACAAAATGTATTTTATTTTTTGATTTAGTACTGACCTGAATAGGATATTTCACATAAAGACACATAGTCCACAAGAGAAAATAACAGCTGAATTTATAAAAATGACCCCGTTCAAAAGTTTACATACACTTGATTCCTAATACTGTGTTGTTACCTGAATGATCCACAGCTGTGTTTGTTTTGTGTGTGTGTTTAGTGATAATTGTTCATGATTTCCTTGTTTCACCTGAACAGTTAAACTGCCTGCTGTTCTTCAGAAAATTTTTCAGGTGCCACAAATTCATTGGTTTTTCAACATTTTTGTGTATTTGAACCCTTCCATCAATGACTGATTTTGAGATCCATCTTTCCACACTGAGAATAACTGAGGGACTCATATGCAACTATGAGAGAAAGTTCAAATGGTCACTTATGCTTCAGAAGGAAACACAATGCATTAAGAGCCAGGGGGTGAAAACTTTTGAACAGAATGAACATTTGAAGATTCTTCGCTCCGACGCGGCCACTTTTGTCAATGTTTGTGTTTATACCAGCTGCGCTGCAACACGTTTTTTGATGCGAAACTTTTTGATTGTGACATGAAAGTTGCACCATTGAGAGTATCTTATGGCGTCTGAAAGGTTAAGCGTTTTTAAATTCAGGTGCATAACATCCAAAAGTAGTCTAAAACAATCCCCAAATAGATATTTTCCGAAAACTCACAGGCTGCGAGGCCTAGATGAAATCATCGGAAAAAATGCACTGATGAATTTTAATTCCATGTTGACTGTTTATTTTATATTCCAATTTTTATTCAAATGTGCACAATAAATGTCCACTTTAATAGTCTGGTGGTGTGACCAATTCATTTTTAAAAGTACAAATATTCCATGTTGTGTCACAGTTCATATAAGGTCATCAAAACTGAAAGCATAATTAAATATAATCACACATATGTTTTATATGTATAATATGCAAATTGAAATGCACTTTATAAATATAATTACATTAAAATAAACAATTAAAAAATTCAAACTAGCATCCTTGCACTCAAAGATGTGACATCGCTTTGGGCAAGGCTGAGCGAAATCAACCTGCTCTCTACGAGCTGTCCGAACCCCCATCCAAACCTGACCTGAGGGCCAAAGAAATTTTTGTAGAGAATGGTTGTCATGGTAACGGAAACAATTCTTACAATTTTTTTTTGGTCCCATTTTTTACCACCCACAATCAATGCTTTGAATGCGGTGACTGATTTAGCTGTGCTCCACAGACAAATCAATATTTAGGGAGATGTGAACAGCGGGATCAGGCGAGGTTTCGATAATTAAAAGCAAAGCTGACGACGCCATATGAACCTCGAGTGACCAACGGGGCTTCTGTTGTGAACGAAATGGAAGTCATATATCAGTGTGATAGTCCTTCATGATGGATTATTACAAAGACTTCATGAACAACTCAAGCCATCTGACAGAGCAGCCTGAACACACTTGGTCTTTTCTTCATCCTGACATAAAAAGAAGCACCCTAACTTTCAATCAGGAGCTGCAACACAAGTTGAGCCGCTCAACTTGACGACAGTCCACAGCTACTCCTGCGCGACTCGTTTTGGACATTTAGCAAAACTGTTGCACATGTTTTTAAACAAAAGCTGAAATAACTTGTCACACACCCCCACACTCCTACACTCCCAGCATGCAATGCAAAGGACTACCTGACCTCCTGCCGTTGCCTGGGAGCCGAGTCACCCACACAGCTGGTGTGTGTGTATGTGCGCGCATTTGCGTGCGCAAAATACTGGCACTGGCCCAGGATAAAGTTATCTGATACTGTACTGCCCCCACATCCATGAACAACAGTGAAGAACAAGAGAGAGGAGAGATGTGGCAGGCCTCCTCCGCAGGGAAAGAGAGAAAAAGAGACCACGAGAGACACAGATGGAGACAGAGTGAGATCTGTCAAGAGTTTGAGTGTTGAGACTGTAGAAATGCTATAAATGTGTGAAGAGGATTCAAAAGTTTTCGATTCGAAACTCGTACGCATTGTTATGCTTGACTCCTGATGTACTGGCTCTCAAATAGTAATGGCAAACAAGTGCTGCACACATTTAGACCACCCACACATACTTCAGGGGGAAAAACTAATCAAAATAGTTTCACTTTTTAAGTTTTACTGCTTGCATCCACTGTTTTAAAGGGACATAGAAATAAAAATGTAAAAAAATATATAATCATTTACCAACCATGTCATTCCAAACTCATATGAACAGCAGGACTGAGTTGACACAAATTTCAGGATTCGATTCTGATTCCAATTCACAACCTTGCGATTCGATTCAATATCGATTTTTTTGGATATATATCAGGTAGGGTACAGCGGGGCTAAAGGCACACCTTAAGAAAAAAATGTGCCATTCACTGCGCCTAAAATGTATAACTAAAGAAAAAAAAAAATGTTTGTATTGAGCATTTATGGAGCAACAGATATTGTGTGACAATAAATCATACAAGTAGTTTATTTTGATTTAAAATCTTATAAATGTATGAGGTGGCAAGGAGGGCCTTTTACCACACACACTAAAATATCTATAATTTTTTAAAATAATATCTAAGGTAATACTTGCTCAAAACAATCATTTTAGCAAAGTTTGTAGTATTTTCTGCTTATTTTGAAAAATAAAATAATTAATTTTTGTTCAATAAATATATTGTCATTAAAATATGTTATTATAAAAATATTTTTTAAAATACAAAAACAAAATCATTTTAAAAAGTAAAGATTTTGAAAGCATTGAAGGAGATCCCATAATAATTTAATATAGATGCACAGTGGTAACAACAAATGCTATTTTATTTTATGATATGATTAATATCATGTTTTTAAACATGATGGTTTCATTCCAAACATTCCATTCCTAAAATGGACACCCCACATAATATATGATATTTACTATCTGAATCTAACCATGTCATGTCAATAAATGGAAAAGTCAGCCTTCTATTAATTATCATGATAATTACTGTGGCTTTTAGCCCCAACAGCAGGGGCGCTTTTTAAACCAAATACCATACTTTTACATATTCTTTTGTTATTTAAAAACGTTTGCATTAATTATCTTAAACAAAACTGAAAATAATTAAGAAGACATTTGTCTTATAATACATGCATCCATTTTAGCGATTCTCATTTGATACTTAAATCTACAACATTTTAAAAACATCAAATATTAGATCAAGAAAGCACAAACTTTGCGCTGCAGCCCGCGATCGTGTCAAAGATCACACAAATTTGCATATGTATCTTGAAAAGATGTTTTAGAAAGTGCTACGCTACATTTTTGTGCCCTCCAGTGGTTTAGAGGAAAATAATATCAAAGGTGCCTTTTACCTCTGGGCACCTTCAGCCCCATTGTATCCTACAGTACATGCCAAAAAAAAACAAAAAACATCTTTGTACCTTTTTTTTTTACCCCTTATAGGTACATATTAGTACCTTAAGAGTAATAATATGTACCCTTAAGGTACTAATATGTACCTATTAGGGGTAAAAAAGGTACAAAGACGTCCTTTTATGGGAGTTAGCTTGTGCAATAATATCAAGGTTAAAATTAACTGATTTGTATACAAGCACTTAAATTACACTAAATGAAGTTTTTATGATAAAGTTAAAATTACATAATTGTATTTGTACCCTAACTTGTTTTTTGAAATATAAACATTTAAACGCTGGATAATAAAAACAGATTTATTCAAACAGAAATTAAGCACTGAAGAGCTGTAAAAAAAAATATAATGAATATGTTATATGCTCCTTTTATAGTTCATTTTTCTATAAGTTTATGCTGATATTTGATGTTATGTGACACTGTCTAGAAGCGGTTATACTGATGTCTTTCCGCATCTGAAACACTGATTGAGTGATTACATGAGAAAGATATGGATTTCGCTAAGTTGTACTCTTTATTTTAACATAGCTTCAGACGTTTATTCATGTTTATTTTGTGCTGAAACTGGTATTAAAGGAGAAGTCCACTTCCAAAACAAAGATTCACATATAATGTACTGTTCGTAGTAGTGATGGGAATTTCGGATCATTTTACCCACTCGGACCTTTGAGTCTCATTCAGCAAAATGAACAAATCTTTTTTTGAGTCATTTCGTTCATTTCATTCATTTTAGCAAAATAAAATAAAAAAAAAAAACAGAAAAGATTAATTCATTGTTTACCTGGGTCTTTAGTCTATGATTAGCTCACCTCACCTCTTATCTGACAATTTTTCGGGTTTGAGTCGTTCGTTCATCACGTGACAGCCCCATAAGATGAACGAACGACTCGAAAAACCCAGTACAGAACCTAATAGGATGTTGCGCATGCGTGACTGAACGAATCACTCCCCGAGACGACTCGTTCTTCCCGAGTCACATTAAAGATTCGTTCAAAATGCACGAATTGTTCAACCCATCACTAATTCGTGGCTTCGTGGACGCGCATCCCAGAGCCTGTGCTACACGAGCTTTTGTGCTTAAAAAGTATACAAATTTTTATTTTTCGAAAAAAATGACCGACCGTTTCGCTAGATAAGACCCTTCTTTCTCTGCCCTTAGAGCCCTTTGAAGCTGCATTTAAACTGCATTTTGGAAGTTCAAAATCGGGGCACCAATGAAGTCCATTATATGGAGAAAAATCCTGAAATGCTTTCCTCAAAAACCATAATTTCTTTACGAATGAAGACAGAAAGACATGAACATCTTGGATGACAAGGGGGTGAGTAAATTATTTGTAAATTGTTGTTCTGGAAATGGAATTCTCCTTTAAAATAACTTTTTTCTATTTACATTAAATGTAATTTACACAAAATGTTAAACTTTTGTTATAATTATAACAAATGTTATAATTTTCACACAAAGCTACAATTATTTTTTTTTTACCTTTTTAAAGCTTGTAAGTCTTTGGTCACCATTTATGCTCATTGTCACAAAAGAGCAGCATGAACATTCCACTAAACATCTTCTTTTGCCATTTATGTAAGAAAGAAAGTCATACAAGTTTGGAAAGACATTAAATTTACATAAAACATAGCCCTTTACATAAAAAAATGAATCTAGGCTAATTGGTACAATACAAAGAAAGACCTTTAAAATGAACTTCAACAAACTATTGCATGTTTTTTTCAAGCTAATATGATCAGCTGAACTGCACATATCCTGCTGAGAGATGACACAGAGATTTTTCTTTTCAGCAAACTCACAGGTGTAAGCCACTTTTCACAGGCAGCGCACTGTCTCTTTTTCCTTGTCTGTAAGGCAGCAAGTGTTTTTAAGTAGAGTAAGCAGACTTTGGCAGAATTTGGCTGAATAATGTTATTGTTCTCAAACTCAGGTGAAGTTGTGCAGTTCACTTCAGATGCTAGCTCTATAATTGCTGAGTTTATTACTCTTATTATCACTGTAGTTCAAACAATAGAGCATGGCGCTAGCAACAACAAAGTCATAGATCTGATTTGTAGACAGTGCTGTTATTGTTAACTAACACTAAAGCTATTAAAAAAAAAACAAGTTTAAGTTGAAGTACCGATACTAATTTTACTGAAACTAAAATGAAAATAAAAAAAATAGGAATATTTTTAAAAAACGAATAAACGACAAAATCATGTATCAAAATTGCAAAAACTTAAAAAAAGAAAAATACTGTAATAGTAAATAAATACTATTAAATAACACTGCAAAAATGTATGCCTCGAATACACAACTCACTTTTTATTAAAAAAAAAAAAAATCTGCAGAATGCATATTTTACGCATATAAGCATCTATACTGCACCCTTATTGCTGTCATATGCTTTCAGTGAAATATTTTATAGACCTACTTTGACACATCATACACTCTTCACTGCGGCCGCCCACTGTAAACAGTCTAGAAGCACAGCTGATCGCGCCTGGTTAGGACAGTGTGTTACTGTAGAGTTGCAGTAGTCAGTACACATAATCACCTGGAGAAAGAGACGAGAAGACAAGAGGAAGAAGTCTGAGACAACTGCATCCGCAGCCAACTTTGTGTATATGTGTTTGTGTGAGGGAGTGTGTAAGAGACAGAGAGTTTAATTGTCCCCTGCTTGTCCTAATTTGACACACGCTGGCATGTGTGGGTGAGTCGTGTGTGTGCGCGCTACAAGTTACCGTTCGCTCCTCACTTCCCTGCAGTCTTCCCATAAGCCCCTGTGTACGAGCGCTGACTGACACACCTTACAGGCCTAATGGAGGGCTGGCAGAAGAAGATGGCAGCTCTCAGAGACTGCCAGGGGGATCTGCCGCAGGCAAACACAGCTTCATACACCACCCTCTGAGGAAGCGAGAGAGATAGAAATAAATATATCAGCTCTACCGCTACACGTAAACAGTCAAACAGGCAGGCACACACCACTCTCTTTCGCACACACATAAACGCTTGCGGTAGTGCTGGTGGAGTCTGTAGCATCTAAAAACGCTATGTAAAGGGTTTCTAACACTTCCACAGAAGAAAAGGCAGTTCTGGTCAGTAAAAAGTGGCTCTGCACTGGACCCCATTTTAGTCTAGTCTACTCCTTTAAGTATTTTCCTTCTGGGAAATTCAGATCAAGACATTTTACATGAGTTTATCAAAACTAGACCTTGTAATTCTTAATTGAAGTGTCTTAACTTAAAGTTTCAGGTTCTCACTGGTGACTTATGCCAGAGGAAAACATTCCAGGATTTTTTTCCATATAGTAGACTTTAATTGGGATCAATGGGCTGAAGGTCCAAATTGCAGTTTCAAAGCAGCTTCAAATGGCTTTACACAATCCCAGCCAAGGAACAAGTGTCTTGTCAAGTGAAACAGTCCGTCAATTTCTAAAAATTACAATTTATATGCTTTTTAACCACAAATGCTCATCTTGCTACTTTTTAACAACAAATGCCTGCATTTGTGGTTAAAAAGTATATACATTTTTTTCTTTTTTAGAAAATGACCAGTTGTTTCACTAGATAAGAGCCTTATTCCTCGGCTGGGATTGTATGGAGCCCTTTGAAGCTGCATTAAAACTGTAATTTGGACCTTGAACCCAATGATCCCCATTTAAGTCCACTATATAGAGAAAAGTCCTGGAATGTCTTCCTCAAAAACCTTCATTTGTTTTCGACTGAATAAAGAAAGAAAGAAACGAACATCTTGGATAACATGGGGCGAGTAAATTATCAGGAAATTTTCATGAAATTCGGGCATGAACTGATCTCTGTATTTTGCTCACAGGCACAATGGTGGCCTCTCACAAATCGTGGCCTCTGTGGTTTAAACCTACAATCGACCTTCAAAACTGAGCCCTTTAAGGCTCTTTCAATGAACAGTTCACCTAAAAATGAAAATTCTGAAATCATTTATATCATGTCAGTCCAAATAAGTATAATTTTCTTTCTTCTGTAGAACAGAATTTGAACAATGTCTTATACAAAAGTCAATGGTGTCCCAAAAATAAAAAAGCATAAAGGCAGCATAGAAGTAATGCTTTTGAAGCAAAAGTGGCTCTTTCAGGCAAAAAAAAAAAAAAAAAAAAAAATTCAAAAAATAAAAAAATTTCACACCATACAGAGACTAAATCAAATATGACACATTAGCAACAAACCAGATTCTTGCATGTTACATGAATTAACACCATAACATTATGGCATCGATGTGTTACCATATTTAATTTTAACTATATACAGTGGCATACCCTTGCAGAATCTGTGAAAATGTGAATAATTTTAACAAAATAAGAAAGATCAAACAAAATGCATGTTATTTTTTATTTAGTACTGTCCTGAGTAAGATATTTTACATAATGTATAGATGTTTACATATAGTCCACAAGACAAAAAAAGGAAATTATTAAAATAACCCCCTTCAACCCTTGGTTTTTAATACTGTGTGTGGTTACCTGGATGATCTATGATTTTTTTTTTTTTTCTGTTTTGTGATGGTTGTTCATGTGTCCCTTGTTTGTTCTGAACAGTTAAACTGAGGACTGTTCATCAGAAAAATCCTTCAGGTGCTGCAGATTTTTCAGTTCTCCAGCATCTTTTGCATATTTGAACCTTTTCCAGCAGTGACTGTACGATTTTGAGATCCATCTTTTCACACTGAGGACAACTGAGAAACTTAAACACAACTATTTAAAAAGGTTCAAATACTCATTGATGCTCCAGAAGAAAACACAATGCAGTAAGAGCCGGGGGGTAAAAACTTTTGAACAGGATGAAGATGTCCAAATTTTTCTTATTTCGCTGAAATATAACTTTTTTCCATTTAGCACTGCCCTTCGGAAGCAACAGAAGATGCTTGCATGTTTCCCGGAAGACAAATTAAGTACAATTTACCTTGATCTTCAAATTCAAAAAGTTTTCACCCCTTAATGCATCGTGTTTCCTTCTGAAGCATCAGTGAATGTTTGAACCTTTTTTAATAGTTATGTTCGAGTCCTTCAATTGTCCTCAGTGTGAAAAGATGGATCCCAAAATCATAGTCACTGCTGGAAAGAACCAAGAACCAAGGGTTCCCAAACTTTTGAAGGGGGTTATTTTAATAATTTTAGCTATTTTTTTTGTCTTGCGGACTATATGTAAACATCTTTTATGTGAAATATCTTACTCAGGACAGTACAGAATAAAAAATAACATGCATTTTGTATGATCTCTCTTATTTTGTTCAAATTATTCACATTTTTACAGATTCTGCAAGGGGTTCACAAATTTTCGCATGCCACTGTAGATGTGAATTGATCAAAGATTTGATTTGATAAATGCACAGACACAAAGCTAGGCTATAAATCCAACACAACTCAGATTGTTTAATCACTAAAGCACACTATTCCTAATTAGGAAGGAATTGTCTGCATTTATAAGGTGATATAAGATATGTCTGATTGCAAATCAAACGTAAAGAAATGTTGGCATGTTCAGTTTTACGGTCAGTGCACATTACGCCCTAAGAGGGTTCGGTTTAATTGTAGCAGAGTCAGGTATATTAAAGAATAATAGGATGAGAGAGGGATCGTTGTGTTTAAGATTTGCCGACACCTCAGGACAGTCATGCACTAACTACACATCTCCTTTCTCTCCTGTTCCCTCACCGTATTGATCGGTCTGTCTGTTCTTAATGGTCCTGTTAAACACAGTCACCGGCCACTTTAGTGTGCCGAGGCCCACTTAGCAATAAAGCTCTCGGAGCTCTCTTTAAAACCGCTGCTGAGACAGGAGAGAAGCTCAGGGTCACTTGGACAGAGAAGCAACGATTTTATCCCACACCTGGTTCGAATGGAAACGGGGACAGGTGTGGTCTCGATGTCGGGTTAAGTGGATTAGGAGGGCATTTGAGGTTCTGAGAAATTCTGCCTTGTTTTTGTACTCTTGTATGCATTCCCTCACATTTTAGTGCGCGCACACACACACACACACACACACACAAAAAAAAAAAAAAAAAAAATCAATCAAAGCTGCCTTTGACTGACGTATCGATCGAGTTGCATCTAAACTCTCCCTCGTTCTCCTCTGGTCTCTTGCTTTTTGTCTGTCTATCCATGTCCTTAAGTAAATTCTCTTGAATTCTGAGGAGGACAGAGTTGTTAGTTCAAGCAATTCAGTGCTGAATCGCCGCGACAGAATCACACTCCTTTTCTCACAATTGCTTTAATAGCTCAATAGTCTCTCATAAACAGCTAATCAATCTCATAGACTCCGAATTCATGAAAAGAAGAAGCCTGAACAGGATATCCATAGAAAAAATAAACTGAATAGAAAATAATTTTTAAAGAGGCGTAAGTGCAAAAAGTGCACAAGTCGAAAATAAAATATTTTTGATTTGCACTATTGTCAGTGTTCAAGTAAAATCAACACACCTGGTGGCATTTAAAGTTTAGAGTATATTATTTTCCAGTATTGGGCTTTAATATGTGGTATACCAATATACAGGGCCCTATGATTTCTGCGATGTGGAAAACATGGACAGAACTGCGGAATCCGGTCACAAAAATAAACTGAATTTACTGTATAAAGTAGAATGTCATAGAATTTAACAAATTTTGGATAGGTAAATCAAAAATATGTCAGTACACTTAAATTAAAACATGATATGGACTAGTGCTTGTGAATATTAAGTCGTATAAAATACTATTTAAATATGAATCTTGCATGTTCTGCGTGTCTCTCTGTGAATAAATGGCGCAGATGCGCAGTTTAGTTTACTATACATATACTGAAATGCATGTGATGGTTGTGGTGTTTTCAGCCTCTGCCTTTTCACTATATGAGTACATGAACACGTGAACATAATCTGTAGAACTGCTCTGAGTCTCACTTCATGAGCATTTTACAGTTTATTTAAACTACCACTAATAATAGTGGTACTACCACTAATAATAAAATTATTGCAAAAATTTGGGAATTTGGGTTAGGGTTAGGCCCTGAATATATAAACAATCGTTCAAAAGTTTAGGGTGAGTATGATTTTTTTAAGATTTGAAAGGTCTATTATGCTTACCAAGGTTGTATTTGTTTGATCAAAAATACAGTAAAAACAGTAATATTTTAATATATTAGTACAATTTAAAATGATACATTTCAAAATATTTCCAAATGTTATTTATTTCTGTGATGCAAAGCAGGATTTCCAGCAGGCATTACTCCAGCTTCAGTGTCACACGATCCTTCAGAAAGGATAAATTTTTTTTAGGATTCTTTGACAAATAGAAAACTCAAACAGCATTTATTTAAAAAAAAAAAACTTTTATAACATTACAAATGTCTAATGACATTTTGATCAGTTTAATCTTCGCTGATTAAAAAAAAATTGACACCAAACATTTGCACGGTAGTATACATATATCAAAATGCATTTACAATAAGAGAAACATTTAATTTTACATGCTTTTTGATTAATATAATTTAATTTAGCTATTAAAACAGAGCCTAGAAAAATTTAAAAGGCATAAAACAGAATCCAGAAAAATGAAAATGGAAAAAATAAAAATTGTGAAAAAAATAAAATGAAAATTGTGAAAAAAAAAAAAAGATTTCATAGAGCCCTAAATATATAAACACATTCAAAAGTTTAGGGTCAGTAAGATTTTATTTAAAGATTTGACAGAAGTCTCTTATGCTTACTATATTTATTTGATTAAAATTTTTTTTGTAAAAACAGCAATATTGTAAAATATTATTACAATTTAACATAACCATTCTCTATTTTAACATATTCCAAAATGTAATTTATTTTGTGATGCCAAGCTGAATTTTCAGCAGCCATTACTCCAAAACCTGAAAACTTTTAGAACATTACAAATGTCTTCAATGAAATTTTGATTAATTTAATTAATCTTTGCTGATTACATATTTCAAAATGCATTCCCAATAGGAGAAACATCTGAAACTTTTAATAGATTGCTGTTAAATTGTGTAATTTTTTTTTTGCTTTTCGATTAATAGAATTTAATTTAGACACTAAAACAGAGTCTGGAAAAATTTAAAGGAAAAAACAAACAGAATCCAGAAAAATTAAAACTTATATATAAACTACTGTTCAAAAGTTTTGGGTCAGTAAGATTTTTTTAAAAGATTTGAAAGAAGTATCTTATGCTCACCATATTTATTTGATAAAAAAATACAGTAAAAACAGTAAAGTTGTAAGATATTATTGCAATTTAAAATAACCATTTTCTATTTTAACATATTTTAAAATGATATTTATTTCTGTGCTGCAAAGCTGAATTTTCAGCAGCCATTGCTCTAGTCTTCAGTGCCACATGATCCTTCAGAAATGGATTCTTCTATGAATAGAAAACTTGAGCATTTATTATTAAAAAATAAAAATAAAAAAAAATCTTTTATAACATTACAAATGCCTTTAATCAAATTTTGATCAATTTAATGAATCTTATGCTGATCAAAAAAATCTTACTGACCCCAAACATCTGAGTGTATCAAAATGCATTTACAAAAGGAGAAACATTTGAAATAAAGTGCAAGCTTAAAGGAAACATAACTGAAAACTCCATTACATCTCCACAGCCATGAAACAGCCACACAATTTTCCTCTGGGAATGACAGAATATTGTTTAACGTCTTTCAGAAAGGTTTCACTTCGGTTTGTTGCTTTGCGAATAATCAGACGCGTCACATGAATGTAGTCTGTAGGGCAATCGACATCATAGCCCATTTCAGAAAGCGGATCTTGACCATGCCCTGGAGGACTGAAAGGCCGGCCAATCAGGAAACGGCGCAAAACTCACACAACCGTTGTACATACAAAAGGACAAGATAATTCCACTGCAAAAAGCGAGCATGTTTCTAAAGATCTCTTTCTCCAGAGCCAAATCTCCTCATCTGGCAGGATGGTAGCTCAGTACTCTTCAATTACACTTTATCTCAGTACTGCACTTTAAAGAGAGAGAAAAATCAGAGAGCGAGACAAAGAAAGAGAGCGTGACTGCAAATTGCGCAAAGAAGGGGAAATCGGGGGAAAGAGAGAACATGTTCTGAAGCAAACAACTGTGTTTGCAGTACATTTAGAACAATGCTCTTATGGGACGCCGAGTCGTTAGTAAACGGAGTTGCCTTTTATTAGTTGAATGATATAAAACATGACAAAACAGCTACTCAGAGAGGATCTGCGATTCATACACTCCCACTGGGATTTCTATATAGGCCATGAGCTCTCCTCTCTCCCATTTAGAGGAGAGAGAAAGAGAACGAGAGAGAGATCCAAGAACAAACGGAGTGCAAGAAAAGAGGATAGAGGGAACATGAACGAGAATGTGCAAAAGAACAAGAGGACAGAACCAAAAAAAAAAAAAAAACATGGGGCAGAGAGTGAAGAGAGAGGATGAGAGATCGCACACTGTACAAATCTGGTTACATTTATAGTAAAAAAAAAATGTGATGACAATGTTTCAGGCATTGTTATATAATTTACCAATCTACTTGAACTGCCAGCTTTGTAATTTTAAATATACTGATAAACTGATCAAAACTGGTCTTTCTATTTCTAAAAAATGTTCTTTTGAACTCTCTATACAAAGAATAATGAAAAAAATATTATGGTTTCTATAAAAATATTAAGCAGCACTGTTTTCAACACTGGTAATGAAAATACATTTCTTGAGTAGCAAATCAGCATATTATAATGATTTCTGAAGGATCATGTGGCACTGAAGACTGGAGTAATGATACTGAAAATTCAGCTTTGCATCACAGGAATAAATTACATTTTAAAACATACTAAATAGAACAGTTATTTTATGAATAGTAATAATTCTTCACAACATTGTTTTAACACTGTGTTTGATAGAGACTTAAAAAAACAAAATAAAAAACAACCAATCCCAAACTGCACATGCATCCCAAATGTATATGTGATAACAAAAGTAAGAAACATAACCGAGAAATGCCTTACGCATCACATTTAATTTGGTGCTTAACCATTTACAGGTTCACATATGTATTCACTTGTTAAATATAAAATTGTTTTACTGTTAACCAATTAACAGGTTTTTAAATTAGGTACATTTACATTATCTTTCCAATAGAATTACTAAAAATGTGTTACAGTGACAGCAGACGGTGCAGAATACAAATATAGAAGAATATATTCATAGTTTCGAGAGAGAGAGAGAGAAAAAAGAGAGAGCGTTTCAATCCTACAGATTCTAGTCTAGGTGGAATAGATAGATAGAAAGAAAGAAAGTAAATGAATGGTAGTAAAACTCTCCGGTGTGTATTAATAGTAAGACTGCTGGACTGCTGGAGTCCCATGAGCGAAGCTTTCAAGCGACAACGCTGAGGCAATATAGGACTCAGGGCAGACTCTAAAGAAACGCAATCCCATAATAAGCCCAGTGAGGCGTTACCCTAGTGACGAGTGCGTGCGTGCTTCCTATACATGCTGGAAACTGAACAGCTGTTACGTTGCTGCTCGTTTTATATTATGTTGCATATAATATGCTACTAAATTAATAAATGCGTAAAATCTTAAGGGAATCACTGATAATTATTTCTGCTGACTATCTGATGTTAGAACTACATGTAATGCTTAATTTTGTCATTTTAATTTAATCATGTCCTTACTACCTTTCTGGGCCTTGAATGTGGTAGTTGCATTGCTGTCTAGGCAGGGTTAGGAAAGCTCACGGATTTCATCAAAAATATCTTAATTTGTGTTCCAAAGATGAACGAAGGTCTTACAGGTTTGGAATGACATTAGGGTAAGTGAGTATTAACAGATTTTATTTTTTGGGAGAACTATACCTTTAACTTGGGGCTTCTTAGAATGCCAACAATATGTTGAATTTTAACACTTTACTCATCTGCCACAATAATGTTATGTCTTCTCAGTGAATATCGACATGTGAGTATTACATGGCTCTGATCACCCTGTCTGGGTTTATTTTGTAATAATAACTGAATGACTGTACATTATGCCTTACATAAATTGAACTTTCATTATATTAAATTATTATTGAAGCCTCAAATGACACCGACAACAGGACAAAACAAAAATCTATGAAACTGCTTTGTCTAAATGATGCTTTCTGACAAACGCTTTCATTGCACGAAACTTGAATGGATAGTCACCGCAGGCCAGTGATTTGACGGTCACACAACAGTGCAGACAACCTGACTTTTGCTGATATTGACAGATTTCGCAATATAAGTCACAGCATTGTGTCTTGGTTTGAATGTCTGTAATGATTGTGTTTAACACTGATGACAATAAAAACATGAGCAAGATGTTTACTGACAATTTCTGAAATGAACAGTGTCGCCTTAATTATTAATTAAAGCGAAGCAGTGACTGTGAGTGTGTGCATGCTATTGTTCCCAGCAGTATGACAGGATCAATAAGCTCCGGATAATGATGTTGTCAGTAAATGATCAGACCGTCTCCAGGGCACACACAGCAAACACCATTAGTGACAATGACTGCAAACTACATCCTTTTGTGGATATGTGTACATGTGTGATATATGCACAATGGACAGTTCATAGAAATGCACTGTTGTGTGTTTGAACACATCCTTACACTGGTGTAAACAGTCTGATGGTCAGTTATTTAAAGAACTAGTTCATGCAAAAATTTGAATTTGCTAAGAATTTACTCACCCTGATGCCATCCAAGACGTAAATGAGTCGGTTTTATCATCAGAACAGATTTGGAGAAATTTCGCATTACATCACTTTCACCAACATATTTGTTTAGAATCATTTTGGACTGTTTTCACTTGTAAAAGGTGCTTCATGTGTGCATATTTCTCTCTTGATTCAGATGAGATGTCTTTTTTAATGAAAAAAAGAAAACATTATGGATAGAGGATTCATATTTTAGCCTAAAGCAATGGTTTAAAGTTAAAAACATTCTAATGATCAATCTGTATATTACAAATACGGTTTTCAGTGTGTTAAATTATTAGTTCACTTTAGGGCTGTCACTAACTATTATTTTGGTAATCAAGTAATCTGTCGATTATTCTGACGATAAATAGAGTAATCAGATTTTTTTGTAGTAATAATAATAGACCTAAGTAAACAATAGCCTTTAAAATTACTTAAAATATATATAATAATAATGAGGCAATAATAATTAGTTATCAAAAGCAAGTAATCATATGGTTTTATTGAACATAACTGTTCAAATACATAATGCATTATAAACAATAAAGCTAATGTACATTATGCATTATAACAAATGCCTGCAGAGGGCACCAACGGCTTAATTGTTTTTACACTTTACTGCAAAATCTAATCCTTGTTTAAAATTGACTCAACACGTCGGCGCCGATATACAGCGCCATTGCGCCACGGACGTCCCAGAGTTTCGAGTCCCGACTCGAGGACCTTTATCGTTCCCACCCCCTATCTCTCTCCTACTTCGCTTCCTCTCAGTTCTGATCTGTCCTATCCTAATAAAAAGACAAAAATGCAAAAAAAAAAAAAAAAAAAAAAAAAACAGAAATTGACTCAAAATTTAATTCAAATGCACGCCACATCTGGTGTAGACAGCATAACTGATTATAATGGGTTCTACTGTATTTTGTCACGCTGCGCTGCAGGCATCCGGTTTGTTTAATATTTAGCCATTTCTTTATGATAGAAAAGCTACAGCCACTGTAATTTCTTTAAAATGTGGACAACAAAACGTGTAAACTCAGAATGAGGGTTTCAATTTTTATTTTGAAATCGCAATGAACAGATAGTATTTTGAGAAAGATAAAGATGCATTCTTCTGTGTTCCTAGATTTATAAATGATGGAGGAATGCACCACTTCCGTTATTTTGCTGATTACTGGACACGAGCAAAACGCAATCAAAGATTTTTTTTTTAAATTGAGTAACTTAGAATCTTAGAGTTGTTGCAGCCCTAGTTCACATCCAGAATAAAAAAAATCCTGATAATTTATTCACCTCTATGTCATCCAAGATGTTCATGTCTATCACCAGTGGTGGGCAGTAACGAAGTACATTTTTCAAGTATCTGTACTTCACTGGAGTAGTTTTATTTTGAGTAACTTTCACTTTTCCTTCACTACATTCCAAAGCGTAAGATCGTACTTTTTACGTCACTACATTTCATAAACATATCGTTACTCCTTATAATATATCACGCAGAAGCGGTGTCTGATTCATGAACAAACTGATTATTTTCAATGAACCTGTTAAACTGATTCGCCAGTCGCACCAAACGATTCATTCACGAATTGGAATGATCCGACTGCAGCTGTTCTCGAGTCGACAACTCATTGATTCAAATGATCCGTTTAAAGCGAGTCTCCAGTGAACTGAATTCACAAGAAAGAACCGGGAGATCTTGTGCGCGCGCGACTGATGCTGCGAAAAGTAAGTTACTAATGTCGAATTTTAGGATTAATTATTACAAATGAAAATCATATTTAGGTCAAAGCTGTCAGTTGTTTGTGAATTACATCTGCTGTAAAAGGTGATATGTTTAAGCGCACTGAAATGCTTGAATTCAGACACATCAAAAACGAAAAATTTAAATAACAGCTTAAATAAAATAACTCATGCACGTTCATATTCCTCGCTGATGTAACGTTAGCCGTTTTATTAAGATGCTACGCACGTAGCCCTACGTGACGTCTGTTTTTATATTGTTTAGCAACAGTATAATTTTTATATTGTTTGGATCAGCTACAGTAGACAGATATGAATGTTTATTAAACCATACTGAAAATAAGTAAATATTGTTAGCTGATGCTAACTGTCTAGCTGCTTGCTGGTGCTAAGCTGAGATAATTTTTAGATATAAAGTCCACATAATTTTATTTAACCACCTGGATAAATTACATCCGAGGGAAAAAGAAAGGATGTCATGCTCAGAACATGGTAACTACAGTAATTATTAAAGTGGAAAGTGATGCCCTCTGGGGGCATTTGGCCAGGGGTGTTTTTACACAGACAATATTTGAAAGGAAAAAATCATTATGAAAAATATAATTATATTTTCCTTGAAATGTTCTTGCTAACTTCAGGCCTTATTTTCATGTCATATATAACTGTGACGTTATGCAAAACAAGCTTTAAAACACTTTTTTCTTACTGGTGAAAATATGATGGTCAAATCTGTTTTCTCTCAGGTACATTGCAGTGTAAGCTTCACATTGAATATTACTACATCACTCTCGTCAGCATAGTCCATATCAACAACAAAAATGTATTTTTTGGGAAAATCCCAGTTATTTTGAGCAGTAGGATTATAAAAAAATATGTGCTAATATAAAATTCAATTAAGTGGCCTATATAAAATTGCAAAATAAATCTATCAGTACTTTTTTACTTAAGTACATAAAAAATCAGGTACTTTTGTACTTTCACTCGAGTAAAATTGAAAGAGGAGCACTTTTACTGGAGTAATATTTTATTATACGTATCTGTACTTTTACTCAAGTACTCAACTTGTGTACTTTGTCCACCACTGTCTTTCACTCTTCAGTTCGAAAAAAGAAATTAAGGTTTTTTAAGGAAAACATTTCAGGATTTATCTCCATATAGTGGACTTCGATGGTTCCCACAGGCTGAAGATCCAAATTGCAGTTTCAATGCATCTTCAAAAGGCTTTACACGATCCAAGCTGAGAAATAAGGTTCTTATTGAAACAACCAGTCATTTTCTAAAAACACATTTATACATGGGCGTCGGAAGCAAAATAAATGTGGGTGGGTCCTCCTGGAAAATTACTGGAGTATATGCCATTTTCTGTAGTCAGGTGCCTTTTATTATGTGTGTTGCCTCAAAAGACTGCTGTTTCCAGTAGCGTAAGTGGTAAAGTGAAAAGCTCTTTTTTTTTTTTTTTTACGCAAACGACCCGAGTTCGCGTCTGCCTGTTGCCAAAATCGGTCTTTTGCTTTTTCACATCTCATTTTACATCAGAAAGGCATTTGTTTTCAATAAAAATAAAAAAAGAAGGAAATAATCGAAAAGTTTGAATAAAGTATCTGGTAGGCTTAGGTGTATCTGAGCAGCAGACACGCTCAGATGCTTTGTTTACTTTGCTGTGTTACAGGAGTGCAGCAGGCGCGAATATTCCCCAAAACACACCCAGTATAGACAGCGATGCGGTCAGGACCGTGACACCCGCTTCCTTTGAAGTATGTTTGAAGATTCCACCTGATGCACCCGTGCCCGCTCCGTTCACTCCTCCACCCCAGATGCTGCCTGTTCATACGCGTGAGCATAGAGCTTAATCTATTTGCGCATTCGTCGTGTGGAATGGATTTGACTGATGGCGCTCTAAAAAGTGAACAGACATATTTGCCGAATTACAGACGGTAAAAGTGGGTGGGTCTGATATCATTGGTCTTCAAAAGTGGGTGGGTCCTGTCCCACCCGCATTCAATGGTTCCGACGCCCATACATTTATATACATTTTAATTACAAATGCTCCTGTTGAACTAGCTCGACCTCACACATTATGTCTACACGCATGTGTGACGTAGGTAGAAGTACCGACCCAGTGTTTACAAAGCGAACGTGCAAAGAAAACCAAACGGCGTTTACAAAAAAAGGTAAAACAACGATGTCAGATGATTTTGAAGTTGGAGGAGAAAATGAGATGTTTTTTACCCTACCCTACCCCAAATGAGATGTTTTTCACCCTACCCTTTTTGAACTGAAATACACAAAGAACTAACCACACGTGACCTTTCCAATGTGACTACATGATGCATGAAGTCGCGCTAGTGCAAGATCAGCATTTGTGATTAAAAAGTATATACATTTTATTTATTCATTTATTTATTATTATTGTTTCACTAGATAAGACCCTAATTCCTTAGCTGGGATTGTGTAGAGTCCTTTGAAGCTGCACTGAAACTGCAATTTGGATCTTTAACCCATTGACCCCTATTGAAGTCCACTATATGGAGAAAAATCCTGGAATGTTGTCTTTCAAAAACCTTAATATCTTTTCGACTGAAGAAAGACAGACATGAACATCTTGGATGACATGAAGGAGAGTAAATTATCAGGTAATTTTTATTCTAGAAGTGAACTAATCCTTGATGGACTGGAGTCATTTGTTTTACTTGTGAATTATTTTCACAAGTAAGTGTGATGCTTTTATCAGCTGAATAGACTCTCATTCTGACTGCAGAGAATCCACTGGTGAATGTAATGCTGCATTTCTCAAAATCTGTTCCAATGTCTGTTCCATTTTTGTGTGTTCTTTTTAAATTATATAAGGTAGCAGAGTTGGTAAAAATGTGTGTCCAAAATGTTTATATTCTAGTAAACATTTTATAAAAGCAATAAGATGCAGATGTGCTTTATTGTGAATATATTCATGGCTGAAAGGGTTGTCGACCATTTACACTGACTATATTCTCAACATATCACAGCCTCTTGAATCTTATGGCTTAATAAATGTACAGCAAGCACACAAGTACAGTAATTCTAGAGGCACTACAAACGTCCCAATAAATAAACAAACAGGTATATTACACTACAATGTACTATAAGTATGTGTGTGTGTATGTGTCTCCTCCATCTTTCTCTTCTGGACCGTGCACTAATGTAGATATACACGTACTGTATGTCCTCGATGCAGTGATGTATGTGTGTCTGCTGACAGTAGATTTCTGTGGTAGTAATAAAGGTAGCCTGATTCGCAGAATAATTACCATATGCAAATGCTGCTGATTTCAGTGCCAGTCTTTTATAGATGGCTGAGTGGAGCTGTTCATCAGAGAGAGAGAGAGAAAGAGAGAGAGCGAGAGAGAAAGAGATGTCAAAAGAGGTGGCGTTATTTACTTTTTACAACCATTTGAGATGAATGGACACAGAACAGTATACTACAATGAGAATTAGTAATACTTCAGGAAAGATTTAGAATAGATTTTTTTCCAGTCAGGTTTACGACTTAAAATTCATTTTACAAATTAAATTATTTTTCCTTTTTTAGTAATACTAATAACAACAATAATATAAACAAATAAAACTACAACTAAAGTCCTGTTATTATCCATATTAATATGTAGTTTTGTTTTTCACACTATGATTATTATAAATGCAACAATACAATACAATACAATACAATACTTATTTATAAAGCACATTTAAAGAGTGCTGTACAAATAATAATAATAATAATAATATAAACAAACAAAACTAGTAAACTATTAACATATTTATTCATTTCATCATTACTTTTGGTTACACTTATTGTAATTGTATTTGTTTATAGTATAATAATAATAATAATAATAATAATAACAACAAAAAACTACAACTAGAAGCTTCTTCTTACTATTATTATGCATTAATATTAATATGATTATTTCTGGTTACGCTAATAGTAGTTTATTTATTCATACTAATAATAATAATAATAATAATATTAATAATAATACGAACAAACAAAACTAGATTATTATTATTATTATTATTGACATTTATTAATAGAAATATCAATTTATCATTAGTTATGGTTACACTGATTGTGGTTTTATTTGTTTATAATAATAATAATAATAATAATAATACAACAACAAAATTAAACTACAACCGGAGTTGTATTACTATTAATATGCAATAATAATTGTATTATTTCTGTTTACAGTTGTTGTTTTGTTATTTTAGTTGTTTATACTATGATTTTATGAATATAATAATAATAATAATAATCACAATGATATAAACAAATAAAACTACTAATAAAACTGGAGTCCTATTACTAGGATTAATATTTATTAATTATTATTAAGTATATTAATTGTAACATTATTTCTGGTTATATAAATTGTGGTTTTAGTTGTTCATACTATGATTGTAATGAATATAACAATGACAACAACAACAATAATAATAACAGAAACACATTAAAACTACAACTAGAGTCATTAATAATATTGTTAATAATTGTTATTGATAATATAATTACTTATGATTACACTAGTTGTAGTTTTTATATAATAATAATTAATGATAATAGTTATGTACATAATAGTACTATTGTGCTAGTCATAGTTTGTATTTGTTTATATTGATTCTAAATAATATTATTATTATTAATAATAATAATAATAATAATAATAATAATAATAATAATAATAATAAAACAGACTTGGACAATGTCTCATGATTAAAACAAATATATATAGTTACATGATGGTACATTCCTAACACTGGAATATTCTCAGACTTACCAATCCAACCCTGCTGCGGTGAGTTTGGTTTGATCCGGTCCCGTAGAGTGGTAAACGGCATGAGGGCTGCTTCAATCCTCATCACTGAGCTGTTAATTAAAACTCCCTGATATACTGACCAGCGCTCCATGTCTCCCTCCTGACAGGAGCCTCCTCCCCCACTCCATTTCCATGAATTAGGAAGAGAAGATCATTTTGATTCTTTTGTCCTATTCAAAAACACAAAGTGCTAAATGTGAATACCCTAGAATTGGGAAATGCAAAAGCAAGAGAATCTCTCTCTTTCTTTTTTTTTTTTTTTTACTCAAACATTTTTTATTTTTTAATTTGAAGCTGTAAGTGTGGATTTCTTCAGATAGGACAGGTAGGATTCAGACCCGTGTCCTCGTGCAGCCCTTGAGCTTGTGCAGTGCGACTGCAGCACTCTGCAAATCTCTCTCATTTTCAAAGTCTCTTTTTGTCTCGTACTCTCTGGAACAGAGAGGGTTATTGCAAGTGTTGCCAAAGGTTGCGTGACAGATGCCAATGTCGCCCACCGTGACAAACATGTCACACTCTGAATGCCTTTTCCTGTCCCCTGATAGAGCAGCTCTCACCTTTCATAGAGGCAGACTGCACAAACTCAATCACGCATCACGTTCTTCCGCTTCCCTCATCAGTCTCTTCTCCTTTCTGTCTATATCGCCTCATCTTTTTATTTCTGTTACCTCTTCTATTTCTCTTCTTTAACTGCCCTCTAGACATGCTCCTGCTCAGATGAGGAAGATTTCTCATGAGGGACCTTATTAAAAAAGGCCTAGGTCTCTTCTGCTGAGAGGTTCAAGCGCAGCTAGCCAAGCATGCAAAGCCAATAGAGAAAAGCACAAATGCCAGACAACACTTTGCAAATGATAGTCGGCAGTAATATAACAGAGAGCACAAACAAAGAAAATAGAGAGATGTCAGGAGAGCTGAAGTATATGAACAAGTATGTGCGTTTGTTCCTGTCTCTAATTAATTTACATTTGAATCAGCAGTTATATCGAAAAACACATATTTTGCTCCTAATTTAAAAGGCACGAGTCACCAAACTCACCATTTTGTTGTTTCAAATCTGTATATCTTTCTTTCCTCTGTCCTGAATATTTTGAAGACTGCAACAATATGACTGAAAGATCAGAAAGATGTTTTTTTCAGCTTAGTTTAAATAAATGGTCTTTTTCTGAAAGTTACAGTATGTTTTCATTTACAATTTACTCCTAAAAGATCAATGACAATTTCATTCCTCATCTGATACATTTTTGAGAAGCTTCATGCACATTCACATTTGTCAATTTTAAATGAATTTACTTCCAAAAAATGACTTTGATTGCAAAAAAAACTGCATGATTGCAAGTAAAAAAAAAAAAAAAAAGTGTAAAATACTGTGAGAGAAAGAAAAGAGTCTTTTACACAAATCTAAATTTGTTCCATAATATTATAATTCTATAATTCTTTTCTTTTCCTTTCCTTTATTTTAGTACCAGAGATTTATATTTTTATCAATATTTTGAATGACTTAATTTTCATTTAAATTTTACTTGAAGTTTTAGCGAATTTGTTGTGCTTGTTGCATTTTTATTTTGTTTGATTTTATTTTAATATGTTTATATAGTTTTTTTTTTTTTTTTTTTTTTCCAGATTTAGCTTTGAGAACTCAAAAATGAGAAATGTTGCCTTGGCTTAATAATTAATATATAATATCTGGTGTTTTTTTGCTCTTTCTTATGTCACGTAGTGCACCAAATAAGCCAGAACTGGCACTATTGCTTCCTCAAAAAAAAAAAAAAAACAACAGGGACACAATGTCCTGATCCCATACAACTGTTTGTGCCTTAATGAGCAAGGTGAACTGCTTTTGATAAGTCACTTCCATAGAAAAAACATCATTACCTACAAATGATGGATACCTCTGTTTCCATAGGTCATGATGCACAAGTCTGTCCTACAATGCGAATTGGAAGCATAAAGGAATAAAGGAGAGCAACAGATAAAGAAAGATAACAACACAGATAGAGAAGGAGACAAAGATCGAGGAGTAGCGGAAGTTTGCTCTCGTGTCTGCTCTTGAAGAGGATGTGTCGCATTTGACAGCCTGCCGCAGAGAGCATGAGCTCATCTCTCCTGACAGCCCGGCGTTCCCGTCCTCTTCCTCAGGTGCTACAGATGGAAAGCCTGAAAGAACGGAGACGACTTACAAGACAGTTTGGAAGGGAGCATCAATATTTCATCACAACTGCGTTTACACTCGCAAACAAACAAAAAAGATTGCATGTGGAACTTTCCTGCGGCGCTCCCTCCTCTCCATCTTTGTGAGCTTCTCTTTCTTGTCTGAACATTTGCTTTCAGACAGGTATGGGATTTTGAATAAAAACTGATAACAGGTCATGTTGTTTTTCCTTTTGTTTTGTATGAAGTTTCAGCAAGCAGTAGTAAAAGTATGTCGTGGAAATAAAATAAATATATACACCTATAAAAATAGAGTGATTTATGGTGCTTTCACAGTCTAGTCTGCTAGAGAATGCGCCTCGTAATAAAAAAGGAATCGTTGTAAATCTTCCTAACTTTGATTACATCATTAGAAATTCATTTCTCATTCACAAACATGTGATCTTAAATTTAGCCTAACTGTTACTTTACCATTGTAAAAAATTGCATTTGTTATTAAAACTTTACATTCTTTACAAACTTTACATTACTGCATAAGACTCATCAGTACATATTACTCTAAATTTCAAACATTTCTATCCAAATTAGTAATTTGCTGAAATGACTTTCTTTTTTAGCTCACATCACAAATTCCAGATAGATAAAATATCCTGGCTCCATTTGTTCTGAGTTACTACGGATTTTACTCAAAAATATGTCAGTGACTGAAGTCAAATGCATTGCAAACAGGCAAGGGTTTTCAACAAACCCTACTTTAATAAACTGTTTAAACCAGACTGGTCTGTTGACTGGTTTTACTGCAGGGTGTAAAACCAGTTTAAACCAGCTAAGACCAGCAAAGCTGGCTGAAAGAGATCCTGCAGTAATTCATTGTGAATGTAGTAATTTATTTTGGTATGAACTAATGTTAAATGTTAAAAGCCGTCTCTGTTGTGTCACATACTAGTCTACAGCACTTTACTTTGCAGTAATGTTCATTTGAATAAGTATGCCATCTAATAGCATACGTTACCCGTCCACATTCGCCGTTTCATTCATTGATATTCATTACGGGACAAAAGGCAAGCATGAAGTAAATACATGTGATCAGTCAGCGCTTTACTTATTCACTTCTCATGGGATCATAACCTGCGCACACAGGCCCAGAGCCTTGAGGCTGTTCTATTAGAAGAGACACGCCATCACGTCTCCAACTGCGAGTCTGATAAATATCCCCGCTGACTTCTGAAGACATCATCTCTCTTTTTTTAATGATAATCAAGCAAATGCACTTCCCTGCTCAGGATGAGCAGCCAGGGTCTATCTGAGCGAGCACCGACTGAACAAACTCCCCGGCGACACGTTGTCACGAACGCACGCTTTCCTTAAGTTGCCACGAAAATCTTTCTTTGAATCCGTGTTTGTTTGGCTTTGAATTTGCTCCGGCGTTTATCACAGAGATACGGAGAGGAGCGGGGAGGGGAGACGGCGGAATCTTAAAACCGCAACGTTGAAGCCGTGATCCCCAACAGTCTGTTGCTGAAGAAAGACATCGAGGCCCGTCGGAGAGGAATTAGGAGAATGTATAAACGAGTTGTTTGTTGCCTGTGTTTTGGAGCGTTCCGCTCCGCTTTCGTCGTAAGGCTTTGAAGGTGGTGAACGTCTTTTTGAAGAGTGAAATCGAGTGTGTTTGTTTTACATTCGGTTGAGGTGTCTGTGTCGCGTGGGCTTCAGATCCCTCCTGGTGCGTGTGTGTGTGTGAACCTGTAAGAAAATGTGCACAATCACACATTTTTCCGCATACAAACTACACAAACAACATCTACACTACTTTCTTGCAGACTTTCTAACTCTAAAAAAAACATAATGTTAAATCTTCAGAAACCTTAAAGGTATGGTTCACCCAAAGATGAAAATACTGTCTTTGTTTACTCACCTTTATGTCATTCCATGTGGAACACAAAGAGAAATTTTGCAGAATGTCTGAGCAGCTGTTATACATAAAATGAAAGTGGTGATTTTAAATGTCAGGGATCAATGAGAAAAAAAAACACTATAAAAGTAGTGAACCTGTAAGAATATATGCACAGTCATACATCATTCTACTTACAAAACACACTTTGCTACTTTTGTGCAGACTTTTCAGCTTTAACTTTCACAAAACATAATGTTTAACCTTCAGAAACCTTAAAGGAAGCTCTAGGTATTAAGACTTACGTTATTCAAAAAATCCACAACGTTTTATACATATTTTGAACTATGGGGGCGCCATTATTTCGATTACGTGAAATTGTTGCACTCGTTGAGCTACTGGCACTAGCTGTTGCTATTTTTACCACAACACAACCCAGAATACACAACTCTGAAAATACAATACTGATACAATGACGACAGCTACTGAAAGAGCTTACAGGTGACAATGGATATAAGCATAGGCTTAACCAAATGCCGTACCATTGTTTTTTTCCTACAAGGAGTCTAAAGGCCCCTGGATATCAAGTGAAGTCCATGCTGACAAACTCCTTCAGTGGCTGTGGCGTCTTGATAAGTGTCGACATGTTTACATCCTGCCAGGATGGCATCTAGCGTTTCTTGTCTCTGCCTTTTGTAAGCTCCTTCGGTAGCTGTGGTCTACTAAAAGCCTCAAAGGCAACAGGGCTGAAGTGGAGAGAACAAAGACACAGGTCTTTAGGAAGCTTTATTTGTCCACAGACATCTTTCCATTCTTTTTTCCTCTTGATATGGCTAAGAAAGCAGTGAAGACTTACATTGCTTCTCTTCTTGCCCTTTAACTGAAAATTACAACCAAAAGACGGACGATGTGGCATCCTATCAGTATTTTATTTTCCGGGTTGTGAATCGTGATCGAAATAATGGTGCCCCCATAGTCCAAAATATGTATAAAACAATGTGGATTTTTTTTTTTTAAATAACGTAAATATTTCATGGGTTTTCTACTACATATTTCAGTAAGAGACACATTTACGCTATACTGAACATTACAAGTCTTAAAGGGTTAGTTCACCCAAAAATTAAAATTAGCCCATGATTTACTCACCCTCAAGGCATCCTAGGTGTACATGAGATTCTTCTTTCAGTCGAATCCAATCGGAGTTATATTAAAAATTGTCCTGGCTCTTCCAAGCTTTGTAATGGCAGTGGGTGGTGTTTCTGTTAATCAGTCCAAAAGAAGTCTAATAAAGCGTATCCATCCATAATAAAAAGTGGCCCACACAGCTCCAGGGGGTGAATAAAGGCCTCCTTTAATGAATCGATGTGTCTTTGTAAGAAAAATATCCATATTTGAAACGTAATAATCACTTTTCTCTAGCTTGCGCTAACTGTCGAACACGGAAGCTGTTCCGGGCGGATGACGTAGAACACGTGTTGCGAAGTGACAAACGTGGAGGAGCACAGAGCATGGAGGATTTTGATATAAGCCAAGAGGAGACTGGTTTCCCTTTGCTAAAGTAAGAAAACACTGCTTCCCAATATCATTGCGCCTGCTGCACCCATGGTACGGCAGCAAGGTTCCTTGATTATTACGCCAGAATTAGAGTATAGTTCCTAGCCATATCGGTCTATAAAATCGCAACTTTTCATTTTCCACCAGTCTTAGTACACGATGCAACTACAGAAGAGTCAAGTTTTAAATAGGAAAAATATCGAAACTTTTTAGTCATTTTATAGTGAGATGCTAATGGTCTAATCGGATTCAATGATTGATGCTAAGCCAGTGTTTCCCAACCTCGTTCCTGGAGGCAAAACAACACTACACATTTTCCAACTTTTCCTGATCAAACACACCTGAATCTACTCATCATCTCGTTAGTAGAGACTCGAGGACCAGAAATATATTGGTCAGATAAGGGAGACATCCAAAATGTGCACTGTTGGTGTGCCTCCAGGAACAGGGTTGGGAAACACTGTGCTAAGCTATGCTAAAAGTGCTACCGCCAGACCCGGCGATCGGCTGAATGGATTCAAAAACGGTAAAACACATCTGTATAACTCTAGGGGAGTTGGAAAATGAGCCTATTTAAAAAAACAAAAAAAAGTGGAGTGTTCCTTTAAGCAATAAAAAAAAAAAAAAAAAAAAAAAAAAAAGAGTAGCACCATGAAAGTGATGCATACATATATTACAAGTCTTCCGAAGCCATATGATAGATAAATAGATGAGTTAATGATGACAGTACTTTCATTTTAGGAAGAACTAATCCCTTGATATTAAGTACAGCCACACATTTGCCAGTGTATGGCACATACACACACCTCACTCTGAGTGGTGAAGCTCAGTTTTGCTGATGTTGCAGATGCGAATGTGGAAACTGTCAAGTGCCACAAAACTCACTTATACATCAACGTCATCTGTCTATCTTTAATTATCTCGCTTTCTCACACACGCCCATTTTCTCCACTAACACAGTACTTCTCATCATTATGTTGTGTCAGATAGGGAAGACACATCATTTAAACGCCTGACCCTTTATCTTTAGTCTTCAATGTCAAAAAGATAGTTTACCTCAAAATCAACATACTATCAACATGTACCCTCATGTCGTTCCACTTGAAGAAAATAGACAAGCAACTTTCTATTTAACATGAAAAAGAAACCTGCATACGAGTACAAAATAAGGGTCAGTAAATCATGTCAGGATGTTAATTTTTGGGTGAACTAATCCTTCAAATCTGGGCCCCAGAGATGGACGTCTTAAACATAAGCTGTAGCTTTGTTTCCCCCGGCCACACCTGACTTCTTGCTTCCTGTTGAGTGAAATCAAGACAGGAAGTCAGGCGGGAATGTCCCGCTCTGATCTCTCAACACTCGACTGGCGCTTTTCCAAAATTCAAAACGATCCTTTCCTCCCTCGTCTTCAGACGCTGGAAAACGACGCAGGTTTTTGAAGGAGCCGAAGCCGTCTTGCTTTTATTTATCCAGACCTTATGAAGATCTTCACTAATGATTGAAAGTAGACAAGGAGAAGGAGATCATTTTTAAGAGCTGGGACTAGAGCCAAATAGCTACATCAAGCCGTTTAACAGCCATTCAAACTAACGCCAAAGTCACGCGGGTCTTAGAAACTCTATCGAGAACATTAATCTGCGGACTGAAGGAGAAACGGACGACCAATGCGTGTTGAAGTGGGACAGGCTATATATTCGTCATATATCTACTTGTCCCTTTCATCTCACGGCCATTGAAACAGCCATCTCTGAGCTTTTCTCTGTGTTAATCCTCCTCACACTGCCCGTATGCCCGCTGCCCCTCGTCTAACCCCCCGTCCATGGCACTTTGATGGTTCTCCAACTCAGTCTCTCATCCACAGAGTTCTACAGCCTGGATCTGACTCATCGTCCCTCTGTACAATCTGTCTGCTCCTGCCATCCCTCCATCCCTCTTCCGGCTCACAATTTTTTTTTATACAGCTTTTATCTGCTTTCTTTCTTTCAGCAACATTATTTCCCCATTTAGTGTGCCTGCATGCTGGCCATCATTGGGGACGGGGTGTGTGTGTATGTGTGTGTTGGCCAGGCAGCTGCAAAAGGCGTCAGCTCAGAGAGCTGACAAGATGTGACAGCTCTGGATATCTCTCACTGGCACTGACAGTTGACAGATGGATACCACTCACACACTGTAAGGAATAAAAGAGAGAGAGAGACAGAGAGAGAGACAGACAGAAGCCCTGAGGTTGATTCTCTAGCATTACTCTCTGTTCATAGGGCCAATGTTTGATTGAGTGCTGCAGAGAATAATAAACCTTCTCTTGCTAATGCTGTGCCCAAGCTTCTTTCTTATTCTCTCTATCTCGTCTCTATCAGACCCTCTCACTTTTATATTGCTAGAATGACACGTACATACTTATACAGACTATAATAAACATTGCACTGTATATCAAAATAAAATAAAACAGAATTTATGAGGGAACATATGATTGCGGTGCCTAACAAAAATATTCAATTTATTATTTAAAAGTCTCGACAATCGAAAAAAGTTTTCAAACTCTACAAGGAAATTGTGGAACTTGAGGGTTAAAGGAGTAGTTTACCCAAAAATGACAATTCTGTCATAATTTATTCTTTTGTATTATTTACCCTCTAAACTTGTATACTGTTAATATTCTGTGCAAGAATCTTACTTCAAGTTCAGTGCAATAACATTAGTGCAAAAATAACAAAATGCAGCAAAATTAACAACAGACAACACTTTCACAGCTTTTTAAAATCTAGATTAAGATTAATTTCTACATACATGACCCTGGTCCACAAAACCAGTCTTGAGTAGCATGGGTAGGCTATAATTTAGCAATAGCCAAAAATCCATTGTATGGGTCAAAATTATCGATTTTTCTTTTGTGCCAAAACCCATTAGGATATTAAGTAAAGATCATGTTCCATTAAGATATTTTGTACATTTCCTACTGTAAATATATCTAAACCTTAGTTTTTGATTAGTAATATGCATTGCTAAGAACTTCATTTGGACAACTTTAATGGTGATTTTCTCAATATTTAGATTTTTTTTTTGCACCCTCAGATTGTAGATTTTCAAGTAGCGGTATCTCTGCTAAATATTGTCATATCCTAACAAACCATGCATCAGTGGAAAGCTTATTATTTAGCTTTCAGATGCATAATTTTCAAAAAAAAAAAAAAAATTACACTTATGACTGGTTTTGTGGTCCAGGGTCACATTCTAATACTTTTTAACATCATATACTAGTACTTTTTAACATTTCTAGGTTTGTAAATTGATTTATGATTGAACAGGAATTAACAATAAACAACAGTAAATTTACATGAACCTATATTAATAGTTGCTATAAATATGCAGAAATCCATAACTCTGCTTTATGTCTTTATAAATTATAAGGGGTTCTTTGCCAGTCTGTATGTGGGTTGGGACTGTATCTAACAGCTGAAAAATGGAAATGTGACAGTATCTGAATTTTTCTGAAATTCCAATTTAACCATGTCACTGTAAGCTGTTTTGGCTTCACTCTATGTTATGGAACAAAAAAGAAATTATAAATAAAATCGGTTTCATAACATGAATTGAAACATAAAACATACTTCTTTTACATAAACAACGCAACGTAGAATGAAACAGAACGTCTAGATACTATTTGTCATGTGTTTTTTTTGTCAAACTGTCGAACGTTTACCAGTGAGTTCTCTGATAAGAAATGAAATGTTTACCTGCGTAGGTACATGTAAAGTTCAGAGAATTACTTATGTTTATCGCAGCTACCGTTGACATTTCCTACTCACTGACTCTTGTAGTTCTGGAGGCTATGAGAGACGCGTTTGTACATTACTCGACGCGCTAGCACGCGAAATTCGCGCAAAAACAAAACGTCATAACACACTTCCGGCAGAACAACCTGGCTCCGCGACAATTTGCGTCTTAACGTTACATCTCCCAATATTGCGACTTCAAACTAAGAGTTTCAATGGACAAATGTGGAGTAAGCTTGTCGGAGCATAGGTGAGTCTACTTTTGAAACAGAGTAAGGTTAGAACTAGCCGAAATAATATTAAAACATCACGTTTTGAGCTACACTGTGAAATCTGTGACAATTTAAAAGTTTATAAAATTATTCTAAAAGTCATCAAGTGTACAGCGGTTTCTTGCTGTTGTAAGTGCAACATGTTTCTTGAATGCAGTGAGCTGTACAGTGGCAAACAAAATTATACAGTAAAATATAAATTCACTACTTGCAGACTTTAACATTTTGTCTTAAAGCATAAAGTAGACAAAAACCATTGTGCTTTTGCTAAGTCACCACAGAAAGACTACAACATTGCAAAGGACGCAAGTTGCATGCTTGACGAATTGGCAAACCGTTTTAGTCCTTACTGTATGTAGCAGTTTACATAGAAAATGCTAATTCTATACAAACTGAGCTGCTCAGTTTGTGTAGAATTAGCATTTTCAGTAATAGTTGATACAGAATTGGTAGAGATTATTCTGTAATCATGCTCTTCTTTATTTTTCTACCTCTTTTGTATATTCTGACAGTCTCTGTGAACCTGACAGCTTTAAAGTACAGTCAAATATGTGATCTAATGCAGGGGAAAGGCAACATTCTGATTGGTTAATGCCCTTAAAACAACATATTTCATTGGCACACAACAGATGTCCTTATGGCAACATGATTGTATTCTCACATATGACATGAGTGACAAATTTTGGCTATGTGTGTGGTAGGTTTGGCTCATCTGCTTGCTCGCAGACTCTTACAAAAATCTCCCTCTCTCTCTCTCACACTCACTCTCTCTCTCTCTGATTTAAATGAGGCACTGTTTCAATGTTAGCTCGGAGCCATTGAGCCAAAGACATATTGCCATCAAACGCTGCCATCACTGGCCTGTCACCCCCTGTCTGTCAACTGTTACTTAGCAACAGCAGAACACGAGAAAGAGGCTAATTTGAGCCATCCTGAATCCATCTGCTTCTGATTTCAGCTGCAAAAAAACATTACTTCCACCCCAGTCAGTGGTCATAGTCATCGCAGAGATGTGCTGAGGAGCGTTAACACGCCAGTGAACAGAGATGGGTTTTTTAAGGCTGTGGTAAAGGCTAACAGTTTAACCGAGAGTTAAACGAGAAAGAGACACATTGGAGACGGGGAGGATCAGATAACGAGAATAAATGAAGAGTAGAGAGAGGATGTTAGGCGCGATAAAAGAAGAAAACAAAAAGGAACGGATGATAATTAGAGAAAATTGATTTTGGAAAATCGTCCAATGAGCGAGATCTATCGGCCCTATTACTATGCAAAGAGAAGAACAGGAAAATAATGGTACAAGCATTTGCGAAAAAAGAGATAACAGCAAAAAAAAGGAAAAAAAGAGGGGTTTCTGTTTTACCAAAGAGCTCCATTTTCTTTCCTCCAGCAGGCTCACAGTGTGGATGAATGCCAGAGAATCTGCCCCATGGGCCCGGCAGTCTGTCGCTCTGCTCCAGATAGTGAGAGAAGGGAGCTGTGCTAAACTACACTGATCTACACCGCCCTACACTGCTCTAAACAACTCCATGCCGCTCTTCGCCGCTTTACATCTTTCTGTGCCGCTGAACACCAATCAAAAAATGGTCTGTATATCACTCTATACCGCTCTCCGAAACCTATATTTCTCTGTGCACCACTCCATACTGCTCTAAATCACTCTATAGCTCTGTGTTACTCTACACAGCTGTACATGTGGCGGTTCTGGCTGGAGAGAGGCCTGGATTATTGAGATGTCGTGTTTGGGAAATTAGACACTTTTTGGGCCTAATCCCCCTTTAAGATGTTGGTCATGCTGCTTGTGCAATCTATGAACATTTCAAGAACATGTTAAAGGGATAGTTCCCCCTAAAATGAAAATGCTGTCATCATTTAATCACAGTCATGGCACTTGAAATCTTTTTGGGAATACAAAATGGATTATTTTGTGGCTTCCAAGCTATATTCCATGCCTTCTTTTGAAATTTATTTACCCCAAATATTATGATCCCCATTCCTAAAATATAAAGGCAGCTATAAATTTTACGCATAAGAAAATTATACTAAAAATATAAAATAAAAAATCTAATTTTCTTTTCTCTTGTTTTGCTTTACCTAACATTAAGAGTACTGTATATTTATTATTATTATTATTAGTAGTAGTAGTAGTAATATTTAACATTTTTCTTACTGTTTTTTTTTTTTTAATTAAATAAAATATAAAAAAAATATTACATTATTATTTTATGTGACCCTGGACCACAAAATTCATTGTATGGGTCAAAATGATCAATTTTTCTATTAAGCCAAAAATCATTAGGATATTAAGTAAAGATCATGTTCCATTAAGATATTTTGTAAATTTCCTACCGTAAATATATCAGAACTTAATTTCTGATTAGTAATATGCATTGCTGAGAACTTCATTTGGACAACTTTCAAATAGTTTCAAATAGACTTTCAAATAGTTGTATCTCGGCCAAATATTGTCATATCCTAACAAACCACACATCAATGGAAAGCTCATTTATATTCAGCTTTCAGCTTTTGATAAATCAAAATCATCAGTTTCAAAAAACTGATCCTTATGACTGGTTTTGTGGTCAAGGGTCACATATTAAAATATATATTATAAATACAATTCATTTTCTTAATTATTTTAATTAGCCTACTCTCTCTCTCTACTCTCTAAATATATAAAAGCATGGTGTCCATAGAACAAAATACATGTGACTAATCACATGATTTTCAAACAGTATCTAGAATAAAATGGTGATAATATCATATTTGGGTTGAAGGTCAAAATTGCAGTTTCAACGCAGCTTCAAAGGGCTCTGCACAATCCCAGCGGAGGAATAAGGGTCTTATCTAGCAAAACGATCATTCATTTTCACAAAAAAAAACAAAAAACTTTTTAACCACAAATGCTTGTCTTGCACTAGCTCGACGTCATACATTACATAGGCAAGTTGGAAAGGTAACAAGGTGACACCGGAAGTACCAAACTAGTGTATACAATGCAAATGTGCAAAGAAAGTCAAACGCCCTTTACAAAAATAGGTAAAACAACAATCATAGACAATTTAGAAGTTGGAGGAGAAAATGAGATGGAGATTTCACCCTACCCTAACCACACATGACCTTTCCTAAAAGTATATAAATTTGTATTTTTTTTAGAAACTGACCAAACGTTTCACTAGACAAGACTCTTATTCCTCAGCTGGGATCGTGAAGAGCCCTTTAAAGCTGCACTGAAACTGCAATTCGGACCTTCAACCCAGAAAGAAAATCCTAGAATGTTTTCCTCAAAACCCTTAATTTCTTTTCGACTGAAGAAAGAATAACATGAACATCTTGGATAACATGGGGGGTAAGTAAATTATCAGGGAAACAAAAAGATGTCCATTGTTAAAACAAATATCATATTAACACTATCAAGATTTTTTTTTTTTTTTTTTTACTAAACTTTGAGTTTTCTAACAGACGATGTAGATGGCAGAATAAAGGTGGGCTGTGTTGCTAAGCGATCAGAGAGTTTTGACGGGTGGGGTCCTCAGGAGGTGGCAGCGTTGTTTGATAACTTCAGTCATTCCACTCAGCCTCAGGGCGACAAACCGCCGGAGATACGAATCGCTGAGCGCAGGGTTAATATCATGTCTGCTTTAGATTATGAAGACATCCAGAGGCACAGAGGAAGAGGAGGAGATCCGCCGTAAAGGAAATTAGAGATTGACACATGACAATGACCTTACAGGCCCATGCGGAGATATCATCGCATCTTCAGTTGGTATGGTAGGGCATGGATTATGATTCTGCTTGACGGATCTTTGATTTACTCTCTCTCTCTCTCTCTCTCTCTCTAAATATATATTCCTGTCTCTCTCTTTATTTCCGTCTCTCTCGCTCTCTACTAATCACACAGGTGACACTCTGATAAAATTCAGCTCACAGTGCTGCAGGCAACATAGCAACACATGCTCTCATACACACACATACGCCCGAGACTCTGTTTGTTCCTGGGGTAGATCTCACTGTTAAATACATCTCTTTGTTACCTCATAACTCAACTCCCTCGTGCCTTGCTGGAAGTTAATTAACATGAATGAATACGTCAAGCAAGAATATTCACAGCCTCAATTATGCAGCTAATACCCCTCCAAAAAACTACATTTCAAGGAAGTTTTTGAAAAAAAAAATATAAAGGGAACAAAATAAAGACTTTATTCTCTTTATTTTCGTACTCTCACGAATGCACATCAAAGAGTGACACGAAAGAGAAAAAAAATTGTTTATTTTTCATTATTTTCATTATTTTTGTTTTCTTTGCACACCAAAAGCATTCTCGTAACTTCATAAAATTACGGTTGAACCACTGATGTCTCATGGACTATTTTATCGATGTCCTTACTACTTTTCTAAGCCTCAAACATGTCAGTTCCGTTGTCTATGCAAGGTCAGAAAGCTCTCGGATTTCATCAAAAATATCTTAATTTGTGTTCAGAAGATGAACGAAGGTCTTACGGGTTTGGAACGACATGAGGGTGAGTCATTAATGACAGAATTTTCATTTTTGAGTGAACTATCCCTTTAAATCAGTATGATTTTGGAACTTTTTAAAGCTCCCCATTTAATTGAATGGAAAAAGAGAACAAAAACACAAAAAGACAGAACAACATGAGGGTGAGTAAAATTACTGAATTTATATTTTTGGCTCTATCCCTTTAAGCCCCACTACTCTCTTCTGACTGAAAGGGAGGTAAAAAGGAGAGGAGTGTTCAATCAAACGAGGTATGAGAGAACGACTAGCTGTCCGGTGCCACATATTTGCTTCTCCAGTATTGTGCTGGTTTCAGATTGCTGCGTTTAATCATGTCTGCGGATCCATTTGATATCAAAGCTGCACCCTCGGGCTTCCCAGAGCGCCATGGAGTCCAAATGTTTTCCTTTTATCCCACCCCATTTCCTGTCACCTGAAATGGCTTCTTTCATGTGTGAAAACAGAACGAGAGAGCAGGGTCTCCCGGGAGACCAGCCATTGTGACATCACTGTCTCCAGGTATTGGCAGCTGATGTGGCATCCATGTACACCTGTCAATCAAAGAGAGTGGGTGCAGATGGGCCGCACTAATGCAGAAACTCCATTCGCATGAAAAATAAGAGAGAGAGTGTGTAACTGTGTGTGACTGCACTGTATAAAAATGACGGTTAAATCAAGTGAATCATGCCCAAAGAATTTATTCGACTAGTTAAATGCTTATATGTGTTTTTGTTGAGTATCATATTTGATACATCAGGCTTTTATGGCTGATATAGTATGATATGGAAGAATATGGAGTAAAAAAACACCTCAATTTTATTTAGAGGCCCAAACTGAGCAAAAATGTGCAATCTGATGCAGTTGCTGATATTTTTGTGGCCAAAAAGTAAGATTCTGATAGCCTGTAAAATTCAAATGAATGAGATATTTATGTGTATAACAGATTACTTGCATAAAATGGATATAAATCAGTCACGTGATATCTCTGAATAATATGTCTTAGCAAGATTATATGTAAATGCTACGTTTTATGATCAAATCTCTGTAGTATTTTTTATTGTAGGGACAAAATTCAATACAATTATGGTGATTTAACATAATATTTCTATATATAAACGACTACATGCCTTCTGTTGTCTTATTGATATGAATTTTAGCAAAAGGCCTATACTTTTTATTATTATATGTGATGCACAGATTTTAACATGATATTTCTATACACAAATGACTACATGCCATCTGTCGTCTGCCTGATATTTATATATTTTTAGAAATACTATATAGTATATATATATGTAACGGTTAGTAGCTGCGTGCTGGATGGAACGAGACGAGAGACGAGATAAGCGAAATGATTTACTATAATCCTTTGGTAGTACAAGCAGGAACAGGCAGGAAAATCCACACACGTAGAAACCTCAAACAACATTAAAGACCGACAGCAAACTCAGGATACAAACAGGCTTTTAAAGGGTGACTAATTACAAGGACAGGTGAATGGGATGACAATAACGAGGGCAAAACCAAAGTAAACAGGATGACAGGGGGAGACACTGGGAGAAACCAAATGAGAGTTCAATGGGGATGTAACATTACTCCCCCCTCCGAATAGGCGCGACCTCGCGCCGTAGAAAACAAAAAACAAAATAAACAAGAGGGGCGAAAAAACTGCAGCAAAACAGAGTCCATGTGGGGGGAGGCTTCGGCGGAGGACGGAAAACAAAAAACAGAGTCCTTAGAGTCCATGGGGGCGACGAAGGTGGGAGGAGCCAGGGAAGAAACAGGAGGGACCCGAAGCAGGAGAAGCCGGTAGAGACCCAGACCGCAGCCATGATGTAAGCCCACGGTGGAGCCGACGGAGGAAGGAGCCATGGTGGAGGAAGGGCTGACAACTCCAGGGGGCCGACCGACGGCGGCGGAGCAGGTGGAGGTGGAGCCCGAGGCGGAGACGGAGAGCCAAAGATCCAGGGCGACACCGAGGATCCGGAGGGCCAAGGCGGAGCCCAAGGCTCTGGCGACCGAGGCGGAAGCGGAGATCCGGAGGTCCGCAGCGGAGCCGGAGCGACAGAGGACTGAGGTGGAGCCGGAGGGAGGGAGGAGCCCAACGGAGCCGGCGGGACGGAGCGACGAGGCAAAGCCGGAGGAGTGGAGTCCTGAGGCGATGGCGGGACGACGACCGACCAAGGCGGAGCCGGAGGGACGAGGGAGCCCGGTGGAGCTGGTGGGCCGACGGGCGACGGTGGAGATGAGGGAGCTGAGAGCCGTGGTGGAGCCGCAGGGTCGGAGGGCCGAGGCGGAGTTCTGGACTCTGAGGCTGGAGGCGGAGCTGAGGGATCCTCCAGCCATGACGCCGATGGAAGCTGGCAGACCCGCGGCGAGCCCACTGCACAGGTGGTGGGCTGAGGGTGAGCAGAGGGGCTGTCAGGGGACAGCGGTGACCAGACAGACAGAAGAGGGGGGGTGGGTGGGAATTCCATACCGACAGGTAGATCATGACAGGTAGGTATTTCCGTAGAAAAGTCTATTAAATCCCCAGAGTGAGTTTCCAGAACTTCCGTAAAGAAGTCCATCAAGTCCCCAGAGTTCAGTTCAAGCTCACCCCCAGCGGTGGTGCAGTGGGCAGGGCTCTCCATAGCCCTCTCTTGCTCCACGCAGCACTCCACCGTAGCGGTAGTCGTAGCCGGCTCTCGCACCTGGTCGGACGTGTTGGGCTCTGGCTCTTGAGTGATCCTTTGCTCGGTTGCTCGTGGCTCTGGCTCGTCATCCGCGGTGGGCTCGGGCTCATGCTCCGCATGTCGGGGTGAGGGTTGGCTGGGTTCTGGGTCTGGAGTGGGGCTGACGTCCTCCTTGACGAAGTCAATAGTCCATGACGATCCACAGGACGCCAGCACCCACTCGATGTAGTCCGGCAGGCTCTCTCGAGGACCCTCCCCGGATAGCAGCCCCTTTGCGGTGGTGTTCAGTCCTGCACGGTAGAAAGTGCAAAGGCTGCTATCCGGAAAGTGGGAGTGTTCCGCGAGGAAGATGTAGTCTCGGGTGTGGTCCTCAAGAGAGCGTTCCCCCTGCTTCAGGAGGATGAGGAGAACAGTAGGGTCCATACTAGAAAATCAAAAAGGAAAACACTGAGAAACAAGACGAGAAAATAAACGCAGGGGAATAATGCCGGAAAAAACTGTTGTAGGTCGGTCTTTCTGTAACGGTTAGTAGCTGCGTGCTGGATGGAACGAGACGAGAGACGAGATAACAAGCGAAATGATTTACTATAATCCTTTGGTAGTACAAGCAGGAACAGGCAGGAAAATCCACACACGTAGAAACCTCAAACAACATTAAAGACCGACAGCAAACTCAGGATACAAACAGGCTTTTAAAGGGTGACTAATTACAAGGACAGGTGAATGGGATGACAATAACGAGGGCAAAACCAAAGTAAACAGGATGACAGGGGGAGACACTGGGAGAAACCAAATGAGAGTTCAATGGGGATGTAACAATATACTATATATTTTTAAACTTACTACTAAATAACTAACTTATTACTAAACATATAAAAGTTATTTTTATATTTACTTCATAAAACTCTGTAAAGATACATCCAAAAAAAAAAAAAAAAAAAAAAAAAAAAATATATATATATATATATGAAATGTTATTTAAATATAACTATTGCTAACTTAACTATTACTAAAATATTACTAACAATATAAAAGTAATTTTTATATTTACTTCATAGAACTCAGTAAAGATACAGCAAAAATAAAATAAAAAAAAACAAAACAGAATAAAATAAAATAAAAAAAGGACCTGAAGTGGGTCATTTTTACAATGTTATTTAAATATTACTATTACTAACTTAACTATTACTAAAATATTACTAACAATATAAAAGTAATTTTTATATTTACTTCATATAACAGTAAAGATACAGCAAAAACAAAACAAAACAAAACAAAATAAAATTAAAATAAAATAAAATAAAATAAAATAAAAAGGTTTTAGAAATATACTTTAGTATAAAAAAATGATGGGCCTTTTGCTAAAAATATATAAATATCAATAAATATCAAACAACTGAAGGCATGTAGTCGATTGTCTACACCATGTTTTTCAGCCGTTTGATCTTGTTGATAATTTAAAGGCCTTTGAAATTTCTGTATCAAATCCGAGTTAGTGTTCAAATCATATATGCTTATCGTGTGTATTATATTTACTCACAAAAAAAACAACCCAGAAATGCAGAAGAAAATAAATCAAACTTAAAAAAAAAAAAAAAATAGCCAAAGGGATATTAAAGGGACAAGGCGTGTTTATAGTGGACAGTGATGTTTCATAGACCCGATTAGCAAGGACGACCATAATTTAATCAAGACAAAAATAATGTATCCAACGTTTTAAGCGAGCAGCATTAGACATTGGCGATTTACCCTCTTGTCAGAACAGGGCACATAAACTCACACATTGTCAGCTCTGCGTCTCATTTACTCACTACAAATGACTGGAAAAGACATCCAGGCGTCCCCAGGGGGATGGCAACACTAAGTGGCATCTCTGGACGGCCACACCTCACTGAAGAACTTCCGATGTGCTGTCTGATTGGAGTTAAGGTGAAGCGTCACTGGGCCCGAGCGCACCTGGGGGCATGGAGGCAGTTACGGAGTACGGAAAGAGCACCACTCATTATGCAGTGGCAAACATGCTGTCACTCATCTCCCGTTCCCCACACACTCAGCTGTTGCGTGTTACTTCTCCTTCACTTCTTCTCCCTCGTTACTTGACCTTTTGAGTGCACATGAGGGAGAGAGAGAGAGAAGCCCGCTGCGTAGACGGCCGCGCAGCTGTGGAGAGCCGGAGAAAACTCAACTGGATTCAGAGAGAGAGAGAAAATAAAACGTTTATGAAGGTTAAAGAGGGATTCCTTCACCTGCGTGAACAGTGTTTATTTATACAACATGTAATAAAAATAAATATGTACCGTAACTGATATTGCTGCTGCTGCTAATGGGACCACAGACAAAAACAACAACTGTTAAATATGAAAACAGTTTAGTATTAAATATACTTGTTTATTGTTTATTAACTAGTATTAGAATTTGTACAAAATGTGTCATATTCATCATAATAAAAGCATAATAAAATGAATACACACTGGAAAACATTTATATTGAAAATTAAAAAAAAAAAAAAAGTATTATTTTAAATGACAAACAAATTAATTTTTGAAATAGTTGTGCATGCTGCTACAACAACAATAATAATAATAATTACTAAGACTAACAGTATTGAATATTTATTAATAGTAATACATATTTATTGTATAATAGTATATATAAATATTAATATAGTAATACAGTAGCACATATATACATAGTAATATTGAATCTATAAATAATCGATGATAGTATAATAATAATAGTAAAAATCTATAATAGTAATATTTCATATTTTTATTTTATTTAGTATTAAAAGTATTAAAATTATAATTAATAAATTGAATACATATTTTAAAAATATTGATATATACTGAATTTATAACTAATCTATGACAGTATAATAATAATAGTAATAGTAATAATCAACAATAGTAATATTTAATGTTAATAATAATAACAATAATAACATTTAATGTTTTTTATTTTTCATTTAATGAGTATTGAGTATTAAAATTATAATTAATAAATTGAATACACATTTTAAAAACATTTGTAAAAATATTGATATATTTTGAATCTATAAATGATCTACGATAGTATAATAATAATAGTAATAGTAATAATCTATAATAGCACTATTTATTTTTTTTAATTTTTCATTTAATTAGTATTAAGAGTAATAAAAGTACAATTAATAAATTAAATACGTTTAAAAAATGTTTTTAAATAATGATATTAAAATTATATAACAAACTGAAATAGACCTCAAAAGTGAATTCTTGCTGCTGCCAATAAAAACAAAAACATTTATAATTATTATTATAATTATTATTAATAGTATCAACACTATTAATAGTATATTAATTATTAAAATATTTTAGTATTTAATATACTTGTTTGTTGTTTTCTATTTGTTTATTAACTATTATTAAAATTATTATAAAATGTATAATATTAACTAAAGTTAAAACCATAAAATGAATACCCACTGAAAAACATTTATATTAAAAATAATATAGAATTACCTTAAATAAATTATACAGGCAAACCTCAAAATTGAAATTTTATTAATAATATTTTTATTAATAATGGCAATACATATTAATTGTATAATAGTATAGTATATATATATATATTAATATAGTAATATAGTTGCATTTATAAATATAGCAATATTTATTCTATAAATAATCAGTAGCAGTATAATAAAGTAATAGTAATAATATATAATGGTACAATTTAATATATATATATATATATATATATATATATATATATATATATATATATATATATATATATATATATATATATATTATTTTGGAATAATTATATTAAAAATATATAACAATAAACCAAAATAGTATTATTACACAAAGATTAAACTCAAAAGTGTTTTTTTTTTTGGCATAAATATTTTCAATAGTATCAAAACTAATTGTGGTAAAAATATTTTGATATTTATTACTTTAAATATTTAAAAATAATAAAACACAATAGTAAAAAAACACATTTAAAAATAATCTAATTTTTTTCCTATTATTAATAATAATAATACTATTCAAATTGTAATTAAAATGAATTGTAAAAAAAATTGAGATAATAATATAAAAAGAATATTATCTTGAATTATGTACATATTTTAATTCTAAGTAGTTGTGTCTTTTGACATTTGCTAAATAGGAACTACAACTACTGGAGACATGCAAGTTTACTCGCTTTTACTCGCAATTTGAAACATTTGTGAATTTTAAAAAACACTATTCTTAAAACCTATTCAATATTTCCCTATAAGCTGACCTGCAAAATGTTTTGTTTCAGGTACATCTGACAATTTCACCACTGATTTTAGCTCAGTAGCGCCACCTTTGTTGCCCAGCAGTATACAGCCGCCGGTTAAACTGATGGTAAAGTGCTCTAAATGGCCACTGCTAGCATTAGTTTTAAGAGGAGAAACAGAAGAGGCACCCCTCCTTTCTCTTCCCCCAAACTTTCAAATCCTTTTTCCTCTCCTCTGCTCTCCACCTCCCACGTGGAGGAGGGCAGACCTGCTGTAACTCTCCCCGTCTCCTGCCTCTCTCTGCCATCTGCTGCAGTCTGTCCCAGCTCACTCTGACAGCCATGTTTGAGACAGAGACTTCAGCAAACCGTCCATCCATCAGGATCTGACCACACACACAGGTACACACACACACACACACACACACAATCGGCCACATCCGCTCACAGGCACACACTTTCAGTCTCTCACACGCGCGCACGATGGCAGGCAGAGGAAGAAATCTGCCATGAAACTTAATCAGCGAGGGTCATGTCGGGGAGTGAGGAACAGATTAAATTAGCATAGTATTAGATATGGAAAATGATTTCTGTCAAAACCATCCTTACCACAATTATAATATGTTAATTACGTATTTCATTAAGGGGGTTGATTATGGCCCTGAGATGAAATCATGCGAGTAGTGGCACCTGGAGGACATTGAATCTCGCTCTTTTTACGTTCCTCCCACACTCTTTCTTCTCCAATCAGTCCTTCCCAATCCGTCTCTCTTTACACCTTTTAACACATCGGGACGTTTTCATTTAATCTCCTGATTGTCATTTATTTATTCCCTAATTATTTTAACGGGCTTCGATGACGGCACAGAGCGACGCGCTTGCGGTGAGAAACAAAGGGCTCAAACTCAGCTGAAATGGCCAATCATGTCAAGTGATTTGAATGCTACCATATTTTTCATTTGTGTGACAATAACAAACAGAGTAGCTTTTCCATTAAGGTGAAGTTTGTTTGGATAGTTATTTCATTTCATATTTGCCCTGTCCATTTATTTATATTGTTTATACAGTTTATTTTATTACAGAAATAAAATAATTTAAAAAATGTAACGTGTGTGTGTGTATAAATATATTTACATATTATATTATTGTGTGTAGAAAATTAGATTAAGTTATTAATATAATATAAAATATTAAAATATTATGTATACAAATAGTATATAATTTAATAGTATAAAATGTTATATTAAGTATTATATTTCAAACAATAACTTATATAATAATAATATAATTTACATTTTAAACAATATATGTGTATACACACACACATTTGTGTATTAAATATTATACATTATTATATCATAATAAATATAATAGCTTATAAAATGTACCAAAAGTTAATTATATTATTAAATTGTTAATTATATTATTATATAATTAAATATATAATTATATAATTAAATATATTAAATTATACTTTATATAATCTTTTTTAAATATTTTATTTTATTGTTTTATTTATTTTTACAGTTTATTAAATATTAAACATTATTTTATCGCTGTACTATAAGCATTCATGGGAAACTTGTATGAAACATTCTACAATATTACATGAAGTATTAAATTTCAATAATTAAAATAAATAACAATTTATAAAATAGAACATCCATTAAGTATTTTTAAAATATATATTATACTTATATATATATATATATATATATATATATATATATATATATATATATATATATATATATATATATATATATATATATATAACTATTTTATTTTAATGTTTTATTTATTTATTTATTTATTTTACTCTTTATTAAATATTATACATTATTATATCAATGTACTACAAGCTTTTATGGAAAACTTGTAGAAACATTCTAAAATATTAGTATATAAGGTATATGAAGCATTAAATTTCTAACCATAATTTATTTTTTCAATGATTTTTTTAAAATATATATTACACTTCATAGATTGTTTATTATTTTTATATTTTATTTTAAGTTTTTTTTTCTTTTTTTTCTGTTCATTAAATATTATACATTATTATATCAATGTACTACAAGCTTTCATTAGAAATTTGTATGAAACATTATAAAATAGTATATGAAGTATTACATTTCTAGCAATAATTTATAAAATAGAACATCCATCAAGTATTTTTAAAATATATATTATACTTTATAGAATATGTTTAATGTTTTTTTTTTAATATTTTATTTTAATGTTTTTACTTATTTATTTTTGTTTACTGTTTATTCAAAATGATTTTTAAAATATATATTATAATTTATATATTATTTTTATATATATAAATATTTAATATTTTAAATAGTATATGTAGTATTAAATTTCTAACAATAATTTATAAAATGAAACATCCATTAAGTATTTTAAAAACATATTATACTTTATTACTTTTTTACAGTTTTTTACTGTTCATAAAATATTATACATTGTTATATCATATTAAATATAGTAATTTAAAATGTTATTTAAGCTTTAATGTGAAAACTTGTATTAAATATTATCAGGTATTATATTAAATACAATCTTGTTTGTGCATCTATAAAATAAAATATAATTTTTATTTTTTTCCAGATATATCTGTTCCTTGCTTTATTCGTTGTATATGCTCACACTAAAACAATTTTATTTTTAACGATTATTTTTATTAGTAGCTTTATATTAGCTAGCTACTTTTTCTTAGTAACATAGTACATCTTTTTTTTTTTTAAATGGTGACACTACATAAAATGTAACAACTTAAGAGCTTTTAACTTCTTGTACAGATTCAAAGTAGCTTCTCCAACAGAAAAGACAATAAAATGGCTGGCAAGAGTTTGTTTCTCAACACACACACTCATACATTCATAGACTCACAGGGGTTGCCTCCAGGTTAACCTGAATTGAGTGTAAGACTCTGGTGTTCTGAGCCCCTGGTCTCTCCAAATCACACATCAAAGGCTGCATTTGTACAGCAACCCGCATGGGAGGCTCGAGCCTGGGCTGTTTGGACTCGGTGTTACCCAGCCTCTGCGTGTCTCTGGGGAGGCATTACCCTCTACATTATCCTAGCCTTGTTCCAGTGCAGAATTACAGAACGGTCCCAGAGACGCACACATACAAATGTACTTGTACAAACACACAGGCACACGCACGCAGAAAGCGAGAGCGAGAAAGAGAGATAGACTGACAGATGGAGAGAGAAAGGGAAAGTCCGAATGTTCGCGTCTAGCGACGGGGCATTTGAGGTGGCGAGAACAATCCGAGATCCAAATACCGCGTTAAACAGAACACGTGCTACCGAATTGATGACCTGTAAATATCCCGTTCTTTAAAACAAGATGTCCTCTTGAAAGCGCCGGAGAACGGGCTGTGAGATGAGTGAGATGGTGTAACGCGCCGAGAATGCTTCTGAGGACATCCAACAGTAGAAATACTTTAAATAAAATGTGATTTACTCCCCTATGTTGCAAACTACCATTGAGATGTTTGAAGTGTATTTACAAATAACAGGCGTGCATATCAAGCTAGTTTAGAGATTCATGTCCTGAATCCCAATAACAGAGGCAGATTCTCACATCCACACATATTCCACTGAGCAAAGCAGATCTGAGCACTTCACAGCACTTTGATGTGCACTCACAGATATGCTCCGCTGAATGGGTGCACTTTATACATTTCAAAGCGCGAGTCCTTCATGGCAAATATTTTGAGGAGGGAGAGAGATCACACCGCAAGCCGTCTTAAGTTATCAGAACGCGTTTGAATTAGCTCTGAATATTCCATTAGGGCTTTTAAACAAACAGCTTAGCCAACTAAGGAGTCTTTTAGTTGTTGGCCTTCATCAGAAAGGGTGAACACAGAAGGAAACTTATCAGGGGGCTTGAACTGGATTCCTGGAAAATACAGTCAATTGGTTACAAATCCTTGAAAATGCATGACTAAATCAATAAATAATAACGTTTTCTATTAATTCTGAATTTAATCAATTGCAAAGGTATTCTTAATATATTCAAATGCATTCATAATACCTTAGAATAGATACAAAATGCATGTTATTTTTTATTTAGTACTGATCTGACTAAGATATTTCTCATCAAAAGACATTTACATTTAGTCTTTTATGTGAAACAAGAGAAAACAATAGTTGAGTTTATAAGTTTATAAAAAAAATGTCCCCGTTCAAAAGTTTACATACACTTTATTCTTAATACCGTGTTGTTACCTGAATGATCCACAGCTGTGTTTTTGCCCACTGTTCTTTGTTCAGGTCCCACACATTCTTTGGTTTTTCAGCATTTTTGTGTTTTTGAACCCTTTCCAACAACAACTGTATGAATTTGAGTTTCATCTTTTCACACTGAGGACAACTGAGGGACTCAGTTTATAGAAGGTTCAAACGCTCACTGATGCTTCAGAAGGAAACACGATGCATTAAGAGAAGACATGAAAACTTTTTGAATTTGAAGATCAGGGTTAAACTGAACATATTTTGTCTTCTGGGAAACATGTAAGTATCTTCTGTAGCTTCTGAAGGGCAGTACTAAATGAAAAAAAAATATGATATTTAGGCAAAATAAGAAAAATGTACACATCTTCATTCTGTTCAAAAGTTTACACCCCGTTTTTCCTTCTGAAGCATCAGTGAGCATTTGAAGCTTCTGTAATAGTTGCATATGAGTCCCTCAGTTGTCCTCAGTGTGAAAAGACGGATCTCAAAATCATTCATTCATTGTTGGAAAAGGTTCAAATACACAAAAATGCTGAAAAACCAAATAATTTGTGGGACCTAAAGGATTTTTCTGAAGAACAGTGGGCAGTTTAACAGTTCAGGACAAAAAAAGGACTCATGAACAACTATCACTTAAACAGTAACAGCTGTGGATGATTCAGGTAACAACACGGTATTAAAAATCAAGTGTATGTAAACTTTTGAACAGGGTCATTTTTATAAATTCAACTACTGTTTTCTTTTGTGGACTATATGTAAACGTCTTTTGTGTTAAATATCTTATTCAAGTCAGTACTAAATAAAAAACAATACGCATTTTGTATGATCCCTCTTATTTTGGTAAAATAATCAGTTACTGTATTTTGCAGATTCTGCAAGGTGTATGTAAACTTTTGACTTCAACTGTAGATTTGTTTTACTGCATGTGCAGTAGTCTCAGTAATTCTAATAAAATGCATGTAGCCCTAATTAATGTGTGGTTATTTTTTAAAGCAGCTGATTATTGCTATTACTAATTATATCACAAACTTTGATTTAATTTTTCATATTTTAATGACAAACCTCATTCTGCTTGTTATGTCACAGGAAAGGCAGGTTGCCATGAACTCTCCGGTGACCTTCCCCACAGCCGCAGATGTGGATGAACTCTAGAGTCTCAGTTCAAACTGAGGTTAGGGGTCATGGAGAGGACCTCATATGACCCTCAGGCCAGCAGGACTTCTGTCTGTTGATTGTGTGTGAAAGGAGAAACAGGTTAAACCCTGAAGCAGAAATGTACAGAGCAAATTATATAGTGAACACAAATGTGAATGACGTTGTATTATTTACTTCTTTCCTTCAGATTAAAAATTTGTTTTTTTAAAAAATGCTGGTTTTAAATTCAAGCTGGAGATTTCATTTTGCATATGGAACTATATACATACAGTACACACACAGAAAGTATACAGATGTGGCCATTAAGAATGCACGTTTTTTTCCACAACAATGCCGCTGAGTCCGGTGAGCACGTTTTTTAGAATTTAAATAAATGTTTTGTACTTCACAGAATATCCATGAGGTGGTACATGCAATAACATCTACAGGCCAGACCAAATTGCTTTTAAGTACCTTGAAATTATTATATATTTATCTTCTGTGGAGGCAACGGAGGCAGTGTCTCCTCAAAATATTAGATGTTAAAAAAAAAATTGTAGTACAAAAATTAAACATCGTCAAGTTTCCAAAAAAATACAACATTAAAACATGTATAAATCACTCGTCAGACTCCCTAAAGTGTGTGGTGAGTTTGGTGGGGGGTAATTGAGAATGAATGGGGTAAAGTCACGTGAGAGGAGGCAATGCCTCCATCGCAATATGATTGGATGTGACTGGTTATGTTCGGCTGTGACTGGTTCATGCGAAAAATCTCGCCTCTTGTGTTTGTGCACATTCCTCGTTTGCGAATCATTCTTAAAGGAGGAGTTTACTTCCAAAACAAAGAGTCATATATAATGTACTCACCCCCTTGTCATCCAAGATATTCATGTCTTTCTTTCTTCAGTCGTAAAGAAATTATGTTTTTTGAGGAAAACGTTTCAGGATTTTTAAACTTTTAAGGATATAATGGACTGATATGGTACCCTGATTTTGAACTTCCAAAATGCAGTTTAAATGCGGCTTCAAACGATCCCAAATGCGGTTGTAAATGAGTCCATCCGAGGAAGAAGGGTCTTATCTAGCAAAACGATTGGTTATTTTCATTAAAAAAATACAATTTAAATACTTTTTAATCTCAAACGCTCGTCTTGTCTCACTCTCCCTGAACTCTGTCTATTCTGGTTCAAGACTCCAAAAAACTTTTTGGAGTCAAAAAACTCCAATCGTATTTTCTCCCTCAACTTCAAAAATCATTTCAAAATCATCCTACATCACTGCAGAAGTACTGACCCAGTATTTGCAAAGTGAACGTAAAGAATATCAAACACCCTTAACAAAAAAGGTAAAACAGCGATATAGGATGATTTTGAAGTTGAGGGAGAACATGAGATGGAAGTTTTTCGACATACCCTAACTGGCCTGAACTGGAAAAAAAAAAAAACAGTCCAGGCAGAGTAAGACAAGATGAGCATTTGACATTAAAAAGTATATAAATTGTATTATTTTTATGAAAATAACCAATCGTTTCGCTAGATAAGACCCTTCTTTCTCGGCTGAGATAGTTTACAACCGCATTTGGGATCGTTCGAAGCCGCATTTAACCTGCATTTTGGAAGTTCAAAATCGTGGCACCGTATCAGTCCATTATATGGAGAAAAATGCTGAAATGTTTTCCTCAAAAAAACTATTTCTTTACGACTGAAGAAAGACATGAACATCTTGGATGACAAGGGGTGAGTACATTATATGTGAATCTTTGTTTTGGAAGTGGACTTCTCCTTTAATGAACAAGCGCTAATGGGAAGACTAATTTCAAAAAGTAAGTAAACAACTCACACATTTAGACATAACCACTGTGTTATGTCAAAATAAGACATAAAATGACCTGAAAACATGATCTGTGAGAGTTTTTAGTGAGTAATCAACTTGATAATATTTAAAGTAAACCAATATTTACAGAGCTTTGATGACTGATGATCCGAAAAATTAAAAAAGTTAAAAAAGTTAACTATTAAAAAGAATAGCTGAATGTAAGTTCACAAATAAAATATATAGTTTAAATTGTTACTGCCTTGAGTTATTATTGTAATAAATGTAAAATGCCTAAAAACATTACCTTGATAAGATTCATACATGCCTTTAATAAATAGAATACTGATTACATTGGTAATATTTAAAGTAGAAAATAGTATTTATTTATTTATTTTTTTTTTTTTATAGTTTAAATAAGTCATGCTTATTTAACCAAGAAATCTGAGTGGGATGTGAATTTACATTTGAATTGAAAAAAAAAAACCAACAACTTTGAGGACATTGCCTCCTCATTTCAGAACACCACTTGGATATATGAACCCTGATTAAAGCCTCTTTTTTGTGCCTAAGAGGCTATTTTAATTTTAAGTTTAATAGTTTATAGATATGTTATTAAAATGGCCTTTCAGCCCCCAAGCACGAGGGTTAAAATGACACAAAACTACGAAAGCACATTTTGAATATTGTGTAAATTAGTTGAGCTGTGCTAATTTTGATGCTGTTCAGCTTTTTCGGCAGGACAAGGTTAATTGAAGCTGTGATGCAGAAATGATCGCTCTCAAACAAGCAGTACAGCAAGGCCTCGCTGAACGGCACGGCATTGATAAAGACAATATATTGTGTGACTATGTGGGCGCAGACGTGTTTGTGTGGACAACACTATGTCTCAGCATGTGTTCCTGAGCTTGCACACAACACGCAGTATTCATAAAGATAATCGAGGGGGTCGGAAAACAGATATTTTAATCACTGTTGTCTTGACGCGAACGGCAAATGTTGTAATCGGTACAATGACGGTGTAATCTGCATGTGTGTTTGCTGTTAAAACGGCAATGTGTGAGCCGCGAGAGCTGCCGAAGATTCTCTGTAACGCCACCTACTCAAATTATGGAGCAGGAACATATTTGCCAGGGCGATGTGTTAGTGGGCTGGTGAGCTCAGTTTTGATTTCTCACTATTCTAAATTTGCTCGATTTGCACAGCGCAATTATGAGCCGTACTAAGTTCGCCGATACCAAATAAAGCAGGTTTCTTTTTACGTCTTATGTCATCCATCAAAACAGAAAGTCATCTTCCTCTGCTGATGGAGAAAACGCAACATTTGTGAAAGGACATCAATGACTTTATTTTAAGGGAATGAAAGCCAAAGAGGTGTGGGAGTCAACACCACGGCCTGTGTGTGTGTGTGTGTGTGTGTGTGTGTGTGTGTGTGTGTGTGAGTCAGGTGTGGCTCATGCTTGGCTGCTCCATGATCAGAGTGTGTGTGTGTGTAGGTTTGTGTAGGGTGTTTTTGTGCGTCTTTGCAGCCCCCCCTACACAGTGAACGCTGGCAAACAGCTAAAAGCTTCAGCAGAGAGTGCCATATGTGAACAGAACTAAGCCAAAGCAGGGGAGCCATATGCACTTCGACTGCTTTTTTTAGCTAATTATCCCAAAATGTCTGTTTTATAGAACAAATCCGTGAGTTACACTGCATTTACCACACAGTGCGCACTCACATACGAAAATGTACAATTATCTACAAACAAAATAAACATAAAGATGATGATGGAAGATTTTTGGAGGAGTAGTGTATAAGTTACAGCATTCATTCATTCATTTATTACTTCATTCATTCATAGTTTTTGAATTATTGAGTTTGGTTTTATTCACAACTTAAAATAATCTGAATTTTTTACAGTGTGTGTGATCCATTTCTCAGCTATTCTGGCACTTTATTTTCTCTGGCTGGCTGAAGTAATATGATTTTATTTATAAATACCATATGTGTTTACTATGGAAGCCTGTTTTTGCCACACAACGCTTTATCTCACAATTTGGACTTCTCACTATTCTGAGAATTGCAAGATGTAAACTGAGAATTCTGACTTTTTCTTGCAGTTTAGAGTTTAAATCTCACAATTCTGACAAGTCTGTATGTCACATTTTGGATTTGTCTTTATTCGTGAATTCTCACAAATCAGGCTTTCTTCTCAGAAAAATTACAAGAAAAATGGCAATTTCTTTATATCTTGTAATTCTAAATTTTTGTCTAGCAATTATGAAAAAAAAAAAAAAAAGTCAGAAGTTTGAGATAACAAATTGCAGTTACCTTTTTCATTTATTGTTATTGTTTACTCCAAGGTGGAAATGTTTTTTTTTTTAGTTTTTAATGAAGATTTTTTTAATGTGTTTTTTTTTTTTTTTTATAAAGAAGTCTCTTTTGCTCACCAAGCCTGCATTTATTTGATCCAAAGCACAGCAAAAACAGTAAAATTGTGAAATATTTTTACTATTTAAAATGACTGTTTTCTATTTGAATATATTTTAAAATGTAATTTATTCCTGTGATCAAAGCTAAATTTTCAGCATCATTACTCCAGTCTTCAGTGTCACATGATCCTTCAGAAATCATTCTAATATGTTTATTTGCTGTTCAAGAAACATCTTTAATATTATTATTATTATTATTATTATTATTATTATCAATATTTAAAACAATCCAGTAATTTTTTTCAGGATTCTCTGATGAATAGAAAAATTTAAAGATCAGCATTTAGCTAAAATAAAAAGCTTTTGTAACATTATACACTATACCATTCAGCTTGGAGTCAGCATAATTTTTTTAAAGATTTCTATTTCAGATAAATGCTGTTCTTCTGAACCTTCTATTTATCAAAAGAAAAAAAAAATGCTGAAAAAAAAAATCTACCTAAATAAACACGAAAATACTCAGCTGTTTTCAACATAATAATAATAATAATAATAATAATAATAATAATAATAATAATAATAAATGTTTTTGAGCAGCAAATCAGAATATTAAAATAATTCCTGAAGGATTATGGGACTGGAGTAATGATGCTAAAAATGCAGCACTGAAATCACAGGAATAAATTACAATTTAAAATATATTCAAATAGAAATTTGTTATTTTAAATAGTAAAAATATTTCAAATTTTGCACTTTGGATCAAATTAATTAATATAGGGTTGGTAAGCAGAAGAAACTTCTTTAAAAACATCATTTCTGAATATACATATAGCTGTTACACCATATGGTGAAAGTTGTCACAATGAAACCTGTCATCAGACAGTCTAAAAAATAGATTTAGCTAATTTACACAGTAAAACAAATCATGAAACATTTTTAAAAATCCATAAAACCACTGTTTAGGCGAACTAATATTTGTATTCACTTACATCCCTTAAAACATTTTACTCAAAATCTTACAGTTACAGGGAAAAATCCCTTGTGACAACTTCCCTCTGTGATAACTGGCTCCTCTGTATATTTTGTTAATGTTTTTTATGCTCTTTCAGTATGAACAACCCCGGTGTACCTCATTTATTTTTGTGTACTGTCTGTCCTATAGTAGCTCTCTGGTGACTGGGACAGAGAAGAAGACCAGCAGTGCGGTTTCCCCCTTGTGTCCTGGCCCTCAGCGTAAGAGACAGGGACGGCAGAGATACAGAAAGACCTCATCAAGCTCTTAGGTCCTCTAATGGAGAAATGGGACAGTCTCTTTTCGGCTCTCAGGGAGAGAGAGAGAGAGAGAGAGAGAGAGAGAGAGACGACCTGCCACATGTGTTGTAGTGCTGCAATACAGCCGGGCTGTGGACATGAGCCCCCTGGTGGAGCTCTGCCTGAGGGCCTACAGGTGGGTCAATCCATCAGTGGGCCGGAGGGGGAGGTGCTGCAGGGAGAGAAAGTTCAGCTTCGGCCAATCAGAAACACAGACATTAGAATCAATGCTATCCATTAAAGAGCACACTGACCTTCCAGTCACACTGCAACCTCCATGAGTGTGTGTGTGTCTGTGTGTCCTAGGGAATAAATTCTGATCTTTTAATTATGCGCTGTCCTCAGTTCAGCCTCACCTACATATCAGATTTTGTGGGTGATTAAATAATTTCCATTTTTGTGAGTGCGAGGGGTCCGTGGGAATTTATCTCGCACAGATTTCACATCGTCATGCTGCTGTCCTCAGATCACCCTGGAACATTGTTTTTTTGCATATTTACACATAAAAATTCCAGCTCAAGCCACGCAGCTATTGATGTCATCTCTATGGTTTTCTCTGACATGTTAATATTTTAGAAAGAAGGTTTAGCAGTTAGCATTGATCTCCATTAATTAGAGTAAATATTAAATCATTTTAAGCAATAATTGACTGAGACTTGTACTTTACTTATTGTAGCACTTCCCCAGGGGAATTTACTGGAATTTATAACTTCGATACAATAAAAATAGCGATATTCAATACCATTTTTGATACCATGGACAAAAACAGCCACAACTTAAAGGGCAAAATACTAGATAAAAACAAATGGATTTGCATGTGTTTGCTTCAAATTTCTCTAGAGAGATGTATCATTTTTCCTTTTTTTACCCAAAACAGGGTGGTGTGAGTATTAGTGAGTACACTGAGTCATCACTTATTCATACTGGTAGCCGGAGGGCGCCGTCCTGCGGAAACTCAAATTTGCCTCACAGATGTAATAGAACGTTCCAGGAAAACCCTAATATGGACAAAGGCATCTATGGAAGCTAATTTTCACCACTGAATTAGAAAATAAAAAAAAAAGGTTATTACGACTTAAAAGGTTATTACGAGATTTCTGAGATATAAACTCGTAACTGCGCGTTATAAAGTCAGAACCATATGATAAAAACTCACAATTGTGAGTCATAAAGTCAGAATTACAAGATATAAATTCGCAATTCTGACTCTTTTTTTCTCAGAATTGTGATATAAATGAGCAATTCTTACTTTTTCTCACAAATGCGAGTTAGTACTGCATCTTGCAGTTGTGACCTTTTTCTCGAAATTGCGACACAATTCTGATTTAACTCATAATTTTTAAAACTTCTGGAATTCTGAGAAAAAGTCAGAATTGTGAGTTTATGTCTTTGAATTGTGAATTTGTCTCGCAATTCTGACTTTGGAACTCGCAGTTGCAAGTTTATATCATGCAATTCTGACTTTTTTCTTAGAATTGTGAGATATAAACTCATAATTGCGAGTTATAAAGTTCAGTTATGAGGGAGAAAAAAGACTTCGCGACTGCATGTTATAAAGTCAGAAATGCAAGATATTAATTCACATTTCTGAGAAAAAAGTCACACTTACGTTACAAACTCACAATTCTGAGAAAAATACTCATAATTCTAACTTATTTCTCACAATTCAGACCTTTTTTTCTCAGAATTGATATAAATTCGCAATTCTCACTTTTTTCTTGCAAATGCGAGTTTTTCGCACTACTGCGACATAATTCTGACTTAACTTGCAATTGTGTGTTATAGTCAGAATTGCTTTTTTTCCCTCAGAATTGTGAGATATAAACTCGCAATTGCAAGTTATTAAGTCCACTTATGAGGGGAGAAAAGACTGATATGTTCTCAGAATTGCGAGTTTATATCACATAATTCTGACTCGCAAGTGCGCGTTATAAAGTCAGAATTACGAAATACAGACTTATAATTCTGAGGAAAAAAGATAGCGAGATATAAACTTGCAATTCTAATAAAAAAAAAGTCAGAATTCTGACTTTTTTTCTCACAATTCTGCCTTTTTTTTCTCAGAATTGTGATATAAATTCACAATTCTCACTTTTTTCTCGCAAATGCGAGTTTGTATCTCGGAATTGTGACTTTTCTTCGGGCTACTGCAACAATTCTGACTTAATTTGCAATTGTGTGTTATTGTCAGAATTGCGAGATACAAACTCACAATTCGAGAAAAAAAGTCAATTTAGAATTGTTATCTTGCAATCCTCATTTCTCAGAATTGCGAGTTTATGTCTCAGAATTGTGAGTGAGTCTTGCAGCTGCAGTTCCAAGTTTATATCATGCAATTTTTTTTCTCACGATTCTGACTTTGTTCTCGTAATTGCAAGTTTACACCTCGCAATTCAGATTTTTGTTTCCTCAAAATTGAGATATAAACTTGCAACTGCGAGTTATAAAGTCAGAATTGGGGAGATATAAACTCACAATTCTGACTTTATAACACACAATTGCAAATTAAGTCAGAATTATGTCGCAATTGCAAGAAAAGAATTCTGACTTTTTTCTCACAGTTTGGACTTTTTTTTCCTCAGAATTGTGATATAAATAAGCAATTCTCACTTTTTTCTCCCAAATGCGAATTTATATCTCGCAATTGTGACTTTTTTCTTGCAATTGTGACACAATTCTGACTTAACTCACAATTGTGTGTTATAAAGTCAGAATTGCAAGATACAAACCCACAATTCTGAGAAAAAAGTCAGAATTGAGTTTATATCTCACAATTCTGAGAAAAAAAAAAAAAATCAGAATTAAACTTGTAATTGCAAATAATAACTGGATTCAGAATTGCGAGATAAAAAGTCACAATTACTTTTTTAACATTTTTTATTCAGTGGCACAAACAGGCTTCCATAGGCATCCAGCCAATGATGTAGCTCAATAAAAAGAAGACAGAAACGCTGTATCTGACCGAACACGAAGACAATAAACACACGACCGTGGCTATATAAGAATGAAGTCTATTTATAATGTAATAGCAATCAACATAGCCTTTATTAAATAATGATTCTATGATTAGAAGTCACATCAGATCACAAATGGAAGTTATTTCAAACACTCGGCTAGTACACAGAAGAACGCATATTGAGAAACACCCACGTTTCAATTCGTTCAGTGTCATGTGAGAGAGACGTGCTGAACCAGTCAGCTTCACCTCTACATTGAAGTAAGATTTTACCCATTTAAAAAAAAAAAAAAAAAAACAATTTAACGGGAAAAGGAAAAACTATTTGCGTCCTTCAATGCTGATACTGTGGCGGGCCGCCACAAATAAATCAATGTATGGGAAACACTTACCATTTAGGTCAGATTATATAGAATTACATATATAGCAAATTCTTTGTTATTTTTATACATTTTTATCAATGTAATTTCATCAGCAAGAACACATTAAATCAAAAGTGACATTTGTAATTTAAAAAAGGATATTTCATATAAATGCTGTTCTTTTGAACTTTCTATTTATCAAAGTATCCTGAGAAAAATATATCACAATTTCCACAAAAATATTAAAAAGCACTGTTTTCAACATTGATAATAATAAAAAATCTTTCTTGATCACCGAATCATATTAGAAATGCTTTCTGAAGGTTCATGTGACACTGAAGACTGGAGTAATGATGATGAAAATTCAACTTTACCATCACAAAAATAAATTACGTTTAAAAATATACTAAAATAGAAAGCAATTATTTTAAATTGTAATAATATTTAAAGGAGAAGTCCACTTTCAGAACAACAATTTACAAATAATGTACTCACCCCCTCATCATCCAAGATGTTCATGTCTTTCTTTCTTCAGTCGTAAAGAAATTATGTTTTTTGAGGAAAACATTTCAGCATTTTTCTCCATATAATGGACTGATATGGTGCCCCGATTTTGAATTTCCAAAATGCAGTTTAAATGCGTCTTTAAATGATCCCAAATGCGGGATATGTAGCGTAACGAATGGTTATTTTAATAAAAATAATACAATTTATATACTTTTTAATGCCAAACGCTCGTCTTGTCTTACTGTGCCTGGCCTGTTTTTCGACATACCCTAACTGTCTTGAGTCAGAATACACAGAGTTCACGGAGAGAAAGATGAGCGTTTGAAATTAAAAGGTATTTAAATTGTATTTTTTTAAATGAAAATAACCGATCATTTCGCTAAATAAGACCCTTCTTCCTCGACTGGGATCTTTTACAATCACATTTGGGATCGTTTGAAGCCACATTTAAACTGCTTTTTGGAAGTTCAAAATCGGGGCACCATATCAGTCCATTATATGGAGAAAAATGCAGAAATGTTTTCCTCAAAAAACATAATTTCTTTACGGCTGAAGAAAGAAAGACATGAACATCTTGGATGACAAGGGGGTGAGTACATTATTTGTGAATCTTTGTTTTGCAAGTGGACTTCTTTAACAATATTAATATTTTACTGTATTTTTAATCTGTCACACTTTATATTAGGTGGCCTTAACTACTATGTACTTCCATCAAAAAATAAGTACAGTGTACTTATTGTTGTCATTTTGTATTGCAAAACACTTTTGCTTCTAGGGACAGGTTTGGTGGTATGGGTAGGTTTAAGGGATGGGTCAACAGTGTAATTATAAATGTAATTACAGAAATTAATTACAGATGTAATTACATATAGGTATTTTTAAAAATATAAGTACAATGTAAAAACTTGTGTGTGTGGACAATAAGTGCATTGTATCAAATTATTAATTTAAATGCAAGTACATAAGGCCACTTAATATAAAGTGGGACCTTTTAATAATTTTTTTTATCTACACACATGCATACATATACATATACTCATATACATGGAATTGATTAATTCATTGTAAAGCCCTTTTATAGCAGATCCGGTGTGATCTATGCAAGCTTTCAATAGTGAAACAACAGCTTCAGTCACGCTGCAGGCCAGTACCACCCCTCCCCAAACACACACGCACACACCCTCTCCAGCTCTCATGTCCTTAACAATCTGAAGAGCCTTTTGACAGCTGCAATTAAGCATGTTAATTAGAGGCATAGCACAAAGAATAATATTTACTGTGATTGGGTGTCCTTCGACGCCTCGCCAAATCAGATCTGCGAGAGCTCATTGTCTACAAATGCAGCCCCCCCGTCCCACCCCCGTATTGTACATGACACCTTACAGCCACTGCGTGTATTTCTCATTTCTTTTGCAGTATGTCAAGGCTTAAGAGGGGAAAAATGCTTTTAAGGCATGTGAGGATTAACCGTCTCTTGTGAAATACTGAGGCATCTCTGAGAGCGGGCGAATATCTGAGGAACCATTTCCTCTTGCTTTTGTAAGCTGAACTTTACATCAAAGTGCTTGATTAATTACTGATAAGGGACTAATAAAATATTAATGCATTTTGTAATTAATGGGACCTCAGAGCCGCATGTCCTACCACCCCCAGCTAAGTGTCTTTTTTTGAAAATAAGTTGTATTCTCTCTCTTTTTTTTTTTTTTTTTTTTTTTTGTCTCTCAGCTGTCTCACGCCTCTGCATTTTCTTTATAGCTTTTTTACTGGAAATTATTCATAATTAAACGTTTATCCAGAAGGAGCATAAACAAAGCGAAATGTATTTTCCTTAAATAAAAGAAAATAAGATGTTCTCTTTTTTTTCCAGTCGCTTTGAAAGTATCAAGTCTGGAGGGCCCGGACTGAGGGTCACGCCATTTCTTTTTCATTCGCTGGAACTGTTGGCTAATGGAGAGGATTTTATAAGCCACCGTGCTGCATCTTGCCACCGGTAACCTCATTTAAAGTGTTGTCAATAACGTCCTTGTGCTTCAATAAGAGACAATGCCAACCATCCTCTTTAAAAGGCAGGATTTTGACTTTGAAAAACTGTGTCTCTAAATGTGGGTTAGGCTTCAAATAACACAGAACATACTAAAATTACCACCCTATGTGATTTGCGTCATTCTGCGTTCCTATTGAAAAGATTTTTCTGTTTAGATGGAATATGGACAACTAAACTGAGTGAAACTAAATCATCTAATCAGAATCAGAGTTTGTGTTGAATCAAACTAATTAGTACTTTAGTTCTTAACTACTATGTACTAAAGTAATGATGCTAAAAATTCAGATTTGAAATCACAGGAATAAATTACATTTTAAAATATATTCAAATAGTATTTAGATTAAATAAATACAGGCTTGATGAGCTGAAGAGACTTTTTAAAAAACATTAAAAAATCTTACTGTTCAAAAACTTTTTGAGTGGTACTGTAAGTACAATGTTTAAACATGTATGTACACAATAAGTGCACTGTATCAAATGAATCATTTAAATGTCAGTACACAGTAGTTAAGGCCACCTAATATAAAGTGGGATCACATTACTATAACAAAAAAAAAAAAAAAAACTCTTTCCATCAAATAAATCTGATCCCTCTGTGTCAAATATTAATGTATTAAAATTCAGTACATATTCATATTTGCATATCAGCAAAGATCTTGTATTTCAGACAGACCCAGTGCTTAGTATTATTTATGTACTATTATCATTTTTATGAATATTTTTAAATGTTTTGTTTCCATTTTATTTTAGCTTAATTATGAGTCATTTTGTCTTTTGTAGCAATTACACTACAATGTCATTTCTAATAATTATTATTTAGATTTAATTTATTTTTATTTTAGTTCAGTCATTACTTATTTTTATTTAGCAACTTATGCATCAGCTGATTTTAGTTAGTTGCCCAGGTAACATTTCTAAATTTCATTTAGTGCTTTATTTAATATTTATATTTTATTTTAGCTTTATTTCGATAAGCCAAAAAAAAAAAAAAAATTAGTTAATAATAATAACCTGGACACACCTTTTGTCTCTTTTGTTTGATTACTTTCAGTTTGTTTTTGTTTTGTTCTATATTTTATTTTATTTTATTTTATTTCAATGTATTTTATTTTATTTGATCTTTTGTTGTTTTTTGTCATTTTGTCATTTTGTCAGTTGTCATTTTGCTTTTTTTTTCTTTACTTTACTCTGTATTTTGGGTTGTTTTGTATTTTTGCTTTATGTTTTTGCTTGTTTGTTTGTTTTGTTTTTGGCTTTACTTTATGTGTGTGTTTGCTTTTGCTTGGATTTTATCTCTTAATAAATCAGACATTGGGATTCAGCTTTTCTTTTTTTAAACATTTCTATGCTAAAAATGAGTTTTAACATCTAATATGATAACAAACAAATCACATTGTATTTTTACTTTGTTTTTTTTTTTGTTTTGTTTTGTTTTTGGCTTTGCTTTGTGTGTGTGTGTGTGTTTGCTTTTGCTTGGCTTATATCTTTCATTATATCAATCAGACATTAAGATTCATTTTTGAAACATTTCTATGCTAAAAATGAGTTTTAACATCTAATATGATAACAAACAAATCACTTTCATTTCATATTTAGCTGTGCACACTAAAGCTGACCTAGTCTGTGGCTCAGTCAAAACTGTGCTCCTTAAATCCTTTTGTCTAATTTTGATCACTTTCAGTTTGTTTTTGTTTTGTTTTGCTTTGTTATTTTTTCATTAACTTTGTTTTTGTTGTTTTGTATTTTGTTTTTTGCTTTAATTTGTATTTTGTATTTTCGCTTTGTTGTTTTGCTTTTGGCTTTGCTGTGTGTGTGTGTATTTAATAAATCTGACATTAGGATTCAGCCTTTCACTTTTCATTTTTAACATCTAAAAATAATAACAAACAATTTAGTGTCATTTCATATTTAGCTCCTATGCACACTAAAGCTGATGTAGTCTGCGGCTCGGACAAAAATGCACTCCTTAAAACCTTTTGTCTGTTTTCTTTGATTACTTTTTACTTTGTTTTTGTTTTGATTTGCTTTTTTATTTTTTTATTTTGCTTTTGTTTTGCATTTTGTTTTTTGCCTTAATTTGTATTTTATTATGTATTTTTGCTTAATGTTGTTTTATTTGTTTGTTTTGTTTTGGCTTTGTGTGTGTGTGTCTGCTTATGCTTGATCTTTTATAAATCAGACGTTAGGATTCAGCTTTTCATTTTTTTTTTTTTTTTAAACATTTCTATGCTAAAAAAATTGTTTTAACATCTAATACAATAACAAACAATTCACTTTTAATTCATATTTAGCTCCGGTGCACACTAAAGCTGTAGTCTGTGTCTCGGACAAAACCACACTCCTTAGAACTTTTTGTCTGTTTTGTTTGATTACTTTCAGTTTGTTTTTGTTTTGCTTTTGCTGTGTTTTGCATTTTGTTTTTTGCTTTAATTTGTATTTTGTTTTGTATTTTTGCTTTATGTTGTTTTGTTTGTTTTGTTTTTAGCTTTGATTTGTGTGTGTGTGTTTGCCTTTTTTTTTTTAATAAATCAGACATCAGACATCATGTTTCAGCTTTTCATTTTTTAAACATTTCTATGCTATGATAACAAACAATTCACTTTCATTTTAGATTAAGCTCTGGCACACACTAAAGCTGACTTAGTCTGTGGCTCGGACAAAAACCATGCTCCTTAAATGTCCCTCTGTGTGCAAAACCAGCCATCATTCCCCATTCTCCTTCCTAAAGTACATCAAAAGCATTACACGATAAAAACTGCACACATTTGTTTTGTTGACACCGAGCAATCCACAAATATCAATATACACAAAAGGCTGTATAAAAATGCACGATACAGATCAATTTTACCGAGATTAGAAATCTGAAATGTACAAGTGACAAATGACGGAGAGGTATTATCGGAACGGTGCGAAGCGGACGTGCTCGCCGCACTCTCTCCTGCTCTTATCTGGAATTGAGGGTGTGTTTTAAGCATGGCCTCATTATTGTCTGATGGGTTCAGTGACAAAGCTAATACAAAGCCGTTTCATACAGACCAAACGCATCCCTGTGAAATTAGGCCCCGGTGCAAATGGTGCGAATGTGTGTGTGTATCACAGAGACAGAGACAGAGAGATTGAGAACATGTGCACTTGTGAGTGTGTATCTGTGTGCGTTCGTGTGTGTGCATGTGCTGGTGTGTTGCAATATGATAAATGTGTTCCACCCCATAATCTATGTGTTTCAAAATATGATGTATGTGAGTATGAACTTTGAATTATTTCCTAAACAGAGGGCCATAAATCTTGTAACTTTGGTGAAGAGTGTGCGTTCTCCCTCTCTCTCTCTCTCTTTCTCTCTCTCTTTATATGAATAATGCAGTCGAGACTGGCCAGCTGCTTAGAGTTACAGAGTGAGACTGACTGCTGATGGGAAACAAACGGCTCTTTCCTGCTCTAAAGGTGGAAAAAAAGATACACTGGGTGGCAGATCAGACTGTCTGAGATGTTTTGCTTTCACCCGGCACCAAGGTCACGTCAGGCGGCAATCCTTTAACGCAACGAGTGTGTGAGAGTGTGCGTGTGACCTTGGGACTGACGTAGGTGTATTTATGTGCGGTAACCCACCCTAAATGACAGAAAGCCATGTAAGCAGACCTCGTCCGAATACACCTGTGATGTTAAAAGGCTGTTATGCTGCATAATTTGGGCCAAATTCTAGCGCACGTATACTTTGCAGGGCATGCAATCCCATAATGCATTGCAAAAAGCTTGGTACAAGGAAAAGCATCCAAGAAAATGATTCATTCATTAGAAAATATCAATAAAACTGTTTAATCTAATTTAAAAACTATTTTATGCACTGCTTTGTGTTTTACGCTTGTTTGAGTTTCACTTCAGCGTCTTCTAGCAATAGCTCAACAGTGGTAACAAACATACACAAAATGCAATATTACAGTCAAAGATAAGCCTTTTTTACACTTACTTAAACTAGCAGGTGATTTGATAAAACTAGCTCTGATTTGACCTCAACCGCAAAGCATGCTGAGTCTGCGTTGTCATAATATACAATATGTGACCTTGGACCACAAAACCAGTCATAAGGGTCAAATTTTTCGAAATTGAGATTTATGTATCTTCTGAAAGCTGGACAATATTTGCACAATATTTGACCAAGATACAACTATTTGAAAATCTGGTATCTGAGGGAGCAAAAAATCGACTTTAAAGTTGTCCAATTTAAGTTCTTAGCAATGTATATTACTAATCAAAAATTAAGTTTTGATATATTTACAGTAGGAAATTTACAAAATATCTTCATGGAACATGATCTTTACTTCATATCCTAATGATTTTTGGCATAAAAGAAAAATCAATAATCTTGACTTATACAATGACAAACGCCATCATGTCAGCCGAGGTTAACATGATGACTTATACAAAAACCTTTTTTTTTTTTTTAATTACTGACATTTTTTATTGAATCAATTCAGTCTGGGTGACTTCTTTCAAACCACTAAAAAAACGTATTTTTGGCTATTGCTACAAATATATCCGTCCAGGGTCACATATATGTGATTTTCTTCTTGCTTGTTTAATGCAAGCAATATTTTGCAAATGTGTCACCACACAAAGTTCTAAAAAAAAAAAAAAGAATAAAAATTAAATATATTAATATGCGTTACCTTTCAAAAGTTTGGGGTCTCATTTTTTTTGTTTTGAAAGAAATCATTTTTATTCAGCAAGGATGCATTCAAAATGATAAACTTTTGCATTGTTACAAAAGATTTCTGTTCTAAATAAATACTTTCTAGTCAAAGAATCTTGAAATCTATTAAATTAATATTTCACAAAAATATTAAGCAAACGTTTTCTGCATTCACAATAATAAAAAATGTTTCTTGAGCACAATATCAGCATATTAGATGAAGTCTGCTGAAAAAAAAAATAGGTTTGTCATCACAGGAATAAATTACATTTTTAAACAGCAAAACACTTTTAAATTGTAATATTTCACAATATTTTTTTATTTATTTATTTTTCTTTTCAAACAAATGCAGCCTTGTTGAGCACAAGAGACTACTTTCAAAAACATAAAAAAAAATCTTATCAGCCTCAAACCTTTTAACGGTACTGTATATGTAGAAATTTATTTATTTAAAGTCACTTTCATTTAATTCCAACCCCATGTAATTAATAATAATATCATTAAATAATTGAATATTTTTGGCTTGTTCCTCAGCTCTTTTTAAACTTTCACAATATAAATCAGCATCCACTTTCCTTGTATGGAAAAGAGCAGCATGGGCGACTGCTCCATTTGTGTTTCACAGATGACAATAATATGACATGAGGGTGTGTAAATAACGACCAAATTTTCATTTTTGGGTGAACTATTCCTTTAATCTCTCTCTCGCCGCACACACTGAGAGTCTGTCCAGTCCTGTGGCCCGTTTTGTTTGCGCATAACAGTGTGATAACTGTCAATTGAGATAAATATTTGGGTTGAGCATATTTCAGAGGAACTAGAGGAGGGGTTACGTTACAGGTTTGGGCCAGATCAAGCGAAACGATCCTAAGAAGACCCTTAAAACCAAATAAAGCCACTTTAGCATGGCGGGGTGAGTTTAACACCTCCCTTATGCAATATTAAACGTACGTGTGTGTTGATTTAAAATGAGTCTGGGAGTGAATGAGGGCGAGTGTGTGTGTGTGATCAAACCAGGACGCTCCTGACTTCGCCCTTGTCAACATTCTCTCCTGTCCACCATCATTCATCCCCCCCAGACTGAACCCAAAGAGACCAGCGCAGGCCAGTGCAACTCAGCACATTCCTCCCTCATGAATTTTAATTAAACACGCTGCCTTCCTTTCACTCACTCCCCAAAATAAATGGTCGGAAAATATAAGACATCTGCCCGGGATATATCATTTACATTTCTCTGACGATAAATCACCGGCCGCTGTTTCAGATATCAATTAGATGAGTCGCATTGATTGAATAAATTCAAACTGTCTCGGGCGGCCAGGATGTATGAGGGAGGCCTGCGAGGGGTGTGGCTGCCTTTCCACGGAGGGGAGGGAAACTCTGTGTTTGATCTGATTAAGTACTTTTAAATCACATGCACACACACACACACACAAACACACACAGCGATAGATTGCGTTGGATCTCATTTTTTACAACGGTCACAGCTGTTGTCCAAACAGAGGCATCCCAGCCACTTCCTGTTAGAACTGCTTTGAAAAGAACACCAAAAACATCACTTCAATTTTTCAGTAGGAACTAGGGCTGTCAACAGATTCAAAAGTTTAACTGATTTAATTACATAATTACTGAATTACACAATTGCAGGGAGAGTTCACCCAAACATGAAATTTTGTCATTATTTACTCACCCTCATGTCGTTCCAAACCTGTAAGACCTTTAGTCATCTTTGGAACACAAATTAAGATAGTTTCAATGAAATTCAAGAGCTTTCTGACGCTGCATAGGCAGCAACGCAGGCGACATTTTCAGGGTCCAGAAAGGAAAGGACATTGTTAAAATATGCTGGGTTAAAAACAACCCAACTTGGGTTATTTGGCAACCCAGCACTGGGTAAATATTGGACGGAACACATGCTGGGTTATTAAACTATTGTTTAAGAAGTATTATATTGCTGGCTTAAAATGGACTGGAACTTATAAAAAACACGCACAGAATGAGGCAACAGCAATAATTAAAGATGAACATTTATTATTAAGCAAGAACACATGGACATAATACAAGACAAACTGAATTTATTTTGGTGAATATAGCATATTTACAATATTACATACATTTAAACTTGTGTAACAAGCATGTAAGACATAAAAAAAATGTAACAATAAAAGTAGCATTTTAATGTTAGTGCATTCACTTTTTACCAAAATAGCACTAATTCTCGTGCTGGTGTGTCGCCGAAAGCTGAGTCGGTGAAGGACTCCTGTTTGCCAGGGAAACTGTGAACTTCAGACCGCGGCCTCGCGTTTCACTCGTAGCTGAAAGATGTCGTCACTGACTACAAAACCTGCCCATAAACAAATAGTACTGAGATTAAAGAACATATTTTAACATCAAATTAAATTAAACTCAGTACTATAACAAATAAAATCCATTTATTTTATGCAAGGCAAAATGTGTTTCCATCCTGCAACACAACCAATGCTAATGCAGCTGACTGAGTTCTCGTCCTTATGTTGCGTTGCATAAAATAATACAATTTACATCACAGTAAAGACTTTATAAATGAAATAAAATGTACACAAACCTTTGTTTCACAGAAATTGTTCACCAAATTGGCGGCGCTGAGAACTACTGTCTCCTAGAGGACTCAAAAAGCTCTGACTGTACATTTTCAAATTGTTTTCTAGTGCTTACAAAATTAATATTCAACCTGACCACAGTCTGGCTATTTTTGGTTATTCTGATGTGATGGATGCTCTCCCCCATACTCATCAGCAGGCTCTAATGGTTGGCATGATTGCAGCCAAAAAAGTGATACTACTCAATTGGAAATCTCCACAAGCCCCTTGTTTTCAGAGATGGTTGAATGAGATGCTATACATTATTCAAATGGAACAAGTACGTTTTGGTGAGCTTTCTTCACAGAAAAGATTTGAAGACACATGGGGACCTATCTTGAGACTCTTGGAAATTTAGATTCTTTATTCTGTAAACCTCCCCTTCACATACCTTTCTTTAACAATTATATTGTATATATTTGTTAATTGAGGCAATCCAGGTTTTTGTGTGTTTTTTTTTTTTTTTTTTTTTTTTTCGGCTGTCTGTCTGTGGGTGTAAATATGTATATTTTGTTGTCCTATGTTGGTTAATGTGATTTTGTTTTTGCATTTGTGTTTGTTAATATAACTTCCAAAACTTTAAATAAAATATTAAAAAAAAAAAAAAAAAAAAAAAAGCTCTGACTGTAACTCAGCAGCTGGGTTGTTTCGTCAAGAGAAAGGCTCAACCCAATGGTTGGGTAAATGTAAATGTTTGGTCAACAAAGATGTTGATCCAGGAACATGTCGTACTTGGTAAAATCAGGTTCTGCAAGTATACTACTGGTTAGGTGGTCCAGGGTCACATATATTAATAGACTTGAACTATACTTAGTATAAAATAAATGCATTTTAAATCTATTACTTTTTTACTAGCTTTGTGACATCAGTGGTTCAACCGTCATTTTATAAAGCTAACAAAACAAAAATAATGACTTTATTCAACAATTTCATCTCTTCTGTGTCAGTGATACTCTCGTGAAAGTGCGTCGAAGACTGAAGGTCCTTGCACACGGAGTCCGAAATTTTCGTATGCGTTTTTTCGTATTTGTCAAATTCGTCACTCACGGAATATCACAGTGGACCAAAATTGTCAAAATGCTTGTTACAGATGTGAAAAACACAGAAAATTGAACCAATCCTAATTTTATTTTTGACGGACGAAAGTTTCGAAGGCAGTGTGTAAATGTGATTGACACAACGTGAGGTTGTGTTTATTTTTTACCGTGCGAAAATTTCTGACGAGAATTTTTGACTCTGTGTGCAAGAACCGTAACACAGAAAAAAGTTTTTTCCAGCTTCATAAAATTAAGGTTGAACCACTGCTGTCATATAGACTATTTCACAGGTGTCATTGGACGCAAACTTCACTTTTAAATGTTGTTTGAACGTTAATGTGTGTTGGCAGTGTATGTACAAATCTACCCTATAATGATAAAAATCCATGCAGTGGTTTTTAATTAATCTGTAAAAATAATATCCCCTTTTTCAAATGGAGCCATTCTCAGATGCGTCACACCGACAGAGGCCGCTCCCACGACAGCTGACTGACATGAGCGTCTTACCTCAGATCAGCTGTAACAGTCCGACCTCCATTGTTTCAATGCCAGAGCGGGGATGTAAATTATACAAGAATATCTCTGATTGAGCGATTGAGGTGTTGTGTTGCTGGATGTAATAATGAACATTGTGGTTGTCATTTACTCCCGACATCTGAGCCGCTGAAGATTATAGTCACCGAGGATTACGTTTGTTTGTGAAGGGAAAGCGCCTCCCGATCTACATAAATGCATCTATGTTTGCTCAAATCATCAGTTTCACCTACAGCAGAAGTGAGTATAAGGTTCGTTTTTTTTTTATGAATCTGTGCAATCACCTTTCCTAATAACATGCTAGTTAGCAAGTTTCACACTAAATGCAGCTAAAGTAAACAATCTCTTAGAGCAGCAGAGAGAAGAGAGGGGCGGGGCGAGCAGAGCTCATTTGCATTTAAAGGAACAATCCCTCAGAATGGGATGATTTTTGCAGAGCTCATTTTGACAAGGTAAAAAGGGTGTTGTTTTACACAACCATTGAGAATTTTTAACCAAAGTATATTGTAGACTTTTCATTAAGACCCTAAAGAATCATATCAACTTGTGGAAAATGGGCATCCGATGACCCCTTTAAAGATGTCCTTACTACCTTTTTGGGCATTGAACGTGTTAGTTGTGTTGCTGTTTATGCAGGTTCAGAAGCTCTTGGATTTCATCAAAAAATATCTTAATTTGTATTCCAAAGATGAACAAAGGTCTTACGGGTTTGGAACAATATGAGTGTGAGTAATTAATGACAGAATTTTCATTTTTAGGTGAACTATCCTTTTTAAAATACTTATCAATATTTGCAAAAACCCAAATGAAGATTAAACAGACATTACAAAAAGCCTTTATAAATGAATGTATATTGTTTTATATTATATATGCATGCATTTTTTTCTGAAAGCCTTAGTAATAAAGTTTCCACAATGTTCACGAAACTGTTTTTCTCAAAAAGCTTTTTTATTTGATTTTTGCGCTTTATGCAGACAGAATGTGAATAATGAAAGATATTTATTGAGGAGAGAAATAGGAGAACAGCGGGACCAGGACATGACGCAGTCCAGACTCTAAACCTGCATCCATGGGAGTACTAAAAGAAGAGTCCAAAATTAAAACCAGCCGAGTGCCAAACGCATGTAAAAATTGGCTTTAGAGGGTAAATAAATAAAACTCTCCAGTTGGCTGGTAACTTTATTACAAACCGCAACATAATACGTTCTCTAACTGTAAGAATAATTATCTGACTCTAGTTGCAGGAAGTTACAGGAGCTTTTCAAATCTGCTCAAGAAAACATTTGTCACACGTCTTCTAACTTTTACCTCAGTGGAAAATTCACCATCATAAGTTCATCAAGCGTGCATCAAGTTTTTTTGCTTTAGAACTCCATGTGGCAACACATATGCTGAAAATTCCTTGCGTTAGGCAACCAAAATGAAAAACTCAGACAAACAAAATCACAATGTATTGTGGTGCCGCTGATTGCATGCTTTGCAGCTGGGCTCAAATCAGAGCGAATTTGATCTAATTACTCACTAGGAAAATAAATGTGCACAAAACTGGTTGAGGGGTATTTATAGTTGGTTGTACCTTTGCTTTTCACTCTAATATGCATGCTGTGCATGTGTGTTACTATAGTTGAGCTGTATAGTCCCAGAAGTGAATTGCAGGCTTGCTGGAGCCATTCATTATTGCTAATACCAGCTTGTATTATGTTGCTTGTTATTCGCTGTCTCTATGTGACTTTGTAGTGCGACATAAATAAAGTCATCTTAAAGAACACAATTTCTGTCAGACCTTACATTACCTCCATATCTCAGATGTGATGCTTTGAGTGGCACAATGTGTCGTTTGTCACAAAGACACAGCTAAATAACTGCATTTGCATTAGAACAAAATATACCCTACCGTTCAAAAATTTGAGGTCAGTAATTTATTTATTAATGGCTTACTTTATAGTACTTTTAATTATCACACATGCATTAAATTTACATAGTAACAAAAGATAAACATTTCAAGTAAATACTGTTCTTTTGAACAATATATTCATCAATATATCCTAAAAAAAAAACAACAAAAAAAAAAAAAAACACATAATGGTTTCCACAAAAAAATATTAAGCAGCAAAACCGTTTCAACATTGATAATTATAAGAAATCTTTCTTAAGCAACAAATCTGTACAAAAATGTGATACTGAAGACTGAAGCAACTGATCCTGAAAATTCAGCTTTCTCATAACAGGAATAAATTTCATAAATACACTACTAGTCAAAATTTTTTGAACAGTAAGATTTGTAATGTTTTTTTCAAGAAGTATCTGCTCACCAAGCTTGCAAATATTTGATCCAAAGTACAGCAAAAACAGAGAAATATTTTTACTATTTAAAATACCTGTTTTCTATTTTATATATATATATTAAAACGTAATTTATTCCTGTGATTTCAATGCTGGTTTTTTAGCATCATTACTCCAGTCACGTTCAGAAACCATTCTAATATTCCGATTTGCTGCTCAGAAAACATTTATTATTATTATTATGTTGAAAACAGCTGAGTAGAATTGTTCACAGATTTCTTTAATGAATATAAAGTTCAGAAGAACAGCATTTATCTGAAACAGAAATCTTTTGTAACATTATAAATGTCTTTATCATCACTTTTGATCAATATAAAGCATCCTTGCTAAATAAAAGTATTAATTTATATAAAAAATTATACTGAATCCAAGCTTGTGAATGGTATAGTGAAAAATGTTACAAAAGCTTTTTATTTCAGATAAATGCTGATCTTTGGATCTTTCTATTCATCAAAGAATCCTGAAAAAAATTACTCAACTGTTTTAAAAATTCATAATAATAATAATAATAATAATAATAATAATAATAATAATAATAATAATAATAATAATAAATGTTTCTTGAACAGCAAATCAGCATATTAGAATGGTTTCTAAAGGACCATGTGACACTAATGACTGGAGTAATGATGCTGAAAATTTAGCGTTGATCACAGGAATAAATTACATTTTGAACTATACTCAAATAGAAAACAGTTATTTTAAATAGCAAAAATATCTCAAAATATTACTGTTTTTGATGTACTTTGGATCAGGCTTGGTGAGCAGAAGAGACTTCTTTAAAAAACATTAAAAATCTTACTGTTCAAAAACTTTTGACTGGTAGCCTATATTAGAATAGAAAATGGTTATAATAATTGTAACTCTAATTTTCTGTATTTTTAATCAAATAAATGCTTTAAAAAAATGCAAACAACATTTAAAAATTCTTAACCAACCAACCAACAACAACAAATAAACTGCAGATTTGTGGCTTAAAATTATTAACAGCATTAATCAAAATTGTTCAATTCACCATTAACAAGTGAAGCAAAAACAAAAACTTTATCACTGCCCCAGTATGATCGCTTTAGTTCAAAATGCTTTGAACCAGTTGTTACACATCTATTTAGTTCTGCTGGAGTCAGGATTCAGTCCTGATTCCACTCCATTTCATGTTATCAGGTCAGTGGGGACTGTAGCAGTAACAGCCAGGTGCTTATTGCTTTATATCTGATGGAACGACAGAAGTCACTACTCCATCTTGGACTAATTGAGTCTCTCTGACGCTGTAATCTGAACGGCTCTCACCCCAGACAAACATGCAGGCTAATTAACAGAGGCTTCATTAGGATAGAAAGGAAAAAGTAGAAAGGGGACAGTACTGGAAGAGATCCCTTAAGTGATTAACAAACAGGGCAATTCAGCACAAGCCGTGATACCCAGCACTTACTAAATAGGACATAAGACGACCGTGAAGTTTAGGACTTTGGTCAAATGTGCTCATTTAAAGAGGATTTATGCTGCATTACATTACTAAGGTGGATGTGAGATACTCCTACTCCTAGCCGACCGCAGACCGGATAGCATGGTGCTTGGAAAATTATGTATAAAGAAACAAAATGGCATTTGTTGAACAGAGGGAATAAGACATCTGTCCTAATTTAACACCCAGGTTCTATTATTACATAATGTAAAAAAACAAGATTTATTGGTGCAATTTAATTGCTTAAAAGGAACCCAGCTATTAAGACTTGTATGGCTTAACATAACATAAATTATGTCTCTTACTGAAGTATGTAATAGAAAACCCACGAAAGATTTACGTCATTTAAAAAATCCACATTTTTTTATTCATATTTTGGACTATGGGGGGCGCCATTATTTTAGGTGCGCAGCACATTCTGCATCGATGATGTCAAATGGTTGCACTTGGTGAGCTACTGGCACTACCTGTTGCTATTTTTACCACAACACAACTCAGAATACACAACTCGAAAATAAAATACTGATACAATGCCACATTATACGTCTTTTGGTTGTAATTTTCAGTCGATGGACAACAAGAGAAGCATTGTAAGTCTTCACTGCTTTCCTAACGATAAGAGGAGGAGAAAAGAATTGGAAGATTCCTGTAAACAAATAAAACTTCCTTAAGACCTGCATCTTTGTTCTCTCTACTTTAGCCTTAAAGACTAGAGAGACTAGTAGACCACAGCTACTGAAAGAGCCTACAGGTGGCGATGGATATAAGCGAAGGCCTTCTTATTGCTAGGAAAGCAATAAATTAGCGGTAAAATTATCAACAGTTAGCTCCAGTAGCTCAACCATATGCAGAGTGCAACCATATGACATCATCAACAATGCGCTGCAGACACTGATCTATAATAGAGAACTGGATTGCTCATGACATCATAGAAGTGAAGCCGCTGCGCCGCCATATTGCTATTCCCTAGCATTCGCAAACATTTTATTGAATGAACAGGAAATTATACGATTTTAATGAGAAAACATCACCTAACAAGTTGGCGTTTTTATATCTGATGTCTCACTGTACATTCTCACAACGCAAACGTCCTAAGCATGTAAACAGTTATTTGTTCAATGCCCGGAATTCCCTCTGCTTATCAAAAAGTTACGTTCATATACATTACAGTAGCGAGCATCTGAATACGGATTTATGCTTTGTATACATATAATTTGAATTGTGGCTAAATGCATGTTTTAACAATGATTTCGTTACCATTATTTTGAAGCAGGTAATGATTTAAATGTTAATAATAAACGTTAATAATGCAAAAATGTTAATATGGACTTCCATCTTATTGTTCTAAAAAAAATAATGCTTGGAGAAACATTTCATTCACTAAGCGTTTGCCATTACTTCAGAGGATATTCTGTATCATAACAACCACAGCGCTCTCAGCTGGGCGTTTTTCGGCTTTGGTGGACACGAAGCCTAAGAAATGAATTGAGAATGCATTTTTAAATTCCCATTTAGGTCCTTAAAGGAGAAGTCCACTTTCAGAACAAAAATTTACAGATAATGTACTCACCCCCTTGTCATCCAAGATGTTCATGTCTTTCTTTCTTCAGTCATAAAGAAATTATGTTTTTTGAGGGAAACATTTCTGTGTTTTTTTCCATATAATGGACTGCTATGGTACCCCGATTTTGAACTTCCAAAGGCAGTTTAAATGTGGCTTCAAATAATCCCAAATGCGGTTGTAAACGATCCCAGCAGAGGAAGAAGTGTCTTATATAGCGAAACGATCGGTTATTTTCATTTAAAAAAAAAATACAATTTAAATCCTTTTTAATCTCAAATGCTCGTCTTGCCTTTCTCTCCCTGAACTCTGTGTATTCAGGCTCAAGACAGTTAGGGTATGTCGAAAAACTCAGATCGTATTTTCTCCCTCAACTTCGAAAATCATTTCAAAGTCATCCTACATCGCTGCAGAAGTACCGACCCAGTCTTTGCAAAGTGAACATGCAAAGAAGATCAAACACCCTTAACAAAAAAGGTAAAACAGCGATATAGGACAACTTCGAAGTTGAGGGAGAACATGAGATGGGAGTTTTTCGACATAACCTAACCGTCATGAACTGGAACAAAAACAGTCCAGACAGAGTAAGACAAGACGAGTATTTGGCATTAACAAGTATATAAATTGTATTATTTTTATTAAAATAACCGATCGTTACACTAGATAAGACCCTTCTTTCTCGGCTTGGATCATTTACAACCGCATTTGGGATCGTTTGAAGCCGCATTTAAACTGTATTTTGGAAGTTCAAAATTGGGGCACCGTTTCAGTCCATTATATGGAGAAAAATGCTGAAATGTTTTCCTCAAAAACACAATTTCTTTACGACTGAAGAAAGAAAGACATGAACATCTTGGATGACAAGGGGGTGAGTAAATTATCTGTAAATTGTTGTTCTGGAAGTGGACTTCTCCTTTAATTTGAAATGAGGTAGCAAGCAGGATGCAGAATTTTTAATTTGAATTTGAACACAAAGTTTGAATGTTAGCTTGACAAAGGCAGGCTGGAATGCATTATCTCCGCTGAACTGCCGTTCAGTACATTCCTCCTCCTGTCATTCCAATTGAAATTCCAAGTCAGCTTCCTGTGAGGTGTCACCAATTCAGTTCAAATTCCCACTCATTTATTAAGAGGAAGCCAATCTTCAATTGCGAAGAGTTCAGATGGTGCTCTATTTCACTTTTCCAAGTCTTTACAAGTTGGATGGAACCCAGCATTAGCCTTGTTTTCACATTCTGAGAGGGTTTCGTTTCTAGCAAAAGCGTATCAATTTGCAAGTCGTCAGTTGTATTGATTCGGTTGGCATATCTTGGTCAGCTCTCAGGTATCACAGGAGCAAGGCGTAGACGGCGCGTTAATCAGTCGGTAAGCCTTTTTCAAGAGGACCCAGTAAGACTTAAACAGGTCAGTTTCTGGCGACAGCTGTGTCCAAAGCTTGATTTAAAACGGTCACTTTAGGCGGGAACGCATACTGACAGTGTCTGCTTAAACCCTGAGAGCACCTGGCAGGAAAGCGGCAGCAAATAAACCTTTTCCCTTTAAAATGTAAACGCCATCATGTCAGCCGAGGTTGCGCAGTTTTCCTCACAATAAAAAGTGATTTATTCAGTGTTGGGTGGCTGTCAGCGTGTTTCTCCAGGCCTTCGCCGACTCTAATTTATACTTAAATTGCCTCCGAGGAGATATGGCGGAACAAGCCGAGAGACTAGGGGTGTCTGACTGCGCCCCCCGTTGACTCGTCCGCCCGAGCCCCCGGCCACGCCCCACCCATTTGCCCCTGCCCTCTGCCTGTCTCGGAGGTGAAGAGCTGGAAGAAGGCGTCGTAATGGTCTCATCTCCTAATGCCATTACCATCACTCTGAGGTTAAAGAGATCACTCCCAGGATCAATGACGAGCAGAAGACGCCAGCAGACACCAGTCACAGAGTGCCGAATTAATGCTTTGCCTCCTAATTGATCGAAAAGTGTTGCCAGAAGGTTCAAAGGTATTAAAAAAATGACTGTTTTGCTAATTTACAGGCGCTGTCAACCGGAGAGAACAGAGGGAGTGGAATGGTGGTGTCTGGGTAATGGGCTAAGGGCAGACTTACGTAGCACGCTAACAGCCCAGTGTTGACTAAATGGCTGCTTTTCTGTGTACAGGTCATGAGTCTGTAATTTATGACTTCAATTTTGAAGGTTTCTTCTTCTCTCTAGATATGGTTTGTCTTAATGACTCGCGGAGGCTGCTGCGAAATGCGTAAACTTTAACCCCGCCATTTTTACGGAGGTAAAGCACCTTCTCTGGCGAAACAGAAGTTCGGAAATGCTAACCCGTCATTTCGGGGTCTTTATAGGCCGTTTAGACGAATGACTTTGCACTGATTTGGATTTAAAGAATTACATATAACAAAACTCATGCCACAAACACAAAATATAGTGAAACATACAGTTATACTTGACAATAAGGTGTCATTTGTTAACATTAATGTATTAACTAACATGAACGAACAATGAACAACACATTTATTACACTGTTTATTAATCTTTGTTAATGTTAGTTAATAAAAATACAGTTTTGTCCATGCTAGTTCACAGTGCACTGACTAACTTTAACAAACACAATGTGTGATTTCAGTAATGCATTTGAAAATGCTGAAATTAGCATTAACTTAAATTAGCATTAATTGTTCATTCTTAGTTCAAGTTAACTAATGTAGTTAATTAATGTTAACTAATGAAACTTACTGTAAAGTGTTACCAAAAACTTTAAAAATATAGTATGAAATAATAAAATACATTATATATGCACTTCTTTTCACATTGTGTGACACTGAACACAGAACTGATTTACATTTTAAAATATATAAAAAAAAAAATAGAAAATTTTTTTTTTAATTATTACTATTTTAAACTAAATGTGACCCTGGACCACAAAACCAGCCATAAATGCATTTATACATCATCTGAAAGCTGAATAAATATAATTTTTCTCGATGTATGGTTTGTTAGGATAGGACAATATTTGGCCGAGATAGAAGTATTTGAAAATCTGGAATTTGCAAAAAAAAAAAAAAAAAAAAAAAAAAATCATATTGTGAGAAAATTGCCTTTAAAGTTGTCCAAATTAAGTTCTTAGCAATGCATATTACTAATCAGAAATTAAGTTTTCATATATTTACGGTAGGAAATTTCCAAAATATATTCATGGAACATGATCTTTACTTAATATCCTAATGATTTTTGGCATAAAAGAAAAATCAATAATCTTGACTTATACAATGACAAATGCCATCATGTCAGCCATGATGACTTGACATGACTTGATGAGGTTGACATAATGACTTATACAAAAACTTTTTTTTTTTTTAATTACTGACATTTTTTATTGAATCAATTCAGTCTGGGTGACTTTTTTCAAACCACTAAAAAACGTCTTACCGACCCAAAATGTTTATATTGCAGTGTATATATTTACATTTTAATTAATAATTAAGAATGAATGCATAATTTATAAGACCTTAGTGTTGCTGGCACAGATCTGATGGTTCACCAACTAAACCAGCATAAACCAGCCAGGACCAGAATGGTAATTCATGCATTCTGCACTGCCATCACTGTCATACCAATCATGCAGATATCTTCAGCTTCTTTTATTTTTTCATTTCTAACACCATATAGCATAACCACAGCCCTGGGGGAGAGAGAAATAGAGAAAGACAGATAGACTGGGGGTATTTCTGCTCTTTTCCATTAGCTCATGTTCTTATCCTGCGCCACAGCTGACTGATCAGCAATCAACACCAGTTTGTTTCAATCAGCCACTGCAGCCCTACCTGCTAATTTACTCTATGGCCCGTTAGAGGAAAATTTGTGTGCTTGTGAGTGTGACAGAAGAGAGACAGAAAGACAGCAGGATACTGGGATGATCTCTCATTAGTGGATTCATTACCTAAAAGGCACCTGGATTTAGTGCCCCTGCACCCAATTTGTGAGGTCCTAAATCTATAAAAATACATTTTTTGATGTATTTCAAACTACCTGGAATTAACTTGCAGGGGAGTAACTAAAGGCAGAGACTCTATAAAGGCAGAAAATGGTCCACATATAAAAAATAAATGGGAGAAATTGTAACGCAGACGTACTGTTGTCCTGCCTTACATATACAAGAGCCAATCATCTTTTTCTTAAAGGTATCATCTATCTGTTTACTCTTGAATGCACATATGCATTAGCTGGACCAGCCTGAGAAATACAGAAACACAATTTACGATACAAAATAAGACAATGCTAAAGAAGAGCAATTTATAATACAACTGTTGTCAGATTTTATTCCTGGCTTGAAATGAATAGATAGGAGCTGTTACGACTCGTTTTAGCGAATCGGTTTATTCATAGGGTTCATGTAGATAAATCAATCACCGTTCACATAAATGATTCATCATCAAAATAAAAAATAAAGAAAAGAAGTTTTTTCATCAGAACAGATTTGGAGAAATTTAGCATTACATCATTTGCTCACCAATGAATCCTCAGCATTGAATGGGTGCCGTCAGAATGAGAATCCAAATCCAGCTGATAAAATTATCACAATATTTTATTTATTTATTTATTTTATGGATTATGCTATTTTGGCCAGCAGTGAACGTTTGAAGTTAAAACACTTTAATGATGGATTTGTTTCATACAAACAGGGAGTTTTACGCTTCACAAGACGTTATTATTGTGTTGTTTTTTGAGCTGTTTAGACTCTCATTCTGACGGCACCCATTCACTGCAGAGGATCCATTGGTGAGATAGTAATGTAATGCTGAATTTCTTCAAATCTGTTCTGATGGAGAAACAAACTCATCTACATCTTAGATGGATAAATGTGACCCGGGACCACAAAACAAGTCATAAGGGTCAATTTTTTTTTTTATTGAGTTTTATACATTATCTGAAAGTCAATAAATAAGATTTCCATTGATGTATGGTTTGTTAAGATTTAAATTTCTATTTACTTTTTGAAAATCTGGAATCTGAGGGTGCAAAAAAAAAACGAAATATATCACCTTCAAAGTTGTCCAAATTAAGTTCTTAGCAATGTAAATTACTAATCAAAAATGAAGTTTTAATATATTTACGGTAGGAAATGTACAAAATATCTTCAATTCTTTTTGTCGTAAAACAAAAATCGATAATTTTGACCCATACACTGTATTTTTGACTATTGCTACAAATACACCCGTGCTACTTATGACTGGTTTTGTGGTCCAGGGTCACAGCAAGGTTTCTAATTTCATTAGTCTAATTGGTGATTTTAATAAAGTTGTTTTGCTGTAGCATCTGACAGTTAGACATCTACGTTAAGATACTGTATCATTATTTACAGTAGTTTCAATGTAGTTAGCCGTGATTTTAAAAAACAAGCTAGCGTCCAAGCAGCTTCCCGAACAGCGCTTCGGTGTTTGAAAACGGCGCATCTCTCTTCTCCCTTCCTTAAATTCCCCATTTAGTCAGATAATGTCACGACGGAGACAGATGCGGATGCGGTCGGCTCGTATTTAGCCATGCCCTCACGCAAGCGCGGCACGCGGAGCCAAGATGGAGGATGTAGAGCATATTCAGATACATTAACAACCTTGTTACCACTGATAAAGGCCTCACATGGCCTGGAATCTTCTCTCAGGCAAGACAAATCTATAAATAGAGTATACACTACATGTGTGAGTGAGAAAGATTAGCTTTCAACGCGTCTGATTTATATACAGCCGGGGCAATCCCTTACAGTGAGGGTACAGCAGTCATCTCTTCATGTCTGTAATTCCCAGCATTGCCTGTGCGTGAAAGCCTCTGATACTCTTTTAGCCCCAAGGTGTAATGTTTGATAATATAACTACTGCTTCTGTCAAAGCGTTTTCTGTGCAAATACATTACAGGCGCCTGGGACTCTAAACATTTATATTAAAGAGCAGAGAATGAGGAAGGAGCGAAGAAAGAAGAGTGGAAAAAATATGCATTGATTAAAAGCCCGAGATAGTCCATCCAATACCGCCCAAAGAACATCAGTTATTTTGCATTCTGACAAGCCGATTGATAACTTATACGCGCGAAGCAGGAATGACAAATGCAGATGGAAAGTGGCTTTGACAAAAACGATAACAGCATCAGTCTCCGGGGGCCACGGAGGTACGCATGCGAGCTGTTTAAAATATTTAATCATTTTATGAAGGCTGCAAGATGTTGTTTGACCCTGGAGGAGCGTGAATGTCACATGGATCAGAAAATTGCCGAGACTTTGAAGTGAGACAAGGAAGGGAGCAGTTCCCGTAATGACTCCTACTTGATGTATTGTAATTTTCACATGTTATTCTGTCTCTATGTCTGGAGGATAAGTAGAATCATCTAATCCTGAACAAGATGGGAGAGAGAGAGAGACCGAGAGAGAGCGAGCCAGAGAGAAATTGGGCTGTTTGTGAAGACTGAAACGTTATCAGATCCGAGCATCGGGCCTACAAAATGTTTTGCTTGTCCATTTTTTCATCTTTGGACAGAAAGCAATAAAAGTGCTGCGTAAAACACCTCAGGGCCGAGGCTGTCGGTGTCAAAGGTATCAGGATTTTTTAGCATGTTAGCTTTTTTTCCGCTGCTCACAGCCATGTCTGTTCTTCAGACCTCTCAAAGTGTCATTGATTCGAGTTGTTGTCCTTTATGACAGTTCGCTTTGTCAAGCGTGCAGTTTTTACGTGTGACTTCCTTTAATGGAGCATTGTAATGCTGGAGCTCTTGTAGCACTTTTGTCAAAAATACATTTACATTTATTCATTTGGCGGACGCTTTTATCCAAAGAAACTTACAGTGCATTTAAGTTATGCATTTTATTAGTCTGTTCCCTAGAAAAAGAACCCATTAGCATAGTGAGCATGTCCTCTAATATATATATATATATATATATTAAAATTACAACACTAGTATTGTCACCAGCTAAAAAAATCATATAAGTCAGTTATTTCTATCTTTTCAACACTGCCTTTACTGATTTTATGAACTTTAACATGATAAGAGAAGAATAATAAAAAGAATAATAATCAGAAAAAAGGGGGGTACATTAAAATATAAACACAGATGTCAAAACAATGGTACATAAAGATCCTAAGGTAATAAATGGTAAGCCAAGTTATCCAGAAAATAGATTTGGATCAACTTCCTTCAAACATCCTATAAAGGGATTCCACACTTTGAACCTGAAAAACTTTTCAGGTTTTCTTTCAACAATATATGTGAGTTTTTGTAAAGGAAACAATGAGACAATTCTTGTAACCATTGTTTAAAATGAGGGCTTTCTGTGTTTTTCGAGTGATGAGCTACTATAAGTTTTGCTTGTAATAAACAGAATATCAACATTTTCTTATCAGAGCTAGTAAAACATTTTGTTTCAACACCAGGAACAAAAAGTCTAAAACCTTTCCCCAAAAACATTCAACTTGGGGACACTTCCATAAACAGTAATATGAAGATCTCTTGATTGCTTTTTATACATTGATTGGAAATGTTGGGATTAAATTTGTGTAGTATTTCTGGAATTATGTATACTCTCATTTTGTCTGACCAAGCCGAGTCTGACAACCACCAGTTCTCCAAACTGAACTATCTGAACAAACTGAGACAGACTAAATCCAGAAGAACTGTGGCAACGTCTCCAAGATTTTTTTAACAGTACTGTAGCTTTGCAGGTAGGTTTCTTGAAGCATCCTGGAGATGTTGCCACAGTTCTTCTGGATTTAGTCTGTCTGAGTTTATTGTTTCTTCATGTCATTCGAGACAGACTGGATGATGAGATCGGATCTCTATGTGGAGCACTGGCTGTTGTCAGACTCCTTGTGCAAACAAAAATCTTACTGGATTAAAATTAATGGCAAAATGAATGCTTGGAAATATAAACTGATATCACAGAAAAAGATAGAAATAACTGACTATTTTTAGCTGGTGAAAATACTAGTGCTCTAATAATTTTGGCCACCACTGCATATCAAACAAATGAAAATCATTATCATCATTATTATTATTATTATTATTATTATTATTATTATTATTATTATTATTATTATTGATTATAAATATTTAAAAAGACATTTATGACATAAATTATTAAAATATAAAGTGAATGAGACTGAAGGTTTAAAATATATTACGTATATGTACTTACAGTAATGAATGCCAAGTTAATAGGTTTGACAGTATAAAATGATTGCAAGTGTGATATTGTTTATATAACAGTTCAGTATTGGAAAAGTTAATAGTAAAGGGTTAACCCAAAAATGAAAATTAGCCCATTATTTACTCACCCTCCAGGCAACCTAGGTGTATGACTTTGGGTGAATATGCAATCGGTGTTAAATTAAAAATTATCCAGGCATTTCCAAGCAATGATTTCTCTTTATCAATCCAAAACAAGTCCAATAAATTGCATCCATACGAAATAAAAAGTCTTGCGAAAACCAACGTTTGTTTACAGGAGCAAAGGAAACAAAGTTTCCTTACTTTAGCAAAGGAAAACCAGTCTCCTCTTGGTTTATATCAAAATCCTCAGACAATTTTGCAAATCTTCGTTTCGTACTTCTAATTCATGAACATTGTTTTATTTTGGCTTCTCCACGGCACGTTCATCACGTCTGAGCAGTGCATGCGCCTAAAGCTGCTTCCGTGTACAACAGTGAGTGCAGGCTAGATTAAAGCGATTATGATGTTTTAAATATGGATATTTTTCTTACAAAAATGCATCGATTCGCAACAGGCGGCCTTTATTCACCCCCTGGAGCCGTGTGAGGCACTTTTTATTATGGATGGATGCACTTTATTGGACTTGTTTTGGACTAATGAAGAGAAACACCCACCTATTCTAAAGCTTGGAAGGGCTTGGATAATTTTTAATACAACTCCAATTGCTTTCGTCTGAAAGAAGGAAGTCATATACACCTAGGATGCCTAGAGGGTGAGTAAATAATGGGCTAATTTTAATTTTTAGGTGAACAAACCCTTCAAGTAACTTAAATTTCATACACAATGTTGTATTTGTGTTGCCAAAGCAAAAACAGACAAAGCAGCTGTAAAACTGTTCTGCATTTCTGTGCAACAAACAGTAGCATTTGAACAACAAATCCCTTGAGTGAATGATTCATCGACTTGCTCATAAAAACCAGTCTGTTTTTTGTTATTGAATAATTCAGCGTTTTTGAGTGAACTGGTTGAATGAATGATTCAAAGACTTACTCAGAAAGACAGTCAGTTGTTTCATTACTGAATAAATCTGCATTTTTACATGAATCACTTGCATGAATGATTTGGTTACTCACTGTTGTTTTGTTCCTTAATGAATCAGTGTTTCAAATGAATCAGAAATAAATGATTCTAGGAAAAAGACAATTACTTGTCCCAACCATACTGGTGCAACCTGCAGAAAGTGATTACTGATATGCCAGATATTAAATATATATGATGATAATAATATTTATTATTCTAAAATACAAATATTAACTCATCTATTGTTTAATTAATTACTATATGGCTGGCTTAAAATTAACTCATAATTAACATTTATTAATATTTATATAATATTGATTTAATTGCTTATTACTAAATGTCCAATTTATGTGAATTTATATGTAACTATGTGTCTGATTTTTTCTATTTTGGTTTCATTTTAAGCCAGGCATATATTAATTTTTAAGCAATAGATGAGTTAAATAAAACTACCCAGAAAGTTGGGTTAAACATTTAATGCTGGGTCAAAACAACGCTGTCACGGGGTTTGTCCATATTTCACCCAGCATTTTTTAAGAGTGTAGCCTCTAAAACAGCCAAAAAGGACAAATGTCTTCTCAACAAGATTCAGATAAAATACAGTCGTATTTTAGCTGTTTTAAAGAATGCTTTTCTCCATCCTCCTTAGAGCAAATTTGTAAGATCATTTCACCATTTGGCCATAAATAATCCATGATGGTAATTTTTGTAGAGCGAAATTTGTCTGGTTGAACATTAGCTAATTGGCTTGGCAACATAAACTGTTGCACAGATGAATGGAAATTTCTAGTCTTTAAGTGAACACATGTTTGCTCTCGTCTCGCCCTCTTATTCCAGACTTACTCTCGAGTGATTTTACAAACACACATCACTGCAACGTTCATTAGATCAGTGTGTTCAAAACCCCGCAGGGCAGGTCGTGCAAAAACATACGAGCTCCGAGGGAATAAGTAGTTCTTCCCCTTCCTAGCCGGTCCCGGTCAGTGTGGGGTTTTTGCAGTTTGTCCAAGGACTCGGCTGGTCTCTGTCCATATGGCTTTTCCACATTCCTGTCAGCAGGGTGCTGCTCATATCAAAGAGTTTCAATCCCATGTCCAGCCAGGGGCCCTGTCCTACTCTGATCATCAACTCTCAATATGCTAGCAAATTAGTCCAACAACATCCGCTATTGCAATCGGCTTACGCTAAATCTGATGTCTGAGAAGCAACTCTGACAATTAAGAGACATTTGTTAATGAAGAAGATTAAAGGGTGATATTAAAGATTTAGAAAGAAGAAAGAGAACCAGCATTCAGACATTTCTGAGAACGAGGAGCGCACTGTCTTCGCGAGACGTATTAGATATACGCAGTTTATGAAAACACAAAATGAGAATGACCTACGAGAGAGAGACGGAGGGGTTGAAAACGAGAAGAGACTAGGACATGTTCGACATCAATGCTTTGAGAGAAAAAAAAAAAAAAAAAAAAAGAGCGATTTCCATTTTAATGTGTCGATGGTCGTGTCCTGAGGACGACTGGAAGACCTACCACAGGCTATCATTCAGGAACAATCTCCTGCGCTGCTACGCCATGTAAATCATTGCACAGGGCTTAAGGATATCTGCAAATAAAGGCTTTCAAAAGAGATTGATAACAGCTAATGTAGCCCTCAGGAATCAAGAGACAAGTCATATGCTATATTTCCTCGCCTGAAGGCCGGGCTATTATTGTACACCCGTGCTGCGTATGGAAAAGGCTCAATGCAATTCAACATCCACTTCATTCTCGGTGCCATGTGTTGGTCCAGGCTGTCATAATTGACGTACATTTTATATAAATGCCTTTGGACTATGGTAAAGCGGGGGATGTGCTGTGGGTTTCGATAGCGGTACGTTTCAGCACTAAAGTCAGACGGAGCCGGATAGCATGCGTGCCCACTGATGCCACACATCCTCTTGAAATGGATAGCAGACATGCCCACATAATTAAACGCATCAGATAAGCTGGGCTATTATGGTAATTAGGAGATGTTATTACTGTGGATGTTGATATGAGATTTGCCTTTAGGCCCGAGTTACCCCCTCCTCATCCCCCCCAAACCCCACCCATGCCCCCCGAATGTGATACACAGACCCACCCTCTGACCCACTTACAGACGCTCCAACTGACAGCACATTCTGATCATTCACATTCTCTATTGATTGACTCTGTAGTTTGTTTTAGTGTTGAAACTTGTGTGTAAAACTTTTCAGTGTTAAAACACTTCCTCATATCTAAGTTTGTTTAATGTGCAGTATCCAACAGACTGAGTTTGGCATGAAAGGAAGAACATTTTTGCTTCAGTTTAAGAGAAATAAGCAGGTAATAGCTTTGTGTCTTCATTTCTCATAACTGCAATTCCCAAATGTGACTTTTTAATCTCACAATATTAATTTATCATAATTTTAACTTTATATCCTGTCATCAGTGTTGTTAGAATTAACTTAAAACTAATGAAATACAGCTGAAATAAAATGCAATATAAATGAAAAACTGGAAATTAGAAATGTTGACTTGGAAACTAACACCAAAAAAAAAAAAAGTAATTTTCAAGAACTAGTTCATTCCTGAATTAAAGTTTCCTGATAATTTACTCACCCCTACAGTATGTCATCCAAGATGTTCATGTCTTTCTAAATCAGTAGAAGTAGAAATTAAGGTTTTTGAGGAAAACTTTTCAGTATTTTTCTCCATATAGTGGACTTAAATGGGAGCCAACAGTCCAAATTGCACTTTCAGTGCAGCTTCAATTGGCTCTATGTGATCCCAGCTGAGGAATAAGTGTCTTATCTAGCAAAACGATTGGTCATTTTCTAAAACAATAAAAATTAATCTACTTTTTAACCACAAATGCTCATCTCGCACTAGCTCTGTGTCTACAACTTGCGTAACTCCATCTTATTTTCTCCTTCAACTTCAAAATAGCCCGGCAATGTTGTTTTTTTTGTAAAGGGTGTTTGACTTTCTCTGCACGTTCGATTTGTAAACACTGGGTCAGTACTTCCGCCTACGTCACGTTCATGGCTGTAGCCAGGTTTTGAAAATTAGCGAGTTTTAAATACTTTAAGAGACTGATATGTAAATGTTTGTGAAAGATGTTTTCTCTGTTTATGAGGGATGATCATTTTTAAATCATACCCTATTTACTGCAATTTTGTTAATACTTTACTATAGTTAGGGGTTGATAATTTTATCAGTTGTTTATTATTCATGCAACAATATATATTATAGATACAGTCCAAAGTACAAGACAAGTCCAAAAACACTTATAATAGTTGGATCTGGCAAAACGCCTTCACTCACAACTCTCTCAAACCTTGTTCCCTCCGACTGCATCTCACAGCAATCCTTTTCATACCACGGACGCCAAACATTCTTGCAAACTGTCTAAACTGAATCATACATGTCATGCAGACATCCATATGAGGAGTTTAACAGCAAATTCGTAATTCAGATAACAAATTTTATATAGTTTCACTAGATAAGACCCTTATTCCTCGCCTGGGATCATGTAGAGCCCTTTGATGCTGCAGTGAAACTGCAATTTGGACCTTCAACCCGTTGGCCACCATTGAAGTCCACTATATGGAGAAAAATCCTGGAATGTTTTCCTCAAAAAACTTACTTTAAAACCTTACGAATGAAGAAAGACATGAACATCTTGGATGACATAGGGGTGGGTAAATTATCAGGAAATTTTAATTCTGGAATTAACTAATTCTTTAAGCTGAAGTACTAAAATTTATCAAATTAAAATGCAATTAAAGCTAAACCGAAAAATTATAACAAAAACTATTAAAATGCCTAAAGCAAAATTAGTAAAACTGAACTAAAAATATAAAAATGAAAACTAATCCAGAATATTAAATACACCAATAGTATAACATAATACTAAAATATGTCAATGCAACTTAAACTTTATCAAAATTATTTTTTATTCGATTAATTTAATAATGTATTTTTGACTTTTGAAGCAAGCTTCCACACAGAAGGAAGTACCGGTTGGTTGAACAATGAATAGGGAAACACACTGTGGCCTTGAAGGAGAAGTCCACTTCCAGAACAATAATTTACAAATAATTAAATATATAAATCCCAGACGAGGAAGAAGGGTCTTATCTAGCGGTCATTTTTTTCAAAAAATAAAAATTTGTATACTTTTTAAGCACAAAAGCTTGCGTAGCACAGGCTCTGGGATACACGTCCACGATGCCACGAATTAGTGATGAGTCGTTCTTCTTTCATTTTGAACGAATCTTTAATGTGACTCAGGAAGAACGAGTCGTCTCAGGGAGTGATTCGTTCAGTCGCGCATGCGCAACATCCTATTAGGTTCTGTACTGGAATTAGTTCACCTGTTTCGAGTCTTCGGGTTTTTTGAGTCGTTCGTTCATCTTATGGGGCTGTCACGCGATGAACGAATGACTCAAATCCGAAAACTTGTCAGATAAGAGGTGAGGTGAGCTAATCATAGACTAAAGACCCAGGTAAACAATGAATTAATCTCTTCTGTTTCTTATAGCATTATAGTTTTGTCTTGTTTGTAGTGTGATCAACGTTTGTGTAAGCTGTAGATGTGTTAGGGAAGTAACACGTAACATTTTAATTATATTTTGCTAAAATAAACAAACGACTCGGAAAAAAAAGATTCGTTCATTTTGCTGAACGAGACTCAAAGGTCCGAGTCGGTACATCACTACTACGAATCACGTGTAAGTTCATCGTCTGTGTACTCCGTCTCAAAAAGGTAGAGTATGGCGAAAAAATCCATCTTATTTTCTCCTACAACTTGAGAGGAGGACATCATTGTACCTTTTTATTTGTAAACAGCATTTACAAACTTACTTGCACTTTCTTAGTCTTTGCGCATTCGTAATTGTCTGTAATTGTAATAGTCTGTAGTTCCACCTACGTTCCGCATGACCTTTCAACGTGATTCAATAGCACGTAGTGTCATGAACCACATCCCAGAGCCTGTGCTACACAAGCTTTTGTGCTTAAAAAGTATACAAAATATTATTTTCAGAAAAAAAAATGACAGATCGTTTCGCTAGATAAGACCCTTCTTGCTCAGCTGGGATCATTTAGAGCCCTTTGAAGCTGCATTTAAACTACATTTTGGAAGTTCAAAATCGGGGCACCAATGAAGTCCATTATATGGAGAAAAATCCTGAAATGTTTTCCTCAAAAACTATAATTTATTCATGACTGAAGATAGAAAGACACGAACATCTTAGATGACAAGGGGGTGAGTACATTATTTGTGAATTGTTGTTCTGGAAGTGGACGACTTCTTTAAAAACATTATTATATATTAAAAATGCAAAGATTTCAGTATTAGGGTTTTGTGAATGAAAGACTAAGACACTGTCATTTCATTTGATGCATGGATCAACATAAGTTAGGATTAAATGCTAATTTATCTAATTTGTGCACAACAGGAGCTGATTGGATTACCTTGATGGTACAGCAAGAAAACAAAGTTATACAAAAGACTCATGCAAGCCCAGTCAACCCATCTTCTTAAGTCTGCTGCTTATTAGGAAACTAAAGCACTCAAACTTCTTGTCTTTTTTTCCTCAGATCTATAACAGATCAGTCCATATGTTAGTTAGCAGCGTCTGCTATGGCACCATCTCCCCTGCATTCTATAAATACCCTGTACTATCTGTGTGCCAACGTCCCTCCCCTTGTCGCTCGCAAAGGAAGTGCTGTTCTGTCCACCCAGCCTTGCACTGTGTGCCACTTTGCCTTTCTCTGTAAGTCCTGGCTGCTCTCCCGCCTCACCCACTGTGCCCTTCAAAATGCCAACCCTCTCTCACACCTGCAACGCTGTCACACTGGCACTCGTCAGTCCTTGCAGTCGCCCAGAAGCGCCGTGCCCATTCAAACTGAGGGGGTATGTGCCCCCCTGCGATTCTGAAGACAAGTGTATTTTTATATATTTTAGAATAATTTTTTATATATGTGCAACAGTAATAGGGGTAAAAATGATTAGATATTTTAAATTATAATTATACACTACCAGTCGAAAGTTTTTGAATAGTACGATTTTTAATGTTTTTTTTTTTTTAAATTCTCTTCTGCTCACGAAGCCTCTACTTATTTGATTCAAAATACAGAAAAAGCAGTAATACTGTAAAATATTTTTACTATTTAAAATAACTGCTTTCTATTCGAATATATTTTAAAATGTCATTTTCAGCATCATTACTCTAGTCTTCAGTGTCACATGATCCTTTAGAAATCATTCTTTCTGTTCTAGAAACATTTATTATATTTAAACAGTTGAGTACATTTTTTTCAAGGATTCTTTGATGAATAGAAAGATCCAAAGTTCAGCATTTATCTGAAATAAAAAGCATTTGTAACATTATACACTATACCATTCAAAAGCTTAAAGTCTGTATATTTTTGGTGGAATGAAATTATAGAAATTAATACTTTTATTTAGCAAGTATGCTTTAAATTGAAGTGATGACAAAGACATGTTACAAAAGATTTCCATTTCAGATAAATGCTGTTCTTCTGAACTTTCTATTCATCAAAGAAACCTGAAAAAAAGATCTATTCAGCTGTTTTCAATAATAATAATAACAATACATGTTTTTTGAGCAGCAAATCAGAATATTAAAATGATTTCTGAAGGATTATGTGACTGGATGCTAAAAATTCAGCTTTGAAATCACAGGAAAAAAGTACATTTTAAAATATATTAAAATAGAAAACAGTTGTTTTAAATAGTAAAAATACTCCAAAATGTTACTGTTTTTGCTGTACTTTGGATCAAATAAATGCAGGCTTGATGAGAGACTTCTTTAAAAAAAAAACATTACAAATCTTACTGTATAAAAACAGGTAAAGTAAATTATTATTACATTTTGTAATTCAATAATATAATTTTACATGTAACAGAAACATGGGTAAATATAATAATTAATTTTTGTTTTTTTTAACTAAATATATTTTAAATAAATAAATAAAACCTGATTTTATCAGACAGAAGCTTCAGAGAAGACAACAAATATATTTTTTGTTCACAACCAACCAAGAATGTGTATTAAGTAAAGTAAAAGTAAACATGGTCAATTTAATTTAATGCTGACTTTGAAAATTGTCATGGGCATAAAACAGACAAAAACAACTCAGACAAAGGACAAACACCACATCTCCATATCCAGAGAGCTTAAAGTCGTCTGTGAATGATTCACTGAAACAAACATCCAGGTAAAACCTATACAACTGTAATGTTGAATGGCAAGTGGTAAATGCATGTGACATTGGAAGACTGTAAGCTCCTTATTGTTAATTCCAACCTGGGCTCGTATTGTTCATTATCATTATTCGACCAGCAGAGGGAAAAAAAAAAAAAAAAAAAACGTCAGACAGTAAAAACAGAGGGCTGAGACGAGAAGAGGATAGAAATAAATAAATATAGAACCCGACAGGAGACGTAAAGATATGGTAGGGAGCAAAAAGCTAGAGACAAAGCATGAATGAAAATTGATTTTTGAGTTTTGTTTGTTACAATAAAGGCAGCATTACCTCAAAGCTCCGTCTTCAGAAAGACTTCTCAGAACAAAATGTGCTATTAAGACAATAATAGGATTATTATTCCTGTTTGTTTGTTATGGTGGATCAACTAAATCAGGGTTAAAAGAGAGGAGATTAACTCGGCCTCGTTATCGTCGCTTCATGAAATTAGCACCAGACGCAAGACTCATCTGCATATTCATTTATTGTTGTGAGAATCTATCCCTTTAATTAGACATTGAGACGAGATAGGCACTTGTTTTCGATAAACACGCAGTGACAAGCGCACATGCCGGCGTCGACTACTAGCAGACTTTTTTTTTTCATATTCTCTTATTACATTAAAAAGCGTTCACACCACCTATATGAGGTGGTGAGAGAAAGAAGTGGGAGGTGATTTCTTCTTAAGTTGCATCAAAGTTGAAAAGCAGACGGCATGTAGCGGAATGTGAGTCAGTCTCGTGTGCGTGCGTGTGTGTCTGCGCGCATATGCTCATGCAAAACAGGTACTGTGCCTATATTTGTGTTTACACGCCATTGTACGTACCTGCATGCATTTCTGCGAGGTTTGTTCTAAACGAGCAATTAAACAGTCAAATGAAATTGTCATTTGATTTTAATTACCGTGTACAAATTGAGACAGCCCTTGAAGTCAGCTGTGTTTCTTTCCATTTCTGATGATATGTTGTTCAATGTGAGAGGATAATAAGACAGGCTGTTAATTAAAATCCCTCGTTATTGTCAGACGGAGTGACTAAACATTGTCTATACCTTCACTGAGTAATGCTGTTGACACACAATATCACGCAGACTAAATGCATTAAATCACACCTGCGGTAATTAGAAGCACTCCACTCGTTCACAGCTTAATATATCTGACCTGGGATCAGATTCCTGCTTCTCCAACGCTAATCACGGCCATACAGGTCACACTGTTTACAAAACAGATGATTCTGATTATTAACCAAAACAAAAGGGATTCAAACAGAAGATATTGAAACATCTGTTTCAAACTGCCCAGTAAGCCAGATGTGAAAAGACAGCGTTAAATAATGTTACTCAATACAAAAACCACAGACTAACTTAAATTTGCAGTTCATTTAAATTATGCAGTGATGATCAGCTGTTATCCGTGGCATATTTTCCAAGAGCAATGGGTTGTTACTTCTGTAGCTTCTGCCAAAATGCTATGTAGTACAGTTACTATTACAGTGTCAGGATGTCAAGAAAAAAAAAAAACAGCTTGGTACAAAAGCTTGTTACTGGGATGGTGCCTTTTCTATGAACTATTTAGGGTTAAATAAGGCACAAACATGTCCCTTTGACCTTAAAATCTTGATAAATCAATATGGGATCACCTTTAAAAGCTGCCATCACACTTTGTGCTGTGTTTACATCCATTAAAGAGGTAGTTCACACAAAACTGACAATAACATGTCACCATTTTCTTCTGAAGAACACAAAAGATGTTTTTTTGTCCATATGAGAAAAGCCAGTGCAGTCCAAATAACACAATCTTTTGAGTTCCACTGAAGAAAGAAAGTCATACAGATTTGAATGACATGATGGCAAGTAAACAGAATTTAAAGGGATAGTTCATCCAAAAATAAAATTCTGTTGTTAATTACTCACCCTCATGTCGTTCCAAACACGTAAGACCTTCGTTTATCTTCAGAACACAAATTAAGACATTTTTGATGAAATCCGAGAGCTTGCAATCTGACCCTGCATAGACAGCAATGCAACTGACACGTTCAAGGCCCAGAATGGTAGTAAAGACACTGTTAAAATAGTCCATGTGACATCAGTGGTTTAACCCCAATTTTATGAAGCTACGAGACTACAATTTGATTAGTTTGACAATTGATGTTACGTGGACTATTTAAACAATGTTTTTATTACATTTCTGGGCCTGGGAATGTTTCAGTTATGTAACCGTCTACGCAGAGTTAGAAGCAGGGTTCGTACAGATACTATAAAACAAAATTCAAAGACTTTTAACGACTTTTAAAGCACTACTTTTTAGATTTTCAAGGACTTCAATCAGTGGTCTCACTTATTGAACAATGTCGTCCATTTAAAATTTTTAAAAAAGAGAAATGGATAAATAAATGGCAAAAATAAAGTGAAAAAATGGCAAAAATAAAGTGAAGCACATGCAAAGTATTACTACTAAAGTATTGCAAAGTATACTACACTTTTAATATAGTAAAAACATTGTTAATTTTCTTAAAGGAGAAGTCCACTTCCAAAACAAAGATTCACATATAATGTACTCACCCCCTTGTCATCCAAAATCTTCACGTCTTGAGGAAAATATTTCAGCATTTTTCTCCATATAATGGACTGCTATGGTGCCCCGATTTTTAACTTCCAAAATTTAGTTTAAATGCGGCTTCAAACGATCCCAGCCGAGGAAGAAGGGTCTTATCTAGTGAAACGATTGGTTATTTTCATAAAAACACTCGTCTTGTCTTGCTCTCCTTGAAGAATGCGTATTCTGGCTCAAGACAGTTAGGGTATGTTGAAAAACTCCAATCGTATTTTCTCCCTCAACTTCAAAAATCATTTCAAAATCACCCTACATCGCTGCAGAAGTACCGACCCAGTCTTTGCAAAGTAAACATGCAAAGATCATCAAACACCCTTAACAAAAAAGGTAAAACAGCAATATATGACATACCCTAACTGTTATGAACCGGAACAAAAACAGTCCAGGCAGACTAAGACAAGACGAGCATTTGACAATAGAAAGTATATAAATTGTATTATTTTTATGAAAATAACCGACTGTTACGCTATATAAGACCCTTCTTTCTCGGCAACCGCATTTGGGATCATTTGAAGCCGCATTTAAACTGCATTTTGGAAGTTCAAAATCAGGGCACCATATCAGTCCATTAAATGGAGAAAAATGCTGAAATGATTTGCGCACTGAGTTCCCAATCTGAATCAAATGACTCGTGCTACGAAGTTCCAAACTAAAGCAAAAGATTTGACTCAATAGATTTGGTTCATCTGTTCCTCTTTTCGCATCTTCAGCCATGTTTACATGACACTATCAGTACTACTACTCTTTTAGCTCACCTGTTTTCTGACATTAACTGAAATAAGCGAAAAAGTTATGATGTTTTTTGAATTGCGTGTAATTATTGACAAAATTAAACACTTATTTCATAGATGCATCACATTATTACATAGATACATCAATAATTCAAGCAGGAATATTGCTATTTTCAAAGGTTTTCCAGACCTTACATTTAAAAAAAAAATCTAATTCAAATACAAGCGCTTTAAGCACCTTGTACGAACCCTGTAGAAAGCTCTCGGATTTCATCAAAAATATATTTAATTTGTGTTCTGAAGATGAACGAAGGTCCTACAGGTTTGGAACGATATGAGGTGACTAATTAATGACAGAATTTTCATTTTTGAGTGAATCGTCCCTTTAAATTTTGGGGTAAACTATTGCTTTAAGAAATCAGCTCAAATTAGCTTTGGTGAACTGAATTTATATAATACAAATAAAAGATATGTGAGCAATATAAGATCTAAATATAACAGACTGACCTCTTAAAACTTAAAAACTGTCGGAGAGAGTGGTATGTATAAGTAGCGCACTTGCCCACGATACGTATACACGAAGCTGGCTCATGGGGGCCTGGGTTCGATTCTGGCCTCTTGTAGGTCATGTAACAGTCTCCTTCCCACATCTCTCTCGCCTGCTTTCAAGCTTCTTTAAACTTTTCTATAAGTAAACCAATAAAACTGTTAAAAAAGGCAGAAAGCTGCAAGACATCTGAAGTTCATCCTACACACTTGAACACATTAAGAATTTATATTCATTCACTTAGCAGATGCTTTAATCCAAAACGACAAAAAAGATTCTGAAAGATTATAAAGAATAGTAACATTAATAGTAAAGAAGCTAATTATTCATCGAAAACAGGGCAATTATACAATTTCAGACTGGGATAGTGTGTAAATTGCTTTTAGAAATGTTCTGGTTAATTTTGATTAACTTGCAGCTATAGTATACTGCTGGAAGCTACAGCTGTGTTCCACATGACATAGTATACACTATACATTACTAGGTCAAAAATTTACATCCCTCTTTCAGAATCTGCAAAATGTTAATTATTTTACCGAAATAAGAGGGATCATACAAAATGCATGTTTTTGTTTATTTAGTACTGACCTGAAAAAGATATTTCACATAAAAGATGTTTACATATAGTCCACAAGAGAAATTAATAGTTGAATTTATAAAGATGACCCTGTTCAAAAGTTTACATACACTTGATTCTTAATACTGTGTTGTTACCTGAACAATCCACAGCTGTGTTTTTTTTTTCATCTTTTCACACTGAGGACAACTGAGGGACTCATATGCAACTATTACAGAAGGTTCAAACACTCAAAGTATTAAGAATCAAGGGGATGTAAATTTTGAACGGGGTCATTTTTTCCTAAATTCAGTTTCTCTAGTGGAGTATATGTAAACATCTTTTATGTGAAATCTAATTCAGGTCAGTACTAAATTAACAATAACATGTTATTTTGGTAAAAAAATAATTAACATTTTGCAGATTCTGAAAGGGGGATGTAAACTTTTGACCTCAACTGTATATGTACTCAACCATCTAGTGCATGTATTTTAGAAAGTTATTTTGATATCCAGTATGTCTAATAGTCCCTCCCCTTCCGCTACATAAGGAAAGCTGCGAATGTTGAGTGCACTTTATTATTATTTTTTTTTTTTTGGTTAAATAAGTGCTCTTCTTCTTGTTCTCTTCAGTATAAACATGCTACTCACACTATTTTTGCATCTATGCCCATTTTACAGGTATTGGGACACACCTTTTGATTAATAAAAGCAAATTTTAAGGGCAATATTCTCATTGCATACTCTAATAATTCCGGAAATTATTTTCTGAGAGAACCGCGAGGTGCGCGTCTACAAGCAAACGATTCAAATTTAGCCCTGAAAACTATTTAAAAAATGAAGAGACCTTTTAGCAAACCTCCAGTGTGTGCAGAACTACATTAGATTTGGCTCGTTTTATTCCCACTGCTTTACTGCCGCTCTCTCTGTAATGTAATGACCACTTTAGGCTCATTTTGGGATAGGGCTCTGTTCACATGGCTGCACAGAACGGGCTGGTGCGGCATCCCCCCCTTCCTTTCCACCTGCTCTCCAGAGAGAAAAATCACACGCCGACAATCTCACACAACACTCGGCAGACAGAGCGCTGGAACATCAGAAGATGGACAAGATGCCATGCTGTACGTCTTTCCGCCTCTATCTCTCTCTCTTTCTCGTTACATGCTGTGCCCTGGTGCTGTTGAATGTCTGTCCATCACACAGATCAAAAAGCTGCTCCCCTGCCCCGCAGCTTCATGGCCAGACTGTTCAAATTAACCCTGTCACTGCTGGGGTTAACAACACAGGAATCTTCTCCCACCTTGGTTAAAATTCATGACACAAACTCATAGTCAAAATGTTTCCAGTGCTTTGGCTAATGCTAATTACCAGCGATATCAACTTGCTAACATGTTCAAGCAACAACAGTGTAACAGAATAGCTTTTGTAACTTATCTACCGGCATGATATGTGGTCCACGGCTCCGTCGTAAGACATCATTTTCTGATTTTACTAATCCGCTGGTACACCCAGCTGTGGTAAATTTGGATTGTAAATCTGGATGGTTTGAATGAAGCTTTGAATGCACTGAATGATTTATGGACAGATTTATGGACACCACTGAGGAGGAGGTCATGTGATCATCACCTGGTTTGGGTTCTCCTATCTTTCTATGCTTAAGAAGAGTTCAGACAACTGATGTGCCACTAAGCAAATGTTGCAACCTTGTCCAACCATTAAAAAAAAAAAAAAATTGTCTTACAGAAACAGGTTTCTGAGGCACATAACATCATGTTTGATGAACCACACCGAATACAGACAAAACCAAGCTAATTTTTAATGACTGCAATGTTTCTTTGTATGTAAAAATACAATATTTTATTATATAAACATTGCTCTTTTTAAATAAATGCCAGCTTGGTTAACCTAAACCCTCTTTCACAGAGATTCCGGAAAATACACGGATAATGTGTCCCGTGGTTTGTCGCGGGATTGTTTGATTTTGGTTCATTCACAGTGCCAATGATTTTCCCGGAATCCATGCTTGCGTTCACACACATCCCGTAAAGATCCCGTAAAGACACGTGACATTCGTTCCACAAAACTGGCGAATGATCTCAGCTTCAGCGCGGATAATGAGGAGCTCCCTGGTCTCTGCTTCATTCCAGTTTGCACATATTTTGGCGCAAAATGTTGATTTGCCTTCAAAACACCCAGTAAAAGAGTCGCATGATAGCATGTGTCATCACTACGAAACACACCATTGGTCCTGCCTTTTGTTCACACAGGCCAGGGCTTATTCCGAGACTGATCCCGGCAATGTTAAAAGGTCCCGGGACGCGTTTGTGTTCACACAGGAGGCAATTTTCAAAGCTCTGTATGAAAGAGGCTTAAGAGACTTAAAATACAGTAAGACAAAATCTTACTGACTCCAAACTTTTAAAGCATATTGTGTATTAAAATAATAATAACGCAAGAGTTATTTTATATAATTTTAAAAAATGAAAAAAGAGCACTAGAAAATCTTCTGATTGGCTAAACAAGAAATTTGATTTCAACATACAAACTTTCCTAAACTTACAGTCAAACCAAAAATTATTCAGACATAGATACAGATATATTATTCAGGTTTTTATTTTTTTACTAGTGGGTGCAGGACACTATAATTTATGTATGTAAGTAAGGATAGCAAAATAAAATAAACTGTGACATAATATACCAAAAAGTTCTTCATACAGTGGACTACCAGTAAAATGATAATAATTTGGGACCAAAAATTTGTTTTGACACTTTGACCTGACCATGTTTTGTTACATACCGTTTTTATCAAAGTTATCTGACATTATCAAGAAGAATTTGTTGACACAGTTTAACTCTTGTCATGTTTTATTACCCTTTTCTGAACTATAGCCAATGAACTGTGATAATGTGAACATTTTTGAAAGTGTCTGAATAAATTTTGGTTTGACTGTAATTAATTTGTATATATCAAGATGAACTTGTTCTGACACAGTTTAACTCTGAGTTTTTGTCATATTTTATTACCATTTCCTAAACTATAGCAAATAAACTGTGATAATGTGAGAAATGTTCAAGGCGTCTCAATAAATTTTGGTTTGACTGTATATGTGAAACAAGGCATTATTTGGAAAATTTTTGGAACGCATTATCTTCATGCACTAACAGAAAGTACCAAGATGCAGTTCATTCATACAAAGAAAAAAGAAAAAACACATGGTAAGCCCTCAGTACCATAGAAATTTCATGTACCAAACCTGTATTCAGAGTTTTTAGGAATTTGTGTGCTTTGCAGCAGTGCTAATTTTGACAGAAAATTTAGTTAAAATCAATTTAGTCTTAGTCATAGTCTTTTAACTAAAATGCCATTTGATTTTAGCCATATTTTAGTCATCTGAATTGTTTTAGCTTTAGGGTCAGATTTAGAACAGCTTGTGCCAATGCAAACCGCCTTTTGGCGCTAAAATAGTATTGTCATGATTTACTAATGATGCACAATGAAGAATTAGCGCTAAAAAGGTGTGGACAGTTATTTTTGTGCCTGTCCTTGTCCAGATATGCATCTGTAGAAGTTTCACTTCCAGACGAAAAATTTATGGGAGAAGAGTATTAAAATGAATCATGCAATGCAATTTACTAACGTTTGCGCACATCAAATTACTGTTATTTGCACCATTATTTAATGCTCAAAAAAGCATGTCTTAAAAGAGAAGTTCACTTCCAGAACAAAAACTTACAGATAATTTACTCACCCCCATTTGTCATTCAAGATTCATGTCTTACTTTCTTCAGTTGTAAAGAAATTATGTTTTTTGAGGAAAAGATTTCAGAAATGTTCTCCATATAGTGGACTTCTAAGGTGCCCGCAAGTTTGAACTTCCAAAATGCAGCTTAAATGCAGCTTCAAAGTGCTCTAAACAATCCCAGCCAAGGAAGAAGGGTCTTATCTAGCGAAACGCTTGGTCATTTAAAAAAAAAAAAAAAATTATAATTCAAGGTCAAGGTCAAAGTTTATTTATAAAGCACATTTAAATACAGTTGACACTGCCCAAAGTGCTGTACATGTTTCAATTAGAGAAAAAAATTGGTCACATGACCGCAAGGCTCTCACAGGACAGTGTAGAGTCAACATTTCAGACAGATACTCTGGAGCCAGGCCATTCAGTGATTTAAAAACTAACAGTAGGATTTTGAATTGTATCCTGAAGGGAACCGGGAGCCAATGAAGATGTTCATCCAAGATGTTCATGTCTTTCTTTCTTTAGTCGTAAAAGAAATTATGTTTTTTGAGGAAAACATTTCAGCATTTTTCTCCATATAACGGACTGATATGGTGCCCCGATTTTGAACTTTGAAAAGGCAGTTTAAATGCAGCTTCAAACGATCCCAAATGCATTTGTAAATGATCCCAGCCGAGGAAGAAGGGTCTCATCTAGCAAAACGATCGGTTATTTTTATTAAAGAAACACAATTTAAAATACTTTTTAATCTCAAACGCTCGTCTTGCCTTTCTCTCCCTGAACTCTGTGTATTCTGACTCAAGACAGTTAGGGTATGTCGAAAAACTCAGATCGTATTTTCTCCCTCAACTTCAAAAATCATTTCAAAGTCATCCTACATCGCTGCAGAAGTACCAACCCAGTCTTTGCAAAGTGAACATGCAAAGAAGATCAAACACCCTCAAAAAAGGTAAAACAGTGATATAGGACGATTTCGAAGTTGAGGGAGAACATGAGATGGGAGTTTTTCGACATAACCTAACTGTCATGAACCGGAACAAAAACAGTCCAGGCAGAGTAAGACAAGACGAGCGTTTGGCATTAAAAAGTATATAACTTGTATTATTTTTATGAAAATAACCAATCGTTATGCTAGATGAGACCCTTCTTTCTCAGCTGGGGATCGCTTACAACCGCATTTGGGATTATTTGAAGCCACATTTAAACTGCACTTCGGAAGTTCAAAATCGGGGCACCATAACAGTCCATTATGTGGAGAAAAATGCAGAAATGTTTTCCTGAAAAAACATAATTTCTTTACGACTGATGAAAGAAAGACATGAACATCTTGGATGACAAGGGGGTGAGTACATTATATGTGAATCTTTGTTTTGGAAGTGGACTTCTCCTTTAATAAAATTAGCACTGTTTTACGTTTTTATGCATTTGGCAGATGCATTTATTCAAAGCAGCTTGCACCGCACACATTTTTAATCAATTGATGGAAATTAAACGAATGACCTTGGGGTCACTGGTGCCACACTCTTCTGTCTGAGCTACAGAAATCCTACAGTTCTTCGAGGGCCAAATTTCAGAAAATATCCCCTATACACATTTTTTAAAACCGAAAACCTAATCAGACAGAAGCATATACATAGCTTACAATTCAGAAACGCATTGACGGACAGATTTCTGCACGAGACGTTTGTAAGGACAAAACACTCTTCTAAACTCTCCGTGCCTCAGTATGTCTATAACACTCACTCTGGGTGGCACATGGCTCTTCTGACATGTTTGATTTGCTGCCTTCCAACACAGTGGTGTGTGTGTGTATAAATAACAAAAGTGACTCTCCCGGCAGCGCTGTATGGGGAGGAAGGTGAGGATTGCCAGTCCTCGGCTCGTCTCCCAACTGTCTCACCACTGGCAGTTCTGATCACAGAGTGATGACAGCCTATGATTGTCAAAATACGTGTCACTGACTGGCAGCCCTAGCTTTGGCATGTGCTGAAGCTCAATTTTCCCTTTCTTTTTTTATTTTGTCATCTCCCTCTCTGCTTTCTCCGCCATCCATGGGTTTGGTTAACACCAGCCGAATGTGGAAGAAGAAACATACGCAGGTGGGAATTAGCTCAGTGTGTGTGTGGAAGAAGTCGCACTCGGTGTCACATGTTCTGGTTGGTGTATGTGTACGTGTGCGAGGTGACAGGGAACAGCATGGGGACGTGTCAGCCCCGGAGTAGAGACCGTAGTGTCTGAGACAGCTTTCAGATAGAGCTAGATCTCCCTCTCCAACTCCGGAGAGCGACGAGAGAGCATGATTGACAACTTGCCTTGTGGTTGTTGTTTTTCAAAGAGTGTCAATAGAAACAGTAGCAGACCACAAAGAGATGGAATGAAAGAAGCCTTAAAGGAATAGATCACCCAAAAATGAATGTACTGTCATCATTTACTCACCCTCGTGGCGTTCCAAAACTGTATGGCTTTTTGGGAAACACAAAAAGAAGGATTTCAAAGAATTGCACTGGTTGCTGTTTTCAATGCAGTTACACTGAAAGGGGACCGAAGGTTTCAAAAAGCTTTAAAATGGATACAAAAGCACCATCCACTTGTTAAGTCATTACATATCGAATACTGTTTCTGAGTTCAAGTTTCTACTTCATTTCAAGTAAGAATATGATCTCAGCAGCCATTTATTAGGATTATTCATTTATAGCTAAGCTTTTAAAACCACATGGTATATACTTTAATGTCTGGGCTCACGGGGGCGTCACCAATATTTTAACAATTGATAAAAAATGGATCATTGTCTGTCCAGCTAAGTTTTCACAAAGCAGATAAAGGTTAGAATCATGATTGTTCGGTAGTGGTACAGCACACTATGACTGTATATTAATATCTGTGACCCTGGACCACAAAACCAGTCTTAAGTAGCACGGATATATTTGTAGCAATAGCTAACAATACATTGTATTGGTCAAAATTATCAATTTTTCTTTTATGCCAAAAATCATGAGGATATTCCTTGAATATATTTAGTAAATTTCCTACCATAAATATAGCAAAACTTCATTTTTGATTAGTAATATGCACTGCTAAAAATGTAATTTGGACAACTTTTTCTCAGTATCTTGATTTTTTTTTTTTTTTTTTTTTTGCACCCTCAGATTCCAGATTTTCACATAGTTGTACCTCGGCCAAATATTGTCCTATCCTTACAAACCATACATCAATTGAAAGCATTTTTAATCTCAATTTAAAAAAAAAAATTACCCTTATGATTGGTTTTGTGGTCCAGGGTCACAGTTGTTCGCTTTTTGGGACTTGAAGGAGCATTTGATCTTGGAAACTGACATGTGTCAGACTTAAAGGGATAGTTCACCCAAAAATGAAAATTCTGTTATTAATTACTCACCCTCATGTCGTTCCAAACCTGAAAGACCATTGTTCATCTTCTAAGATATTTCTGATTAAATTCGAGAGCTTTCTGACCCGGCATAGACACTCGCATACGTCATGTGAACGTGTATCGAAGACACACAAAAGAGAAGAAATTGAATTCATTATTTGAAGTCATTATTTTTGTTTTCTTTGCGCACAAAAAGCATTCTTGTAACTTCATAATTTATGTTTGAACCACTGATGTTACATGGACTATTTTAACAATGTCCTTACTAACTTTCTGGGCCTTGAACATGGTAGTTGCATTGCTGTCTATGCAGGGTCAGAAAGCTCTCAGATTTCATCAAAAATATCTTAATTTGTGTTCTGAAGAAGAACAAAGGTCTTACAGGTTTGGAATGACATGAGGAAGAATAATTAATGACAGAATTTTCATTTTTGTGTGAACTATCCCTTTAACAACCAGACAGAAGTGACAAAAAGTCTTCTACAGCCATACAATAATGTAGCTTTGTGTGACAAAACTCAATACTGAAAACTTTGATATCCAAATTGACTCGTAAGTGGGTCTTTCAATGAATCGTTTGATGCAGTTCACAAAAAAAAGAAAATAATTAAAAAAAACCTGAATCACTTTGTTTACATGCTCCTTCATAATGCGATTACAATGAAATTTACGGTAGGTAATATCGCAATTAAACTTTACCTCATGTAAACTTTGATCAAACTGATTAGGCTCAATAATTGCAGCAATATATGTGGCGTATGCCAGTACAGAACATGATCAATGATCTGATTAAAGTTCTACTCATTGCAATAGCAATTTTTTTTTTTTTTTTTTACAATTTTATTTTCAAAAAAAGCAATTCTGAGTTCATATCTCGCAGTTCCAAAAAGGACTGAATTGTGAGATGTAAACTCAGAACTGAGGGAGAAAAGACAGAATTGTAAGATAAAAACTCTCAATTCCATTTTTTGTTTTTTAATCTGTAAAGGATAGAGGTTGGAACAAAATGATGGCGAACAAATGATGACAGAATTTTCATATTTGGGAGAATCGTTCCTTTAAAGACGACATACCAGCCATCTCAGCTGATGTGCCTAAATAATTATTTATAAATTTCACCTCATTTGCCTACACACAGCAAGCTTCAACAATTATTATTTTGAGTTACAACGAATTAGGAATCGTTATGTGCTTCACAGTAGGTGCAAACCCTCAGGAGACCGTGCTCTGCATTATCAAAGATAAGGCACGTCTTGTAATCGGCCGCCATAGCGTGTTGCAGCTGATACACCCGTCCCATGAGAATCTCACGAGGGAGATACATTTGATAGGTTGCGTGGTAAAAACAAACCAAATGCGCTACCTACCCAAGGTTCGTGTCAAGTCCCACTGACTCGTGTTGCTTGGCAAGGCATGCTTTTAGCGGAGATGATTAGGAAGTTTGAAGTGACAGCCACCCGATCTATCTGCTCTTCAACTTTCCTATTTATATAGCCATTCATATTCATGAAGGATGAAGCGCCAGTGCATTTAACGTTATTGCAAAGATGAACTTCACCCTCGCTGGCAGCTGACGGGGAGAGATTACTCTGGCCGACTGACAGTCAAGTGGCAGGCTAGCGTGCTAAATCAGAGTACGGACAGCGCCCATGAAAGCGAGGCTCATCTACAGACTTGTAAAAACGCCTCTTCACTTCACTTTGGGCATTAAGTGGATTGTTTGCCTGATAATACATCTCGTACGGAAGTGTACATCCGAGCAGGCCTGTTAAAGTAGCGGAGAGAGTTGCGCCGCCCGATACCACTTTAATGGGCTTTGCCGCTTGACGTGCACGGTGTACTGCGGTAAAACTTGCGTGCGGTGATGATGGTAATGTTCTTACGTGTGTTAAGCTTGAGTGTGTGTGAGAAATGTACTCTTCACAAGCAAGAAGGCAGTTAACCTTTAAACAGATGGATAATTCCAAACAGCACTGTAAAATTAATAGACTCTAAACATTGCCGCTCAAAGCAGCCAGCCATGTCATCCCGAGCATTCATACATCATTCCAAGCAAGCATCTGTCTGTGACAGTTATGGGACGTGTGCTTTTGAGGAATAAAAATTGCTAACGGTGAAAATGTTTATGAATCTCAAGTACATGCCGGGCATACCTGAGTGTGAATAGGGCCATCACGGCGCTGAGCGATGCTCCGTTCAAGTCATGGGGAACGCCGGGAAGGATTCTCAAAGCGCGACACATGGATGACTCTACGGATGGAGAAGAGGACGGTTACTTGGAAAGAAATGAAAAGGTTCAAAAACATACCAAAAATGCATCAATTTGAGCTTTATCTAAATATCAAACCAAGTGGCATCTGCTATCAAGTATTTGTAAATCACTCAAAAGAGCTGACTCATAAGGCTCTTTTGCTTGGGAGTCAGACTTGGATATTTGTGATTCACTAAAAAGATAAGGGTTATAAGTGTAAATAACCCAGCAATCGGACTGGTCCCAGTGTACGTTTTAAATTCACTCAAAATCCGTTTTTTGCTTAGGAATTGGACTTCGCTGGTTGAGCTATTTGTGATTTACTTAAAGATCTGGCTCGTGATTCCACTAGCACTGAATATTAGTGATTCACTTAAAAGAATAGACTTATAAGAGTCATTTGTTTAAGAATCAGACTTCATTGATTGCGCCAAACCTTTGTGATTCACTTCAAAAAACCAACTCGTAAGAGTCTTTAGTTCAAGAATTGGATTTCACTGGATGTGCTGAATGTTTCTGATTCACTTAAAAGAACCGACTTGTAAGAGTCATTCGCTTAAGAATCAGAGTTCACTGATTGCGCCCAACGTTTGTGATTCACTTAAAATAACCGACTCGTAAGAGTCTTTAGTTTGAAAATTGGACTTCGCTAGTTGCGCTGAACAATTGTGATTTACTTAAAAGAACCGACTCGTAAGAGTCATTCGCTTGAGAATCAGACTTCACTGATTGCACCGAATGTTTGTGATTCACTTAAAAGAACCAACTCAGAAGAGTCTTTCGTTCGAGAATTGGACTTTGCTGGTTGTGCTATACATTTTTGATTTACTTAAAGAAAAAAAAACAAAAAAAAAAACTGTAAGAGTAATTCGCTAGAGAATCAGACTTCACTGATTGCACCGAATGTTTGTGATTCACTTCAAAGAACCAACTCAGAAGAGTCTTTTGTTCAAGAATTGGACTTCACTGGTTGTGCTGATGTTTTTGATTCACTTAAAAGAACCAACTCACAAGAGTCATTTGCTTTGAGAATCAGACTTCACTGATTGTGCCAAACCTTTGTGATTCGCTTAAAAGAACCGACTCGTAAGAGTCATTTGGTTTGAGACTTCACTGATTGTGCCAAACGTTTATGATTCACTTAAATAACTGACTCAAAAGAGTCATTTGCTTTGAGAATCAGACTTTACTGACTGTGCCAAATGTTTGTGATTCACTTAAAAAACTGACTCATAACAGTCATTCATTTGAGAATCAAACTTCACTGATTGTGCTGAGCGTTTGTGATTCACATAAAAGAACCGACTTGTAAGAGTCTTTTGTTCAAGAACTGAACTTTGCTGGTTGCCGGAAAGTGTGTGATTCACTTAAAAGAATCGACTCGTAAGAGTCTTTCATTCGAGAATTGGACTTGGCGCTGGTTTCGCTGAATGTTTGTGATTTACTTAAAAGAACCGACTAGTAAGAGTAGGTCACGCTTAATGTTTGCGGTTCACTGAAAGAACCAGATTATAAGAGTCATTAGTTCAAGAATTGGTCAAACTGCTTGTGATTCATTAAAAGAAATTAGCATATAAAGTTCTTTCCCTCGAGACTTCGAAATGACTCCATTCCTGCAGTTTATAAGAATTGAAAAGGAACTGGTTTTCAGTTCCCAAACAGAAAACATTTATAGTAACATGACACATGCATTTTAAATTGCTTTTACCAAAATTTCACCTCAAGTTCACAGATTTGCTGGGAGAGTTAAAACAGGTGTACTGTCAATGTAGATTATCACATTACCTATGCAAATGATCCACTGACAGCTTTTGATAACCAGTGTCTAAAACATTTTATAATTTGAAACCAGACAAACTACTTTTTATTTGCACTATAGGCTAATTATTTCAAGTAAATGCCACATGGTTTATAATAACTGATGCTTTGTGGCTTTAATGAGAGAAAGTCCTCTCGGCTATGTTCCAAAATTTAGTGCAAAAACTTTTCAGAAGATTGAAAGCTATTATTGCCGCAAAGAGAGACTTTGAAATGTTCAACAAGCACATACGGTGTAGTGTTCAGATGTCCACACTTTTGGCCATATAATGTAGTTCAAATTAATAGGATACTGAAAAACATAGCTGGCGACATTGAACATCCACGGAGGAGAATTATCTTAGGCATCATAAACCTTTATGACTGTACCGAGCTGATGTGAGCTGCCTAAAGCATCACTTCTATCCCAGCTTGTCCAAGTAAATTCCTCTCAGCACCACTGGCGTGACATTAGCCCATTCCCTGTGAAGCTAACTACCGTTTAACAGATGGACTCCATACACTGCGTCAAACACAACCCGGGGCCAATTTAGTAAGTTAAAGTAATCAATGAGCTCCGCTGGCCCAATATGCAGGATTTCCCCATCGGTTCGGCCTTGTCAACCCCACTGCGGTCAGAGCAGGACCCCCAGCTGCCCCAATAAGCCCCTCAGCCTGCCTAATCTTATTATTACAGCTAAGATAAGGATTAACGCCTCTGCAGGGGAGGCAGCCGCCAATATGACCTCTGATATGCATAATGCATGGATGGACTGATGGATGAGGCCTGTGAAATACCTACAGAGCAGTACTGCTGCATATATTAGCACTGAGCTGGAAAACAGGAATAGTATCTTTGACCTTTGATCGATTGTGCATGGATGCAACTTGAAAGGTAATGTACTGTTCGTAAAAGCAAGACTCTGGTTTCTTGAGAAGACATGACTCAAGTACAATTGAGTTTGATTGTCGGTAATAGAATTATGGATCACTCATGATGGGTCCCAATCGAGCACTGGAGTAGTTGCTTTTCTGTCTCCGTTCTTACTGAGCTTCCACCGAGGGGTCGAGGTTTTGTAGGTTAGCATGGTCACATTAGCCCATTCTGATGGATGCTGTACCTATAGGCCTACCAGCTGTAAGCAAAAAGCACCTTTCCCCATGTATAGCACTGACACGATGCAACTGACGCCGGTAGGTCACGTGATCATTTCAACATGGAAAATGTAGTACATCCAGATTACATCCAGAATTCATACTACACACATTCATGTTCTTTTTGCGGTCATATAGTAGTTACTTACCTAATGAAGTACTTACTCAAGAGAATACAGTTGAGGTCAAAATTTTACATACACCTTGCAGAATCTGGAAAATGTTAATTATTTTACCATGTAAGAGGGATCATACAAAATATGTTATCTTTTATGTAGTACTGACCTGATTAAGATATTTCACATAAAAGACATTTATATATAGTTCACAAGAGAAAATTATATTTAACTTAAAAAATGACCTTGTTCAAAAGTTTATTCTTTTTTTTTCCGTTGTTTGTCCTGAACAATTAAACTGCCTGCTGTTCTTCAGAAAAATCCTTCAGGTCCCACAAATTCTTTGGTTTTTCAGCATTTTTGTGTATTTGAACCCTTTCTAACAATGACAGTATGATTTTGAGATTCATCTTTTCACAGTGAGGACAACTGAGGGACTCATATGCAACTATTACAGAAGGTTCTAACGTTCACTGATGCTCCAGAAGGAAAAACGATGCATTAAGAACCGGGGGTGAAAACTTTTGAACAAACTGAAGATGTGTAAATTTTTCTTATTTTGCCTAAATATCATATATTTTTTATTTAGTACTGCCCTTCAGATGCTACAGAAGATACTTACATGTTTCCCAGAAGACAAAATGAGTTAAATTATCCCTGATCTTCAATCCAAAAAGTCATGCCCAGCTTTTAATGCATCATGTTTCCTTCTGGAGCATCAGTGAGTGTTTGAACCTTCTGTACTAGTTGCATATGAGTCCCTCAGTTGTCCTCAGTGCGAAAAGATGGACCTCAAAATCATACAGTCATTGTTGGAAGGGGTTCAAATACACAAAAATGCTGAAAAACCAAAGAATTTGTGGGACCTGCTGTAGATAAACAGCTGTAGATCATTCAGGTACCAACATTAAAAATCAAGTGTAAACTTTTGAACTTGGTCATTTTTATAAATTCAACTATTATTTTCTCTTTTCAACTATATGCAAACGTCTTTTTTCATGAAATATCTTATTTAGGTCAGAACTAAACAAAAAAAAAGAACAATAAAATGTATAACAATATGCATTTTTTAATGATACCTCTTATTTTGGTAAAATAGTTAACATTTTGCAGGTTCTGCAAGGTGTAAGTGAACTTTTGACCTCAACTGTATGCAATTTCAGACACAGCCTGATTCACTCAGAAACTAAACAATTTTTGCTGTCTTTATGAGTGATTGAGTCATTTATTCAAACGATTCATTCATTCCAAAAAAAAAAAAAAAAAAAATCATAAAGAAACATCATTACTGTTTAATTCTGCCTTTTTAAACACAAAAATAACTTGAAATAGTGTCTAAAATGTAACATACTCTGTATTAAATATTAATTTTGTACCGTCTAAGAAAAAGTGTGATAATATGCTGAATTAAATAATTGGCATTTATATTCTTATGCAGTGAATCCACAGCAAATAGCATATCAAATGTTTACCTTATTATTAGAATAATTATAAGATATATATATAAGATATTTAGATATATAAACCTAAAGAAAAATATTTTGAATTCAATTCAAATGCATTAATACAGTGCTTTTCACAATATATATATATTTGTAGAGCAATTTAACATTTAACATTGACAGCCCTGCAAATACATTTAGACCAATCATTGTTTTTTTTTTTTTCTCTGAAATTTTCCACAGAACCCTGAGAAGTCTTTTCCAGTTCAAGTTTGAAAAACCCTGCATATAATAACGTTTTACTATTTTTATCAGTTGTATTCAGATGGTGCTTCACTGTGTGAAGTGGACATTTATTTTTTATCGTCCACTGTCTTTAATAAAAATTTGCTAATGAAGCCCTTTGAACCGTGGATATTTTTTGTGGTGCCATCAGCCAATCAGCACTGTCATGATGTCACTTTAGCTCAGGTGATTGGCTCAAAACAACCTGGCAGCAGAACTAAGTATCTATGAGCAAAGATGAATAATTTCAAATGACATACTAAGCAAGCGCTGTTGAGATAAATAGGAATGGTAATGGTTAGCTTGAGCTTGGTATTATAGTCATGGTTCCCACTAACCCCAACTTCAGGCTTTCTCATTTAGAGTTCAGGCCTGGCATTTCAAAAAGCTGCATTCATGAAAACAACGTCAGTTTATAAAAAAGGAAGAAAGAAACGAATCAGCTGTGGTTGACATTTGAAACTCTGACTTGTCAGACGGTGAATTATGTTCAAGCCGTGTTAGAAGAAGCGCATAGGTATGTTTTTCCAGAACGAGAAGCAGGAATAAGGAAGACCACTACAGCTCTCTGGATAAATTTCTTCCCCTCTCCGTCTCTCCTTGCCTCCCCCCCACCCCAGTGTCCCCTGTTCTCCGTGGACCACTGACAGCATGCCTGCACAGAAATGCGGCGTTACCTTCAAATTATGCAGGAGCGACTCGTGCTCGTCCGTGGGTTGGCTGCACGCCGCTCGACATGTGTCAGGGCCGCCACGTCTCCGCTGAGCTAATGATGCTACACCGGACAGCCCACTGTCCTTCTGAGCGTGCGTGCGTGTGTGAGCCCAGACGTGACATCGTCAGTAGAGACCCTCCATCTGATTAAAACAAAACCAAACCAGAAAAAGCAGGCGGGAAAAAAACACAGCACAGACGCGTGTCAGGTTAAGCTGGCGATGGGGTGGACATGCTCGCGTTGTTTGTAAAGGTGGGAAGGTGGATGGTGTGGAACACAGTTTTGAGTGTATGACTCGCAACACAACAAGAAAAAAAAAAAAAACACTGGACATCTTGTAAGGCAGGACATTGTGTAAACTTTTCTAGATTTTGTATGAAAAAAAAAAGACTGGACTGAACAGATGACTGAAAAAGTGGTGGTTTTGTGCGCTTGTAGACACACTCAAAGGTGCAATTCACAATTTTCAAACAGCCTACTTTAACTAAATTAGCTAACAGCTGATGTAAAAGTAAAAAACATAACCGCAAAAGCACTACTAATTTGACTGTTTTGGCATGAATGTACAGACACCTTCGACATTTCTCACATTATCACAGTTTATTTGCTATAGTTTGTTAAAATGTGACAAGAACTCAGAGTTAAACCGTGTCAGAACAAATTCATCTTGATAATGTCAGATAACTGTGATAGAAAGGTATGTAATGGATTACAATCAACCAAAAATTCAGACAACTGTTAGTACAATATCTGCACAACTATCAATACTTTGTTGACCAATTACCAATCAATGCTTAATTTTGTTTAGTCTGTGGTGTAAAAAGGTCGCATTAGCAATTAAAGAAAAAAAGCTTAAGCAAAACATGGTCAGGTCAAAGCGTCTGAATAATGTTTAGTCCCAAATTTGTATCAGTTGTACTGGTAATCCACTATATGAATCTTTTGGGGGGGTAAAATATGTCACAGTTGACTTTATTTTGCTATCCTCACCTACATAAATGAACTATTGTGTCCTGCACTGAATTATTTTGTATTTGACTGTATATGCTGCTTTCAAAACACAAGCTTTTTGAGTAACAAGCTACTTTTTCCAACAATTAGCATTAAAATAAGACAAACCTGTATTTTGTGTAAGAGTAAATAATCAAACAAGCTTTTCTAAACTATTCTTTTGCATTTGCAGCATTCAAAAGTCAGATTCATTCTAGTCTCGCGTAGCCAGACCTTCAGACTGACGGCAGAACGTCTGGGAACTTTGACCACTTTGAATGGCCAAGGCTCGCCCAAGAGGCCATATGACTGACAGGTACAGCAACCAATCACGTTTAGTTTTTTTTTAATGTTTAGGGGCATGGAAATGTCGCCACAATAACAGACCGATGTGTAAAACTTTCGGACATACTTTAAAGATTCTATGCCATGAACTTTAAATTGCTCACATACATTTGAATATCCGGCGCTTAGTTGATCCTGATAAACGCTCAGTGTCACAGTTGTAAACACGATGGCTTTCTTCTTTTGTGATGGGGTTTTGCGCCACAGAATTTTTGTTTCCAGGCAGAACATTAAAGAATGTGACACATATGTATAATCCTGTATAATCTAACCAATCCGATGACAGCTTTGAAACTCCTGAAGTGTTTCCAGTTAAGTGTGCCATATGCATCAGACGTTTAGCTAACGTTCCAACGATTCATTCTATCGGAATTGTTTCAATGTAATTCGAGTACAAGCTGTTTTAGGTCTTTTTTTAAAGGAGAAGTCCATTCCCAGAACAAAAATTTACAGATAATGTACAGATAATGCACCCCCTTGTCATCCAAGATGTTCATGTCTTTCTTTCTTCAGTTATAAAGGAATTATGTTTTTTGAGAAAAACATTTCAGGATTTTTCTCCAAAAAGTGGACTTCTATGGTGCCCCAACTTTGAACTTCCAAAATGCAGTTTAAATACTGCTTCAGACAATCCCGAATGCGGTTGTAAACAATCCCAGACGAGGACGAAGAGTCTTATCTAGTGAAACGATTAGTTGTTTTCATAAAAATAATACAATTTATATACTTTTTAATGGCAAATGCTCGTCTTGTCTTGCTCTCCCTGAACTCTGTTTTTTTCATGACAGTTAGGTTATGTCAAAAAACTCCCATCTCATGTTCTCCCTCAACTTCAAAATCGCCCTACATCGCTGTTTTACCTTTTTGTTAAGGGTGTTTGATCTTCTTTGCATGTTCACTTTGCAAAGACTTGGTCTGTACTTCTGCAGTGATGTAGGATGATTTTGAAATGAGTTTTGAAGTTGACAGAAAAAATACGATTGGAGTTTTTCGACATACCCTAACTGTCTTGAGCCAGAATACACAGAGTTCAGGCAGAGCAAGACAAGACGAGCATTTGAGATTAAATAATATTTAAATTGTATTTTTTTAACCGATTATTTCACTAGATAAGACCCTTCTTCCTCAGCTGGGATCGCTTACAGCCGCATTTGAGATAGTTTGAAGCCGCATTTAAACAGCATTTTGGAAGTTCAAACTCGGGGCACCATAGCAGCCCATTATATAGAGAAAAATTCTGAAATGTTTTCCTCAAAATATATAATTTCTTTATGACTGAAAAAAGAAAGACATGAACATCTTGGATGACAAGGGGGTGAGTACATTATGTGTAAATTTTTGATCTGGAAGTGGACTTCTCCTTTAATGGCAAAACTGTAAATAGATAAATGCTAATACTTACACTTAAAAATAAAGGTTCCAAAAGAGTGTTCTTGCAGTGATGCCATAGAGGAACCATTTTTGGTTCCCCAAAGAACCTTTCAGTGAACAGTTCCACAAGAACCATTTTGAAGAACATTAATCTATCTAAAAACCTAAAGAACCTCTTTCCACTATAACCTTTTCTGCATTTAAAAGGTTCCAAGGATGTTTGAAGTTCTATGTACTTAAAGTTAAATGCTGTCTTTTCAAACAAGTTTGAAAGACATCTCTTATGCTCACCAAAGCAATTTATTTGATCAAAAATACAGTAAAAAGTGTAATATTGTGAAATTATATTACAATTGTTTCTATCTGAATGTGCATTTTCAGCAGCCATTACTGTAGTATATATTTAAAAATATATTACACAGTTTCAGTTAACTTAACAAATTGGCTTAGCTACTGTATTTTATAATTAGCTTGTCATGAAAGTATCTTCCCCACACTGAAAACGTACAAGTAGAGATATTTGTTGTACAGTGTATTTTTTTTAACTATAAATCAAAGATGCAAGCATGACAAGTCGTTTCAGCAATGGTAATACCCATCTGTCATTTAAGTCTTTCAGTTGTTCCTGATGAACACTGTGTAGTAAAGAAAAGAAACGCTTCACACTTACTGTACCTGTACGGCACACAGATAAACAAATGCTTTCAGCCAGTCGAAAGCCTCTGAGAGGAAACTCAGCTGAATCTGAAAGAACAATCACAAAAACTTAACAACAAAGTCAGTTACTTTCTCTCAGCTGCTCGGGCCGTCAGGGAGTAAGAATACACATTTTTCACCAGCGAATAATAATGGCATGGAAGCATATTTGTGCTCATTAATTCACACAGATCTTTCTCGTTCCCTCCCTTCTTTTTCTCACTCCGCATCACTCGCTGACTTTTCCCTACATCAATTTAATCTGAAATTGCATACAAATCCCACAGCAACATTTGCAGAAGCTTTTGTCTCACCAAGCAGTCTAGCAAAAATTCAGAATTCAATCATTCATTGTTGAGTGATAGGCGAAAAAATGGCTTCCAGCTGCACACAGACATCTTTATAAAAGGTCAGACATAGGATAAAAACAGTGCTCATGATGATACAATATAAAGCCAATTTAAAGTCTTAGTTATAGTATTTTATGGCATATTTTTAATTATTTTTTTAGTCATTCCAATATGAGAAAAAAAAAAAACATGAAATAAATTAGTAATTACAAAATATAAATAGAATTTAAAGGGGTCATCGGATGCTAAGTTGACTTTTACATGTTGTTTGAACATTAATGTGTGTTGGCAGTGCATTTACAAATCTACCCTATAATGATAAAAATCCATTAAGTGTTTTTTAATTAATCTATAAAAATAATATCCCCTTTTTCAAATCAAACCATTCTCAAATGCCTGTCGTTGTGGCGTCACACCGACGGAGGCCGCTCCCACTATAGTTGATTGACATGAGCGTTTTACATCATATCAGCTGAAACAGTCTGCCCTCTCTGTTTCATTGTTAAGAATATCTCCATTTGAGAGATTGAGGTGTTGTGTTGCTGGATGTAATAATGAACATAGTGGTCATCATTTACTCCCGACATCTGAGCCGCTGAAGATGCAGTAGATTACGCTTGTTTGTGAAGGGAATGCGCCTCCCGATCTACATATATCCGTCTATGTTCGCGCGAATCATTCGTGATCCAGCTTCACTTACACCAGAAGTGAGTATAAGGGTTTTTTTATGAATCTTTGCGATCGCCTTTCCTAATAATGTGCTAGTTAGCAAGTTTAGCGGCTAAACGCGGCTAAAGTAAACATGCTCGTCTCTCCACAGAGAGAAGAGAGGGGCGGGGCGAGCAGAGCTCATTTGCATTTAAAGGAGCCTCAACCGGAATTACATGATTTTTGCAGAGCTGATTTTGGCAAGGTAAAAAGGGAGTTGTTTTACACAACTATTGAGAATTTTTAACCAAAATATATTATAGACTTTTCATTAAGACCCTAAAGAATCATTTCAACTTGTGGAAAATGGGCATCCGATGAGCCCTTTGATATAACTAATTTAAGTATAATTTGATTTCCGGCAGCTTGAAAGTGTGTTCCTGACTAAGCTAACTTGCTCTTCGTCCTATCATACCAAACTTGATGTATTCTATTCAGCATTGGACTTGACTCTTTTAACCTCTATATGAAGACACCAGAAGTGCCGTGGGTGGATTTCAGCCCGGGTTTCGGTGTCACTCCCCTCCGCTTTGCCATCGAGTCCAATACAGCGGCTGAGCGGATGGGGCTGAAGTGAAGCTGGTCGTCTCTGCTCGGCGTGAGTGATGAGCAGTAGAATAGACAGGCTGTCACAGCACACCTGTAGGCCTGGCAGCCGAGTCCATCACCGGGCTGAGCCTTCACAGAGATTAAAAACACTGCATCCATTAGGCCTCGTGTCAGCCGTCATTATTCTATAAAGAAGCGATTTTGTCACATCTCCATTCTTCAGGCCGCTATCCGCACGCAGATGAATAAGCGGGACGTTCCATCTCCAAACACGGCTCACTTTTGACAGGAACACAACCATTTGTGATGCCGTCTCCCCAACACTTCACACATCCGTTGGGAAGGAAGCATCAAATAAGTCTTAATGCAATGATCCCGCAGTCCATCACCTGATGGGACTCGAAGTTTTCCAGCCATATTTATTCTCGGAAATGTACGTTTCGTCCTAGAGCTGCCAATCAAACGGGCTCACAATTTATTCTGCCGTGTGCATTTATCTGACAGGCCTTTGTTTTCTACAGTGTTCAACTGTGATTCAATTTTACACATTCTGCCTTGTAGTTTGACAGCTGTCGTTTGACAGGAACACAGGCCTCATTGCGGACAGCTTAAGAATAACAAATTCAGACTAGAAATAGTCAGCGCACAGAGTGTCAAATGAGTTTTTAAAGGCTTAAAACATTTATAATTTAACGGAAGAACACTTTAAGGTGTCTCCGCTGGTGCATTTCAAACTGCATGTGTTTTTAAAGATGCGTATTTGACTCAGCAAATCCAGTCTTTCGGTGAAGGTGAACACAATAATGAAAATTCTGCCATCATTTACTTGCTTTTAAGTTGCCCCAAACCTGTATGACTTTCTTTCATCCAAAGAACACAAAAGAAGACATTTAGCAGAATGGTTTATACAACGAATGGTAAGGTTCTTTATTGGCATCTATAGGGACTTTTGCACCACAGGAACCTTTTCATAGTTTCTAGAACTACTGACCTGAAATACCTTCTTTTTGGCGTGAGGAACTAGGAATGTACTTAATTCTAGGAACTCGGTTTGGGGAAACTAAATTAGCTCCTACTTCAGAGTAGCTCTTAAAGCAGATCTATTTAGAACAATCATTGATTGTCATTGAGGGTCTACACTTACGTCAAAATGTAGTCAGTTATCTGGATGCGTGGGCATACTGGCAATACTCGGATTTAAACGACAGCATAGATTGCACAGTTAATGTACTACTGAATACTTTGTTCTGCTAATTTATGCTGTCTAAACCATGGAAAAAAACGTGTGAAACCTGCTAAATCATATAGATAAGGTAGGAAGTAGGAAAGGGCACAATAATATGACAAACTAAAGTTAATAGGTGGTAAAGATAGGTACAAGCAGTATTAATTAAGATACTGTCTAATATTTCACCTACCTGACCAGAAATGATAGGAACAAACATGAATGTTGTCAAGACTCTTGCCCTGGAAATCCTGGTTCAGTTTGGCCAACCACAAGCGCCTTTTGTTCATCAGACAGTTTTTTTTGCATACTTCTCTTTGATTTGTTCTAACTTTTGGCAGTCTGTAGTACTCCAAATGTTTTTCCCGGTCCGACCGATTAGTACAGCCCAACACATAACAATAAGCGATCGTTTTCAGCAGCAATAATCAGTAAAATATGCGAGTTTCGATCGGTTCAGTGGCATTGTTTACATTCAGCGCTGGCAGTATGAGCCATTGATGACGCGTCATGAAAACACTCTATTGGAAGTACCAAAAGTGTACGCTGATTGGCCAAACGCATTTAAAACACCGGCTACCGGGCATTTTTTTAAAAGCCATGTAAAAATATAAACTTTACGAACATGGAAAACAGTCGTAATGGCATTTACCTGTTGTTTGCAGTGTTGTGTTCTTTTCTCAGCCTCCATTAAATGTAATACTGCAAGTTTGCATAAAAGATTTAGTCAGATTTTCACGCTCTTTCAGTAACGTAAATTGTGCGTTTACATTCCATCTCCGTTATCACGAAACCCACAACGTACAACAAAAACAGCTCCGATCACTGCGTCCTCCATTCATCGGTTGTTGACGACGTTTGTAAATGCCGCGCATGAAGCCGGCGCTGCCGGTGCGAATCCAACCAGAAATACGGCCCGAGGAGGAAATTGGTTCTCTAGGAACCAACCACCATGCTGGCGAAAGTCTGTTATGGTTCCATGAAGAACCTTGAACAACCATGGAACATTTCCATTCCACCAAGTGTTCTTAATATGTTTTTTAATAGAACAGACCTGTTCACAGAAGGGTTCTTTGGGGAACCAAAGATGGTTCTTCTATGACATCACTGCAAAAACTCCCTTTTGGAAATTACACCAGCATGAAAATTCTGCTAAACATCTCATTTTGTGTTCTACAGAAGACTGACATGGTGAGTAGGCCAAAATGTTTTTTTTGTTTTTTTCTTTGTTTTTTTAAGATATCAATGCTTTTTTTTTTTTTGCCAAACAAGCAGTCCATTTGAATGGATGTTGACTAAAGTTTTCTTTTTCATTTTATCTTCAAAAATTCTGTCATTCACAGACCACAATGTGTCATTTTCCAGATTTCATTATTTTCAATCTGTCAACTTATTCCTCTCAGGATAAAATGTGCAATTTTGATAGGGAATGTTTAAATTACATCGAGGTCTCAGTGCTTTGCCTTTTGAAAACTGCAAATTGTAACCAGTTAAAATTCATCATAGTCCCACTATCAATGAATTCTTTTGTGTGGCATCATATTTATGCTTCGCCGTCTGTCTGTGAGGTCGAGCAGGGAAGGAACAGACCGAGATGATTTATTTCCTGTTTTCTTGAAGTGAAATAACAAAACGTGAGACACAAGGTTAAGCTGATGAATTCACAGTGATGAGTTGCATCAGTAATGACACTGATGTTTGACGTGCAAAGACTTATTCAAAATTCTGCTTTCCTTCAAGCCTTCATCCTGTCTCGATATGAAACATCTTTGTATTTGAGGGTGTTGATAGCACAAGTGGGGATGTTTTGAACTACATACTTATTTGATTAATCATTTTCTTCATTAATCAATAAGCATGTCACTAGATTTATGAATTCCATTTCAAAACCATTTTCATCATGATTCATGTTAATAGTAAGAATGTACTTGGCAAGGCAAATACAGACAGATGAAAGTGCTTGTTTACTGCTAAAAATGTTATTGCCACTTCTTACACTCGAAGTTGCAAGGCATCCAAAACCTGAGTGTGTCTTTACCTAAAGCTTTGTGTTTGCATTTGCATTTAACAGGAGCTTTAAGGCACAAACGTATGCCGTAAAACGCTTCTACAACCTTTTGTTTCTCATAGCACGTGAGCGAGTCGATTCTTTAAGAGAGACCTGGCACGGCCCCTTTATCTCTATGTGCGTCGGGTCCCCAGATGTGGAAGGAAATGGAAGGCTTAATTTTATAATACACTTAAGTCTGCTCCATACTCGAAAGGTTTGATTTCAATAACAATATTGCTTTCAGGTTATTATATTGAGGATCTTCCAACACGTGGAAGAGTTGCGCCAGAACCATGACTTGAATAAATTAATAGTTTTAAATCTACTCCACAACATACTCAAAGCCTAAACCTGCTTCCTTTATGTGTAAAAATAATTCTCTGGATGACAAATTTGGCTATTTATGCAAAAACACTTGGATACTTTTGGATTTATATGGCTTAATATTTCCAATAGTTTGCACAGATATCCAGCCTTTTGAATGAAAATGAAAAAGAATTGCAGTAATTGAGGAAAGCAAAACTAGCAGATGGAGGCTCAGAATATTCAGTATGGGACCACTGGGAAATCAAAACATGCCAATTTGAGTGAGAGGATACTCTCAAATAGGGCAACTAACAAGGGGTTTGATACTGCAACTCCCCAAAGCGGCTTCAAATGGAGATTGAGATTATTGTGCAAACACTGCATATTTCAGTCCTTTCCCTTCTTGTTTCGTTTCCCCTCAAGCCCCCTGTGTCCACACGTATAATCACTCAGTAATTGAGCTGAAAAGAGTAAATCTTTGATTCCCACTAGAAACTGGGCATTTATTTCTAAGTCTGAAAACCCCGTGAAATGCTTGGAGAGTGCTCGTGTGAACAGGGGAGAGGAAAAAAATATGCAAATCTGCTTAAACTGCGTCTATCTGCCGATGTTTCACTCTGCTCTGCAGGTACTCACAATGTCGCAGTTGTCATGATTGCTGTAATTTACATAGAATACGTACAGGGACTGCACTAAGATCCTCCAAAAAAAGAGAGGCAGGGCTGGATCAATGCTACAGAATCGGTCCTGAGAAGCCAGATATACAGGCTTTACGGAAAAGCGTTAAATCCACAAGTTCTTTGCCCGTTTTGGCTCCGACACGAGAGAGCGTTTCCTGTTTACCAGCAGGTTTTGTGTCTGGAAACATCTCTCTCATTTACATACAGCACAGAAAAAGCGCTGCATTCAAGGAACAAACAAAGGCAAAAATGGACAATGAACAGCCGAATATTTCAACCGGTGGAAGTAGAAAGTTTGTTCAAATCCAAATCGTTGATTTGTAGGAAGAGAGAAAACCACACGAATAACCAAATAGAGAACAGCATTAATCAAGAAATGCTTCAGGTTTTATTTTACAATTAAGGGACAAAAACATTTTTTTTTCTTTTTTTCTTTTTGTTTAATTAAGGGAATTGATGAGACTTTTCACAATGGCATGATAAAACATTGAAATGTACTGTATTTCATGTTTTGCATTGCTTTGTTCCCTCTCATACTCCATGCATCGAGAGCGATGCAACTCCTTCAGTCAATTCGTATTTACCACATCAGAGAACTTAGTTCAACTAAAGGATGAATCGTGGTTCTACAGCACATATACTGCATATACATCTCTGTACATATTATTTCCTTTTCGTTTACTATATATAAAATGACAATATAAAAGAATGCACACCATACAAACAATGTTGAGCTGCGGCAATTGGCAAGATATGATGATGGAAATTTACACATCTTCGCTGATCATTTAAATATATGTGCTGTATATAAGATTTCAATTAAGTCTTTACAGGTTGAAACCGAAGCGAAACCATAGAAAGAGAAATAGTGGTACCAAAGCATACGTTTCAAATTGCTACTGTATAAAATGATACTTAACAACAAAAAAAAGGAACAATGATTATTAAAAACATAAGGAAATGCCTTTGAAAAACCAAAGTGTATAATCATAGGCAGCCCGTCAAAATCTTCAATATCCTTCGAGGTTTAGAAGACTCAACAAAATCTACAATGCATTGTTTTCACTTCAAAGGGTTGCAGTTTGATTTATGTCAAGCCAATATCTGAAAATCGGAGCTCAAATTAACAAAATAGCTCTGTCTCGTTTTATACATATTCTCATAACATTCAACACTACGGAGTGCTTTAATGAAGTCAGTCTTTTTTGACGCGTAGCAAGAGTTCAGTACAACGCAACTCGTTCTATTCAGAAGTTCTTTCGCAACTTTGTTTTAGACCATGCCCATGGATACCATGTTTGTTTCATTCCCAATTCAACAGAGTACAAATTGTAAATTCTGTTTGAATGAAGTCACTCGGAAAGAAAATAAAGGAAAAACATGCACATAACCGACACATATCAGATAAATACAGTACAAAGCAAGAGATAGAAATCAAGAGACTGAAAAACAAGGGAGAGAAAAAAAAAAAAAAAAAAAAAAAAAAAAATATTCGAAACAGATCATGGTCCAATCAGGCAGTTTCACGACAAGAAGTTGGACTGATTTTGAAGGCTCAGTTCAGGCGCAGTGCAGTACAGTGATGTAGTGCAATGATTCTCAATCCAGTCACTTCACTGCCAGCAGCCTGCTTTCCTTAGGCTTTTTCTAACTTTTCCAGCTCAGTAACAAAGATCAGGTGGTCCTCCGGTGACTTTCCGTGCGTTTTGCTGAGGTGCAGTTTCACTGCGTGCTTGCTGACAAAAGTCCTATTGCACAGTTTGCACTGAAATATGGAATTCGAGTCCTCCTCAGTCAAGCCAAGGGCACTGAATGTCTTATCTGTGATCATTTTAGTGACTGCTTGCTGGTCTCTTATGAGGTCTATTGATAACTTGGAGAGGTCCTTCAAGCTAAAGCCCAAGTGGGACTCTAAGTGGTTAATGTATGTGGAGGGAGTTCTGAACTGGGAGGCACAATCACTACACAGAAACAGTGGCTGGCCCGAGTCTATGTTCTTCAGAAACTTGGTTCCACCTGTCCGCCTGAGTTGGTACTTGACGTTGGCCAACCAGTGGGAGATGGTGGTCATGGAGAGACCTGTAAACTTACAAATATGTACACGCTCCTGAGGACCTAGGTCTGTAATGATGTACTTCCCGTCAGGGGTTTCCCGAAGGCTGGACGCAAACTGAGCCTGAAGGATCAGCAGATGCTGAGGGTTCCAGTTCGATTGCCTGCCTTTCCTCTTCTGGACGGGCGAAAGATCCTCCAGGCCGTCCTCAAAAGCACAGCCATCCGCATCCGACTTCTCGGATATGGAGGAAGGGGTGGACGACTTTGGCGTCAGGCGACCCGTGAGGTTCTTCACCATGTCGGAGATGTCCATCAGAGCATTCTCTCTAAGAGGAGATGAGACCGATTCAGCCAGTGTGGACAAGATGGGTCTGGCGCTGTTTGTGATGCTGCTGTTGCTGATAACAGTGGATGAACAATTGTTTGTGGGCCCATTGCCACTTTTGGACTTTGTCAAGTCCATGGGCTGATCGTCGTCATTGTCAAAATATCTGTTGATGGGCTCGACTTGCTTGACCTGAGCTGGATTGTACATGGGCTTTTCCATCATGTTGTTGCTGATCTTGTACAGCATTGCTAGTGGGTCTAAGAGTGGACTGACTGTTTTGGAGGCCTTGCCCAAATGAGTGTTCATGATAGACTGCAATGCACTGAGGGGGTTGACTAAAGGCTGTTCTGGTGAGTGGTCGGTGATGATTCCTAAATTGCCGCAACCGTTGCTGACTTGCGTTTTGTGGACATCCGTTCCGTTCTTTACAGGATTATCTGCATGGCTTTCCTTGTATTCTCCTTCCCGAACCGGAACGTGCTCTTGGTCTTTATCTACAGTGCCGTTTTTTGTTGGCTTGCTAAGATCGTCTTGTCTTGGCAGGTCCTTTCGCTCTCTGAGGACTGGAGAGGGCAATTCAGCAGTGAGATGTCTGGAGCCACGTTCAGTTGATCTTTCATCCCTGTCTTTCTTCGAAGGGATTTTCCCTGTTACTTTCTCCACCAGCTCTTCCATGGCTAGGACATTGCTTTTATGGTTTGGGGGTGGCGATGGGCTGCTTGGAGAGTGGATCAGAGTGCTGGAGTCAGAGGTCAGAGATTTCAAGCTGCTGGCGTTGAACGTTGGTTGCATCTGGACACTCTGGACAGCAGGGATAGATGACTTTACAGAACCTTGAAGCTGGTAGGCAGCATGAATGCTGGGATATCCACCCCAGGTGGGCGTACCGGTCTGAGCCTTGCTGATTGCACTGGAGACTGTATTTTCTAATGACTTGAGAATATCTAGTCCACCTTTAGGAGACTCTTCAAGATCCTCTTCTCTTAGATATTTGTAATGACTGGGTTTCTCAGTCTTTTCCACCTTCTCAGCAGGATCCTCTTTCTCTTGCTTGATTTTCTTCTCCTCAGGTTCCTCCACTTTCTCCTCTTCCGACTCCCTCCTTTCATCCATGCTGGATGGGTGTACTGGAGAATCGGGCTGGGATTTGATAGTGGGAGCTGGCAGACGTGTTGTCGTGGGTGGAAGAGGGATGGATTGGATTTTCTCTTCCACCACAGGGTCAAACACTAACTGCTTACCCTTTTTAGAGGCAGAGTTTGTGACTTTGAGAAAATGTCCAGTCACCATCATATGGGCTGTCAACTGCTGCAAGGTGTCATGGGAACTCCCACACTCCATACACTTAAGAATTTGAGCTTTCCGGGCCTCAAACTGCCAGGTATAACTCGCACCATTTTGGTAGCCGTAACGGTTATTCGCTGTGACGTATGGATTGGAAATCTTCTGATCTTTGGTGGGTGCAGTCTCTGCCAGTGGAATGCCAGGGGTGCTAGAGATTGACTCGGGTGAGCACGGAGACATCAGGTCCTGGAACGCTCGCTTTTTGGTGGAGGGCACCAGCTTTGAGGCGAGAGCTGGCATTGGTTCTTTGAGAGGCACTTTCTGGTAGTGTTTAGTTTTGATCATGTGGACACTCAAGTCCTGTAGAGATTCAAACGAGTGGCCACAATACATGCATTTCAGGACTTTCTGAGCATCTTCTTTGCCCTCCATCTCCATTAAGGATCGCTTCCGTGGCTTGGACCATTTCTTGCCCCTGTCCTCCTCCTTGTCCTTGTTGTCATCACGGTAATGGCCGGTTTCGTTCATGTGCACCGTGAGACCTACAAGTGTGTCGTAGGCCGCACTACAGTCCTTGCATCTGAACTTGCTGGCACCCGTAAACACAGGCCCATACAGCTTATTGTTTTGCCGGTACAGCTGCACTGTGCTGAAGAGACTTGGTTCAGGCATGAGGTGGTAGGGCGTATGCTGCAAGGTTTTAGCAAGAGCTGCTTGGTGCCAGTCATATGCAACACCCCCAGTGTTAGCACCATTGATGGGTCCATTGTTGGCATTGTTTAACGGGGTGGCTTTTGTAGAATTGCTGCTTGGCGTCACATTTGTCTTCGTGCTAGCACTAGCGTTGCTGCTGCTGCTAGCTCCGCTGCTTGTAATGCTGCTTGCATGGCTGTTTGCAACGCTGTTGTTCCCCTTGTGGCTGCTTGGAGTACTGTTAGTGCTGCTAGCACTAACCTGCTTGCTTTTCATAATGTCCTTTGTGATACTCGACCAGGAAGCATCTGAAATCAGGTTTGCATAGACTGCTTTCATCTGTGCCAGGCTGTCCTGCAAAGACAGTCCAGCGTCTGTGTCCATGTCTTCAACCTCCTCTTTATCCTGGCCTTCTTTGGAGGAGGTGCTTTTGAAGTCAGCCAGGTGATCGCTGGTGTCGCTGAGGGGCGAGCCGTAGCCGGCATCTGGGTTGGTGCCATTGCTGAGTGGAGAGTTCTGGTAGCTCAGCTGTTCACGGCCATCGTCTTCTTCATTGCACAGGTACTCTGCGTCCTGACCGTCTAAGGAGAGTCCGTCGTCCTGCAGGTGCTCCTCATCGATCTTAGCTGCCTTAAGCTCGTCCTCCGGCACGTAGGCTGAGAAAACAAAACAGAGGAGAAAAAACAGATGATGAGACAAAAGAGCCCCTCAAATGTGCAACTTAACATGGACTGTTGAATAAGTGAAATCACTTTAAAGTGTGGAAAATGTATCATTGCACGCGTGCGTGTGTGTGCATGCCTACATAATGATCCTAAAGAGATTTTTGTCAATAGTCCTGGCAGAGGACGCAGGTTTGCAATTATAAAGTGGCAAACATCCATATCTTGACTATGATAGATAGCACCCTTCACTGCTGAGACTAACAAAGCTATCCTGTGTAACAGCTCAGCAAGGGTAAAGAGGGCAGAGGAGAGTCTTCCTTTTGAAAATCAGTCCTCTAAAGCAAAAAAAAAAAAATGTAGAAAAAAAAAAAGATAACTTTTATATTGTGAACATTATAATGAAAGTAAAATATATCATTCCTAAATTGTTGTAAAAACACTTTTACATCTAATATTACAAAATGTACCCCCCACCCCTTTTGTTTACAAAAAACGAACTCCACATGAACGCCACCATATTGACTACTCTCTCTCGCTTTTCTCTCGTCCTCCTTTTCCCTGTAGTTAGAGGGCACAGACTGTGTGTGACATTGATCCAGTTCTCCCATGCACTAGCCAAGCTAGACTCCTCTGAGTGTGAGATTGCGTCTGAGTTATTGCCAGGGATGCAGCACGGGGTGCAGCTTGCCTCAATGCTGTTGGCAGAGGCGATGGAAGTTCTCGCAGCGAGTCATGCTAAAATGCAAGTGGAAATGGCATGTCATGTTGTCATGGTCCATGCTGTACTAACTCTCGGGGAGTCAAGAGTGTGTGCAGCCACAGGGGAAAAAAGAGAGAGTGAGAGAAAAGACAAGAGGATGCATAATCATCTTTAGTGCACCTTCCTTCTAGTTATAGGCCGGTTAATTGGCCAGTATTTCATTATTGACCGATAACCAAGCCTGCTTGTGGGATTTACCAGGATTTGTTTTCGCGTCAGTCTCAAAATCTACATCCAAACTGTCATTAACTTTTTTGTGTGCGTGTGTGCATGAAAGTCAGTGTTGTTTTAAAGCCAAATGGCTTGGACAAAAACTGTAAAATCTAATCTTTTGGATAGGTCATACAGGTTTGGAATGAAATGATATTTTTAGAATTATACTTTAAACTACTTTAATGTACTATATCGGCCACCTGCTCTCTAAACATCGGCATCAATGTCTTCCTCCCTTGTCAATATTTGGACCAAAAGCATCCCAGTGGATTGATAAGAACCAGTTAATGCATTGATTTTGAGTGAAAACAGCATCGGCCCACGAGTGTGTTTTTCAAAAATACACATTCATGCTTATTTGTGCAAATACGGCTCTTTTTTTGCTCTGCGTATTACTGCTAAGTGCACATTTATTTCTCAAGGTAAAAAAGAGGATACTGAAAAATGTTGCCTACGCCACACACCAGAAAATGCTTATTTTCCTCAGCTAAATGTGTGGTAATAAGATGTACTGTCAGATGTATTACATGGGGGAAAAGGAACAGAACAATAATGTTCACAAATGTAAGGTTTCATGTTTCAGCCACAAAAAGCTCCTTCACTCTATTGTGTGCCGACAGAGCTATGACAGAAAAAACAGAGTGATAGCCCACTGTCGGCACCCACAGCTGCGAGACAAAAAGAGCGAGAGAGAGGGAGAGAGAGAGAACGCTACTCGTTTAATTCGCTTAATGAAAAGAGAATAAAGGTCCATGAGACCAAGTGCTTAATGAGGAGCGGTAGGATTAAATTCCTGTTTCATCAGCTGGTTTCGATCTGCAGTGGGAGATAAACAAAATGAGCTCTCCGTCATCGAAACACATCAAAGTACCTCTTTCGAGCGTGCCTGTGTGTGTGTGCGCGCGAGCGCGCGTGCATCTTCACAGCATGTCCAGCTATAAAAAAAGCCTCCTGTTCGCTTTGTGAGAGCGGTATTGTTACTATCAGCCATTTTGAACACAACACGAGAAGAAAAGCCACAACAACAGCCTGCCCAACTTTGAAGGCAATAGGAAGAGACAGAGCAGGAAAAGAGGGGAGCAGAAGAGGAGATGGAGGGAGTAAAGAGAAGAAAAAGAGACAGGCAGCGCTTGAAGAGTTGTTCCTTTATCTCAGCGAGCCACCAGGAGATGTCTGTCCGAGATGCCAAGATCCGTCTCAGTGGTTGAAGCAGATGTGCTGTCAGCTTCAAACGGCGTGCAGCTGAGCACACGTAATCAGAACGGACTCCGTACCTGATGTTTGTAAGGTGCCATTTACAGCTGCGTGAAGGAAGCTGTAGGGGCGTGAACAGCTGGGAACGCGGCGGCGTACGTGGCGTTCCCGCTCTTTAAGGACGGCTTCTGATCCGGAGGAATCGCTGATTCCGCCTCAAGCTCGCTCTCTCCCTCTCTCTCCGACGGATTTCAATCCGTCAATTCCTCGGAGAAATCAAGTAGGCGGCGTAAAGCGAAAAGGATTTGGTGAAATAAACATTACGAACTGTCAAATAAATCACTTATCCAAATATCGCTTTAAAAGAAATGTTCACGCCGCAACACGGTTCAGTGGATTGAAGCCCTGATAATTCCCTCAAGTCACTGCAGCATTTAAGACAGCTTATCACGTTAAAACAAAGAGAGAAGTTTTTCATCTTTGCTGTAATTACAGAGAGAGTGATCGAGGGGCCGAGAGAGAGAGAGAAAAGTGAGACGGGGGGCGCCGAAGAACGCTGGAACGAGAAGGCTTTTTTCGCAAAGAGATGGGCAGAACCTGACACTAAATCGAGCGCGTCTCCTCAGCCCCTGACACCGCGTGGCATCTGACAGGCATGCGCGTTGGCATGTCACTGTCCTCGCATCAAGCCGTCAAACACGACTTGGCAATTTTTTGCCATCTGCGTCAAAAAAAAGAAACCCGCCAGACGACGGCAACGACAGCTCACACTTAATAACCCAATCAGAAGTTTGACTGCTGACATCTCTTATCGGGGGCCTGCTTTTAAACATCACGCCGAACAATAAGAGAGGGATTAAGAGGAGAGGAGGGGGGGAGGGGCTTGTTGTGTTTGTCAGTCAAAAATAAGCCCGCATTGTACTGGCGGCAGAAAACGGCACAGATAACTTGTTAAGAATACACACAATTAAGCGAATCAATAGTTGCTATAAAAAGACGATGCTTTTGATGCGCCAGGGAACGAGAGAGAGTTTGATTTACTGACTGAAGCAGCCACTTTCCAAGGATAGCATACAAAACGAGGCCTGAAACTCTTTTTCAACAAAATTACATTCAGGAGGCCAAAACTAAAATTTGGTTTCCAATTCATTTGGTTCCAGTACACATCTAATTTACAAATACTGAAATATAAATGTGACCCTTAACCACAAAACCAGTCATAAGGGTCTGTTTTTTGAAATTGAGATTTATACATCATCTAAAAAGCTAAATAAATAAAGCTTTGCATTGATGGATGGTTTGTTAGGATGGGACAATATTTGGCCGAGATACAATTAATGTAATAATGGAATCTGAGGGTGCCAAAAAAAAAAAAAAAAAAAAAAAAAAAAAAATCAAAATACTGAAAAAATTGCCTGTAAAGTTGCATATTACTAATCAAAAATTAAATATTTAAGGTAGGAAATTTACAAAATATCTTCATGTAACATGATGTTTACTTAATATCCTAATTATTTTTGGCATAAAAGAAAAATTTATAATTTTGACTCATACAATGCATTTTTGACTATTGCTACAAATATACCCGTGCTACTTAAGACTGCTTTTACTTAAGACAAATTATATACACATCTATACATATATGTTGGTCATATTATATACAAATTTACATATATTTAATGATAAATGTCCTCACTTTTTTTTTTTTTTTTCTCAATTAAATGTAAATTAATTTCGCATTTTCTTGGTTAAATAAGCATTACTTTTATATTTTTAAATGAACAATGTAGTCAACAGGCTATTCTGTATAAGCCAAGTATAAGTCTCATTAGTTATAACTCAAGGCAGCAACAATTTAAACCATATATATTTTTTAATCAATAATATATTTTATGAACGATGTTCATCTGTTCTTTTTCATAATAAACTTATTTTTGGATCATCAGTCATAAAAGCTCAGTAAACACTGGTCACAGACAGAGATGTACTTTTAATTTCAACAAGCTGTTGCTATCTAAAAATCCCACAGACCATGTTTTCAGACATTCATTTGAAGTTTGATTTTGATATGACGAACTAGTGATATGGAAGACTGCGAGTTGTTTACTTGCTGTTTTAAATTAGCCTTCCTATTCACGCCATTAGATTGTTCATTCAGACTGATTTGCAAACGCAGAGCGTGCATGAACTAAGGAGAAGGGATTTTTATCACATTAACCAATCACAGCTGTTCATAACCAGTCATATCGCAATAATCTTATGTTACCTTTCCTCATTCATTCTCAATTACCACCCACCAATCTCAAGGCACACTTTAGGGGTCTGTTAAAACTCAGTGGGCTCAGGGGAGGCATGAGAGAGATGCAGACTCCCGCTTTATACTTAATTATACCGTGATTTATACTTAATTCTTTATTTTATGTCATATTCTGCAATATTTGCATCCTCTGTACATGTATTATATTTAACAAATAATATTTTAAATATATATGTGACCCTGGACACAAAACCATTGATAAGGGTCTTTTTTTTATTGAGATGTATGCATAATCTGAAAGCTGAATAAATAAGGTTTCCATTGATGTATGGTTGTTAGGATATGACAATATTTGGCTGAGATACAACTATTTGAAAATCTGGAATCTGAGGGTGCAAATAAATAAATAAATAAATAAATAAATATTGAGAAAATTGCTTTTAAAGTTGTCCAAATGAAGTTCTTAGCAATCCATATTACTAATCAAAAATTAAGTTTTGATATATTTACAGTAGAGAATTTACAAAATATCTTCATGAAACATGATCTTTACTTAATATTCGAATGATTTTTGGCATAAAAGAAAAATCGATAATTTAGACCCATACAGTGTATTTTTGGCTATTGCTACAAATATACCCGTGCTACTTAAGACTGGTTTTGTGGTTAAGGGTCACATATTTTCCAAACATAAATTAATATACACACAATTACATGTCTTATTTTCAAAAAAAAAAAAAAAAAAAAAAAAAACTTGAGACACCTGCTTTGTTGTATTCTTCCTATTACGGCAGCCACTTACATTCCTTTCAGCTAATCATTTAAAACTACTTAAATAATTATCCCATCTAATTAATATTCATGAGCCAGGCTGATAATATTTAGAATGTGCACCCTCCCACTCCACATGATTTTAAAATCATTCTTACGCCCCTGTGCTTGTGTGTGTTCCATCAAACGCAACACCCCAGCATGGACAGACAGAACAAAGGTGTGTATGTTCTTGAGTGCCCACCAACATCTAAAACGATCAGCCAGAGCACCGGGGCCTTGTGCTCGTGTGCATGTATGAGGTGTGCGAGATGTGAGGTGTGTGCGCGTATGTGTGTTGTGCAGGAGAGCGTGGCCATCTGTGTCCAGAGTGGAGCTGTCACTGTGGCTGCTGAGATCTCACTGAGTTTAGACAGGTGACACAGCAACGGGACATGAGCGGGACATACACACACATACGCACACGAGCAGAGCTCACCGTCTCAGCCAACAAAGATCAGCCGCAGAGTGAACCTCCTTGCTATAGACACCCATGACACCGCACACACAAACACAGCCAGTGCCAGCTCTTAGAAACACCACCCACATACGAGCACTCGAGCGTTGAGATTCGCATGCAGTTGCCCAACAAACAGTGAAGAAATAGCAAGCCGTGACTCTAGACGAGCAAAAAAAAGAGAATGCACATTAAAGCTCTGAGACGCAGGCTGGATTCGAACCCAGATTTCCTATATGCTCGCCAGAGCACAATGCTAACCACTGAACCACATAACGGTACACAACTACAGCTTATTTATGATGCCTCAAAGTGTTGCCTACAGAGCTTGTTACATATTGAAACAAAACGACTTGAGCTGTTCTTCAAAAGAAAATGCATCTTTTCTGCCGCTTTGGACAAAACCAGGTCTGATTGAGCTGGCTGGTGCACTTGAGAAGTGTCAGGCCTAAGTGTTCAAACTCGAAAATTTGAACGAGAATGCTCGCGGACAGAGCGCAGATGCCGAAGGCCTCTCCTTCCTGGACTGTCACTAACGCGGCCCACCGACGCCTCTCTCTCTTTCTCCCCCGCCTCCTTCCTCTTATTTATTTATTTTATCGAGGAGGAGAGGGGGCAATCACTACAGTCATTTGCACTACTAATGTCCAATTCTGCCTTCCCTCAGTCGGCTGATTTAGCCGGTCAGAGTGGTTTTGGAGTGTGCAGAGGAAAGCCGCGCCGTTTACCCGACATTTTAATGGGAAAACTGGCAAGTCTTATTTGGCTGGCCGATGTGGTTTGTCACTGGGTCTCCATTACATGCCACTCAACTTTGATGCCTTTGGACAGGGCTGATCAAACCATGTCTTTTGACCTACGCAGCACGCTGAAGGCAGACAGGGAGAGAGATGCAGAGAGAAAGAGAAAAGGAGGAGGGGGAGACGGGGCAGGACACTGAAGGCTGTAAATAAAATGACATTATTATTTCCTCTGTCCTATCATGTAGAAAAGCCAATTATGGTAATGCTCTGCATGTCAGTGAGAATGCAGCAATCTCTCTCTCTCTCCCTCTCCCCTTTTTCCAGGGCAGTTAAAACAAGGCTTCGGTAGCATGATGCTGTCTGCCCCGGTCCACTTATGGCCTGCTACAATCTGGCAGGGCTGTCTGCGAAACTGGCTACGGCAAGTGCGCAGTTTTCTAGAAATGAATGCAAAATGTTTGTGTTACTACATATCAGAAGAAGAAAAATCGAAATTTACCAAAGTAAACAGAAATGGACAATCCGGTTGAAGTCAAAAGTTTACATCCCCCTTTCGGAATTTGCAAAATGTTAATTATTTTACCAAAATAAGAGGGATCGTACAAAATGCATGTTATTGTTTATTTAGTACTGACCTGAATAAGACATTTCACATAAAAGATAACATATAGTCCACAATAAAAAAAAAAAAAAAAAAAAAAAAAAAAGGATGATCCACAGCTGTGTTTTTTGGTTTAGTGTTAGTTGTTCATTGGTACTATTACAGAAGGTTCAAACACTCACTGATACTCCAGAAGAAAAAAAATGATGCACTAAGAGCCGGGAGTGAAAACTTTTGAACAAAATGGAGATGTGTATATTTGTCTTATTTTGCCTAAATATAATTTTTGTTTTTCTTTTAGTACTGCCCTTCAGAGGCTATATAAGATAGTTACACGTTTCCCAGAAGACAAAATAAGTTAAATTTACCCTGATTCAAATACACAAAAATGCTGGAAACCCAAAGAATTTGTGGGACCTGAAGGATTTTTCTGAAGAACAGCAGGTAGTTTAACTGTTCAGGACAAACAAGGGATTCATGAACAACTATTACTAAACAAAAAACACAGTTGTGGATCATTCAGGTAACAACATAGTATTAAGAATCAAGGGAACGGGGACATTTTTATAAATTCAACTATTTTTTTCTCTTGTGGACTATATGTAAACATCTTATGTGAAATATCTTTTACAGATCAGTACTAAATAATAACATGCATTTTGCATGATTTTTTTTGCATGCATTTTGCCTTTTATTTTGGTCAAATTAACATTTCACAGATTCTGAAAGCGGGATGTAAACTTTTGATCTCAACTGTATGTTGAGTTGGTGTACTGATTTGTGGCGGTTTCTCAGACAAGTTATTGTAAAAAGAGTCTAGAATGAACATGTTGTTAATAATTTTGTTAGTAAATAAATAAAAAAAAAACTATATATAAAAAAAATAACATTTTCATTCAAAGTATGTATTTATCAGAATAGTATTTAGTTTTTCCTCTTCCTTATTAGTAGCAAGCTGTGCAAGTCATTACATAACTTGCATCTTCATATATGTTTCTAATATATTCATTTGACTGCATAATGCAAAAATTATTGCATATTAGTGACAAACGATGCAGGTTATTACACAACTTGCATCCTCATATATGTCTCTAATAGATTCATTTGACTGCATAATGCAGAGATTATTGCATATTAGTGGCAAACTATGAAGGTTGTTACGTAACTTGCATTCTAATATACGTTTGTTCTTTTATTATATATTCCATATGATTCGCAACACTAAGTGTAAAAAGAAAAGTTGGGGGAAGAAAAAAAAAACAACAACAACTTTAGGCATCTTAAACATTTAAAATAAATATTTACTGAGGTAAAGGTCATGACTGATTTTTCATTGGTTAGATGGTTTGAGTCACTCATTTCACTTTATCAGTAATATCATTCTTACGATTTGATTTAAGCTGTGTATTATGTTGCATTTCCATGCAAGTAACCGTTTTAATTCATCTCCAATGCCAATTCTAACTCCCATTTGTCACTTGGCAAGTGTTCATTTTGGACCCTGCCTGTAAACCTTTCTTGCACTTACTTCCTTTATTCTGAACTGTGAATAATGATCGTTGTTTTTATTCTGCGGACGCACGTTGATTGATGGCTGCTGTTCAAAGTAATAAGGGCACTGCGGAGATGGACAGATTTCTGAGGGGGGTTTGGCTTGTAGATCTGACCCCCACCCTGTCTCTCTCTCTCTAGCCCAATGTGAACCTACGAGGGGAGAAAAGCCTTCACATTTTTCACCATCTTCCACACAATCGTCCTCTTTGAGGACTTCCTTTGTGCTCTGTCTCCAGGCTTTTTTCGTCCCTTTTCTCTGCGAGACACATCTAACTTTATTACAGACTAAACAAAAGAAGGCTTTGAAGTGCAGACGGGCGTTTTACACGGACCCTGCCCACCTCTCCGTATCCGCTGACAGTGATTTGTGCTCCTGCGGACACTCTGGAGTAGGCTCTCTGAATTAATATCTGCTTTGCCTCTTTAAGCATCTCTTGTAAAAGGCTGGCCCAGCCCCCTCCCACCATCCTCCGTGTGGAATAGGCCACCATATGGCGGAATAGCTTCAGGCCCCTGAAGAACTGGTGTGGCATTCCATTCTGCGCTCCAAATTCATCTTTTCGCTTTAGATACTTGCGGACGAGTATGGATGGAGGTATAGAACTGGGGCAACAGACCGAGCCATTAAAAATGCGAAGAATTACATTAAACTGAGAGGAGGAAACAAGAATAAATAGCCTGATAATTGCGCACGGATGACTGATATATAATGATTATTACTTCAGATTGCATTTAACTCCTTGATGATTACATTTTATTTAATTTTTTACTGCATTTGAGAATATTTGGGTGTCTTAAGTAGCATGGGTATATTTGTAGCAATATCCAAAAATACATTGTATGGGTCAAATTTTTTCTTTAATAGCCAAAATCATTAAGATAAGAAGTAAAGATGATGCTCCATGAAGATATTTTGTAAATTTCATACCATAAATACATCAAAGTTTAATTTCTGATTAGTAATACGCATTGCTAAGAACTTCATTTGGACAACTTTAAAGGTGATTTTCTCAATATTTAGATTTTTTTCACCCTCAGATTCACTGTAAAAAAGCAAAAACAAAACAACAACAAAAAAAAAACCCAAGAACTTAAAAGTTGTTTCAACTTAGTGTTCGTGCTGCCTTAAAATTTTAGGTTTACTCAACTCAGATATCCACATCTTCCATGTAGTACAACTTAACATTTCATGTTGACTAAACTTAAAATTTTGAAACAACTTTTCAGTGTTCCAGATTTTCAAATAGTTGTATCTCAGCCAAATATTATCCTAACAAACCATACATTTCAGATGATGTATAACTCCCTTATGACTGGTTTTGTGGTCCAGGGTCACATATATTTAAACACTTTCAGATATCAGTGTTAATTTAGTATAATAGAAATACTATTAGCTTTTATTCAAATTTTAGATTTCCCTTTTTAATTTTAAAGTTAATTAATTTTGTTGTGTGTATTTGTAATTTATAAGATTTTATTTTTATTATATATGAAGTTTTAGTTGCTAGTTTTAGTACAAGTCAAAATAAATTGAAATGACAAATGTTGCCTCGGCAGCTAGTTTAAATAACTTTTTTTTTAATAAATTATTTTATTTTATTTAAAGCAATGAAAATCTTTTTAAATGGTTTCAGTTTCAGTTAGGCTAAGCATAATAACCATTTATCAAAGGTGTTCGTAAGCCCACAAGCCATTAAAAATGCTAAAATATCAAATTTGACTAATGCTTTCTGTATCTCTTGTAAAACAAAAAAAAAAAAAAAAAAAGTTAAGCAGATGAACAAACTAAAATACCACTGTGTGAATGCTTTCACCTCACCTTGCACTGACACGCTACAATATCACTCACTCAGTCGGTCGCTAACACACACAGACGCGCACACACACGCTCCAATGTCAAGTCCATACTTATGCAAAGTGCGGCCTACTTTGTCATTTAATTTTTAAAAACCCTAAGGTCGTATAACACACTTTCCCTGTCATTTGCAAGTACATTAACTCGGTGGCCATGCGACAGCCAAATTATGCTAATGGGCTGCTAAAATGGGTCATATAGACAGTGCGTTTTACATTAGCTTCAAACAATAGGGAGGGAAGAGCAAAGCAGAGGTGACAGCAGCACCGGGGGAGTGAGACGGGGTCTGTCTCCTTTAGCCGCCGTTACGTCCTCATTCAGAGCAGCCTGTGAATGGAGGTCTCACGGCCCCACAAACCACAACAAGGCGCTCACGTCCCGTCATCCCCCAAGACTGCTGAACACCGATATCAAAATGCTTGCTGAATAATGAAAGGGCTCAATTAACGGATTATTAACAGCAATTTACTTTACTTAGGTAATCCACCCTGCAAGAGTACGGTGAGGTCAGACATATTTTAAGGAAAGGAAGCACATGCGAGTAGCTAACGTTTGCTTGGCTATTTAAATATAGCACGAATAGCTGTAGAAAAAAAGGATGAGAAACCAAAAAAGAAATTTGCAGTTTACATGTATTTATTTAATACTTGACCCCAAGTAAAGATTAAACGAAATAAGGCCTAGAAAAGCAGATATCATAAACTAGCATGTTAATGTAACACCCTCACTAGCTCAGAGATATAGCTAGAAAAACAAAAACTTTTAAAACGCATCCCCTTTATATTTGCAAAGTACAATATATGGAAACTAAATTTAAAATAAAAAAAATAAAAATAAAAAAAATCCATCTTTTATTACTGAACTTTTGTCAAGTAAAAGGTGATTCTTTACTTAGGAGGAACCATTGCCTACTTCATTTTGAAGAATAACTTATTTAAATTGTTGTTTCTCGTCTCTTTCTTGTACATTCTTTATATACAAAAATGCACAGAAATCAAATAACCTAAAATAACAACCTATTTGGTAATGACACCTAAAAAGTTAAGCATAGATAGTAATAAAATAAAATAAAATTCATATTTACAAAAAAAAAGGGTCAATTTTTTTTTACTGTCCTAGTAGACTAAATGAACTTAAAAATATTAAGTTCTTTATAAAAGAACAGTAATATTTTCCTGACTGTGACACTAATACTGCAAGTGGAAGCTAGAACACTGTCAAAATTAAAAATAAATGTTCAAATAAAAGCCAAAATAATTAAATTCTTAAATTATTTAATTCTCAAAAATGAGGAAAAAGCTATATAAAACACACAACAAACAATAACGACAAAAAAAAAAAGTTTTGAAAGCTACTATAACATATCCTTTACTAGAAGTAGAATCATTTTTTTTCCCTTTACATTTATCCTAGGGGACAGAAAAGAAATTTGCAGTTTATATGTATTTATTTAATACTTGACCCAAAGTAAAGATAAAAAACTAAATGACAACGGCCTAGAAAAGTGGATATCATAAACTAGCATTTATGCATTATTACTGTTACGTATAACTATTATTAAAACAAAATAAACTTTCCAAACGTATTCCCCTTCAGATATTTGCAAAGTACAAAATATGGAAACTGAATTAAAAAAAAAAAAAAAATAAAAAAAAAAAAATACAGCTTTTATTACTGAAATGTTGTCATGTAAAGGGTGATTCTTTAGTTAGGAGGAACCATTGCCTACTTAATTTTGAAGAATAACTTGTATATTTTTTTTTATATATCCAAAAATGCACAGAAATGGATTTTTTCCTCAATTAAAAATCTTAAATAACAACCTATTTGGTAATGACACCTAAAAAGCTAGTCATAGATAGAAATAAAATAAATTTAATTAAAATAAAATAAAATACAAATGTTAAATCCATATTTACAAAAAATAAAAAGACAATTTTTATAAAGATTTTTTTTTACTATCCTGGTAGACATGATCCCTAAATAAACTTAAAAACTTAAAGAACTTAAGTTCTTTATAAAAGTGCACAATAATATTTTCTTGACTGTAACACAAATACTGTAAGTGGAAGCTACAACACTGCCAAAATTAAAAATTAATGAAATGTTCAAATGAAAGCCAAAATAATTAAATTCTTCAAAATTAATTAATTCTCAAAAATGAGAAAAAAAGCTATATAAAACACACAATAAACAATAACAATAAAAAAGCTTTGAAAGCTACTGTAACATCCTTTTTTCTTCTTTAAATTTATCCTAGGGGACAGAAAAGTACCCCTAAGTGAAGAATCACTCCAAGACGTTCCAGTCTGAGTGAAGCAGCTGTGCTGCATGTTGTTATTGCGCAAGCTCCACACAGTGAATTACGGAGAGCCGAGTAAACAAGGAGAGGCTAAACGAGTGCATGTTAGCTAATTAAACAGCACTCATGATTGCTGAGTAATTGAAGGTGCCTCAATCTTCACCTGAATACTTCCACAAATAATTACCTTCTTGTAATTAGCGCTGTTGATAGAGTGTTTGCGTGCGACACGCATCTGATACACACGTGCGTTTCGGTCGCAATTCAAAGAAGATATCAAATCAAATATTTGAATGGCTCGCGAAATTAATGAAATTGAGGTAAATTAATGTTTGTAAACAGACATTTCGTTTTATTGTTAGTACATCCCATTCGCACACATAATTAAAATGCGTTTTCAATAAGCAGGACTTCGCCTGAACTGAGACGAAGAGCAACGCTAGCAGTCGAGACGAGAGAAGAACGAATATAACAGGCCTGATTTCCAGGGGTTCGGCTTGATCCTGGTATCTGAGGGGGGAGAAGAAGAGAAAAAAACCCTGCATGTGCACTGCAATCAATAATGACTTCAATAAGTGATTTTCCAACCATCCATGCAGCTGTCTCTAATAATCTCTTCAGCTGTAAAATAAACACAAATATTTCATATTGTTTGTTTATCCTCAATCTCCTGCTGCTTGTTCCTGCATTGCAGAGCTTTTTCAGTTTCTATATACTTCTTGCTTTCTCTCATCCTTTTTTTTTTTTTTCTCTATCCAGGTTTGGTCGTAGCGGGCCGTCGTGCCGTCAGGCGCAGTCAATAAATCACCTTTCGCCGTTGTCATAGAGGAACAGCCCAGCCGTGAGACAATGGCCATTATATCCTAAGCACTGCAGTCTCGTCCCCATCTGGCCCTTTATGAGGGAAAAAGCGTTTGCGTTCGGTCACACAGTTTCCCTAATCCTGAGCTAAACCCGGAGGTTTGGAGTCCAAACACGCCGCCCGTATACAGCGTCTCCCCTACGCCGTGCCCTCGCCGAGAAACAGATAACACGCCATCCACCCTGGTGCTCAGAGACACAACAATGTCAGAACAGACAGAGAACCCCCATGCGGAGGGAGCTATGAAGGAAACTGAGAGCGGGAGAAGGAGAGAGCGAGAAAACGAGGATGAAGGAAGGAATTGCGCGTTTTTTTTTTGTCTCTTTAAATCCCCCAGCACAGTCTCTCCACTAGGCCATCACCTGAGCCGAGTACCTGACAGAAAACTCGCCAGCCCAAACACACACACACACACACACACACATACACACACACACAGCAGCTGCTCCCATTGCCTAGCAACTACCAGTTGATAGATGATCCTAAATATGGATAATTACCATAAATCAGGCTGCTCTGAAAGAGAAAAGATGAAAAACAGTAGAGCCTGCAGTACGAATGCAATGCGACCCTCATCAACACGCTCCTGTCTTCTACCTCATACTCTTCCTCCCTCATTCCCGTCAGCCTGCCGAGAGCTTCAGCTCTGAATCCTCTCAAAGGCCTCAGACATCAACAACAAACACCGTTGAGGCATCTAAAAAACAAAGTTTACGTCGACGCCGTGGCTGAGTGGTTTGCGACACATTGAGCTCTGATTCTCGAATCAGAAATTTGAGTTCGAATCTCACTGGTGACATTCCCCAATGCTGTTAGTTTATTTCTAAAAGTAGCAAAAGAGAAATCGAATTTAGCTGGAATGCGATACACGTGTTTGTGGTTGTTGTTCTATTTATCACGAGCTAAAGACTTCCTGTCAAATCTGTGACTGAAATGCAGCTGTTTGGTGAGAGGTGGGTTGTTTGTAATCTAATCTGGAGTGAATCAGAGGAAAAACAGCCGTGAAGCAAGGCTCCGTTTGGCACCTGTGAGTGCGGCGAGGAGAGCGTCCAGCAATCGCTCAGCGTGATAAGTTCCTAACTCGGAGGGGTAAAATATGACTGCAGCAAAGTACAAACAGGGTTTGATAGCAGATCATAGATTAAGGTCTAAACCATAACAAAAGTGATTGCGATGAGAGCACTTTGTCGAAAAAGTTTCTTGAAAGAGGACACTTCTGATGAATGGCCGTAATCAACATGCGACTGCAGAAAATAATTCACGTAAAGGGAAAAAAACATCTACAGGAGGAATCCTGGGAAGAGGGACAAAGAAAACAGCGAAGGGGAGGAGGGAAAAGAAGATGGTCAGTTGAAAGAAAGAAGGAAAGAAAGAACGAACTACAAGTATTTAATAAAACAAAGAAAATGGCAAGACGTCACAGAGAGGGACAAGAAAAAGCGAGAAGGACAAAAAGCACCTCCTCTCTCGGGCCGTGACCTCACCAGTTCGGTCTAGCTGAGTCTGGTTGCACAATTACCCATCAATCAAATGTGCCAGTGCCGTCATCCCACCCCTCAGCTAACACACACACATACATTCCCAGAGCCTGACCCTTCCCTGACCGGGAAACCCTGCACATGCGAGAGACAAATATGGGCAGCAGCCGTTTGGCGGAGATCCCCGGACGCACACGTATATACACATACGGCGAAACCACTGAAAACCTGTGGGATACAGACAAATATGGGCAGTCAGTGTTGACTGGAGAGGCCCTTCACACTCTGGAACATTGCCTTCCGACATCCTGTAAAGCTATGGGAGCTCAGAATTAAAAACATTATTCCTGATTTCCTGTTTTATATGATCTGTGATGGAGGCCCCTGAGGGTCAGATCACTGTAAACTTTAGCAGCTCTCTGAAGACCTGAAGACTGTTACTACTGGATATCAGGTTGCGCTCCAAAGAGCATCTCCACGCTGGGGAAAAAAAGGGGCCGTGTCGTAAATAATCCTCCATACCGTCCCATAAAATGGACTGCTCTGCTCTTCTCTCTGCTGTGTACCCTTTGCTGCCGAAACAACTAAGAGAAATAAGTGTCTGATGTCATCCGTATTCTCTTGCGTGTTCGATTCAAGCCTGCTCTGAGAAAGGGCTTGTTGGTGTTGCGTTTGCCCTTGGTCTGCTCAGGGGCAACTACTGGCTCCTGAGTCAATGACATCAGTGAAGTAGGTAGTGAAAATAGGATGGACATACACACAAAAATGTATTTCAAATGAATAGAAAATGGTTCATGGCAATAGTAGCGCAACTGGTAGAGAGCATAGCACTAGCAATGCTAAAAAATGGGTTTGATTACTAGCGAATAAACATACTAAAGATATTATACAAATGAATAATAATAATAATAATAATAATAATAATAATAATAATAATAATAATAGAAAAAAAATCAGTAAAATGAAAAATGTTAAACTTCTAAATAACACAAAAAAAGAAAAGGAAATGAATAAGAAAATTGCAGAATAATATATATGATACTAATTTTGAAAATAAATAAATAAATAAATAAATAACTTATTAAAAATTAAACCAATGACACTAAAAAATAAGTGGAAAATAAACAGCAGAGATAAGACAAAAATTGCAGAAAAGGGCCATAAAATTACAATAACAATATTAATAGAAAGAAATTCTGTAAAATCAAAAATGTTAAACGTCTAATGACAAAAAAATAAAAAGAGAAAAAATACAGTAGATGAATAAGACAAAATTGCAGAAAAGGTTATACTAATCTGGAAACAAAATAAAAAAAACGTATTTAAAATTATTCGTTTGACACTAATGACACTAAAAAAAATAAGTGGGAAAAAAAACAGTAGAGATAAGACAAAAATTGCAGAAAAGGACCATATAATAATAATAATAATAATAATAATAATAATAATAATAATAATAATAACAACAACAATAAATGATTAAGTAACAAAAACAACAGCAAAAACAACAGTAATACTGAATTACACTCATTTTGAAATTTTTTTTTAGCTTTTAATGACACTAAAAAAATAAAAAGTGAAAAAAAAAAACAGTAAAGACAAAAAAATAGGCACAAATTACAATAATAATAATAATAATAAATTAAGTAACAACAGCAATAATAGGGAAAAATAATACTAATTATACTATAATATACTATACTACTAATACTATAATACTAATGAATTATACTAATTTTATAAGACAATAAAAATTGTGGAAAATGACCACAAATGATAATAATAATAATTATCTAATAATAATAATAATAATAATAATAATAATAATAATAATGATGTATTATTAACAAAAAAAAGCTGAATTATACTAATTTTATAAGAAAGAATTGTGGAAAATGACCACAAATGATAATAATAATAATTATCTAATAATAATAATAATAATAATAATAATAATAATAATAATAATAATAATAATAATAATGATAATAATAATAATGATGTATTATTAACAAAAAAAAGCTGAATTATACTAATTTTATAAGACAAAAAAAAAAAAAAAAAAAAGTAAAACAAAAAAAATAAATAATAATAATAATAATCAAACACTATAATATAGTAATTTAGTAAAAAAGAAAATTGTTTAAAATAAATAAACTGCAGAGTTAAAATAAAAATTACTGAATAGAAACAATAAAAGGGTCAGATCAAGATCTGAACCCATGTCACCCACATGAGCACCTCAGCTCAGTGTGTCAGACCACATGTGCCATCTGCTGCAACTGCTCTATATTGTTCACACTCCACAATAAGGAAGTTATGTGTCTTATAGAACAGCCCACCTTCCTAAAGAGAGATGAAATATGACTAGATAAAAGCAGAAAGGAAAACGTGTTGCTGTATCTAACAATAAGCCTCGCCTCAGCTTGGACACATTGAGAGACTGAAGCTGAGGGACGGAAAATGATAAATTTGTTGCTTGGTGTCCTGAACACTCTTCTCTGACCCTGGGCCCAGCCACACAAAGAGCTGGAGACTCTTTCTTTTTTTCCAGAAGCTTCTGTGACGGGCGTGAAAGTGGGCTGAGAGAGGAGCCGAGTGTATGGAGGGTCCTGAGAGGAGCACTAAATCACACAGAGGCCCACATCACACACAATCAATAACAACACATCAGAGACAGAGAGAGCGAGCGAGCGAGTGGGAGCGAGAGAGAGAAAGAGAGAGAGGAAAAAAGTGCAAAAAGCTCATCCCTCAACACAACATGATATTCCCAGGCAGAAGCGAAAGCATAGCAAAACTCGCTAAACCTTCCAGAAACAAACGACCTCTCCTTCCGCTCACACACGCTCGCGCACACACACACAATTAAACTTTCACAGCCTTCCAATTGCCCTCTAACAATACGCCGTCCCCCCCATCTCCTCTCTCTTGTTCTTCCCCTGCACCTAAATAATATTCACCATGATAAATGATGCCATAACTCCGATATCCACAATCAATCTGGCCTTTAAAGACACATCCATCTTGTGTAATGTTGATGGGGGACTCAGTCAAACGGAGAGACGTGACTGCTTTGCTGACCTGAGAATGGTGGGGGGGGACCAGCGGCCCCACTGACTGATGCCTGTCAGCTCACATCTGGCTGCAAAAATAAATTAGGCTTATGAAGACAAATGAAAAGGCCTGCCCCGCCACCGCGAGGGAGGGAGAGATGGAGAGAGGGAGGGGAACGTGAGGAGAAGTGGAGGGGAGAGAGAGAGAAAAGAGAATTCGTGAAAGGAAGAGCGGCAACCTGCTGAGAGAGAGAGAGAGAGAGAGAGAGAGAGAATTCCTCCTAAAGGGAAGATGACGTCGTACGGCCCCACGTACCGATACAGATTTTTATTCATTTAATCTTGTTCTTCCCATCTTTTATTCATAATTTTCATATCCTGAGGAAAAAGAGCTCACAAAACGACCTGCGAATGATGTATCTGAACGAACTAATTAGTTCTAACTAATTCCTACTCGGAATGAAGATTCGTACTCGGGACGGATGGGGAGAAAAAGCGGGAATGGCGTCGGCCACATTTGTTTTTGCACTATGGCTTAATATATAAATGTAAACGATTTGCACTCTAAGCAAAAGATTCATATCTCGGAGTATGAATACTTCTGCTCTGAGGAAAAGACAGTTTGCTCAGATCAGAAGATTAGTACTATGAGCGAGCCAGATTTGACACTTCATCGCTCAAAATGGCTCAATGTATCAAAAGATTTGTACTCAAGCCAAAGATTCACACTTGTCATTTGCATATGAATCTTTTGCTCACAGCACAAAACACAACAACAGTTCATTTGATTTGAACTGCGACTGAGCCAAAATAAACTTTACCTACACAAGCAGGACGGCTCAATTTGCCAACCAGCTTTTTCTTTTTTTTTTTTAATCTGCCAGCTCCAAAACTTTGTTTTATTGATGTTTACATTTAATAATCAGGATGTGTCTAATTCAGAACAAAGATTGGCGCTTTGTACAAAGATTCATGCTCAGAACAAAGATTCGTACGAAAACTCACGCTCATACAAAGACTAATGCTTTGAGCTCAAATAGTTGTCTCCAAGCAGAAGATTCATACCGAGAGCGAGCCAGATTTGACTCAAAGCAGAAGATTCATACTTGGAGCAGAAGACTGGTAACCCAAGTATGAATCTTTTACTCTGAGGAAAAGACATTTTGTTCAAATCAGAAGATTAGTACTACGAGCGAGCCAGATTTGACACTTCATCACTCAAAAAAAAACAAAAAAAACACATGGCTCAGTGTTTTAAAAGACTTGTATTCAAGCCAAAGATTCACACTCGGTCATTTGCATATGAATCTTTTTGCTCACAGCACAAAACTGTCATTCACTCCGAGCACAAATCATTTGCTCAGAGCAGAGAAAATTTAGCTTTGCATCACCTACATAAGCAGGATGGCTCAATTTGCTCAATTTATTGATGTTTACATTTAATAATGCATCTAATTCAGAACAAAGATTGGTACTTGACACAAAGATTCATGCTCAGAGCAAAGATTTGTACAAAAACTCTCACTCATACAAAGACGAATGCTTTAAGCTCAAATATTTGCCTCCAAGCAGAAGATTCATTCCGAGATCGAGCCAGATGTGACTCAAAGCAGAAGATTCGTACTTGGAGCCAAAGTCTGGTACTCCGAGTAGAAATCTTTTCTTCAGAGCATGAATCTCTGATCAGATTTGTACTGAGAGCAAGCCAGATTCAACCTCACGTAAGAAACATGACTCAATGTATCAGGGTTGTACTCTGATCAAAAGATTTATACTCGGTACAACTTGTCTGCTTTGATTGTGAATCTTTTGCTCGGAGTATCACCTACACAAGCAGGATGGCTCAATTTGCCAACTGACTTTCTTTTTATCTGCCAACTACAACACTGTTGTTTTATTGATGTTTACATGTAGTAAGGATGTGTCTAATACACAAAAAAGATTGGTACTTGACACAAAGATTTATGCTCAGAGCAAAAAACGAGAGCGAGTCAGATTTGACTCAAAGCAGAAGATTCATACTTACAGCAGAAGACTGGTACTCAGAGTAGAAATGGTCTAATCAGAGCATGAATCGTTGCTCAGAACACAGAGCAGATTCAACCTCACAAAAGAAACATGGCTTAATGTATCAGAGTTGTATTCTGAGCAAACGATTCACAATCAAAGCAGACAACTGGTACTCTGAGTATGAATCTTTTGATCAGAGTATGAATCATTTCTCAGAGCAAAAGATTCGTACTGAGAGTGAGCCAGATTCGACTTTACATTGCCTGCCTAAGCAGGATGGCTTAATTTGCCAACCAACCTTTTTTTATCTGCCAACACTTTGTTGTTTTATCGATGTTTACATTTAATAGTAAGGATGTGTCAGAGCAAAGATTGGTACTTTGTACAAAGATTTGTGCTCAGAGCAAAGATTTGTCTGAAAACTCACACTCAAACAAAGACTAATGCTTTGAGCTCAAATAATTGCCTCCAAGCAGAAGATTCATTCAGACAGCAAGCCATAACTGACTCAAAGCATAAGATTCATATAGAGAGTGAGCCAGATTTGATTTAAAGCAGAAGATTCATAATTAGAACAAAAGACTGGTAGAAATCTTCTCCTCAGAGCATGAATCGTTGCTGAGAGCACAGGGCAGATTCAACCTCACATAAGAAACATTGCTCAATGTATCAGCGTTGTACTCTGAGCAAACGCTTCACAAGTAGTACTCTCAGTATGAATCGTTTGTCAGAGCAGAAGATTCGTACTGAGAGTGAGACAGATTCAACCTCGCATTGCTTACGCAAGCAGGATGGCTCAATTTGCCAACTGACTTTTTTTTTAAATCTGCCAAGTACAACACTGTTGTTGTTTTATCGATGTTTACATTTCATAGTAAGGATATGTCTAATTCAGAACAAAAATTGGTAATTGACAAAGATTCACGCTCAGAGCAAAAATTTGCACGAAAACTCACGCTTATACAAAGACTCAAATAGTTGCCTCCAAGCAGAAGACTCATACTGAGAGCGAGCCAGATTCAACCTCACATAAGTATCAGATTTGTACTCTAAGCAAAAGATTTACAATTAAAGCAGACAAGTGGTACTCGAAATATAAATCTTTTATTCAGAGTATGAATCGTTTCTCAAAGGAGTGAGCCAGATTCAACCTCGTATAACAAACATGGCTCAATGTATCAGATTTGTACTCTGAGCAAAAGATTCGCAATCAAAGCAAACAGCTGTTAGTCGGAGTATTAATCTTTTGATCAGAGTATGAATTGTTTCTCAAGGCAGAAGATTCATCCTCAAATGTATTCGATTTGTAGTCTGAGCAAAACTCAAAGCCGACAACTGCTACTCAGAGTATGAATCTTTTAATCGGAGCATGAATCGTTAGAGCAAAAGATTCATACTAAGAGTGAGCCAGATTCAACTTCACATCATTTGCCAACTGCCATGACTGCACCACTTGTTATTAAGATGTTGTGTGTCTAATTCAGAATGGTACTTGGCACAAAGATTCATGCTCAGAGCAAAGTTTTTTTACAAAGAGTCATAGTTTGTAAACTCGCAAACAGGACCTTGACGTTCTCTCTGAGTGGGGAATGTGAAGATTCCCATGACAGTCTCTGCGTCATTAAATGTTTACAGCGCGAGGATCATTACACACCACATATTCAGAGCTCGTTTAAGGGGTCGAAGGTCAGCCGCGCAACGCTGGAACCCAGAGCTGAGAGTCTGTGGAATTCATCTATTCCCGCCCCTCAGAGTGAGAGACAGAAAGCACATTTTGAGTGATGGGTGAATGTGCCCTGTAGAGTAGTACACAGCAGTGTGAACTATATTTGACCCCTCTCCTTCCCGCTCTCTCTCTCAGCTGGTGCAAGTAGACTTAAGAATGAAGTTTGCTCGAAATGATGAATGGATTCCTGCAGAGCAACGCTCGTGCAATATAGGATATCTGAGATCTTCAGCTTCATTACGCCGGGTTTAATCACTTCAAATACACACGATTCTGTAATTAACGCAGGAATTATGCGGATGAAGGGTTGCTACTTGCAAAACAGCTTTTGAGAAGAATAACACACAGCAAAAGTTTTGAAAGAGAGCGAGAGAGAGAAAGGGGAAAAGAACAGCAAGTTGGTGTGTAGATGACAGAAATATTACAGACCCATTTTTTGGCAACAGGCGAGCGCCGAAAAGGTGGGAGGGAATTGTGTGTGTGAGAGAGTGAAAGAATGAGAGAGATGGATTATATGTGTGTGTGTATGTGTGTGTGTTGTGGATAAGGGGGAATGAACTCTCCCAGGCTTTGTCATATGAGTTTTCCCAAGCTCTGGCCCCTTTGATAAATGACACATGTCATTCTGTCAGAGTGTGACAGTCCAGCTGGGAGGGCCTCTGATGTATGGCCGCACTGCAAAAGGAAATCAGGCTTTTCTGGCATGGACGCAGACCATGCCCTTTATATAAGGTCCCTGCTTTCCTACACGGCTGTTTTTTTTTTTCTTCTCCCATTCTTTTCTCCTCATTTTTTTGAACGCGAAAGGAGAGTCTTTTATGAGCAGGGACACGGAGCTGAATTTGTAGATTGATTTAAGGTTTGCGGTGGGGGAATAGCAAACCCAGGTCAGATGGATTATGGGTAAAAGGCTTTAATTCCACAGCTCTGGGGTTTCTCTTTACCTGAGAGGAAACAAACAGACACAATATCACTACTGAGAAACTACCGTACTGTACTCGGAGAGTGACGCGCTACGATAAAAGCATCAAATGCAAACGTGTCTATTTGAGTCTTTCGCCTACAAAAACCAAACATCAGAGGAAGTACTAGAGAAATACTCAAATCAGCCTCATTGTCTTTACAGCTGTGACCTAAATTTAGTGTGAGAAAAGAGGATACTGTGGAAAGGAAGAGAGAGAGAGAGAGAGAGAGAGGGAGTGCGGGAGGGAGGGAGAGAGGTTTCATTTTGCATTTTGTTAGTTGACAGTTCACAGGAAAAGCTCAAGGATGGACGTAGGCGAGACACACAAAGATTGTTCGCGCAGACTAACGACCAAACCTGAATTTGACGACAATTTTCGCATCGATGTGGGAGGAAATCTGGATTTAAAATGGTTTAATCGTGGTCACATTTATACGCTTATTGGCAATTGAACACATTAGTCAAAATATCCAATGAACGAACAAGGGGCGGGGCTTACGTACCACAGCGCATGTTTGAATCCTATTACAAACAACAAACGTACACGAGGCGAGCTTTACATGTTGTCATCTCCAATCCAGAACTTTATACAGCCAGTGGGTTACAATCAACAGACACCTTAAAAAGACGAAGGGAAAAACATCTGACATATTTTAGTGACGGGAACAGACAGACACTTTTCAGCTCTTACACCACAATAACAGCGCAAAGGCAATAAATCTGCCACCGGGCTCAAAAAACACCTCGTGCGCACACACGCCGCGAGACTGACACCAGACAAACAGGCGGCGAGACAAAAAACAGAGCAGCGGCGATGAAGTTGTGGAGAAATCGGCACCTGGACAACAGTTTAGGGGAAAACATACACAAAGACACACGACCGTCAAACGGACCCTCGAGGGCGTGGTAGCGCTTTTCCTGACCACCTGGGGGTCGTGAACTGTGGATGACCCCGCGTTTGATTTGTGAAGGGTTAAAAGAAGGAGGGAATGGGAGAATGGTGTGGCTAAATGAGAGGAGAGTATCATTAACCAATGAGTGATGGGTTTTAGACAGTGCTGGCCCCTCCTCCCTCCACTGTCTGTCCCACAACAGTGTCCTAACATTCGGCTCGAGAGACGATATTCACTTAAACGTCAAAACACCGCCATTTTGAATGCAAATGGCTGGAAACGTCACACTCAACCTACAAACTGGCTCTGGTTCCTCACTGTCTGATAGTGAACACCAACTTCAAGGTACAGTGATTTTAAATGGGCATATCAAGGAAAGCTTGAATTTTCCTAGTTTGCATAATGGATACTATACGTGACCCTGGACCACATAACCAGTCTTAAGTAGCACGGGTATATTTGTAGCAATAGCCAAAAATACATTGTATTTTTTTCTTTTATGCCAAAAAATCTTTAGGATATTAAGGGAAGACACCACAGGCAAAAACAGTGTCACCCGTCAAGTGTGAGATTTTGGGCTTTTTGGTTTTTCATAAAGTGTTTTTTCAGACTAGTGGAAAGAAAACATCCAAAAAACACTGTTTAGTGTTTCTTTTATAGCACTTTATCGAATTGTGTCAATAGATTTCAATTACAATCCATATTTTTAAAGGCCGTTTTCTCTGAGCCATAAATCTCCACTTTAGTAGCACTTACACACACCAAACTTTACATTTTTATTCCTGCCTATATCCTGAAGGGTTTTTTTTTACAGAGGGATTTGTTCATGTATAATTTGCTTAATTGTATACAATATTTTAAATCTCCAAAAGTTGTGAAAATATATTGTTTTCTGTGTGTTCTAAGTATTTTCTGAATTATGGAGCGACAAAAATGAGAAATACCCTCTGTAATTCCCTCTGTAAAAACATTTGACTCTAATATGTATATTTTGAAACGGACTTCATCCAGTGTTTAGATTTTTGTACTAGAAATGTATGCAAATTAGCGCATGTTTCAGTAAGATGCCTTATTTGCATATTTAGACCTAACATTTTAGAACACTTGTAATACAAAAAATGTTTGCAGTTATCAGTGTAATCAATCAACTGGGTAAGGCGATAACTATTAGTTTTTTTTTTTTACTCTATTCACCTGCAGTGTCTCACTTTAAGTAAAAGATCATGTTCCATGAAGATATTCTGTAAATTTCCTACAACTATATCAAAACTTAATTTTTGATTAGTAAAATGCCTTGCTAAGAACTTCATTTGAACAACTTTAAAGGCAATTTTGTCTTTTGATTTTTTTTTTTTTTTTTACCCTCAGATTCCAGATTTTCAAATGGTTGTATCTCGGTCAAATATTGCCCCATCCTAACAAACCATACATCAATTAAGCTTATTTATTCGGCTTTCCGATTATTGATAAATCTCAATTTCAGAAAATTGATCCTTATGACTGGTTTTTTTTGGTCCAGGGTCACATGTCAGCTGATGCTGTAAGAACTATTTAGCAACTTGGCCTGTCCTAATAACTGAAAGTGAAAAATATGCAAAGAGGTTAGACAAAATCACAAGGTCAGTTACATAAACTACCATTCAAAAGTTGGAGGTCAGTAAGATTTAATTATTCAAAAATGTATTTCATTCAGCAAGGATGCATTAAATTGGTCAGAAATGACAGTAAAGTAATTTATAACGTTATGATTTCTTTTTCAAATACGTGCAGCACTGTTTTCAACATTGACAATAATAAGAAATGCTTCCTGAGCAGCAAATCAGCATATTAGAATGATTTCTGAAGGATCATGTGACACTGAAGACTGGAGAAATGGCTGCTGAAAATGTAGTACTACCATTTCAGGAATAAATTGCATTTTAAAATATTACATTAGAAAACATTTATTTAAAATATTTTACAATATAACTGTCAAATTAAATTATCCATATTATTTTATTTTATTTTTTTAATCAAACAAATGCAGACTTGGTGAGCATAAGAGATTTCCTCTAAAACATTTTTAAAAATCTTACTGACCACTTCCTCAGTGTATAGAATTTCGAAAGAAAACTGTAATTGTTAATCAAAAAATAAATCAATAACTAAAACTATTTTCTCAGCTGACAGTACTTTTTTTGGTATATAAATATTTTTTGTTGCCTTTAATTCTCTGGATCTAAAAGAGGGTGGAAAACAGTCATGGAAAACTAAATTACAATTTTTTGGTGCAAGAAACCATGACGAACATGCTAAGTAAAGTTGAGGGGGGAAATGCTTAAAAAGCAAAGAAAAACACCTTATATATGCCCCCTTAAAAAAAGTGTTTCTTTGACTCCCAGACAAAACTAGGCCTAATAGGAGCCGCTGCAGTTTTCCAGAGCACACACTTTGTGCAGCAGCCAGATATCTCCCCCCGTGTGCAGTATTGACGGACGATACTTGAAACAGAGGTATATTTACATGAAAGAAACGACACCTCAGTATTTATGACACGTCCTCGCTGAGGCTCGTCACACAGCGGCTGCTCTGACGGCTCTAAGTAGGGCTGGATTGCGCTGCCATAACCAATTTAACATGGAGACGGTGTGCTAGCGAAGAAGAGCTACACACACACTCACGCGCACATACAAAAACACACCGACACACACATACGTCAATGCTACATTTCAGCAGAACACTGAAACCGCTTGTCTCCCATTGTCGGTCAATGAAAAAAAAAATTCCCTGGCACATTCCCTGTGTTTTTGCCAAATATGATTGACACATCATAATGTTTTGGTTTAGAACCGGTTTAGGCCCGAGACTCTGAATTTCTGAGCTGACATGTCAAGACTTTCAATCTGTACTAAGATCTAGAACATTCACTGTTGATTTAATTCTTCCCATGATAGAGTTTGTCTTGCTTTTATAAAGCCCAGATCTGTTAATGTAAGAGTAAATGTTTGCGTTCCTCGTTTTGAGTCACCTGACTTTTCTTCTTTACAGCACATCTGTTCATCTCAAGTTCCCAAGACTTCAGGGGCCAAGCAGAACGAGTCAATGATCAATGATGCGTCCCTCGGTTAAAGTTCCACCAACCGTATGGCTTTCAGTCAGCTGGACAAGGTTAATAGTTGATCCTCGTATGTGTCGCAGCCTAGACGTGTGTATACGCTCGAGTCTTACTGGGAAGCATATGGCTTTTTTAAGAAAGCAGTGGCCGCTAGAGAAGAGGGCAAAAACAGGAAGGGGAGGGGAGGTGGGGGCAGATTTGAAGAGGACACCCCCCGCTGGTTTTTCAGACAGAAGATTCAGAGCAAGGCTTAGCAAAGCTATGATTGACACTGTCTGGGCGAGTCAGTCTCCAAACAAGCTTTAGGCCTCTCAGAACATGTGGCATTTGGCATTTGAATGCGATTGTGTCCAAATCACTATAAATACCTATAAAGTTGAGTCTGGGAGACTAGTCACGACACGTTCGCCCGTCTATTAACGGATATGAGGAGGATTCAAATACAGTTCACGTCCCTCAGGGCTTCTGTGCGTGAACGAAATGAAAACCAGACGTTATTTTAGTCGCGTTAGTTATTTTAAAACCGATATTAACTCGGCATGTGTTTATCAAAGATCCTGAAATATAAATGCCAGAGATTCATATTTTAAAAGATGATTCTGAGACAAGATTGAGTGTATAAATCAAAGCATACGCGGCGATGATATACAGCGAGAAAGGCAACCGCCTTCCCGGTTGTCCATCTAAAAAAGAAACAGTACCGCTTTCCCCAGATGCCTTATCAGCAACATAAAACTGGACAAAAAAGGAAAAAAAAAATTATATTCATTACTTTTCAGTGTCCTATCAGTTAAATAAAACACCCAGGGAAAAAAAAAAAAAAAAATACAGCCACTTGGAGGATCTACCAGCTATTGTCTATGTGTGCAGGCAGGCTTTTATCAATGAAGCTAATAAAAGTGACCCTCAGCGGGAGATGGGGGTGACACGCGGCTCTTTACCTAGCTTTAGGGGTGATGGACTGCAAATGCGGTCTTAAACACCGCACGAAAAACGAGCAATGAAAGTGTCAGGGTAAAAACACAGAAAATCGAGGCATTTTGTGCGAGCGTTCGAAGATGGCTCGTAAAAAAGGGGAGCCGAGTCTTTATGAGAGCGATCCGGAGCAGTGCATTATGGGGCTCAATGAGAGTGTCAACACAAGCTGGAGGCTTATCTTTATCCACTCATTGTGTGTCCAGTGGCTTAGCGCTCATAGAGGAGAATCGTAACGCCTCTGATCAAGAGTGGAGGGAGAGGGATCTCCGTTCTTACATCGCCACATCAGGGGAACCCGGGGATTAGGTTCTCTTTTTAGTTCCTGTAGGGCAAAGGTCGCACTCGAGCAAACACGAATCCCACTCTCAAGCATAAAGAACATAATCCACCACTATGTACGGGTGAGAGGGCGATTTCAGACTTGGGAGTTTGTTGTACTCGCCTCGACCTAGCACATACGCAAGCTTTGTTTTCACAGGTGACATGATAACCTAGTTACCTCACGGCTTGTGAAAGTACAATATTTACAGGGATAGTTCGCCCAAAAATAAATACGCTGACATCATTTACTCACCTCGATATTGTTTCAAAGCGTATGACTGACTTTCTTCTGTGAAACATAAAAGCAGAAGATCGGATGACTGTGCTGGTAAATCTTTTCTATTTAATTACAATAAATGATGGCTGAAACTTACACATTTTAAAAAATATGTGACCCTGGATGATAAAACCAGTCTTAAGTAGCATGGGTATATGTGTAGCAATAGCTAAAAATACATTGTATGGGTTAAAATGATTTTTCTTTAATGCCAAAAATCATTAGGATATTAAGTAAAGGTCACGTTCCATGAAGACATTTTGAAAAATTTTTACCGTGAATATATCAAAACTTAGTTTTTGATTAGTAATGTGCAGTGCTAAGAACTTTATTTGGACAACTTTAAAGGGGATTTTCACAAAATTTAGATTTTTTTGCACCCTCAGATTACAGTTTTTCAAATAGTTGTATCTCGGCCAAATATTGTCCCATCCTAACAAACCATACATCAATGGGAAGCTTATTTATTCTAACAATTGACACTTATAACTGGTTTTGTGGTCCAGGCTCAAATATATGCACACACTCCCATTAAAAAAAAAAAAATCAGGACTGATAAGATTTATTCTTTTAATGTTTCTTTTTTTTTTTTTAAAGTCTCCTATGCTCACCAGGGATGCATTTATTTTGATCAAAATGCAGTAAAACTGCAATATTATAAAAAATTATTATTAATTTAATAATAATAATTTAAAATAACTGTGATTAATTCCTGTGATGGCAAAGCTGAATTTTCAGCAGCCATTAATACAGTCTTCAGTTGCAAGTATTAATTTCCTAAAATAAATAAATAAATACTGAGCCTAAACTTTTTAATGGTAGTATATCAATTACAAGCTTGAAAGCTTCAGTTCTCATTCTTTTTAACCATCTGAAGACAAATTTCCCATTTTAGGATCTACAGAAGAGTTCAGAACAAACCTAAATGGTGACAGTGCATTCATTTTTGGGTGAACTAGCCCTTAAACAACTAATAAATCCCAAAATTCTGATCTCGCACTGGTACACTTGTTGCAGACGCACGAAGACACCTACAAAGCTCTTGACGACGGCTTTAAAGTTGAGTATTAAATAACCGCAGGCATGAAAATAAATGTAGCGGAGGTTCAGCGCTCCTTCACACAGACATTACCCAGAAGCCCCCTATCTGGTCAGCCATAACTCTCGGTAACCAGGAGCACCTTCTACAGCAAAGGGCCATTCATTTAGCTGAAACAGACCACGACACCTCACTAATACTCTTGCTTTTTACAAGCCCCTCTCTTTCTCTCTCACACACACATACTCAAACCCTATCAGCGTTCATCCAGGGCCGGTCTGAAATGGGGCTGTATTTCAACCCCCACAGAGGTGTTGTACATGTTTGTGTGTGTGTGTGGGTGCATGTGGGGCCTAAGAGGGGCCTGTCTCTGTAACGGCCACGGGTGATGGAAGGCCCAACAGGGCCACTAAGACTGTGCACTAAGATTGTTCTAGACCTCGGGGCCTCGGAGGAAACATATATCCACCTGGCAACAGGCCAGCACGCTATGAATGCGTGCGCGGGTGCGCGAGTGTGTGTGTGTTCACGTGTGCGGGCAGATCTAATCAAGGGCTAATAACAGCACAGAAGTCGTCGTTGGCCCTCGTAAATCAATGTGCAAAATAATTGCTAATACACTGGTTATCGATTAGCGTTGGGGCGACTCATTTTCGGAGGCTATGGCTACGAACTAACAAAGTGACAAGGGTAAAGTGTTATTTCTCTGCTGCGCAGACAGCTGGGCTGCGCAGAGGACTGAGGCAGGCAGTAATTCTTAATTGACACCTGTCAAGATAATGACTGCAGTCCCAGCTGCTGCGGGAGAATTTCTCCCCACTCCTGTTCATCTGTCAGCTCTAATACCTTTCTGAGCACCACTCCTTTCTTCTATCGCTCGTTTTTTTTTTTTTTCACTTCTTCCTTTTTTTTCCCTACTTTCTGCATTTTTGAACATCACCGTTTTCCCACTAAACCCTCGGTTTTGCAGTCTTGTTCCCAAGGCTCTTTCTTGGAGTTAAACGCCTAATTTTCTGACGTATACCAGTTTCACATTAGGTCTCATTCACCAAGTGTGCATAAAATCTGACATGTGCACAAACAAATCATGGTTCACACTAAAATGTATTCTAAATTTACAGAATGTTTTTTTTAGAAAATTTTCTAGTTCTCCTGTGTGAAATTATTAGCGAACGAGACGCAGTACTTTCTTCGCCTGAGCATCCCGAATAGCCCAAACAAATGTTTGGAGGCGGGACTACAGTTTTTTTTTTTTTTATGATGACCAATAACAGAAGGAGAAGTGTTTTGGAAACTTGTTTGAAAACAATCAATATTATTGCAGTTTTGTTTGACACAGACGCTACTTTACCTTACAACCTTAAACAAAATGCTTGAACAAAAAAGCATACGACTTTTGTTTACAAAAATAAGGCGAAGGGACCTGCAGACAAAACTACAAAGTGCATTTTCTCTTTCATCTGTCTTCAGCCAGTCTTTTGTGTTCAGACAGGCAGGATATTTTGAGTTGCGAATACAGTGGTCGATGGGAGGAGGAACAGCGAGTCCCAGGACGTGACTTCCCCGAATTTGAGGGGGCTTCATGGGTGTTTACTTAACATCATCAAAGAGCTTCCTTTCGTTTCATGCTCATCTGTCAAAATGAATGTTGCTAAATATGAATGTATGACCGCAAGGCTTGATCCTTAGTACGGCTGATAAAATGATGTCAACCACTGAAATATCACGTTAACTAAGCTATCTATTAAAATGTACACGACTAATCAGATAATGTCACAAACAGCATCATCCTGTTCGCGACGCCACACGCTCCTCAGATCCTACAACACAAACATCAAAGCTCAATCTCCTGCTGGCCCGTTATAAACATCGGCACAGATCTGTTGGCCGAGCCGTTTGTGTTTTATCTGATGAGGATGTATAAGGCGCTCCATGAGGAAAACGGCATACTGGGATGAGAAAACTCCGGCGAGCCTCTAAAAACACCCCATCCTTCCTGTGAGCCGGGGGAAAAAAAAAGCAAGGGAAAGCAGCAACAGATGAGTGCAGGGCAGGACAGAGAGAAGGCAGACGTGGGCTCCCCTGGGTACACGTTGACCTCCGTGTACTCCTCAAGCTTGGAGACTCCCGTTGCTGGGTCATGACTTGAGCTTTTCTCTCTTTTGTCTTTCTTCCCCCTCCCTCTCATCTTTCTGACTCACTGTGGACTAAATTAGCTGAGAAATGAAACATGGGGGATCAAAACAGACAGGATGAGAAGAGAGAGAGAGAGCGAAAGAAAGAGTAAGAAAAAACACAGCTGGCCCTTTTGATAGTTTTGAGTTCCCATAATGCTACAGTACCTCTAATCCAAACCTCCTCTGGTGACACGCTAGCTTTTTGTGGTCCTCTGTGTGCTCGTTTTTCAGCAACTATCAGCAGACGCACTCGCTTTTTTTCACGCGCAAACACACGTCTGGAAGTATTCTTAATTTTAGACTTTACAAAACTTGCGGAAACCAGATAACTCCCAAAAGTGTCTAAGCTCATTAAAACCGCAGAGCGCTGTTTACCGCAGACTGTGTACCGTCACACTTGGCTCATGCAAAGACTCAACATATTTTCATTTTGATCCACTCTTCCCATAAAACCTGTCATCGATCTTCATTAATCAAACTCAACCTCCACCATCTCGGACAAGGGGAACGGCAAGCTCGGGACTCAGAATAACTGGATACGCTTTGATTTCCTATAGGCCACTGGCTTGATCCCCAAATGCAAATTAAACTATTAGTTGTAAGTGGTGGGTCCCAACATGAATATTGACTAAATGGGTCAATGTCACCTGTTAATGACATGAGAGCGGATGAGTCTACCCTCCAGCGAAGCCAACGCAAGGTGAGCCCAGACGTCACGCTGCATTCGCAAATCTTACGGATAGATTTTTTTTGCTAGCTGGCATTAAAGAAAAAGAAACAGATAGAACATGACACGTAAATACACCCCTACAGATTTATTTCTATAATTTGCGCCGTACACGCAAAACAAATGATGGCCGTCAACTCCTATCTCTTAATACAAATACGTCCCAAATTGAGAAATGATAATGCAGAATATTCCACATTTCTCACCAGATATGAGAATGAATATGGAGAGGCACCACGCTGTTTAACAGACTACAACAAAACCTCCACATCTTTAACGCCATATAATAAATCTGCGAAAGGTATTAGCCTCACGCTCGTGCTACAAAAACATATAAATCACAATTGAGCTGTAACAGCCCCGCACACGAAATAATCTGTAAATTCAGCTCTCAAAGCAGACTGATTTGTATGTAACGCTGCACAGAGAGACTTAAGCAAAGCGAGCCGCTCGACAGCACTCAAAATCTGACAGTATTTTCAGATTTCGAGAGCGTGGTGGTGCGATTATTGTCAGCAGGAGCACGGTGTGTCGGTACACTCAGAGCTCGAACGGCGGTGCGACCAATGACACAGAACAGTGGTACGTCCATCAACGCGGAGACGGAACGATGGCGTGTTTGCCATGCGCCGGGCCCGATTGGCTAACGCGGGGGCCGTTCTGATTGGCTGCCTCAAATGCTTTCTGGGCCCAGCGGTGCGGTTAAGAGCCTGGATTACTGAGGTCATTAGGCAGCATTGCCACGGTGACGTGATTAGTCAGGTAGCAAAGTCCATTTGTCACCTGCACCAGAAAATTGAGTTAATTCAGCACTACAGGCTAAAGGGACTGTATAATATCAACTTGATTACATCAAGGCAGCTGCAGACCTGACACTTCGCTGAATTTGTCAGCTTTAATCGTTAGAGCCTGTCACAAATCCATCAGGAGCTCAGATAATTAGGGTTCCTCCCTAATGAAGCCAGCAGAGGAACCTTTACCTTTATGTCGGATAATTAAGAAGCCTCTGGTGCTGAGGACAGAACGTGTTTTAATGACTCCCCGTGCTGGTTCCTCCCTCCTCACGTTTTATTTTTCTTCTTTCGAGTGTGTTTGTGTGCTGCTGCTGTTTTTTTTTTTTTTTTTAAATGTGAATATTGTGAATAGAGAAAAAGTAAAAAGAGAATTAGGTAAAAACAAAACGAGTGAAACTGAAGGAAAAGCAAAAGCAGCATAAAAATATCGCAAACCACCTCACGGCGCTGTTTATGCCCCTGCTATCCAGAGGACAGAGGTGCGTGGAATGGACGCAAACCGAGCGTGTCTCTGTCTGCGTGGGAGGTTGTGAAAACACAAAACCAAATGAAACCTGGAGCAGCAGAGAGATACCGCATTCATCGCCGAGTCCTCCCCTGGCTCCTCTCCTCTCTGCTAGAGCTCAAACTCACAGACACAGTCTGTGCTCTACGTGGGAGGCCCGTGTCTGTTTCAGAGAAAAGCCAGCAAATAAATACAAATGACTGCAGCAGCCCAACACAGAGAGGGCCACTCCGATCCCACTGCACCAAAACGACCTGAGCCCACAGCCGACGCATGTAAATCACTCAGAGCAAACAATGGCAATGATAGCAACCAAATCGAGGCAAAGTCATCCGTTAAAAGAGGTGGAGCATAACGCAAGAGTGGAGCGTTAGAAAGTGCTTTTAAAGCGCAAAATTTCAAAAATACTAAGCTTGAATGATTTGGAAGAAGTGTTAGTAAAAACAAATCACCTTGTCATGTTAAGCGGCGTTTCTTTTTATTCCCTCAATCGATAATTCCTAACGTTTTTATTTTGATGGAGAGGGGAAAAGTGTCAGGCTCTGGGAAAAACGGAAACAATGTGCCTGCCAACTTTTGAATGACCATTAAAGCAAATGATGAACATGCCTGTCAGAATAGAGAAAATTAAATCAATATTCAGCTGAGGTGGAGGGGGCTGATGGCTTGTTTTTGTGGAGGAGCTGCCAGGTCAGATTACCAGGCGCCATCTCACCTCCGTGAGCTTTCGAACTCCCCATGTCAGTCTCGCCATACAGCCGGGGAGACGAAATAATCCCTTAAAAATACCATTTCCCTTCGCTGAACAGAAAGGAATAATACATGTTGTTCAGCGCAAACGAATGAAACGTCAGCTACGTATCGCACTTGTTAGTCGATCTCGGTTTACAGCAGTGTGTCTGGTATGTCGGCTGTTCCTTCATCAGTCAAATATCAGGGCCTAATTCTGCAGATCTGTAACTCTGCTGACGCTTGAACTTGAAAGAGAGCCTTCATTCGCGAGAGAATGGACCTGTTAGTCACAGAGATTAAATGAGGGGAAAAAAAGGGAAGAAAAAAAGGAAAAAAAAAAAAAAAAAAAGAAAGCCACTTTCTCCCTTAGTACAATACACCAAAATGGTTTAAAACATAATGGCTATTTTATGTTTAATCACCCCAACAGCGTTCATCACAAATCAGAGGTTCGCTCTCTTGCTCTTCATGGAAGATTAATTAAAATCTGAAATCAGCTCTCTCTTGTAACATCAAAGAGCACAGGTACATTTCGCATGAATAAATTGAGCCGAGAGGAAAACAGATCTTAGTACAGAGGCCTTGCTCAGTGACATCTATCAGGGAAGAGATGTTCTCTCAGCTACATTTTGTGCTCTCGACACGCCCCAGCAATCCCTTATCCCCCTTTTCTCTCCCTCTCTTTGAATGAGAGAAAAAAAAAAGTAGCGTATAACCCTGGCGAAAACTTCTTTCCTTTCTCTATTTTCCCGCACGACGGGGGCAAAAGTTGTCCTTTGAGTGGCTGCGGCCGCACGGCGCATGCGTGTTTCCATGGTGAATGATTTACTGATGTTTATCAGGAATGAATAGATCAAAGGCGGCCACATGACAGGCGATCAATCAAGCATCAAATCAAGGATGGCAATCCGCATCTAAATAGACGAACTGGAGCACTTTGAAACTACGTTTTCACTCGACTATATAGGCCACGGTGGAGTGTGAAGTTTTAATTTGGCACAACTTCAAAAAGTTACTCGCGCGGTAGTTTTTAAAACAAATCGAATGCGTTCTGAGGAAATTACCTTTGTTTTGACATTGTTTGAAAGTTAAAAAAAAATAAAAAAGAAATTCTAAAAAAATATATATATTTGCAGGCAATATTTAGATTAAGCATTTCAAACAACCCAATAATGAAGTGTAGGCTAAGTAAGTTTGTGTTTTTTTCCTTCCCTCCCTACGCACTAGTACTGGTAAACAAAACATGCATGCACCGCTTACCTGAAGATCGCCTCGGCGCTTGCTGCTTTCTCCGCGGCATGCTGTCGTCCCACCCTCCACTTGACTTCTCATACAGAATCAAAATGCCAGTGACGGAGGAAAAGAATTAAATAAATAAAAAAAAATGTAATACAAAGCATGTATTAATGCGCTCCTCTTCCTTTCAGAGTCAGTTTTTATTCCACCTCTTTAAAGTCACTTTGAGCCGATGCAAAGTCTAAGAGGGGTCAATAGGTCTTGTAGATATTTTTACAGACTAAAAATGTCTGTAAATAAAAAAAATGTAGGTGTATCTGGCCGACACGTTTAATAATTACAAGTCATAGCATGATTGCCAAAAGCTGAGATATATCTCCCGTCCATGTCTAACGGCGCAGAAACACACAGGGGGAAAAAACGCTTCCTTAGGTTCTCCTTAGATTATGGCAATAGTTTGTAGCAAAACGGAAGAAACTTCCAGTTATGGAGAGCCCGTCCAACTGTATTTCCGTCCTCTCGCTCGGTGGAAAGCCTAAAAAAACGGGACAAAACCAAGGGAAGAGACAGGCAGACAGGAGACAGTTAATGTCAGTCACAAATGGGGCTCGAACTCAGTGCGCATTTTCAACGGACTAAATTCCCCACTCGCGCAGTGGAGAGTCTCTGTTCGTGCTCCTCCCGATATTCACCAAACACACTGTCCGTCCATGCTCAGGGAAACATGTGGACAGTTGATTCGGGCGAGCGTGACGCGTTTACTACAGAGCGATATATAAACAAAAAACACACTCTCTCGCAACGAACGTGAACTAATTACTCTGTTCAAAAAAAACAAAAACTCCAGGGAGCGAAACGGCGTTCTCGGTCTCGCTGCTCTTCGCTGAAATATGTATCGCGCGTTCAGGATGCGTGAGCGGTTCAGACAGTCTCAACTGATAGACAGACACATCGAGTTGCCTTTCCTGCCTCTCTCTCTTTACTCCACCCCTCCGGAGCGTCACTCTGACAGTGAAAACCCACCTGTCAATCTTTTTAATTGTTCTGTTTTTTCCCTCCCCACAAAACAGGAGCGTTTGAAAGACAACGAACTGCCTTTTTGGAGAAGACATCACTTGTTTGGATGTTGTCCATTCACACGAGTATACTCAGTGTGCAGTTTTATTAAAAACAAAAAAACCGGTGGTATTAAAATTCAAAAGTGACTGTACTTCTCCAGTGTTCTCGGCGTCATTGCGAAAATAAAATAAGTTTCACGTCACCCGCTAACATTCAAACGCATAAAGGAGGGGGTGCCCGCTGTTAGCGCTGTAAACATTTCATTTTATTTCCATGCATATAACAGCATATTTCCATGCACACAACAACATTTCTTTGATCCGTTCACTGTGTTTTTTTTCCCTTTTTGCGCGCACGTTTACCGGGGCGAACAACACCGCGAACTATTTCATGCGTTCGGCCGCTCGAAGGAAATTATTTGCGACCTTTTTCCATCGGCGAAAAAAAGGACAGTTGGAAGTTACAGATTGATTCGTTACACCTTACTAGGAAGTGAACACTTTGCACGGGAAGGGGAGGGACTCCTGGAACAAGTTGAGTATGACCGTAACAAGCCTCTCTACAACGCTTACACATTACTTATTCATCAATTGCAAAACATCCACAAATTAAATAACGAGTCCGCGGTGTTAGACATTTCGGATCCTATTAGGTTAAGACCCGTAATAAATCCAGCGCGTATCTGCTCTTCAGTACTACTTTGTTGACACCGGTGTACCTGGCACCCCCCAAAATCACACTTAAATCTCAACTTTGTTTTTGTCTTTATACCAGCGTTGACGCAATGTCCACTCTTTCTGTAAGTTGGCGAGTGGGTGGGTGTGTTTTATTAAATCGCTCGGAAGGGGAACGCGAGAAATCCGACTGAATTTTTTTGAGGTGGCCTTGACTCGCTCCGGTCGCCTGATGTTTCTAGCGGATTTTAAGAGGTTCTTCGTCGCTGCTGTGATTTCCGCGGATAATTTTGCCTGTGGACCGACGCGAGAGCTTCGCCGGTGAGTGTACACATTTGTTAGTATAGTGTAAACGTACGAACAAGCCAGGCTCGGATATTATACATCATCACCACCGCCGCCAAAGCGCTGATATTTCTGTACGCGACGTTTAAATCATGTCCTTACCTTTGACGGTGCTGCGCATCCTTGAGCTATTGCCAGTTGCAATCTAACTGATCATTTATGCTGTACGCCTGTCGGTAGGGGCTAATAATGTGGAAATATGTCCAAGTTCCGCCCCAACATCTGTCCATCTATCCATCCTCGCGACTACCTCGATCAGCCTGTCGCTGTTGATGGCTCTTACGTCACCAATCTCCCATCAGAAACTCATCGGGCTCAAAGAAGCCAAGATTTCTCCCGCTGTAGGGCAGGAGCATCGCTGGGTTAAAAATGCTACGCTTTTCCGAGATTATTGCGTGTTCATAACAGATCTCTCTCGGTCTCAGTGAGAGACAACGGCACAATAATTAGCTTGTCATATTCAAATAAACGTCCGATTTCGGTGTATTTTCTAACAGCCCAATTCTTTTAAACTTTCATTGAATTTAAATTTTATAATACTACTAGCCTGTTAATAATGAATAGCATATTTATTATTCTTAATATATTTATTGATCCATCTGATTCTACTTATTATCGCCGTGAAAAAAATCACATTTAAAAACATTTGAATAAGCAGCTTTTCTCTGTTCGCGTTGCACCCTGTGCAACTGTCCCATTAAAATTCATCTGCATTTTCCTGAAAATTAATGCTTTGTGTTGTTTTGTCGCGTTACTCACATCGTGCATTATTAGCTCTATCCAAACAGACTTAAAAGTCAGTGACTTTTTTCCTTTTTTTTTTTGTTTGGAGCAATTCTTACGGCGTTGTCTTCCAGAAATATTTGTAGGTATTTAGCATTGTGATGAAGTTCCCTTCAAGGTGTTAGTATGCACTTAAAAGGGATTTAACGCTTTATATTACTAACATAAGTTCTTACAAGCAACAACAATAACAATGTGAATTTACAAATGAATCCCCAAAATAAATATTACATATTAAACACGTATCTCGTTCACTTGTAACAGTATTTGAATGTAACATTAACACTGTAATGTAGTGTAAACAAAAAAATATATATATATATAAATCCATGCTGGGTTTCTTATCGTTCTCCAAACCTAGACGAGAGTGTGTCTTGGCATGGTGAATTATGCACAGCTGTGCTCATTGTATGTTGATGAACTGCTACAAGCTTGCAGAAATAATTTTAGATTAATAGATATACAAACAGTTACAGTATTTTCTATTGATGTGTTAGAGAATTGTAATGGTCACATCTTTTTCATATGCAAAACAAATCTTTATTTATGAACTTTGTATTTTATTAATACATGCCAGCACAAATCAGTGGCAACGCAAATTTTGGTAGTGAGCATTAGTTAGTGTTGACAGGTCGGCGTATGCTTGTGTGTGTGTATTTTATGTGTGTTTTGGGAATGGTTATCCATATATAATGTATAAATGTTTGTGTGTACCTATCATCTTATTCGGTGTAGTACATCTTATTCTTTTGTAAAAGGCCATGCTTGAAGGTATGCCATGCAAACATAAGTGTAAAGCTCGAGATGCAATGCCAACGCACTTTGAACGGTTCGTGTGGAGCCTAAAATGTGCCATTTTCAGCTTTACACTCCTAGTTAAGTCTCTAATAGGAGAAGTGTTTGTGTTTGTCTTTTCTGTGTAAGTTCTGTAGTTTCTAATTAAATGACTGACTAGAGATTATTAAAAATAAATAAAAAATCATCAGTGAACTGTTTTTCTTATTTTATATATAAAAAAGGGACCCTCAATGTACATCCTCACCCACAACATGCATTTATGAGAAATACATATTTAATTTAGCAATTTAATGTATTTTTAGCAGTGTCACACTGTATTCCTTTTATGATGTTATATGTTTTAAACTCATTCTCTATAACTGTTTTTATATGTGGATACTTGGTAATGACTGACAACAAATGGATTTGGTTCATCTCCCTTATGTTATATATATATATATATATAAAAAAAAAAAAAAAACTCGATTTATATGCTTTTCTGTCTGAACGCTATTTACTGTAGATGTTTATTAGAAGATTAGCATTAAAATGTCAGGACATGCTATAATGCACATTATATGTTGTAGAAATTCTTCATGTCTCAATATTACACTGTCTGCTTAAAGGATCGTAAATGGATGTTACAAGACTGGAACTAAAAAAAAAAAAGCGAGGGAGATTTGAGGTGATAGTCTTTGAAGTAGTTGTTTTTTATATGTAGCATGTCACATCGCATCAACAAATTATGATCCAAATTGCTCGCACGCTACACGAGGCGGGATGCCGTCATACGTGTCCGCAGATATGTATGGCGAGATCTGAAGGTTTATAAACAATAACATAGCATGCTGTCACTGCTGTATTTTGAATAGAGAAACTCTATAGCCTGTCAATGATATAGTTTTTGTCTTTGACAAAAAAGGTATATTATATATATATATATATATATAAAAAACTTGATCATACAGTTTTTTATGTGTGTTGGAAATACAGATACTTAGTAATTCTAGACTGCTGATGCAAATAGTCTGCAGAGCCAAATAAAAGAACATTTACAAGCAATCATAAAATTCTCCTAAAAAATTCAATGTGTTAACCCTTCTCGTGCAAATTTGTGTGTATGTGTATTTCACAAAATCTGCAGGCAAGATAAATACCAATTACAGCATTTTTCAGCAACATATCTCCCCCGTGGGGTTACAGAAATAGCTTTGTGAATCTTGTGAAAAGTATTCTAACATCGCATGTGATTCAGATGTATTGATTATGCTTCCAAACTGTTGTTCTTGTCTTATAGGTGATGTTGCCGTTCTCCAAAAATGACAATACTGCAGCTCACAGGTCAGAGGTCAGCAACTTTTGTATTTAGAATCATTTAAAATTAAACACATGAAGCCATCCAGCTGTTGATAGCGATGACTGCTTGGGTATTAACGTCAGTACTGCTAAAAGTGTAACTGCGCGCTTAAACGCGGCAACCCAAATAGTAGTAATAATACGCCACATCGGCTCTGCGGTGTAACCTTATGTCTGTGATCATGATCAAAGCCATTTCACATGCCACCACTGCAATTATGTTTATTAAAACCAATATTACAACATCTCTCTATTCACTTACATGAAAAATGTTCAGTACTAGAGTTATAATTCTTGATCGCTAGAGCAGCTTTTTGTTATATTTTTGCATTTTACTATATTATTACAATACATATATTTGTATTTTCACTATTTAAATAATTTCTCAATGTTTGAAATAAAATGGAAACATTTGCTGATTCACTTATTTGCCGTTTTTATTTATATAATAATGCAAATAAAGAACAGTGGATGAAGTTCTGGTGTCTTGTTGGTATCATTTGAAATTATATATGAACTGTATTTTTTATTAATTCATGAAAAGAAAAGAGAGTGAGCAAGTTTTATATTACTCAAGTCAAAAATCTATTTTATCAATTATTGCTTCATAGGGATATTTTCTTTTGTCATAAAAGCTGGAGACAGTGCAGAGATTTGAAGCTCTTGATAAAAAACTATTTTATACCATATAAAAACTTGCACCTTCAATCAACGACTGGGTCAAATGAATTTTGTACAGTCACTGACAGGCGAAAACTAAGAATATATAACACAAAAAAATAATAAAGAGGAGGCTTTTACTGGGAAGAATATCTTGAAATCCATCAGATAAGGCAGGGTAATTAAAATGTCACCTTTCTCTGGAGGAAGGAGGCCCATCACACAGCTTTACGTAACTCATTACTTTTGTACTTTCACTAAATGCTGATCACAAAACTTCTTTGACTGAGAATCTGACATTTGGTGGAATCCCTCTATTTCTAAAGGGAATCTTTTTCTTCATTTGAAGTAATAAAAAAAAAAATGTTTTATGGTTTGATTGACAATAACGACTGTAGGGATTTTTTATTTTTTTTTTAAATGGTTGAAATGTTTTTCTTTCTAAACTATAAGAGATTCCTGCTGTTATACAGCTAAATGTATTAAAGCGTTTATATGCTACCAAAGAAAATTCAATCGAATCCAAACAGATTTTCTGCACATAATTAGTTGCACAATAGGCATCCAAAATGAAAACAATCTTAAACAGATGTAGTTTTATTTAGATATGCATGTGTGCAACAAGTCGTGCGACCGAGACGTGTTAGAAACGCCTGGATCAGTATGCAGTCGGACCTTTCGTGTTTCTCCGAGCAGATTTTTATACTCTGTGTGACTGCATCTGGTTATTACCTCATAAACGTCTCTTCCTGCTCCGCTGCACCTCCCTGTTCAGGAGGGGCTTCCGTTCCTCGGTCCTCCCCTCCAAACTGGGTGCGTTTCAGCAGGAGTTAAGTGACACATTTCACATTTCAAAATACCATCCTCCAACATGAGTCCCGCTGCCTGCCATACCACCTCTTTTGTTTTCTTTGACACATGCGGTCTTCTTCCAATTAGCATTTTTCAGCCATTAAAGAGGAGAGAGGAGTGCTGAAATGTTTTCCTGTTTCATTACCACTGACTGCACCTCTTTGATTGGTTGCAAAGGGAAATGTTCTGTAAAAACATCATTTTCCGCAGAAAGAGAGTGGCCAGAAAATGTGGTGCGCATAAACTGAGTTATATTTAAGCATATAGGATTACTGGAAACATCTCTCTCAGCGCTTTATTGACTGGATGAATTGTTATAAAAAGCGAAAGAAGCGGTGCAAAGATCGAGATGAGACACGAAAGCTACACAGCGTGATTTATATTCAGTTTTTAAAAAGGATACTTCCCCTCTTTCCACATCTTGTCATTAAATAATATAGCATCACAGTTCTGTCGGTTTTTATTTATTTATTTGTTTGTTTGCTCGTTCCCAGGTCTTAGTTTCACGCTGAAGATGGTGAACAATTTCGAGCGATACTGGAATGAAAAAAAAGAAACATTTGGGTCGTACAGCCGAACCGTAATTATTAAGATGTAACCATTTAGATCAAAGATATGCATGAGACGCCTTTGATAATGTATGGTTTTTAAGAGAAACAAAATAGGATGGTTTTTTTTTCCGCTTCAGTCAAACTCATAGCCTGAGGGTTTCGGTTAGAGAGAGATCTCTCCTCGCTACTGATGCAACAAAGAGAAAAACAGCCCCCTAAAGCTGCTCCGAGTGCTCTACTTCTGACGCTTAGCGGTAATGTGTTTGTTTTTATAAAAGATCTAAAAGCATTAATAAGAATAACAAGAAATGTTTTCCTCTTTTCTCCATTGACCGGCTAAAATATCCCGTACGAACTGTTGTGCTAACACGGCGCATTCGAGACCATTCAAATGGATGTGTTTTTTTTTTACTAAAAAGACGCGGGGGAAACTATCTTTAGAGTCTTAGTAAAATGATATGATAAATATAACCAGAAAAATTTGCCTAGCGAATCCAGCCAAACCCTGCCATTTGTGTTTATTTTAGCAGATATGGCTGCCTATCAAAACACAATTCAGTAGTCAGGAGGTGTTTACATAGGGGCTTTGGTTTATGTAACACTGAGGAGGCTCCGTACGCACCATTTCAGTCCACCCGTCTCCCACACTGAGCGTCCCTTCACTTTCACCCTCAGCCAGAAATAGGTTGATTCACACAAACGGCTCTATAGAGTCTCGCTGCCTTTGATCCGAGCGTTGAACCAGGCCAGGTTTTCCGGCCTTTCGTTGTCCCTTCACGCCCTGGCAGGAGCCTGAACGCAGTCCCTGTCTTCCCAAAAGCCTCGGCTGGCTCTGGCCGGCCTCTGCAGCGGGAGCGACTGATGACGCCAGCCTCAAGGCTATATCAGCAAATCAGACGTATACGGCCCCGCTCCACCCCGAACTACCCTGCAAACGTTCACACGTAGCACATCTTTCTCAATGAGAGCTTTTTTTGTTCCTCAAATACTGGCCAGGTCACAGGCTGGAGATTTTCCGACATTTTTCTTTTTCTTCGAGGTCTCGTCAACTGAAATTCTCCTTCATTCATTCCTGCTTTAATACAAATACGCACACATATACAGAGGTGTCATGCGCATTTCAGGGCACCTCAGATTTGTTAGCATTATACTGTACAGGCCAGTTCAAAAATTGTATATATAATTATATAAATAAACAAATAACTGTGTGTGTGTGTAAAAAAAAAAAAAAAAAAAGAAAAAAGAAAAAGATATATAATTAAAAGTCAACATTTATTTAAATTATTGAGATATATATTAATAAAATAAAAATATATTTGTAGGCATTAAACTGTAATGGCAAGTTAAAAATCATGTATATATATATATATATATATAAACAAATAAGTGTATGTATGTAAATACTATGTAATTAGTTCATTATTAATTGTTAAAATGTATTTCTACTGTATTAATATTTTAATATTACCGTTTTTACTGTTTTAATAAATGAACACAATAAAAATATATATGATGTAAGCGCTGTACTGTAAAGTCAAGTTAAAAATTATATACAATTACATAAATGTGCGTTAATTTTAATTAATTAACATTTATTTTAATTGATAAATAGAAATGTTATTATACAATAAATGTTATTAATAGTTCAATTCTACTGTATTCATATTTTAATATTACTGTTTTTACCGTTTTAATAAATTATTTTTTAAAAAAAAATATGATGTAAGCATTATACTGTAAAGGCATGTTAAAAATTATATATATAACTATATAAATAAATGTGTGTGTGTGTGTGTGTGTAAATAATATATAATATATAATTAACATTTATTGTAATAATTTTGCAAATATAATACAGTTCTTGTTGTTCTTATTAATTACCATAAATGTTAAGTATTATTATTATTATTATATTAATTATTATAATTATTATTTGTTGAATATATATTTCTGCTTTGTAATATTTTATATTTATACTTTAATATTATTGTTTTTACTGTTTTAATAAATGAATATAATATATATGGTGTAAGCATTATACTGTAAAGGCAAGTTAAAAAATTATATATATAATTATATAAATAAACAAATAAATATGTGTGTGTGTGTGTGTGTGTAAATATACAAGTAAAATTTATTGTAAACACTAATAAATATAAAAGTTAATTATTAATTGTTAATTATGTATTTCAACTGTATTAATGTTTTAATATTACTGTTTTTATTGTTTTAATAAATTAATACAATAAAATATATATGATGTACATAATATATACTATACATAAACAATATACTATAGATCATTTTCAATCAATATATGTAATATACTGTATATAATTTTTAGTGTAGATTATAATGCAAGTAAATACCTAATTAATAATTATCATTATAATTATCATTTATCATTACAATTTTCTAAAATTCACAATGGCCTAAACTATACAATTCAACTGTAATGTATGTATGCATTTTACACAATTATTATATATTACTTGTTACATTCCATACGATTCTAATATGTTATGAAAAACTTAAAATTATATTAAGTCTTTTTGAATGATAACCAGTTCATTAAAGTCATCTATATCTATATAATTATATTTATTGAGTTTTCTGAATGAAAACTGGCTCATAAAACTTATGTATATTTATATCTGTCTATAATTTATCATTTTTCTATTAATTAATTTAACTGATAATTTTTCTATAATAATTATCATTATAATGATCATTTATTATCACAATTTTCTAAAATTAATAATGGCTTAAACTAGACAATTTGAATTGAATAATTGAATTGAATTAAATATTATGTGCATAATTATTAGATTTTATTCTAAAATGTTTTATTAATATATATATATATATATATATATAGATCATTTATTATCACAATTTTATATATATATATATATATATATATATATATATATATATATATATATATATATATATATATATATATATATATATATATATATATATCATGATTTTTGAATGATAACCAGGTCATTAGAGTCATCTAACTGCATCATTATATTTTTTTTTTCTTGTATATCTATATCTATATCTATCTATATCTATATGTATCTATAATTTATCATTTTTAAATAATAATTATCATTATAATTATCATCACAATTTTCTGAAATTAACAATGGCCTAAACTAGGCAATTCAATTGTAATTTATGTATATGTATTATACTCTATACAATTCTAAAATGTTTTAACCAGCTCATTAGTCATCTATATCTATATCTATGTAATTTTATTTATTGAGTTTGTTAGTGGAAACTGGCTAAGTAAACATATGCATATCTATATCTATGTATAATTTATAATTTTTATAATAATTAATTAATAAAATTGATTATTTTTATATATAGTAAATATTCTGAATTTGCATTTATAATCCACTATATTTGTTCATATAAATTTAGCATAAATTATGTTGCACTCTTTGCACAAGTAAGAAGTTAAAAAGAAAAAAGAAAGGTACATGACGTCCCTGCACATATACACACAATTCTGACCTAATTGCTCAATCTTACTAAACTAATTAATCACAGCAGCCTAATCACAGTGACAAGGTTGGCTGGGTGACATTCTCCAAAATCTCCATTTTGATTTTTTTTTTTTTTCAGTCAGTCCCACATGATCTCCTTCGCTCTCCGTTGCCCCGCTCATTCGGATATTTTCTCAAGGTTAACAGGTAGAAAATGTTTGGAGTGTGTCGGGCCGGCGGGCTGGGGTGTGGTGGGCAAAGAAGGAGGCGTCTCTCCGGGCTGCATTAATCAGAGAGAATGACAAAACCATATCTGTGACGACAACGACGGCATAGCTGCCCGACATCAGCTGTAACGCAGGAGGAGGAGGAGGAGGAGGAGGATAACTTTATTAATCAACATCTCTTGATTAATTGTTATAAAGTGTCATCCATAAATTTTCCTTCGATTTAATAATTCTTGTGGAAGACTTAACAATCTCCCTCGTGATTTGAGTTTTATTGAGGGCTGTACCGAGCGAGGTGCGCTGACATAAATAGCATCTCAGTGGCCAGTCTCCTCGTCACTGACAGATATGAAATACAATTATCAGTGTGATCTGTTTAAAAATTCATCATCAGCCTACTGTCTACAGAGGAAACACACTCGCTCGCTCTCAATCTTCTGCTTTCTCTCTCTGTCTCTTCTTCACGTACGCACACACGTATATATATGTAGAGGGGTCATAACTGATAAGCTGTTCTATCCATTTGAAATTTCATTGTTTTTGCTCTCCCTCCAGCTCGTTAAGTTATTTTAACTGGGGATATTGTATTATGTGCTCTGGTGCGGCCCCCCCTTTATATTAAAACATAAATCACACGATAATCAATCAGTAAATGACAATGCTGAGGCAAATCGCTGCTATCATTGTTCCCACACGGAATATCATTAATATGACTCTTATCAGAGATGAAACAGCCAAACACACTCCAAACGACTCCACATATGGCGTGCGATCCATTTTTTAAAGTGACCTCATACGTTTTTAACCCTTTTCATGTTAAGCTTCAAATACATACTTAGGGGTTGTTCGCACAAGACGTGTTCTTGAGTTCAAGAAGGTGGGCGCCTCGAGATGTGTTTACTTAAGTTGAACTCATTTTAACTTGGGACACGTCTGAAGAACACGACGCAAAATGCTGAAAAAACATGTCAAAATGGTAAAGGATGTTTGTGTAATATGTGTTTCCATAGAAAATAGTGCAGGTATGAATCATATGAAACAAATTCAGACAACCTTTAAATTTAGTACATTACAAAAATATTCATTTACAAACATAAATCACTATATATATATATATATATATATATATATATATATATATATTTTTTTTTTTTTTTTTTTTAATTAAAATAATGATACATATTTCAGGAAACTTTTTGAATAATTCATTAAAATAACCTGCTTATAAGACTACACTGCTCACGCTGTGTGGATGACTCACTAAGAATCAAAAGAACTGGTTCATAAGAGTCATTTATTCTTTTTTAATTTTAAAATGATATACATTTCTTTTTGAATGATTCATTCAAATAACCTGCTATTAAGACTCATTTCTTCCTGAATCAGACAACACTGCTCATGGTATGCTGATAATAATTCACTAAGAATCAAAAGAACTGGTTCATACCAGTCAATTGTTCTTTTTTTTAATTTTAAAATGATATTATTTCAGGAATCTTTTTGAATGATTTATTAAAATAACCTGCTTATTAGACTCATTTGTATCTGAATCAGACTACACTGCTCACGCTGTGCGTATAAAGATTCACTAAAAATCAAAAGAACTGGTTCATAAGAGTCAATTGTCCTTTTTTTAATATTGAAATTATATATTATTTTATGAATCTTTTTGAATGATTCATTAAAATAACCTGCTTATAAGACTCATTTTTTCTTGAATCAGATGATATATCAAATGATATACTTTCAGGAATCTTGTTAAATGATTCATTAAAATAACCTGATTCATTCAAAGACTCATTTGTTCCTGAATCAGACTACACTGCTCACGCTGTGTGGACAATGATTCACTAAGAATCAAAGAACTGATTCATAAGAGTCATTTGTTCTTTTTTTTTTTTTTTTTTTTTTTTAAATGATATAATTTCAGGAATCTTCTTGAATCATTCATTAAAATAACCTGATTCATTCAAAGACTCATTTGTTCCTGAATCAGACTACACTGCTCACGCTGTGTGGACAGTGATTCACCAAGAATCAAAAGAACTGGTTCATAAGAGTCATCTGTTAATTATATTAATAATTTTAAACAAGCGTAAGTGTAAGTCGGATTGGCAGTCGTACATCTGTATTTTAAACAAAAGCAACTTCTGCAGATGTTCGCAAAATACAGAAGTGCAGCAGAGACACCCAACTTATGTCTTTAATTAAAGCTTTGGCCCGTTACATCTCCATTGTCCCGCGGACTCCTTGAGCACAGCTGTACGACGAAGACGGCGCTGTCCTCAGCAGACTGCTGGTTGCCAATTAACCAGCGAAAGGGACTCGGCGTCCACACCCACCTCAGCTGGCAGCGGCCCAATTTACAACCGCCGTGTCACCGCTTGTCTGTAAGTGGGCTGATCTACACGTGTCACGGCTGAAGTTTGCAGTCTGCCGAGACCGCGGATGGACAGGTAGTGCCAACCCCACCTCGGCCGGCCCCCCTCCTCCATCTCTCTCTCTCTGCCGCTCTCTTCCTCTGCTGATCAAGGACACTCCTATCAGCATGAGCGCAGAGAGGGGCCATCCATCAGGGCAGATGGGTAATAGAAACACTGTGTGACAATGGTCATCAGCGTCGAAAACAACAGCCTATAAACATCCAGTGACACGCGCTCCGGAGTAGGAGGTGGTGGAGCGGGGGTGGTAAAACCAGGAATTGAGACAGGGAGAGAGACAGCATGAAAGATTATGGGAGAAATGATTTAGAAACAGAGGGAAGGTAACAGAAAGGCATTTGTGTGTGCCAGCGCATCTCAAAGTCCAACGCAAACAGAGTCAAGGTCCGTCGTCAAGCCGTGACTGTTTATTCCGCAAACCAGACGGAGAGTAACAAATTGACACAAGTGATTAAACGGCAGAGGAGATGATGAAGAGAGGCGATCGTACGGCAGAGCCGAGGCCTTCGCGAAAACACCCGTTTTGTCCTCTCGCAAAGGTCTCGGCGCGAAACGCCGCAAAATCGTTTTGACTTTTGCCGCTCAAATGCTTTTATTTATTTACCTTGCCATATATTTATTTCATTCTTCCGTTTGGCAAATAAAGACTAATTAGAGGAGCAGAGACGTTTGGAAATAGGAAGCCTGCCTCACATGGTGGGATTTTTTTCTTCCTCTTTTCTAATTTTTTGTCAGCTTTTTTTCTCTCCCCCATCAGTTTAATTAGCCAACATTTGTCTCAGTTTTCCTGAGCAGCGTTTGTTTATCCTAGTGTCACGCCTGACATTGGCCAATTAGTGCAGTGAAATTGTTTAGCCTCAATAGCACAAGCAGTGGAAAACACTCCCGAGATGTTTCCTCCGAGCTCACAGGGAGATTCAGAGGGAAATTTGGGCAAAGCGAAAAGGGATGTCAGAGCATTTCGCTTGATTATGAAGAATCATGACCGCATGAGGGTTTTGATTACGGCTAATGTTAGGGAAGATCTTATTGCTTGTGTGACAACATTGAAATATGGATAGCGTTCAGGCAGAAAGTTCATTCTTAATATAGTAATTAATGATTTTATGAAAATGCAAAAAATTATTTATTATATCATCATGGTCTTGTCACCTTACAGTTACAAAAATCATGTTAAGTCAACATAAAATCTAAACTGAACTTATTTAAAATAATACACTTTGATGTTCTTGAACAATTTAAGCACATTTTTCTAGAGAAAAAGTCTTCATAATTTTTCAGAAAAATTAATATAATTATTAATTCTTTATATATATATATATATATATATATATACTTTCATTTTTCTGTCAAATAGTTTTTTTTTAACAATCCAACATTATATTTCTCTGAAATATGCCACATTTCTGAAGTATTATAATTTGACATTTTATGTTTCTGTTAATATGCTGCATATAAGTTATTTATAAAAAGTTTGCATATTTATTTATTTATTTGCATAAACACACATATCTGCATGCATACGTGTGTTTATGTAAATAAATTTAAGTCTCTGGGCTGTCAAATAATTAATTGCGATTAATCGCATACAAATAAAAGTATATATATATATATATATATATATATTCTTGAACTATTAATGCACATTTTTCTAGAGAAAAAGTCTTCATAATATTTCAGAAAAATGTAATATAATTATTAATCATATGTATATATATATATATATATACAGTCATGACCAAAAATGTCAGCACCCTTGGAATTCTGTCAGAAAATGCAACACTTCTCTCAGAAAATTGTTCCAATTGCAAATGTTCTGTTTTTCACTTGCTGATTGTTTTTGTTTGCACTGCAACAACACAAAGAAAAAACAGAGAAGAAAAGTCAAACTTGATAAAATTTCACACAGAACTCAAAAATAGTGTGGACAAAATTATTGGCACCTTGTCAAAATTGTAAGAAATAATTGCTTTTCAAGCATGTGATGCTCCTGTAATTTGTATTTAGACACACTGCAGCAAGTAACAGGTGTGTAACATAGTAATCACACTTGCAACTAGTTAAAATGGAGAAAAGTTGACTCAACCTTTGTGTTGTGTGTCACACTGAGCATGGAGGAAAAAAAAAAGAAATGTAAAGAGTTGTCTGTGGATTTGAGAGAAAAAATTGTGGAAAAACATGGACAATATCAAGGCTCCAAGTCCATCTCCAGAGATCTTGATGTTCCTGTGTCCATTGTGCGCAATATCATCAAAAGGTTTATAGCCCATGGCACTGTAGCTAACCTCCCTGGACATGGACGGAAGAGCAAAATTAATGAAAAATTACAACGAAGGATTGTTCGAATGGTGGATCAACCCAATTAGCTTCCAAACAAATTCAAGCTGATCTGCAGACACAGGGTACAATGGTGTCAGCTCGCACTATCCCTCGAAAAAGGGACACTATGGTAGGAGACCCAGGAGGACACCACCGCTGACACAAAGGCATTAAAAAAGCAAGACTGGAGTTTGCCAAAACTTATGTGACAAAACCACAATCCTTCCGGGAGAACGTACTGTGGACAGATGAGACAAAAATAGAGCTTTTTGGTAAAGGACATCATAGCACTGTTTACAGAAAAAGAAATGAGGCCTTCAAAGAAAAGATCACAGTCCCTACAGTCAAACATGGTGGAGGTTCAAAGATGTTTTGGGGTTGATTTGCTGCTTCTGGGACTGGATGCCTTGACTGTGTGAACGGTATCATGAAATCTGATGATTCCCAAAGAATTTTGGGGCGCAACGTAGTGGCCAGTGTCAGAAAGCTGCGTCTCCACCAAAGGTCATGGGTTTTCCAGCAGGACAATGACCCGAAACACTTCAAAAAGCAATCAGAAATGGCTACAAACAAAGCATTGGAGAGTTCTGAAATGGCCAGCAATGAGTCCAGATCTGAATCCATAGAACACCTGTGGAGAGATCTCAAAACAGCAGTTGGGAGAAGGCATCCTTCAAATCTGAATGACCTGGAGCAGTTTGCAAAAGAAGAGTGGTCCAAAATTCCAGTAGAGAGATGTAAGAAACTCATTCATGGTTACAGGAAGCGATTGATTTCAGTTATTTTTCTTCCAAAGGGTGTGCTACCAAATATTAAGTTAAAGGTGCCAATAATTTTGTCCAGTGCATTTTTTGGGTTCTGTGTGGAATTGTATCAGATTTGAATTTTCTTCTCAGAAGAAAAGAAGAAAACTTTCTACTCTTCTTTTCTTCTCTTCTTCTCCATAAACAAAAAAAAAACAAAAAAACATGTGAGTACCAAAACATTTGCAACCGCAACAATTTTCTGAGAGAAGGGTTGCATTTTCTGACAGAATTGCAAAGGTGCCGATATTTTCGGCCATGACTGTATACTTTCATTTTTCTGTCAAATAGTGATTTTCCACAATCCAACATTAATATGCTGCATATGAATCATTTGGGCTTTCATTCAAATACTATTAGAAGACTTTCTGTATTCATTTTCAATGACAGTAGTTGCTGATATTGACTTAATATTGATAGTTTTAATGTGTAAAGAACTGTAGTACTTGTAACTATGGTATTTTTGTGGAAACTATGGTTACCGTGGTGAATTTTTGTAAGCGTAGGCTGTACTTGGCTATATGTTGAAACTCAAAAATTGCCATGTACTACATAAAGAGAAAACAAAGCAGCAAACATGCATACTTTCTATTCAATAATACAATTCAAAGGTTTCGGATGCTCTCTAGGAAGAGACTGCAAACACACACACACGAGCAGAGGCTGTAGGGTACTTTAATATAAAAGGCCTCCACTATTAATACTCACTTAGGTCTTTCAAAGCCATTTTTGTCCTGAAATTGGAATATTTATTTTGTGTTGGTGCTCCATTCTGACTGATGTGCTCGACATGACGTGCTGCAGGTTTGAGTTTATGGATATGAAGTGTTAATACATCCCCCGCTGGATAAGTCATTTTGACTCATTCTTGCATGCACACGCGTGTCGGAAAGAGTGAATCTACGTGCCTCAAAGAGAGAGAGTGAGAGAGAGAAAGAGAGAGAGAGCGATTGACTCGGCACACCGCCTGCCCTCACACAACAATTACCGCAGTCAAGGCCCACTGCAAAGATAAATTAATGCCTCCTTACAAGACAAAAGATTTTCTGTTCACTAAAATACAGAAACTATCATGTAGCGCTGCGTGTTTAGAGCATGTTTGCCATTGAAACTGGCTTTTGGAATTAAAGTAAACACCTTGTTTAACCCGAGAAGCTCAGGTGAGACTAAATAAAAAGCTGTTCTTGTGCCTTTTCCGAGGAGGAAGTGTGGTGGTCCTGACTCACTCGGTACACTTGGAGCGACAAGATGTGATCAAAGGAAAATGAAAACATTTTTAATAATTCAGTGCTTTTTCATATGTGTGTCTAGGGGTATATTTATATGTAAAGATATAATAACTGAAAATTCATGTATATGATGTATATCATGCACATACATACATATATATATATATATTTTCATAAATGTATATATATATATATACACACACACACACACACACATTTAAACAAATCAACAAATTAAATATCAATTTATATTTTTATTACATATTTTGTTTGTGTTTGTATTTAATACATATAGTAAAAAAATTATTAAAATGAATAATAAAAAATTTAATAAATCAAATAAATAATAACCGATGCAGTTTTGTGTATATATATATTTTTTGTTTTGTATAGTTAAAAAACAAAATTACGTAATCAGTTAATAAAGTGTGCTATTTATTTGTTTATATAAAGACATCACACACATATATGCAGATATGTAAATATATGTGTTTGCATATACATACACATACACACACACACACTTTCCATAAATATATGGAAAATAAAATTGCTTTTAACAATTTTGTGGTTTTTCATGTGTCCAGTACATTTATAAATAAAGATGTAATAACTGAAAATGTATGTATATAAATAAAAAGTAAATCACAAATTAAATATCAATTTATATTTTTATAATGTATTTTGTTTGTATTTTTATATAATAAATATATAAAATAAAAATATAAAATATACAAAAAATAAAAAAGAATAATTAAAAATAAAAAAAAGAATAATTAAAAATAAAATAAATAATGAAAAATAAAATAAATCACAAATTAAAAGTCAATTTATATTTTTATAATGTATTTTGTTTGTGTTTTTATATAATAAATATATAATAAATACAATTAAAACGAATAATTAAAATTTAAATAAATTAATAATTAACAATAAAATAAATCACAAATTAAGTCGATTTATATTTTTATAATGTATATTGTTTGTGTTTTTCTATAATAAATACAATTAAAACAATTACAATTTAAATTAATTTAATTTAATTTAAAATAAATAAACAATGAAAAACAGAAATAGAAATAATAAAATAAAATATATAAAAAATAAATAATAAAATAACTAAATAATAAACAATGCAATCTTGTGTAGAAATATTTTCCAGTTTTGTATAGTTAAAAACAAAAGTACATAATTTATTGTTTACAACGTGTGCATATTTATTTATTTATATAAACACACATATAATAAATAATGAACAATAAGGTAAATAAAATTAAATATCAATTAATATTTTTATAATGTATTTTGTTTGTGTTTTAATATAATAAATATTTAATAAATACAGTTAAAATGAATAATTAAAATTAAAATAAATAATGAAAAACAAAAATAGAAATAATAAAATAATATATATATATAAAATATCTAAACAGATAAATAAAACAACAAAATTGAAAAAAAAGCATAAATATTTTCCAGTTTTGTATAAAAAACAAAAGTAATAATTTATTGTTTATAAAGTATGTTATATAAACACACGTATATATATATATATATATATATATATATTATATATATATATATATATATATATATATATATATATATGTATATATATATGTGCAAAAATGTATATAATATATATATATATATTAAAAATTTTACACACACACGCACATATCACAAACAGTCCTTTTCCTTCATACGCACAGTATTTTTTTCCTGCACGATTTTGCTTGTTATTCTGTGCTTGTGACCAGGATATAATGTGTCATATTCAATTTATGCAGCCTTCCCTTTGGTCTATTATTATCTATTATTGTTATTATTGCACCTAACTATCTCTCTACTACATTCTTTCTAAAAGTGTGTATACATAGGGCTCTTCCTTTACAGCAGCCCGAAACAGTTATATAACGCGAAAAGTGAGGACGACTTTGATGTGTCGAGTTGGCAAGGGAGCGTCAACTTAAGACGTTAAGATACGTCGAGTAGTTCACACTACACGGAGCACAGATTCAATTTAACACTTCCTCCGCGTCACCAGAAAGCACGCGCGAGGCGTTTCGAGCCGCAGACTCCCAAACAGCGGCCGACACTTCCTCTCCAGCCTGCAGTCTATCTTATCTATCTTCTCATCTGTATCATCCTCGTCTGACTGGAACAAAGACAAGCGGCATCGCTGAAGTGGCACTGACAGCTTTGCAGGGGAAGAGTGAGGCTGCTCTGTGGGGAGAACTGGGAAAGTGTGCAGCCTGTGGCGGAAGGGAGACGCCAGCGTATCTTTCATGCCGCCCTCAGCCTTTAGCTCCGGGCTCCCACTCAGAATCACACACGCTCATGTCACCCTAAGGCAGCAGTCTCAAACACTTAGACTCAAACCCAGAGGTGTTTATGGAACTCTACTGCTCAGCCCAGTGTCTCGCTCATTCAATCCCAGCGACTGGCAGTCTGACTGCTGGTTCGGTTGCTGAGGTCTAATTATGTGTAGACACACTGATATGTTATATGTAGCGCTCACACATACATAGCCACAAATAGACAAACACATAAGGCGCACATGTTCCTGGAGCTAGTGAGCTGTCGTGCTGCATACTGCCTACATAGGCAGCTGACTTCTAAGACAGCATCCTAACTTACTAATTGGGAACGCTCTAAATAGGAAGTGCTACACGAATAGCATGCCTCCTAACCGTTTACACTGGAGTTTTCCATTAGCTTTAGCATTAGCGCAAAGAGTTGAGCCATGGCGCTAGCAATGCCAAGGTCATGGGTTCGATCCCAAAGGAATGAATGGAGTGATACTGTACACCTTAAACACAAATTACTTAGTAAATAAATGTCAATTAGCATGTTGCTAAGCTAACCAAACACAGGAATACTGGGTAAAACAATCCTTTTTTGTATAACTATATATTCTTAAATGAATACTGAGTAAAATAATCCAATAATTCATAATAACTTATCATTAAATGATAAGTAGAAGCAGAAGTGTTCTGCAAGTCACTTACTAAATCATTGTCAATTAGCATGTTGCTAAGCTAACCGAGCACACGAAAACTGGGTAAAACAGTCCCTTTTCTGTATAACTATGTTTTACATGAATACTAAGTAAAATAATCTATTAAATATTGATAAGTGTTAAATAATAAGTTTTAGTAGAAGTGTTCTGCAAGTCACTTAGAACATGAATGTCAATTAGCATGTTGCTAAGCTAACCTTGCACTTGAATACTGGGTAAAACGATCCCTTTTTTGTATAACTATATTTTTTACATGAATACTGAGTAAAATAATCTATTAAATATTGATAAGTGTTAAATAATAAGTTTTAGTAGAAGTGTTCTGCAAGTCACTTAGAACATGAATGTCAATTAGCATGTTGCTAAGCTAACCTTGCACTTGAATACTGGGTAAAACGATCCCTTTTTTGTATAACTATATTTTTTACATGAATACTGAGTAAAATAATCTATTAAATAATGATAAGTGTTAAATAATAAGTTTTAGTAGAAGTGTTCTGCAAGTCACTTAGAACATGAATGTCAATTAGCATGTTGCTAAGCTAACCGAACACATATACGGAGTAAAACAACGCCTTTTTGTATAACTATATGTTTTAAATGAATAATGAGTAACCGTGCACTTGAATACCAGATAAAACAATCCCTTTTTTGTATAACTATATTTTTTGAATGAATACTGAGTAAACAACATTTAAAATAATACATGAAAACATATTAAGTGTTAAATAAGTTTAAGTAAAGTGTTCTCCAAGTCACTTAGTATATAAATGCCAATTAGCATGCTGCTAAGCTAACCATGCACTTGAATACTGGGTTAAACACTACCTTTTTTGTATAACTATATTTTAAAATGAATACTGTAATAGAAGATCAAACACCCTTTACAAAAAAAAGGTAAAACAGCGATGTATGACAATTTTGATGTTGGAGGAGAAAATGAGATGGTAGTTTTTCGACATACCGTTACTGCCTTGAACCCTAATACACAGAGTTCACGCAGAGTTGGACAAGATGAGCATTTGAGGTTAAAATGTATATAAATTTAAAATAAATTTATTTTAAAAATAAATGAAATAATAGGTTTAAGTAGAAGTGTTCTGAAAGTCATTTAGAAAATAAATATCAATTAGCATCTTCCAAAGCTAACCATGCAAATGAATACTGGGTAAAACATTCCCTTGTTTGTATAACTATATTTTTTTTAAATGAATACTAAGTAAAATAATCCAATAAATCATATTAAGTGTTAAATAATAAGTTTAAGTAGAAGTGTTCTGCAAATCACCTAGTTCATAAATGTCAATTAGCATGTTGCTAAGCTAACCGAACACATATACGGAGTAAAACAACGCCTTTTTGTATAACTATATGTTTTAAATGAATAATGAGTAAAGTAATCTATTAAATACTAATAAATGTTAAATATTAAGTTCAAGTAGAAGTCATTTAGTATATTAATGTCAATTAGCATGTTGTTAAATCTAACTGAGCACATGAACACTGGATAAAACAATCCCTTTTTTGTATAACTACATTTTTTAAATGAATACTGAGTAAAACAATCCATTAAATCATAATAACTGTTAAATAAGTTTAAGCAGAAGTGTTCTGCAGTTCACTTAGTAAATGAGTGTCAGTTAGCATGTTGTTAAGCTAACTGAGCACATGAATACTGGGTAAAACACTCCCTTTTTTGTATAACTATATTTCTAAAGGAATACTGAGTGAAATAATCCATTAAAAATATTAAGTATTAATAAGGTTAAGTAGAATTGTTCTGCTAGTCACTTAGTATATAGCTATTATAATAATAATAGCTATTATTATTAGCAAGTTGCTAATACTGTTAACACAAACAGATAAAAAGTCTTTTCATTAATTAAAAAAGAGCCTAAATGAAATAAAATAAAAATATTAGATGAAAAACTTTAACATATAAAAACTTGTTGACTTGGAAACTAATTGAAATAATAAGATTATTTAAGTACTAAAAGTAAAAACTTACTAAAAGTAAAAACTAAATTGAAATATTACAAATCTGACAATGACAAAACCACAAAAAAAAATTACTAAAACTAAAACTAAAGTGAAAGCATAAAACCTAAAAAAAAAAAATATAAAACTAAAAGCTTTTTTTTAAATATTAATAACACTGATAGTATATAAGTAGTACTAAAGTAACACTGATATAATTATAATGCATTCTGTATTGTCTTCTCTGTGAAGGATACATACAATTTGGCCAAAATGAGGTATCCTAAGCAGACCACTAGGTTGTATATACAAATATGGGACCACATAAATTCTAAAATACACACAGAAACGCACACATATATATTTACAGAAACAAGTGCGCACACACCCACCCACTCACAGACAGCCACCGTAGAAGAGCGGATTTCACAGCCAGGCAGCAGATGCTGCCGCACATGTGTCAATGTGCAGAAATGTCAGATATTAAAATCTTGTGACTCTCAGGGGGATCGGAGGGTTTAATTTTGTCACCGTTTCATTATGACTGTGAGATTGTAATTGTTGTGGTTTACCTGACAAGAGTTTGGTGGCATATGTGTGTATTTGTGTGTTTTCTTGTTCGCACAATCACGGCTATGAAATGGGGGGGGGAGGCGATGATGGCAGGCGGGCGGAGGAGGCGGAGGAGGAGTGGTGAGGGGGAGATCACTGGGTACAGGGTTCAGACGGATCAGTGCGCCCGTGCCGGGGTTTGAGTCGGCAGCGGGCAGATGGACCGCTGACACTGGCACAAGGAGAAAGTATAAAGTCGAGTAGACAGGAGGAAAAAACGAGGGAGTCAAAAAATACATCATCATCATCCTCGCTGACACTCTGTTGGTCTTGACCTTAACAGGCTGGAGTGTTGTCAGACGCAGGCAGCAAGGCCTGATGGGAGAGTCAGGCATGTCTGCGGGCGCAGAGCTTCATTCGGCTGTAGGGGCTGCGCTGCATCTAAACATGCCTCGGCTCATGCACAAACAACAACCCAACCACGGCCAGAGCCATTAGTAAATATTTTAGAAGACTATGATCACAGTGTCTTCACATTCACTGAGATTTACACAATTTCAGTGAACATTTTCTGACACTTTCTAATGCCTTTAAAGGGACAGTTCACCCAAAAATGAAAATTCTGTCATTAATTACTCACCCTCATGACATTCCAAACCGATTCGTTCATCTTCGCAACACACATTAAGATATTTTTAATGAAATCCAAAAGCTTTCTGACCCTGCACAGACAGCAACACAACCACCACATTCAAGGCTCAGAAAGGTAGTAAGGACATGATTAAAATAGTTTGTGTGACATCAGTGGATCAACCACAATTTTATGAACCTACAAAATGCTTTTTGTGTTTTTACTACTTTTGGTAGTTTCATTGCTGTCTATGAAGGGTCAGAAAGACTGTCAGATTTCACCAAAAATATCTTAATTTGTGCTCCAAAGATGAACAAAGGTCTTGCAGGTTTGGAACGACATCAGGTAAAAAGTGGTTAAATATTTTTGCTCCACACAGTAAAAAAAAAAAAACTAAAAAAGTATACATTATGCATACCATACATCTCTCTCCTTTTATGTTTTGACAAATAAAATAAATAAAAAGAAAAGAACATTCAAAAGTTTTGAGGTCTGTAAAATATTTCAATGTTTTTAAAAGAATTCTCTTATGCTGACCAATGCTACATTTTTGATCAATAATACTGTATAAACGGTAATATTATTTTAATTTAAAAGAACTGTTTTCTATTTTAATACATTTTAAAACACAATTTATTCCTGTGGTGGCAAAGCTGAATTTTTCAGGATCATTACTCCAGTCTTCAGTATCACATGATCCTTCAGATATCATTCTAATATGTTGATTTAATTCTCAAGAAAAAATCTTAGAATTATCAGTGTTGAAAACAGTTGTGCTGCTTAATGTTTTTGTGAAAATCATGATACATTTTTCTGGATTTTGATTAATGGGTCATTTTACAGAAATGTCCACCTTTGGTATGGCAAGATGTCTTAAAATGTTTTTCTTTTTCCAACATTTAAACTTAGACCACATTATTAGATTTACTTTTGACTTTATTAATACATAAATGACAGCTTAATGATTTTCTTTTTTTTTTTTTAAACCTTTTTTGTGCAATTATTGAAAGACCACATGTACCATTTTTTGTCACCGGTGTTACCTTCCTTGGCAATATTAAAGGATTTTATGAAATATTATTTCTAGATTTTTTTTTAGCGCAAGTCATCAGAGTTACAGAAAAATAATGAAAATGCAAGAAATAAGGACATTATATTTTATTTATTTAATGTGACAGAAAAAAAACACAGTAACACCAGTGACACAATGAATCACCAGTGACATGCATAAGACCTGATACACTGATCTTCACTGTTGTTAACCATAAGGAAGGTAACACCAGTGACAATTTTCATGAAAAATGCATTTTACAAAAACGGCTGCTGCAAAGTATCAAACCACATGTTGTCAATCATGGTATACTCACTAAATTAAGTAGTTTTATCCATTTGTATGCTACTTTTTTACAATTCTCTAACAATAAAGAAGGTCACACCAGTGACTTCAACTAAAAGCTTCATATGAAATCATGAGATAAATGAGAAAATTTCTGATAGCTGAAAAGAGAGACTGGACTTAACATAAGCCTTTTTTTCATAGATCTTTAGGAAATATGAAGGAAGTCAAGTGATGTTATCAGTGTGATTTTTATTTCAAAATAAATTATTTTTGTTAAACAGTAACAGGGAACCACTACTTTCATTATATATTCTATGATATTGATTAAACATTTAGTTTTGGTGCAATTTACATCAAATATTTGATAATTTTAATACGTTATTGTATTTTAAATGGTAGAAAAACCTGTTTTTACCCTCAAAATAAAGCACTTTCCCCTCTGCACATGGCTGTGGGGATGAGCGGTTTTGTAGAGCTTGGAATTCTACATAATTAATTTAAACACACATATTGCCACATTAATGGCTCAAGAAGGTGTAATTGTTTGAATAACATATTGTTTCATTTTAAAACAAAGAAACTGCAACCCTAAAGTGTTCTTCAAGTGTAATATTTCTGTAAAGGCTAGGGACAGAAAAATGGACATTTCCATAGAATGACCCTAATATAAAAAAACTACTTCAAATAGATTTTTTTTGTAACAATGTAAAAGTCTTTACTGTCACTTTTGATTCATTTAATGCATCCTTGCTAAGATAAAATATTAATCACTTAAACATCAGTCCTACTGACCGCACACTATTCAGACATTTTGCATCAGTGTCATTAAACCTTGTGCGACGTGCCTCCACATATCGAGTCTGAATAGTGTGCGAGCGCAAATGAGATTTGAGAGCTACAGCAGATGGAAACATTTTTAGAGAATTACAACAATTTGGCTTCAGAAGAATATACAAGTCATATGGACCGCTTTTATGGACACTGACAGCGTCTGGTCACTATATGCTTTTGTTGTATGAGTGCTGTTCAGAATATCTCATTTTGTTTTCCATGGAAGAAAGCTAGCTGTTCAGAATGACGTGAGTGAGTAAATGATGACAATTTTCAATTTTTGGATGAACGGTCCTTTTTATGCTAACTACTACACAGTTGCGAAAGCTACATTTTGAACAGATTCTCAATCAATCTGTACACTGTACAATATGGACATGGAATAAACAACATGTAACAGTCTCCGATGCTGTGATCTCATATGGCAAACACGGGATTTCCCAATCTTGCATCTTATTGAGTCACCCAACAACAAGTGTGGTGTGTGCTCGTTCCTCAGATGACACCAGGACGCCGAAATCCCAAAGGAGACGGGTCGAGCTCTGATCTACACCAAACCTCTTCTGATCAGGCCACAATACAGACCTTCCAATCCTTTGCTGGGCATCTTAATTTCACTCCTACACTCATATCACACATTACTTTGAGCCATTCTATCTGGGTCATATTTTACACTCCCTTCATTTGGATGATCATTTAACGATTCTGCTTTTCATTTCTCTGCATCTCACAGAAGTCCCTGAAGAGGAGAGAAACTATTAAAGGTGTATTATAAAAATATTATTGACCTTTGAGAAGCGACACTAGACCAGCCTCAGACTGCTTTTTAAGACTTGATGCCTATTCCTTAGATTATCAACATATGCCAGTCTTAATAAATGTTCTGTCACTTTATTAAAAAATTTAAGTACAACAGTATAATTTTACGAGCCCATAAAGGTGGAGGTAGCTCATAGTAATTTTTTCATGCACAGTGAACTTTTGAAGCACTCTGCAATAGGTTACGTAATTAATTTCTGCTTAGAGTGAACTACTGACCATATATTTTAGCTTTTTACCCGCACTCTTTGTAGTACAACCTTTTCTCAGACCTTTCTGAGAGTCACTCTGTGGCTGTGTAACTTTACTTGGCTATACTTCGCAGAAAATTTATTTTTCAGAGGTTAGACAGTGGTGGAGAAGCTTATAATACAGTCAAACTATTTTTGAACAAGTAGTTTGCAACACTACAAGCTACTAACAAAAACTAGCCGGCTGCACTGATGCTATATGTAGAATGGCAACAAGTTTTTAAATATACAGTATACACAACTGTTCAAAAGTTCGGGATAAGGTAAGTTTTGCATCGTGATACTCTTGTGAAGTCAAAGACTGACACGGAAGAGAAGAAATTGTTGAATAAAGTTATTTTTGTTATTTTGTTTTCTTTGCGCACAAAAAGTATTCTTGTAGCTTCATAACATTACGGTTTAACCACATGGACCATTTTTACAATGTTCTTACTACCTTTACGGGCCTTAAACATGGTAGTTGTGTTGCTGTCTATGCAGGGTCAGAAAGCTCTCAGATTTCATCAAAAATATCTTAGTTTGTGCTCCAAAGATGAACGAAGGTGTTACACTTTTGGAACGACATGAGGGTGAGTAATTAATGACAGAATTTTCATTTTTGGGTGAACTATCCCTTTAAAATGCCATGGAAAGGCGTGAATCAGTGAATCATTTGACCTGGTTAATTTTACATCTGAATTCACTAAAATATTTTCCAGTGTTTTGTGTGTGTGAGAGAAGACGTTACAAAAGTTGCTTGAGTATACACTACCAGTCAAAAGTTTTTAAACAGTAAGATTTTTAATGTTTTTTTTAAAAGAATCTTCTGCTCACTAAGCCTGCATTTATTTGGTCTAAATAAAGCAATGCAATATAGCCTATAATTGTGTAAAAGTGACTAGGCTGCTCCCGAATGAATAACAGCAGTTGTTGAATTGAAGGCATCCACTCATTTCATCCATTTCAGCTTAGCAATAGAATATAAAAACAACTAGAACAAAAGTTGCTAGGTAACAGAGATGTGCATTTTCAACCACGAGAAAAAGTTGCAAAAGTTGAAATTACACGCCATCTGTAATGCAAACAGTCAGTTTGACCGCTTTGGCTATTCAAGGTAGAAATACTAAGAACTCTTTTGTATTTTGTAATTTGAATAAAATAACAATCTTAGTATGAAATATACACGCATTTAAGAAAAGTCAAGGAATTATAGTTATGTGGGTTTTATTTCTACAAAGTTATTACATTGCAAAATGTAAAAACGGTCAAAATGACTGCCTTGGTACTTCTATTGTTAAAATGTAATTTATTCCTGTGATCAAAGCTAAATTTTCAGCATCATTACTCCAGTCTTCAGTGTCACATGATCATTCAGAAATCATTCTAATATGCTGAATTGCTGTTCAAGAAACATTTTTATTATTATTAATATCATTATCAATATTTAAAACAGTTAAGTACATTTTTTTTTGATGAATAGAAAAATCAGAGATCAGCATTTATCTGAAATAAAAAAATTCAAAAGCTTGGAGTCAGTATATTTATTATAATTATTATTTTTGGAAAGAACTTATAGAAATTAATACTTTTATTTAGCAAGGATGCTTTAAACTGATCAAAAGTGATGATAAAGACATTTATAATGCTACAAAAGATTTCTATTTTAGACAAATGCTGTTCTTCCGAATTTTCTATTCATCGAAGAAACCTGAAAAAAAAAATCTACTCAGCTGTTTAATATATAATAATAATAATAATAATAATAATAATAATAAATGTTTTTTAAGCCGCAAATCAGAATATTAGAATGATTTTTGAAGGATCATGGGACTGGAGTAATGATGCTAAAAAATCAGCTTTGAAATCACATGAATAAATTACATTTTCTAATATATTCAAATAGAAAACAGTTTTTTAAAATAGTAAAAATATTTCAAAATTTGAGTTTTTGCTGTACTTTGGATCAAATAAATGCAGACTTGGTGTGCGTAAGAGACTTATTTAAAAACACTGAAAATCTTACTGTTCAAAAACTTTTGACTTGTAGTGTATTTGATAGTTGCCTCAGTTGACATGACTTTAAAGTTGCACCTGTGATACAATGTGACAAAAACAGCCATGTTCCTTTTGTCACACTACACCATGTCTTATTGGAAAATGTAGCTTGTTACTAGAAAAGCTTCACTGGAAACAGCCAGTTATAGTCACACTACTATAAAAAAATAAATAAATAAAATAAAGTCAAGTTAGTATAGTCACAACTTTTAATTTAATTTAGTTACTCCCCAAACAATCACAGCTAAACACTAATCAAAACCAACCCCCGAGCCATTTTGTTTTCCCTGTATGCCAAAAAATTATTTAATTTGCAAATATTATGTGTTAAGTGATTGCTATGAATTTTACTCTTATTATAACGTCTGATCATCCCAACAAAAGCTGCCTGTAATGGCACAAATCAAATAACCTCAGGTGTTAAAACATGCTCTCAAAGCTTGTAATCTTGTTAAAAATCTCATAAACAAAGGTTGGTACAAGATCCAGCACAAATGTAATTTTTGCTAAATTCTATGTTTTTAAGCATTAGACATGCTTTTCGATTTACAAAAAAATAATAATAATTCAGCTTAATTTTTCAAATTGAATTCAACTGTTAAAATGCAATCCAGGAACTGAATTTGCTGGAATTTTGGATTTACAAAAATATATTTCATAAGGCCCTACACTCTTTTGATAGTAAAGGGCTACAAGAGGAATGTTCCTTGTAAATCACTTTGGACAACAAGCATCTGCTAAATGACAAATAACCAAATGCACTGGCTTCATCTGTCCCTGCCCTGCTTCATCTAGTTCTGTAATGATGTTTCAGATCCTCCCTCTTTCTATCATCTCGTCTCCCGCACACAATATGCTAAACACAGCCTTAAACAAACACATTTACCGTTCACGCTCCCCCATGTAGTTCAGCTGAGCATCTGTATCTAATCATTTGTCCACACGGAGCATAAACGAGAGAGACACAGCGGGGCGATCAAAGGCTGCGCACCACACGACAGTGTGAGATCAGGTCGATTTTTTTTTTTTTTTTTTTACCAATAGGAGATGGGGAGCCCAGGGCGAGGTTGCTTTTATGCCCCCCTCTATAGTGCAAAAAAGTGAGTGAATATGAGAGAGAGAGAGAGGTAAGTGTGGTATGAGTTAGACCCTGTTCTCCATGGCAACGTGTGGAGAGAGATAGTAAGTGGACGCAAGAGAGGGTGTAATGAGAGGTCATCCACAGGCCAGAGACAGGCCACGGGGACAAGAGGATGAGGGTTCCCCCTCCCCACCACGTCTCCCCGCCCTCCCCACGTTTTTCGATACTTTTTCTCCATCTCTTTGATCCCACTTCTAATGGTTGGTGGGTATCTCTGCTTCTGATACTACTGGCTTTCTCTAATTCTGTGTTAAATGGATGGATGTCAATCCTCTCTTTTTACCCCTCTAAAAATGACAAGAGGTCTACTGACTTTGAAATTAAGCATTTAAGAGTCAAATGACTTTGTTAGTTGAGAAATTACAAAATCTTATGCTGCCTCTGTCTCTTGTCAAGGCTGCATTTATTTGATCAAAAATACAAAAACAATAATACTATGAAATATTATTACATTACAAAATAACTGTGTCTATTTTAATTTTCAAATGTAATTAAATCTTGTAATGGCATAGCTGAATATTCAGCACATTACTCCAGTCTTCAGTGTCACATGATCCTTCAGAAATCAATCTAATATGCTAATTTGGTGCTTAATAAATACTTTTATTATCAATGTTTAAACACTTGTGTTGCTTGTTATTTTTGTGGAAACACACATTTTTCTTGATATATGATTCGTTAATGAATGAATGAATGAATATGAATTTAATGTTTTTTAAAGAAGTCTCTTCTGCTCACCAAGCCTGCATTCATTTGATCCAAAATACAGCAAAAACAGTAATATTGTGAAATATTTTTACTGATTAAAATAACTGCTTTCTATTTGAATATATTTAAAAATGTAATTTATTCCTGTGATCAAAGCTAAATTTTCAGCATCATTACTCCAGTCTTCAGTGTCACATCAGAAATCATTTTAATATGCTGATTTGCTGTTCTAGAAACATTTATTATTATTATTAATATTTAAAATAGTTGAGCACTTTTTTTTCAAGATTCTCTGAAGAATAGAAAGATCCAAAGATCAGCATTTATCTGAAATAAAAAGCTTTTGTAACATTATGCACTATACCATTAAAAGACTGGAGTCAGTATAATTTTTGGGGAAAATATTTTATAGAAATTAATACTTTTATTTAGCAAGGATGCTTTAAGTTAATTAAAAGTGATGATAAAGACATTTATAATGTTACAAAAGATTTCTATTTCAGATGCTGTTCTTCTGAACTTTGTATATGATTTCTGAAGGATCATGTGACTGGAGTAATGATGCTAAAAATTCAGCTTTGAAATCACAGGAATAAATCACATGTTAAAATATACTCAAATAAACAGTTACTAAAATATTTCAAAATTTTTGCTGTACTTTGGAACAAATAAATGCAGGCTTGGTGAGCAAAAGAGACTTCTTTAAAAAACATTAAAAATCTTTCAAAAACTTTTGACTGGTAGTGTATGTATGTTCTGGATATTGTGCTTCCAACTTGTTGCCCCAACAAAGTTTTACTTTAAAGACCTCATACAATATTTTTAAAAAATATATTTAAAGAGAACATTGGATAAATCAATTTGGTCTGTCATTAATTTTTAACTTTGGTTAAAATTCCTCAATGGTCGAATAAAACAACACCCTTTTTACCTGGTCAAAAACAGCTCTGTTCACAGCAACCTGTTTCAGGTGCATGTCTCTTTAAATGTTAATGAGCTACTGCTCACCCCGCCCCTCTCTTCTGTTTTTTGTGTATTCGGTGAAATGTTACCATGAAAAACAAAACGAATGTACTGCGTCCTCAGTGGCTCTGATGTCGGGAGAAAATGACGACTCTTGTGTTCACTTTTACATCCAAATACAAAACACCTGCACTGCTTACGAAACATTGTTGTCACTCCAGCTGCTGGAGCGTGGAGAAAATGCCACACAGCGTGCAAGTGGCTGAGGGTGGAAATATGTTAATACGGGACAGTCTGTCAGCGGTTGTGGGTGGTGCCTGAGCAGTATGACATTATACTGCTTTGAAAATCAAAACGGCTTCATAATTGAGACTGTTCAGGTTTTCTTGGAATTAAAAAAAAAAAAAAGGAGTGAATGGATTTTTATCATTGTAGCGTGGTTGTCCAAACACCTGGTAAAAGTGAATTTTACATCTGATGTCCCCTTTAAATGTGTTTTTAGAATATTATTGCACCGATCGACCAGACATATTTTAACCGATCTCTGTTCCGGGCTTACACACGAACTGCATGCAATCATTTTTTAAAATGTCATGTGTGTAGAAATATTACGATCTCTAAACATCCGTTAACAGAGGCCAGAGACGCTGAAGATGAACACAAAGAGGAAAAAATACTGTAGCAGGCAGAGCAAGATCACGGTTCACTACGTGCGTAATATTGGAAATATTATCCTAAATATTGAAAAGGGGGATTACATTAATGTATATCTGAGGGGAACTGACCATTTTAAGAAAAGTTTACATGACGTTTTCTTTTCATTTGCCCATGTATGATGCATTTAAAGTAGTGTTCATAAGGACGGTGCTGCAGCGGTAACCAAAGAAACGCAATATCACTGTTATTCCATAAGCGCCACCTGCTGGCAGAGACTGAGTTTGTGTTCTTTCAATATGCCTGCTGTTTTTCCCTAAAGCATATTTTCATTTGTAATAAAATTTTTGAACAAACTAATTATGTTTGAACTTTGCTGTGGTATCGAAATTGGAATCTAGAATTGTACAATTTATTTAAAATAAAAGATAACATGAGTCAAAACAATGATAACAGCAACTATTTTATTTTTTTGTGGCAGGGCCAGTAAAAATTTTGACCGGGCAAGTAAAAATTTGAACCACTAGTAGAAAATATCCTTAGCGTTGAGCCCTGATTACGCATAGCTTCATAATCTAATGAATCAGACATAATCGAATAATGACTCACGACTCACGAGTGAGTCGGTTGTAAACTAAGTAACAGCTCCTAATGATTCACTGAGTGAACCACTAACTCGTAAGTGGGTTTTTGTAAATCTTTGTTACTGACTTTTAAAATGAATCGGTTCAAAAGAGTCATTTGTCCGTGAATTGCAAGAAACACTGTCGTACACACTAAACCGTTTATATGAATGCACACAAAGTTATCTCAACTAACTAATATTGTTCTTGCCATTTGTCACAGTGTGGAGCCCTGGATTATACATCAAAATGCAACATCTCTCTCAGCATAACAGTTCATCGCAGCTGAAAATAGAGTCAATCTGTCACATGCTAAAAGAGAGCCCCATATTTGCACCAGCTGACGACTTCAAAGGCAGGCCACTCAGGTAAGTACCCCAGAAAGAGTCCCCATTAATCTAGCATGCCTCTCTTAGCTGAGCTTCAGCGGGACTCAAAAGAGACTACATTACCTGCAGGTGCAGCTTCCCTCCAGTTTACATAAACTTTTGCTACTGAATTTAATAAAACAAGGCCTGTCTTTTAAATAAACAGTTATTTAGTGATAATTATCATAATGGTTACTGTGCTAATTGTGATAACAGTCATAAAATAATGAGAGAAAAAACGCTAGCAACATTTTTTTTTCTATTTACAAAGCTCTCTGGAATACTTTCTTCTGATTGGTCCATTGCACTATTCTGAGGTCAAGTATTTTTGCATAATAACCACTAAACTATAACTGACTGTTAGATCTGGCAACCGACTTGCATGTCTCTCATACACTCCGTGCTCTCTTCTCATATATATGTATGCAATATTCCATGTTCATTTTAATTTTTTGCCATTTAATAAGTAAATGAACAATCTGTCACTGTGTACTACTGTTGAGGTGTGGTGCGATGCAAGTTCGATTGCCCTTTCTCACCATAATTTTCTGCCCTCTCTATACTGCTTAAATAAGTATGCCCAAAAATAATAATAAAAAAGTTACTGGATACAAGAAAGTGCTTATATTAGAGAGACCTGTAGTGACAAATACTACAGTAGTAGAAGAAGATAAAGTAGACTGAAGACAGAGAGAGAGGAGGAGAAAACATGCAACAGAAGTGATGTTTTGGCATATAATTGTTATTCATGAAAATATTTTAACATGTCGTAAGTACTTGCTAAATCTGGTTCCTCAGGTTCCTCTGACAGATAGCTTTATCAGTTTCACTGGTGTCACCGCAATGTGTGATCTCTGCTGAGGCCCCGAGCTGAAGTGAATAACTGCTAACACGGTCTCTCCGCCTTTAAACTGGTAGGAGGCAGATCTTGTTGGACAAACAGTGCTGAGAGAACAAATGTCGGCAGTACAGCTAAACGAAAAAGCTAATGAACACAAGAGGGGATTTAACAAACACGTTAACGAATGAGGAGAGAGACGGAAGGTGTAATCAGTAAAAACTGACTCGCATTCTCTTTTGTGTGTGAAAATGCGAAACCGTTTTAATCTGCTTCCTGTGATAATTGGTTTCTGATGCGCCATTTATCTTTATCTCCTCTTCTCCCTCTTTTTTTCTCCTTCTCTCTGTCTCACTGACATGGTTAAGTCTCCATCCCCTAGGTATTTTAATTAGTGTAACGAGATCCAATTTGACAAATCTCAAGATGTGATGAAAACAAAAAGTGTTTAGTCTTGATAGCTTGTTACATACCTGACAATTTCCTTTGTCGTCGAGTGGTGGGGTTCTAAAAGCCACCCTTTCTGTTCTTGTGTTCGGCACATGAGGGAATGCATGTTTGCTCCGTTCTTGTGTTACCTAGAAATAAGCGAGAGCTGCAGTTTTATTAACAATTACAGCAATATTTGATATACACCCCAAATAATCAATCTTTGACTCTTGTTAAATATGCATATCCAATTTGTAACATTTAAATAAATAAAAAAATGAACAAATCAGCATGCCCGCATAAAGCCGAGCCAACACAAACATAAAGTTCTTACTTTCATGATGACACATTCCGTCATACTGTCCCATGATCCTGGCAAGGGGCGTGTCTTAAAATGAAATGGAAATTTCATTGATTAATTCCATGAGTGAACTGACCAATGACAGTTTTAACTCAACTAAATAATTAATAATTATAATAAAGACAAATAAATAATTGTGACCCTGGACCAAAAAACCAGTCATACGGATCAAATTTTTTGAAATTGAGGTTTACACACAATCTGAAAGCTTGAATAAGCTTTTATAATAAACTGATCAATGTCATTTGTAACTAAATTGACAAATAACTAATAATAAAAAAAATAATAAAAATAATATTTTATTTATAATGTATTATATATATTTATAATAATAAAAAAATATGATAAACAGTATAAAATATAATAATAATAATAATAATAATAATAATAATGATACAGTTTATTTATTTATAATATTTATACACTTGATTTAAATAATAATAATAATAATAATAAATATATATTATTTATAATTCATTATAAATAATTATAATAATAGCAATATCATAAACTATAAAATATCATAAACTATAAAATATAATAATATTAATAATAATACATAGATTTTATTTATAATGTACTTTAAATAATAATAATAATAATAATAATAATAATAATAATAATAATAATAATTACATTTTATTTAAAATGTATTACAAATAATTATAATAATAAAAATATTATAAACAGTATATAATAATAATAATAATAATAATAATAATAATAATAATAATAATAATAATAATAAATACATTTTATAACATACTATAAATAATTATAGTAATAAAAATATTATTATAAATGGTATAAAATATAATAATAATAATAATAATAATAATAATAATAATATAATTACTATTAGTAGTAGTAGTATTTATAATTTTTCATTAAACCACTCGACAAAATGACAAATAAAAATGATTGTTGAAATGATTTTTAAAATTTGTATTTAAAATAGTTTAAGAATTAATTTTATTTGTTGTATTTAACCTAATTTTTAAACCAGTTAAACAAACCATTTTATATATGTCTGTTAATTTGTCAATTGAAAAAAAAAAAAAAAGATTCATTTATTCATATTTTTAGGTTTAAATTGAATTGTAAAATTATAAAATTGATCATTTATACATACATTTTAAGTGGCAGTCCTAGACCTCTATAGGTAACATCATTTAAAAAGAAAAGTATAGTTTCAAGGATGGAGCAGGAATACATTTTTTATTTTATTTTTTTGGAATAACATGCACTGTGACAAGAACAATACAATGAAAAATGTGTATTAAAAAAGTAATTAGACTCCAATTTTAATTTCATGTTGACTTTAAGTAGTCACCACTTTTTCGACATGTGTTCAAATAAAGACTTGGAAAAATCTGAAAGCCGGGGAGAGTGGAGACGTCTTTCAGCCAGCAGTGTCTCTTTTTGACGTGTCGCCAACAAACCGTCCCTGACAGCCCCCAGCCCCACTGGCCATTGTTCCCCCTGATTAATTGAGATGCGCAAACATTGACAGAACTCATTTACTGTTTTGGAGAGGTGTGTTCCCGTCCGCATTACACAAATTGTTACAACAATACAAACACGCTTGCGAATGCACACTCACACACACTGAATCGCAGGCCGCACTGCTCCTGCTAGATGCACTGATTGCTTTTTAAACAGAGAACCTGTTTGAGGCATTTATGTGGATGCTGAAACACGATTTGAGATTGATTAGATTTAAAGACTGTCAGGCTTTGAAAAGAGCTTCCGCCGCTTTTTAGACTGACAAGTTACGCGGCATGAATGGCACGACAGTGCGGCTAATGCAGAATTCAGATTATTACACCTTAGACCAAGAAAAACTGAATTCTTAAAGGATTATTTCATAATTCTGTCACCATTTACTCACCCTCATGTGGTTTCAAACCCATTTGACTTTTTTTCCTCTGTGAAACACACCAGAAGGAATTTTAATCAACTTACTGGTTGCTCTTCACAGCTACAATAAACGGGGACCGGAGCTTTCAAGTTTCTGAAAAGACACAAAAGCACCATAAAAACACTGTAAAAGTAGTCCATTGCACTTATATACTATATTCCAAGTATCCTGAAGCCATTTGACACTTTTGTGCAGCAAACAGACTGAAATAAAGTGGTTTAGTCACTGATAGTCTTCCACTCCAGTGAGCTGTTAGCTGCTGTGACTAGATCAGTGAATCATTGAGCTGAACTCAAGAACCAGATCACAGTCATTTGTGAATCAATTACATAATGAGTCAGTGAATCTTCAAAAACATATGACTGATTCATTCATGAATCAACATTGCCATTGCCTTCGTGAATGTGCCATGGGCAACTAGACTCCAAAAAGTAAAGGTTCTTTATTGGCACCTATAGCACTGTATTATTAACATTTATGGAATCTTTCTAATGCAAAAAGATTCTTTATAGTGGAAAATTAATCCTTAGATTATTAAAATGAATATTTTGAATGAAATCTTGGTGAAATGGTGGCTAATTTGGACGAATTCATATAACCTCATTTGTACGTTTTTATATTTGCTGACAACCCAGTGACTGTTACGTTTCCATAAATATCAGTGACTGAATGAATCAGTGTTTTTGAATCAGTTGGTAAAGTGAATGATTCCATAATTCATTCATAAATACCAGTCATGTATTTTGGTCCTGAATGAATCTGTGTTTTTGAATCAGTTGGTAAAGTGAATGACTCAATAATTCACTCATAAATGCCAGTCATGTGTTTTGGTTCTGAATGAATCAGTGTTTTTGAATCAGTTGGTAAAGTGAATGATTCAGTAATTCACTCATAAATTCTAGTCATGTGTTTTGGTCCCGAAGGAATTAGTGTTTTTGAATCAGTTGGTAAAAAGAATGACTCAGTAATTCACTCATAAATACCAGTCATGTGTTTTGTACATGATTGAATCAGTTTTTTTTTTTTTAAATGAACAGGTTCAGTGAATGATTTAAATGACTGACTCATAAAAAAACCACTTGTTTTGTTCCTGAATGAATCGCTGTTTTCAAATAAATCTACTTAGTGAATGACTCGGATGATCCCATTTACCCAAATGATGAGTCCCTTGTTTCAGTTCTGAAAGAATTACTATAATGACTCACTCATATATAATCATAAAATTAATTCCTGAATGAATCACTTGAATGAATTATTCAGAGATTCACTCAAAGAGAGAATGACTCACTCATGAATAAAGTCATTTGTTTGGCTCCTGAAAGAATTACAGTGGCTACAGTAAATGATTCAATGACTCACTCAAACATAATCACTGGATTCATTCCTGAATGAATCAGTTTCAATGAATTTTTCAGTGATTCATTTAAAAAGAGAGAGTCTACTTGCTCAGAAGAGACATATTGTTTAGATATACATATCTTAATAATTAGATATACATATATTCGTATTTGTTGGCTAATTTCAACGAATCCATATGACCTCATTTGTATATTTTAATATTTGCTGACAACCCAGTAACTGTTGTGTTTAGGGGTGCATACATTTTGCTAAAAAATTATACTAGCAATAACTAACAAATTTGAAAGAAAATTCATATGAAATCTCCACTTTAAAAAATAGTTGCATTTTCTGATAACATCAGGTTGAAATTTCTGTCTTTACACTGCACAAAGTTATATGGCTTAAAAAGATTTGAAATATGGCATACAGTTCATGTAGATCACTTTTACGATCTTGTCATTGTCCTCATTCGCTGTCATTATAAGGAAAATGTGGCCAGGATATTCTTTAAAAATTCATTGTTTGTGCTGTGCATTTGGAAATGAGGGTGAATAAAACATGACAAAGTTTTCATTTCTAGATGAACTATCACTTTAACTGGAGGTTTCAAAATCATACAAATATACAAATGTAGGAACTTTGATTTCAGTTCCCAAGAGTAAAGAGGAGTAAAACACGCTGATACGGTACCAGAAACCTTGTCATCCATTATCAATATTAACTGCAAACCCTCTTTTCTTTTAGTATCTTTCCTCTTGCCCTCTTTCTCATCCCTCGTTTCTACAGGTCCACAACCCGTTCAGTACATTTCTTTATAAGAAACAAAGACCTCCATGCCATTCTTTTCCATTCTACCCCTTTCTACGTCTCTCTCTCTCCCTCTCTTTTACCCCCCATCTCTGCTTCGGCTGCTGTCATACTCTTCTCATTAATTCCAACCTGTCATCCGGTCGCCTGGCTGTATCTCCCTGCCAGGTGACAGCTTTCCAATGACTGACAAAGGCTCTTTAGGTGATACAGAAGATCTTTCGCAGAGCGAGTTTTGTAAAGTGCCCCTCAAATGTCACTTTTTTTCCCCTCAGAGCTTGAAGCTGAGGTGAGGGCCCTCACTCGTGTGCTCAGCAGGCCAGAACAGTAAACAGAACTGAGGCCTTTTACGCCGGTCTAAGGGATGGAGCTCAATCAAAGCTCATCTCTGCTCTCATGGGCCACATCTCTTCTAGGAGAGGTTTGCTCAAAGTGCTGCTTGTGATTTCAATTACGACAACATACTGCCAATACAAATTTTACAACAGTTCCTTGCCTTTCATTAATCTGATTCAACAAGCAACTGGAGCTAAAGCCAAAACATCATATAGGAATGTTATATATACAAAGTGAGAGAGAGAGAGAGAGAGAGAGAGAGAGGGAATGATTCAAATGACTCATAAAAGTCATGTTTTAGTCCTGCATGAATCAGTGTTTTTGAATCAGTTGGTAAAGTAAAAGATTCAATAATTCACTCATAAATATCAGTCATGTGTTTTGTGTCTGAATGAATCAGTGTTTTTGAGTCAGTTGGTAAACTGCATGATTTGATAATTCACTAATAAATACCAGCTGTGTATTTTGTGCCTGAATAAATCAGTGTTTTTGAATCAGTTGGTAAAGTGAATGACTCAATAATTCACTCATAAATACCAGTCATGTGTTTTGGTCCCAAATGAATCAGTGTTTTTGAATCAGCTGGTAAAGTGAATGATTCAATAATTCACTCATAAATACCAGCTGTGTGTTTTTTTCCTGAATAAATCAGTGCTTTTGAATCAGCTGGTAAAGTGAATGATTCAGTAATTAACTCATAAATACCAGCTGTGTGTTTTGTGCCTAATTAAATCAGTGTTTTTAAATCAGTTGGTAAAGTCAATGATTCAGTAATTCATTCATAAATACCAGCTGTGTGTTTTGTGTCTGAATGAATCAGTGTTTTTGAATCAGTTGGCCAAGTGAATGATTTAATAATTCACTCAGAAATACCAGCTGTGTTTTTTTTTCCTGAATAAATCAGTGCTTTTGTATCAGCTGGTAAAGTGAATGATTCAATAATTAACTCATAAATACCAGCTGTGTGTTTTGTGTCTAATTAAATCAGTGTTTTTAAATCAGTTGGTAAAGTCAATGATTCAATTATTCACTCATAAACACCAGTCATGTGTTTTGTACCTGAATGAATCAGTTTTTCTTAATGACCTGGTTGAGCTAATGATTTAAATGACTCACTCATAAAAAGTCACTTGTTTTGTCCTTGAATGATTCAGTGTTTTTGAATAAATCTGCTCAGTGAACGACTCAAATGACTCGCTCATAAATAGAATCACTTGTTTTGTTCCTGAAAGAACTACAGTGACTATAATGAATGATTGAATTACTCACTCATACGTGAATCGGTGAATGAATCGGTTGAATGAACTTTTAGAGATTCACTCACAAAGAAAGAGTCACTGAAGCTATTTACTTGCTTAGACCAGACATATTGTTTAGATATACAGATCTTGTATATGTCTAGGCTTTCTCAAAACACTGAAAATATGCCTATATATAAACTACCGTTGGGCAAAAATAGTTAAAAAATCACGAGTTGTGAAAATGAACATGCTGTATAACATTTTGAATGGACTGCATTCCTACGGCTTCTTCATTCCTCACATTAAATGTGATGTCTGGGTTGACCAAGGTCTATAGTCTCTAAGCAGAAAGACAAAGCAAAGAAAAATGACCCCACGCATACTGACAGCACCTCAAAACCTGCCCTAATTTACATTCAAGCAAATATTAAAACAGAACAAGCAAAGACAAAACACAAACTATTCAGTATGAATTCAAAAAAAGGTGGAAAGGTCCTAAAAGCATTCACAGTATCATACATTAACATGTAGCCACAGGAGGGAACTATGAGAAGTTCATAAATAAAACTTCAAAGCCATTGGTAATTGTTGTCATCCCTTGCAATGGCGTTGTGTTTTTTTTTCATCTCTCTCATCAGCGGTGCTCCCACCAGTCTCCACTTTGTTCTGGTTGTCGGCGTGCGGAATAATGGGCGAGTCGCATGTGTACGTTTATCTAATTAACATGTGACACACACTGAGAGTCAAATGAAAGGCACGGCCGGGGATCGCCGGTGAGCTGGAGAAGAAAAGCCGCCTCCCACCGAAGTCGCAGTCGGACTAAAGTCGCAGTTTGTTAACAGATCTCTACCTTTGTTTGTGCCAGGATTCGTTTGTTATAATTGTGTCGAGAAGATGGAGGGAGGAGGAGATGACAGAAATGAAGCCATCTATCTGTTTTTGTGGACCTCCATTAGTCCTCCTCTAGTAGATGGACTTTTGGCTACTTTTCTTATTTGAAAATATAATTTTTTTTTTCATATTTCATTAACCCACACTGTTTATCATATATATTTAGCTAGGAGGAAACTCAACCAATGGTGTGAGTTTGGGAACAATACAAGATTGGGAAACCTGTTCGAAAACGGTCATTATTTTTACTTTATGACAATAGCGGCAGCATTGTTCATCCCAGTCGTCAACATTGAGGGTTTATTATTATATAAATGACTTTAAAAACACAACTATCCTACACCCCTAACCCTTGGTATATAACAAACAACTTCCCCTTTAAAAGTCAGCATGTTCAAAGAGGTGAACGCCAAAGAGGACAAGCTTCTCAAAAGTGAATGAAAGAGGCAAAATGTGGGGGGAAAAATGAGGCGAGTCAAATCCGAAGGGAGATGCTGATTTAAACAAGTAAATCTTGGCTTGTCTATTTTCAGCAGATGCAAAGGGAGAGAGAGAGGGAGAAAGAGAGAGAGTATCAGACGAGTGAGTTTATCAGCATGGCACCTGCTCTGGTACATTCTTGATGAAGCAAAGGTTGTCTTCATTAAGGGCATTAATATTCATGACGCATGGTAATTTTGACACAGAAAAGGTCTCCGTAACCTTTTCTTGTGTGAGAATTTTTTACTTCTCAAGGAAATTACAGTCCGGCAATGACTTAATTAATGCTTGCTTTCTGGGCTGCAGTTTGAGGGCCTGTCAGTTTGGTGCTGCCCAGGCTGTCAAGCAGGCACAAGGCTGGGGAGGAGAGACAGATTGAGAGAAGGAGGGAGAGATGCAGACTACACCCAGAACAAGACCTGGTTTTCTCTCTCTTTCCATCCGGGCTTTCGCATTCACTGGGAGCTTTTCAGCCTTTTCACCCATGACCTTGCGCTGTAGCCGAAACGGTTAACTGCGACCTTTCGTCACCCTCCGCACAATCAAACTTAGTCTTTGCGCTTTCCATTCAGCTGTTTAGACTGCCAAACTTCATAATTAAAACGCTGGATGAATGCAGGATGACTGTGACTGTGATGCATAGCGGAGAAAATACATCTTTGAACCTAAATCTCCCTCCCTGCCTCTCTCTCTCGCTCGCTAGCTCGTGCCACACATGATGTTTTCGCTGGCAAATCGCAACCGTTTTCGCCCACCGACATCAGACTGTAAAAAATGTGAACATAAGGTAGCATTTCCTTTATCATGTCTCATAAAAATAGCAATTTGCTGAAGCTCTTGTAGCACAATATGGAAGGCGGTGTGGCTTGCTGATAATGTTGAGATGACAGATTGTCCTATACTGGGAGGTTTCCGTCGAATCTGTTGGCTGGCGTAATAAATTGTGTGGAATGAGAGAGGCAGAAACAGAGAAAGAAGGCTAACGAGGGGTGGGGAGAAGAAGAAAGCGCTCTTTCACGCCAAAACAACCCCTTTAGTCAACAATGAAAACTGAGCTAGCGGTGTAATTACACACAAAAAGAATCTGCTTGTAATTAGGTTGTTATGGCCTCATCGCTAGCCGAGCCACTTCCTCAGACTCCGCAGCCATTCACGGCCAGACGGCGGTAAAGCGAGGGCCACGGGCCTTCCAGCTCGGAGGGACCCTAAAGAACAACTAGCACCTCTCAAACTTCCTCTCAATCACCTGTTTCTCAGAATAGCGGCGGTCTAAACAGCAGCTCTGAGAACGACAAGAAAGCCTTGATAAGAGACTTGATTACGCGCTAAGCGCTTGAAGGAGGGGGTTGCTCAAATACATCTCAAGGACAGAAATAATTAGCTTACAGGGAGACAATTTCTGACAGAACCTGACTAGAACAGCCTTAAAGAACTCAACAGCACATCGCTGACACATTTTGGTAAACAAGACTCCAACTTCATCAGCACTATGAACACTGCTAACATACAGCGTACATAAAGACTACAGAAACAGCGCTGGTAGCACAACATCATAGCATATTTAAATAATACTTAGTGCTGGGTAAAAAACACTGATTCTGAAAATCTTTTACTGCATGCCAGTCACACACCACAGTGTGAATTGAATGCGATATGATAAATATTACATTTAATGCAAAATAACGGCAATAAAACACATCTTTCTATTGAGGTGCTGTCAAGGGCTGCATGCAAAAGTACACTGCGTGACCAGTGTAGACTAACTGAAATATCTCCAATGAACCAAATCTCTTCAGTGAATTAAAACATATAATGCAACCAGTGTAGTCTGATTCACAAATAAAAGACTCTTATGAAACAGTTCTTTCTTAGTGCAAATGCATATAGCACAACCAGTGTAGACTGACTAATAAAAAAAGATTCTTATGAACCATTTTTTTTTTTGTGAATCAAAAGTATATAGTATAAACAGTGTAGACTGATTCACAGATAAAGGACTCTTATGAAACAATTCTTTCTTAGTGCATCAAACATATGAAGCACAACCAGTGTAGACTGACTTATAAATTAATGATTATTATGCACCAGTTCTTTTTAGTGAATCAAAAGTATATAGTGCAACCAGTGTAGACTGATTCACAAACAAATGACTCTTATGAAGCAATTCTTTTCAATGCAAAGACATATAGCACAACCAGTAAAGACTGATTCATAAATGAATGATTCTTATGAACCAGTTCTTTTAGTGAATCAAAAGTATACAGTGCAACCAGTATAGACTGATTCACAAACAAATGACTCTTATTAAGCAATTCTTTTCAGTGCAAAGACATATAGGACAACCAGCATAGACTGATTCATAAATGAATGATTCTTATGAACCGGTTCTTTTAGTGAATCAAAAGTATATAGTACAACCAGTGTAGACTGATTTACCAATATTCTTATGAACTAGTTCTTTTTAGTCAATCAAAAGTATATAGTGCAACCAGTGTAGACTGATTCACAAATAAAAGACCCTTATGAAACAATTTTTTCTTAGTGCAAAGGTATATAGCACAACCAGTGTAGACTGACTTATAACTAAATTATTCCTATTAACTAGCTCTTTTTAGTGAATCAAACGTATATAGTGCAACACCTGTGAAGACTAGATTGATTCACAAATAAAAGACTCTTACAAAGCACTTCTTTCTTAGTCCAAAGACATATAGCACAGCTACTGCAAACTGATTCATAAATAAATGATTTCAAAAGATATACAGCACAACCAGTGTAGACTGATTCATAAATGAATGATTCTTATGAATCAACTCTTTTTAGTGAATCAAAAGTATACAGTGCAACCAGTGTAGACTGATTCACAAATAAAAGACTTGTGAAGCAATTACTTTCAGTGCACCAAAGTCATATAGCACAACGAGTGTAGACTGATTCATAAATGAATGATTCGTATGAACCAGTTCTATTTAGTGAATCAAAGGTATATGGTGCAACCAGTGTAGACTGATTGACAAATAAAAGACTCTTATGAAACAATTATTTTTAGTGCATCAAAGACATATTGCACAACCAGTGTAGACTGATTCATAAATGAACGATTCTTATGAACCAACTCTTTTTAGTAAATCAAAAGAATATAGTGCAACCAGTGTAGACTGATTCATAAAAAAATGATTCTCATGAACTAGTTCTTTTTAATGAATCAAAAGTATACAGTGCAACCAGTGTAGACTGATTCACAAATAAATTACTCTTATGAGCCAGAAAATTAACATTTGAGTTTGATGAACGAAGTTATTAAATCAACATAATGTTATAGTTTTTTGTTTTTTTCCTGAATATTTAAAATATATGCCAAATATATTTGGTAAACAGTGAGGCTTAAGGAAAAATATTTTTTAAACTGAAAAAAAAAAAAAATAATAATAATAAAAATATATATATATATATATATATATATATATATGAGAAAATACATTTTCACTCTTAAAGTACATTTTGGGTATAAATTAAAAATGTAAGTGAAAATAAGGAGACAGGAAATTTTGTAAGTAGCTTCAACCCATGAAAACTATATTTCCATAAAAATTTAATATCTATATCAACAATATTTGTGTATTTTATTTATAGTTTACATACATTTATAAAATCAGACAGACAGATTTCAACCCATTTTCTTCGAACTTGTAACACCAAGTCTTCAGCTCATGTGAATTTGTTCTAGATCATTACCCATGATGACTGACAGCCGATATACAATGTTGCTATAACTTAAAATCAGTACTAGCACATCCACATAGGATCCCTAACAGGAAGTGCGACACCAAGATGCTCTTGAAAGAACAGTCATTAGCAGAACTCCTCATACCGCATCTAGCACTGCAAGAGCTGAGGATGTTTTCCTGCTTTTCCTCGCACATATGCACAGTAATAATACTTTCCAAGCAGCAAACATCCTCTACCACAGCTCATTTCCTGTAAACACACAATGCAACGTCTCAGTGTCTTCACAACCAGGAATTCATTACGAACAAACCTGCAGACGTTACCAGCCTCCGCTATTGCGTGTACGTATTTATGTGTTTGAGAAAGAGAAAGAGTGAGGGAGCAAGAGAGAGAGAACATTGTCACACATCTCTTGTCAGAGACAAAGAAAATATAAATATGTAAATTGTATTGTCACAGACATTGCAGATGATTAGGTGTACAGTGTTCTTAAAGAGAGGAGTCCTCAGTGCCTTCTGCGGTCCTGTCACAGAGTGAAGCGCCTGCTTTGATCACTCGCATCGCTCAAAGTGAAATCTGTCTCTATGACTTACAGTGCTGAGGGAAGGATTAATGATTTCTGCAGATGGAGGGAGACTGAGTTCTGCTCTGTGTGGGTTGCGGGCTGTGGCGGGGTTTAAGGGGAAAAGGATCATGGGAAGAGACCAGATGCTCTTTGTAGAAGGAGCCTGTCCCAAATGGTGCACTTGAGGTCTTGCGATGGACGTTTGTCATTTTGGGCCTCAGAAGAGTCCTTATGAGCCTCCAACGGATTCGGGGTCCATAGCAGACTACTAAGCAACAGTCATTACGTAGGTTTAGTCTACATTTGGGACAAGGAGTCCACTTTGTAGCCTACTCTAAAATTTGATCACTGACTGGCTGATTTATCTACACATACAGTATGTTTTTTGGAACTCAGATTCCAAACTTTTTGAACAGTAGTGTATAATTTACAAAAACTTCAGTACGAGTTAAATTCAAATGGCTGGATTTGTGCATTTCAGCTAATACACAAGTTTTAACAGAAGAATTAATGTAAGCGCTTTCATAAAAATGAAAAGGTTCACATTTCTGCTTTTAAAAATTGGTCTATTCACTTTTCTATTGTATGTGATTCAGTATTGGCCACAGTCAAACTCTTTCTCTCTGTCTAGCCAATCTGGTCCAGCGACTACAGTCGCATTGTCCCCAGACCTCTTTATCACAGTCTGTCGTGACCATCAGGGCTAATTTCTCTTCTCAATGAACATAAAGGCTCATTTTCTGAACAATAGTCCCTCCTTCAAATTTGCAACACGTCATGAATGAATGTATCCAGGCTGTAAAAAGCTGCTCGAGACACTTCAGATTCATGTGTCAAGAGCACTAGGATTTGTCTTGCCCGATTCATTTAACGACAACAGAGGCTTAATAGAAATCAGATGGATAGACAACTCTCCTAAAACATCCTTTCTCTCTGTATTATGCAGCATTAGAAATAATGATTCATTTCAGTGAACAGGTTCATTTAAATGATTCATTGAAATACACCAGATACAGAAATGCTTTACTGATTTTCTTTCTCAAAAGTCACTGCCTGACAAAGTCTCTCTTGGCATTTTGCGTCTTTTTTTGTGACATATTTAGTTTTATAACGTTGTCCTTTGTCAGTGTGTTTTCAAGGATTTATGAGGTTTATTGTTATTTCATCACCTGACTGTATACAATACCAGTCAAAAGTTTTTGAACAGTAAGATTTTTTATGTTTTTTCAAGAAGTCTCTTCTGCTCACCAGGCCTGCATTTATTTGATCCAAAGTACAGCAAAAAGTGTAAAAAGGCAAGCTATTTTTACTATTTAAAATAACCACTTTCTATTTGAATATGTTTCAAAATACAACTAATTCCTATGTTTTCAAAGCTGAATTTTTAGCATCGTTATTCCAGTCACATGATCCTTCAGAAATCATTATAATATTCTGATTTGCTGCTCAAAAACATTTATTATTATTATTATTATGTTGAAAACAGATTTCTTTGATAGCAGAAAGTTCAGAAGAACAGCATTTATCTGAAATAGAAATCTTTTGTAACATTATGAAAGTCTTTTTCCATCACTTTTAATCAATTCAAAGCATCCTTGCTAAATAAAAGTATACATTTTTATCATTTCTTTTCCCAAAAAAAATGATACTGACTCCAAGTTTTTGAATGGTATAGTGTATGATGTTACAAAAGCATTTTATTTCAGATAAATGCAGATCTTTCAATCTTTCTATTCATCAAAGAATCCTGAAAAAATGTACTTTTTTAACAGCGAATCAGCTTATTAGAATGATTATTGAAGAATCATGTGACACTGAAGACTGGAGTAATGATGCTGAAAATTTAGCTTTGATCACAGGAATAAATTACATTTTAATATGTATATTTCACAATTACTGCTTTTGCTGTATTCTGGATCAACTAAATGCAGGCTTTGTGAGCAGAAGAGAATTAAAAAAAAAACATTAAAATTCTTACTGTTCAAAAACTTTTGACTGGTATTGTATATTGTATATTTTTGCTGTTAGTTTATAGCGTTCCTAACCACTTCAAAAGAGTATCTTGAATATATCTCGACTATACTTTCAATAGCCTGTAGCTTGCTGAGCTTGTTTTAGATTAGTTCGCCAACTCTATTCATTACATCTATCACACACACTGACATTGTAAACTCGTACAATTTCGGCCATGACCCATTTCAGCACACGTACCACTGACATAAAACACGCCGCTCGGCAGACCTGAGTCAGACCTTAATATAACGTCGACTGTGAAATCGTGTTGTGAAGGATTCCCCAAGACTCTTTCTATTTCATTCTCTCCTTTTGATTCCTTCACAATCGCTTCCTTTTGTTTCCACAGCTGGACCACTTGAACCTTTCTGGTCTCCTCCCAGCATTCTCTCTCACTTTCTCCCTTCTTTGTCTTCCTCAGCCCTCTCTTTTATGTATGTATCTATCTATAGTCCGGCAGATGCGAGCCCCATTTGTACTTCCCCTGACACTCCTGCAGGGGCTTTGCTTAGGGATGCGGGAGCCACAGCCAATCCTGGGTGCAGCTCATGGATCAACCTGACACTTGGTCAGCATCAGCAGATTATGAGCTATAGGAGCCTGACAGTGCTGTATTGTTCTCCCATCTAAATATGAACAATACGGTCCGACCAGCGCGCCACTGACAGCTTATTCCCTCTTATCACTCCTGTGGTGTGGCGGGACATGATCTGCTGGGCCTCTCTCTCTCTCTCTACATGCGCGCACACACATACACATGGACGCTCACCTGTGGTTTGCTCAGGCAAGGCCAAACCAGATTATGATACACACCAGGCACATTCCATGAAATCTTTTAAATGAGAAAAATACATGTATCCATTAACCAACATTTGGTTTAGTGATACATGTTTCCCCGCAAATTTATTTTCTTAATTTATTTATTTACATTTTGTCTTTTGTGTTTGTATTTAATTTTTATTGCTAGGAAACAGCAAATCAACAAAAATGTTACATTTTGAAGACATTATTTAGATACAGTTGAGGTCAAAAGTTTACATCCCCCTTTCAGAATCATTAAAATATTAATTATTTTACCAAAATAAGAGGGATCATACAAAATGCATGTTTTTGTTTACTTAGCATTGACCTGTGTAAGATATTTCACATGAAAGATGTTCACACACAGTCCACTAGAGAAAATAATAGCTGAATTTATAAAAATGACCCGGTTCAAGTTTACATACGCTTGATTCTTAATACTGTGTTTTTATGAGTCCCTTGTTTGTCCTGAACAGTTAAACTGCCTGCTGCTCTTCAGAAAATATCCTTTAAGTCCCACAAATTCTTTGGTTTTCCAGCATTTTTGTGTATTTGAACCCTTTCCAACAATACCTGTATGATTTTGAGATCCATCTTTTCACACTGACGACAACTGAGAGACTCATATGCCACTATTACAGAAGGTTCAAATGCTCACTGAAGCTCCAGAAGGAAACACGATGCTTTAAGAGCCAGGGGTGAAAACTTTTGAAAAGAATGAAGATGTGTACATTTTTCTTATTTTGCCTAAATATTATATTTTTCAATTTAGTACTGTCCTTCAGAGGCTACAGAAGATACTTACATGTTTCCCAGAAGACAAAATAAGTTACATTTACCTTGATCTTCAAATTCAAAAAGTTTTGGATCTTAAAGGAACACTCCACTTTTTTGCAAATAGCTTAGCATAGATCATTGAATCAGGTTAGACCGTTAGCATCTCGCTCGATCTGACGGTCTAATCTGATTCAATGATCTATGCTGAGTGTTCATTTAATGCATTGTGTTTCCTTCTGGAGCATCAGTGAGCATTTAAACCTTCTATAATAGTTGCATATGAGTCTCTCAGTCCTCAGTGTGAAAAGATTGACCTCAAAACCATACAGGGTTCAAATACACAAAAATGCTGAAAAACCAAAGAATTTGTGGGACCTGAAGGATTTTTCTGAAAAACAGCAGGCAGTTTAACTGTTCAGGACAAACAAGGGACTCATGAACAACTATCACTAAACAAAAAAAAAACACAGCTGCGGATCATTCAGGTAACAATGGGGACGTAAACTTTTGAACCAGGCCATTTTTATAAACTATTATTTTATTTTGTAGACTATGTTCTTTTATCTATCTTCTATGTGAAATCTCTTATTTAGGTCAGTACTAAATAAACAATAACATGCATTTTGTATGATCCCTCTTACTTTTGTAAAATAATTAACATTTTTAATGATTCTGAAAGGGGGATGTAAACTTTTGATCTCAACGGTAACTGATTGTACAAAATGCCATACTAAATCTGTTGCATTTTAGGTTCCATTTTATACCCTATTCATGGAAAGTACCCTCAAGCCTCAGTTGCATGTATCTTAGCAAACCAAACTAATAGATTTCACAGCTCCATTCTGGTTTATCATGTGAATCTACATGCACTAATCACTAGCATCAGAGATTAAAATCAATGGGTATGTCATCCATTTATTTAAATTGTGTTCAGAGAAAACTGTAACAAACGCAGCCAAACTTCAATTATTCATTCCTACAGTCCAGAGAGGGCACAGCATCTCAATCACAGAGAAAAGACAGAAATTGTTAATTGCAAATCCCTGGTATGATTAAAGGATCAGTTCACTTCCAGAATTAAAATTTCCTGATGTTCATCTAAGATGTTCATGTCTTTCTTTCTTCAGTCGAAAGAAATTAAGGTTTTTAAGGAAAACATTCCAGGATTTTTCTCTATATAGTGGACTTCAATGGGAGCCAGTGTTCCAAATTGCAGTTTCAATGCAGCTTCAAAGGGCTCCACACGATCCCACCCAAGGAATAAGGGTCTTATCTGGCAAAACGACTGCCCGCTTTCTAAAAAAAATAAAAATGTATATACATTTTAACCAGAAACACTAGTCTTTCACATTGGAAAAGTCACGTTTAGTTCTTTGTCTGTGTACTTTGGTTCAAAAAGGTTGGATAGGGCGAACTTCATCTAATTTTCTCCTCCAACTTCGAAATTGTCCGACATTGTTTTACCCTTTTTGTAAAGGGCGTTTGACTTTCTTTGCGCTTTCACTTTTTAAACACACAGTACTTCCGCCTTTCACGTGTGACCTTTCCAGCATGAACACAGAGACAAGAATTTGTGGTTAAAAAGTATACAAATGTTTAGTTTTTTTTTTTTTTAAATGACCAATTGTTTCACTACATAAGACCCTTATTCCTCATCTGGGATCGTGTAGAGTGTATCTCTACCCTGAACTGAACTCAAACGTCCCGCCCAGAACACAGGCCGCGGTCCATCACAGCAGACACACGTCTGCCATTTTGACTTACAGGCCACCATTACGTGGCTCAAAATGAACGAGCAGTTTCACAGGCGCTTATGTCCGTAGCCTTCATCTGAGAGCAGTAATCCACTCCGTGCAGCCCACATGGTGTCAGGGGCGGGTGGCCCTCCTCAGAGAGCGGGAATTTGTGCACCGGGCCACTCTATGGTAGTACATTCTACTTGCGATGGTTATCAGTCGCTATCTGCAGCCGTGTGTTTGTGTGCAGTAGACAGGGGAGAGGCTCTTAAGGGCTAAATGAATCCTGATTCCCCTGATATTTCTCTCCCGCTGGGGACTTCCTCTCCCAGCCTGCCACTGACGATGTGTGATGCGTTCCTCAGGGAGAGAGCGGTAATAAGCAAGGAACACACAGCTCCTTGACTGACGCCACTACCGCTGCGCCGTCGACGCTAACGTGCGCACACTTGCACGCTCTCAAACTCGCATATGCGCTAATAGACACCTATCAGCACGCGCACACAAACATCTGCATGTGCACGGATTGGTGCTGTGATGTGGTTGAATTGTTCAATAAAGTCGTTATTTTTGTTTTCTTTGTGCACAAACAGTATCCTTGTAACTTCATAAAATTAAGGTTGAACTACTGATGTCACATGGACTATTTTACCAAAGTGCTTACTACCTTTCTGGGCCTTCAACGTGTGATTTGCATTGCCGTCTATGCAGGGTCAGAAAGCTCTCGGATTTCATCAATAATATCTTAATTTGTGTTCTGAAGATGAACGAAGGTCTTACGGGTTTGGAACGACATGAGGGTGAGCGATTAATGACAGAATTTTCATTTTTGGGTGAACTAACCCTCTAAGCTTCAGCAATGTTCTTGTGAGTGTGTAGATGTCTATTTTCAAGTGTGTGTTTGACTGTGTTGGAGGGGAGGGTTTGCGATGTCAGAAAATAAAGTCAAATGTGCCATTTTGAGGATTATTTTAATCAGTGAGAAGAGCAAGTTGGAGTGAGTGAGAGCGCTGTCAGTTCATGGAAGTGAACGTATGAACAGATTTCAAATGAAACAGATTTCCACGAGCCGCTCTCCACCTCCCAATTAATCACGTGCATTATTCTGACGTTAAGTTAAAGGAAAAGTTCACTTCCAGAGCAAAAATTTACAGATAATTCACTCACCCCCTTGTCATCCAAGATGTTCATGTCTTTCTTTCTTCAGTCGTAAAGAAATATGTTTTTTGAGGAAAACGTTTCAGAATTTCTCTCCATATAGTGGACTTCAATGGTGCCTGTGAGTTTGAACTTCCAAATAGCAGTTTCAACACAGCTTCGAAGAGCTCTAAACAATCCCAGCCAAGGAATAAGGGTCTTATCTGGCGAAACGATCAATCATTTTCTAAAAAAAAATTACAGTTTATATACTTTAACCTCAATTGCTCGTCTTGTCTTGCTCTGCGTGAACTTTGTGTATTCCAGTTCAAGACAGTTAGGGTATGTCAAAAATCTACCATCTCATTTTCTTCTCTAACTTCAAAATCGTCCTACATTGCTGTTTTACCTTTTTTTGTAAAGGTGTTTGATCTTCTTTGCATGTTCACTTTGTAAACACTAGTTCGGTACTTCTACAACAATGTAGGAGAAAATGAGATGGGAGTTTTTCAACATACCCTAACTGCCTTTAACCGGATTACACAGAGTTCACGCAGAGCTAGACAAGACGGGCATTTGAGGTTAAAATGTATATAAATAGTCATTTTTTTTAGAAAATGACAGATTTCGCTAGATAAGACCCTTCTTCCTCGGCTGGGATCGTTTAGAGCCCTTTGAAGCTACATTTTATAGTCCATTCTATGGAGAGAAATCCTGAAATGTTTTCCTCAAAAAACATAATTTCTTTACAACTGAGGAAAGAAAGACATGAACATCTCAGATGACAAGGGGGTGAGTAAATTATCTGTAAATTTTTGTTCTGGAAGTGAACTTCTCCTTTAAATATGTTGATTGTAACCTTGCAGAGAAAAATGAAAGTGTTTCTCTGGAGGAGAAGGGCATGGTTTAAAGCTCAGCGAGTATGTGGTGTGTGAGTGGCGTGTGTGTGTTTGTGTGTGTGTGTGTGTGTAATCTGCTGGTTTGTGTGTCAAGGTCAGAACGGTCAAATGTGTCCTCTCTCCTCTCTCTCCTGCACTCCACACACCTGAATCAGAGCTGACACCAGAAAAAATCCTCATAGTCTGCAACACACACACACACACTCACTATCTCCACCTTGCTATCTCCCACACATTCATACACACGTGAGGGATGCATATCACAATGTAAATAGATTGTCTATGACAACATTTCCTACGTCTCAATAAATGATTTCGTATAGCGGCCATTTGTCATGTTTTCAAGCGAGAGCTTAAAACAAGCGTTTTCAGAGAGCTAAAGCGTTTGTCAACCTAAATTATTATCTATGCATTTAATATAACTTACACTAAAACAATAAGCTGCAAGAGGCCATGCGTTACTGTGATTTTACCATGGAATAAGGGCCACTTAACCTACTTTACTGTGGTAAAACTACTGCAACTCAGCCTGCTGGCAAAAGAAAAGTGATAAAAAAGACAGTGTTAAATAATAGTTACATTTCTGAATATGTATTAGGGATGCAAATATATCAAAAGTCAAATGTAACTTTTTACATTCTTGGTCTTGGTAAAATAAGCAAGGCAGGCCAATATATATTTAACCCAATAAATTATTGTTAAATGGTCATTGTTTTTAACTGTATAAATTTATTTATTTATTTATCTTAAATATATTAAATATTAATATTAAATATGATATTATTTAAGTAACAAATAAAAGATTTACCTAACATAAGATTTGTTATATTGTTGAAAGTTATGAAAGTAAAAATATTGTTGAAAGTAAAAATGTCAGTTACTGGCTTTAAAATATTAGGAATTATTGGCATAATTACTGATTATCTATATATAGTATAAATTATGGTTTTCAAAAAAGTATTTATTACCAGCTATCAATTTCAATATTCAATATTTATAACGTTATCCATAAAACATTAATAATGATCAGTTATTTGTAAAAATTAATTAGTATGGTGATTAGGAAAATATTAACAATTAATAGTTATCAATAAAATACTAATTATCTGTTATCTGTCAAAAATTAATAAAATGATCTCTTATTAATAAAATATTAATTATCTGATACCTAGTTATATAATATAATTATTGATTATCTATAAAAAAAAATAAAAATAAAATTAAATAAAATTAAATTAAATTAAATAAAATTAAATTAAATTAAATTAAATTAAATTAAATATGGTTATTGGAAAATATTTATAATTAATGGTAAAATAAAATAAAATACTAATTATCTATATTTGTAAAATATTAATAATTATCTGTCATAAGTAAAATATTAATAAGTATGGTTATTAGGAAAATATTAACAATTAACGATTATCGATAAAATACTAAATACAAATGAATACTGTAAAAAAATAATAATAACAATAAAATATTAATTATCTGATATCTATATAATTAAATTATGGTTATTGTAAAAGATTTACTATTAACGGTTATCAATAAAATAATATAATTATATATATATAATAAAAATAAGAAAATTACATATACTAATAAAATATTCATTATCTGATACCTAGGTATATAATATAATTATTGGTTATCTGTAAAAAAAAAAAAAAAAAAAAAAAAAAAAGTAAAAAAAAAATAGTTCATAGTTGGATAATTAATGGATTATTTAATGAACCTTACTGTAAAGTGTTACAGAAATTTTCATATCAGTGCATCGCTAAGCTCATCCAATCAGTCTAAGAAAAATGATCCATTTTACAATAGGCATCACGACACAGATAGCTTGTAACGTGGCACACCTGATGCTTTACCTATAAATTAACATCTCTGGTCGTGAGTTCACAGACTATCCTGCCCAAGAACACCCCCAATCGCGTCCTCTGCCTCCAATTACAACCCCCCCGTTTTCTGTCCACCTGACCGTCGCCGTTCGACGTCTGAACTTCCGTAACCTCTATTCTTCCCCCATCTCTCCTCAGTCTTTCGTTTGATCCAGCAGTTTAATAACCTCAAGTGCTGTCATGGGCGGTTTTTGAAAAATGGCTCCCATAAAACATAACAGCCTCAATCAGGCGGCGGAGATTCGCCCAGCTCCGACTATCTCCCAGTGTCCCCCTGTCGCCCGTCCCCGCCTTAATGAATTAGTGCTGAAATATGCAGTGGCACCCCAGTCATTAGCACAAACGTGCATCTGTGATTTAATATCATTTTTCCCAATGTTTGCAGTGGAGATGGTCGCGGCTGACTGGCATGTTGAAATATTTTAACCCTATTAGACAATGGGATAAGACCAGCCTGTTGCTCCCGAGTATATCAGTGGTAAATCCCCGCTGATTTACAAAGCATTAACATTTTACCGAGCCCTGAAAGAAGTAGGAAAAAAACTCACTGATTTACACAACTACGCTCCCTTGCCTTCAATTTTCTTTATTTCTAGCCGAAGTAGGTGATGACATTTTGAAAATAAATACTAGGCCAATTAAATACTGGATGGCAGAGCAGCGTGTGGTTGATGGACTGGCGTAGTGTGGAGTTGAGTGGAGTGACAAGGGGCTCTGCGTTGTTGTTCAAGGGGGCTGCCATCGCTTCTTATTTGAAAGTTGGGATACATGTGAAAAATTTGGGGTCTGCGATGTTGTCATTTTTTTAGGGTAATGAGAATTTGCTAAAAGCAATTCCACAATGAAAAAAAAAAAAAAAAATTTTAAATATATTTATTTCTTTATGGAAATTATAAACTACATATAGACGCTGAAACGTTCTTCAAAAAAGTCTCTTATCCTCACCAAGGCTGCATTTATTTGATCAAAATAAAGAAATATTATTGCAATTTAAAATAACTGTTTTCTATTTTAAAATATTTTGATATGTAATTTATTCCTGTGATGGGAAGCTGAATTTTCAGTGATTACACCAGTCTACAATATCACATGATCCTTCAGAATTCTAATATGCAGAAATCCATTCCTAAAGGGATAGTTCACCCAAAAATGAAAATTTCCCCATGACTTATTCACCCTTAAGCCATCCTAGGTGTATATGACCATCTTCTTTCAGACAAATACAAATGGAGTTATATTAGAAAAATGTTGTGGCTCTTCCAAGCTTTACAATGGCAGTGAATGGGTGTTGAGATTTTGAAGTCCAATAAAAGTGTTCCACACGGCTCCGATGGGTTAATAAAGGCCTGCTGAAGCCCATGAAATGTCCATATTTAGAACTTTTTAAACCATAATCTCTAGTTTCCGCTAACTGTTGTATACCTGTTCACAAGAGAGTGGCGTTCCAGCAGATGACGTAGGACATAGGTGTAGTTCCAGTAGAATATGCTAGTCTCTCAAGGACCAAGTTTTGTTTACAGCAAAGAAAAATCTTCCTCTTGGCTTATATCAAAATCCTCCAAAATTTTTCTTTACAAATCCTCGTTTTGTACTTCTAATTTGTGATCTGTGGAATTTTAATGGCCGATTCCGATTTTTGCAGATTCCTATTTTCTTTTTAAGAACTATAATTGACAGCATAGACAATATATATATATATATATATATATATATATATATATATATATATATATGAAGAGTTCTGATGCAAAACCAGCTAAAAGCCATCTCGGTCAAAAATGAGATAATGATTCATGATGAGTGAATGCTCTTGACACATATTATACGTCCAACAAATACTTTTTCTTCAAACTCGCTAAAATACCAGCCTCAGCGCAATCAGAAGTACCGGTACTTACATAGAAACCTATACATCTGAGCCTGATAAAAATGCATTTTTTAAAGAAAGACGTCAGATGGATTTAGCTGGTTTTGCATCTGAACTCTTCATATATATATATATATATATATATATATATATATATATATATATATATATATATATGCGATTGACACCACTAATATATATATATATATATATATATATATATTAGTGGTGTCAATCGATTAAAAAAAAAAAAACTAATTAATCACGATTAATTCCATCTGACATTAAAGCTTTTAATTATACTTTTATATTGCAATAATTTCACATTCAATCTTCAAATTAATAGAAAAACAACATAAAGAACGCATATTTTTCATATTTGTTTAATGCCATCTTCTTTTATATGACTGAAGGCAAGTATCACTGATACCAACTGATGTCTCTATGATTTTTTCCCTATAAAACACTAAACACTAAATTCTAAATTATATAAAGATAAAGCTTAAAACCACTGCAGTTATTGATTTCCTTTTTTTAATTTTGTTCTTTGATTAACAGACACCACAGCAGCTGGTTATTTTGGCTGCTGTTACTTTAAAAGTTGCCGCTGATGAACTTGAAGCTGATCTGACACTGCTTTAAATGTAACTCATAAATAGTCAATATTTGAAGTGGATCAAAAAAAGTTCATCAAAGTTGTCCTAAGACAAGAATGGGTATCGTTTTTGTTTTAGGACAAATTTGATAAGATGTTGGCTACTGTACATATATGAAAATGTATTAAACAAAAATGTATAAAAATGTATTAAACATTACAATTCCAACAATCTGAACTTCGTTATAAAGATATTCTCTATAAATACATTTACACTGCAAAATTTCAAATCCATAAATAATTTTACAAGAGCAATGTTTTAAATATTTTCTTAAACATTTAAGAAATGTTGGGGGAAAATGCAATGATGCTTTTAAATATAAAACCAAACCACCAGTAGGTGGCGGAAAATTACTGTTTAAATGAGTGAGTCATTTAGTCATTCATTCAACCGATTCGTTCAAATGGCAGAATCATTCAAAAAAGAGGCAAGTGACTGTCTTTATGAATGGGTTTTTTAATCACTGACTCAAAATCATGGATTCTTTCACTATCGAAACACAGCTGTGTTGCTTGGAGACATGCAGCAGTTCTGCTGTGGCTTTGATTAGAACTATTTTTGTCAACAAAATTGAGCAAAAACAGTCAATATTGTGTCTGAAATGTAAGTAACTTCTTGTTTACTAAACTACTATTGTAGTGTCACATTGCAATCATGCTGATATTCGGGGAAATGTCATGCAATGTTGCGTACCTAAATCATATTTTATAAATATCTGTTTTAAAATATAAATATACTACCCCAGTATGCATCTATAACTTTCTGTGAGTGCTGCTGGCTCATTTGTTTTTATTTCTGCACTCAGGCTGTGCAAGCCTCATCTGGCATGACGTAAATACATTATCATTCGCCGTAAACGAGACGTTAAAACGAACCGGCTCGGAATCGGCAGACTGACCAGTCACCGGTCCAGACCATTCATGCAGAAAACCGGCTAATGACCAGTCCCTGACCAGTCGATTGGTGCATCTCTATTTAAATATAGATATATTTTTCTTACATAAATGCATCGATTTGCTTCAGAAGGCCTTTAGTAACATATTGGAGCTGTGTGGAACTTTTTATGATGGATGGATGCACTTTTTTTGAAATTCAAATCTCAACAGTTAAAAACTGCCATTTTAAAGCTTGGAAGAGCCAGGATTGCATGATAAGCATCTTAATTCATCACACTCTTGATTTTGGGATTATTTAATAAAGAAAAGAGGCTGGTTATTAAACTTCGTCCTCACAGTAAAGTTAATGTTGATGAAACGTTTAGTAAGATGAGCTTGTGCATACAGATTAATTGATGTGACACTCAACAGGCTACCAAAGTTTGAGCAAAGTCCTGAAAAATAAATAAAAAAGCACAAAATTAATCAACGTAGTAAGAATAGAACTTCTCGCGAATGAATTAGCACCTTCATTTTTGTGTCAAAAATTAATTGTATCCCTTTGCAGCTTTCCCAATGAGATATTAAAATGGGATGTAAAGCAGAGGGGGTGGGGACCGCTGATTGTGCTAATTGATGCATTCAGAACACTGTGTGGGACCTGGGGACGCTACGCCACACTGGGGATGTCAGTGCCTCTAAAGATGGCAGCATATCTGCCTCACCATTTAAAGTCTTTAATCAAAATCTACAAGCGGAAATGTGCCGTACAGACAGCGTGGGCTCCCTAATTCCAATGCACCATGGGGTTCGGTTTAAGGGAAGAAAAAGAAGAAAAAGTAAACCTTCCAAGAATTCATTGACTTGTTTCTGCATGGATGTTATCCAGGCTTGCATAAGGAAAGACATGAGCTGGAAATCAGCTGTAACTGCATTTACATTATCCTTGACATAAGCAGTTCAGGAAAGTAATCACAGTTACTCCACACGAATATAAAGAACATACTCACTTTATTCTTAGTTTAAAATACTGCTTCTCAAAGTTTGGGGTGCTTTATGTATTAACAGACTGCACTTCCTCACATTCAAATCTGCTGTGTTGATGGTTCACGTGAGAACCAATGAAGTTTTTTGCAGTTTTTCTTCTTGTCGTTCTTCTGTGGACTTGTGTCAACAAAGACATTCTCATGTGTAACATTAATCCACCAGATCTGAATGTGGACTTCAGTAAATGATAAAACAAATATTGCTCTGCAAGCCAATAAAAAATTAATAATGCAGGTTTGGAATGATTATGAGGATAAGTAAATGATGGAAAAAAATGTAAAAAATTAAAATTGATATAAAAAAATTAATCGAAAAACTATTCCTTACACTGTTTAAAAAATAAATAAAGCACAATTTACAAGAAAGTACAATTTCATGTTTAATTAATGTGTTTGATTTTTTTAATTTACTAACAATTTCTGAGTGAAAATTTTATTCTACACCATTTTTCTTTCAGTGTAGAATCCATTTACAAAATTATAATTAACGTTATGTTTTTAATATTTTATTAAAGACAAAAAACAGTAATAGAATAGGAAAATGCAAGCTTTCCTTTTTTTTTTTAACAAAACTAAAATCAAATATACATTAATTGCTCATTGTTTTATTTTTAAATAAAGCGATTGCCTAATCAACAGAAAAGTTTTTTCAAAAGTTTTGCTAAAAGAGAAAAATTCAGTTGCTTGTTTTTCAAGGTGGTTTTCACTGCTTCACTGCTAACAATATTGACTCCTTAAGCTTAAATAACCCTTATCCGTAAGTAAATTTTATGGAAGTCTGTCTCTGGCACTGAATAAAATGTTTAAAAAAGGTAATCACGATATTTTATCCCACAATTCTGACATTTCTGACAGTGTTTCTCGCAATTGTGAGTTTTTATCTCACAATTCTGACTTTTTTTCTCAGACTTGTGTGATACAAACTCGCACTTGCGAGTTATAAAGTCAGTATTGCGTGATATAAACTTGTAATTGCTAGGAAAAAAATACTTTTTTCTCAGAATTTCGAGTGTATATCTTGCAACTGTGACCTTTTTTTTCAGATTTGCAAGTTTATATCTAGCAATTCTGACTTTATAACATGCAATTGTGAGTTATTAAGTCAGAATTGTGAGATATAAACTTGCAATTCTGAGAACATAGTTTTCCCCCCTCAGAATTGGACCGTATAACTCGCAATTGCGAGTTCATATCTCACAGTTCTGAGAAAAGAAGTCAGAATTGCAAGAAAAAAGTTAGAATTGCAAGATAAAAACTAACAATTGCGAAAAAAAACGTCAGAATCGCGAGATATAAACTCGCAATTACAAGAACAGAAGACACAATTGCAAAATATAAACTTGCAATTCTGAGAAAAGTTTGTATCTCACAACTCTGACTTTATTTCTCAGAATTGCGACTATACTTGTGAGTATTTTCTCAAAGTTCTGAGTTTATATCAAGCAATACAGGTTTTATGACTTGCAACTGCGAGTCTGTATCACACAATCTTTATTTAGAAACAATCTTTATTTCACACAATTCTTTAAAAAAAAGTCAGATTTGTTGAGATGTAAACTTACAATTGCGAAAAACGTCAGAATTGGGAGATAAAAACTCACAATTGCAAAAAAGACAATTGCAAGGAATAATCTCACAATTGTGAGAAAAAAGAACTGTGAGATTAAAAAGTGGCAATTACCAGTGGTAGAAATAGGCGTCTATACAATTTAGACAAAAGCATTTGTGAATGTAAAATAAAAAGTAAAGACCTTCTCTGCCATTGTATGTTAAGATTTTAAGCTTTGAAAAACACTAAACACTTTCAACATCTAATGAAAAACGTTCCTAGAAAAGCATAAGCTGTTAAAAAAAAAAAAATGATACCTATTAAATTAAACATTCACTAAGCTCAATATTGCCGAACACTGTTCAGCACAGATGTGCTGTTTGGGTATCTACATACTTTTTGCCATGTAACGTATAACTCAAGTTCTTCTGAGCACTTGTTGAGCAACAATATGAAAAGAGGACTTAGCTTTTGCCTATTAAATGTATCTTAAACACAAAATTATATGATGAAACATGATAACTTATGCGATTAGAAAACACAAAGAACAATGTGTACTAACCAAGTCAAACTGAACCACCCTGTCATTTACGGGCCACCTCCCCCCCCCCCCCCCCCCCCTCTCATATTTTTGCAATCTACACCTTTAAAAAAGAAAACACAGGTAGAGTGAGAAAACACAGACTTATCTCAGGCCACTTCTAGAGCTTCATTTTCAAAGTGTCAAGCAATTTGTTTAAAGGCTCAAGTCACGAGTCAAGAGACGGCGACAAAAAAGCAGGAAAAAAAAAAAAGAAGAGGCGTTAATAAAAATTCATAGAATCTGCTCAGCCACAGAAATGGATGGCGACTGAGGGGTCACATTGCATCTGTGGTGGGAAGGTCAGAGGTTGCGTACAGTTCTAAAACAAGACAGTGTGTTTTCATGCATCATATAACAGATAAAGATTTTCGGTGTCGAGCCAGACCGGCGAGGAGGAGGGGGGGGGACACGCGCAGGGGCCCCGGCGTCCGCCGTCGTGTGTTAATTCTGTCAAGGTGTCATCCCTCTCTCTCCCTCGCCTATGTCACACACTTCATCTTCAGCGCTCGTCCGGGTAAAACGCAGCCGGCCTGCGACGGTCTGTGTTATGACACACATGTAAAATGTTCTCTTTTGTACCAAACGCACTACATGCTAAACGCGGTACGTCACGGCAGTTTTTCTTGATCCTTTATTCCACCGTAATGCGATTATTCTACACAAATGGTGGGGATTTGATTCGGGCCAAAAGCATCGCAGGGCCCAAGCGCTTGGGGCTAGTATTCATCAAGTGTAGAAATTATGTATTGAATGTGTTCTTGTTTATGACATCATTCAGCCGGATGAAATAGAAGCAGAGATTGGTTGCAGTGATTACCGTAAGCTGCCAGTGTTTTCATTACAAACAGCAGACGATTTCTAATAAAAAGATTAGAGGTGTATGGCATCTTCAGAATCATGTCATGGAGTGAATTTATCATGACCAGGACACTAGCGACCCCATTTTCCACAGCTGTAAAATAGATGTACGGTACATTTCATTTTTAATATTCTTTTAAAAATGACTCGGCAGTGACTGCCGTTACGGCAGTAATGCGTTCAGTTAGGAAACGAATCTGATGGCAAAAGTTTCTGCTCTTTTGATTTTTATAGCTAATAGTTCAATGCTTGTTACTTCTAAATACTGAATGCAATCATAATGAAAACATCATCTCATTTTTTTTAGCACCAAATCAGAATATTAAAATGATATCTGAAGGATCATGTGACACTGAAGACTGGAGTAGTGATGCTGAAAATTGTTTACTATGAACATGAAAACATATCTAGGTCACATCACACCTAGATATGTTATATAATAAATGATTTTTACATTAACACAAAAATATTAAGAAATGACTTTTACACTGATTTTTACAAAAAATCAAATAATAAAATAAAATAAATACTGTTCTTCTGAACTTTCTATTCATCAAAAATTGTGTAAAAAAAAAAAAGTTTTTTGAATAAGATTTTTTTTTAGCACCAAATCAGAATATTAAAATGATAAATAAATATTATTCTTCTGAACTTTCTATTCATCAAAAATTGTGCATTCATCAAAAATTTAATAAGATTTTTTTTTTTTTTTTTTTTAGCACCAAATCAGAATATTAAAATAATATCTGAACAATCATGTGACACTGAAGACTGGAGTAGTGATGCTGAAAATTCAGCTGTGCGATCAATGAAAAAAAAATGTAATTATATTAAAACAGAAAGCAATTACTTTAAATTATAATCATGTTTTTTTCTAAATACTGAATGCAATCATAATGAAAACATCATCTCATATCACTTGGTGCCATTTAATGTCATTTGTACCCTTTATTGTAAGCCATTTTGGTTAAAAATTGTCTGCTATGAACATGAAAACATATCTAGGTCAGTGTTGGGGGTAATGCATTACAAGTAAAGTGAGTTACGTAATAATGTTACTTTTTTCAAGTAACTAGTAAAGTAACATAATACTTTTGAATTTCTAAGAAAATATCTGAGTATCTGAGAATACTTTTTCAAATAAGCAATGCCAGTTACTTTTTTCCCCATTTATTGATTGACAAGTCTCCTGTCGGGATATTGGGAGTAAACATGATGTTACTGTAGTTCTAGACTAAATGTGAACATGCATTTATTCATCTCACTCACAAAAAACTGATTCAGTGCTCCTCAAAATGAATAAAAACAGTGAAAGGCAAACTCCGAGTATGACATAACCCTGCAATAATTAAATATGTTAAATAAAACAAATATCCTTTATGTATTTAATCCCTTTTTATTAACAAGTGTCTTTGCTGCTGACCTTCGATGATACAATTCAGCCATACTAATAAGCAAAAATTACTTTAGATAAACATTTGTGCTTAATTTTTTTTTATAGCTAAAGAGTGATCTCTAGCATAAATGTACTTTTCTTTCAGCCTGAGATGAATTAATTTCGCTTTTGGTGTAAAAGGGCTTTTACATTAGAATTGTTTTATATTAAAAACAAAGAAGCAAGCCCTGCCCAGATTTAAAAAGTAACGCAAAAGTAACGTAACGCATTACTTTCCGTAAAAAAGTAACTAAGTAACGTAATTAGTTACTTTTTCAGAGAGTAACGCAAAATTGTAATGCATTACTTTTAAAAATAACTTTCCCCAACACTGATCTAGGTCACATCACACCCCCAAATCCAAAAGAAAAACTAAGTTTGTATTAATAAATGATTTTTACATGAACACAAAAATATTAAGAAATGTCTTTTACACTTATTTTTACAAAAACTAAAATAATAAAATAAATACTGTTCTTCTGAACTTTCTATTCATCAAAAATTGTGTAAAAAAAGTTGTTTGAATATATATATATATATTTTATATATATTATATTTTTTTTTACACTAAATAAGCATATTAAAATGATATCTGAAGGATCATGTGACACTGAAGACTGGAGTAATGATGCTGAAAACTTTGCCATCACTGAAATAAATGGAATTTCAAATAATATTAAAATAGAGAGCAATTTCTTTAAATTATAATAATATTTTTTCTAAATACTGCATACAATCATAACAAAAACATCATTTCATGTCACTTGGTGCCATTTAATGTGGTTTATGCCCTTTGTTGTAAGCCATTTTGGATAAAAATTGTCTACTATAAACATGAAAGTGAAAACTGGAGTAGTGATGCTGAAAATTCAGCTGTGCCATCAATGAAAAAAAATAAAATTGAAAATGTTATTAAAACAGAAAGCAATTACTTTACATTATAATAATGTTTTTTCTAAATACTGAATGCAATCATAATGAAAACATCGTCTCATTTTTTTTTAGCACCAAATCAGAATATTAAAATGATATCTGAAGAATCATGTGACACTGAAGACTGGAGTAGTGATGCTGAAAATTCAGCTGTGCCATCAATGTCTACTATGAACATAAAAACATATCTAGGTCACATCACACCTAGATATGTTATATAATAAATGATTTTTACATTAACACAAAAATATTAAGAAATGACATTTACACTGATTTTTACAAAAAATAAAATAATAAAATAAAATAAATACTGTTCTTCTGAACTTTTTATTCATCAAAAATTGTGTAAAAAAAAAAAAAAAATAAAAAAAAAAAGGTCTTTTGAATAAGATTTTTTTTGTTTTGTTTTTTAGCACCAAATCAGAATATTAAAATGATATCTGAATGATCGTGTGACACTGAAAACTGGAGTAGTGATGCTGAAAATGCAGCTGTGCCATCATTGAAAAAAAATAAAACTGAAAATTATATTAAAACAGAAAGCAATTACTTTAAATTATAATAATGTTTTTTCTAAATACTGAATGCAATCAGAATGAAAACATCATCTCATATCACTTGGTGCCATTTAATGTCATCTGTACCCTTTATTGTAAGCCATTTTGGTTAAAAAATTGTCTACTATGAACATGAAAACATATCTAGGTCACATCACACCCCCAAATCCAAAGGGAAAAATTAAGTTTATATTGCTAAATGATTCTTACATTAACACAAAAATATTAAGAAATTACTTTTATACTGATTTTTTACAAAAAATAAAATAATAAAATTAAATAAATACTTTTGAACTATTCATCAAAATGTTTGCAAATAAATAAATAAATTAATAAACAGTGAACAACACTATAATTTCCAACAAGGACAATACATTTATTTTATTTTATTTTATTTTATTTTATTTTATTTTATTTTATTTTATTTTATTTTATTTTATTTTATTTTATTTTATTTTATTTTATTTTATTTTATTTTATTTTATTTTATTTTATTTTATTTTATTTTATTTTATTTTATTTTATTTTATTTTATTCAAGTAATTCCCATTTGCTATTCTTATCCAAATGCAAATGTAACACCTAGGACATTTACTTGGAAGTGTTACTGTTAGTTCCCTGGCAATACACGTTGTTGGAAAGTGAAGATAAAGATATAATTAGATGTCAAACACACACTTCCCAACCGTTTATTTGAACTGATATCCTTGCGTAACACATACTCATGGAGAACAAATACTGCCACTGGTTCTGCTAATCAACAGCTTAAGGTTTTTGATTTCTGATCTGAAGTCTGATCTTAGAATCTCAGTGTTTTCCTGGGTTCAATTGGTACGATTACTAAAAATGGAGCATGTCTGTGCTTTAAGGTGCACAAATTCGCCCGGCAGTGCAGCCAGGGGCCTTTTAAAACACTCTTTGAGTTTCTGTATGCTATCTCTATAGCTGTGTCTTCTGCTCAGCCCTCATTTAACATCTCATATCTTATCTATTTACTTATCTGGCGCCTCAGTCTGCTCAAAAGAAACAAATGATTTGAAAACCACTGAGGGGAAGATTATGGTAAACCTCGAATTTGTTTTGCTTGGAAGAAAGCCTCCGCAGCGTTCCGCTCAATTTCGACAATACACGATTGTTATGGTAGCATAATGCTAATTGGCTATGGATATAGAAAGGGAAAATACTGATTTTTTTTCCCCCGTCCCCTAAGAGCTGAGCCGTCATGCTGTGCGTATCTACAAAATAACTTAAACTGGTGTCTGATGGTGAATACGAGGCAAACGGTAAAAGCTGATTGTTAAAGAGAGCGCTTTATAGAGATGCCATCTCTAGTTCAGAAGGAGAGGCGTAGTAGCATTTGCCTTGAAGCTCAGACAACAGCTGAAATCTCCTTCCTGAAAGACTGTGACATCAAAGAACTTCTCAGCGCACATCTGTCTGCCATCCAGCGACTGGCAGCGCTTGAGAACTCTGTCTTACTGTGGTGAACGCTCTGTGTTCTGCCACCATGGAGTCGTACTATCATGCTACCAGTCTACCAGTCACCGGTTTGGACACTGATATGCCACACAATACTATAAACCATTGATAAAGTCACCAAAAACGATGAATTCAATACCAAAACGTGCTAAACAAATCAAAACTAAAATAGCCAACAGATTACAGCTCTGCTCAGCCTGGAGATTCATTTCGACTGCTTTTGCTTCATTAACTCCCTCAAATCAGCCAAATAAAATAGTTTAAATTAACACTGTTTCTATTCATCAAAGTATGATAGTTTCCACAAAAATAATGTAAAATTGATGTATGGTACATTTCATTTTTTATATTCTTTTGAAAATGGCCCAGTAGTGATGCCGTTACAGCAGTAATGCATTCAGTTAGGAAAAAAAAAATCTGATGGCAAAAAGTTTCTGCTCTTTTGGTTTTTATAGCTAATAGTTCAGTGCTTGTTACTTTAAAATACTGAATGCAATCATAATGAAAAAATGATGTAATGGCACTTGGTGCCATTTAATGTGATTTGTGCCCTTTAAGACTTTTTGGTTAAAAATTGTCTACTATGAACACGAAAACACATCTAGGTCACATCACACCTACAAATCTAAAAGAAAAAAATAAGTACTGTTCTTAACTTTCTATTCATCAAAATTTGTGGTAAAAAAAAAAAACTATTTTAAATAAATACTGTTCATTTGAACTTTTATTCATCAAAAATTGTTGAAAACTTCTATTCTTCTGAACTTTCTATTCATCAAAAATTGTGGAAAAATATTTATTTAAAATAAACATTATTCTTTTGAACTTTCAACTCATCAAAAAAATTGTGAAAAATATTTATATAAAATAAATACTGTTATTTCTTAACTTTCTATGAATCAAAATTTGTGAAAAAAAAAAACTATTTTAAATAAATACTTTTCACTGGATATTTTATTCATCAAAAATTGTGGAAAAATTCTATTTAAAATAAACACTCTTCTGAACTTTCCATTCATCAAAAAATTCGAAAAATATCATTATAAAATAAATACTGTTCTTCTAAACTTTCTATTCATCAAAAAATGTGGGAAAAAGTCTATTTAAAATAAATACTGTTCTTTTGAAAATTCTATTCATTAACATTTTTTAAAAATAAAATAAAATAAATACTACTAAAAAATCTATTTAAAATACACATGCTTCTTTTGAACTTTCTAATCTTCAGAAGTTCTGAAAAAAAAAAAATCTATTTACAATAAATATTCATCAAAAATTGTGGAAAAATCAATTTAAAATAAATAGGTTTTCTGAACCTTTAATTCATCAGAAATTGTGAAAAAACAAATAAAAAAATCTATTTAAAATAAATATTGTTCTTTTAAACCTTCTATTCATCAACAATTGTTTCCACAAAAATATTAAGCAGCACACTGATGATAATAATTATTTTTCTTGAGCACCGAAACAGCCTATGAGAATGATTTCTGAAAAATCATGTGACACTGAAGACTGGAGTAATGACTGCTGAAAATATATGATATTTTACAATACAATAAAATAAAAAACAAACAGTTATTTTGAATTGCAATGATATTTCACAATATTACTGTTTCACAGTAATTTTTGACTAAATAAAAGCCTTGTTGAGCATAAGAGATTTCTTCTCATGATCAATAATGTATATACAGTATAAAAATCTAATAAAACTGTGAAACTGTTGCACATTTGTTGATGTGGGTATTGAAAACAGAGATAAATTTTCTTTAAAATGATCTTACTATATCAACGTTCACATCAGTTTACCTCATGCTGTGGGATAAAAGGCCCAGAACGCTGCTATTAAATTAACAAGTATTTTTAATCAAAACAAACTTTATATTTTTTATTCATTTTTAACATAAATTTTGTTGCTATAGCAATGATTAAAAAAAAAAAAAAATCCTTTTAGCCCCATTGTTCCTTACTATAATTATAAGAGCGTCTGTGAATGTGGAAAGTCAGTCAAGATTCTATCAGCGAGAGATAAAAAAGAAACAGAGCATTTGTGTTTTCTTCTCCACCACCCCGTCTGCTGATTTACGAGTGGACACCGCACTATTGTTTACTGTTAATTGCTATTAAATTATACCATAGTTCCATGCAAGATGACATTTCGCCTCAAGTAGATATACTGCTGGCAGCACTTCCACCCAGCGTGAATTCAAACAACAGCACGGCCTGTAAATTTGAATCTAAATACATCCATGTAGGACGGATAAAAAATGAGAGCAAACCATCATCTGCCCGATGTGACAGACACAGGTAAGACCATCGAGCAGGACGCCAAGCTGATGAGGAGAAGAGACCTGGCGAAAACAATGGCCCTGGACAGCATCACAATAGCTTCATTAGAAGGGTTAACGTTATCAAGGCTTGGGGGGAATGAGTGGAAATATCAACCCCTGCTTAATATGGAACCTTCTGGAAGACACGGCTGCCGTAAGGTTCCATCATCGTGACGGCGAGGTGATTATGTTTGGTAATCTGATGCTCGTTAAGACGTAAGCGCTGGCATCGTGTGATGGAGGAGACGGGTATCGGGGGAAAAAAAATACACGGGCACGTACTGATAATACACACAAAGGCTTAGGGAGAAGTTAGTTGTTCAAATCTCAGTTCTGGCACTCAGATTCATTACTTCTCATCCAAAGATTTGATAATTCACCCAAAAATGACAATTCTGGCATGTATTCACCTCTCAAATTGTTCCAAGCCTGTATGACTGACTTTGTTCTGCAAAACACACACACACAAAGATATTTTGAAGTACCAAACAAAATTGGAACCTATTGACTTTCTTTTATTTTTAAAAAAGATAAAACACTTTTTAATTTCTTTTTTTGTTAATTAGTAAGTGTGTTTGACTGCAAAAACTCAGTCATACAGGTCTGGAACGATACAAGGGTGAGTAAATGACGGCAGAATTTTCATTGCATAAACCATCCCTTACTTGTAGCTGGATCAGAGGTGACAAATAATACTTTGAATAATGCAAAGTATATGGTACTGAAAATTTTGGAAGCTTCCATTTTTAGCATTTTACTCATTTTATTACTTGACCTGGATTAACTTTTAAAAGAAGTCTCTTACCATGGCTGCATTTATTTGAGCAACAACAACAAAAACAATGTATATACATACAGTGCCTTGTGAAAGTATTCATACCCCTTCATTTTTGTCATGTTTTGTTATTTTGCTGCCTTATGTTTAACTGCTTTAAGTGACTTTTTTTTCCCCACATCAATCTACACTCCAAACACTATGATGGCAAAGCAGAAAACAGGTTTTTAACATCTTTGCAAATTTATTAAAAATATAAAACTTAAATGATTCCATTGCAAAAGTATTCACACCCTTATCTGGGACAGTTGAAATTTCACTCAGGAGCATTCATATTGCTTATAGATGTTACTACACTTCAACTGGAGTTAACCTGTGGCAAATTCAATTGGATGGCTATGATTTGGAAAGGCACACACATCTTAATAAAAGGTGTAACAGCTGAAACTGCCTGTAGGGCTTAGAGACAGGATTGCATCAAGCCACACATCTGGGGAAGAGTTCAGACAAAAATCTGCCTAATTGTAGGTTCACAGAAGCATGTAGTCTCCAATACCCTTAATGTAAGAAGTTTGAAACAACCAGGACTGTTCAAATGAGCAATTGATGGTGAAGGGCTTTGGTTAGAGTGATGACCAAGAACCTGATGGTGACTCTAGTTGAGCTCCATGATCATATGTGGAGATAGGAGAAACCTGCAGAAGGGCAAACAACACTGTAACACTCCACCGATCTGGATATATCCAAAGATATATCTCTCATGTCTCTGTGTTGAGTATTCGCTGAGTTTTAGTTCATTTTAGTGACGCACTTCTTAATGACGATCACAGAGAACAACGCAGCAGACTGCATACCCTGTTTGTTTGCTTTATTTCACAAAACCACAAAATGTTGTTGTTACTTTTATGAGTGTACACAAATAAAAGTAGATTCCTTACAGATTCCATTGATATATTGCTCTTATCTGTACGATCAAAAATGACAGAGTAATTGAAGTTCTTTTTGGCGTTATCAGAAAAATTGCCACAAACCACACCGGCGCGTTTTTCGACACCAGAGGGTTAATGGCGATGTGGCAAGACTCAATCCTCTCCTCAGTGAAGACACATGAAAACACACTTGGAATTTGCAAAAAAAAAGCACCTAAAGGACCCTCAAACTGTAAGAAACAGGATTCTCTGGTCTGATGAACCTCAATTCCAAGCATCATGTTTAAAGGAAAAACCAGGCACTGCTCATCACCTGGAGAATACCATCCCAAAAGTAAAATGTGCTGGTAGCAGCCTCATGCTGTGGGGCTGTTTCTCAGCGGCAGGGACTGAAGGACTCGTCAGAGTAGAAGAAATGCTCAGTGCACCGAAATTTTGAGAGCATTCAGAACCTCAGAAAGCAGGTTCACCTTCCAACAGGAAAATGATCCTAAGCACACAGCAAGAGTGGCTAAAAGACAACTTTGAGAATGTCCTTGAGTGGCCCAGCCAGAGCCTGGGCTTGAACCCAATCAAATATTTCTGGAGAAACCTGAAATGCCGTCTGCCCCCATCCAAGCTGACAGAGCTTGAGAGGTGAAGAGGTGAGGTTAGGAATGGCAGATGACTGCCAAATGCAGATGTGCAAAACTTGTCGCATCATACCCAAAAAGACTTGAGGCTGTAAAGGTGCTTCAGCTAAGTACTGAGTTAAGGGTATGAATACTTATGCAACGTACTTCAGTTTTTTTTTTTTTTTTTTTTGGGACAATTCTGTTTTTGCTTTGTCATTATGGTGTATGGAGTGCAGATTGATGTAGAGAAAAAAAAAGTCATTTAAAGCAGTTTAACATCAGGTAGCAACATAACAAAGGCACTGTACCCAGAAAGGTAGTAAGGATATCGATAAAATAGTCTGTGTGACATCAGTGGTTCAACCTTAATTTTATGAAGCTTACTATCTTTCTGGGCCTTGAACATGTCAGTTTTGTTGCTGTCTCTGCAGGGTCAGAAAGCTCTTGGATTTCTTTAAAAAGATCTTGATTTGTGTTCCAAAGATGACCAAAGGTCTCACAGATTTGGAATGACATGAGAGTGAGTAATTAATGACAGAATTGTTATTTTTAGGTGAACCATTCCTTCAATCTGTATTAAACGTAGGTACAATGAGTCGCTCATGAAACTGCCTCTCTTAGACTTTTTGCAAAAGCCTCTCTTGCGAACCCAAAAGCATACAAATCTCAAGTCATTACTTGTAAACAACCCAGAAGTGTCATGAACAGGTCATGATCAACACGTCCCTGCACACCATTTAGCACCTGCAGTCATGTTATTGTAGCCATACAGGAGTGTCTCTCTCCATTAGAACTGTTCAAGAACTTCAGCCGCGCTTGAGAGCCTGATGCAAAAGAGTGAGGATCGATGGGCCGGATCAATCGCCTCCCTGGTGGCTGAGTTTTAAGTGCCGGGGCCCGTGCTTGTACATCCGCATCAGGAGACCTGTCATGCTGTACTTACAATCAATTAAAGAAATTAGCCTCCTCACCCCCAGCCCTCCCCCTGCTCTCCTCCCCACATGCGCTGACGGACAGGGGAGCAGAGACACCTCTCCCTCAACAGCTGGCTCTAAATGACATCAGTGTGGGAGAAACATCTGGAACGACACCTGCCAGCTCTACCTCGGCAGTCGTTTGCGTGGAGAGAAGAGGATGAAAAAAATTGCTCGATGCTCGGCGAACAGGATATGTGCAGTCAAACGAGAGACATTCATTCTGGTAAAGTGAAGGTGAATGACTCGATGACAGAATATTGATGGATACAGAAAACATCTGTGTGTGAGGAGTGTCATCCTGTTCTGATGTTAAATACGGTGCTCTGCTTTTTTTAAATAGTTTATGCACCAAATGTTAGTTGCATAAGCTTAAAATCAACATGAAACAACCCATTTTACTTTTATAATGCGACTTATTTCAGAGTGAATCAGGGGATTCAATGAGAATGATTTGATTTTATCCATCTGGGATTGATGGGCTGTGAAGAGTCTCTACATGACAGGTGGTTGAAGTAGGGGGGAATGAAAAATAAGGTCCCATTTACACCATTAATGTGTTTTTCTATAATCATATCACACATGACTATGTTAAATGTCAAATGTAAACACATGTAGAGATTAGATGAAAAGTAAACATAATCATAGATTATGAAGAATTATAGGTAGAACAGTATATAGAATGACAACAATAGATAGAACGATACATAGAACATTGAACAACTGACGGACACACATAGATAGAACAACAGAATGATAAATAGCTAGAACAATCAAAAAATGATAGAATGATAGAATGACAATGATAGAAAGATAGACAAACACAGAACAGAAAACGGACAGACAGAGACACACAGATAGATAGATAGACAGATAGATAGACAGGTAGACAGATAGATAGATAGACAGATAGGTAGACAGAACAACAGAATGATCGAAAAAAAAAAAATTATTAAAAAGAAATTAAAAAAGAATTATAGAATGACAACAATAGAAATGATGGACAGACAGATAGATAGATAGATAGATAGATAGATAGATAGATAGATAGATAGATAGATAGATAGATAGATAGAGACAGAGACAGAGAGATAGATAGAACAACAGGATGATAGATAGCTAGAATAATCGAAAAATGATAGTATGATAGAATGATAGAATAACAATGATAGAAAGATAGACAAACAGAACAAAGGATGGACGGACGGACGGATGGACAGACGGACGGACAAACAGACACACAGACAGACAGACAGACAGACAGACAGACAGACAGACAGATAGACAGATAGACAGATAGATAGATAGAACCAAAGAATGATCGAAAAAATTATAGTATCATAGAATGATAGAATGACAATAATAGAAAGATAGACAAAGAATGAAAGGTGGAAGGACAGATGAACGGACAGATAGACAGAGAGATAGATAGAACAACAGGATGATAGATAGCTAGAACAATCGAAAAATGATAGAATGATAGAATGACAATGTTAGAAAGATAGACAGTCATGGAACAAAAGACGGATAGACGAAAGGACAGACAGACAGATAGATAGAACAATCGAAAAATGACGGACAGACAGACAAACAGACAGATAATGAACAACAGGACGATAGCTAGAACACACTCGAAAAATGATGAATGGACGGACGGACAGATGGACGAAAGGACAGACAGACAGATAGATAGATAGAACAATCGAAAAATGACGGACAGACAGACAGACAGATAATGAACAACAGGACGATAGCTAGAACACACTCGAAAAATGATGGACGGACGGACGGAAGGACAGATAGATAGATCTGACGGATGGACAGACGGACAGATAGATCAACGAAATGATAGAAAAAATGATAGTATGACAGAATGATAGAATGACAATGACAGAACAACAGAATGATAGATAGCTAGAACAACTGAAAACTTATGGTACGACAGAATGATAGAATGACAACGATAGAAAGATAGATGGACAGACGGACATATAGATTTCCATTCACTTTTTTGATGGCCTTAAAAGTGACATTTCATGATTATTTGGTTTTACATTCATAACACAGATTTTATATAAGAATACTAAACAGCTGAAGGTATTGCAGTTGTTGATAACCCCGCCCACTGTGACCTCTGACCACACCCCTTTAGCTCACAGTCCAGATCAGCAGCTCCTGCTCTGTAATCGCTCTGTACGGACAAGCAGGAAAGAGCGTCAGTGTTTGCAAGGTTTGAAGGTGACATGGATAAGTAGATAAAGCTTCAGACTGGGTATTCAGGCCACTGGTGAAGCATCCCAAGAGCCCTTCAACCCTCTCTGTATCTCTCTCTGTATCCTTCCCCCCCCCCTTTCTCTCTCAGAAAGGGGTGGGAGCTTCCTCTCCCTCCCCCTCTCACCCAACGGCAGGGGAACGACCCGCAAGGTCGGAACCCTCGGTGGACGTGCCCGAGTCTCAGAAGGAACCTTATTCTAATTTCAGCGCTATTCCGTTCCACTCTGGCCCATGTAATAAATCTTGTTTGGTGACAAAACGTCCAATTAAGAAGGAATTGACACAAAAAGAAAGGTGTGTGAGGGAAGTATGAAAAAAAAAAATACAAGAAGGAATGCTGCCTCAAGGACAAAGTCTGGCGCTAATGAACGTCAGTGGCATAATAATCGGAGTGATTGGGAAATAAGTTCTCAGGTTGTGACGGGGAACGGACGCTACACTCATTAGGAACTTAAAAGCTCTAAATCTTCAAATATAAGGTGAAGTGGTACAAAGCTAAATTCAACTGTTCAACCAAATGACATCTCTATAAGTTATTAAATCTTCACTAGTGTTTAATAATACTAAACACATCCAGTTCATATTTCTCATGTACAGTATACTGTTGTATTTGTACATATACGGGTTACAGAACTCAGACTAATGGAACACTTCCCTTATCTGTTGTCTATAGAGCTGTTTGGTCATTATATAAGTTTGTAGGCCGCAAGGATCAATTGTTGTAGTCCTTATTAGCAAACTTACATTTTTAATACACAAAAAATTCACATTTGATATTTTAGAACAAAATGTGCCAGTCTGTTAAAGAAATGTGAACCACAGGTTTTATCAAAAATGAAAAAAACAAACAAAAAACTACTTTTACTTTTTAACTAATATTAAGATTTTCTGCATTTTTCATGATAGATAATATTATATATATATATATATAATACTGTATTACAGTGAAAATGCTGTAAGATTTTGTTTAAAATAAGCTAAAATGAAATGCAGTAATACAAATACTGCTAAGACTACAGTACTAATAAGTTATTATTATATTATATAGCAAATCTCTTCATTATATATCTCTAAATTATATAGCTTTAATCTGCATTACAGTATGAAAAATCAGAAGTGTTTGTTTAATTATAATGAAAATGTCATGATGCACAATATTATAATATTAGGATCAAAACATTTTTCATGAGAATATAATACAATTATATTATATTATATTATAGCAATTCTTTTCATTCTGAAAAGTTATGCTTTTCGATGCTACTATATATATTTTTTACTTTATCATATTAAAAATTCTGCAATAGTTATATTTTTATATATATATATTTTTTGTTGTTTTTTGTTTAAATGAAATGTAGTACTACAAATACTGCTAATATTATTGTACTGATGCTAAAACAAATACTACTAAATTCATAGTCTTAGCAATATTTTTAGGTTTAAATTATATAGCTTTAATCAGCATTACAATATGAAAATATGATTTTTTATTTTTAATAACAACTTCCTAAGCATTTATGTTTAATTATAATGAAAAAATAAAGAAATAAATGCCATGGTGTAAAATATTGTAATATTAACATTTAAGCATTTTTCATGACAGACAATGTAATACAATAATAACATAAAATAAGAATATATTTTATTAATTATGTTATGCTATGTTATATTATAATAGTAATTCTCTTCATTCTGAAAGGTTATGCTTTTGATATCACTACTATATTTTTCTTTTACTGTATTAAAAAAAAAAATGCTGTAATAGTAATATGCTTACTTAAAAAAAATAAGCTTAAATGAAACGGAGTACTACAAATACTGCTAATAGCATAAAGTGTTTATGCGTTTAATTAGACTGAAAATGTCATGATGCAAAAATTTTAATATTAGGATTTTCTGCACTGTTCATGACAAATAATATAATACAATAATATAATAAAATATTGAAAATATATATTTTTTTCTACATTACAGTATGTATATCTGATTTTTTTATTTTTAATAAAAAATCTCCTAATTGTTTATGTGTTTAATTACAATGAAAATATGATGCAAAAAAATCTCAATAATGAAGTATGATTTTATTTAAGTAAAAGAGTTTATTGCATTTCCTTATTTATTTTTTGAGTTTTGGGGAGATAAAAACACAAACACAGACATGTTCTTGACAGGTTAGACAAGATTCACCCTGATCGCTGATTGTGTTTCAAGCAATTGTTACATCATCCCATTAAGCAGAGTAAATTCTCTGATGAACGGAATACAACATTATAGTAAAATGCACTAATTAGCGATGGAAGCTCTAATCAGTCACTTGTTACTTAAGCAGACACTATTTGTCCAAAGCAACTTGCAGCGTACTAATTGCAGGGCCAGTCTCCATGGAGCCACATGGGGTTAAGTGCTGTGCTCAAGGGCATAATGCTGATAGAACAGGCCTGTAATCTCAAGTTAATTCTCCAGTTCCCGGGTCACCCCTATTTCAAACTAAACCTGCAAGCCCACTTCCATAACCTTCAGGCTATCACCACCACCCAAATCAAACTTTTTCTCACATTAGATGAACACTGTACTGAAGGCAAATACAAATGTAATATCTTGAAGTGAGAATAATGAAAACACTTTATAGTTCTGTTAACTCACCTATTGTACAGTACGTCTCATACAGTTCTCACATCATGTCATATGTCTGATAACACATATTAAAACAATTTCCATTCTTGCTGAATGTTTTAATGCATTTCTTTCAAACATGCATATTTTCACATCCGAAAGAATCTCTAGACATCTCCTAACCTCAAGTGCTAAAGATGCCACTGCCTGGTGTTATACCTTGAACGGATCATGAATGTTTCATGAGAGGTGAGACTCTGGTCTGTGGAAATGAAACGAGATACATTTCCCTATATTTTCCCAATGACATCAAAGCTCTTTAAAGTACACAGTAGCACTTATTGTGTCAATAAATGGTGTAGATATTAAAGGATTGTTTTTCTCAGATGTAGCACAGACAAAAACAGCATTAACATGTTTTTCTCTAATGGAGCTGACATAAATACTTTTTAATACCATCACTTCTATTGCTGTATTTTACATGTTCATTATTAAATTAAACAAGATACTTTCTAATCAAAATACATTTTAAGAAATTAAAATCTTGAAGCAAAAGTGTACAATTTTTTTTTAAACAAGCAGCATCTGCAAATTCAACCCACCGGTGGAACATACTGATAGCCCCACCCCCAAACTGATAAACTCACCCCATTGGTTGTTGTGCTGGGCTGGCATCAGGAGTTGAATGGCTCACTTATACTGTCACCTCTGCATTTCAAACTGGAATAGAGAAAGTATTTTAAGATTTTTAATAATTAAATTTTTAAACATAATTTAATACATAAGAAATTATTACTTTTATTCATCAAGAACACTTTTAAGGATGATTAAAAGTGACTTGCAATTTTACAAAAATAATTTCAAATAAATGCTGTTCTTTTGAACAAAGATCAAAGACTCCTGAAAAAAGTATCATAGTTTACACAAAAAAACGTAAGCAGGACAACCAATTTAAACACTGCTGAAAAATCAGCCATCACAGAAATAAATTACATTTTAAAATATATTCAAACAGAAAACATTATTTTAAATTTTAACAAGAAAATTCACAATATTGTTTTTACTGCATTTTTTAACAAATAAATCAGGGGTCTTCAACCTTATTTCATTCAAGAGCTAAGGGTTCAAGCGCTTTTAGACATTTAAGGACATGAAAAAAAGACATTACGTACTATTTAGCAAGCATGTAACCACCTAAATCAATAATTAAAACAAGCATTTTTGGTAAATCCAGGTAATTTACCACAGAAATTATGATAATTACCAGCTATGGCCGTTATAGCACGACTTATGGTCAGACTGGAGGAGTTTACAAAAGTAGTTTTTTTTTTTTAAATATTATTTTAAATAATATTTAAAGACCAATTTGATTGACAGCAATTGTTCAAAATGAGAAGACAATGGAAAGATCTAATGTATACATGAATGTATGAACATTTGACATCTGCAATTTGAGATCATTTACCATAGAATTACAGTGTTTTTTTAAGGCTACCTGTGGACCAGTCTTCATAAGACTTTGCATGCTTATTTAGAATCACCTGTCGCTTGTGCTCACCTAGTTTTGTGAAGTTTTCATTTAGGCTTTATAGGCTTTTGGGCATATTTGGACAGGCCCCTTTGCAAAACGACCCCGTTAAAGCTTCCCAAAGGGTTTGATTGACAGCAGTGGATCTACAGGCAAAGTTGTTCGGAATGAGGAGGTCTATCATATGATTTGAATATTGCGTGTATGTGTGAAAAAAACTAACAATATACAATCATTTACAGCCTTGAAAAATGTGATACTTGTGGCAACACTCTGGACGCTCTGGACCAAGACTATGCACAGCAATTTTCATGTTGATAGGACAAATGCATCATTATAGTAATTTTTATGTTTTTTTTTTCTCCTCTTATAGCGCCACCAAGCGGCAAAGTTCCGTGTTTTTTTTTTCATGTGATCTCAGATTGAGCTCTTACATAAGCGTTTTAAATTTGGCGAAGATATTTTATTCCGTTCAATAGTTATAGCAGTTTTAGTAAAAGTGGCCTTGCCCCTTTCGAGGGTTTTGGTTTTTTTTTTTTTGATAATTATTTATTTTCACTCTCCAGAGAATCTTTCTGTACTGCTCTGGCTCCAATCGGGTGAAAAATTTAGTTCGCAGAATTTCGCCAACGACATGCGACCAACGGTTTAGAACAGGGTTGCTCAACCCTGGTCCTGGAGATCGACTTTCCCGCAGAGTTCAGCTCCAACCCTGACCAAACACACCTGAACCAGCTAATTAGGATCTCAAGGAGTGCTTGATAATTACAAACAGGTGTGTTTGATTAGGGTTGGAACTAAACTCTGCAGGAAAATCGATCTCCAGGAACAGGGTTGGGCACCCCTGGTCTAGTAGTTTGAGCCATTTCGTACTTTTGATTGCTGTAGCGCCCCCATCAGGCCGATTGGGGCGAGCCTTGGTGATGTTGTAGGTGGTGTGAGTACTACCATCCCTCCAATTTTCAAGCCTCTACGACCTGCGGTTTGGTCTGGCTGATCAGTTTTTACGTGGAGATTGCTGATCCTTGGCCATTCTAATAATTACAATAGGTTTTCAGTGCTGCGTACTTCAACCACTTATGATAACTAAAATATGAAACGGGATAATTAAAATAACCTCACGACCAATAGCCTACGTTAAGTTCATCTTGGATACCTCTGAAATAAATTCAGCATTGGTCACCATTAGAGACTTCTTTCCAAAACATAAAAATATCTTCCCAACCACACATTACTACTAATTCGATTAATAAATAATATTAATTAAACAAAAAATAAGCAACCTTATTTTTATGTAAGCTGCTTGAACCAAATCAGCAGTGGGGTTAAAAAAATACGAACAAAGTTGACATTGCAGCATTTTTGTGGCTTCCTGTTTCTCAACTACTGATTATGTTAGAAAATTAGAATTGTCTTGAGAAAACTTTGAATAACATGACCTCTGACCTGTTTGTGAAACACCCATTCGGTTAAAAACGACTAATGCCATAATCTGTAAATATTTAAACGGTATCACGACATTTTGAGGAAGTCTTCATTAGCGTTCATTATTTAATTAGCTTACGATAACACATATGGAGTATCAATGTACATCCAACAAACGCCATTCGGCACGAAAACAATTACGCTGGCTCGTTTGAAGCGCTTAATTCGACTCACATGTGCGTTTGTTGCGCTACAGGAAGCAGAGGCACGAGTTTTGAAAAGCAAATGAGTTGAACTAAACATTTCCCTCAGAGTCAAAACAATCAGTTATCGCCAGATCAATGCACATCAGCGAAGCCGGAGCCGTCGGATCAAAACTCCTTCCTCTCGCCGTGACATCACTCCCATGTTGTCACCGTGACGACGCTCCCCCATGGTAACAAATGGAGCCATCAGTGAGGCTCAGAGGAGGCTGGTGCTCCCTCCCATTTACAAACTCCTTCATCAAATCCCACCGGGCCCTGCGTTGATTACTCCCGCAATTAGCAGTGTCAACTCCACGATATGGATTAAGTGGTCAGGTTTGGGTCTGGGAGCTAATTAGTCGTCTCCCTCTCTTTATGATTTGTTGATTAATTATGAATATTTAGTTAGGAAAAGGGATGTTAATTATTAATCAAAATTAAATTATCTGGTGTAATTAACCACAAAGTTTCCATTTTTTTTTTAGTCTTCACAGGGCGTGTGTCTGCTTGTTGGATGTGAAAGGGAAGTGTTGAGCGATGAAGAATCCGATGGGGGGGTGTGTGTGTGTGGGGGGGGTTACGACACGCAGTGAACGGTAAAGGTTAACACAATGTTTACATTGCATCTGGGACGCATCGCGGCGGGAATATTCTGAACGTTGCATTGAGTTTATGCTGTAGCGTTTGGGCGAAACGTGACGGTCCCATCAATCCAACCAGACGTCAATGTATCCGTCCAGCTAGCCATTCGTCAATCATTCGGTTCCTGTAGTGTAAACAGACCTGGTTAACCCAGCTGAAGCAAGACTCAATTCTTTGTCTCTGAACTGGAACATGGAGGTGAGGGGAGTCTGGTGATGAAAACCACCATATTCATCTTAATCGGTGACAAAAAACACACACACAAGCTCTGTTCCAAAACCTAGTGAGCTGCCTTCTAAAGCAGCATACTAACTGAAAAGAAACTTCATACAATAGAGTGACTAATACACATAGGCAGGCACACAAGTAACATTCACAAGAGTTAACATATTTAACGTCTTGGTAAGCTACACATTTCTCTCATATTTTCACTAAGTACACTGCAATGCATTCTGGGATCAGCTTTGTATCATAAAGACATTCGCGTGACTTCTGTATTTACACAGTACAGAAAACCTTGGCTTTACATTATTTTCATTCCAAAATAATCAATTAAAATGTCTTTTTTTCAGTGATTATAAATATTTCCATTTATATTTATGCATTTTGCAGATGTTTTTATCCAAAGAAACTTACAAAAGACAGAGCAGTTTAACTCACAAAGCAGTTTATATAATAATAATTTTATGTATATTAGTTCAGATTTACAGAACTTGTATAACACTTAATTCATTAAATGAATTAAAAGTATATTCAAATAATAATAGTAATGTGTATATATTATTCTTTTAATTAATTTAATACCTCAGAGAAAGCAGAAATATTTAAATAATTATGAAATTATTAATAAATAAAAATGCACATGGCTAAATATATTCAGATTTAATTTTTTTTATTTCAAATTTATTTTAAAAAGTATATTTTCAGAGATATAAATACATTTTAGGATCTGCATTTGTAGTTTTAGGCTTAAATATATATTTAAATTTACATTTATATATTTACAATTATATATATATATATATATATATATATATATATATATATCAGATTTGTATCTATATATTTATATTTATTCATTTATGTACATTCATATTCAATTTTCTAATTTCAAATTTAACATTATTTTTTCAGAGACATAACTACATTTTAAGGTTTGCATATTTTCAGACTTAACTATATATTTTTTAAATTACATTTATATATTCTCAATGTACAAATTACATTAAGATTTATATCTATACATTTATATTTATTTATTTATATACATTCAGATGAACATTTTTTATTTAAATTTATATTTTCAGGAATATAACTACATTTTAGGATTTGCATTTGTATTTTCAGACTTAACTATATATTTAAATTTACATTTATATATTCACAATTTACAATTATATATTCAGTTCAATTATATATACTAAATTAAAATTTTAATTTAGATTTTCAGAAATATAACTACATTTTATGATTTGCATTTTTAGTTTAAAACTTAACTATATATTTAAATTTATATTTCTGATATTTATATTTAAATTTATATTATATTTAAAATTTTAATTTAGATTTTCAGAAATATAACTACATTTTATGATTTGCATTTTTAGTTTAAAACTTAACTATATATTTAAATTTATATTTGTATATATACATTTTACAATTATATATCTACATATTTATATTTACTGATTTACACAAATACAGATTAATTGTTATTAAATTATTATTTGTATTTTCAGAGATATGACTACATTTTATGATTTGTATTTATATTTTCAGACTTAACTATATATTCAAATTTACATTTATATATTCACAATTGACAATTATATATTCAGATTTGTATCTATATATGTTCATTAACTGATATAGATTCAGATTTTTTTTTAACTTCAAATTTAAATGTATATTTTCAGAGACATAACTATATTTTAGGATTTGCATGTATATTTTCAGACTATATATATGTGACCCTGGACCACAAAACCAGTCTTATGTTGCACCAGTATATTTGTAGCAATATCCATAAAATACATCGTATGGGTCAAATTTGTTGATTTTTCTTTTATGCCAAAAATCATTAGGATATTAAGTAAAGATTATGTTCCATGAAGATATTTTGTAAATTTCCAACCGTAAATATATCAGAACTTAATTTTTGATTAGTACAAATTTGGACAAATTTAAAGGTGACAAATTTTCTATCTCTTGATTTTTTAGCACCATCAGATTCCAGATTTTCAAATAGTTATATCTCAGCCAAATATTGTCCTATCATAACAAACCATACATCAATGGAAAGCTTTCAGATGATGTATAAATCTTCATCAATTTACACTTATGACTGGTTTTGTGGTCCAGGGTCACATATATAAACTGTATATTTAAATTTACATAAATATATTCACAATTTACAATTACATAATTGCATAAAAATGACTGTGTGTGTGAATTCAAATTTCAGACTCGTAACTAAATTCAGATTTGCAACTAAATATTCAAATGTACATTTATACATTTGAAAAAAAAAAAAATGTCCTTATATAGTCAAGATTTATAAATCTATAATTGGATATCACATCCTGTTAGGGCTTTCATAATATCTGCGAATGACACATGCAACTGCAATCTTAGGACGCAGTGAAATCTACTTTTCAGAATCGTGTCTTTCCTGTCAGGCGCGTAACTGTGACGCCTCAAAATGCTGTCTATGGACGCAGCTCGCTATGTTTTGGAACACAGGCTCATCGCAGTGTCCCCAGCCATCCCCTTTTATTTACATTACCTATGAATCAACGCTCCAATGATTATCTTCTGTTTACCTAGATGGAGCAATACGGCGATATTTATCGCTGCGCCGTGGCTAAATATAGCCGCGTAGCCACGGCACCCAGCGACACTGTGGGAGGTTCGGTTCAACTGTTGGTCTTTAGGCTGACAAGAGGCAGAATTCCTGATGAATGCTTCTTTTCATCTGTGTGGCTGTGTGTATTTGACTGAGTAAATATTTAGCCACATTGGACTTGGCTGCTGATTCTACCCAGATGGACGGATTGATGCCTCAGTGGCAAGGCTTGCCAAAGACAATCCAGAGACCTTATGTAAGTACCGCCCGGCTCTGCAGAGCAGATTGAGGGCTGAGGTGACTAACCGCTATTTACAACTGATCTGGAATAATTCGCTTTAACTATCCCACAACCCCAACTGTAATGACTAATGCTACGTCGCTAATTCAGATGATCCATCGCAACGCGAGAGGTTGCGGGCCGAGAGATGAGGTATCGTGGTCATCGAACTGCCATAATGTTGGACAACAACACACGAGACTCGACATAAGCTCAGTATTAATCTTATCGTGTTTGCTTTTGTCTAGAAGGACTTCTCTTTAATGATCGAACAAATAGCTAAACATCATATTCATCGTTTCGCATAAGCGGCCACGGTTCCTTTCACATTTATATCAATTCATCGTAATCACAAACGTATCCGGATGCACGGAGAGGGTCAATGAGTGGAGACGTCAGCACTTTTTATCAATTCACCCTTTTAAATGCATTTCTTCATACATTTCTCACCTTTAATTTTCCATCGGGGACTGTGACAAGATCGAGGAGATAATCGGATTTATCATAATCACCAAAAGCTATGCATGACGCGGCCAATTTACATGAAATAAATATAAGCCGGGATAAGTCCTGCCTCTGAGCTGTGCTTCACGATATCACAACTGCAGGTAAATTTGAATGACAGAGCATAAAGACCAGAAACAAACAGAGAAAGAGAGAGAGGAGACTGAGATAGATAAAACCATGTGTGTGCGCGTTCGTTCGTTACTTACTGGGAAATAAATAGGGGAGACCAGAGGCAACTTTTTTGCATTTTTCTTCATAGCTCACAGACTACTGACAAATCTACCTCTTTTGACTAAAAACTCATTTACAAATTTTGAATGTTTTTAAAGAAGTCTTTTCTGCTCATCAAGGCTGTGTTTATATGATTAAAAACAGAAAAAAAAGGTAATATTGTGAAATATTATTGCAGTTTAAAATAGTCATTTTCTGTTTTAATATATTTTAAAATAGAATTTATTTCTGTGATGCAAAGCTGAATTTTCAGCATCATTACTCCAGTCTTCAGTGTCACACGATCCTTCAGAAATCATTCTAATATGCTGATTTATTATCAATGTTGGAAACAGTTTGGAACCTGTGATACTTTTTTGCAGGATTCTTTGATGAATAAAATGTTAAAAAGAACAGCATTTATTTCAAAGAGAAATCTTTTGTGACAATATACACTACCGTTTAAAGTTTGGGGTCGGTAATTTATTTCTTTCTTACTTTGATTCAGTAAGAATATGTTAAACTGACAAAAAGTGGTACTAAAGACATATATTGTTAGAAAAGATCTCTATTTTGAATAAATTTTGTTCTTTTAAATTTTTTAATACATCAAAAAATCCTGAAAAAACTACAGGTTCAAATAAAATAAAATAAAATAAAATAAAATAAAAGCAGCACAACTGTTTCCAACACTGATAATAAATTAGCATATTTTTGAAGGATCATATGACACTGAAGACTGGAGTAATGGCTGATGAAAATTTCGCTTTGCATCACAGAAATAAATTACATTTTAAGGTATATTAAAACAGAAAACTGTTATTTTAAACTGCAATAATATTACTTTTTTTTTTTACTGTATCTTTGATCAAATAAATGGAACTTTGATGAGCATAAGAGACTTCTTTAAGGCATTAAAAATCTTACTGATCCCTGAATGGCAGTGTATGAAAAATATATTTACATTTCTACAATATTTTCTTGTCACAAATCCAGCAAGCAAATGATAAACAATCTACATTTTTGGCAGATATAGATTAATGTTCAAAGAATACTTCTACTCAACAAACACGCAAAATGAATTCAAAGTGAGAAGAAAGACATTTAAACTTTAGAAAAGATTTCTATGTCAAATAAAAGCTTTTAAACTTTCTATTCATTAAAGAATCCTGTGGAAAAATGTATTACAGTTTTTACAAACATTTTAATAATCATAACTGTTTATAACATCGATAAGAAACATTTCTAGAGCATCAAATCAGCATATTAGAATGACTTCTAAAGTACCACGTGACACTGAAGACTGAAGAGAGAATACATTTCATTTTAAAATATACTGAAATAGAAAACATTTATTCTAAATTGTAATAAAATTTCACAATATCACTGTTTTAATGCATTTTTGATCAAATAAGAGCATACGACTCCAAACTTTTAAATAGTATTTCAAGTCACTCCCTTTCTGCAAAACAAACTAAATCTTTTGATGACTCATCCTGCACTACACAGAGTTTTGTCCAATCAGACGCTCTGTAGAATGAGAATGTCCCTCCCCCTTTATTTCACATACAGCCGACTACCAAGTACCGAAGGTTCACGGCATTGACTAAACTAAACTCTTCTGGATATTAAACCTGAGCCATTCAATATACTAAACCAAAACATCAAAAATGCACTCATCATATTCACCAAAAACTAAGATGATACATTAAAGGCCTCAAAACGTGAAGCACCAGCAGAAAAATCAACCAAAAAATATTTTCTCAAAATCAAAACTTGTTGAACGAGTGCCATCCCTCTTGTGTGTTTGCTCCAGAAAAAAAAAAAAAAAAAAAAAAATCAATACTACTGTAATAGTGATGAATCTAGAGAGCGACTCCTTTCAGAATGCATTTTTGAATGCATTAACTTACATTTGATCAAAACTCTGACAGGGCCGTGAGGTCACTTGCCTCTTCATGAAATCATCAGCAACTGATGTGTCCTTTTCATCAGATAAAATCAACTCAACCCTGCGCAAAAGCAATATTTATGAGCCGGCGTTCCTAGAAAGATGCCAGAACTCGAGTTCCTCTTTGTGCCCGCGCAGGGATCCGCTGCGGTCGCACGACGCGTCCGATTGGCTCGCTGAAATACGGAGGCTGAATAACGAGCGCGGTCTCTAAACCCGATTAAGGGAGGGAGCCATTTTGTCTTCTCTCCTTTGCTTTTCGCTAATTACACAGAAGCTTCAAAAGAAATTATACACGTCGTGACTGACCCCAAAGTGATGGCTATAGAGGCGTGCCGCGCTATTGGCGTGTTGTGAAATGACAGTATTATATTAGAATTAGAGTCCAGTCGTGATTTCTCACAAAGTACCATTGTGTTTAATATAATCGTTGCAGAAACATACAAATGACGGACCCTCGGTATCATTGTTTCATGATCAAAATGAAATTACTACGGTGTCTTCGGCACGGCTCTTCAAGGCTTCTTTTGTTTCCCTGCCCTGTTCCAGCCGCATTGATTTCCTACAGGCCTGAATTAGCATTCGTCTTTCTCTCCCTCTCATTAATCAATTTACACACTCTCTCTTTCTCTAATTGCTGGCCGATGCCGGTTATTAAAAGCCCTTTCAGAATACTCCACGGATAAGCTGAGCACAAATCCCCGCTCCGCTGCAGCAAACGCCTTTTCTTTTTCCGCCGCTGCCGAACGCTCTTCTGTTATTCTTAAAACGTAGGCAATATGTTTGGAGAATTGTAATGCTCAGCCCACAATTGTCCATAATGAGGTGTAGGTGAATGTTGTAAGTGGCAAAGCCCTGAGGAAATACGATCTAGTCATATTTGGAAATTGTAGGGGCTGAATGAATTACACTGAGACGGCGGATACGGGAGATTAAGAAAAATGCGACAAATCTTTTGCGACCCTGCCAAACTTTTGCTCCGCGCTCTTCCGATCCGTCCTAGTGCTTACATGTGTCGTGGAAACAGTAAATAAGTGAACAGATCATCGCATCTGGTCCTAAATTGACAGGTTTGACCTTTTCCTGGTTGATGCTCTCTCATAACGTTGAAGATTTCTAGATTTGCATGTCCTGAGGGAAATATCAGAGCTTTCAACACAGCAAAAGAATAGTTTGAAATCTGTGGAAAGTGGAGGCTTTAGCTATAAATCAAAGCCATTGTTTTTTTAAGGCACGGTCACATTAGCAGGCAAACAAATGGCATAGTGATGCATAAAGCACATTGTTATCAATTGAACTTATGTTATCAAACCAAGCAACGCTCTGTTGGTCAGCGAGGTAAAGTCAAGTGACCGTCTTAAAGGGATAGTTCAACCAAAAATGAAAATTCTGTCGTTCCAAACCCGTAAGATCTTTGTTTATCTTCAGAACACAAATTAAGATATTTTTTTAATGAAATCTGAGAGCTTTCTGACCCTGCATAGACAGCAATGCAACTGACATGTTCAAGGTTTAGAAAAAAACAATAATGACAAAAAAAACAACAACAACTTTATTCAACAATTTCTTTTCTTCCATGCCAGTCTTCAACAGGTTCACAATGACGCATGCAACTGACGACTGACATGGAATTTGTTTTCTTTGTGCACAAGAAGTATTCTCGTAACTATAACATTATGGTTGAACCACTGATGTCACATGGACAATTTTAAAGGAGAAGTTCACTTCTAGAACAAAAATTTACATATAATTTATTTACCCCCTTGTCATCCAAGATGTGTCTTTCTTTCTTCAGGAAAAAAAAATCAGGAATTATCTCCATATAATGGACTTCAATGGTGCCCCCAAGTTTGAACTTCCAAAATGCAGTTTAAATGCAGCTTAAAATGGCTCTAAACGATCCCAGCTGGAAGAAGGGTCTTATCTAGCGAAACGATAGGTCATTTTTGAAACAAATTGACAATTTATATACTTTTTAAACTCAAATGCTCACATAGTACCAACCCAGTACAAAAAAAGGTAAAACAGCGATGCAGGGCGATTTTGACGTTAAAGAAGAAAACGAGACAGGAGTTTTATGACATACCCAACTTTTGAGAACTGTATTGACCAAGATTACACAGACTACGCATGTGCATCGCAGAGACGAGATGAGACAAGCATTTGAGGTTAAAAAGTATATAAATTGTCAATTTGTTTCGAAAATGACCGATCAGACCCTTCTTCATCGGCCGGGATTGTTTAGAACCATTTGAAGCTGCATTTTGGAAGTTCAAACTTGAGAGCACCATTTAAGTCCACTACATGGAGAACATTACTAAAATGTTTTACTCAAGAAACATAATTTCTTATTGACTGAAGAAAGAAAGACATGAACATCTTGGGTGACAAGGGGGTGAGTAAATTATCTGTAATTTTTTGTTCTAGAAGTGAACGTCTCCTTTAACAATGTCGTTACCTTTCTGTTCCTTGAATGTGTTAGTTGCGTTGCCGTCTATGCAGGGTCGGAAAGCTCTTAGATTTCATCAAAAATATCTTAATTTGTGTTTTGAAGATGAACAAAGGTCTTACAAGTTTGGAACAACAAGAAGGTAAGAATAAGCTAAATTTGTATGGGGAACTTTTTTCACCCTCACATTTCGCCCTAATTTCAATGAAGAACTTACTTTTTTGACCATAAAGGCATTATATCTGTCATGTTAGCATTGATATTTGCCCTGGGAATCTCTAAAAACAACAAACAAGGAACAATGTTTTTTGTAGGGCACCTACAGCACTTTATCTTGTAAAGAGCTGCCAACCACCAGTTTTTGTATGTACAGTATGAACAAAATGCTAACCATTTTGTTCTTCAGTATTCAAATGTAATGGCTTCTCAGCTCCTCCGGCCTTATAGGATAGCAAAATATCAGATTTCAGACATTCTACTCATTCAGCATATGACTTTTGCATAATATACAGCATATTCAGACACATGGAAAGTCACAGCGTAGGTAAATAACAAGACAAGACCAGACTACAGACAAACAGACCTTAATCAGGCTAGACGGCATATTGAATTTAACAATATTGATGAAAAAGAGGCACTGTATAAAAGGGACAACTTTTTTCATGAGGACGTCTCGTCTGCTGAACAATAGGTATGTTGTTATACAACTGTGCAATTCACTGAATGCACTTTACTGCTATCCCTCAGTTCATTCCTGTCAGAAATTAAATATAGTGACAGACTGAAGGTCTGACAAGATCAGCATGGAAACAGCCATAAGAAAGACGACCAATCGTAATGATGTCAGTTACATTTTAAATGCTGAGCATTCTATGATGCTACAGTTTGTTCTGATACTCTGATCTGATTGGCTTCGGCTTCTTTTGGAACTATTTCCATTGGAGAAAAGAATATATATGCTGCCAGCGTAAGTTACTTGATATTACCTTCTTAACTCAAATTCTACAAGTTTACAAAAACCAAGAATAGCACGGGTTATCGTGACTAACAGGATCCGTTGACACACAGAGAGAATTGATGCAGGAAACGAGGTTGTTGTTGTCCTGCAGAAAGAAGCAACAGAAGCAATCCCCCCACCCCAGCTCACCCCACGCCACCCGCTTCATCTCCTTCCTCAGCTGTCGGAACGAGAGAAATGTGTCATACTAAAGGGCCATTTTCTCCATGTGATCGAATCAAATCAGTCATAAATCTATTTGTTATTGACGAGGTAAAGAACACTTGCAGCCTCTGGCACAATGCACGAGCTCTCTTTCTCTCTCGCTCTCGCTCTTTCTATCTCTCTCTGTCTTTCTTTCTCTCAGTACATCACTCTGTGCTGCGCTGAAGGCTAAAAACCAGAGTTATGTTCCTATAACAAAATATTTTCCAGAGGTCTAACAACTCATGATGTCCTGACTGCCCAAGTAATGGAAGTAAATGAATCTATAAATAATCCCTCTTTCTGACAACAAATTGAACTACCCACAATTCCCTCTTCCCTCCAAACACGCACGCACACAGACACACACAACAACAGCAGCATACTGCTACTGTCAGGCGCTCCGCAACACATGCTCGAAAAGGCCAAGAGACTGGGGCAAACTTTTAAATAAACCACACTGTTTTACTAAAAATGTGTCAGGAGAGAGCGTGAATATATTGGCCCTAATCAGCCAAAATGGGTGATTCATTGGTTAATTTCAGCAACTGGGGCTATACATTATTCCAGGCCTGCCATGGCTAATTTCTGCCTTTACAGACGGCGAGGATGACAAATGGAACGTCCGACCGGCTACAAGTGAAAAAGCTCCATCATGCTCGCTCTCCCACTTGAGTTTTACTCACACTAATGATGTATACTAGCCTGCAACTACACTTGACCTGCGGATTATGTGGCAATGGAGGAAAAAAATAAATGTTTACCCAGAGGTTTTTGAGGGGAAAACTGGAGAAGGAGAAAGCAGGCATATATTGGGGGGAAAAATCTGAATAGCTGTCAACTATAGGAGTTTAATCTTCTAAAAGAGAGTGTGGTTGGCGTATTCTTTCAATATAGCCGTAAAGCTGGTGCATGTAACTGCTTCTGAAAGAAAAAATGAGCAAATCATTAGAAAAAGTGGAAATTGTCATTTCTAATAAAATCATAAGCACCTATACAGGTATGTTTGCTAAAATACACAGCTGGGTCTAAAAGACACTTTGAAACGCATTACAAATCTGGCAGCCAGATTTGAATAAAACTAAATAAAATAAAATAAAACTAAAAAACACTTTCCACTCACTTTTTATGCAAGTATGTGTGTGTGTGTGTGTGTGTGTGTGTATATATATATATATACACACACACACAAATATAAAATATAACATTATAAAATAAAATATAACATATATAATAAAATAAAACACTTATACTCACTTTTTTACTATACACACACACACAAATATAAAATTAAATACAATTATAATATTAAATAAAATATAATATATATAACAAAATAAAATACTTATACTCACTTTTTACTATATGCACACACACAAATATAAAATAAAAATTATAATATTAAATAAAATATAATATATATAACAAAATAAAATACTTATACTCACTTTTTACTATATGCACACACACAAATATAAAATAAAAATGATAATATTAAATAAAATATAATAAATATAACAAAATAAAACATACTTTTTACTACACACACACACAAATATAATATAATAAAATTCTAATATAAAAGAAAATATATATATTTTTAATATTTACACACACACATATAGTTAAAAATTGAGTAAAAAAGTGTATATATATACACACACACACACGCACACAGTTTTGTAAAATAAAATTCAAACATAAATTACATTTTATATAATAAAATAATTATAAATGTATTATAAAATATAATATTTCTATAATATTCTATTATTATATTTATATAAATATTTTTTACTCACTTTTTAACTCTATATCTGTGTGTATCTTTGTGTAAATATTAAAAATAAAAATATTTAAAAAATAAAATAAAATTAAGATATTCTGAATGTATTATTACAACTATTTAACCAAACTGTTATGCTAATGTAATATTCTATGTAAATATATTTTTAAAAAATCAATAATACATAATATACAATAAAATACAAATATATATAGCCCAATTAAAACAAAGTAGAAAAATACAAAATAGAAACATTTTAAGTAGTGGTCTTAGACCTTTGGATCTCACTGTTAGTAAGTAAGAAGAAATTAATAGGAGATTCTGGCAAAATTATTACAAGGCTGTAATACAACAGTGTGATCTTGACACAACAGCCAAGGCCTCACACAGGTCCCTCTGCAATGCATCGTGGGCCACGTCCCCACGTCCCCCTCCCGGCTTGCTTCTGCCGAGCTCTGAAATATCATATCAAATCAATGCGGACAGAGGCAGTGAGGCGCCAGCGCCGCGACCGCTGCGAGGTCAGCATGGCCAAAAACAGACATAACAAATGCAAATGCTAAACAGGGCTAAAGGTGAAGAATCGCCGCGTCTCCTGAGTCCTGATGGAGTGACGCGAAACGGAGCTGTTCTGAGAAACGAGCGCAGGATGAATGTGCTATCGGCCGCGCTAATGGTGCTCAGGACGCAGATATCCGAGACCGGCACCCAACTTTGGGCCTCTCAGAGACTGACCGATCAATCCATCCGGCATGTCAAACAGAGAGCACTGACCGGATCATGCATCATCCAGTGATAGTTTCTTCTATAAATACAAGGTGAACTTTTAGGATTCAGAACAAGGGTTCAGTTTGTGGGATATGCAAGAGTTAGCACAAAACAATTCTGTTTAGAGGGAATAAGAATTAATTTGCCTTTCGGTTACATAATCAGAATCTGCTCTGCATCTATAAAGACATGCAGCTCAGTCAAAGAAATTGTAGTTATACAGCCACATTTACTTAAAATGACCTCAACATCAGTCACAGACCTCCGTCACCAGTGCATTCTGTTCTGATGAATAAAGTTACAACGTCTGAAAAGGAAAGATGATTGGCCTTCAAACAAATTGATTTAATGACAGAAGAAAAGGAGCGCGTGCACTGACCTGTGCGACCTCTGATAGAACAGCTAGTGCTGTATAAAGACAAGCACAAGAAGACATCTCCGAGTGCATTTAAATACCAACACTAATGAGGCTAAAAAGCTACGTTGATTGGTGGGCACAGAATGAGAAGGTGGAATTAACCTGTATAGCTGAAAGGGGGGAAAAGCTATTTAAGACTTAATATGGAATCATAAAGTGAGGCTATTTCTTTCATTTTCCTGGTCACACTTTACAATAAGATTCATTAGTTAACATTAGCTAACTACATTAGTTAACCTGAACTAAGAATGAACAATACTTCTACAGTATTAATGCTCATTTCAGCATTTACTAATAGATTATAAAAACACAGGTTAATTTTGTTAACATTACATGCACTGAACTAACATGAACAAACAATGAACGACTGTATTTTAACAACTAACGTCAGCAAAGATCAATAAATACTCTAATATTTAATATTGTAATAAATGACACCTCATTGTAAAGAATTAGAATATATTTAATATATTTTTATTTTAGTAATTGTGAAGGATATAATTTCCAAACAAATAACAAAATAAATTAATAAATTTAATTTAATGAATTTCAATAATTATTTTTTTCTCCCTTGTCTGCCATCACAGAGCTCATAAAAGAACTGAATTTAAAATAAATAAATAAATAAATATATATATATATATATATATATAAAATAAAAATATAATAATGATCTTAGAGCAAAACCTAAAAGAGGTGAAAGACTTATGAAAAAAGGCAAGTATCTATATGTTTGCTAAAATGTAAAGTGGTGTCCAAAAATCTTTGACTCCCACTGCAAATATATATATATATATATATATATATATATATATGTATATATATAAGTATATATAAAAATACAAAAAGTTTTTGAATCCCACCGCAAATCTAGGTCATTTTAACCAGGAAATAAACAAATGTTGAATAAAATAAAATAAAATAAAATAAAATAAAATAAAATAAAATGATGATAAATAAATTCAAATAAATATATATTAAGTTTTATAAATTTTATAAAAAATACAAATATAAGTGTTTGAATCCCATTGCAAAAAAGTTATTTTAACCAGGAAATAAACAAATGTTGAACATGTAAAATAAAATAAAATAAAATAAAATAAAATAACACACTATATATAATATAGTGTGTACATATATATATATATATATATATAAAATATATGCTTTGATTTTTAAAATCAAATTATAATAAATAAATGTAATTCTTTGAATCTGATTGCAAATCTAGGTCATTTTAAAAAAGAAATAAATGTTGAACATATAAAAAATAAACTAAACTAAACTAAAATAAAATAAAATAAAAAAAACACTATATATCATAAAATACACTTTTTTTTATCAGATTATAATGCTCATAAATAAATCCAAACAAATACTTATTATTTTTTAATAAGTATTAATAAAATAAAATAAAACCACACACTATATATCCTATAATACATTTTTTGATTACATGATTTTTTTTTAATCAAATTATAATGATGGTAAATAAATCCAAATAAACATACATCATTTTTATCAATATTTCAATAAAATACAAATATATCATTTCTAACAAAAGAAGATCTTTAAAAAAATGAAGATAAAAAAATGTAGGAAACCAAACATAAACTGAACCATAAAATTTAGCGAAAAGTGAAATTTGAATAAAAATCTGAATTTCAAAATCAATTTTCAAATACAAGTAATAAAAGTTTGTTTATTAATTAAAAATATTTTCTACTTCCCTTACCTGGTATTTGTCCAAAAAAAAAAACCTTTCATAAAAACACTTTCTAAAAAAGACTAAAAAAAAAACTTGTGTGTTTTGTGCAAACGCTTTTAAAACGGTATACTAGTGTACAAACTGAAACTTCACCACAATCGCTCTTATTTCACACCAGCACCTCTCTCCAGAAGGATGGAGGGAGGAGAGAGGGATAAACAGAAGGAGAGAGGCAGAGAGAGTATCAGGTGTGAGCTCCTGCTCGGCTGGCCCCAGGTAGTGTTCTCTCGCCGCGGGGCCAGCTATTATTATTAACATCATTTGTCTGTATCATTCGCCCGGCACCTTTGCTTTCAGCCGGCGCTATGAAGACGACATGTTAATAAACGAGTACAGCCGCCACTCTGCCATCCGACCTGCTCCTCATCCGCCGTCCCCAGCCTCCTCTCCACGCATCCCTCACCCTCCCTCCCCTTCCCCACATCCCCAAAAGGGACGGAATGCCGATTTGTTTTCCAGCAGGCTCCCCCACTCCATTGTTGTTTGCACTAAAGGGGACAAATTCAATTCATTCTTATGACAAGGATGCACTGATACAGGAAGAAAGAGGCTGAGAAGGAGGAGGAGGGGTGGATGAAGAAAGAGACTGCCCAGGAGGGAACAAACAGCGAACACAAAAAAGATAAAAACGAGAAGAAAAAAAAAAGTTGCTGAATTCGAGGTATCACATAAAGAAGACAAGGAAAGAAAGGTGGAGAGTCTAGAGGGGGTTGGAAGAAGATGGATAAACCGGTTGCGTTTCGTAGATGCGGATTGATGTGCCGGGCCGATAACGTGGTCTCGACGGACATGGTCATCTGGAGCGAGGGAGGAAAAAGCTGTCGGCGTTCAAACCTACATCCTCGGAAGGAGGGGATCTTTAGCCCCAGAAACAAATAAGACATCGATAGCGCTTCAGAAAAACAATCAACAAACACAAACAAAAAATGTAATGGCACTAACTAGATGAGCTGTAATTGAATGAGACCCTCTGTCTAATCCACAGCTGGTGTGGTCTGTACGTACTGACCTCCGTGAGCTCTCTCGATCTGTCCAGGTGCTCTGCGCTTCTGCCTTTGACCCACAGCCAGATTCTGTCCAACTCAACACGGCCCGACAAGTCCATTAAGATACTAGAGATCTCAGTCTGAAACATCCTACTATAACTCTAAATCTGTTTCATACCGCTCAAGTTTAGTTATTTCTAGTAAATCTTCTACAAAACAAATACAAGCAGCCAATCTATTTCAATTTTAACTGGTTTAAGTGCATGATTTGCTTACAGTTTTTTTTCCAAATTCCGTTTTTTACATTTAAATTATTATAGATTCCATTTTTTTCAGTTTTAATTTTTCTAGACTCTGCGTTAATGGTTAAATTAAAAATATTAATCAAAAACGTATGTCTAATTATTTGAAATCATGAAACTTTTTAAAAGGTTTAACAAAAATTACATTTTTAAGGCCTTATGATTTTTTTTTTCCTCAAATTCTGTTTTCTATTAATTATCTGAATTTTGTTTTAATGGTTTCATTTTTATTGATTTTACTGATTCTTATTAATTACATTTGAATACATATGATTACTTTTTTTTTTTGTAAATAATTTTTTGGGTAAATATCCCTTATATAATATAATGTTTTTATAATAATTTTATTATTAAAGGTGAAGTTCACTTCCAGAACTAAAATTTACAGATAATTTACTCACCCCCTTGTCATCCAAGATGTTTATGTCTTACTTTCTTTAGTCGTAAAATAATATGTTTTTGGAGGAAAAAATTTCAGGAATGTTCTCCATATAGTGGACGTCTCTGGTGCCTGCGAGTTTGAACTTCCAAAATGCAGTTTAAATGCAGCTTCAAAGGGCTCTAAATGATCTCAGCCGATGAAGAAGGGTCTTATCTTGCAAAACGATCGGTTAATTTCTAAAAAAAAAAAAAAAAAAAAAAATGTACAATTTATATACTTTTTAACCTCAAACGCTCATCCTTTCTAGCTCTGCGTGAACTCTGTGTATTCCGGTTCATGACAGTTGATGTCAAAAAACATCTCATTTTGTCATCCAACTTTGTCCTACAACTTCCCAGCAGGCACTGGACGTCTATATAACGTCACATTGACGTTGGACATGATGTCGGACAGACGTTGCATTTTGGTTGAGAATGAAAATCGTGTTGACGTCAGTATTTGACGTCAATTTGACGCTGACTTAATGTTGGATTTTGGTTACACAACCTAAAAACAAAATATCAACGTAAGCTGACATTGGTATTGGACATCAATTTAACATTGACATTAGACGTTGAATTTACATTGAATTTTGGTCAGCCGACGTCTCAACTGAAATTTAACCAAATATCAGCGTCTTATGACGTTGTGTGCCTGCTGGGTTTGTCCAAAATTGTCCTACATCGCTGTTTTACCTTTTTTTGTAAAGGGTGTTTCACTCTCCTTTCAACAGCAATGTAGGACTATTTTGAATTTGGAGGAGAAAATGAGATGGGAATTTTTCGACATACCCTAACTGTATTGAACCGGAATACACAGAGTTAATGCAGAGCTAGACAAGACAAGCATTTGAGCTTAAAAAGTCCACTATATGGAGAAAGATCCTGAAATGTTTGCCTCAAAAACATAATTCATAACTCATAATTTCTTTAAGACTGAAGAAAGAGAGACATGAACATCTTGGATGACAAGGGGGTGAGTAAATTATCTGTAAATTTTTGTTCTGGAATTGAACTTCTTCTTTAACAAAAATTACATTTTAAGGCCCAAAGAAATAGATTTTATTTTTTCTCAAATTCAGTTTTATTTTTAACAAATTATGCGTTTTCCATTAATTTTCTGAATTCCATTTTAATGGTTTCATTCAATTTTAATAATCAAAACCATCTCTTATTTATTTATTTATTTTTTTATTTTTTTTTATTTTTTTTTTTTTCTCAGAAATTCTGTGCTGTGTATTTACATTTTTCTTGTAAATACATTCTGGTAAATATCATTACATTAGGTAATATATTTCTGTCACAGTTTCTTCAAGTTAAACCAAACTTTTATTTTGACAGGTTGGTGTGAAGACCTTTAAGTTTTTGTTTGTATGTGACATGACGATAGTTTTTCTCATAATAAACTGTAAAATGCTAATGAGAGTGACTCTTAGAGCAGTTCTAAAGATTATATTTACATGTTAATGCACTCATATTGAGGCGGCAGCTGTGAAAACACAAGCGTCACGCGCACTTCAGTATGTGAGTAGTATGCGAAACCACACGTCTGCTCCATTCATTCACACAGAGACACATAACATGCAGGATTTATATTTAAATAGTATTTTTGCAGCTTAATATTCACAGACACTAGTCCATATTGTGTTTTGATTTACGTGTACTCACTTATTTTTGATTTATTGATCCAGAATTTGTCAAATTTCATGACATTCCGTGATATACAGTAAATTCCATTTTTACGTCCGTGTTTTCCACACTGTGGAAATCAAAGGTCCCTAGCTAAGCCCCCAAAAAATATTTTTTTTTGTATGAAATATGATATTGTATGGTTTTGTATGATTTAAAGTGTACAAAAATGTACACTAACGTTTTCTTTTTGCTGAACGAATGAAATTTTTGGGTGAATTAAACCAATCACAAGTCAGAGAAAAGACACTTACAATGTTACAAAAAAATCTATTTAAAATAAATGTCAAGTTCTGTCATGAAATTCTAGATGATGCAGGCTGATGGGTCATTAATGCAAAATGATGATATTCACAGCATTGAATTACTCGGCACAAGCTGATTGGTTCATGTTTATGCCCATAGGCAGCCAATGAGCTTGCTGCTCTACATTTAAATTGCTGGTTACCAAATAATATAGCCTTGGTGAGCATGAGAGACATATATAACATTCAAAAATCTTACCAAACCCAAACTTTTCAGCCCTAGTGTGACTAACTTTTTTTTTTGTACAAGCCAACTCAATTACAGTTTTGTATAAATTTTTATGAACTGGTTGGTCCAGCTGTCTTTGAATCCAAAAATGTGAACAGCTACGTTTTATTATGAATCAATCAGACCAAATTAACATTGTAAGCAGCCTTAAACCAAAGGAAGAAACCTCAACATTCGAAACCATGTAGCTTAGTTAACTAATAGCACTGCAATCTTATTGATACCGCATTGATATTGGCACTTCCTTGCACGCTGCTTAATTGCTCCTGTTCGCTCTGTCCAAAACACAACATCTGCGTTTTCTTGTACAGTAAGCCACCCTGGCAAGAAAGCACATGCCAAGAAAATAAATGGAAATTTATGTATTAGGCTGTACCTATCGGGTCATTGATTGTAAGTGTATACACTGTCTTGTCAAAGTGAAACTGAACTAGTTATTGCTTTTGCTCCCACTTTGCCAGATATAGACACATTTCTAAATCAGTTAAACATATGAAATGAGAAAGTAAACTGCATTATCTTGTTCACTCTGAGTGAAAAAGAGCAAAAAAAAGTAATAGGAAAGAATCAATGTTACCACACAGCTAACATCAGTTATTTTTCTGCTGCTCTACAAATGAATCTGCATCCAACCGGAAATGTGCCACAATAGTATTGAGTTATAAAAATACTGTACATTACAAAATGGTAAACAGTAAACGAATGCGAACCGAACGTGCCTTTTCTAGCATAGCCGGCCGAGCAAGATAATATCAGCAACAGAAATTAATATTCCAGCTCTGTGCTGGCTGGAAATGACAAAAGAATTAGGGGTTAATTTAAATGTATGTCTTAAGCTCAGTTGAGCTTGCAAATGTCCGTGGTTTTACATTCCCAACTTGTCACTTTCTTATGTTTTAAAACTTTTCATTCTTTCACAAAGACCGAGCGAGACTGTGAGAGAGACAAAGACAGAGAGAGAGAGAGAGAAATAATAAAAAGCTGGTGAATCCCCATGAAGCTCTCTATGTGAACTGTCACATTAATAACCCTATGCTGGTATTCAAATTTTCTGTCGAAAGCTAAAGAAAGATTGAGTGCCCTGCTGTTGCGCAGCCAAGATTGAAGACATGTCTCATTGACATTGTTAAAAGTTTATGAAAATATATGAATCCTCAAATGCCATTGGCTCCACCGCTCCCAACTCTGCCCACTTCTATAAGAAATCGGTCTTTTAATCAAAATGATTGAATACCGCAAGGTTGAACTCAGGAATATGAATAAAAGTGGATATGGAGGAGGCGGAGGGGGAGAGACAACGGTGCACTCGCATGCAAAGAGAAGTGTCCGACGTCTTATTGTGGGGTACATCAGGGCTCGGTCTTCAGCCCCTTTTTATTTCCATTTAATTGTTTTGCATATCGAACCACTCGCTGCGTTGTGGGATTTAAAGAGTGAAGAGACTGCAGCTGTGGTCTGTGCCCTATTTTCAGACCCAAGAGAGGCAAAAGAAATGCTCTGTGTTGGCATTTTTCTATCAGTGGACAGACGAGGAAATACCCGGTTGAGCCGCTATTTTCCTCTGTGCACTGAATCAAAGCAAAACCGCCGAGGTCTGCGTGTACGTTTAGCTTAAACTGGCATATGGCATATTGATGAGGGTTCAGACGTACCCGGGTGCTACTTTTCCCTTCAACGTCATCTCAGGGAGGTGAACAGGCAGAAAGGCCTCACACGCCAGTGGCGTGGCTCAACGCCTGTCAGCCACAGCCAGATAACCAGCCGTGAGACACGCGGGCAGAACAGGCTAATGGAAACTCTCTGATTCCCACCGGAGCATCGGATCAAAACACAGTTCCGAAATCTTTACCGGGAATCATTGTCATCAAGTGTTCGGCTTACGGCAGCAGCCTCTTATTTGTTTGTCAAACGCAGAACAGCAGCTGCCGAGGAATCTGAAAGGATGAAACTGTGAGGAAAATGCTTCAGATACTTACAAATACCACAACAAAGTCATTGATACTACACATCATTACACCAAACACTATGTAAAAGGGATTGTACGCTAAAAATGCTTTATTTACTCACCTTGAAGTCATTCCAAAACTGCAGTTCACAATCAAGCTCCAAAAAAGGAGCGAAAAAAAAAATCTTATTTTCATGAATACTTTTTTAGAATTGCTTACTCTTGCAAGCATTCACATCAAAATTGGTATGACGCATAAACATACTAGTTTTAAATGTGATTTAGTTTTCTTTAAAAGTTATTGTAGAACTTCAAAAGACTTTAAATGTAACACTCATATGAATCATATGGATGACTTTAATGGTGGTTATTTTTATTCTTTTTGAAGTTTGATAGCTATATTGTTCTTGAATGAAAAAGAACAGTTTAAAAAAATCTTCAAAATGTTTCTCTGTGCTTTATGACACCACATAAAACCATACAGGTTTGTAATGACAAAAAGGTGAATGTGTTTCTTTATATGTAACTTTACTGCACAGATGTATTTAACTTGACACATTAAGGCACATTTTTAAGGAATTCGCAAATTGTGCTCATACACGTACTGTACAAACGTAGCAGGCGTTGGAACCTGAATGCTATCACCCTTCTCAGGTGCACATAATAATGACCAGGGGCAAGGGGAAAGGGGGAATATGGTCTTGTGGAGGTATATAAATGAAAGGAGGGAAGGGAGAAAGAGTGATTGAGCACCTTGGGTTTGAGCAAGCTGTCCCGTCTGTTCGGCCCTACCTCTCCACTCCATCATTGGTGTGGACGGATCCCGACCACGAGAGAAAAAAGGGGGAGAGAGAAAGACCTACAACACCAAATTATAAAGGATTTGTACAGGATAGTTCAGTGGGCTGCATACAGGACAGGTAAAAACTTTATAAAGAACTGCAACGTAATAGGAGAGGCTACTTGTCATATTTTCAGGGAAGGATTATTTTTGACAGTCAATTTTAGCTTAAAGTCAAGGCTGCAAATTAAAAAAAAAAAAAAAGAATATTTCCATCATTAATACATAAAGAAATAAAGGTACAGTTAATTGAACGCATTGTCACACTACCAAACGTGTGTAAAGATGAAACGTGTTGAGAATAAAGTTGAAATTACGAGAATTAAGTCGAAATTATGAGAATGAAGTTGAAATGTTTTGAGAATAAAGTTGAAAAGTTTCAAGAAAATTCAAAATTACGAGAATAAAGTTGAAATGTTTTGTAAATAAAGTTACAATTACAAGAATAAAGTCGAAATGTTTCGTGAAAAAAGTCGAAATGCTTCGTAAGTAAAGTTACAATTACGAGAATAAAGTCGAAATGTTATGTAAATAAAGTTACAACTACGAGAATAAAATTGAAATGTTTCAGAATAAAGTTACAATTACGAGAATAAAGTTAAAATGTTTAGAGAATAAAGTCAAAATTTCGAGAATAAAGTTAAAATGTTTAGAGAATAAAGTCAAAATTACAAGAATAAAGTTGAAATGTTTTGTAAATAAAGTTACAATTACGAGAATAAAGTCAAAATGTTTCAAGAATAAAGTCAAAATTTTGAGAATAAAGTTAAAATGTTTAGAGAATAAGGTAAAAATTACAAGAATGAAGTTGAAATGTTTTGTAAATAAAGTTACAATTACGAGAATAAAGACGAAATGTTTTTAAGAATAAAGTCAAAATTTAGAGAATAAAGTCGAAATGTTTGGTAAATAAAGTCAAAATTACAAGAATAAAAAAGTTTTGAGAATAAAGTCTAAATATTTCAAGAATTAAGTCGAAATTATGAGAATAAAGTTAAAATGTTTTGAGAATAAAGTTAAAATTACGAGAATGAAGTCGAAATGTTTTGAGAATAAAGTCGAAATGCTTCGTAAATAAAGTTACAATTACGAGAATAAAGTCGAAATGTTTTGTAAATAAAGTTACAACTACGAGAATAAAGTCGAAATGTTTCTTAAATAAAGTCAAAATTTTGAGAATAAAGTTAAAATGTTTAGAGAATAAAGTCAAAATTACAAGAATAAAGTTGAAATGTTTTGTAAATAAAGTTACAATTACGAGAATAGTCGAAATGTTTAAAGAATAAAGTCAAAATTTCGAGAATAAAGTTAAAATGTTTAGAGAATAAGGTCAAAATTACGAGAATAAAGTTAAAATGTTTTGTAAATAAAGTTACAATTACGAGAATAGCCAAGATGTTTCGAGAATAAAGTCAAAATTACGAGAATAAAGTCTAAATGTTTAGTAAATAAAGTCAAAATTACAAGAATAATGTCGAAAAGTTTTGAGAATAAAGTCGTATTGTTCAAAATATTTCGAGAATTAAATTGAAATTATGAGAATAAAGTTAAAATGTTTCGAGAATAGTCAAAATTACGAGAATAAAGTCAAAATGTTTCGAGAATAGTCAAAATTACGAGAATAAAGTCAAAATGTTTCAAGAATAAAGTCGAAATGTTTCGAGAATAAAGTCAAAATTACGAGAATAAAGTCAAAACGTTTAGTAAATAAAGTAAAAATGACAAGAATAAAGTCGAAAATTTTCGAGAATAAAGTCAAAATATTTTGAGAATTAAGTCAAAATTATGAGAATAAAGTTACAATTTTCGAGAATAAAGTCAAAATTACGAGAATGAAGTCGAAATCTTTCGAGAACAAAGTTGAAATGTTTCGAGAATAAAGTTGAAATATTTTGAGAATAAAATTGAAATTACGAGAATAAAGTCGAAATGTTTTGAGAATAAAGTCAAAATTACGAGAATGAAGTCGAAATCTTTCTAGAATTAAGTTGAAATGTTTGGAGAATAATATTGAAATTACAAGAATTAAATCATAGCAATTAAGATTAACCCTAATATTTTGTAAATATAGCCTACACATGCAAATGGCCTGGACTGGGAGCACTGGGAGAAGTTACGAGGCCAAATTATAAATTTGTTTTATTTGTTTATTGCACAATATAAACGTGAAGGAATATCAAAAGGAATGAAAGAAAAACAGTATAGCCTAATTTAATGAAACTAATGTCTCATTGTAATCGGTAAGATGACTGATTCACATGTTGCTTAAACTGAGGTAAATACAGCGATCTGTCATTTCAGATAGTTTCAGAAAAAAAGAAGAAATTTTGAAAATGTGTTTTTGGCCCATACAATGAAAGTCAATGGGGTCCAATGGTTTTCTAAAAAAAAAAAAAAGAAAAAAAAGAAAAAAAAAAGAAAGTCAAACAGGTTTGAAAGGAAATAAGAGTGAGTAAATAATGACAGAATTTTAATTTTTTTAAATGAACTATCCCTTTAAAATCAAATTGCAAGAACAATTACATATATTTTCTGTAATTTTTCATTATTATTTTTGCGAATGATTTACTACCATGCATCCATTACATCCTACCTAAGTGTCGCCCATCCCTGCGAGGCGCTTCATGTGCTCGGACACTGTTTTGATTGGGAGTAGTCCCTTTTGAAACGTGTCTCTGAATCTTTCAGGGCCGTCAAATTTTAAAACATATCTTCAAAGCCGCAATAGAGCCCATCAGTAATTGAGGTGATAAATCTATTTTTTCCTTCATCGCTGTCTCTCGCTCCATGTCTTTTGAGTGTGTCGCTGATGAGTGGTAAATTGGAAATTATTCAGAGAGGTAACAGCACTCTTAGATGCAGTTCCATTATAGTCTGTCAGTCACGGGAGACAGATAAATTACTCACTTGTCAATCTACCCATCAAACAGCAGACAGGGGATTGTGGGATTGATCAATGGAGGAGAAAAAAAACCCCACTGTAATTCCTCTCAGTGTGACGGCATGAATAAATCAGAAGTCTTTTATTTATTTATTTTTTTTCTGCTGTGCATTAACTCCTTCCACCTGAAAATAATACTGCTCAAAGGACAAAGAATAATTGTGGATCAAACCAGGGTGGGACAAAGCGTCACACGAAATCAGAGAGATCAAAAACACAATTAAAAAGTCTTTCGGTTGGGCCGTTGAGACCTGATGAGGTATTTGCCGTGATGTTGGAGTTTTCCGTTGGCTTTTAATGGGAGCAAGGTTGTGTTCGATGCTGTTTAATGGTAGAGGAGAGAGGAAACACCTCTCTTGTTCAATAGCAAATTAATTGCTACGATTAGTCATTGGTAGACTTCTCGAACGCAGTCCTTTGGAGAGCTGGATTCAGCCTCTCAAATCCTCTCATTTGTAATTGGCTGTCTGCTTGAATAATTGATTGGAACAAATGTGAACTGGATGAGAAAGTCTGAGTGTCCTCCATCATACACACACACACACACACACACACACACTTGGTCTAACTATAATGCAAGCTCAAGCATTAATGTTTGAACAAGTTTTTGAACAGTTTTGCTATGCTGTGCCGCACTATACTAAACCAACATTACATGAACAAGAGCACTGTTTGGTCGCAGTTAATTCTGACAAACAGCACAATTTCAAGCGTGATATTGCTTTTATATACAGTATATATTGCTTGGCCGGTCAAATTAAAGAACCAGAACTAACTGCTGCATTTTATAGCATACTATACTTTTCTATACAATAATACACTATACCAGTGATCTTCAAATCTGGCCCACGAGATCCACTTTCCTGCAGTTTAGCTCAAACACACCTGAGTATGCATATCAATGTCTTCAGGATCATTAGAAAATTACAGGTAGGTGAGTTTGATTAGGGTTGGAGCTAAACTTTGCAGGAAAGTAGATCTCACAAGCCAGATTTGAGGATCCCTGAAATAATGCGTACCACAGTACGTTATACTCAGGGCCTAAATTGGGTCAGAACTATCTGAAATGACTGTACGGAAGAAATTAGTTTGTTAGTCCATTCCACTTTCTGTATGGTTTAGTATTTGTTGGAGACTGTACACATGCTGCTTTTGAATCTACTCACTCAAAATAACACTAATAATAAAAATAACAATAAAAACTTTAATATTTATCATTATAAGCCAGAGGTTTTCAAACTGGCATTTGAAGGCACTCAGGGTGCTGCAAAAAAAAAAAAAAAAACAGTACTTTAAACAGTACAAATTTCTATAAAAGTAAATAAATAAATAAATTCTGACTTTTTTTTCTCAGAATTGCATTATATAAACTCGTAATTCTGACTTTTTTTTCAGAACTGCGTGAGATAAACTTATGGTTACGAGTGCTAAAGTCAGTATTGCGTGATGTAAAAAAAAAAAATCTGAGAAAAAGTCACAATTCTGAGAAATAAACTCAGAACTGCAAGATGTAAAATGACAATTACAAAAGTAATTGTGACTTTTTATCTCACAAATGACCCTTCGCAAACAGCTTGACTGACAGGCGATCTGACCAGTCATAATACGAATCCACCATTCTGTCTAACTTTTGTGGACTTAAACTTGAAACATTGTGTGTAACGACATCTTTCCACGGTTGAAACTGTTTGTCGGACTTAGCAACAGTAACTAAGGAGGACGGGATTTTGCGAGTCAATTCTGACCTTTTCTCTCGCAATTTTGAGTTTACATCTTGCGATTCTGACTTTTTCTCAGAATTGTGAGATATAAACTCGTGGTTGCGAGTTCTAAAGTCAGAATTGCGTGATGTAAAAAGAAAAAAAAAATTCGGAGAAAAAGTCACAATTCTGAGAAATGAAGTCAGAACTGCGAGACGTAAAATGACAATTACAAAGGTAATTGTGACTTTTTATCTCACAATTGACCCTTCGCAAACAGCTTAACTGACCAATCATAACGCCAAATCCGCCATTCTGGCCGTCAAAAAAATTTGACAGGAGAGTAGATTAACTTCAGTAGACTTAAACTTGAAACACTGTGTGCATTGACGTCTTTCCGCAGTTGAAACTGTTTGTCAGACATAGCAACAGTAACTAAAGAGGGAGGATTTTGCAAAGGATCAATTCTGATCTTTTTTCTTGCAATTGTGATTTACATCTTGAAATTCAGATTTTTTTTTTTCTCACAATCGTGAGACATAAACTCGCAATTGCAAGTTATAAAGTCAGAATTGTGAGATATAAACTTGCATTTCTAAGAAATAAAGTCAGAAGTGCGAGATATAAACTCGTAGTTCTGACTTTTTTTCTCAGAACTGATATAAACTCGTAATTGCAAGTTATAAAGTCAGTATTGCATGACGTTAAAAAATGCAGAATTGCAAGATTTAAACACTCAATTCTGATAAAAAAAAGTCACAATTCAAAGAATTGTGAGATATAAACTGACAACTCTGATTTTTTTCTCAGAACTGCAAGTTTATATCTTGTAATTCTGACTTTATAATACGTAATTGCGAGTTATTAATTCAGAATTGTGAGATACAAACTTGTAATTCTGAAAACAGTCTTTTTCCCTCACAACTGGACTTTATAACTCGCAATTGCGAGTTTATATCTCACAGTTTAGAAAAAAAAAAAGTCAGAATTGCGAGAAAAAAGCATCCGTCAGTAAAACAAAACCATCACAATATGGCTTAGTGCACTTATCAAATCGCAAAGGCTGAAATTCAATTAAATAACTATAAAGTCTCCTGGCTGCGTGTTTGAGAGTAAATGTGAGAATCCTGTGGGAAAAACTGTATACTGAATGCACAGTCTCAACAATTCAGCTTAAAATAGACCAAAAATGACTATAAAACACCTTAGCAATTAATGTCATTTAGCATCGTGAAGTTCTTAAAAAATGTATGCTATCACCATGAACATTGACTCCTTTACATCTTTAATGATCTCACATGCATCTAGTTATGCAATCCAGTCTTGTTTTTAAACAACTGATATGTGACAAGCTCAAAATGTCACGGCCCAGCAGCAAGAGAGCATTCTGGGAGCACATGAAGGTCATAGCAAGTCACGGCAGACTACTTAGCAGTTTCTGCAAAGTTTGAAAGAAGCAGAGACTTTATTAGCATATTTTTCTTTGTTTAACTCAGGTTTACTGAAAATGTCCACCTCGGGCAGGTAGCATCTCTAGAGTCTTAGCGATTTAGAGAAGAACGATCAAATATTGTGCTGTACGAAGCAGAGGAACACAACTACACAGGCTCATATTTAAAATATTACACAATGCTAATATGTAAAACAAATTCTTAATGTGATTAACTGACCACCCATCAACCTTCAACGGAATCAGTACAGAAATACTCACACAAACACATGCTGCCCATGTCCCGCGGTTCTCACGTGAACTTCAACACCGCTGCGAGCTGGAGGGAGGATTTAAAATTCATGAGCAGTGATTTTAATGTTTTCTTTGCTACAGGCAAGTAAAAGAAACAATTAGCGTAGCACTGGCGCTAAGGTCCAGCAAAATCAATAGTCCCTGATAGTATTGTAAGCCTATTGACCAAATCCTGCGGTTCACCCCGACCCCACGCTGCAACAGACACCCTTACAGGGGATTAAGCATTTCTGCCTGTGCGAATGGAGAAGGGGAGCTGTGCATAGTTAAACAGCCTTCAGGAACGATAGCAATCAGAGAGCGGCTAGCTGAGGTAGACTGACACTGAGCATTGACTTGATGTGAGAGCGTTTCAGGAGATGAAGGCCCCTCAAGGGTATACTGGAGTATAATACTGTGCTGAAAAAAAGAGAGCAACACACAATGCATCGGCTAAATGATCACAGACCAACTATTTGAAAAATAACACAGATAGAAAACACGAATGCAAGCTGTATGAATGGTCCTAAAGTCTCTGGGCTGTATGTTCAATGATTTAGAAATCGATTACAAAATGTACATTTTGTCTGGTCAATAATAGGCTAGTTTCCATAATTTTGGGATTCATTTTTTTTTTAAATTAATATGAGATTAATTTGATTCATTAATCAGCATTATATAATTGTTTTATAATCAAAAAAGTTTATTCAGAAAGAGTTTTTTATTGATATTTTTATCCAAAAAGGATGTGCTAAATTGATTGAACTGAGTACATACATTTCTAATGTAAAAAAAAAATAATAATAAAAATATAATAAATTAAAAATTTCAAATAAATTTTCGTTTTGAACTTTCTATTTATTAAAGAATCCTGAGGAAAATAAAATAAAATTTATCAAGGTTTCATCAAAAATATTAAGCAAGAAAACTGTTTTCAACATAGTAATAATAGGAAATATTTCTTGAGCACCAAATCAGCATATTAGGATGATTTTTGAAGAATCATGTGACACTGAAGACTGGAGTAATCATACTAAAAATTCGACATTGTCATCACAGGAATAAATAAAATTTTAAAATATATTTAAATAGAAAACAGCTATTGCAAATTGTAATAATATTTTTCTAAATTACAGTTTTTATTGAATAAATGCAGCCTTGATGAGCATAAGAAATTATTTTTTAAAAACAGCACAAAAAAAAAATAATAATCACATCAAAGCAAATTTTCAAATAGATTAAATAGACAAATAATCTATTAATGAACCGCATATTTGAAGTTTGAATTTATTTCTAAAAACAATGTATTATATTAGTGTTGGGCAATGATTAATCGTGATTAATCGCATTCAAAATAAAAGTTTTCGTTTATATGATATATGTGTGTGTACTGTGTATATTTATTATGTATAGATCAAGACACACACATACAGTATATATTTTGAAAATATTTAAATGTATTTACATGTATATATTTACATCTATTAAATTTTAGGGCTGTCAAATGATTAATCGCGATTAATCGCATACAAAATAAAAGTTTGAGTTTGTCTCAATGTATGTGTACTGTGTATAATTATTATGTATACATGAATACAAACACATGCATGTATATATTTCAGAAACAATTAAAAGTATACGTATTTATTATAATTTTTACATAATTTATCTTAATAAAAAATATAAATAAATAACAATAATTATAAATAAAAATATTTTGTACATAACATTTCTCTTAAATATATACATTCATTTGTGTGTATTTATATACACATAAATTACACACTGTACACACATATATATTAGGCAAACTCAAACTTTTATTTTCTATGCGATTAATCGCGATCAATCGTTTAACAGCCCTTTTATACATAAATGTATTTAATATATAAACACAACATTTTTCTAAAATATATATACGTGGGTGTGTGTGTATTTATATATACATAATAAATATACACAGTACACACACATATATTATGTACACAAAAACTTTTATTTTGGATGCGATTAATCGCGATTAATCGTTGCCCAGCACTAATTATATTAACAAATATTCAAACTAAATATAACAATTTTTTGCCTTTTTATTCATGTTCTCCTATGTGAAAGAATATATCCAAATCACTAGGCCTGAGAAACAGAAATCCCTTGTTACTGGAAGTTATCATTCATCCCCCCATAAGTTCAATCACACAAACAAAAAGACGCTCTCGCACACAGATTCTTGAAACAAGTTGCAAGATGCTGTAGTTTCAGACACCTTTGAGACTTATTGGTACTTTGTACAGTTCTAGAGGGCGTACAGAATGCGGCAGATGGACTTATGCCAGAGGATCTGGTTCTGTGGGCGGCAGCATCCAGTCAGTGGCTCGGCGTGAGCTTTGAAATAAACCTGGTGTGCTCTCAGAGGTCCTGTAGCCTGGGTCTAAACAGATGTTCTGGAGACAGAACGAGAGAGCAGGCGAACAGGTGTCACACCCACCTAAATGTGTTCAACACACTGACCCTGACGCCCACTCCTGTAAAACACTTTACCCCACCTCACAAAAACACAGATTTGCACGCAAAAACACACGCATACCAAACTGTTCACTGCCCTTTAAGATACCATCGTAACTGACATGAAACGGTGAAAGTAACTGACTTAGAGCGCTCTCATAAACAGCAACTCCGCAAATAGTGTGCTTTGCACTTAAACTTGATGCTAGCATGTCGCTAAGCTAACACATGACATTCTAATAAGCGTAAAACTACCACTTAGAACCATTTTTAACAACACTCTTATTAGAAATCAACACTCAGCCATTTTAAATATATATGCGACGCTGCTTTAAAATTCGGCCGAAATAAGGTTAAACCTCCCTGGCAGTTTGTCATAATGAAGTCCGATGCCTGACAGGTACTCTTAAGCAAAAATAACCTTGAAGAATAATGCACAGGATTTTATGATAGATGGATTTGTTTAAGGGCCTCCTCAAATAGCCTTTGATCTTTGTTGTTATGGAGGTGAGGATGACTGCCTTCATTTCCCAGTGCAAGAAAGGGGATGTTTCCCAGCTTAAGGGTCACTGAACTGGGTGTATTTGCATCATTTATCGTGCCTTGCATTTTATTATATATTTTTCGATTAATCACGATTAATCACATTCAAAATAATAGTTTGTATTTACATAATACGTACATGTATGTGTAAATATATACACGTATGTCATGTATCATGCACACACATATATCATGTAAACTCTTATTTTGGAATATTTTTTCAAAAAATGTATCATTCTAATCAATAATCTGATCAAAAATTAGGTGACATTTGACTCCTTAGAGTGATTTACAGGGGAATTTAGGTTTTATCTTTGTAATGGCATTTTTCTAACTTTATTAAAAGGATGTCATCTTTTATGTCAAATTTTTAGAAAATTATATTTTCTAATCTTTTTAAAATATCTAATTAAAACAACAGAATGAGAACCAGTAGAATAAGTTACCAATCAAATGAAATCAATATTAATTTGTACTACAGAGGTGGCACAAAATAACACAAATTTGGCTTGTAGGTGTATTTGCATATGTTTAATGAGGCTCAGAGGTGGCATGAGTGCAATCAAATTCATAAACTCATGTTGAGATTAATGTTTTAAATATAACATTTTGAATATAGAAATATTAAATGATTTAAATAACTTAAAAGATACTTTAGAAATGAAACTAAAACTGCCAGGTGGCAGCAAGTCATTGATTTAATTACTGAATCATTCATTCATCTGATTCATTTGAATGGCTGATTCATTCAGGAATAAGCAAGTGACTGTCGTTAAAAATGGGAATGGAATCATTGACTCACTAGATTCATTTAAAAACGCACGTTCATTCATAAAAGAAACACCGCTGTGTTTGAATGAAGATGCGCAGCGGCTCAGTTGTGACTTGTTTCAGATTATTTTTGATGACGAAATAGAGCAAAATCAGGCAATAATGTTAAAATCAGACAATGTAAGTCACTGAATATTATGTTTATGTAACTGTTGTATTAAATCAATATCTCATTTACAAACTTTGATAATAATCATTAAAGGCTGTCATTCATCGTGATCTCACGAAGTTCCATTATAATCAACAAATCTCTTATTAACACTCTCTCTACACTTTGTTTATAAAATGATTCGTGAGAAATGTCTGTGATACATTGCTCAATAGCGTATTGCCCTTGGCGCAAACACAAATATGCTGATCGGGTCAGTCGCACTGATGCTCCTACATTTGTTTTTATAGTCACACACAGTAGTTTTCAGTTGCCCTGTAAACAAATTCACTTATATTCTTTGTATTTCAACGGAAAAATAAAACAACACACCCACATAATAGTGGGAAATAACTTTATTTTTTTATTTATGTGTGGTAGCCAAATGGATAAAGAATATGTGTTCTGTGTCAAACAAAAACTGGACTGGAGCACACTAGGATGGATTGGACTGACAAACAAACCACCTTTTTTTAATTAAAGATTAATTAAAGATGCCGTTCTGACACAATTTAACCCCCGCTTATGTCCCCCTCTGCTTGTTTGGACTGCGACGTCTTAGACAGAACTTGACATCAGATGCCATTTTAGCGAGCTACACTTACACCGAGCCATCAGACAATATAAATGTATGCAAACTGCCAATTTAGATTTGTCTAGTGCTCTTTTGCTGTGATTTCAGAGAAAAACCCCATGAGGCTTGCGTTTGAGCATCACAAGACTCACTCAGTGCCCTCAACACACCAGGCAGACACACTAGATGCCCGTGAGTGCAATACATTATGAATGCAGCTGCAACGCATCTCAACAAAGACATAATCTATTATGTAAATGGGCATTCTGTATGTCTGAGTTAAGTGGCTGTGAGCGTGACAGTTCTGTCGTGCAAGGCCCATTTTATTGTTTTATTGTTGACTCATGACCGTCACTTAAACTACCATCTTATTCAGTATATTACAGTTTTTTCTGTGTTATTGTCAAAGGATTTATTAGACATGTGTATGGTTTTCACTTGCATTTACATACAGATATAATAAGTACAATAAATAAGAATTAAAATGAACTTACTATGGAAAATATGATTTTCCCTGCTCATTTGAAACAAAGCATTCAAACTTCTATATAGATAGAGTTTGCTTAATACATGTATGTGTACTGTGTGTAATTACTATGTATATATAAATGCACACAAATTAATGTATATATATATATATATATATATATATAATGTATATATATATATATATATAAGAGAAATAGAGAAATATGTTATTTACAAAATATTTTTTATTTATATATAATAAATAAATTATATACAAATTATAACAAAAATATATATATACACTTGTAAATATTTCTTAAATGTATACATGAATGTGCTTGTACTTATATATGCATAATAATTACAGTACACACACATATTAGGCAAACTCAAACTTTATTTTGTATACGATTAGTCGCTATTAATCGCTTGCCCTAATATATATATATATATATATATATATATATATATATATATATATATATATATAAAACTGCCATTATTAGAAAATATAACATTAATAAGTGTATAATTGTATAAAAAAGTGCAAAAAAAAAAAGTTAAAAGTTAGCTAAGTCATCATTTTATTCATGTGTCCCAAATCTAATTGGCCAGTAATAATAGGTTATTTACACGAAGATGTCTTTAAGGTATCAGCCCTTTTTGTTCTAAAGGTCAAAAAAGGGTGCAAACTGTCATGTAAAATTTAATTACAATTATTTTGGTGCCAAAAAAACAGTTTACTAGCATTATAGGTAGATTTTTGAGGAAGAAAATACAACAAAAGTGTAGAAAAAGACCATTTCCAACAAATAAGAAAGATTGCTGCGTATATTACCAGCAAGCAGCTGAACCATTATGCCTGCTGGGAACACGAGAGCTTGAAAGTCACCCCACAAAACAAGATCCTTGTCCTTCCTACGTACTGAATTCTCAATATCATCACAGAGCGCCACTTCAGGGGTGATAGATTCTCTGTCTTTCTGTCACTCCGTCTTTTTTCTCTTTTACCGATAATAATCCATAATGCAACCCAGATACAGTACAAGCCTCCTGCATTATTCAGAGAAAGTTTCTCCTTTGATTTATGTTCTCTGTGTCTCTCTCTCCTTCCCTCTCTCTCTTTCTGAATCCCTTCATTCTTTAAGTCCCTCTATGTCGTCATGCAGCAGTTGCAGATAATGCAGTTGTGGAATGAGAAGATGAGAATACAGGTGCAGTGTGTGTGTGTGTGTGTGTGTGTGTGTGTGTGATGTCGTCTCATACTGAATAATTATAGCAGCTCGGCCCAGGCAAATCCTCCCCAGAAGGTAGTGCGTCTGCAAGCCTTCCACCTGCCATGCACTAAACGCCGCCCCATCCATCAAACACCCACTTGACAAATACATTCCATAATAGAAGTTTATTTTTATGGGGAGGCCGAATCACAGACCTTCCCATGCATACAAAAACGTGTCAGAATTATTTATGAGAGCTGCTGAGATGCACAATATGTCATATCAAAGTCTGGATTCGCTCCTCCGCCCCACATGCCCCTGTCAATACCCACACAGGCTATCAATAATGTGAAACAGCACAGAGATAAGCCCCCCGAACACAGGGTCACTCCGAAAGGGGAGGACGGCCTCCACGAATGCCACACACATACACACACACACGCATATGTGCATAAACACACTCAGACAAAAGCAGAAACGCACAAACTGCCACACACAGACATGTGGAAATCAAAACCTCATATGGCTGACGCTGCCTATTTTTAGGGCCCATTTTTCACCCTAATTTCAGGTTTATTTCCATTGTAATGGTTTAGTTAAATTTCACAAAACTTTTTTTTAAGATTTGTTTTGCCTTTAATGAAACAGGATAGTATACAACTTATAGGAAACTAAATGAGAGAGAGAATGGGGGCTGGATCATAAAAGGTTTCCAATCCAGGACTCAAATCTGGGTTGACACTCTGGCCACTCCAACAAATTTCATAAAGCTTTAACAATTTAATCATTTACTAAAAAAACTAATTCAAAAGTTCATTTTCTTGGATTTCTGGATTTTATGATTTAATGCAAATTTAGTATATAAAAAGACAAGCAAATGAATACATACAACTTCAACAATTGATTCAAATTTTTTATATTTTAAAATGTAATCAAATGAAATTCAAACAATTTGTTATTTAAATTTATGTTATTTAAACAGATGCTTACTGTTTAAATAAAATAATAACAATAATAAATATGAAAAATTGTGATACTGTGTAAAATTCCTTAAAAATAATAGACAGTTTTATTCTAGTTTCAAGCATTCTTTTTTTTTTTTTAATCAACACTTAAATGTAGGTACATTTCATTTAAAAAAGACTAAATTTTGAGCAAAAAGCTCAAATACTACATCTGCATAATATTCAATACTGTTCAAAGCATAGATCCAGTAGATCACTTCCATCAGCACCCCCTTTACAAAATCTTTACAGTCCTTTGTCACTTTCTGAATTGATATTTAATTCAGTAACATTAGAAAGTTTTCGTTCACTGTTTATTGATGATCGCATTCATTTTCACATGCATCTGCTTACACGAGGTCACTCGTTTCGGCATCTTCCTCGTCAGTGTTTTTGATCAGGATATTCTGGTTTGATTCAGAAGATGCGTAATAGCGCCCCTGAGTCTATAACAGTGAAAATTTCGTCTTTGGCGAGGAAGCGTTTATTCATAAAAGATGAGATAACTCATCACTGGTAAGGAAAGAGTTAATACATTTCTGTCATCATTTCTTTAAGCTACACCCAAACTGTTATGACAGTGGTTTGTAAAGAAGATCTCTGATTTTCTGCGAGCATCTGACGATAGTTTTATCAAATGAAATGGTGAAATGCACATAAAGCGACTCTTGGAGCAGCTCTGGAGATGAAGTTTACGTGTTCATGTCCTCATATGTGACCCTGGACCAAAAAACCAGTCAAAAGGGTCAATTTTTCAAAATTGATATTTATACATCATCTGGTAGCTGAATAAATATAACTATAAATATTTGGCCGAGATACAACTATTTGAATATATGGAATCTAAAGGTGCAAAAAAATCTAAATATTGAGAAAATCACCTTTAAAGTTGCCAAATGAGGTTTTTAATAATGCATATTACTAATCAAAAATTAAGTTTTGATATATTTACAGTAGGAATTTTTCAAAATATCTTCACGGAACATCATCTTTACTTAATATCCTAAGGATTTTTGGCATAAAATAAAAATCGATAATTTTGACCCATGCAATGTATTTTATTTTTTTTTATTTTGGCTAAGACTGGTTTTGTGGTCCAGGGTCACATATAATTAGATGGCAGATGCTGAAAACAACACGATCATCACACTATACTTGAGTGACCTCTGAATTTCTGTGTGTATCTGAGGATCGTTTTATCAAATTAAATGATAAAATGCATGGGAAATGACTCTCAGAGCAGCTCTGAAGATGAAGTTTACATGTTCAAGTCCTCATATGGTGACACGGCAGACGGTGAAAACAACACGATCATCACATACTTGAGTGACCTGAGTTTCTGCGTGTATCTGACGATAGTTTTATCAAATGAAATGGTGAAAAGAATGTGGAGTGACTCTTGGAGCAGCTCTGGAGATGAAGTTTACGTGTTCATGTCCTCATATAGTTAGATGGCAGATGCTGAAAACAACATGATAATCACATGTACTTGAGTGACCTCTGAGTTTCTGCGTGTATCTGACAATAGTTTTATCAAATGAAATGGTGAAAAGAATGTGAAGTGACTCTCGGAGCAGCTCTGGATATGAAGTTTACGTGTTCATGTCCTCATATAGAAAGACGGCAGATGCTGAAAACATGATCATCACACGTACTTGAGTGACCCCTGAGTTTCTGCGTGCATCTGATGATAGTTTTATCTAGGGCCCTATGAAACCCATTCTATTTTTTCCCAAATTCAGTTTTATTTTTTTTTTTTTCCAAATTCTGTTTTTCCCATTTTAATTTTTCTCAACTCCTTTTTAATGGTTAAATTCTGTCTGATTAATTAAAATCATGAAACGTACAATTTCACATCAATTTAATAAAGGTTTAACAAAAATGACATGTTTAGGGCCCTATGAAAGGTTTTATTTTTTCTTACCATGTTTTAATGTTATCAAATTCTGTTTTAGCATGCCTAATTATTTGAATGCATACTTAATTTATTCAAATTTATTCTTAAAATAGCCTTATGAAAGTTTTTTTACCCTCAGAAATTCTGTGTTGTGTATTTAAAATGTTCAGGTTATCAAACGAAGGCATAAAACAATTTCATATATCTTCTAATTATTGAAGAAAAAAAATTCGGCAAACAAAGGGGAAATTACTATTAAAATTAAAAAATGAAAGAAATGTTGTGTGTTTATACCCTAAAACATAATGTTTGTTTCATTTTAGTAGTAGTAGTAGCAACATATATCTGGCACTATGCCTTCAAGTTAAACCGGACTTTTATTTTGCCGGTTTGCCGTGTCTACCTTTACATTTCTGTGTGTATATGATATAACGCTAGTTTTCCTAAAATGGAACGGTCAAATGTTCATGAAGTGACTCTCAGCAGATACTGTTCATGTATTTATGTCCTCATTTAGTGAGACGACAGACGCTGAAATCACAGCGAGTGTCACGCGGGCTTCAGTGTGTGAAGTAAACAAAACCGCTCATCTGCTCCATTCATTAAAACAGAGACACACAGAACATGCAGGATTCACACTTAAATGGTATTTTTGCAGTTTAATAGTTACAGATACTAGTCCATATTGCGGTTTGATTTAATTGTAATGACCTACTTTTGATAATTCATTCAAACTTTGACAAATTCCATGACATTCCACGTTATTCAGTAAATTCCGTTTTTATGACTGGATTCCGTGATTCCGTCCGCGTTTTCCGCACGCGAAAATCATGTGAAGTGACTCTCAGAGCAGCTCTGGAGATGAAGTTTACAAGTTCATGTCCTCATATAGTGAGACGACAGATGATTAAAAAAAAAAGCACTTGAGTGTGTGCAGTAGACGAAACAGCTAACACAGAAACATGTATAACTTGATATTTAAATAACTCTTGTGGTGTAAAAGTCACTAGGCCATAGCACGATTTGATCAAGCGCACAGCCCTATTTTTGATTTATTCCTCCAAATTTTCTGGTGGCATTCCACGTTATACAGTGAAGTCCATTTTTATGACTGGATTCTGCAATTCTGTTTTCTGCTTCGCTGAAATCACAGGGCCCTACGTTTTATTGCTAACACAATGTGTAACACTGCAAACAAAAGGGCAATAAATAAGTTAGCAACACTGCTTTTTAAAAACATTCCATCTAAAAAGGGCCCTAAAGAAGTAGAGAGTCCTTGCTCGAAGCATTTACCTTCAAAGATGATCAGTGCTTTATAGCGGGACCGTATGCATGACAAAATCAATCGCGTCTCTCGTGACGGCCCTGTGACATTGGGCGGCAAAGAACCTTCTGAAAGTCCATTGGAATTCAATATCATCGACAATTGCGCGTTCTTGAAGGTGTCAGAGCCAATACTGTCTCCAAGTCAGAGTCTGAAACGCTTCTCAAGCCCAAGTGTAATCACCTGTTTCATGTGATTTAACTCGGCGCCGCTCGTTTGAACGGCTCCCAATGCGGTACGCAATAGGTACAGGCGGTTTATCAGACGGAGTCACTAAGCAAACCTCCGCCACCTTCTTTTTAAAATCCTCTTTTCTGTTCCTTGATCCATTATCACTCCATTTCACATTACTTTCTGCCTCTCTCTCCGTTTGTTTCCCTCCCTCCTTTTCCCCGAGCATGCTGGGATCAGTGGGGGGACAGCCGAGTCGTCGGCTTGTTTGCACACTGCTGTGTTGGCATGGTAAACGATAGCTGACTAAACATGCTTGTTAAGCTAGTCGTTGTTGTGTAGGAAATCCCTCTCTCCCCTTAATTACACGACAGAACGCAAATTCATATGTTGTGTTAAAATGTAGCTGTCTGTCGTCCCCTGGTTATCCACGGTGGTTATTTCTTTTTTCGCCGCAAAAATGGAGGGGGCAGGGTTTGAAAAAGAGCTTGTGCGTGGACCATCTTTCATGAAGCAGGCTGATGTATTGTTCTAGAGAGATAGCAGCAAGTATAAATGATTACATGTAGCTGGCCTGGGCTTTGTAATAAAAAGGAGGATTATCAATTCACAGGTTTTTGGGCAGATAGCGTTGCACCAGCTACAACGTGATCGCAATCAGGACTTCGAGACACATCTGTATTCCCCAGCACATCCAGAGCCGGAGGGAGACGGAGAGAACGGCGGGCGGAAAGAAAGAAAAGAACGAAAAAGAAAAAAAAACTACTTCGGTTTTTATGTAAATTGCAAGATGCATCTGTAAAATCAACTTTTTATTGAGCTATATATATATATATATATATATATATATATATATATATTTTTTTTTTTTTTTTATATTTATTTATTTTTATATATATATATATATATATATATATATATTTTTAATGTATGAATTGTTACATTTTCTTTCAGGTTTAATACTTTATTTTACTTTATTAAAAAAACAAAACAAAAAAAAACAACAAGTAGTAGTGAAATAGTCAGAATTTATAAATAAAAAAAGAAGAAACTCAAAAATAGAATTAGAAGTTGATAACTCTCCATCAATAAAATGTGGAAAATTATTTAATACTTAAAAAATCTTTAATATTTATTTTTGCATGTATTAACATTTCATTGGTGGACCTTTGAGCTACTTCTATCGATAACTAAGTAACTGAATATAGCTCAATAAAATGTAATAAGTAATATATATTTTTTAATGTATGAATTGTTACATTTTTAGTCAGGTTGCCAATATTTTATTTCTCTTTATAAAAACAACAACAACAACAACAAAATAATACAAAAAGTAGTCAAATAGTTAAAAATTAGTAAATTAAAAAATAGAATTAAAAATAAAATTGATTTCTCTTTCAATAAAAAGTTGAAAAATATTTAATACTTCAAAAAAAAAAAATCTAATACTTATTTTTTATGTATTAATATTTCATTTGTGGACCTTTGGGCTACTTCTGTCGAGTAACTGAATGTAGCTCAATAAAAAATATAAATAAAATAAATGTGTGTGTGTATATATATATATATATATATATATATATATATATATATATATATATATTTTATTGAGCTATATTCAGTTACTCAATTATTGATAGATTTTAATAATATTTTTAATAATATTTGTAATATATATATATATATATATATATTTTTTTTTTTTTTTTTTTTTTTTTTTTAATGTATGAATCGTTACATTTTTAGTCAGGTTGCCAATATTTTATTTTACTTTATAAAAAAAAAAACAATACAAGTAGTCAAACAGTCAAAATTAATAAATAAACTATTTATTACTTATTTTTTTATGTATTAATATTTCATTTGTGGACCTTTGGGCCACTTTTTCCATCGATAACTGAGTATTTAAGTGTTTTTGTTTTGTTTTGTTTTGTTTTGTTTTTTCAATAAAATAAAATACTTATTTTTAATGTATTAATATTTCATTTGTGGACCTTTGGGCTCTTTCTGTTGATAATTGAGTAATTGAGCTTTCTTTTTTTTTTTAATAAAATAAAACAATTTCCTACAGTATCTATTAATAGTTTGAGAAAAAATACAAGTAGTCAAATAATTAAAATTAATAAATTAAAAAAAAAACAGAATCAGAAATAAAGTTGACTTCTCTCTATCAATAAAAAGTGAAAAAATATTTTATTTTAAAAAATCTAATAAAAATGCCTGCTTCATTTTTTATGTATTAATATTTCATTTGTGGACCTTTGGGCTACTTCTATTGATAAATGAGTAAAATAAATAAATAAATAAAACATAAAATATATTTTCTATATATTAATAGTTTGAAATGTAAGAAAGCCTAACTATCAACTGTTTTAATTTTAATGCAAATTTAATGCAAAAAGACTAGCCTGTAAAATCTACTGTATTTTAACTGACTTCACACATGGAAATTGTGGTTTTTAACTTGTTTTTTGTAAAAAAAAAAAAAAAAAAAAAAAATTATAATAAAAATTTTTTCTTATACAACAGGATAAACAACATGACAAGCTATCTGAAGAAACAATATCAATATTCATGCATATAAGTGACAAAATATTTTTCCCGTAACAGTAACAACTGGTCGCATTTACTATGAACATGACTGACTAATGTTTCACAAACAAAAAAGTCTTCATTTCGAACAGTATATCTATTGTTTAATCATTTGAAACTTCTTTTTTGTCAGATTTCTGTCACATTTTAAAGTGTGCCTTAAATGTCTAAATACTTTTCAAAGGCCAGTCTACTGACCCAAAACCTTATCAGGGCCTAAAAACTTTGGGCCCCCCAAAAAAAGATCTCCCTGTGATTTTAATCTTTTCTGTATAATCAAGGGCTCCCGACGGAGGCCCCTATTCCATATTCACCTCCACGGTGCCGAATTTAGTGGGACGCCGAGCAGAACAGCACAGCGCCTCCTCCTCATCAGGCCTCTCGGTCTGTGCGGCGCAGCAGAACGAATTACGGATAAAGACTGGAAGTGACGCCTGTCTGTGCGTTTGAAATCATACTCCCCTCTCTGACAGGGAGGAACCTTTGGCTTCATTTGTCTGCAGGAAGGGTCGCTACCTGAGTTTATTATGCAGTCGCACAGCGGGAAGGCAAAAAGTGGGGATACGGGGAATAGAACAGAGCTGGAAGAAGAGGAGAGTAATGGAGGAAAGCTTTAAGGGTGAAGAGAAAGACAGAAATGAAGGGAACGATTGGGGAGGCCTCACTGACAGGCCCCCAGCAGGACTGGGGGCGGCATGTTAAACTGGGTGATGACTGATGTGATGGCTCATCTATCTTCTTTCAGAGACACTGAACTGTCCGCCCTCGAGCCCACCCTACAAAGAGGGTTTAAAAAAAAAAAAAAAAATCCACACCTTTAATATTAATGCATGCACACACACATACGTACACTAGCCCTATGTAAAACGGTGACAAACATATCAGCTATATTTTCAGCTCAGCCTAATTTTTGGACAAGGAGAAAACAGTAAATTTCATTCTCATTTTCTCATTGATTTATTTCTTTGCTTGCTTGTGGCTGTATTTTAAAAAAAATATATAAAAAAATAATTTTTCCACTTTAAATTGATTGAGACAAATTATTGGGCATAAAGGGGTAAACAGAAATAGATTTTAATCTCATTTTATTTATGAATTCTTACATTTTTAGTTTGGGTTGCCAATATATTATCTAATTTTATATTTAAAAAAAAATCTATCAACAAAAAGTGGAGAAATATTTTATAAAAAAAAAAGAATAATAATAAAAGAATAATAATAATAATAATAATAATAATAATAATAATAATAATAAAAAATAAATGACTATTTTTTTGGTATTAATTATTTATTTGTAGACCTTTGGGCTACTTCTATTGATAATACAATTGAGTAATATTTTCAATAAAATAAAATAAAATAAAATTCCTGCTTAATTTTTATTTATTAATGTTTTGTTTGTGGATTTTTGGGTTACTTTTATTGATAATGCAGTTGAGTCATTTTTTTCAACAAAATAAAATAAAATAAAATAAAATTCCTGCTTAATTTTTATTTATTAATGTTTTGTTTGTGGACTTTTGGGCTACTTTTATTGATAATGCAGTTGAGTCATTTTTTTCAACAAAATAAAATAAAATAATATAAAATAAAACAAAATTTCTGCTTAATTTTTATTTATTAATGTTTTGTTTGTGGACTTTTGGGCTACTTCTATTGATAATGCAGTTGAGTCATTTTTTTCAATAAAATAAAATAAAAAGCCTGCTTAAAATAAAATAAAATAATATAACATAAAATAAAATTTCTGCTTAATTTTTATTTATTAATTTTTTGTTTGTGGACTTTTGGGCTACTTTTATTGACAATGCAGTTGAGTCATTTTTTTCAACAAAATAAAATAAAATAAAATAAAATTCCTGCTTAATTTTTATTTAATAATGTTTTGTTTGTGGACTTTTGGGCTACTTCTATTGATAATGCAGTTGAGTCATTTTTTCAACAAAATAAAACAAAAAGCCTGCTTAATTTTTAATAAATTAAAATAAAATGTTTCATGCAGTTGAGTATTTTTTTTTTTTTTTTTCAAAAATAAGTTAAAATAAAATAAAATCTATTAATAAGAATATTAAAAATAAAATAAGGATTTTTCTACTGACGAAACAATATATTATTAGGAATAGAGAGGATAAAGAGGATTAGGAAACAAGTGACAAAATGTCAGATTAGAACCTTCCCACACAAGCACCCAGGCTCAATTCACCTGAAGCACATGCGCTAACCGCTGTGTCACAGCTCCAACATCCAGACATTTTCTCGAGCCTCAGATCACACAGATAAACCAGCTGCAGGAAAGGCGGGAAACAAGATCCACATTTAGCTTCCACCGATACATTCATCAGGACTGTTTAGTCTAAACTGCCAAAATGACGGTTCTGTCTATCATCACACACCCTGTAGTTTGGGGTTAACAGCACGGTGAGCGAACGTCTTCATGTAGGTACAAAAGGGGGGTGGTGGTGGTGTGTGTGGGGGGGGGTAATATAATGAAAGGCCTAGCAGACACTGTCTTCGCTCTTTTTCTTTCTTCTCTTTTTCCTCCTGTCCATTCCATCTTTTTATTCCGGTCTGACTCGGTTACAGCATCGCACATTATTACGCAGGATCTCTGAGCCCCGCGATGAATGAGCTACATTCAAACTCACACATGCGTGAAAAAGGCCCCTTCCACCTTAGTTTCATCTAATGTTGTAATCCACACACACACACTTCTTAGATCCTCCACACCTCTGCTATTCTCCTCTTTGATCTAATGTCAGAGAGCTCCTGTGTGTGTAAAAACCATGCGTGAGAGAAACTCTTGCTAGTATCTATTTTTCCAAACATTTATCTCTAGTAAAATCTCTCTCTTTCTGTCATTCACACACGTTTACATAAACACCCCCTAAGTGACTGTGTTGGGTTACAAGTTAAACCATATAATCATGTAGAGTTAGGACAGCAAAATAAACAGATTAAAAAAAAATATATATATATATTCTGAAAGGGAGAAGATGATGAGACTCGCACACAATTTAAATATATATACATATGAATATAATATTTTTTGTACAAAAAATGAGTTTAAAAAAAAAAAAAATATATATATATATATAATATTTTTTAACTCATTTTTTGTACAAATAAATATTATATTCATGAATAATATTTAATGATAAAACATAACACTAAAACTATATATATATATATATATATATATTATTATATATATATAATATAATATAATATATATTATTTTTTAACATAACATATAATAAATATATAATATATAAATATATATATATATATATATATATATATATATATATATATATATAAAATGCTGAAATTAACATTTCAATCTTTTCAATCATTTCTAAAATTAAAACAAGTTAAAAAATATTTTAAATGTATATATTTTTTTACATATTTTATATATTTCAATCTTTGATTTGAGGGACATTTTGGTTTACAGCATATTTTTATTGAAATCTTGGTACTGTAATTTTTTACAAATATTTATATACATATTTATGTATGTGTGTGTGTGTATACTATTATATATATATATATATATATATAGTATATATATAGACAAGTAAATAAATTTAAAATTAAATTGTATTTAAAATATTTTAATGTAGTTCTTTTTTTATATATATATTTTTTTTTTACAAATAAATATTATATTCATATATATGTATATATTTAAATTACATATATGTATATATAAAATTACAATCAAACATAAAATGTTGACATCAATACAGTTCAATCTTTGATTTGAGGGAGATTTTACAGCATTTTTGCATCTAAAATCTTGGTTCTACATATTATTTTGTTTATATACATATACATAAATAAAATATTAACCATTTAAATAAATATATATGATTATAATATTTATTTGTAAAAAATATTTCTAAAAATAAAACAAGTTAAAAAATATTTTAAACGTATATTTACTCTTTTTTTTTTTTTTTACATATAATATTTCATATATTTCAATCTCTGATTTGAGGGACATTTCTGTCTACAGCTATTTGTATTGAAATCTTGGTTCTGTAATTTTTTTAATGTCTATATACATATTTCTGTTTATATACATATATATTAAAACAAATAAATACATTTAAAATGAAACTGTATAATATATAATGCTAATATTAATACATCTCAGTCTTTGATTTGACGGACAGTTCTGTTTACAGCATTTTGGCATCTAAAATCTTGCTTCTAAACTGTTAAAAACAAAGATGAAAGAAAAAAAAAAAAACAAGCATAAGTGGTTATGCTCAAGAAATAATATTAAACTGACTGACAGTTGCAAAACTCCCTGCCAACATCCCCAGCGCACGTGATCAATGCTTTACAAGACACTCTCAGTTCATATTTTTCATTAACCACCAGGGCAGCCTGATCATTTGTGCATGCGCTTGAACCTGCGCAGCTGCTCTGAGACTGGTGTCAGACAGGGGCTGAAGAGGGTTTGGACTGTGCGAGGACGCAGAGATGTTGCGTCTCGGTGAGGAGGGGGATATTGCATTGTTGTTGAATTATGCATGGCCCCTGGAAGCGCGGGCCGACGCCTGGCCGTTGTCTTATGAGAGCTGACGGAGTGTCACTTTACATCATCAACGCCCCGGTACCGGAGCCCGGGACGGGCCGCCTGCCCGCCTCACGCGCAGATGAGAGGAGACGAGGCCCTGCCTGCCTGCCACGCCGAACAATGGCCTACCGTCACTGGCACTCTCATTGACAGAATGATCTGGAACGACACCAGCCATCCCACCAGTCTTAATGATGTCTCAACCCCCACCCCTTCCTGCCGAGACAACAAAAATACAAGGGACAAGAAAAAAAAAAAAAACAATGCTGGAAAACAACGTCGTGTAATGTCGAGCAATGGCATGTTCCGCTGTGTGTCTCGGTGGCGGATATGTAGCGCCTTCGCGTTGAATGAATTAAGCTAAGATGAAACGCTTTCATGAACTGTTTTGACAAATAAGGTGACACCTCGGGTGAGAAGTTTTCAAAGTGACAGACGCTCCGATATTCTTCATCCTGCAATAAACCCACGAGAACAACGACTTCAGTCTGCGATTAATGACTTTAATGCCAACCGCTTCGCCTAATGACTGCGACACCGGTATATCTGGAAAATTCAGCAGATACTGCAGGTCTGGAGCCTTGCGTGGGCACCAGCCATCTTCAAGGGGAATTTACAGTGAACCGTGGGTGTAGACGCTTTAACGCGCTCGTCTGCTCGGCATATCCTCGCCCGGGTGATTGACAGGGCAAGGACGGGGACGCGTACAGCCGATTCTGGTGCAGATGTTGATTACGGGGCCGTTTCCGCACGCGGTTTTGATTTCCTAGCATTTTATCAGGAAAGAAACACGTCCCCAAGGCCCCAAAATCTTGTCCTACAGATGGTTCATTTAATAGGCAACAACACTTCCTGATAAAGGTACATTCACACACACAATTGTCACTTGTAACACGTCCTTATTGGAAACAGCTGCTCATTTTCACAAGCTTTCTGACGGCCACTGTCATAGACGTTACACATATTTTTTGAGGCTCTATTGTGTTATTTAGGGTGTTATTTGAGCGGTTGATTAGTTTTGTGCATGCTTGCTAATCAATCCGTCTTTGTGTATTTAAGCTAACCGCTAACATAACACCACCCTGATCCAAATGGGCAGATTTGGCTTTTTCAAGCCTCTTCCTCTTCCCCAAGCCGTATGGAGGATTCTACAAACCGTGAATAAAACACCAACAATGTACCACCAGCAGGAACTTTAAAACTTTATGTACCCTGCGATCACGGTGCTCCCCGAAGAGCAGCACGCCAGCAGCGCGGCGGTGTGAAGCTTTGGCAGTCGCTGTGTTTTTAGAAACAGACGTAAAAGTGTTTTCCAGCTCCCTTTTCGCTGACTTAATGGCCCCTGATAAATCAGTCAAAGCCCAGGCCTGCGTCATTAAACGTAGCGTGAGCCGGCTACAGAACAAAAACAAACACGCCAGCCAGGGCGGGAGACATTTAAACGCCTTTAAACGGCCCTCAGGGGCACCGGGGGGCAGAGCAAATAGCTAAACCTCAGTCCTCGCCACACACGCTAATGCCGACCTCCGCGGGAAAGAGCGGGAGATGGGTCAATTTTCACAACATGGACTCTGTCCTTCCCCTCTGAGGACAGCGAGGAGCTTTGGATGCGGCTCCCAGCCTGTCAGAGGTGGTAGAGCATTGCCTGGGATCTGGTGAATGATAGTAAAAGTGTCATTAAAAAGAGAGAGAGAGAGTGTCAGACCTCCATGACTGTGATTTTGGCCATAGCGAGCTTTGACATGATGGTTGATGTGCAGTATTTCCTACCATGCTCTGTCTGACACTGTAAATATTTTGGTTTGGTTATTTTTGTTTCCTGTCTTATCTCCTTCTCAAATTTTTATGGGGAGGAGGAGATAAGAACGAAAATTGAGAGACAATAAACAGGAGACTGAATAAATAATAAATGATGTAAAAATAAAATAATGTAAATGAATAAAATAAAATAAAATAAAATAAAATAAAATAAAATAAAATAAAATAAAATAAAATAAAATAAAATAAAATAAAATCCGTAACATCCACACTGGAAACAACTGTTAATTTTCATGGGGAGGAGGAAATAAGAACAAAAATAAAATAAAATAAAATAAAATAAAATAAAATCTACACTGGAAACAACTGTTCATGTTTATGGAGGGGAGGAGATAAGAACAAAATAAAATAAAAAATAAAATAAAAATAAAATAAAATATAAAGTAAAATAAAGTAAAATAAACATGAATAATAATAAAATAAAATAAAAATTAAATAAAATAAAATAAAATAAAATCCGTAACATCCACACTGGAAACAACTGTTAATTTTCATGGGGAGGAGGAAATAAGAACAAAAATAAAATAAAATAAAATAAAATAAAATAAAATAAAATCTACACTGGAAACAACTGTTCATGTTTATGGAGGGGAGGAGATAAGAACAAAATAAAATAAAATAAAATAAAATCTACACTAGAAACAACTGCTCATGTTTATGGAGGGGAGAAGAAAAGAACGAAATAAAATAAAATAAAATCCACACTGTAAACAACTGCTCATGTGTATGGGAGGGAGGAGATAAGAAGGAAATAAAATAAAAAATAAAATTTAACAAAAAAATAAAATCCACACTGGAAACAACTGCTCATGTTTATGGGGAGGAGAAAATAAGAACGGAAATTGAGAGACAATAAACAGGAGACTGAATAGGCAGTGCTCCTTTCAATAAAATAAAATAAAATTAAAATAAAATAAAATAAAATAAAATAAAATAAAATAAAATCTGGAAACAACTGCTCATTTTTATGGGGAGGAGGAGATAAGAAACACACTGCTAATGTTTATGGGGAGGAGGAGATAAGAATGAAATAAAATAGAATAAAATAAAATAGAATAAAATAAAATAAAATAAAATAAAATAAAATAAAATAAAATAAAATAAAATAAAATAAAATAAAATCTGGAAACAACTGCTCATTTTTATGGGGAGGAGGAGATAAGAAACACACTGCTAATGTTTATGGGGAGGAGGAGATAAGAATGAAATAAAATAGAATAAAATAAAATAGAATAAAATAAAATAAAATAAAATAAAATAAAATAAAATAAAATAAAATAAAATAAAATAAAATCTGTAACATCCACACTGGAAACAACTGCTCATTTTTATGGGGAGGAGGAGATAAGAATGAAATAAAATAGAACAGAATAGAATAGAATAGAATAGAATAGAATAGAATAGAATAGAATAGAATAGAATAGAATAAAATAAAATAAAACCTGTAACATCCACACTGGAAACAACTGCTCATTTTTATGGGGAAGAGGAGATAAGAATGAAATAAAATAGAACAGAATAGAATAGAATAAAATAAAACCTGTAACATCCACACTGGAAACAACTGCTCATTTTTATGGGGAGGAGGAGATAAGAATGAAATAAAATAGAACAGAATAGAATAGAATAGAATAAAATAAAATAAAATCTGTAACATCCACACTGGAAACAACTGCTCATTTTTATGGGGAGGAGGAGATAAGAATGAAATAAAATAGAACAGAATAGAATAGAATAGAATAGAATAGAATAGAATAGAATAGAATAAAATAAAATAAAATAAAACCTGTAACATCCACACTGGAAACAACTGCTCATTTTTATGGGGAGGAGGAGATAAGAACGAAAATAAAATAAAATAAAATAAAATCCACACTAGATACAACTGCTCGTTTTCACAAGCTTTCTGATGGCCATATTGTACATATTTTTAAGACTCTACTGTGTTATTTGGAGTGTTATTTCATGTTAATTTGGGAGGTTGATTATTTTTGCGCATGCTAATTATTAACTAATCTGTATGTCTATTTAAGATATCCACTAACATCATAATATCCTGATCCAATCAAGTTTAAATCAAGTTTGATAAAACCCAAAATGAGAAAAACCTCGATGACGTTACTAACTACAGTTTTCACCATGTAATCTGTAATCAGTAACAGACTACAAATTGTAAGTAATCAACCCAGCACTATTGACTCGCAATGTAAATGATATGCAATTGCCACTGATACTGTGACTAATAAATCACAGGATGTGAGTGGATACAAGGAAGAATGGGATGACCACACTGCCAAAAAAGACCCTCAGTGCATATATGATGCCAGCTCAGTTCAGTTAATGTGTCTAAATTGGAGCAAAGACTGAGAGAAAGGACAGAGCCCACCATCCCAGGAAGTACCTCAGCCTTTCCATTATTACACAGAAGAGAGAGTAAAGACAGCCTGGACAATATGCCAGTCTCTCCTGCCTAGTTCTGTGCAGAGAACTTTGACACCAAACAGCGTCAAATTAATGGTGAAACCGCTCTATAGATGTGCTCAGCCGTCTCCCCTGGTTTCACTAAACACTTATGATATTACTCACAGAAATGACATAAATGTTGCCAAATGTGTGGAAAAGATCTTAAAGGGATAGCTCACCCAAAAATTCGGTCATCATTTTACCCTCGTGTCATTGAAAATCCATATGACTTTCTTTCTTGTATAGACCACAGAACACAGCATTAGGCAGTGCTTCTTTCAATAAAATAAAATAAAATAAAATAAAATAAAATAAAATAAAATAAAATAATAAAATAAAATAAAATAAAATAAAATAAAATAAAATAAAATAAAATAAAATAAAATAAAATAAAATAAAATAAAATAAAATAAAATAAAATCAGTCATAAGGGTCTCTGTTTTTAAAACTGAGATTTATAAAGCTGAATAAATAAGCTTTGTTAGGATAGGATAATATTTGACCAAGATACAAGTATTTGAAAATCTGAGAGTGCAAAAAAATCTAAATATTGAGAAAATCGCCTTTAAAGTTGTCCAAATGAAGTTCTTAGCAATGCATATTACTTATTACTTAAAACTGATCATTTTGACCCATACAATGTATTTTTGGCTATTGTTACAAATATACCCGTGCTTCTTATGACTGATTTTGTGGTTCAGGGTCACATTCGTGCAGCTTGAGAACTTCAAGTTTCTATTCATTTTTTCAAACAGCAGCATGAACATTCCGCTAAACATCTCTTTTTGTGTTCCACAGAAGAAAATCCTACCAGTTTGGCATGACATAAGTGTGAGTAATGATGAACTACTGCTTTAAATACGACCCTTGTGTGTTTCACTCTCCCTTTGTTTCCTCCCAAATTCATCAACAGAAAACAAAGCATTCTGCATTTTTTCAATGCTTTAGGACAACTGAGTTATGTATAGGCATGCGAGCGAAAAAAAAAACATCTGAAAGACTTCACGGCGAATATAAAGGTGGTGAGGAAAAAGTTTTGAAAACAGCCCTCTTTAAATGTGCTAGTCTTGGCACGGGCAGACCAGGCCTGCACGGGTCTGGACAGCATCAATCATAACCTGCTTTGAGTTCCCTCATTATGCCTTCCCTACATACACAGCTCACAGACGCAGGGGAGAGGGGCTGTTTTTTGTGAGAGTGCGCTCGAGAGGGAACCAAAGAAACTGAGATCGAGAAGCATAGCTGCATAAGGAAGCGATATATAGAAGTATTACCTGCGAAAGGTTAACGGCAGCCTCCTGCACTTTGACATTTTGTGAAAAGCATCCATTTAGCGCTTAAAATGTTTCTAAACATCATGCAGCTACACGAAAGATCAACTCTCGACATGAGCTAGACTTTTCAAAGTGCTGCAGTTTGCAAGTCCAAGTTACATAGTGTAAAAAAAGTCAAAAGTTGAGTAAGCATTCTCGCTTTAACAAGTATGGATCAAGCTTTGTATCAAACGAAGGATCCGCCCTTCTTGTAAAAGAGCCATTTATGGAGTGCAATCATTGCTAGTATGTTTATTCAACACCTACCACTGAAAGTTCAATTAAGCTGCGACTTACCAAATGTTTTCCTGCTGAAATACTGAACAGATCTCAGACAAGGGTGGGAACAAGGGGGTTGAGTGTATTATCCAACAATATCCAAGAAAATCATTAGCCGACCTGAAAAATGAAAGAGTGTCAGTACCTAGTGGCTTTAATATACTGGCAATTTGAAAGTTTGAGAAAAACTCGCTACAAGCGAAAATCTCCCAATGCATTTCTACAGTACGTTGTTTTCCGCCTCTATACAATTACAATGATGCATATTGTACTGAATCTAAATAGTAATGTGAACAAAATGCTGGAATTATCCAACCTCTCAATTAAATACTGTATGTGTACACAAACCCCCGTGCCCCGCGGTCCTCCTGTGTAAAATGACCCTCATTTGGGCGCTGTGTTTGGAGACTGCAGTAATCAATCAAACGTGATTAGGTTAAATGACATAAGAAGGCGATGCTTGAGCTGGGCCGTGTGGTGACTTTTCTTCGTGCCATGGTTACCAGCCTCCTCCGTAATTAAGAATGTGTCTATTGTGCCCCAAAGCTGTGCAATTAAGACAAGCATTTAAGGAGCTGAACCTTCCTAATAAATGCTTGCTCATAATGACAGTGCAGTGGCAAGTCCTTGGACTGCTGTGCGTTAGAACCCAAAGGATTCTGGTTGGAACCGTGGCCTAGTGGTTAACGTGGGTGTTTAGTAGGGCTGGGTAAAAAAATATATAGTTTTTTTTGCAAAATGATGTTGATTCTTAAATCCCAAGAATCGATTAATCTAGCCTGGTTTTTTTATTTAATGAATGGAACAGTGTAGCACGTCTCACTTACATTTGTTACTTTTCATACAAAAAGTCTCAGATTTCACATTCTGTCCATTTTATTACAATATTCAAACATTAAATATCATTTTGCCGCTGTTTAATGTGGAGTGACAGATCGCTGTAGCACCTCAGTTCAAGAGAAGCGGCAGCTAGAAGCGCACGTAAACTTATCGTCTCCTCCGCTTTAATACAAGTTATAGAACAAAATAAACATGAATAAACATCTGAAGGTATGTCAACTTGCCGAAATCCATTTCAACCGTGGAAAGACGTTAATATAACAGCTTGTAAACAATGTCACGTAACGTCACATTTACCTCAGAAAAACATATTAGGTGAGCATAAACTCATTAGTCAGGTAGAAAAATGAACTCTAGAGAGGAGCATCTCGCTAAATACATGCAACATATAACATATCATAATTTTTACTGTTCTTCAATGTTTAATTTATGTTTGAACAAATCTGTCAAGTTTTTATGACAGCCAGCATTTAAATGTTTATATTTCAAAAAATGAATTGCTGAGAAATATAACTATGTAATTGTAAAGTTAGTAACTTTATTATTATAAGAACTTAATTGAGTGTAGTTTATGTGTTTGTATACAAATCAGTTAATTTTCATAATTCAAATCATCAACCTTATAGTAATGTATTACCAGCTGATTCTTATGTATATTTCACAGCATTTTGTATACAATTCCAGCTTTTAAAAATTCTTAAAAAAGACATTTACAATGTTGCAAAAGATTTCTATTTACAAATCATGAAAAATATTCAGAAATATTTTATAATAACTTCTAAAGAATTCACAAGTTTATTTATTTATAATAATCACAAACACATTAACCAGCACAACTGTTTACAATAATGACAATAAACATAGCTGCAAGCAGCGATTACCGGGGTTCAAGAGCTTTATGCATTTAAACACATATGAAAAAAGATATCACATATTATTTAGCAAGCCTGTAACCACCTAAATCAATTTAAAAAGCATTTTTGGCAAACACAGGTAATTTGCCATAGAAATATCATGTTTTTTAATGTTTATGACTGTTATAGCATCAGCTGAGGTCCAATTTTCCTAAAACTTTGCATGCTTGTTTAGAATCACCTGTCGCATGTGCTCACCAGGTTTGGTGAAGTTTTGAGTTTTCGTTTAGGCTTTATAGGCTTTTAGGTTTATTTGGACAGGTCCCTTTTCTAAACGAACCTGTTATAGCTTGCCAAAGGGTAAATGTCAACATTTTTTGATATTTACTGACCTAGAGAGTCCAAAGAATTGCACCAAAGTGTTTTTTCCAGATTGAGTGAAAAACCTAATATTGCCCCCCCCCAGTGGACAATTTCTTTCAAATTTCTCACAGACCTTTAGGCCCATGAGTCAAAAAGACCCACCAACTTTTGCTCCAATCGACCTCAATTAACCTGGTCTAATAGGTGCTCAAAGTTCATCGGCCCATGGCACCATGTTTTTTGAGATACACAAACGTCCTTATAGCCACTTGCGGCACTTTGGACCAAGACGCATACCGTGTATGCGGCGTCAAACGTTCCCAAATGCGGTTGTAAACGATCCCAGTTAAGGAAGAAGTGTCTTATCTAGCGTAACGATTGGTTATTTTCATAAAAATAATACAATTTATATACTTCTTAATGTCAAACGCTCATCTTGTCTCACCCTGCCTGGACTGTTTTTTTCCGGTTCATGACAGTTAGGGTATGTCGAAAAACTCCCATCTCATGTTCCACAATTTCAATAGGGTTTCAGCCTTACGCGCTTGAACCCCTAAAAATATAAACGTAAGTAAGGGCTGCTGAAAATTCAGCTTTGATATCACAGGAAGAAATTACATTTTAAAATATATTTAAAAAAAAAACAGTTATATTAAATTGTAATATTTCACAATGTAACTGTTTTTACTCTATTTTCTATACACATATACTTTGTCTTATTGCACAAGCAGATTTATTCACTTGTTTTAAGACTTATTATTACTGGAAAACAAGTAAAATACTACAAAAAAAAAAAAATCTCAATTAATTAAGACTTTTCCACTCCTGGAAATCACAATTGTATAACTCACTGCTATTTCCAGGCTTTTCTTGGCTGTGGGAGCTCTAAGGATTTGGTTAATGAATAAAAGAAAACGAGTTGCAGAAAAACTGTTTTTCGGAGAAAAGCTGTCTGTGTGGATAAAAAGAGCGGAAGTGTCAGAATACCCAAACACACAGTTGCCATCTTCAGAATCAGCTCTTCTGACACACACACGCACACACAAACAAATAAATACATACATGCACACACAGTAAGAAGGAGCAAAAATGTGAACAGGAAAAGAGATAATGACAAGGATGGAGAGCAGAAGGAAACAACGAGGAGTGGAGTAGATACAGAATAAGAGAGAGATGGGCCAGAGTTCAGAGAATTGAGGAGGCGAGTTGTCGTCAGTATGACTGAGTTTGTGAGTGAGACAGAGCTGTTCTCCGCGTCTGCCGCCGTGATGGAGGGTGATATAGATTAATGAGCGGGCTGAGGGTTCCCGCACACAACCGTCAGCATAGCGACGGCCTTCATAGAGACTCAGCAGCGATGCACGGCACACAAACACCGCGTAAGTGACTGCTGCGCTACAGCACAGTCTTTACAACACAGAGGCCTGGACTCAGCTGCTGTTGCAATGCTGTGAAACTACAGCATCAATCTTGACAGATCCGATGGGTATTACATCACACGTTAACAGATAGAAGCTCTATGGTCTGATTGGATGAGTTGTTGTGAATGTACACCTGTGACTGCACATTAGTTGCATTCTACATCACGCTACGTTGCTTGGCAAGCATAAGCGGCCTACAGTTAGGCTAATGAATTATATTATTCTGTAGAATTGTTTATTAGTGGTGCAACATCCCGGCGGCAAGTTTTACACCAGCAAACATCAATTATAATTTCTTCATAAGGGACTGAAAAAACATTGATGTAGGATTTACTTTGAAACAGTTTTCACTCAGGAATTGAAAGTAAAACTCACAAATAATTACAAAGAAACGACAGGTAACACTGAATAAAAGGTTACATTTGACATAGAAAGCTTTAAATAGTATTTTCTTGTTAAACGTACTTCAATAATCATTGAAAAAACATTTTTACATCATTACCGATAAATGTTACATCACTAATAAAATAGTTACATCACTATAAATAATTTAACACTGTCATTTGTGACCGTGGACCACAAAACCACTCATAAAGGTCACATTTTTTAAATTGAGATTTACACATCTGAAAGCTGAATAAACAAGCTTTCAACTATTTGAAAATCTGGAATCTGAGGGTGTAAAAAAATCAAAATATTGACAAAATCACCTTAAAGTTGTCCAAATGAACTTCTTAGCAATGCGCATTACTAATCAATAATTAATTTTTTTATATATTAATGGTAAGAAATGTACAAAATATCTTCATGGAACATGATCTTTACTTCATATGCTAATGATTTTTGGCATAAAAGAAAAATTGATCATTTTGACCCATACAATGTATTTTTGGCGATTGCTACAAAATATACCCATGCTACTTAAGACTGGTTTTGTGGTCCAGGGTCACATTTATCATATAACTAATGATACCATTTTATAAAAGAAATACACCATTTAAAGGAATAGTTCACCAAAAAAAGTTTTGATTTGGACCCCATTGACTCTCATTGTATAGACAAAAACAGTTAAAAGTCTTTCTTCAGACTCATTCTCTTTCATCTTTCTACACTTTTGTGTTCCACAGAAGAAACAATGTAAACAGGTTTGAAACCTCATGAGGGTGAATAAACAATGACAGAAATTAGATTTTGGCGTAAAGTATCCCTTTAAGGTTGTGCTCCGTGCACCACAGTGATTTTACCATGGTTAATCCTGTAAAGCCTGATGTATATTAAATCTACTTTTGAAATGAAACATTATTTATTTATTTATTTTAATTTCTTTGAATATTATATTTGATATATCAGGCTTTTATAGCTTATCTAAGATGATATAAGAGAATAAGCAGTTCATACTCAAAAGCCTGATGTATCATATTTTGATACACAGACTTAAAGATGATTTTTCTAAAAATGATTCATGGATAATCAAGCAAACCTAAGTTGCTTCTGTTCAGTAAGTGACCATATTGAAATATCACTAACAATATAACAGTTTTGCACGTGTACTACAACCTGAAGGTGGACATTTTAAGACTTATACTAAAAGAATTTTTACTTGTTAAAAAAGGTCTAAAATAGGGCTGGACGATTCATCAAAAAGTAATCGAAACAGAAATTTAGAACCTCCAACCAATGTAATTTTCCCTTGTTGGTTATTAACATTTTTCATGTTTTTTTAATCCTAAATTAGTTCCCATAAAAACATACTACCATGTGTATAGTCAGTACTATATGGACGTTTATACCTTTGTGCTCACATCTTTCGCAGCGTCTCGCATGTGAGTGGCGCGTTTAAGACGGCGTGTCAAGTTCACAGAATTTAAACTTTTACACAGTGGACCAATGAGAAGACCACAGAGGTGGGGCAAGCATTGCAAGCTTTTGTTTACAGTAGCAAGTTGGCATGCCAACTTTTGTATTTGACAGCAACATGGCGGAGCAGGCATTCTGCGCTGCCCTTTTTTTAAACCATTCCTGAGTGCTTCCTGCATTTTAGACGCAAAAACCTGTTCTGTGTGAATGATCAGTAAGAACCAAGAGTAAATACTTGCAAATATAGAGTGACAGGACAAGATTGCTGAGAGGAAGATCACATGCAACAGCGATTATGAGTCAGATTCACATCTATAACTATAGAGGGCAAGAAAGAAAGAAAGAAAGAAAAGTGCTGCCCCCTAATAGTCAACTAACCGAGCTTGGTCGACCAAAATTTTATTAGTTGCTCAGTTGAAGAAAAAAATTCCACAAATTCCACTAATGTTAACATAAAAAATGTACGCTATTGAAGTGTATGTGCGGAGAGTGGAAGCTGAATAGTAGCGCACTTACTGCATGACAGATGGAGGCACCGGTGCAATCATTTGCTCTTAAAATAGTCATTTTTGGTCATACAGATAAAATACATCTTTCGAATCTGTAAAGACTCTAAGTTTATTTGTGTGCACTCACAATAACAACAAAACGTTGCGCTTTTATAAAATAATGAAAGCAATGGCATGCGTTTTCTGCCGTCTCTGTCTCTGTGAACTTGAGCAACTTTAAGACTCAGTGTATAACAAATATTCTTAGATTATATAATCCATATTAAACATGTAGGCGCATCCACTACTGTGGAGATGACGAGTCAGTGTCGCTGACTTCGTCTCTTAAGCCCGAAAACAAAGAAAGCACTAATTTATCAATAAATTATTAAAAAGTCAATGCAGCCACCTTGCTGTTCTTCCCTAAAACATTTGTAATTATTATATCTGCCAGTGCGCTGTGGCAAGCTTTTTTTCTGTATGCGCTTGAGCACTTATTAGGCAGTTAAAGGCTCATTATTATGATTTATATAGTTTATTAAATGTGCAACTAATAGTCGACTAATCTTTAAAATGAATGACTACTAGTCGACCAGAAAAATCTTTAGTCGAGGGTAGCCCTAAATAATAATAATAGTGATAAAAAATAAAAATAATCGTTGATTACTCGCGATAAGACGGTCAATTAATCAAGATTTTAGGTCATATCGTCCCACCCTGGTATAAACTTCTGATCAGATGAAACAAGGCTTGTAGAAGATTGTGTATAATAGATTTTTCAGAAAAGTTTTGATCACGCAATCATTTAGAGGCTTTAGAAATCTGCGTATCAAATATAATCCTAACGAGACCCATTGACCGTGGTAAAATCACTATAATGCACAACAAAGCATTATCGACTGCATTAATTTGTCATGTATAAGTAAAAATGACTTTGAGGACTGTATCATATTGAAAAACAGTAGACCTGTAGGCCCTGGTTAGTCTCTCGTCTCCTGATCTAAGAGGCTTCGGTTGAAGTGTCAGAGCCAGTTAGTGAAATCCCGTGGATCAGATCAATATCACGCTGGTTAAAGGAAGGGAGAGGCTCTTAGTGGCTGTCATTTTCAGGCCTGTGGGTTGTGTGTTTGTCAGTGTCAAATCAGTAGCTCTGCTATATCTGCCCCTACAGGGCCCAACACAATCACAGCACACAGATCTTAAAAACAGCTACTTTTAACCTGTTACAATTACATTTGGAATCTTTTATGGAATGTTACACAAACTTTTCTCATCATCATGACCGAGACTTCAGGCTTAAAAATTTTTAACATTTAAAATTTAACTTCAAAATTTAAATAACTGTTTTCTATTTTAATATATTTTAAAATGCAATGTATTCCTGTGATGGCAAAGCTGAATTTTCAGCAGCCATTACTCCAGTCTTCAGTGTCACATAATCATTCAGAAATCATTCTAATGTGCTAACATTTGGTAATTTCGTATTATTATTATTATCAATGTTAAAAACACTTAATATTTTTGTGGAAACTGTGATAGTTTCAGTATTCCTGACGTAATGTCTTGTAAATTTAAATGTAAAAGTCTTTACTGACACTTTTGATCAATTGAATGCATCCTTGCTTAGTAAAAGTAATAAAATATTTTACTAACCACAAACATTTGAATGGTAGTGCATATATCTACCTGACAAAAAAATGAGCGCATGATGGTTAAAAACAACAAAAACGCCTGTACTTCCTGTAAGTCATAAGAGCGAAGTGATGGATGATGAACTGCACTTTCTTTTTCAATTGATATCTTGTATCTAACAAAGATAAAGTTTAATAACATCTAATAATAGTTCATTTTATGTGTTACTCTATAAAACACAAGCAATGCCTTCTATGTGTGATGGCAACATTCAAGATTATTGCCCTGCATGTGGTCTGTCGCCAGACCGCTCTCAACCGTTTTGTGTTTACAAGCTCTTTTGATGATTAGCGCCTCTGTTTACAGTGCTCGCGTTTTATGTGCGCTGTCTCGTAAAAACAACACGAGTGGCTGAAGCTCTGGCTCGTTTATTAACACGTCCCCAATGACAACAGTCGCCCATGTCACATTCGCTTCGGCTGAAACAACTCCCATTTCTGCTTTTAATTAGCGTATAGCATGCTATACGGGCCCTGCTAATGTTTAGAGCATGGGTGAACATGGCCGTGCTTAAGAAAGCATTTACCAGGGCTCATCATCGTTATTGCGCACTGATAATTAATGTATAATGAATTTAAAAATTACCCCCTTGGTTATGAACGGTGGTGCGCGGGGGCGGGTGCAAAAACAGTTTGATCAATGTCTTATTTTATGTAAACATATTAAATTTTGCTCAACTGCTAACAAAGGTAATATGAAAGGAATATTGAGAGGTCACAGTGACAGCGTTTGCCGAGGGCGCAACTAGATTTCTCAGCGTAGAGACAGAGAGGTCATAAAATCTACCAAGTGAGAGGACAAACGTGATTTTGACTCGTCTTCCTGTTAGATTGTCATTCCAGAAAACAGGTGCCATTTGCTTCCCTGATAAAAATGTGTGTAAATGATAAATGATCAGCAATGAACAGCTGATGCGAATTTTTGTGAAATAAATAAATAAATAATCCAATTTATCCAGTTTAGATAAATAGATGATAGATAGATAGATAGGTAGACAGATAGATAGATAGATAGATAGATAGATAGATAGATAGATAGTATTAATATCTAGTATATTATTAATACTTAAACAGATTAAGTGTATTTTATTGTATTGTATATATTTTCAATTTTATTTATTTATTTATTTATTTGAGAATTCCACCATGCAAAGCTGTGATATCTATATTTCTACATAAATATTATTATTATTATTGTTATTATTATTATAAATATTAGTGTTTCATAGAAAACATTAATATATATATATATATATATATATATATATATATATATATATATATATATATATATATAAACACAATTAAATATGAATTAATAAATGACATTAAAATCAAAATATTTATTTCTACATAATATTAGGTAAAGCATATGTATTAAGACTAGATATATAAATATAAATAAATATTAAGCATACATATTAAGAATTAATTATTAATTAAGAATATTAAATACATTAAATTCAAATAAAAATGTTTATTCCAAAATATTATATACATATATATTAAGACTAAATATAATATAAATATGAATTAATAAACTAAATTCAAATCAAAATGTTCATAATTAATTCTTCATTATTTCTAATTAATTCTATACACACACATAGAATTAAATATGAATTAATAAATATTTTTAGCATTAAGATAAATTAATATTTAAACCACATATATTAAGATTCAAATCCAAATGTTCATTTTTAATTAAATATTTTATGTGTATATAAGAATTAAATATGAATAAAAAAATTAAAGTCAAACCAAAATGTTTATTTCTAAATTAATAATATTACTTAAAGCATATATATAGAATTAAATATGCATTAATAAATGTAATTCAATTCAAAATATTTATATAATGTTATAATATTATATATATTAAATTATATTATATATCTATTAAATATGAATTAATTCATAAAGTACATTCAAATCAAAATGTTCAAATTTCTTTCTTTTTTTATTTCTATATATATTTAATCATTTTAAAATTATTACTTCAACAGATTGTTTGTGTGACAGAATGTTTGAAATCGTACCAAAACTGACTTTAAAAAAAAAAAAAAAAAAAAAAAAATCACCTTATCAAACCAGAAAGAGTGGATGCTTCACAGAATGACCCAGAAGACATAATTGCTCTCAGTCTTACTTTGACGGAAGAACTCACGAAAAGACAATTGTCATCACTATTTTATCTTGAAAAAAGCTGAGCCATCAGTAATATTGAAGATCCTGAATTAATATGATATTCCTCTCACCCCCAATCATAATTTCCCCACCTATCATTTCGGTGTTTCGAGTCCATTTGCCGGTGTCTGGGAGTCGAGTCTTTCATCCCAGGTGGAGGTTTAATTCACGAAGAGATGAGAAATATTAAAACGGAGCGGGCGTCTTCCTGTCAGTCAGCCCTCTGCTTCGCCTCGCCCGAGAGCTCCGTGCCGAGGCACTGACGGGAGGCAGTCCATTTGATCTGCGGCTTTCAAAGGAAGAGAGCAAAGAGTGGCCATCAGAAATCATTTATCTCTCCACAGGAGACTTACGGATTCTGTGACAGCCACCAATCATATGCCGCTTAATTCAATATCTGCTCTGTTAATCTTTTTCTTTACAATATCGCTCCCGATTCCTCAGCTGAGCTTTTGTCTGCTTGAGCAAAAACTTTGAAAACAGTAATAGAAGTTTGTGTCAGAGAGCTGGCGGATGCTGATCTGTGCTTTGATATGCAGGCCCATTTTGTGTGGTGAAGCACATTTAAAGGGCAAAGGTCAGAATCAAAGACTCTCATTGTCAGCCATAATGGCTGACAGTAATAAAATTATAACTTTTTTCACAGAAAACTGCAATAAAAAAATTCAAATACTCAACGTTACTGCATATAGATTTCACATTATTTCTTAATCAGGCACAATGCGATAAGTTTTACATTTTTTACAGTTTGGGTAAAACTAGCATCATTTCATATACACAAAGAAGTTTAAAGGAAATAAAAGTCTGGTTTAACTTATGACATTGTGCCAGAAATATATATTACTATTGTTCAGTAAAATGTACATACTACTACTACTACTACTACTACTACTAAAATGAAATAAAAATTGTTTAAGGAATAATCTTCCATGTTTAAATTTTAATAGTAAATCCCCTTTGTTTGCCAAAAAAAAAAAAAAAAGTTTGTTTAAATTTCAATAATTAAAACATAAATGAAATTCATTTCATAAGGCTATTTTATTTTAAGAATAAATTTGAATAAATTAAGTTTTTATTCATTCGATCAATTAGACATGCTAAAACAAAGAATTTGTTAACAATAAAACTTATGGTGAGAAAAACAATAAAATATTTTATAGGGCCCTAAACATGCAATTTTTGTTAAACTTTTAATAAACTGATGTGGAATTGTATAAGTTTCATGATTTTAATTAGTTAGACATGCTTTATAATTGATCAAATTTAATGTAATCGTTACAAAAGGAGCTGAGAAAAATTAAAACAAACAAAAAAAATTGGAGGGAAAATAAAATGGAATTTGGGAAAAAATAAAAAAGATTTCATAGGGCCCTAAAAGTGTTATAATTTTTCCTTTTCAAAATAAGCACCAGAAACCACTTAATTGACAATATAACTGACATTTTTATTTTGATAGAATTTTGCACCATTTGCAATAGAATCAACAATACTTGCAGAATCAAAATGTAATTATATATAATTATTATTTCAATTATTAATATATATATATATTAATAATTACATAATTAATTATTTACACATCACCATATATTAAGTAAATATGTATAATATATAGCATATTATATTTAATATATTTAAAAAATTCATTTTATTACTACTACTACTACTATTATAATTAGCTATTTTTTGTTACTTTGTCAGCACCTAAAATAAATAAATAAATAAATAAAATTATTATTATTATTATTATTATTAATAATAATAATACTAAATTGTAATAACATATCACTATTAAAATAGTAATAAATAAACACTGAAATAAATTGAATTTATGTGAAAATTGAATTTATTTATGTGAAAAATCACATAAATCATAATGATGAAACTATTAAAGGGGTAGTTCACCGAAAAAAGTAAATTCTGTCATTACTCACCTTCATGTCGTTCCAAACCCGTAAGACCTTTGTTCATTTTTGGAACACAAATAAAGTTGTTAACACATTGAATAAAGTCATTATTTTTGTTTTCTGTGCGCACAAAAAGTTTTCTCAGACCTTCATAACATTACGGTTGAACCACTGATGTTACATGGGCTACTTTGATGTCCTTACTTCCTTTCTAGGCCTTGAATGTGTCAGTTGCGTTGCTGTCTATGCAGGGTCAGAAGGTCTTATGGGTTTTTAACGACATGAAGATGAGTAATTAATGACAGAATTTTCATTTTTGGGTGAACTATCCCTTTAAAGGGCAAAAAAAAAAAAAAAAGCCACTTTATTACGATCTCACACCTGGCAGAAAGCAGAGATAAAGTTACCACAAAAGAAATCTCCTCAATACACAACCCAACGTGAAACAAAACAGACATCATAATAGTTACCTTAGCGAGCGCTGCCTTGTCTCATTACTGCGTTACAAACAGTGACATCTCTATCAAGCCTTCTTCCATTTCCACTTGACTGCCTGGGAGGAAGAAGGAGCTCGGGCTCCAACATCAGCAATTAAAGGCTGATCACCAAATCACCTTGGTTTCCATTCAGGAGGGCTTAATTAGCTCACTGTACTGTTTTCTCCTTCCTCACAAAGAATCAACACGCCGCTCGCCTCAAGTGTGGTTTTTGACTCCGCTTAAGAGCCGCCATATTGCTGGAGTGTTAGATGTCGCTAATTGCCGGCCATGAAAAGCTAGCAAGCCTAAGAGGCTACGTAAAAGAAATTAGAAATGGGGCGACACACACACACACGCATGGCTCTACAGGAAGCGAGCCTATATTAATTGTCTTCAGAAACTCTATACACAGATGTCTCGTTTTATAGAGACGTAACAGCAGAGAGAAAGAGTTCTTCTGCCAGGCTATATGCTGGATGACCTGTGCTTTGCAGGAGGAGGGATTGTCTCGGGGGATCTAGTGTTGTAGTTTAGCCTGCTGAGAGACAGGCTCCAGACCTGAATCATAGTCGTGCTCTGGGTTGCAATTATGGCAGAAAAAGAGAGGAACAGAGAAAAATGGTGGTGGCTTCGAGCATAGCTGCTATTAGAGTGGCCCAGCGGACCGACAGATACATACAGGCACATACACACACATACAAATCTAAACACACCGATGCAAACCCTCCTCGGGACACGCACACACACACACACACATGGATACAAACAAACACACAACTGTTGGCCCTAGGCGTGTATTGTATTGTATTCTCCTTCTCTATGATAAATGAAGCTGAGGCAATTCATAAGAAAGCAAAGAATAAACGATCACTCTCCCTTATCACCTTGCCAGCCACAATAAAGCTTCCCAGCCCAACTATAGTTCAAACGGATGAAAGCAGAATTAGTTTTGTTTTCACTACGCTCATCACGGGTTGTTGTTGAGGTCTGCAAGCTGGCAGAAAGTTGTGCAAAGGAGAGCGTAACTAGATCCTTGACAGGAATGTTACTTCAAAAGTGCCATTTACATTACTGGATCACTCCAAGAAAAAAAACAAACAAACATTGCATTTTATAGAAAGTAACACTACTTTTATGTTATGTTTATGTTATGTCAGTACTTAAAATAAATAAATGGATAAAATACGTAAAATGAATTAAAGGAAATTCATTATTATTATTATTATTATTATTATTATTATTAGCTACTTTTATGTTACTTACCTCAGTACCTAGGTGTCAGTACCTAAAATAAATAAATAAAAAAGAAAAATAATAATAATAATTAATAATAATAATAATAATAATAATAATTATTATTATTATTATTATTATTATTATTACTACTACTACTTTTATTATTATTTGCTACTTTTATGTTACTATGTCAGTACCTAAAATAAAATCAATAAATAAAATAAATAAATAAATAAATAAAAATTATTATTATTATTACTATTATTATTATTATTATTATTATTATTATTATTATTATTATTATTAAATTATAATAGCACATTACTACTAAAATTTTATATACATTATATATATATATATATATATATATATATATATATATATATATATATATATATATATATTATTAGTATTATTATTATTATTTCCTGTTGTTGTCATTGTCTGTAAATATTAAGCTGGGATAAGATAAAGTATTTAAAACTTCTACACATAATTATTTATTTGCACAGCACCATATATTAATGTTCATATTTATATTATATAGTATATGACATTTAATATTAATATCCAAAAAAAAAAAAATCTGATTATTATTATTAGTATTATTACTACTACTACTATTATTATTAGCTATTTTTTGTTACTTTGTCAGCACCTAAAATAAAATAAATACATACAATTATTATTATTATTATTATTATTATTGAATTGCAATAACGTATTACTATTAAATATTATATAAATAAATACTTAGTGCTATTAGTATTATTTGCTGTTGTTGTCATTTTCTGTGAATATTAAGATGGGATAAGAAAAAGTATTTAAAAATTCAACAATTATTTATACATCACCATATATTAATAATAATTAATAATACAAAATATGAATATTTATATTATATAGTATATTTAATATTTACATTTTAAAAATAAAATATTCAGATTATTATTATTATTTATTTTCTCTAAGAATATTAAGCTGGGAGAAAAGAAAGTAATTTTAATCATTTTACACATCATTTATCACGTTAATCTTTACATTTTATTGAAAGTAACATTTTAGCTACCTTTATGTTACTTTGTCAGTACTTACAATAAATAGATAAATAAATGATGATAATAATAATTATATTATCACTAATAATAAAATAATTATCATATAAATATATATTATTAGTAGTATTAGTGTTATTTGCTGTTGTCGTCAGAGAATATCAAGTTGGAATGAGATAAAGTATTTAAAAATTATACACAATACACAAAGTTAATATTTACATTATATGGTATATTTATTTTTAATATTAATATTTAAAAACTAAACGTATTATTATTAGTGCTATATGTGAACATTAAGCTGGGATAAGAGATTACTACTAGATTATTACTAGTATAAGCAGTAATTAGAAGTATTAATAATTTTAAAAATAGTAATCGTTATAAATAATAGTAATATCTCACCTTTAAAGTGTGATAAGCAACATTGTAAAGACACCCCGAGTAATAATTATAATATTAACTGTTTCTTCTTCTTTTTATTATTATTATTATTGATAATTAATTAATTAATTTTGTTTCCGAAAATTAAGCTGGAGAAAATAAAGTAATTTTAATAATTATATATATCATTATTTATTTATACACCATTATTTATTAATATTTAAACTTATTAATAATAATCTTTTTATTTTAATAATAATAAGGATAAAGTATTAATGTTGTTGTTATTGTATATATATTAAGCATTTAGCTTAATATATATACACAATAACAACAACATTGATATAAAAAAAAATATATATTTAAAAACAAGGAGAAAAAGTTGGCACACCAACAACAGCTTCAGATGTACAAAAAAATCTTAATATTTCTAGCATGTTCTTACCAAAAGTAATGTTTCATCAAAAGTAATGTTTCATCAGACAATCATTCTACACATCAATTTAAATTGTGATGACAAGCAACACTGTATAGATTACCGCAAGAGTCTTAAAAAGAGCTAAGACACAATGCGTAAACAATTCTGGAAATAATTTAAGATCAGTCTGGCAATGCTTAAAAATGTGAAAACGCTGCAGCTGCTACGGTCCCAGCAGCCCAATATTCAACACATTTATAGGTCGTCGTGTTGCATTTTAAGACGCTGATTTAACAAAATTCCCCAGCATTCTTTCGGTGTCTGTCATTTAACTTAGTCATAACATTTTTTGCCAATGTCAATCTAAACTAGTTTAACAGTGTTTCTGCCCTCCGGCCCGCAGACTATCATTTGAATCCACGTGTTTCCATTAACTATCAGTTCGTGGGAGCACACTTGTGTCTTCATTAAGGTTCAGTAGTTACTAGGCTCATTGTTAAAGTTAACAGGCTCCCCTGACGCGACTGCCTTATAAACAGGTGCTCCCTCAGGCCTGCTTAAAATCGGAGAATGATAATGGCTTTGAGAGCTGGGAGACGTAATTGAAGCAAGTCTATCCCATAAGAATTAAGGGAACCATATCCAAAATAACTCAGTTCCTGAAGGAAACGCAAACACAGTGGGGAGAAGAAAAATATCCAGTGCGACACTATCGTGATTAACTGAAGCAAAACGGCACAATGCTGCCTGAATTTTACTAGCAGCTGAGAGTTCGCTGACTAAGTCTAATAAAATCAGTGCCAAGAAAATGATGTTGTCCATTTGCTGATAAAAGAAAAAAAATCTTTCAAATGTTCACTTTCATTAGTACACAAATATTGGTAATATGTTTCTATTCCTCTCTCTCTCTCTCGCTCTCTCTCTATATATATATATATAAACTTTAGTACAAGTTAATAACTTTATTAATTTATTGTAAATAATACTTAATAAAAATGATTATTTAATTAATTTCATTAATTTACCAATAAATATGATGTATATAAACTTGTTTATTATTTATTTATTCAACTTTAATTTATAAATGAATATTTATACTTGTTATAAACTTACTATTTGTGCAACTTTATTGATTAATACATTCATATTTAATCTAAATAATTATTTGATTAATTTAACAATATAATATAAACGTGTTTATTACTATTATAATAAATTATATTATAATATCATTTATAAATTAATATTTAATAAAGAATTATTTAATAAATAATTTTATTAACTGAGTTGTTATAAACTTATTTGTACATTACTTTATTGATTTATAATTTAATATATTGATTTAATTCTAAATTAATTATTGATTTATAAATTAATAAATTATTCTTTAATAATCAAATAACAATTAATAATATATATATATATATATATATATATATATATATATATAACTGTTTATTAATTATTTGTACAACTTTATTGATTTATAAAATAAGTGTTATTTTGTTATTTTAAACAATTATTTTATTAACTGAATATATATATATATATATATATATATATATATATATATATATATATATATATATATATATATATATATATTATACAGTGTTATACAGTATAATAACATTATTATTTATTATTAATTTCAGTCTATAAATACAGGGTAGGGATTTAAACTTATACACTTTAATGTAGTGATTCATACTATGTATCCACGTCTATATATCTATATCTATATATGTGATGTGATCTAGGAAAACCCAATACATGGTGAAATTTTACCCTTTTTTTTTTAGGTAAATACCATATAAAATTATTTTGTCCATAGCTTCAACGTAACCAAAGTTATGGCTATCTTAAGTTGGCTGATAGCGATGATTTTCAGCAATGGAATTTTGAGAAAAACGGCTTTAAAGTGAGACGGTTTTTACTTTCACTTTACGGGTTTAACGGGATCTGATGTCTGATGTCTGAAGTCAGGAGCGCTATACTGCATCATTACACAAACAGACTAATGTCTGTAAACGCTGTTTATCATGGGCATAGTCTCCGAACTTTTGATCAACCATTTTATGTTTAGATAGCAGAAATAATGCAGCCTACGTTGTAGTAAAAGCGAACGCAGCGCAGCTGTTTGCACACTTAACAGACTGTCATCAGACTTCTCCTCTTCAGTAACTTCATCATCCGATTCTTCATCTCTGGATGTGAAATAGTCCATTATAACATCGTTTAGGCCACTGACAACACCAAGATTGAACAGACTGAGACGAGTAAGATCATTTACGTAAGCAGCTACAGTACTTCAGCCTGCGTTGTTGCGCTCCGCCATCTCACGATATTAAAAAATAAATACAAATAAAAAAACTTTGCGTGCCATAGTTTACACAGGACTGGCGAAGAAAGTGAATTGATACACCTTTATTAAATACGTTATGCGTTTTTTTTGTTTTTTTTTTGATAGGTTAACTGCAGCGTCCGCAGCGCATTCATAACATAAGAAAAATTTCTGCTTGCTGCAACAAATCGCTATATTTTTGCACTAAACAAGTGAATTTCGCGGACATATTTTCACAGATGATAGACAAGATGTTATAGAATAATAATTTAATTTAATGAAAAAAAAAAAAGACATTCAACCTATTTTTCAAATTTCCTAAAAACGTCCCAGCGCGACATCCGATGGGTTTTCCCAGATCGCATCACATATCTATCTATCTATCTATCTATCAATATATATATATATATATATATATATATATATATATATATATATATATATATATATATATATATATAAAATATATATATATATATACAGGCAAATAACCTACAAAAGTATGTCAAATTACCTGTCTTGACGAGTAACTTTGTAGCTTTAACAATGACTAATCTGTATTTAATTTATATAGTAGAGTAACACAGATGCACTGATCGACCGGACATATTTCAGCTGATTTCTGTTCAGGCTTGCACACTAACTGTACGCAATCATTTTTTAAAATGTCATGTGTGTATGGAAATATTACGAATTCATCAAGCATCCATTAACAGAGGCCAGAGATGCTGAAGACAAACGCAAGAGGAAAAAATACTGTAGCAGGCAGAGCAAGATCACGGTTCACAATCCGCAAAATAATGGAAATATTATCCTAAATATTGAAACGGGGGTTTATATGAATGTATCTCTGAGGGGAACTGACTGTTTTAAGAAAAGTTTACATGACGTTTTCTTTTCATTTGTCTCTGTATAATGCATTTAAAGTAGCATTCATAAGCACAGCGCTGCTTTGTTTACAGTGGTAACCAAGGAAACGTAATAACACGGTTATTCCATAAGCGCCACCTGCTGGCAGAGACTGAGTCTGCGTTCCTTCAGTCCGCCTGCTGTTTTTCCATATAACACATATATATATATATATATATATATATATATATATATATATATATATATATATATATATATATATACATATATATATATATATATATATGCAATCTTATTTTATCTAAGAATTGTTTTATGTAGTAATTTATTTAGTGCTGCATTGGATTGGACATCTTTTTTCTATAGATATCTTTCATTGCTGGTGTTTTGTTTAGAGTTGACTGTGTTTATAATTAAGTTCATATAAAAAAAAAAACCAAGAGAAGTCTATGGAATGACCTCATTTAAATAGCTAAGTGAAAGTGTGTGCGTGCACAAGGACACACATTACGAGCCTCCAGTCCTCACGATCAACACTGACACCGTTTTACGCAAGTGTTTCACTCCGTAAATAACATAATTGTCATTTTTATAAACAGAGAATGTAAAAGTCCCTGCGTGTCAGTTGCACATCAGGGTGAAGGCACTAAAAACATTAATTGCTTTAGCTAAGTTCCCAAGCCGTGACTGGTCTTTAAGCACGCCGTGAAGATTAGCTACTGTCTTTTCAACCGATGACAGAAAAAGAAACAAAAATTACATTTGAAACCCTTTTGAATTCGCTTTCCTCTTTTCTTTGTTTGGATGGAATTGCAGCCGCTAATTAGAGTTGAAAAAGTGTGTTTCTGAGTTTGAAAAATCAGTGAAGTGAGGAGAGGAAGACACAAGGAGGCCATTTGCATTTCTCTCTGCCTCACCAGCGTGTCACAACAAGGTCAGCAGTGGGCTCTGTCACTAAGCCGGTGATTAAAACATTCTAAACAAACCGTTTTTTTTTTTTTAAGCAAACTTTTCTAAAAAGGCATAAATGACTCCTTGAATATTCCTTTCCCAGAACTTAACTAAAATGTCCATTCGCCCCTGAGTAAATGGTTCTAAATGAGTCGACTTTAGCAACTAGTTTGAAATTACACAGTATGGGTACACAGTTCATAAACATTCAATGAAGAAAAGCATGTTAATTATCCATGCAAAATTCATGCATATTTAAACATAAGTACCATAAGCCTGCAGAAAATATCAAAGGAATGAAAGAAAATGAGGAGGAATACGACGGGAGAGAGAGAAAGAAAAAAAGGAGGAGACACTGTAATAAATAAAAAAGTCACTTCGGCAGAAAGCGCAGGCAAAAAAAAAAAAAAAAAAAACTGCCGATACCACATACGTTAACACGAGCTTCCTCAATCCCTTTAGACTGACAAGAGCACTTCGGGTCACAGGAAACCCCTTGTTTGCACAATCACAACAATATTATTCCAGCTCAGCTGATTTAATTGCTGATTGGTCCGTTTAAATGAGATTAAAATGAATGCGAGCAGATTAATGAGAATGCTGGTCACATGATCAGGCTGTCTGGTGCCCATGTAAAATTTCCCCACATGGACGTAGCCCAACCAGCTGGGGCCCCACACAGCCTTGGGCTAACAAAATGTTAATTGGGCTTCAAATATGCTATTTTATTTGCCACGATCTGTATATATCATTTACCATCAGCCGAGAAACAAAAGCCTCTTTGACCCAGGCGCTCGGGCCGGCTGATTGGACGAGACTGTTGCTGTTTTCACAGTTTCCTTTGATATCATTTTTATTCATTCATTCGCAAGCCACTTGACACATCAATTAGAGACAATAATCGCATAATAATCTTAATGATTGTTTTAAAATTAAAATGCCGCCCGCCTTGGTACGAAAAAACGGCACAGGAAGTGGCGTGGCCATTGAAGTGTGTTCAAAAACACAAATTTACATCTAAACATGAGCAGAGACCCAGTGATGCAGAATTGTACTGTATAAAGCAACTTAATAATAGCCAGTGTTCACTAAATATGGGTAAAAACTACACACAGTAGTTGATACTCTTAAAAGTATTTAGTGGTTAAAAAATATGTTGATATTTATGTTGTTGTTTGTTTTATATGTAATTATATGTGTTTATTTCAGTGTCTAGTAATGAAAATATAAATGCACAGATTAATGGAGATTAATGTAATCTCCAGTTTTCTAGTCATAGGAAAAATGTACTTTTTTTAAGCTATTCAATAAATGGTAATTTTTTTTTTTCCTTTAGCCGTTTCATAATTTTTCTGGATCTAACAACACACACACACTTAAATAAAAATGACTATATTATCTTTTGTTAATTAAGTTATAAAAATGACTACATTGTATTTAAAATATGCTTTGATAACATTTACTATATTACTAATATTGCTGTATTTAAGAGATCAAATAGTGTAATTTCTTGACTTTTCAGAATTTTAAATGCCCAGTGCTACAATTTTTAAATGTTTTTTTTCCCCAAATTATACTCTATTTTTTTTTTTTTTTTAAGTAAAAAAAAAAAAATGACTATATTATATTTCAAATAGGCTTTGATAACATTTATTACTGTATTTAAGGGATCAAATTGTGGAATTTCTTAACTTTTCATAACTTTAAATGCCCAGTGCTACAATTTTTCAATGTTTTTTTCCCCCCAAAATTATACTATTATTTATTTATTTATTTTATGCTTTTATTTATACACCCTTTATTTATACCCTATTTTGCCTAAACAAAACCGTTTTTATCAACAATATTATTGTTTATTTATTTTTTATTTTTTGTAATGAAGTTATAACAGTGACTATTATATTTAAAATATGTTTTGAAAACATTTATTACTGTATTTAAGCGATCAAATAGTGGAATTTCTTAACTTTAAATGCCTCGTGCTGCAATTTCTTCCCAAAATACACACTATTTTTTTTTAAATTCTTTATATATAAACACATTTTAAAAAGATAACCATTTACAATAAAACCCAAGATCATAAGACAAGGAGATATTAAAAAAATAAATAAATAAATAAAAAAAATCTAGAGATTAATCGTGATTAATCGCATACAAAATAGAAGTTATAGTTTGCCTAATATATGTGTGTGTAATTATTATGTATATATACATATAAACACATTCATGTATATATTTAAGAAATATTTACAAGTAAATGTATTTATTATCATTTTTATATCATTTATATTATATATAAATAGCAATATTTTGTACATAAATAACATTTCTCTTAATATATACACATTAACTTGTGTGTATTTATATATACATAATTAAAAACAGTACACACACATTTATTAGACAAACTCAAACCTTTATTTTGTATGCGATTAATCGTTTGACAGCCCTAAAAAAAAAAAAAACAATCCATCTACAAAATTACATAAAGAAAATGAATTATGTGACAGAAAGATAAAACGCAGGACCAAAACAATAAATTATACCCAATTTTGCTTAAACAAAACCATTTTTAACAACATTATTATTCATTTTTATTTGTTAATTAAGTTATAAAAATGACTATTTCATATTTAAAATATGCTTAACATATATTACTGTATTTAAGAGATCAAATTGTGGAAATTCTTAACTTTTCATAATTTTAAATTTTTCTATAGTTTTTTTTTTTTTTTTTTTTTTTTGCTTTACGTAAAAATTTTAAAAAGATAACTATTTACAATAAAGATAATATATATATATATATATATATATATATATATATATATATATATATATATATATATATATATATATATATATATTTATATATATATACATATATATATACATATATAGTGTTCAGTAATTTATAATAATTACTATATTATATTTATGCTTTGATAACATTTATTACTGTATTTAAGAGATCAATAGTGGAATTTCTTAACTTTTCGTAACTTTAAATGTCCAATGCTGCAATTTTGCAACTTTTTTCCCCAAAGCTATACCCTATTTTTATTTATATTTTTAATTATTTCATTATAACACAATTTAAAAGATAACTATTCACAATAAAGCCCAAGATTATATCATACCAATCTATCTACGAAAGTACATAAAGAATATAACTATCTGACAGAAAATCAATCAAAACCAAAACAATAAATTATATCCTATTTTGCCAAAACAGTTTTTCTGACTAATGGCTTCTTAAAGACATGTTTAAGGGTAAAAGCATTGTGAATATCAATGCTCAGGTCTCTGCCGCAGTGACTTCTTTCCCAATAAAAGCGATCCCATTCGTTTAACACTAAAATACTAACGTTTGGCATTTGAATGGGCCGAACAGGTTTTAAAGCTGGAGGCAGGAGGCTCTGAAGACGCGGCGCAGATAAATGCGTCTGATATTAGTAATCCAGCGTTTCAGAGAGGGATTGATCTGTCTGTGCTCCGGGACCTGCCGGACCTCGCTCTAAACTTAAGCTCAATTGTACTGGAGCAAAAATATTGTGTGACGTCCATCAAGCTGACAGTAATGCACCGAAATGGCCCATAAACAGCTCCAACTTTCCATCTCCCTACGACAACCTATGGGGATTATTGCTGTACATTAAGACTTAAAAATGCGTGGCGAATTCCATTAATCCATCTCATTGCATAAAATTTCCATTTGATTTCCAATGTGGAATTTTAGATGAACAGGAGAGAGCCGAGAAACCCTCATTACTTCATATTCAATCAATCAGTCAGCTGCAAAAGCATCACAGCAAGCGTCTGGGCACACAGTGAGGGGCTTCAGTCTGATTATGGAAATGGACGTCGGATCATTAGAACAATGGCTGCGTGCGTGTTTGTCCGTGGTCATTCCTGACGATGTCATCGCTTCATTATTATTGACATGCTGCATTACTTAGCAACTACGAGTGTCCCTCTGACAGGCGTAATGCTCATAAACTATGCCTGAGTGGACCACCCTAAGATCAGAAAAATGTTAGCGGGTGTAAACATTGACATCGGCTAGCTTTTTAATTCTGAGTACACGTGGGTGTGTGTGTGTGTGTGTGTGTGTGTGTGTGTGTGAGAGTGTGTGTGTGTGCGCGCTCCATTGTGCAGCCAGATGAATCCCGGACCACCATATCATGCTAGATGATGCCCATTTAAATCTATTTTCCAGCTAGCCATTCGGAAATTGAATTTGAAAGTTGTAAATGTGGCAATTTGCTAAATATCCCGAAATGATCTATCAACAAAGAGTCGCTATAAAGTGCTAGGAGGTGATAATGGATAGCGGAGAGGGCAGGACGGCGTTCGCGTGGGCTACGATGCACCTTGCCGCGTCTCCTCTTGATTTCTGTCATCAAGCCGTTTCTTTATCAGCGGTTTCAAATGCGATTGTCACACTAGAGGGATCTCAGGAAGAGGAAGTGCCACACCGGTCAAAGTTTTTCAATTTCACTGCCAATTTCCTGCGTAATTACTGCTGCTTTTGATGGTCTTTTAACGGCGTGGACCTGATTCTGCCTCTCAGCGGTGGGCTATGGGATGATCACACATACACACACATTGCCATCAACTCCTGCCGTGGCCCCCCAGGTGGGGGTCAATGAGCTAGTGCTAATGTTGCGCTGCAGAGAGGTAGCAGGCAAGATGGCCGATGGGATACACTAACTGAGATGGGCCGACACTGATTGTCCTGTGCTTCGAAAAGCTCTAAAACAGCGTTTCCCAACCTTTTTTGGCTTATGTACCCCCACGGGCCCATCAGTAAGACTCAAGTACCCCTGTAGTTCATTGATACTGCTTCAGTTATGAATGAAAATCAGATTACCAGATTACAGAGAAGATGACCAGTGAAATCAGCCTCTTTTCAAAGACTGTCTGTCTGTCCATCTATCTATCTATCTATCCATAGGTATCTGTTCATCCACCCATCTATAGGTATATACCCATCCAACAATCCATCCATCCATCTATCCATCTGTATCTATCTATCTATCTCTATCTATATCTATCTATAGGTATCTGTTCATCCACCCATCTATAGGTATCTATCCACCCATCCATCCATCAGTCCATCCAAAGGTATCTATCCTTCAATGTAACCATCCATCCATCCATCCATCCATCCATCGGTATCTGTTCATCCACCCATCTATATGTATCTATCCACCCATCCATCCCTCCATCCATCCAAAGGTACCTATCCTTCAATATATCAATCCATCCCTCCATCGGTATCTATCCTTCCATCCATCCATCTCTATCTATCTATAGGTATCTGTTCATCCTCCCATCTAGGGTTGTCAAAAGGTACCGGGTTCGGTACTTTCGGTACTGAAATGTTAAAAACGTCCATTTCCCGCTCACATTTGAGCGCTGTTGAGCCGATTTTTAAACATCACTGATTGGCCATAGTGTTCACGCGCTCAACAGACATGACTGTGATTGGCTACAATGATAAGCACTTCACGCTCCTCACCGAGCGCTCACACATAAGCAGAACGGGAGCGTTTGAAAGCCACGTCTGCCAGCGGATCCGTCTATATGCAGATGTACTAGGGATCCGCTGGCACATGTGGCTTTCAAACGCTCCCATTGTGCTCATGTGTGAGCGAAATGGAAATTTGCTGGACGTAATTTCAGCACCGAAAGTACCGAACCCGGTACCTTTTGACAACCCTACACCCATCTAAAGGTATCTATCTATCCACCCATCCATCCAACCCTCCATCTATCCAAAGGTATCCATCCTTCAATTTATTTATCCATCCATCCATCCATCCATCCATCCATCTATCCATCCCTCCAAAGGTATCTATCCTTCAATTTATCCATCCATCCATCGATCTATCCATCCATAGTTATCTGTTCATCCACCCATCTATAGGTATCCATCCATCCATCTATCTATCCATCCACAGGTATCTCTTCCACCCATCAGTATCTATCCATCTATCTATAGGCATCTATCCATCCTTCCTTCCATCCACCCATCCATCTGTATCTATTCATCCTTCCTTCCGTCCATCTATAGGTATCTTATCCATCCATCCATCTATCCATCTATATATCTTTGTATCTATGTATCTATCTATCTATCTGTCTATCTGTATCTATTTTTCCCTCCTTCCTTCCTTCCTTCCTTCCATCCATCCATCCATAGGTATCTATCCCTCTTTACTTCCACCCATCAGTATCTATCCATCCATCTATAGATATCTATCTATCTATCTATAGGTATCTATTTTTCCTTCCATCCATCCATCCATCCATAGGTATCTATCCATCCTTCCTTCCTTCCATCCATCCATCCTTAGGTATCTATCTATCCATCCATTCATCCATCGGTATCCATCCATCCATCCATCAATAGGTATCTATTCTTCCTTCCTTCCATCCATCCATCCATAGGTATCTATCCATCCTTCCTTCCTTCCATCCATCCATCCTTAGGTATCCATCTATCCATCCATTCATCCATCGGTATCCATCCATCCATCCATCAATAGGCATCTATTCTTCCTTCCTTCCATCCATCCATCCATGGGTATTTATCCATCCTTCCTTCCACCCATCAGTATCTATCCATCCATCTATAGGTATCTATCCATCCTTCCTTCCTTCCTTCCTTCCATCCATCCATCCGTCCATCCATCTGTCCATCAATCTATCTGTAGGTATCCATCCATCCCTCCTTCCTTCTTTACTTCCTTCCTTCTATCCATCTACTTTTTGTCATTCACATAAATTGACAATGACAAAGCAAAAACTACAAATAATAATGAAATTAATAATAACTGATTACGTTTTCGAATTGCCCTATTAAAGAAAATCTTTCACTCCTCGGAACCTGATTCAGTAGCTTTTGGTTGGGAATTTGGTTGGTTGCTCTAAATTAAGACTTCATAATGTTTAGATGCCCAGGACCCTCAAATTTTAAGAGCTCCTTTGTAAAATCTAATAATATTTAATAAGGTAATATGTCCTCATGTATAATGCCCTATTTAAAGATTAAGATTTATATTATAAAGATAATACTGCTTTTACATTGTGGTTATATGGTCGTTTATAATGTCATACTAAAGAAATTATTATTAAATATTATCTGGAAAAACTTTCCACTTTTTCTTCATAATTTACAGTTTTTTTATTTATTTATTTTTTTTTATTCCTACTAAAAAAGTAATGTCAGCTGTACACATTCCGTATTCCTTCTGCACAGCAGTTTGCAAACCCCTAAAAAGATCAAGGGAAACATAAACGTATTGGGCAACTTCTTAGGATCCTACTGTTTCACTAAACGCGCAAAAGCTAACGATCCAACCTTAACTCTGCAAGACTACACCAAGGGTATTCTGTGGACACATCTGCGCTGATGCTGAAATTCATCTCAGATGTTCCTGAAGTAGTTAAACTTTATATGGCAGTCCTAAATCATTGTATTAGCCCAAATCCTACTTAGCACACAAAACACATGATTCTCTTCTAAGAGGAGGAGGGGGGAGGGGGTGATTTACCTGCACCCAGCTGCTGTTTGCAGGGGACGACATGTGGACAGAGGTCAAACAGGAAGTTGCTTTCCCCGGGGACAGGCAGGAAACAGATGAGAGGTCACAGATCATTAAAACATATCTATCAAGCCTTTCGTGGTTACTAATTCTCCCAGTCAAATGTTGCCATGTAAATATGTCAAATGGGAATGAAATTACCACCGCGCTTTATTGACTGTGATAAAATCTGAAAAGCGCCACTGAACATAATTACATACTTGTCAGAGCCATAAAAATTAGCTTTATTATCAATGGAATGGTTTTGTACAACTTCATTCCTGTTCGATGCCTTCCAGATGGGGCTGCTTTACGCACTTGAACAGTTTTTATGCAGATCTCAACTTTTTTCTTTTTTTTTTTTTTTTTTTTTTAACTCCCTCTCTCTCTCTCACACTATCTCATGCATCTGTCTATGCAATGAAGAGAGGGAGGGAGAGAGAGGTTGAGGCTGAATGCTACATTAGCTCAGTCAAAAGGGGTTTTACATGCTACACTGTAGGGATTTTAAACACTATGGAGCTGTACTCAGATGTTTTAAAAAGTGTAATTCTGCTTTTATCATATATTTGACCTGACACACTGTAGAGCAATCTTGAGCTACAAAATAAAAATAAGTGAAATTAATTAAGATAATTTAAAGTTTTTAGTCTAGGTATGACTAGTTAGTTTAAACAGTTAGACTCGACTGGTAGATACAGTACACAATTTTGCATGAAAATAAAGATGAGTGACAGGTTTTTATGATTATTAAAGGAGTTTGCAAATGTGATATTGATTTAATACAAAAGTTCAATAAACAAGGAGCTAATATTAAGAGACATTGTCTGACTATAACACTATTGCCTGATTTTGCTCTGTTTTGTCAACGAAGATAGTTTCAAACAAATCACAGCTGAGCCACTGCACATCTCCAAGCAAACACAGCCGTTTCGTTTATCTGCATTTTTAAACGAATCTAGTGAGTCAATGATTCAATTATCTATTCATAACAACAGCCACTTGCTTCTTTCCTGAATAAATCAGCCGTTCGAATGAATCAACTGAATGAATGATTCAGTGGCTTGCCGCCACCTACTGACAGTTTGTTTCATTTTTAAAGTATAATTTCAGTTATTTAAATCATTTAATATTTCTGTATTCCAAAGTTTATATTTAAAACAGTAATCTTAACATGAAGTCATTTATATAATTGCACTCATGCCACCTCTGAGCCTCATTAAACATCTGTAATAGGGCTGTTAAACCATTCATCACGATTAATCGCATGTAAAATAAAAGTTTGTGCTTACATAAAATGTGTGCATACTGTGTATATTAATTATGTATATATAAATATACACATACATGTATATTTATATGTATATATTTATATTTACATATAATTTATATTATATGCATATATAATTAGGGCTGTCAAACGATTAATCGCAACTAATCGCATAGAAAATAAAAGTTCGAGTTTGCCTAATATGTGTGTGTGTGCTGTATGTAATTATTATGCATATATAAATACTCAAATTAATGTATATATATTTAAGAGAAATATGTTATTTATGTACAAAATATTTTTATTTATATAAATATTAACAAATACATATACTTGTAAATATTTCTTAAACATACACATGAATGTGTTTGTATTTATATTGTATTTATATAAATGTGTTTGTATTTAGATTAGTCACGATTAATCGTTTGACAGCCCTAAATATAAAAATATTTTGTATATAAATATGGCATTTTTCTTAAATATATACATGCATCTGCATGCATTTATTCATACATAACAAATATACACATTACACACACATTTTATGTAAAAACATTTGTCTATTTTGCAGGCAATTAATCGTGATTAATCATTTGACAGCCCTAATCTGTAAATATATATCCATGCCACTTTTTAAATCACTTTAAAAGAGAAGTCCACTTCCAGAACAACAATTCACAAATAATTTACTCACCCCCTTGTCATCCAAGATGTTCATGTCTTTCTGTCTTCAGTCGTAAAGAAATTATGGTTTTTGAGGAAAACATTTCAGCATTTCTTCTTCTTCATTGGTGCTCCGATTTTGAACTTCCAAAATGTAGTTTAAATGTAGCTTCAAAGGGCTCTAAACGATCCCAGCTGAGGAAGAAGGGTTTTATCTAGCAAAAAGATCGGTCATTTGTATACTTTTTAAGTACAAAAGCTCGTGCAGCACAGGCTCTGGGATGCGCATCCACGATGCTACAAATAACTGATGGGTCGTCTGAACAAATCTTTAATGTGACTCGGGAAGAACGAGTCGTCTCAGGGAATGATTCATTCAGTTGCTCATGCGCAACATCCAATTAGGTTCTGTACTGGAATTCATTCACCTGTTTCGAGTCTTCGGGTTTTTCGAGTCATCCGTTCATCTTATGGGGCTGTCCACGTAACACGTAACATTTTAATGATATTCTGCTAAAATGAACGAAATGACTCGAAAAAAAGATTTGTTCATTTTGCTGAACGAGACTCAAAGGTCCGAGTCGGTAACGTCTAAGTTACCATCTTATTTTCTCCTACAACTTCAGAATCATCCGACATCGCCGTACCTTCTTGTTTGTAAACAGCGTTTGACTTACTTGCACTTTCTCTTTGCGCATCCGCCTAAGTTCTGCGTGACCTTTCGACGTGATTCAATAGTACGTAGCGTCGTGAACGCGCATCCCTGTGCTACACAAGCTTTTGTGCTTAAAAAAGTATACGAAATTTTATTTTTTTTAAAAAATGGCAGATCGCTTCGCTAGATAAGACCCTTCTTCCTCGGCTGGGATTGTTTAGAGCCCTTTGAAGCTGCATTTAAACTACATTTTGGAAGTTCAAAATTGGGGCACCAATAAAGTCCATTATATGGAGAAAAATTCTGAAATGTTTTCCTCAAAAACCATAAGTTCTTCACGACTGAAGACAGAAAGACATGAACATCTTGGATGACAAGGGGGTGAGTAAATTATTTGTGAATTGTTGTTCTGGAAGTGGACTACTCCTTTAAGGAGTGAGCTAATTTTTGTTACTGATCAGAAGATGCTCCTTAATTTTTTCAATTAAAAAGCAAGCATAGCGTTTCCTTTTAACGTCTAAAATAATGTCCTTTAACTTTAGACGAAAACTCCAAAAATAACAGCAACTAAAAAATAAATCAATACATACATACGTACAATAAGGGGGTCGCTTACTCATGGAGGCCGCCATTTTGCGGTCACATGACCAGTTGTGTCTCACAGCTGGGTCAAGTTAATAAAAACTATTTTCAGACGACGTTTCCTCAAACTCTGATCATTTCCATAGAATGTTAACTTGTTATATGGTGCAGCAGCCAACATCAGACAGCTTTCCATCGAACAGTGACAGGAAAAGTCGTCTGATATATTATTAGCAGCAAAAGCACTCCTACTATAACACATACCGTACAAATTACAGCCTGGTTTACGTTTCAGGGCTGTGAAACACATAAAAACACATCATAAACGCTCACATGTTGAGGCACAACGTATGTCATCCCTCCAAAACTCTCACATTCACTCACACACACACACACCCACCAGAGTCCCAGCGCATGTGCTGTGAGACGTCGGCACATCCCGTCCCATCTGTGTGCGCTGTGTTACTCCTCTGCACCAACAGTTTTACCTCCATCATTTATTCATACTTTAATTATTATTTGTTGCTGTTGTTCCTGTTCCTCAAGCCCCATTATCATATCAATTATCGTCACTGTCTCGGGCCTACTCATGTCACATCTACATCAGGCCCATAATGCACCTCTCTCAGGCTCTGAATTATTGAGGTAACAAGTCTCAGCAGAAGGAGCGGGATTCATATTTAAAACAGACACCTATGCTTAATGGCAGCGCTCAGTGAGTCCTTCAGGAGAAAAAGAAAATGAGGCAAGTGGCAGAGGGCTCACACGCACACAAAATAGTTGGAGGAGAACTGCGAACAGAGTGGATGACTAGCGAATATTTTAGGATAATACAAGATACTCTGCTAAAAAATTAATCTGGAATGGTCCAACCTGATTTATGCTGGCATAAAAGCACCCAATACCCATTCAATTTTTTTTTTTTTTTTTTTTGAAGTCAGGTGAGGAAAAATACTTTTTTTTTTTTTTTTTTTTTTTGAAGTTGAACAGAATTATATTTTATACACTGCAGTTGAAAGGTTTGGGGTCAAGTTTTTTAAAATGTTTTTCAAAGAAACTCCTTGCATGTACCAAGGCTGCATTTATCTGATAAAATATACAGTAAAAATAGTATTTTTTTGAAATATTATTTCAATTCCAAATAACTTTATTCTATTATAAAATGTAATTTATTCCTGTGATGGCAAAAAAAATTTCCAGCAGCGATTACTCCAGTCTTTAGTGTCACTTCATCATTCAAAATGTTCCAAAAAAGGACTTCATTCCCAAAATATATATAAAAAAAAATATCTATGTATATATATATGTGTGTGTGTGTGTGTGTGTGTGTGTGTGTGTGTGTTCCAAAGAAAATCTGTGAATTATCTAAATGTTCCAAAAACTGTTAAAATATAAAAAAAAGTTATCAAAATATTTCAAAAAATGGGTTCATTATGAAAATGTTCCAAAAAAGGAGTTGATTATCAAAATATTCCAAAAAAAGAGCTATAAAACAAGAATAAATTATCAAAATGTTCCAAAAAAGCTGATAATCAAAAAATTAAACAAAAAAAAAGTTGATTACCAAAATGTTCCAAAAAAGCACTTGATTACCAAAATATTCAAAAAAAAATTGTGAATTATCAAATGTTCCAAAAAAGTAGCTGACTACCAAAATGTTATGAAAAAGACCCAAAAAGAGTTATGAAAAATATTCCAAAAAATGAGTTGATTATCAAAATATTCCTAAAAAAAAAAAAAAAAAAAAAAAGTTGATTATCAAAATGTTCAAAAAATGAGTTGATTATGAAAATGTTCCAAAAAATGACTGAATTACCAAAATGTTCCAAAAAAGGAGTTGATTATCAAAATATTCCTAAAAGACAAAACAAAAGTTGATTATCAAAATGTTCAAAAAAAGGAGTTGATTATCAAAATATTCCAAAAAAGGAGTGAATTATGAAAGTGTTCCAAAAAAAAAAGGAGCTGATCATCAAAAAATGTCCAAAAATGAGTTGATTATGAAAATGTTCCAAAAAAGGAGTTTATTATGAAAATGACTGAATTATCAAAATGTTCCAAAAATGGAGCTGATCATCAAAATATTCCAAGAAAGGAGTGAGTTATGAAAGTGTTCCAAAAAAATGAGTGAATTGTCAAAATGTTCCAAAAAAGGAGCTGATCATCAAAATATTCCAAAAAAATTAGTTGATTATGAAAATGTTCAGAAAAAAGAATAATTTATCAAAATGTTCCAATAAAGGAGTTAGCTATAAAATGCTACTTTTACCCATTAAACCAAAGTGAATGGTGATCATTGGCTGTCAAGTTCAGTTAGAAATTTTAGAAAATATGAATGAAAAACAACATTTAAACTAAAGAGTACCACTGCACAATAAATCAAAAACACAACTTACACTTACAAAAATAACAAATACATTCATTTACAATACATTAAAAAGCGATAAATCTTCGTTACATCTTATTTAGTCAAACCCTATCTATCAAAGCTTGATCAAGATCATGCTCTTAGTAAAACCTAGTATTTTACACTAGCATCCAAAACATATGCTAGTGACCATATACGCTAGTCTATGCTAGTCTTTTCATCAGGGTATACACGAGTCTCGCACACAGACAGTCAGATAAATAGTTTGGAGCGACTTCCTCAGCTGCACGCAATCTGTTCTGCTTCCAGATCTTAACTGCACTACGCGCTGTTTGAGTCATGGCTGATGCGTTCACGTCCCAGAACAATACGCTGTTGTGTGCTGCCGTTCCCTACGATTTGTGAGGCCTGCAGCCAGTCCGCACGGCAGCTGTTTCTGTTCAGGAAAGTGGCTGTTCCAGGCTGCTTGAGTCCACCGGGGACCCTTAAATCCAGTGTGCACACCTCTTATCCATTTCCTGTTAAAGACTCCTTAGTGGATTAGTCTGCCTCTGCTGCAATCACAGCACTAGCGCAGCTACGCTGATGCCACAGATGAGGGAGGCCATTTTTAGAGCCAGATTTCAGGGCACAGGATACTGTTTCACACCATCACACGCACAATTGTCTATCTAATCTTTTGACCGCGTTCTTTTGAGGATGAGCACGTGCGCACGAATCCACTCTCCTTCACTCGTCCATTACGCTTCGGTCACATTGTCTCCACTCCCCCCATTTACACAGAGGCGCTACAAGACCCCGTGTCTGAAAATCTATACGCTATTGATCTACGGCCAGTCGCCACAATTATTCCTGTGAAGGAAACACTGACAATAAATTACGTGAGTGCAGGCTTTTCAGCTGCGGTTCGATAGCGCGGCCATCGCTGTCTGCTTCTTCGTCCAGGTGGGCTGAGAGAGAGCGGCCACTTACAGACCTCCTTACTGAAACTACTCAACAACTACTATATTTACACAACAGAGCCTCAGATCTATAGACACTTTCATTTTTACGCCCTTTTCAAAATAAAAGCATGCACAATTGCAACGTAATGCTATTCGCAACATATTTTATTTCCATAATGTCCCTTTTTTTGGAATAAAACACAAAAAAATGGTAGTGTCTTATGACATTACTGGTTAATTGTGTCTTTCCCCATCCTTAGTTTGCATCTATCAAGGTCTTGGGGGGAAAAAGCTATTTGTTAGTATTCCTGTCACTAGCTCATAGCCCACAGTCTTTTACTAACGACCATCCTGACATGTTGACAGATATCCTGATGTGAAAAGTAGTAGAGAGGAGAAATATTGTCTATGTAAAGCGTGTAAGAGCTCTTTAAAATGACATACTGTATACGAATATCATGTACCATAATATGAAAAAAAAAAAAAAAAAAATCTGTAAAAATATTATCAATTTTTAAAGAGATAGTTCACCCAAAATGAAAATTCCTCACCCTGTAAGACCTTCGTTCATCTTCAGAACACAAATTAAGATATTTTTGATGAAATCCGAGAGCTTTCTGACCCTGCGTAGAGAGTAACAGCACTACCAAGTTCAAGGCCCAGCACTTGTGCTCCTAATTTTAATCAAATAATAAATGATCAAATATTGGCCTTCCCATTACGAGGTGATATTTGACTTCTTACAGTGATTTACAGGGAAATTGTGTGTTTACCTTTGTAATGCTATTTTTCTAACTTTATTAAAAGTATGTCATCTTTTATGTCAAATTTTTTAATAATTTAATTTGATAAACTTTTTTTACATTTCTAATCAAAACAACAAAATAAGAACAAGTAGAATAAGAATAAGTTACCAATCAGTATTAATAAAATAAATTTGTACCACAGAGATGGCACAGAAGAACACAAAAGTGGCTTGTAGGTGTATTTGCATATGTTTAATGAGGCTCAGAGGTGGCATGCGTGCAATCAAATTCATAAATTCATGTTGAGATTAATGTTTTAAATATAAAATTTTGACAACAGAAATAATAAATGATTTAAATAACCGAAAAGATACTTTAAAAATAACACTAAAACTGCCAGTAGGTGGCAGAAAGTCACTGATTTAATTACTGAATCATTCATTTATTTGATTTGTTCGAACGGCTGATTCATTCAGTAATGAAACGAGTGGCTGTCTTTATGAATGGGAAATTGAATTGACTCACCAGATTCATTTAAAAACGCACGTTCATTCAATGAAGATGCGCAGCGGCATAGCTGCGACTTGTTTCAAACTATTTTTGACAATGAAATTGAAGCAAAATCAGCCAATAATGTTATAGTCAGTTTAGGTCACTTAATATTAACATCTTGTTATTTAACTGTTGTATTAAATCAAATGCGACTGAAATGGTCGCCCTGTAGAGCCCTGCACAAAGATAATATTAAAAAAATGACTTTATTCAACAATTTCTTCTCTTGTACGCATTTACGTGAGTACCACAAAGCATGTGTGTGACAAGTCATTATTTTTGTTTTCTTTGCACACAAAAAGTATTCTCGTAGCTTCATAACATTACAGTTGAACCACTGATGTCACATGTACTATTTTAATGATGTTCTTACTATCTAGGCCTTGAATGTGGTAGTTGCATTGCTGCAGGGTCAGAAAGCTCTAGGATTTCATCAAAAATCTCTTAATTTGTCTTCCAAAGATGAACAAAGGTCTTACAGGTTTAAAACAACATAAGGGTGATTAATTAATGACAGAATTGTCATTTTTGGGTGAACAATCCCTTTAAATGGTTGTCAATAGAGAAAATATTAATCACTGGAATAACATGTACTGATAAAACGGGCACAATAAGGCCAGGAACGTGTATTATGAAAGTAAATGTGATAATCTTTGACTCACTTCAACTGTGTTCATCAACAAATCTGATAGACGGTACAAATGAGGAAAGATCATCACAGTGCCACCTACTGCTGTGACACCGCTGAGTAGATCATCTTGGAAAAACGGTTTTAAATCAAAGTCAAGCTTAAATAGGAGTACTCTGTAATACTTCACATCAATGACCTGATCACAAAAAAAAATTTTTAGTGGTAAAACTCCTCTCCGAAGGCAGCCATTTTATGAAACTGACTGTCATATTTCAATCTTTTATTATGAGTTTCTTTCTCCTCCTGTTTTTTTTTTTTTTATATTGTTTTTCTTTTACCCCCAACCCCCCTGAGGAGAGCACATGTGACTCTAATTGCTACTCTCATTAGTTCTGTTTTCACAGGAAAAAGATGGGGGACAATTAATTTTATCACTTAATTTTGTCACAGAATCGCTGCCCGGCTGTATTGATGCGCTCGCCATTTTGGGCCTCATTTTTCAAGAAAATTAATTGACAAAGTGTGAAAAATTTATCAACATATCAGTAGATTAAGCGACAAATTGAAGCAATGAGGAAATCAATTGTGGAGCTGTGGACAGGAAGCAATCCCACGGTGCTGAGTGGAGCTGCGAGCTCGCCGTGAGACTGACTGTTCCCTGCATCTCATTCATTTATTCAGCTCAAACTACCATTAATCAGAATGAGTTACAAATGACCCTCACAGTTCACAGCAGGTGCACACACACACGCCATACGCACTGCGCGCACGAACACGAGCATGTACACACACGCGCTCACATCATGTATAAATACACTCACGCGTACCGCAAGCGCTCAACCTCTTTCTGTCACGCATACACACGCTCTTACACACACTGAACCTCTCTAGAGCACAAAAATATACCACACACATAATGCACATAAACAAGCCCTCAACTTATCTCTGTCACTAAAACGTATGCAGATACACTGAAATGACTAAAAACAGCCTCCTTGGGGTTATAATAAACAAACCTGATCTAACTGTGCTCTGATTTATGTGTTAATACACTGTACAAAAAAAATGTTCAGAGTAATAGAAAACAAAACTGGGTGCATTACACAAGATAATATGCAAAAAGGAAATGTGCTTTATCAGACATTATGTACTTGAAAATATGGATAATTGGAATTGCAATTGCAATTAATTGGAATATCATTTAGGTAAAAAAAAAAAAAAATCAATTGATAGCCCTAGTAATTTTCACAGTAGCTCAACTGTATAAAAAAACTATATCCGGAAAAATAAGAAACAAAAATGGGCACATTACACAAAATAATATAAAGGAAATGTGTTTTATCAGACATTACTTGCTTTTTAGGGATGTTAATTTAGCAGTAATTTAGTGTGATTATTTAAAAATAATAACAACAAAGGAAATAAAAGGAATGTTACGAATTTTGTAATAAAAATGTCTTAATTGCATGGCGCTCACAGCGTGAGGTGCTAAAAACAAGCTACCTGCTGTACAGATTAAAAAAAAAAAAAAAAAACATTTAGATAAATATTGATAAATGTTAATTAATTTCAATTAATTACAATATCATTTAGCTAATAAATTTTTTTACAAATCATTCGATAGCCCTAGTAATTTTTTACAATAGCTCAACTGTAAAAGAAAAAAAAAATAATAATAATAATAATAATAAATAAATAAATATGTATTCAGAGTATTAAGTAGACACATTACACACAATAATATGGAAAAAGGAAATTTAGCGTGATTATTTAAAAATAATAACCAAGGAAATAAAAGAAATAAATTATGGAATAAAAACGTCTTAACAGGTACATTCTGTGTACATAAAAAAACATTTAAATAAATATTGATAAATGTTAATTAATTGCAAAAATTGTACAAATCTATCACTAGCCTTAGTAATTTTCAAAATAACTCAACTGTATTAAAAAAAACAACGTGTTCAGAGTAAGTAAGTAGACATTACACAAAATAATATGCAAAAAGGAAATGTGTTTTATCAGACATTACATACTTTTTAGTAAAGTCAGCTTAACAGTAATTTAGTGTGATTATTTAAAAATAATAACCAAGGAAATAAAAGAAATAAATTATGGAATAAAAACGTCTTAACTGCATGGCGCTCACAGCGTGAGGTGCTGGAAAAAAACAGGTACATTCTGTGTACATAAAAAAAAAAAAAAAACATTTAAATAAATACTGATAAATGTTAATTAATTGCAATTAATTGGAATATCAGTTAGCTAATGAAAAAAAAAAGTACAAATCTATCGATAGTCCTAGTAATTTTTAAAATAACTAAACTCTATTAAAAAAAACAACAACAATGTGTTTAGAGTAAGTAAGTAGATATTACACAAAATAATATGCAAAAAGGAAATCTTTAATCAGACATTACATACTTTTTAGGGATGTCAACTTAACGGTAAATCAGTTAGATAGACACTAACAATAATAATAACAACAACAACAACAAAGGAAATAAAAGAACTAAAACAAATTATGTTAAAATGTCTTAAGTGCATGGTGCTGAAAAAACAGCTACACGTTGTGTAGACAAAAAACATTTAGATAAATAAAGACAGATGAAAATACTGATAAATGTTAATTAATTGCAATTAATTGGAATATTATTAAAGTAAAAAAAAGTGAATTAATTGCAATTAATTGGAATATTATTGAAGTAAAAAAAAAAAAATCAATTGATAGCCCTAGTAATTTTCACGGTAAAAAAAAAAAGAAAGGAAATAAAGAACAAGTAAACTCATCAAAACAATTTAACCAGTTTCACATTTTTTTGTTTGATTGTTTGTTTTTTTAAGTCAAACAAGCTTCAATTAAATTTTCAGGTCAGTTTAATATAATTTAAGTTGACTTGTACAGCCAATTTCATTATACTTAAAAGTTTAAGGCAGCAACTAAGCTTAAGCTTTAAGTTGAAGTTGCTGCCATTTTTTTTTTTTTTTTTTTTTTTTTTTTTTTAACAATACTAGCAACATCATGGTAACACATTCAATTCCCAGGGAACATGCTTTGGGGAAAAAAGCCTCTTCAAAATGCATAAATGTAACATCACACTGTTGTTCCAGCTCCATTATCTGCTGCAGGACACATAAATACACGCACCTCCATGTAAGTCAAAATAGTTCTCAATCTACTTTTTTTAAGAAAGGCATTTACACACAATTAGTCACTAAATATTTTTAGCTCCTCAGACACCTCAGGTTTTCTCACAGTACCTATAGACAAAAACTATTTCTCCTGTTATCAAATAAATATATGCTAAATAGATGAACACATTTGCAGTGAATATGTTTCATTCGTAGAAAATATATAAGGATGCCTGATGAGTATTTATTATGTGGTTCTATATTTTGACAAAAGAAGCTTCTCACGTCACTGATGACAGTTCGAAGATACTGGATGCTATAGTGTACCGACAAAGAAGAAAAAAAAAAAACACAGGAACTAAGAAATGGAGGAAGATACATGGTGACGGCAACTAGTGCGGAGAGAGAAAAGACAGTCGCGTTAAAGCAGATGCTCCCATTACTACAGTAATGCCTCAGTCACTGCAGCTGTTGTATCCTCCACTGGAAACTGTAATAGCAGCTAATCACACGAGAGGGGAAGAGAGGAATCCTAGCTGATTCGTTTCACCCAGCACTGCTTTTTATGCACAGGCAAATTGTTGACACTTCACACACGCTGTGATTGAGGAAATCTTCCATCTCTAAACACACACGCAGATGCCTGTACATCACACGCATTAAATACATGCTTCGTATTTATTAGCGTATACAACACAAGCGCACTGTACTGGATCTGCAAAGAGATTCCACCCCCTCTTTCCCACCGAACGCTCGTCCAGCGATGGCGAATGATGGAAAACAAAACAAATGAAAGTAAAAAGCCTAATTATGGCACGTCTGCCTGGTATTGCATCACTGCTCAGACGGATTTACGGAAGCATTTATTACACGGGAGCATTAGAGCTCCTTCATACACAAGTCATCTTCTCTCTGCTCAGATTTGCATTAATCAAGGACAGCAGCTCGGGAATATTGATCACTTATTTTATGCGTCTTAACATTAAGAAAATGTTTATTCCAATTTTGCTTTTCATTTTGTTTGATTGTTTGCAGTTTGTGGCCTACAGACAGATGTAAACTGAATCTACTTACGTTATTAATAAATGTTCCTGGGTTTATTGTGCATGGTTTATTGTTACATTTTTGGGCTCTAGTTGAGAGGGTTTTAAACTCATTCCCTTGCGGTTCACTGAAAATTTGAGGAGCTTTTCATGGGACTGTAAAATGTCAAGATATTTATTAAATGTGTTTAATACAATTGTAAAAAGTTTTGAAATCATAAGATTTACTGCAATTACTGAATTCATTTTATCAGTCTAAAAAGGTTTTTTTTTTTTTTTTTAAATACATATTAAAGGTTTATCATCAATAATATGATCACCACTCTAATAGTGCTTAGAAAAAAAAATTACTGCATAATAAAAAGTAAATATTTTCTAGATAATATTTTAACAATATACTATAACATAATGGCAAAAATATATATTACATAATATTATATGTGACCCTGGACCACAAAACCAGTCTTAAATAGCACAGGTATATTTGTAGCAATAGCCAAAAATACACTGTATGGGTCAAAATTATTGATTTTTCTTTTATGCCAAAAATCATTGAAGATATTTTGTAAATTTCTTTCCGTAAGTATATCAAAACTTACATTTTCATTAGTAATATGCATTGCTAAGAACCTGGACAACTTTAAAGGCGATTTTCTCAATATTTTGATTTTTTTTGCACCCTCACATTCCAGATTTTCAAATAGCTGTATCTCGGCCAAATATTGTCCTATCCTAACAGCTTATTTATTCAGTATTCAGATGACAGATAAATAAAAAAAATAAAAAAATAAAAATTGACTTTTATGACTGCTTTGTGGTCCAGGATCATAAATATTATACTCTTCAGCCAATAAGATTTTTATTTATTTATTTATTCATTTATTTCATATTTTGAAAAAAGTATCTTATGCTCATCAAAGCTGCATTTATTTTGATTAAAAAGATAGTAAAAACAATAATACTGTGAAATATTCATACAACCAAATTTTTTATAATTATTTCAACACATTTTAAAATATAATCTATTACTGAATTTTTAAAAAGCTGAATTTTTAGTCTTGAGTATCACACAATTCTTCAGAAATCATTCTAATATGCTGATTTGGTGCTAAAAAAAAAAAAATCTTATTATTAATGCTGAAAACAGCTGTGCTGCTTAATATTTTTGTGGAAACCATGATGGATTTTTTCAGGATTCTCTGCTAAACAAAGTTTAAAAGAACATTATTTAAAACAGAAATATTCTGTAACATTATAAATAATTTAAACTGAATTTAAATTTTGGTCAATTTAATGCGTCTTTGCTGAATAAAAGCATTCATTTCTTTAAAAAAAAAAGTTAATAATAAGTTAAAGCAACTTAAACATTTAGAAAGTACTGAGCGAATGAAACAGGATTAGAGCACAACTAGGATTTACAGCAGTAAGGCAGCAGAAGCTGAGAAAGCAAATGCAGGACCACCTGAGGGTCTATTCTCACCTTTGCGAGAGGTTACAGGAGACAGTTTTGGTGTGACAGAGAGAGAAATAAAGCAGGAGAATAGAAAAGTGCGTGGGAGAGCAGGCGGGCGGCCGGGCCGATTGCAGGGGCTCCAGTACTGTCATGTCTGTATAAACAGGCATTGATTTTTCTGTCCACTGCAGCCACCTTCACCATTTATTCTCTGGCTTTGTGGTGGGACCCAGAGGGGCCGAGAAACTCTGTTACAGTCCACGCGCCCCTGAGGCAAATGTGAGAATAGATTTCACCTGTAAAAGAGGCAAAGCTCCGCTTATCTGGGCCAGGGGTCTTGTCACAGCCCGACGCTAAATGAAAAGCTTCACACACACCTCGCTGCGGAGGTGCCAACCTTCCACCGCGTCCCCTGGTGGTTTGGACTTCAAGGCCCAGACACGGGACCGTCAGCCGAGACGGCTCATCAACACGACCCCCCTGTAGATGGCAAGGTGACAGGCGATAAAAAAAAGTGCAAGAACACAAAAATGTCCTCTAACACCACACTTTCTTTGCATGTCCTTCACTACTGAGAATAAGAAGAACTCAAATATCTACAACAGCACATGAATTTCTTGATCCAAAAACAACCTCTACTACTTCTCACAGGTAGATTAAATGAAATCCATAAACAAAGAGTCTTCCTCTGGGTTAACTCAAGGCACCTGAGGAGATCCTGAGAAAGAAACAAGGCCGAGATGTGACGTACACATTGAACGTCTAATAACAAAGCTCTAAATCCAAGGATCACTATTTCCACATGCTTACCACTGTCCAGGGTTTCTTCAAAATTCATCCTTAAACCTTTTCCACTACATTAATAAGGCTTGATCAATATTTTAACCTCTGGGCAATTCTACCTTAAATGAAAAGCAAAGGTAAATTAGAACATCCCCAGTGTCCCGATAAATCCATAAACCTGCATCTCATACAATATAACCATCATTTACATGATGTTAAAAATACCAGTGTTTGCAAATCAGGAGCCTTTCAGTGACAGTAAAATCCAGTTCACTATAATGGTGACTATAGCTAAAAAGTTTTAAAGGAGTAGTCCACTTCCAGAACAACAATTTACAGATAATGTACTCACCCCCTTGTTATCCAAGATCTTCATGTCTTTTTTTCTTCAGTCGTAAAGAAATTATGTTTTCTGAGGAAAACATTTCAGGATTTTTCTCCACATAATGGACTGATATGGTGCCCCGAGTTTGAACTTGCAGTTTAAATGCAGCTTCAAACAATCTCAAATGCGGTTGTAAACGATCCCAGCCGATTAAGAAGGGTCTTATCTAGTGAAACGATCGGTTATTTTCATAAAAATAATACAATTTATATACTCTTAAAGGAACACTCCACTTTTTTTGAAAATAGGTTCATTTTCCAACTCCCCTAGAGTTATGCAGATGTGTTTTACCGTTTTTGAATCCATTCAGCCGATCGCCGGGTCTGGCGGTAGCACTTTTAGCATAGCTTAGCATAAATCATTGAATCTGATCAGACCATTAGCATCTCACTATAAAATGACTAAAGAGTTTTGATATTTTTCCTATTCAAAACTTGACTCTTCTGTAGTTGCATCGTGTACGAAGACTGGCGGAAAATGAAAAGTTGCGATTTTATAGGTCGATATGGCTAGGAACTATACTCTCATTCCGGCGTAACAATCAAGGAACCTTGCTGCCGTACCATGCCGGCTGCAACTCTGCATCTACACAAACTTAGTGCCGGTCACTTTCAGGCACTGTGTAATATCATATCATTTTTGAACAATAAAAACACTAATAGCCAAACTCGAGCATTAAAGCAGCAGACAACATAATGAACACATTATTGTCTGTTTGTGTGGATGTTATTAATATAGTCATCATTATAGTTATTATTCTTGGTGTGAATGGGCCTTAAATTTTTTGTATCTCAACAAAAATATTCACCCCCTTGTCATCCAAGATGTTCATGTCTGTCTTTCTTCAGTTGTAAAAAAAAATATGTTTTTTGAGGAAAACATTTCAGGATTTCTCTCCATATAGTGGACTTCTATGGTGGCCACGAGTTTGAACTTCCAAAATGCAGTTTAAATGCAGCTTCAAAGGGCTCTAAACAATCCCAGCTGAGGAAGAAGGGTCTTATCTAGCAAAACGATTGGTTATTTTCTAAAAATTTTTACTATATATATATATATATATACACTGAAAAAAATTGCCTTTAAAGTTGTCCAAATTAAGTTCTTTGCAATGCATATGACTAATCAAAAATTAAGTTTTGATATATTTACGGTAGGAAATTTACTAAATATCTTCATGGAACATGATTTTTACTTAATATCCCAATGATTTTTGGCATAAAAGAAAAAAAGATATAATTTTGACCCATACAATGTATTGTTTGCTATTGCTACAAATAATATACCTGTGCTACTTATGACTGGTTTTGTGGTCCAGGGTTACCTGGTTGATGATTTGGTGCTTAAGTAACATTTCTCATTATTATCAGTGTTAAAACAGTTGAGTTGCTTAATATTTCTGTGGAAACCTCTGGATTCTTTGATCAATAGAACGTTTAAAGGCACAGCATTTATTAGAAATAGAAATCTTTTGTAACACTTTTGATCAATTTAATGCACCCTTGCTTAATAAAAAAGTATTAATCTCTTAAAAAAAAATGAATAAATAACTTAATGACAACAAACATTCAAAACAGTATTCAAAAATATATAAACACAGTTGCTAAATTGATATTTCACTCAAAAAAGAGTCAATAAAAAAAAAAAAAAAAAAAAAACTTTTTCCTGATATATTTTTGAGCTATAGCAACGTCCTATTTGTGAATGAATAAAAGTTTAATCTTTTCAATGAACCAGTTCAGTAAACAAAAAAAGTCTATATGAAATGGCTCAGAAATCTGACTGACTGTAACAAACACAAATTCATTAAAAAGATTCATTCAAGAATGATTCATTCACACATCGTGTATCACAACTTCTCATTAACACAACTTAAACTTCAGTCTGTTGCTAATTTAAACCTATCAAGTGAATTTGTAGATTTCAATATACTACACAAGACATATGAACTACTTTTATAGTGGTTTTGTGTCCTTTTCGGAGCTTATCATGTCTTTTTCTCGTGTTCTGAAGAAAAATGAAAATCATACAAGTTTGGAAAGACACCAGGGTGAGAAAATGACGACTTTTTTTGGTGAACTGTCCCTTTAAATCTGTAGTGAAGGGTGGTAAGTGAATTCTAAACACAGCTGAGATTAGCCAGGAGCCTGAATCCCTGCGTCGGAAGGATGATACAGGGACAGAGAGAAAGTGAAGGAGAGAGGGAGTGAACGAGGGAGGACAGAGGACATACGCAGTGTGTCAGTAGCTGTCAGAAGAGTGAAGTGTGTGAAGAGTGTGATTTAAAAGGCACGACGAGGCAGCTGGCAGTTCAGCCCCCCTGCAGGCCCAGAACATCTTCTCACACACGCGCACGCACACACAGAAGAGAGAGAGGCAGGAAGAGAGAGACCACACCACGGCACAGTGCTGTCACTCTACCTGAAAGCGCCTGACACAGACTCGTGCTATTTTCCACTGCGGTATCACAGCGTGATAGGACTCCGAGAGATCTGGTGTGGAACCCAGATGCTGCTCACCTTAACCCTCATGCTAATCTAAATTAAAACATTCCTCTAACCTTAAAATCCCCAGGGCTTCGCAAGTTAGTCAAATGAACTGCAGTAGATGTGAGGACGTATATTAGCCCAAACTCATTCACGAATATCTGAATCAAGCTAAATCTTAAATGAGAACTCAGTCCAGACTACACCTCAAAAAAGTTCTGAGAGTCAGTGGAGTTCATGACCTCAGATTCATGAAGATATTACAAACCTGAATTATGCCTGTCAAAAAGCCGCCCGCTTAGACAGGAACAGGCCAGCTGACTGACATGAAAAGCACTCGAACGGAAAACATGAAATCGGCGAGTCTGGGAACAAACATACATCAGTATTATTGTTAGTTAAAACAGTAACACTTGACAATGAGGTGTCATTTGTTAACATTAGTTAATGTATTAACCTGACATGAACAAACAATGAACAATACATGTATTACACTGTTTATTAATCTTTGTTAATGTTGGTCAATAAAAATAGTTGTTCATTATTCGTTAGTTCAAAGTGTATTAACTAATGTTAACAAACACAGCTTGTGATTTTAATAATGCATTAGAAAAATGCTGAAATTAACATTAAGGTTCATTCTTAGTTCATGTTATCTTATGTAGTTAACTAATGAACCTTATTGCAAAATGCTACCATTAAAACCATTGTTGTTGTTCTTAATTGAAATAAAGATGCTGAAAATAAAAGTAGTATAAATATGAGACACACACACACACAAAAATAAATTAATAATTTTTTTAGAAATGAGAAATGTTGCCTGGCAGCTAACTGAAATATATATATAAAAAAAAAAATACTGAAAGATTACTAAACATAAAAAAATAAAAATAAAAAATGATTACAGCTAAATTCTACATATTAAAATATATATATATATATATATTTTTTTTTAAGCACATAAAATGACTAAAAACGCAATTATAATTAAAAATTTTTAATTTAATAAAGAATAAAAGAATAAAAAGGTAATTAAAAATAATTCATCAAAATATTAATAAATACTATATTATATAACCAATACTAAAATAACAGAGGGAACACGGAAAAATTAGCAAAGTGGCTATGAGGAAAAAATAACAGAATATTTCACAGATATAATTTGCAAAATGAAGCAGAGGAAGGCTGTTATCTAGCTCAAATTAAGAAAAACAGTCACACTGTGACATATAAAGTCACATTTGTGAGAAAGAAAAAACAATTACATTAAATAAACATGGCAATTGTGAGAATAACATTCCAGTGGTGCTGTATAAATTCACACTGTGAGATATGTTACAAAAACATTTTATTTTTTAACCATACTTACTAAGTGCCATAAATTAAAAGAATCTCTTTTAAATATTGATGCCACAAACACCACACTCATTCTCTAACCACTTTAAGACAAGATAATAAAAATCAAACTAGTCAATTCTTTTTACTTCAAGCTAACATTGTGTTCAAACCGTGCTTGAAAGTTTCAAGAAATGCCCCAAACTTTAAACTACCGTCCAGACAAAATTAATAAGCACTGATTATTTTTTTTTTCACAGACAACTGTGACCCCAGACCACAAAATGTATGAATTAATATGCTTTCCACTGATGTATGGTTTGTTAGGATAGGACAATATTTGGCCAAGGTACAACTATTTGACAGTCTGGAATCTGAGGGTGCAAAGAAAATCGCCTTTAAAGTTGTACAAATGAAGTTCTTAGCAATGCATATTACTAATCAAAACTTACGTTTTGATATATTTACAGTAAGAAATTTACAGTCTTAATGGAGCATGAACTTTACTTAATATCCTAATAATTTTATAAAGCATAAAATCATTTTGACCCATACAATGTATTTTTGGCTATTGCTACAAATATACCTATGCTACTTAAGACTGGTTTTGTGGTCCAGGGTCACAAATGTGGAAAACAAAACTAAATCTAGACCTGAAGTCCACATTTCTAACCACTTAATCACATATTAAAAATAAACATAATAATCAAAGGCATAAATACACAACTGTGTCATTTGTTGGTAATCGTTTTAATTCCATTCACTGTAGATTAAATTCACACTTGAAAAAGTTTCCTGAAACGCCCCAAAACTCTTCCTTCAGACCTGTTGTCACATCACAGCGGGGTGAGATTGGACAGGTAGAGGATGAGCGAGTTTTGAGAACACAAAGCAAACCTCTGTCGGATATGGCGGTTGAGTTGGGATGTGAGCGACTGAGGTGAGTTTCCCTGAAGAGCTGAGTGAGATCTTTAATAACAGTGTTGAGGTGGGAACTCGAGTTAACATCACCGGCGTGCGCTCCCCGACCGAGCGCAAAATGATAGCGCGGTTTGAAAAGTACTTATTAGCTAAACTGGGTAACAAAAGCAGTGAGAGATATAATCACATCTCGTTTGCCTGCCGACATCTCTTCACTCAGACCAGCTCTGGGTGACGTGACAGCCCACGGTACCCAATTAATGAGTAACTTGCTAAAGTATTTATTGAGCATCTTGAAGTGACAGCGACATTCTTGGACTTTTTATTAATGCCTACTGTACAGGAGATAAAACACTATTTCTAGAGTCTGTCACCCTTAAGTTATTTATTTTACAATTAAAAATGTCAAAAAAAATAAGTGAGAAATATTCAGCTGGTCAGGTGATGTCAATATGGTGAGGGTGGACCATCTTTATGCAGAATAATATACAGTTGAAGTCAAAAGTTTACATACACCTTGCAGAATCTGCAAAATGTTAATTATTTTACCAAAATAAGAGGGATCATACAAAACGCATGTTATTTTTTATTTAGTACTGACCTGAATAAGATATTTCACATAAACAACGTTTACATATAGTCCACAAGTTCTTCAGTAAAATCCTTCAGGTCCCACAGATTCTTTGCTTTTTCAGCATTTTTGTGTATTAGAACCCTTTCCAACAATGACTGTATAATTTTGAGATCCATCTTTTCACACTGAGACCAACTGAGAGACTCATACGCAACTATTACAGAAGGGTCAAACGCTCACTGATGCTTCAGAAGGATAAACAATGCATTAAGAGCCAAGGGGTGAAAACTTTTGAACGGAATGAAGATGTGTACATTTTTTTTTTTTTTTTTGGTCTAAATATCATATTTTTTTCATTTAGTACTGCCCTTCAGAAGCTACAGAAGATACTAACAAGTTCCCCCAGAAGATAAAAGTTAAATTAACCCTGATCTTCAAATTCCAAAAGTTTTCACCCCCCAGCTCTTATTGCATAATTTTTCCTTCTGGAGCATCAGTGAGCATTTGAACCTCCTGTAATAGTTGCATATGAGTCTCTCAGCTGTGGATCATTCAGGTAACAACGCGGTATTAACAATCAAGCGTATGTAAACCTTTTAACAGCGTCATTTTTATTAATTCAACTACTATTTTCTCTTGCGGACTGTAAATGTCTTACGTGAAATATCTTATTCAGGTCAGTAATAAATAAAAAATAACATGCATTTTGTATGATCTCTCTTGTTTTAGTAAAATAATTAACATTTTGCAGATTCTGCAAGGTGTATGTAAACTTTTGACATTTTATAAACCATAAAACTGACTGGAGTGTGCATTTACATCATTTATTCATATTTGTCAGATGTACAATTTATCTGTGACTGAAACTTTTTTAATCACACATTTAACTCACACTACTAAGGGAATAAATATGAATTAGTGTGGCAATGTTATTTTTTTCAGGGCAAATATTAAGCTTAACAGTCTTGTTTTATGAGTTAAAAAAGCAATTGTTTGTCCTGCATGCCAGTGTTTTCCCATAATTCCCCAAATTATTAGAGATGGCTCTCTTTATTCACAAACAACATGTGAGATGAGTTGTAATAGATTTTTATAAGATCAGATATCATCATTTAATCCCGTATGTCTGCTATCAGTCATCTTATTAATACTTATGCAAAAATGCCTGCCTTGTCTCGAGGGCGAAGAACGAGACGGAGGAAACATTGTTGCTGTACAAACCTCTCGTTTATCATCTAAAAACACAGTTTATTGTTGTTTTTATTGCTGTTTTTGCACTACACAAGCTAATAAGACCTGCACATCAAGGAAATTAACAGTTGTGGCCTGGATTTTAATTATGCCAGAGGGAAACAAGTGATTTAGAGAACAGAGGAAACTCATTTTGTTTCATTTGTTTTCAGATTAGTTGCTTTGTTTGCTTTTAGCATTTTCTTACAGGCAGGATGCTAAGAGATTCCTCGTCAGATTCAAGATTTCAAGACTTTCTGTACAGCTGTACCTGAATCAGTTGAAGACTTCTTGGTGCTTGGTATTTTGATTGACACTTAAAAAAAAAAAAAAAAAAGCTTCAAAACCACAGACGACACCTCTTGACAATGACTATGCTGATCAGTACAGTCAGTATGATTCATATGAATGAGGACTTCAGATCAGACAGAGACTGCCGCTGTCAGAGCGGCCGTCGGCACAGGGATCAGACAGGGGTAAGGGTTGAGCTAGGAGTCACGTCGATCGTAAACGAATTAGGGACTGTTTAGTAAAATATTTTCAAGGAGTTAACATTTGGATAACGGCCTCCACAGAATAAGGCCATGGCCGTTATTCCCTCTCTAAATGGATTTGAACACATGCCATGTAATTTATGGCCACAAAATGATTGCTAAATCAGAGCAAAAATTGGAGAAAAAGGGAAGGTAGAAAAGGACACGCTCCTTAATAGTCCACGTGAGTTTGAGAGGTGGCAATATTTACAGAAATGCATTAGTTTATTGCAAAGTAACAAGGAAGATTTAGTTTTTTTTTAATTTACAAATATAGTACGGTCTGAAAGTCTTGAAGAACTTTTGTTTATATATTTAAACCTACAATCAATTTGTTAAATTTGTGATAACACGTTTAACAAAAAGGTAGTAAATTTTAAATTCAATAAGCAGTAGTTAAGCAAATTTGAATAATATTCAAAGTTTCCCACAAACTTATGCTGAAAAACCAGCAAATTCTGTATTAAACTTTTAACTTAATACAAAATAAACTGGCTTATTTGCTCAATAAAAAAATAAGTATTAGTGAACAATTTCCTAATATAAAAATTACAAAAAAAACTGTTAATAAATATAGTTCATGCCTAATTTGTGATCATAAAATTATTTCATGCAAAAATAAACTGGCTAATTGTTCAATAAAAAAAAACAAAAAAACATTTAGATTTAACGGTTTATGAGCAATTTTCTATTATGAAAAAAATCGGACAGTTAATAAAATATAGCTCATTTCTAATTTTCAATATAAAAAAAAGCTCATTTCATCTAGCATTTGTAAAACAAAATAAACGGACTAGTTTGTTCAATTAAAAATAAATAAATAAAAAAATTTCATTTGGGATTACATATCTAGTTTAAAACAAAATAATTAATAATTAAATCAATTAATCAAATTAAATAATTAATTAAAAAATATTTGGATTTAACGGTTTATGAGCAATTTTCTATAATGAAAAAAGAGGAGTTAATAAAATATAGCTCATTTCTAATTTCCAATATAAAAAAAGGTCATTTCATCTAGCATTTGTAAAACAAAATAAACTAGACTAGTTTGTTCAATTGAAAATAAATAAATAAATAAATAAATAAAATAAAATAAATAAATAAATAGGATTTAGCTATTTGTGAAAAAAAAATCCTATTAATATAAAAGAAAATGACATATAAAAAAAATAAAGTTTATATAAATATTTGTGATATAAAAACAGCAAATTTCATTTGGGATTGCATATCTAGTTTAAAACAAAATAATTAATAATCAAATATTTAATTAATCAAATTAAATAATTAATCAATTTAAAAAATCTGACTGAACTATTTGTGAAAAATTTACTATTAAAAAATGACAAAAATAGAGTTCATAAAAATATGGGTTATGTCTAATTTCTGATATAAAAGCAGCTAATTTTATTTGGTATTAAAGTTCTAATATAAAACCAAAACTGACCAGTATGCCCAATTAAATAAAAAATAAATAAATAAATAAATTGGATTTAACTATTTATGAAAATGTTCCTATTTAAAAAAAAAAAAAGACAAAAAACACAGTTCATAAAAATATAGTTTATGTCCAATTTGTAATATAAAAACATAATATTTGGTATTCAATTGCTAGTTTAAAATAAAATAAACTGGTTAATTTGCTCAATTTGAAAAAAAAAAAAAATTAATTGGATTTAACTATTCGTGAAAATTTCCTCTTATAACAATGACAAAATACAGTTAATTATTATTAAAATATAGTTCTGCCTAATTTAATACAAAAATAAACTGGCTAATTTGCTCAATTAAAAAAAAAATTGGACTTAACTGTTTATGAGCAATTTCCTATTATAAAAAAATAGGACAGTTCATAAAAATATAGCTCATGTACAATTTGTGATATGAAAAAATAGCAAATTTCACTTGGTATTAGTCTAGTTCACTTGGACTATTCTGATCAATTTAAATAAATAAATACAATTTAACTATTCATGAAAAATTTCCTATTAAGAAATTACAAAAAATACAGTTCATAAAAATATAGTTTATGTCTAATCTGTGATATAAAAACAGCTAATTTCATATTAAATTCATCATTTAAAACAAAATAAACTGGCTAATTTGCTAATTTAATTAAAAAAAAAATGGTTTAACTGTTTGTGAAAAATGTCCTATTAAAAAAAATGACAAAAACTGGCTAATTTGCTGCTTTAAAAAAAATAAATTAATTAATTAATTGGATTTAACTATTTGTAACAAAAAATGTCCTATTAAAAAAAATGACAAAAAACAGTTTATAAAAATATATTTTATGTCTAATTTGTGATATAAAAAAGCAAATTTCATTTTAATTAAATTTCTAATTTAAATATAATATAAAATATAGTATATTTAAAATAAATACAAAATAAAATGGCTAATTCACTTAATTTGAAATAAATAAATAAATAAATTGGATTTAACTATTTGTGAACAATTTCATATTAAAAAAAAAAATACAGTTCACAAAAATAAAGTTCATTTCTCATTTAAAACTAAAATTGGCTAATTTGTTGAATTAAAAAAAAAACAAAAAAAAAAAAAAAAACGTCCTATTATAAAAATGACCAAAAAAAAAAAGTTTATAAAAATATAGTTCATACCACAAACACAGTGTTATTTAGCATGTTTAGAACAAGTTCAAAATTCCCAAAATGAAAAGTCCAAAAATGAAAAGATTTCTGCAGAAAAAGTCTAAAACATTTTCTTAAATATATGCTGTGTACAAAAAAACTGTTGCTCACATGAACCGAAGAACATCGGCTCCACCCTCCATTTCCCATATCCATATCTCTCTCTCTCTTTCTCTCCCATTACAGGTCACGTAATTCAATGATCACCTGAGATCACCTGCTGGTCATGAATCTCAGCCAGTGGTGTAACATGAAAAATTGCATTAATATACGAAACTTATTATACAGTCCAAAACAGTACGCTGATAAATGGCATGGTTGTGGGCTGACAATGATTGCATTTAATCCAATGCCCGGATGTTATTTTTCTTTCCTTCTCTCTGTTTCTTTTTAGTTCACTGCTTAAGTGTACAGAAAAGAACTCGGAACGAAAGGAAAAAAAAAAAAAAAACACAATTTACCACTATGTCCTAAGGTCAATGCAGTAGTCATAGCAGCAGTTACCATGGTCACACTTTTTTTCTAGGTGAAAAGGAGAGAGAGAGATAAAGAAAGAAAGGAAGGATTAAATATTCCTGCTCCATGCTCTGTAGATACTAATTGCACCCTGCAACACAAGTGCAGTAAATAATGAAATTTTAATTTCTGCTCTCTAGATTGCCATCCCCTCATGTGTAGAGTCATGTTTCAAAGAAATTTATTATAGCCCAAGGAGTGCGAGCAGCGAGAGGGGGGTGGCTCCACATAAAGAGTGAGCGTGTGTGTGTGTTTGTATGTTTGTAATTGCAGGGTGTGCGAGTTAACCGCGGTCGTGTAAGCCTATTATAGGTGTTCCCGTGTGTCCACTCGAATGTGCGCGCCTCTGAGCGTCAGCGTGTGTGTGTGTGCCAGTGCGCTTGAGAAAAAAAAATAAAAAAAATGTAAAAAGAGACAGGCTAAAATCCATGAGGTTTACTTTGAAAAGATGGCAGGCCATTCAGATAATGTATCGTAACTAATGTCTCCCTGCTAAGGATGACTGGGCCGAGCAGGCTTCAGTTCTGGCACATTCCGCTGGATTCCGGCAGGCGCTCCACAGTCACGCTGGGCTGGGGCGAATCAGAGCGCCGTGATTCACCACAGCTCCATTTCTCACACACAACTGATGCAGCTGCCGCGAACAAGACTGAAGTTTGCTGGACAAAGTAGACGAAGCAGGAAAAAAGTAGTGGAGGAAAGAGAAGGGAAATGTCGCTAACTATTAGGAAGTTTCTAAAGAGAGATATTTTGAAATAATGACAACGTGTGCTGCACATCTTTAATAAACCAGGTTAAATATTGGCCTTACTAACAGTTCGTATGTCACTGCATTAGGCATAAAATAGATCAAAAGCATGTTTCGTGAACATATTTTCCTTTTCCTTTCTCCATTTCTTTAGGGTAGCTTTTACTTGAGTTTTTGCATTAATTCTATATCATTTCATTTTTTGCATCTCTTCTTATTTTATAACCATCAGGTATTTTGTTGTTTTATTTGACTGATTTTTTGTAGATTTTTTTTTTAAGAAGTCTCTTATGCTCATCAAATTTCCGTATATTTGATCAAAAATACAGAATGAAAGTAATATCACGAAATATTATTGCAAATTAGTTTTCTATTTTAACATACTTTAAAATATAATTTATTCCTATGATGCAAATCTGAATAATCATCAGACATTAGTCTTCGGTGTCACACGATCCTTCAGAAATTATTCGAATAAGCTGATTAATTATCAATGTTGGAATTTTTTGAAACCTGTGATACTTTTTTCAGGATTCTTTGATGAATGAAACATTAAAAAGAACAGCATTTATTCAAAACAGAAATCTTTTCTAACAATAGAAGTCTTTGCTATCACTTTTTATCAATTTAACACATCCTTGCTGAATGAAAGTATTCATTTCTTTCAAAGAAAGAAAGAAAAAAAAAAATGTACAGACCCCAAACTTTGAACAGTAGTGTGTACTGGTATTTGTATTTTAAATAAATTATGTACTTTTTAACATTTTATTCATCAAATAATCCTGAAAAAAATGATCACGTTCCAAACAAAAATATTAAGCAGCACAACTGTTTCTAAATTTGATAATAAATCAGCAAATTAGAATGATTTCTGAAGGATCACGTGACACTGAAGACTGGAGTAATGATGCTGAAAATTCAGCTTTGCATCACAAGAATAAATTCTATTTTACAGTATTTTAAAATAGATAACCACTATTTTAAATTGCAATAATATTCACAATATTACAGTTTTTTTTTCTGTATTTTTAATCAAATAAACGCAGCCTTGATGAGCAGAAAAACTTCTTTGAAAAACATTACTGATCCCAAACTTCTGAACGGCAGTGTAATCATGTAACATTTCTTTCAAATTCGTTAATTAATACATAAATATGAACAAAAGCCATTTATTTTAAAGACATAACATATCACTGCAGTAGGCATGAAATATCAAACTCATTGGTGAACAAATACAAAATAAATAAGCAGTAAAAGGTTGTGTGAAATCATTTTGCTTAAAAGCTGCATTTATGCTAGAGTACTTTTCTTAAATACCACACATATCAAATATTTATAGAATCAAATGTTATATAATACAAGATATCATTTTTTTTTTTAATCTAACTAGTGTACATTTTGGGGACTTTTCGGTTTATGTTGTTCAATTCTATAAAAAAAAAAAAAATCTGCCTCTCATTTACTTATTTTTCTGTTATTCCGGGAGACACCAGTTGTACAAATATGGCGTTTAAAAGTCTTATTAGTTTGGATTGCTTTATAACTCACAACAGATTCTGGCTGCAGGGGTGTTTTGGATCACGCACAAACTTCACCTTTGAGATTAAAGGCAGTCGTGAGATCGTTCCGCAGCTTTTCGGCGGTTATTTGCAGTTACGTTTCTTTTGTTTCGCTTGATTGTGTGCGGAATAATAACCGATGTGCCCCGTGGCTGATCTTCCCTTTTCTCTCCTTTCATCTGCTTTTGTGTCCCTGCAACATTTACGACGAACTACCATTCATCTCCATCTAACAGCCAACCAAATAAAATAAATCACAAATTTCCTCAAATATAACAATATTTGTATTGGGGGTTTATAATTAATGAGCCCAGCTGCACTAATTAAAACCCATCTGAGCTCCATTCATCTTGGTCAATGCGGCTGATCGTTTTTCAGGCTGGGCACCACGCCTTTCTCCGGGCCGCCTCGTCCTTGGACTCATTTTTCAGGTGATTTGAAAACTATTGTTGGTTTATTGGTGTTGAGGAAAAACTGCCCGGCCGCAATTAATAACCAACAAACAAATGAGCATCATCATGTGAATTAACTGTTGTTTTCCGCTGTTTACTATAATACAGATGCTGAATGTAGACGTGGCCGAAAATTAATGATATCGAACAGTCTTATAATTGGCACGGAGCCATTAAAACATAATCTGTCACCAGCATGAAAATAAACTCAAAGAAAAATTGGGAGCGCTAACTCATTTTTAGTAGCCAAATGTGCCTTTCATTTCAGAAGACAACTTTACTGCATTTCAGATGCTGTTTTACACCCACAAGCCTTGACATATAATATTATAAACAATGTTAACTTGGCATCAAAAACACTATCTATTAATAACAAAATTTTCATCTACGACGTGGATATTTGGTTAGTCTTACCAGCAGGACTTAAAATTAAAACTGTTCTAAAATTATATGCGTGTACATATGATCATATTTCTTTCAAATCCATTTATTTATACATATCTATAAGCAAGTGTCATTAACTTTTAAAGATGTGTCATATAATATCACTGCAGTAGCCATAAAATATCAAACCCAGTGGTGAAAAAAGAAAATGAAAAATAAAAAGTTTTGTGAAAATATTTTGCATTTATGGTACAGTACCTTTCTTAAAAATAAATGCCATATATACCTACACATGCACACACATATACATATAGTGTACATTCTATAACAATTCTTTAGAATCCACTAATATATAGCTATGAGCATGTGCCATTCATTCATTTTCAAGAAATATATGATATATTTTTTTATGTCTAATTTGTGTAAATTTTGGAGGCACATGTTGTTTAATTCTTTAAAAAAAAAGACTCTGAACTTGTTTTTATGTTATTGTGGGAGACACTAGTTGTACAAATATGCAGTGAAAAAATCTTTTATTACATGTAAATATACAAATATATTTAAATATATATTTATTAAGTAGAATTATATGCATATGTGTTTGTGTGTGATGGATAACTTAATACATTTAGAATTATATATATATATATATATATATATATTATATATATATATATATATATATATATATATATATATATATGTGTGTGTGTAAAATATATAATTTATATGTAATTTTCACGCGCACACACATATTTTATATATATATATATATAAATAAAATATTTAATATATATATATATATATATATATATATATATATAATATAATTATATATATATGAATATATATAATTCTATTTAATATATTTATATTTATGTGTGTATTGTATAATTTATAATTTATTACATTTAACTATAAATAAATACTAAATATTAAAACTTGTATAACACATAAATATACATATTTAAATATATATTTATATTTATTAAATAGAATTATATGCATGTGTGTTTGTGTGATGCATAATTTAATATTTATAATTACATATAAATATATAATTATAAAACACACATTTTTTTATATATTAAATAGAATTATACATATGAATATATATAATTCTATTTAATATATTTATATGTGTGCGTGCATTGTACAATTTATAATTTATTAATTATATATAAATACTGAATATTAAAACTTGTATTATATATAAATAAACATATTTAAATATATTTATATTTATTAAATAGAATTATATGCATGTGCGTTTGTGTGTGATGCATAATTGAATAAGTTGATAATTATATATAAATTAGGGCTGTCAAACGATTAATTGCCATTAATCACATACAAAATAAAAGTTTGAGTTTGCTTAATATGTGTGTGTACTGTGTGTAATTATTTATGTTATATTTATATTTATTTATGCATATTAATTACACACTTTACACACACACACATATATTAGGCAAACTCAAACTTTTATTTGTATGCGATTAATTGCGATTAATCGTTTGACAGCCCTAATATAAACAAATAATTTATATGTAATTATATATAAATATAAAGAGTATATTTTATATAATATACAATAAATATATATACTTTATATAAATTATGCATTATGTAAATTATCCTATATTATTTTTAAATTACACTAATTATCATTTACCTTAGTCTTAGATACTGAATCTGCAGAACTGGTCACTCATACAATCCTTTTTTACATACATGCAATTCACAACCAGTCAAATCTGGGCCTTTTTTTTCTGACTGTATGCAGAAAAAAAAAAAGTCGTGATGTCACTGAATCCTCTTAGCATGTAACAGACAGACAAGAATGTACCAAGGGAAGGTCTCGGTGTCAGCACAGAATCTTCAATGAGTTCTTGTTCCACTCACCCTCAGCAGGACAAGCCTTTCAAAAGTAGGACATCAGAGGGAAAAAAATAAAAACATGCTCACACATAACTGCTAATTCATAAAACCTGATGCTTTTTTTCCTCTGGTGTTGCAAGGTGTTTCAAAATAATGAATGAGACCGTGCGTAAGTGGAACAAACTCTCCTTTTATAAACTTCTCTTTACTGAATAAACAGAAGTGCAAATACTTGGTTTACTAACAGCATTTTATAGTTAGCGATGTGCAGTTGAGCTAGTTAAGAAAAAACTGCTGATTGTAACAAAACATTCTCAAGTCTTTTTAAGTCTTAGAAAGCAAAAAATAATCAGATTATGAACACGATTTGTTTGATGCTGTTTAACTTTGCTGACTCAGGAGAATCGCTGTCGAATATCCACTTGCTCTGTGCGCATTTAGCCTCATGCTAGGACAACGTAGCAGAGCGCTTCCTGTACGATCCAAACTCTTAACTACCCTAAAGACACACTGGAGGCAGGAGACCCAGTTAACGCCCGGGGAGAATTAATCTCAGCCTGTGTGATATATGACTCGCTGCATAAATGGGCAGCGCTTTGTTCGTGGTGTTTATCGAGAGCGGGCTCATTTAATGGCGCTCAATCCAGCCACGACGTTCTCTCTTAGAAGCTCTCTCTTAGATAGTGTTTCGCTAGTGTGCTTGGGTCTCAATAGGACATTTAATTACATTTTAATTAGTACATTAGAACATATTCGCAAAGTCTGATAGCGTATGCAAATGACTTTCAAAGAATTTCAAAGATTTGGGGGGAAAATATAAGGGTGTTTCTTTAACTATGTGCACTTGTGCTATTTAATGCAACATTCACACTATCATCTAATACTGAACATACATTCATCACACAGAGAATTCTGACATTTTTGTCATTTTTTCTGAACCGAGAACATTTCTATTATATCTCAGATTATGTATTGTACTGTATTGTATTGAATAACATGGTGTTTCAAATATTTTTGGAATAAAATAGCTGATTCTTTCTAAAGCATATTTCATATCTAGCATTTTATGCATACTAAATACACATTTAAATATTATTTTCACACTTTGACTATTTTATATATTAATATATTAAAATTAGATTTTAATTAATTACAAGTAATGTTTACCTTGATAAGTTTTTTTTTTTTCAGAAATCACGGCTCATATTTCATATCAAGCATGCTAAACCTTAAAACTAACCATCAAGGTACAGCTGTTGGTTCTTGCAATAATTTCTGTAAAAAAAAAAAAAAAAAAAATATTGTAATAACTATCATTTAATTATAATATAAATATGGAAATATGCTATGTCTGTTTCACTTTTTGTTGTGGTTAAAGTAATTAAAAAACTAAATATAAACAGTTGCAAAAATAAACATCAAAGGCATAGTAAAACTTTTCTGTGGAAAAAAAAATAAATAATAATTAAAAGCATCATAAAAAGTACAAGAAACACCCATATATATTTAGGAACAATAAATATATTAATTAATTAATAAATTTTATTTGAATATTATTTTCACACTTTGACAACTTAAACATAATTTGACAAAACTACAACTTTGATGCTCAAATATATTCATTTAAAAATGTAAATACATGTTTACCTTGATTTCTCTTTTTTTTTTTCATAAATCACAGCTCATATTTTATATCAAGCATGCTAAACTCTAAAACAAACAGTCAAGGTAAAGTTCTTCTGGAAATTTCTGTGACAAAAAAAATGTAATATAATACTATAACAACAATATAGTTTTCATAATATAAATAGGCAAACATGCTATGTTTATATCACTTTTTGTTGTGGATAAAAAAAAAAATTAAATAAAAAAAACCTAAATATAAACAGTAACAAAAATAAATGACAAAGTCATGGTAAATATAAATAAAATAAAATAAAATAAAATAAAATAAAATATTTAAATCTACAAAGTTTTAATAATATTCCAATAATATTCCAAGAAAGACATAAAAAGTACAAGAAACACCCAAATATATTCAGGGACATTATAAAAAAAAAAAAAAAAAAAAAGTATAAATAAATAAAAAAACACCCACATATATTAAAGCAAATTTTATATATTTATATTATCTTTATATTTTTAATAAAATAATATAAATTTACAAACAAGTAAGCATCATTTAATTAAGTGTTGTTTTTCGCTGTTTACTATAATACAGATGCTGAATGCAGACATGGCCTAAAATTAATGATATCAAACAGTCTTATAACTGGCAAATCGCCATTAAAACATAATCTGCCATCAGCATGAAAATAAGCTAAAAGAAAAACTGAGAGTACTAACTCTCAATTAAAAAAAAAAAAAAAATATATATATATATATATATATATATATATACAAAATAATCAATTAAAAGCTACAAAGTTTTACTAATATTCCAACCTAAAGACATAAAAAGTACAAGAAACACCCAAAAATATTCAGGAATATTAAAAAAGTAAAATAAATAAATTAAAGCAGATTTTTTATATTTATAATACATTTCTATGTATATAATATTTTATATATTTTAATAGAATTTTTTATTTATGTCATAAATTATAGATAACATTCAGAACACTTAAGATTAAAAGTACAGCGCAGACCCTACGCGACACTTTCTTTCACTGAACGCATACAGAAAGAAAGAGGAAGCCGCGAGAGTCACATACTGTTAACATTTCTCCTGCATTAGCAGCACTGAAAGAGTCCGTCTCTTCATTCTATCTGTCTCGCCTGCGCACGCAGGTCATTTTTTACACCGCAGCTTGATGTAACTGCAGGCCGGAGCTGCATGTGGGGGTCACGCAAACAACGGTAGCTAAGAGGCTTGGGTGACCTGGCCGCACAGGTGTTCAGGAAGAACGCTGTTCACGGCCAGGATTGATGATCTAATCAAGCTGTCACCATGGCGATGAGCGGCTTGGCCCGATCGGGAGGGGCGCGAGGCGCATGCTTACTGTTCGCCCAAATTGGCCCTGACAGGCTGAATTGGGAAAAGGAATTTTCCCCTAAGTAATGTAGGAAACTAGTCGTACAGGCAACGCGAGGAGAGTCGCAGCTTGCCCCCGAGCCTCTCCGCCACACATCCCTCTTTCTCCGTCTTTGAAGAAGCCAGAGAAGAAAAACAATATTACAAATAAACTCAGATGTTGGCAGAGCAACACAGGGAACAAATTTTTGACAGACTGCCTCACGCCGCCCGGGCTGCCACGTTCAAATTGTTACCTTAACGTCGCTATTGTCAAAAAAGTTTGAAGCAGACATACTTAATTTGACTCCATGTGTTTACACTACAGACGATGAACTCGGTTATCGCTCTCTCTCGCTGACAAGCGCTTCGGAAAGTACATAAAATTATTGAGTAATCATTCGGGTAAAGCCATAAAAATGAAATGTGCTTAATGTTCAAGTAATCTAAGTTTTATGGAGGGCAATTGCTTTAAACTAACAATTTTTAATTATCATTTAATTTCGGCAACGATATTAAGGCAATCCCTCACTCCGAATGTTTTATCTGTGAAATATTTAGGAAAATAAACACAGATGATTATAATACTCCCGAGCATGAGAAAAACACAGACACTGAAAAAGAAGAGAGAGGGAAAAAAAGACATATGTGGATGTCAGAACAAAGGAGTTGATAAAGATCACATCGCATTTTTAAGAAAAGCAGAATTATTAATGATGTCACCCTGCCGCGAAGGGTTTACACACACACGCACAGACTGAAAAACACTACGAGTTAACTCGGATTACCGTGGTAAACATTTAGGTTGCAGCGCGTTTACTCATTTAAGTATTTCCACCTGTCTGCACAGCGGCGCGTGACATTTCAGCACCGCGCATTTGATATGTATCGGGGGCATGAATTCATTGTGTTATTTGTAAAATATACAGACGCTGCTCTTTGGAAGTTTCTCAGATTGTTCTTCTTTTGGAATACGTGATAGGATGAAACAAAGAGGGTGAAAGATCCCATTAATAATTAACGATTCACTCATAACCACAGGGCTGTTATGAAAACACGCTCCTCAGCTTTTTGCATATTATTGCTCCTAAATTCTGCAACTTGACTAATTTTCTTCGCTCCTTCTCTCTTTCTTCATCCCCCCAGTCCCAGCCTTCATATTTTTCCCAAACACACAGAGAAACCAAAGGCCTCTTCTTTTAAATTACAAACATCCGGCATGTAAATGAGCCGGGCTTGCAGGGGAAGAACTTGTGGGCTCAGCGCTTTAATTTAGTTAATTATATTCGCAGAGTTTGCAGTCGTTTGAGCACGAGCTGATGAGAGCGAGTGATCGCCTCTCTTTCTTTTAGCGCTTAGACTCTTGTAATCAAGGCCATTAAGCTTTAAAAGAGACTTTTAGAAGTGAAGCTGAAATCAAGTCCTTCAGGAGCTGCGGGCCAGCACTGCGTCTCCCCATACCATGTTTACGCCGCCATGTTTTTTTTTTTTCCTCTTTTTAAGTCAAACCACAAAGTCGTGTCATTTAATACACGTGGTGACAGCGAGAACATCAAACAGAAAGTTGATCGTCGCGCGCACGTGTAAAAGTTTAACACCGAAAACAAAAAGTTGTTTATTCTAAGCAAACCCCAAATCGGATGCTGATGTCATAACCATAACAGTGTTACCTCATATTAAAAGATGTGTATGGTACAAATCACTTGTCCGGCGCTCCAGTGGCTGCAGTGTGTCACGCTCTTGGCCTTGGACATTCTGCCCTGTTTTCTTTTATGTCACATGTGATTTGTGCCATCTTGCATGACAGGTGTGTGTGTCCGGAGAGGACGCTGACCTGAACGCTGTCGATGTCACCGTCACCCCCTAGAGCTTCGCTGCTGCTCATCTGTCCTCACTTTTGCTGTACAAACAAACACAACACAAGTGATATCATTCGTCTGTGCAAAAACAAGCAGAGATCAAGTCAAAGTATTAAAAAAAGGGAAGTTAACATTAATTCTTCCTTTTTTTCTTTGGTAAGTTGCATGCTATTTTGTTTATTAAATTAAAATGTGATTTCATTATTATACAACTGCCAGTCAAAAGTTTTTGAACAGTAAGACTTCTAATGTTTTTTAAAGAAGCTCACCAAGCCTGGATTTATTTGATCCAAAGTACAGCAAAAGCAGTAAAATTTTGAAATATTTTTATTATTTAAAATAACTGCTTTCTATTTGAATATATTTTAAAATGTAATTTATTCCTGTGATCAAAGCTACATTTTCAGCATCATTACTCCGGTCTTCAGAAATCATTCTAATATTTAGATTTGCTGTTCAAGAAACATTTATTATTATTTATATTTAAAACAGTTGAGTACATTTTTTTCAGGATTCTTTGATGAATAAAAGAAAGAAAGAAATTATAGAAATTTATACTTTATTTAGCAAGGATGCTTTAAGTTTATCAAAAGTGATAATAAGGACATTTATAATGTTACAAAAGATTTCTACTTCAGATAAATGCTGTTCTTCTGAACTTTCCATTCATCAAAGAAACCTGAAACATTCTACTCAGCTGTTTTTAACATAATAATAATAATAATAATAATAATAATAATAATAATAATAAATGTCTTTTGAGCAGCAAATTTAAATATTAGAATGATTTCTGAAGGATCATGTGACTGGAGTAACAATGCTAAAAATTCAGCTTTGAAAACACAGGAATAAATTACATTTTAAAATATATTCAAATAGAAAACAGTTATTTTAAATAACACAAAATATTTCAAAATTTGACTGTTTTTACTTTGGATCAAATAAATCTAGGCTTTGCATTTTTAAAAACATTAAAAATTATACTGCTCAAAAACTTTATTGGAGGTGTGCATGCACCTTTTCAAACTGTTTTTAATATTATTATTATTATTATTATTAATTGAGAGCTTAATTTCAAATAAATACTGTTCCTTTGAACTTTCTATTCATCAAAGAACCCTAAAAAATGTGTTATGGTTTCCAGAAAAAGACTGAGCTGAAAATTCAGCTTTGTCGTTACATAAATATCGAAAATTATTCAAATATTATATTTACATATTAAACCAATGCACTCTATTTATTGTATTTTGATCATCTGATTTTAAAAAATGCACCCTTGTTAAAAATGCAGGTTAACATAACTTAAAGAGTTATTGCAAAATCATAAAATAAGATATGTATACAGATAGATAGATAGATATACACACACATTTTAATATAAAAAGAATAATCATTGACACCCTATATTAAAAGATAGTCAATTCCCTACTAAACTTCTCGTCTTTTTGATCTTAGAGCACGATGACATTTTGTATCTTTCAGGCGCCTTGTAGCTTTTACCCACCGCATTCATTCTGGGTGTTTTGAAGGGTGTATTAGTTCAAAAGGCTTATTTTTCTAATGTGAAAATGGAACTAATGATGTGTGGGGGTCTTTTGACTATTACTTATGAAAACAGCGCAGAGTCCATTCCTCTGTTATTATTTGGTCAGTCGAAGGGACCTCTCAAAATTGCACCAAATTATGTCCAATTAAGACAAGGCCGACGCTGTCAATCAAGCACAAACTTTCCCCCATCATTACACAGTTCGAGACACTGCACTTTCTCACTCGGGCTCTTTTTTCTTTGAGGGGAGGAGAGCGCGAATATGATCCTGTGTACCAGATGTGTCACAATGGAGAAGACTGGTGTTTCCATCTCTCTTTCCCCACTCTCTCTCTCTCTCTGACAAGCTGTCACCTGCTGGCTTTCGCGACGTTTCCTCCCCGGCGCGGGCCGGAGTGTGCCAAACCCAGCGGCAGGTCAGCGGTGAACACGCGCAGCGCCCCTCCAAAGCCGCGCGATGAAATTTGGCAACAAATGTCACAGCGGAGCAAAACAGCTGTTGTCTTCACGACAAGCCAAACCCATTCTGTCTTTTTGAATTATGATAATGCAAAACAGTGTCACCCGAATCACCGGGGACGAGTCTCTATCTCTCTCTCTCCTCCCATCGAACGCGTGGAGACTCCCTCCTATGTAATCATTTCTTTCCAGCGTCTTTCTGACAAAAACGTCAGTGGTTCGACTAAAAATACCAGGTGAGGGGGGGAACGAGAATCGAGAGAAAAAAAGAGAAAGGATGGCATGATAAACCAGCATCTGTGACATGGCCTCTTCTGTAATCTGTCTCCTCTCCTAACAGCATATGTTTCCGATCGCCGCCCCACGTCCCCAGTCTCTGCTCAAGCCCTCCCAGTATACAGCTCACGCTGGTGTAGTTATCAATCATCGCGACCAAGCAAACACAACGCACACCCCGAGTCAAAATCACCAGTTGCGACACTTAGTGCGAATAATTCACTAAAAATCTGGTTTAGACAGATGCTAAATGCACTGACATAGTGCAAGCGAGTACGTTATGTCATTGACATTCATTTCAGCAAACACCATTATATTTGTTTTCTATTGATCAAAGCCTCGGTTATTCATCAAAAGGTGATAAAATGATCGAGAAGTGCGATATAATTAAGCAATATCACATTAGCAAGAATGCTGTTTCAGCCGTTAGCACGAGGCAACAGTAGGACTGCGAATAAAAAGTTCAATAAACATGAAAACAACTGTGAGTAACTTACATTTTAGACGAAATCTCTCTACTTGGTTTGTCTACTGTTATTCTGCCAACCAAAATAGTTCCAGACAAGACCACAGGCAGAGGGATAAACAATTTAGTAACTTCCATCCGTGCCACACACACGATAATGGCGCTTGGTTCAGAACGAATCAGTTGGGTGAATGATTCCATGACTCGTTCACGAAAGAGTCACTTGTTTTGTTCCTGAAAGAAATCGTGTTTTGAACGAATCGGTTCAGTCAATTAAATAGCTCAAAGGTAGTCAGTCACTTGTTTAGTTTACGAAAGAATCATTTATGAAAGAATCGGACAGTGAGTGATTCAGTGACTCACTCATACAGACGGGCCAAAATTGCATACTCTTTTGAGTATAGGTACTTTTTTGAAAAAGTAATCGTTTTGTGACCGCAAAAAGAGTATGTTCTATACAGTATAAATGTGTGTAGTATGAATGTAATCTGGACTCCATGCTGTCAATTGTCATGTGACCTACCAGCATCAGTTGCATCTCCAGCATTCACAAATAAATTCCCATGGCCTCATGGGATAGTAAAGTGTCCATCATATGCACACTTCAAGTCAGAAGTGATGAATACTGTGAATTCTGACTTTTTTTTTTTTTTTTTGTCACATACTGTTTTTTGCCTCCACACCCTGTATAGTAGGGAAGTAAGTGATTTTGGATGCAGCCACCATCGCTTGTTTTGTTCTTGAAAGAATCAATATTTTGAAAGAATCGATTAATTAAATGACTCAGCATCAGTCACTGGTTTCATTACTGAATTAATCAGTGTTTCCGAAAGAATCAGATAGTGAGTGATTCAATGACTCACTCATACAGATTTCACTTGTTTTGTTTCTGAAGAATTCAGCTTTTTTGACTGAATCATTTGAGTGAATTAAATGGCTCAAAGGTAGTCACTTGTCTAGATCATTGTTTCTGAAAAAATCTGACAGTGAGTGATGAAATGACTCACTTATATAGAAACAGGTCACCTGTTTTTGAATGAATCAGTGTTTTGAGCGAATCAATTTTAGTGAATTATACAACTCAGCGGCAGTCACTAGTTTAATTCCTGAATTAATCAGTGTTTCTGAAAGGATCAGACAGTGAGTGATGCAATGACTCACTCATCCAGATGGTCACTTGTTTCGTTCCTAAATGAATCAGTGTTTTGAACGAATTGATTTAGTGAATTAAACAACTCAACAACAGTCACTTGTTTCCTTCCTGAATGAATCAGCGTTTCTAAAAGAATCGGACCGTGAGTGATTCAATGACTCACTCATACAGAAGTTCACTTGTTTCGTCCCTGAATGAATCAGTGTTTTGAACAAATCAATTTCTCGAATTAAATGACTCAACAACAGTCACTTGTTTCTTTCCTGAATGAATCAGTGTTTCTAAAAGAATCGGACAGTGAGTGATTCAATGACTTACTCATGCAGAAGCTCACTTGTTTTCTTCCCAAATGAATCAGTGTTTTAAGTGAATCGTTGAGCAAATTAAATAAAGTTAAATTAATAATTAATTTACTTATTCAGAAATACATTGACTAGGTTCATTCCTGAACGATTCATTGTTTTGAGTGAATCAACTGATTGACTTTCTCAAAAAGACTGAATCACTGGTTTTTTTTTAATCAACGAATAAGTTAAATTAATAAATCAGTGACTCAATCATGAAGACAATTCCTGATTGCCACCTACTGGCATAATTTTGTAACCTGTAAAAAGTCCTAAAAACTCCCCACCGCTAATGCACAGACTGTGCGTGCCGTCAACGGGCGCAATTCATTCTTACTAAATCCCCCTATTTTTTATCTTTCATGTGCGTGTATGTGTGAAAGAGTGAAAAGAGAAAGAGAGAGAACTCTTCTCTTAACGTTGGTTGAATTTGTTCCACTTAATAAGCCCTCCCCAATGACCTCTCACTAATTAAGAGCCGGCGTGTAAGAAATACGAGCTTTAATTAATGATGAGATAAATTCTGTCTCGAGGACTGTCAGAAAATGATGACACCATGTTTTACAGTTGAAATAGAATTAGACGGGGGAAAAAAAGGCCTGGATCCAGCTTACAGACAGCACTTTCTAATCTGTCAGCCGAGGATGAGAAACCCCAGCAGTAAATAAGAGAGCAGTTCAATGTCAATCAATGTCTGCTCCATTGCTTGCTGCTTGTGTACTTGTTTTCACCAAATCATGTTAACACATCCTAACACAGACAGTATGGCTCCGTGCCATATTTGTGCGTACGAGCGTGTTCGCGAGCAGATGAGTAAGAAAGACAGAGAGAGGCTTTCAACGACAGCATCATTAGCTGACGGTTACAGCTCTTGGGAAAATGAATTTTCCAGAACATTTTCCTGCATTTGAGGGAAACGAGAGAAAACATATGACATTTTCCTACGGACTGCCATTATTTGACTGAAATACAGCACGTTTGTTCCAGACTAGTCCAAAGGAAAGGCTTCAGAGTGGATTGAGTGCTAGAACGGTTGTTGTGTGCTAGAGGCTTATTCCATCACTTTCGTAATGATGTACCACATACCCAAACACACACACACACACGCACACACATACACTCACTCACGGAGACTGATGATGAATTGGCCTCATCTAACTCTGATGACTGTCGGGGAAGCCATGTGGTGCCCAGTGTCTGGTTTCCGAAAAGACTGACACACGCACACATACGCATATTACCGCACTTGCAAAACCATTCATCTTTTCATATGATATTCCCAGCAATCATTTGTTTCACTGCTAATACCATACAGTATGTTGTTTTATGACATGTATGGTACAAATACACATCTTCTAATGTCTGAGGTCATTCTTAAGGCCATGTTCTGTGTCACTAAATATAAAACTAAATGTTTGGGGTCAGTAATTTTTTATAGCAATGAAACATTAAATGAATCAATGCTGGGTTAAAAACAACCCAGCACTGGATGAAATGTTGACAAACCCAGCGAGTGGGTTGTTTTGACCCAGCGGTTGGGTTAAATGTTTTAAACCAACCTTCTGGGTAGTTTTATTTAACTCAACTATTGTTTAAAAATTACTATGGCTGGCTTAAAATGAACCCAAAATAGGTTGTAAATTAAAAAATCTGACACATAATTACTAGAGGCATCAGCAATAATCAAAAGGTGAACATTTACTAATAAGCAGTTTTAAAATGTTTATGATTTAATTATTTATTCAACTTATTAATAAATGTTTATTTATTGGACATATTAATAAATGTTATTTTGGGTTCATTTTAAGCAAGAAATATAGTCATTTTTAAGCAATATTTGAGTTAAATAAAACTATCCAGAAGGTTGGGGTTAAAAATCTAACAACACTGGGTTTGTCCATATTTAACCTAGCATTTTTTTGAGTGTAACAAAACAGTAATTTAAAATGTCACAAAATATTTATACTTATAATAAGCTGCTCTTTTGGACTTTCTATTTGTCAAAGAATCCTGAAATAATCTATTACGCCTCCTTCGAAAGTATTAAGAACATCTGACATCAGCATATTAGAATGATTTCTAAAGGATCATGTGACACTGACTGAAGTAATAATGCTGAAAATTCAGCTTTGACATCAGAGGAATAAACTACATTTTAAATATCCAAAAAGAAAACAGTTATGCAATATTAAAATGTAATATTTAACAGAATGACAATGTTTGTTGTATTTTTTATCAGCCTTGGTGAGGATAATAGAGTTATTTTAAAAACATTGAAAAATTTTTTACTGCCTCCAAACTTTTGAACGATAGTGTATATACAATGTGGTCACTGACCCAACAAAAAGTTAAAGAACTGTAATCTGAAAACATTATAATTACTGAATTAATTGTTCTTTTTTTTTTTTGATAAAATGATCTTTTATATGGAAGGCTGCTCCACCATTTAAACAATTTAAAAAATCTCACAATTCTGACTTTTTTTCTCAGAATTGCATGATACAACTCGCAATTCTGACTTTTTTCTCAAAATTGTGAGATATAAACTCGCAATTCTAAAGTGAGAATTGCAAGATAAAAAGTCACAATTCTTAGTTTCTCTGAATTGCATGATATAAACTCACAATTCTGAGAAATAAAGTCAGAATTGCAAAATATTAAGTCATAATTATTTTTTTTTTGTCAGAATTGCATGATATAAACCAAAATTATGAGAAATAATGTCAGAATTGAAAGATATTTAGTCACAATTCTCAGAATTGTGTGATATGAACTCACAATTGCGAGGAATAAAGTCAGAATTGCGAGATATAAAGTCACAGTTCTTACTTTTTTGTTTTCTTTGAATTGTGAGATATAAACTCACAATTGCGAGTTATAAAGTCAGAACTGCGAGATATAGTCACAATTCGTATGCTTTTCTCAGAATTGTGTGATATAAACTCACAATTGAGTTCTAAAGTCAGAATTGCAAGATATAAAGTCATAATTCTTACTTTTTTCTCAGAAGTGCATTATATAAACTCAATTGGGAGAATTAAAGTCAGAATTGTGAGATAAAAACTTGAATTGCGACTTTATTTCTCAGAATCGTGAGTTTATGTCTCGCAATTCTGACTTTACAACTCGCAACTGTGATTTTATAACATGCAATTCTGAGAGAAAAAAAAAGATCTAAACTCGCAATTGCAAGATAAAAAGTCACAATTACCATTTTTTATTTTTTATTCAGTTTTTAAAAAAACTGATTAATATTATATTTGATAATAAATGCAATCTCACCTATATTTTCAACCTGTTCACACAAAGTTCAATGCAACTAGTCAATGAAAAAGTATGAAAATATAATTATTGCACTTTTATTATTATTGCAAGTTAATTATCTGAAAAACAAAAAATTTCCAAAAAAAAACTATTTTACTGTAATTATGAGTTTATTGAGATGCATTGCTTCATTTGAGTATCTTATAGTACATGTTTTAATGCTGAAAAGTCAGATTTGTTGTAAACAGGCTTTTATGAGTCACTTCTACACCTGGATCACAGCTCCGATCTCCTTAACCAGTCAAAATCAGAGCACAATTATAGAGCGCCTCGGTTAATCTCGTAGCTTTGATCTAACCGAGGGTAATTCTTTTTTTAATACAACAAATGTAAATTAATGTCTGACACAGGCAATCAACTTAATAATGCATGTTTATCAAACATAGACCATATGGTGCCTTTTATTATAACGCCGAGTCAATTGTCACATTCAGCATGACACTTTTCTTAAAAACATTCATTTTGAAAGGCTCAGAAAGAAAAGAGAGTGAGGGATGGAAAACAGCCGATTCCTTGCAGCAGTTTGTTTGCAGATTTGTCCGTATTTAATGTTGCTTTCACTGAGCCACCCTCAAAAAAAGAGACGTTCACAACTCCATTTACTGCCAGGAAAAGCCAAGCTGACAGACGAATGACGTTTCTGACAGCAGAGAGACAGGAAGCCAGAAAGAAAGCCAGAGAGAGAGAGAAGGGGAACAAGGAAGTGAAACGTTATAGGCAGTCACACAAGGAGCAACCTCGCAACCTGTCAATCAACGTCCTGTCTCATCAGACGCCGATCAGAAGCTCCTGGCAGGAGAGCTGTCAGTCAAGGCGACACACTGCGTTTTATGAATGGAGCCAGCCGAGGCCCGGCAGCTCGCTACACATGCCCGTTTAATCACGGATCAAAGCGAATTTACTTTGATGGGACGCTATTGCTTGCGAACGTGGTCTGAGAGATAGAAGATAGAGAAAGGAGAACAGGAGAAGGCTGAATCAGACGAGGGAGGAAGGGGTCCAGACGATCCATAGAGTCCCGCTCTGATTTCATTACAGTAAATAGTGGTTTTGGTGTGGAACCGCTGAAAGCTGCTGCCCGTGGTGGTGGCTTAAAAAGTGCCCTGGGAGCAGGCCGTAAAGAGGCGCAGAGCCGTCCCTGCCACTGGACGCATCGATTGAGGTCTGCGGTGAGGAGCAGGAGGCGGGGAGGGGGAGGTCGGCCCATCTCTCCTATAGCCTCGCACAGCCAGACTTTTCAGGCAGGGAGAGACATGTAGAGCGGCCAATCAGGATTTGTTTTGTTTTTATGTGCCGTTTAGGGGTGGGGTTCTGAAATAGAGCGTACAAAAACTGACTGGCCCTGCAAATTGAATTCAAATAACACCATAAAAATATTGAGCTATTTTAAAAAGAATTACTGAATTATTAAAGGGATAGTTCACCCAAACATGAAAATTCTGTCATTAATTACTCAGCCTCATGCCGTTCCAAACCTGTAAGACCTTCGTTCATCTTCAGAACACAAAGTAAGATATTTTGGATGAAATCCGAGAGCTTTCTGACTCTAGACAGCAAGTGTCCTACCATGCTCAAGACACAGAAACATAATGAAGCTGTTATGTTTAAATGTTAAAATAGTCCATGTGACATCAGTGGTTCAACTGTATTTTTATGAAGCTATAAGAAGGCAAAATTAACTACTTTTTTCTACAATTTCTTCTCTCCCGGGACTATTTTAACAACGTTCTTACTACCTTTCTGTGCTTTGACCATGATAGGACCCTTGCTGTCTATGCAGGGTCAGAAAGCTCTCGGATTTCAGTAAAAATATCTTCATTTGTGCTCCGAAGATGAACAAATGTCTTACGGGTTTGGAACGACGTGACAATTAAGGACAGAATTTTCATATTTGGGTGAACTATCCCCTTAAGAACTGATCATTTCACAGACATAACTCAAAACAAATCTGAAAATGCTTACTTTTGGATGTCTATAGTTTACTAAAACTTGAAAGTGAAAAAATTAAGCTGGCAAAGCTAGTTTGAGTTAATTAGCTGATCTACCAAATGGTTTATATTGCAAGTCTTAAAGGGATAGTGCCCCTGAAAATAAAGATCCTATCATCATTTTAAATACGCATACATATTTCTGGAGAACGAAAGAGATGTTTGGAAGAATATTTATAATATTCAAATGACCCCCCAAAAAAAGAAAAAAGAAAAATATCATACACTGAAGAAAATTGCTGTAGTATTTACTCATTTACTCAGAAATTGCTAGTAATTTCACAAATAATTATGAAGAAACAGCAAATACAAAGACTGAAGCTGTATTTTCTTGTAAAACATAGTCAAATAATATTTTTTATATTATTATATTTTTACAGTGTAGTAGAAATGGTTAATTCATTGTGTTCAAAGTCTTAAAAAACATCCAAGGAACAAGGAACAGATCATAATTAAATCTCTATTTACTTTTTTTATTTTTTAGTTTGTCACATCTCAGAATAACATAAAGGTTTGTAAATGATGACTAATGAATGAAATGAAATGAAAATGAAAACTAATGAAATGATGACCTAACTGTACTTTAAATATATAAAATCCACTAATAGTGCAAAATGGAAGTAACTCTGCTTTTAGTGCTGTCAAATGAATAATTAAAATTAAAGTTTTTGTTTACATATAAATGTGTGAGTACTGTGTATGTTTATGTATCTATAAATACACAAACATGCATGTATATATTTAAGAAAAATATGTAAATAACTTCAAAATATATGCTGTATGTGTGTGTATTTACATAATAAATATACACAGTATACACATATATGTGACCCTGGACCGCAAAACCAGTCATAAGGGTCAATTTTTTGAAATTCAGATAATAATAAATAAGCTTTCCATTGATGTATGGTGTGTTAGCATAGGACAATATTTGGACGAGATACAGCTATTTAAAAATCTGGAATCTGGTGGTGCAAAAAAAAAAAATCTAAATATTGAGAAAATTGCCTTTGAAGTTGTCCAAATGAAGTTCTTAGCAATGCATATTAGTAATCAAAAATTAAGTTTTGATATATTTACGGTAGGAAATTTACAAAATATCTTCATGGGACATGATCTTCACTTAATATCCTAATGATTTTTGGCATAAAAGAAAAATCAATAATTTTTGCTACCTAATGCTACAAATGTTGACTGGTTTTGTAGTCCTGGGTCACATATTTTGTGAACAAAAAGTTATATTTTGGATGCAATTAATCGCGATTAATTGTTTGACAGCACTAACTTCAATATATATTTTAAAGAATTTTGTCAAGTATTTCAGTGTCTGACTCCATGTCAGCATCGAAACCATGTTCAAAACATCTAAACAACGTTACAGCTTCATTAGAAGGCGGAGAAATAAATACAAATGTCTAGCATTTTGGATATTCATGCAGCCTGAACTCCAATTCAGTCAAAATGTCCAAACGCTGACAAATAAATTTAGCTATTCTTTTTCTAGTTTTGAGAATTAAATTCGCATTGACTGTTTTGATAAACAGAATAGTTGTTTACGTCCCGTTAGACACACGCATATCAAAAATAAACACAACAAAGCTGATTTCTGATGTTCCATTCATGTAAGTCCTGTGAATCCTAACTCTCTCTCTCTCACTAAATGATACACATTCATAAATGTTTGTTCTCCGCAAAGCTTTGAAGTGCATTCGTTTCTCTCTTTAATGATTTTTTTTTCTTCTCATGGTGATGGAAACCATGCTGACACCTTCTTTTGCCTCATCAAGCTTTCCAGCACAATTACATGAATTTACTTTCAATAAATTACCATCCTCCCGAACATCACTCAAAGCCGAAACATTCACAAACAATATGCATTATTAATCTAATTGTCACTGTTTATTTGCTTAACTTATAACTGATTTGGACAGCCATGCCTTGATAAAGCATTTAAGAGTTTTGGTTTTCATAAAGAACTCATATGGAGATGGCACATGTGTATTTGCTGTAGCCAATGAGATGTAGTGCGGAATAGACAAGATGCGGTTTTTGGATGAAAGCCACATTTGTCTACTTTTACTCATTTAATTCTGTAAGACATTCATGTGGTGACCCATTTAATTTTCTCAATTGATGTATTTTATTTTCTATAGACAGAAAGTGAGGAATATATAGATAAAGGAATAAATATATTTTTTTATTTAGATTTATTATATTTACACTACCAGTCAAAAGTTTTTAAACAGTAAGATTTTTAATGTTTTTTAAGTCTCTTTTGCTCACAAAGCGTGCATTTATTTGACCCAAAATACAACGAAAGCAGTAATATTGTGAAATATTTTTACTATTTAAAATAACTGCTTTGTATTTTAAAATATTTTAAAATGTAATTTATTCCTGTGATCAAAGCTAAATTTTCAGCATCATTACTCCAGTCTTCAGAGTCACATGCTTCTTCAGAAATCATATTAATACACTGATTTGCTGTTTAAGAAACATTTATTATTATTATTATTATTATTATTATTATTTAAAATAGTTGAGTCCTTTTTTTTCAGGAATCATTGATGAATAAAAAGATCCAAAGATCAGCATTTATCTGAAATAAAAAGCTTTTGTAACATTATACAGTATACCAATTAAAAAACTTTGACTCAGTATTTTTTAATAGAAATTATATAATTATAGAAATTAATACTTTTATTTAGCATGGATGCTTTAAATGGACCAAAAGTGATGATAAAGACATTTATAATGTTACAAAAATCTCTACTTCTGATAAATGCTGTTCTTCTAAACTTCTACTCAACATAATAATAATAATAATAATAATAATAGTTTTTGAGCAGCAAATCAGAATATTAGAATGATTTCTGAAGGATCATGTGACTGGAGTAATGATGCTAAAAATTCAGCTTTGAAATCACAGGAATAAATTACATTTTAAAATCTATTCAAATAGAAAACAGTTATTTTAAATAGTACAAATATTTCAAATTTTTGGTGAGCAAAAGAGACTTACCTTAGCAGTAAGAGAATTACTGCTTTCGTTGTATTTTGGGTCAAATAAATGCACGCTTTGTGAGCAAAAGAGACTTAAAAAACATTCAAAATCTTACTGTTCAAAAACTTTTGACTGGTAGTGTATATTTATTTATTTTATATCATTTTTTTCCCAGAAATCAAAATGTTAAATTAAATGACATGGCAAAAGAATAATAAATCAATCATCATCATCACTGATGAAGTAAAACATTATAACATCAAGATGACGGTGATTATAGCTTTATGCTGACTTTAGCATTGGCACTTTAAAAGAAATTACAGCCAGCAAAGCACTTACGATCCGAACATTCAGCGAGAGCTTCAGTTTTGGCCCCGGTTTCTTCATGAATCTGATATCTGCCTCATATTTCTCAGTTCTGGTGATCATTATGGCTGGCTTGGCTCATTGAAGGACACTGTCAGCTACTTCGAAAGAATCAAGCCCTCGTTTCACTCACAGAACGGCAAAAATGTACTGAAAAATGACCGAACTGATCATCCTTCATAACAGCGACTTGATAAAAAACGTCAGCGCGCACAGGTCTCAGTTTACCAGAGGTCGGCGTCTTGTTAGCCCATAATGGATCAGAGTCGCTAAATCAACTATAACCCGTGAGCCTGTTCCAAAGCCTGTTTTGTGGCTCACACACACGCACACACACACTCACTTCTCCATCAGTCACTTTCCAACACTAACAAAACAGGACAAGGTTATAAATATTCAGTGTGTCTTCAGCCTATCCCTTGCCAGGATGATGAGCATGTAGCCTAGAGTAACCAGAGAGAGAGAGAGAGCGAGAGACTTCCATTCTGGTGATGAAGACTGACACACTCAAACCGTCAGCTATCCCAGGGCTTCAGGGGAACCTGAGGCGCACAACACGCACCCCTCATGCACACACACAAAACGCACAAACACATTCACAGCCGCTTCCGTCGCTCTCTCCCATCTCTGCGCCGAAAGAGCGGGCTTGCAAACATTTCTGTTAATTATGTATTACAGCTGTCCTTCATAAACTTAATTACCAGGCGCTGAAAGGCAACGGGGCTCAATTTGCATATGTACATGAAAGAGACATGGCATATGCAAAAATACGATTTAATTAGCATTCTTTGATAGGGCAGCTTGCAAATCAAACTGGCGTGCTGTAAGATTCTCATCGTAAGGCCTGGATTAACTGCGACGTGAGATGGCATGGATGGCATTGCCCGTTGGGAGATGGCAGGAACGAGCGGACACACTTCAGCTTTCCACGTCCGCCGCCGCCGTCACAGCCATTGCCGCGCATCTGAGTCGAGCCCCTGCCTGCAGGGGCTGGAACAACATCGCTTCGCTACGGTTTTGATGATTGTGTCTTGATTATTGTCATAAAAGGATATTACGGAATGCCACTCACTCTATTTTTTAGGAAAATATAAATCTCACTAATGTGTCCCCTCGCACCCCCAGGCTGCGGCGGGGTAGCTAGATTAAAAAGAGTGGTGGGTGCTGCGCATTAGCACGTGTAACTAACGACATGCTACACTGCGTTAGCGCTGAGGCGCTAACTGTGCACGCTTTGAATTACGGGGAAAGCCACATCACAGGAATTTGTTTGTTTGCTTTCCTGCCTCACAATATTTAGTATAAACTAAATGTGCTATAATTCAGCATCCTGTACATGCGTGTACGGTAATTAGCGGCTGTGCGTGCAGGCTAGGCGCTTGAAGTGCTAGCTCAGCAGCGCTCAAATGTCACAAGTCCTGTGACTTTTTCCAATTCGGGTCGGTGTGTTTTCACTTCGAGGTTAAAACACAACCGTGCAGATACTCACACACACTCAGATCTACCAAATGAAACACACATCATTTCAAAAACCAGTTATACAGCCTAGCCTATACATGTATTTATTTGATCAAAAATACAGTGAAAACTTTAATGGTGTGAATATTATGATGATTTAAAATAAACACTTGCTATTTTAATATATTTTAAAAAGTACTTTATTTAATATCAAGGGCAAAGCTGAATTTTCAGCAGTCATTAGTTCAGTCTTCTGTGTCACATGATCCTTCAGAAATCATTTTAATATGCTGATTTGGTGCTTAAAGGGGTCATCGGATGCCCATTTTCCACAAGTTGGTATGATTTTTTAGGGTCTTAATGAAAAGTCTATAATATACCTTGGTTAAAAATTCTCAATGGTAGTGTAAAACAGCACCCTTTTTACCTTGTCAAAATCAGCTCTGCAAAAATCATCCTGTTCTGGTTGAGGTTGCTTTAAATGTTAATGAGCTCTGCTCGCCCCGCCCCCTCTCTTCTCTCTGTGAAGTGACGAGCCTGTTTACTTTAGCCGGATTTAGCCGTGTTTAGCCGCTAAACTTGCTAACTAGCATGTTATTAGGAAAGGCGATCGCAAAGATTCATAAAAAAAAACCTTATACTCACTTCTGCTGTAAGTGAAGCTGGATCACGAATGATTCACATGAACATAGACGGATATATGTAGATCGGGAGGCGCATTCCATTCACAAACAAAGCATCTTCACTGCATCTTCAGCGGCTCAGATCTCGGGAATAAATGACGACCACTATGTTATTACATCCAGCAATACAACACCTCAATCGCTCAATCGGAGATATTCTTTGTCTAACTTACATCCCTGCTCCAGCATCGAAACAATGGAGGTTGGACTGTTACAGCTGATTTAAGGCGGGTCTGAGGTAAAATGCTCATGTCAACCAACTATCGTGGGAGCGATTTTTTGAAACTGACATTTACACATCATCCGAAAGCTGAATAAATAAGCTTTCCATTGATGTATAGTTTGTTAGGTCAATAGGACAATATTTGGCCAAGATACAACTATTTGGAATCTGGAATCTGAGGTTGCAGATTCAAAATAATAAGAAAATTCAAATTAAATTCTAAAATACTGAGAAACAAATGAAGTTCTTAGCAATGCATATTACTAATCATAAATTAAGTTTTGATATATTTATGGTAGGAAATTTACAAAATACCTTCACTTCATCTTTACTTCATATCCTAATGATTTTTGGCTATTGCTACAAATATACCATGTTACTTATGACTGTTTTGTGGTCCAGGGTCACATTTTCTATTATTATTAATGTAGCTCAATCAATAGCTCAAAAGAAGGGCATTTATTTGAAATTAAACTATTTTTAAAAATGTTAAATGTCTTTGTTGTTTCATTTTTTATCAGTATTAGAGAGGTTACTTTGGAAATGTAATATGTTACAGGGTACAAGTTGCCAAGTTGTTGATTACAAGTAGTGTAACTATTTCAGTTACTTTATTAATGTAACTGATTGCATTTGATTACTTCTTGATTACTTTTCAAAATGCATTTTTTTTTCTAAATTTTTCTAAACTGTTAATCATTTTTAAACATTTATACCAGATGGCATCAACCTTACAGTGGTACTCAACACTGATTACTGTCAGACTTTCAAAATCCTTTTATTAATTGAGATTATAATAATTTAATTTTAAAGCACAGCCATCACTAAATCAGACATTAGCATCTCTTTTTACTTTAAGATTGTTCTGAGGTTAAATACTTATTTAAAATCATAACAATATATAGTTTAATAGCCATGATACTGTTTATGAAATCAAATTTTTGCATAGCCACGACAGGAAACACTGGCATCTAACAATCCCTTGGAAAAAAAAAAACAGTTAATCTTAAAAATTAAAGCATATACATAAACCCAAATAGGAAATAAAACAGTTTAGTGTCTCATATTTTAGAGCAGTCAAAACAGTTTTGGAAAGAAATTGCTTACAATTCCAGTTACATTTATTTTGTAATTAAATTACGTATTTCTGTTACATATAACTAGTTACTCCCCAACACTGCTTTTGATTAATGTAATGTATCCTTGCTGAATAAAGGTATTAATTTCTTTCTATCCAAAAAAAAAAAAAGTCTTACTGACCTCAAACTTTTAGGAGTGAGGGCTGAAGTCCCTGTTAAAAAGAGCATCCAAAACCAAAATACCAGTTGTTTAAGCTTTAGATTTGGCTTTTTATTTTACTAGGAAAGCTTTTACAAATGCCAGAGCAACAGTTGTAATATACCCCACTAAATATTAATTTTCACTGGTGGGTCAGTGAGATGCAGGAACTTTACAGATCATGATACTGTAGAGAGTGATATAGGACTCATCTGACACGATTTTAAAGTAGGAGATTCGCCCTACCGTACCTTTTTGATTTGGAGTCGCAGACGAAGAACTAACTGTAACCCGTGACCTTTCCAATTCAATGCATGAAGTCGCGAATGCGCATCACAGAGCTAGTGCAAGATGAGCATTTGTGATTAAAAAGCAAATAAATTTTTATTTTTTTAAAAAATGACTGATCGTTTTGTTAGATAAGACCCTTATTCCTTGGCTGGGGTCGTGTAGTGCCATTTGAAGCTGCATTGAATCGAGAAAAATCCTGTAACGTTTTCCCCAAATACCTTGGAGTAAATTATCAGGATTTTTTTTTTCTGAAAGTGAACTGATTCTTGAACATGTCCAAATTTAAGCTTCCTAGTTTGCTCATAAAAGTTTAAAACTAAGAAAAGTTTCACCCCAAAACAATGATTTCTACAGTCAGTGACTTCCTAAAACACTTTTAAGGGTTAAAAAAGAAAACACGCCATTAAAATCCGACTCGAGTCTCTCTGAAGCTGCATCCACCTGAAACCCTGAACGAACCAGGCACGTAAAACTCGGAACAAGCTGACAGTCAAACTACCTTAATTACACTCCACCCAAGCGTAAACACAGATTACCCTCGCCAAGACATGAGGAGCATTTACACTAATAGATGGGCACACCGTTGGGACATTTTGCCCCAGAGGAGGGCAGGGATTGTGATGGGGCTGGTAAGGGCTGGCTGCTCTGCCCTTCCCCCTAAGCAGCCCCTCGGCAGCCATTTTGTATGCTAGACTGGGCGGCAGAGAGAGAGATGGTCATACTGAGAGCCTCGCCTCATCTGCCTGGCCTAATGATGGCACTCACCTGCTGTTTTACTGCCTCCACGGGGGCTAAATACTACCCCTCAGCTCTCTCTGCCTCGCTCTTTCTCTCTATCAATCTGTATCTATGTATTTTATCGGTCTGTCAGTCTCTCTGTCTTTCTCACAACCTGTCTCTCTCTCTTTAGTTCCTTTGTCTGCACGTTCTTCTCTCTCCATCATTCTTTCACACCTCTCTTGTCCTCTCTACACTCCTTACTCGCTTTTCCCACCTCATTGCTTTGATGAACTTTTTATGGTCAGCACCCATAAAGACCTCATCAAAAACCACAAGGGTTCAGACAGTTTAGGGCTAGAGCTAGACCACTAAGGCTTCAGAGATGAAAGAGCAGACAGAATGACAGCAATACATCTCCCGGTTGGATGGAAGTGGCTGGTGGAATAACCCAGCACGTCTGTCTGAGAAACAGCAGAGAGAGAGAGACGAAAGTATAAGTCAGAAGAAAGAGGGATGCTATTTTAATGTGTATGCTGAGGCTCAGATGATGAACCCTCATAAACCCTTATGAGAGCCTCATATTACAAAGTTTTATGAATTATGCCCATATTTACTGTAATTGCAGAAGTGAAATCTCTAAATTATAGTTGTGTATATGAACAGTATACAGGAGTCACTCCTGAACTTGCGATGAGTGATACAGGTACATAAACAGACTCATTCTGTGCATTAATAATGCAACTCTTTCTGCAGGTTACATCGTTAGCTGGTGACAGACGAATGTCTTAAAGAGCAGGGCATATGGGTTTTTGAAAATATCTTTTTTGCACTTTGTAACGTAGCTATTCTTCGATGTAAACAGTCTGCAAAATTTTTAACCAAAAAGTGCATGATAAAGATATTGTCTCTCAAAAGAAAGAGTCGACTCAGAATCACCTTAACGAGTTGTCTTATTTTCGCCTTTACCGATCTACGACTGTAACACATTAGCATAATCCCCGCTGACCTGCCCACAAAGTAACTAACTTAGTTTGTTTATATCATGTCAAGTAGACGCTGTGTTCTGCGTTGTGAAAGCAAGTTTGTTTTGTTTTCATTACCGAAAGATGATGATGTGAAGAATCAGAGGTTAACTTTTTTTTTTTTTTCTCCATGATACCACAGCAATACAATTCAAACCTTTTGTTGTGTGCTCATAATTCTGGTTCTCTAATCTTGGCTTTTATCTTCTTTGGCTTCTAATCGTCTTTATTTGGCCTAACAAGCATCTCCGAACCACAACCTGTAAGTATAATTGATACGTTATGTGTACATTTTCAATTGAGTGCTCAAAATATCAAGGTTTTTGTGTTAATATGTGATGTATTCCTACACTCCTAAAAATAAAGGTGCTTTAAAAGGGTCTTCAAGCGATGTCATAGAAGAACCATTTTTGGTTCCACAAAGAACCATTTAGTCAAAGGTTCTTTAAAGAACCATCTCGTTCTTACCTTTTTATAATCTGAAGAACCTGCTTTCACCACAAAGAACCTTTTGTGAAACAGAAAGGTTCTTTAGATGTTAAAAGTTCTTTATGGAACCATTTAGACAAAAAAAGGTTCTTCTATGGCATCGTGAAGCACCTTTATTTTTAAGAGTGAAGTGCAACTTTAGGTTTTAGGTAAACCACAATATTACTGTCTTGAGGAATATCTCTGATAATTCGCTGTGAACCCACTATTTCCTAAGAATGTGTCGATTAATGTAGACTGTCGTTTGTTCTAATTACTTCATTTAATAGACATATTTTGGTTTACAAACTGTGTTGTTTCATCAGTTAGTCACGTTAGCATTAGGCTAACATATAAACCATTATTGTTTTGTGACGTGTTGTTACAGTTTAGCAGCTAAATTTTAGCTGCGGGTACGATTTGCTTGCATAAGTGTTAAACTAAAAGTTTTTATGTCAATATTTTAAGAATTTGAGCACTGTATTATTGTTTTATGTGAATGTGCATGCTTTGTCATTGGTAGGGTTGCCAGGTTTTCACAAAACAAACCCGCCCAACTGCTACACAAAACTAGCCCAATCGTGTTTTCGAGGGGGTCCCCCCTTAAAAATCACGTTCCGGGGTGTAAAATACATGCTTTCTTCAGGGTTCCCCTGGTAAATTCGCATTCCAGGGGCTAAATATGTCATTATTGGGGTCGTGGGGTCGACAATATTGCGGGTTTCAACCCGCAGACTTAAAAAACAACTGTGGACTTGGCAACACAGATGTTAGCGCTTGCTAACTTGTTCAAGTACTCCTCTCTGTACCAAATCACAACAGACTTCACCAGCTGACCAATCAGAACAGAGCAGGCTTATGGAAGGGAGGGGTTTACAGACACTATGCTCAGAACTGATTTGAACATGCCATTTCTAAATCATTGACAAATGACTCTATGTATAAATGTACACTCTGAGAAAATTACAGTGTTTTCTGACCTCAGACACATGTAAACCTGTTGTAGGGGACGCCAACACAATATTAGGACACTTTAAAATACCATATGACCTGCTCTTTAATGAATTAATGATTGAATCATGTCATTCAAACCAATTCATTTACACACACTGATTCATTCAGGGGCTAAACAAGCAACTGTCTTTATGAATGAATGGCTAACGTATTCACCATTATTGATTTGTTAATTGTTTGCAGTTTAGCAGCTAAATTTTAGCTGTGGCCACAATTCGCTTGCATAAGTGTTAAACAAAACATTTTTAGGTCATTCTTTTAAGAGCAGATTGGAGCACTATATTATTGTTTTATGTCAATGTGCATGCTTTGTCAATGGTAGGATTGCCAGGGTTTCACAACAAAACACACCCAACTGCTACTCAAAACTAGACCAATCGTGTTTCGAGGGGGGTCCCTCGTTAAAAAAAAAAAAACATTCTAGGGTGTAAAATACATGCTTTTCGTCAAGGTTCCTCTGGTAAATTCATATTCCAGGGGTAAAATATGACGTTAATGGGGTTGCGTCAACCTGCAGACACCAAAAACAACTGTGGACTTGGCAACACAGATGGCAGCATTCGCTAACTTGCTCAATTACTCCTCTCTGTACCAAATCACAACAGCTTCGCCAGCTGACCAATCAGAGCAGAGTAGGCTTATGGAAGGGAGGGATTTAAAGACGCTCAGAACTGATTTGAATGTACTGCTTCGAAATCATTGACAAATGACTATGTATAAATGTATACTCTGAGAAATTTATACCTGTTGTAGGGGACTCCAACACAATATTAGGACACTTTAAAATACCACATGACCTGCTCTTTAATGAATGAATCATTGACTCATGTCATTCAAACCAATTCATTTATACGCACTGATTCATTCAGGAGCTAAACAAGCATGAATGAGTCATTGAATTATTCACTTATTTGATTTGTCTGATTCGTAGTTGCGTTGCTGTTTATGCAGGGTCAGAAAGCTGTCAGATTTCATCAAAAATACCTTAATTTGTGTTCCAAAGATGAACAAAGGTCGAAGTTTTGGAACGACATGAGGGTGAGTAATTAATAATTATTATTAATTTTATTTATTGGGTGAACCAATCCTTTAAATAATTCACTCATTTGATTCATTAAAACAATTCAGTCAGTCACAAAACAACACTAGTATCTGTATTGCTCAAAAATGTGTAGCAAGTTTCACTGTGGCAGAGCGAACAGAGTGAAATTAAGCAAATTACCTCATCATAAACCCTAAATAAGCTCAAATACATGGCTTTATAAAGGGTTTTATTATATATTAATGGATACAAAATATTATTTTATATTCTGTAACATCGCTAAGATTACAAAACTTCCAGAAATCAGAAGGGTCAAACTATTATGTATAATGTTGCATATATCTGTTGCATGGGGAACAGCACCATTTCAGTGGAAAAGGAGTGTGTGTGTGTGTGTACAGAATAGGATTAAGCAGTCAGAAGAGTGACAACCGTATTTAGCTTCTGCGTATATGTGGCCAGCGAGATGAAGGAAGCGTTAATACATTCATTAGTTGTGGTAAAGGGAATAACCGGGGCAAACAGGGTTTAACGATGACGCCACGGTGGCTTCACGCTTTCATATTCAGGATCATCCGATTTCGAACGTCTCTTCTACATCACTGCTCAACGATGACTCAAGAATCCAGCTTCCTCTTCCAGCATGAGTCAGTCATCAAGATCATCTAGGTTGTGAGAAGGAAGCCCAGAGGACTTCCTGAGCAGGTGTTTATGAAGAATGGTGATTTTGATGACTATAAATTAAAAAAAGAGGGACTAAAAATAGGCCCGGCACATCAGCGGCGGAGACAGGCTGAAATTAATGCGCGTCCTGAGCGACGGCAACTTTCCTGCTTTCGCTGGAGTCTGTCAGAGCTCAGGAGGCCTTATGGGAAAGAGGCGAGCTTGACAACATGTCAATATCACTTTAGGAATGTCTGTTTGGGAAGCTCTCAGGGATATATCACATGATTCCAGAGCCCCGCTCAGAAAAAGGAGAAGACAGATTTGATAGCCTTGGAAAAGTGTGCACTTGATCTGAGAGGCCGCAAAAAAAGACAATTAAAAAAAGAGAAAGTAACAATCCTTTGTTTATCACTGTCAACACATTTACTAGACCAGACACGGCGTCTAAGTTCTCGTCTATGCAGAAGGCTGTGGCAGGTTGCGTGATAGGAGAACACTTCTCACTTCTCTTTGTGAATTTATTCAGACAGACAGAGAGAGAGAGTTTACTGCTGCTACACCTCCCTCTTAAATCTGTCACTCACTGTCTCCTCTGTACGTGTCAAGATGATTGAATACAAAGTCTTATTTACGCTGACAACTTCAGCCGCTGCTCAGCCAAGCACAACAAACAGCGCTCTGAAACCTGCAGTCAAAACTAAAAACAGCTCTTGCTGCTGGAGAGAGAGCGCTGCCTTCTTTTCCCTTCCCTTCGCTTCCCACACACACACACACACAGAGAAAGTTGAGCAGCTCTTGAAGCGCTGATGTTCTCTCATCTCGCGTGAGACCGGCGGACCCCGCGTCTCTGAAAACATGCGTGGAAATATACCGAATCTGTGGACCAACAGCAGCTTGTGGCTGTTCTGACACTCTCAGGGATGTTTTATACGTGACCGGTGCTAGTCTCCAGTGTGCGATTTTTACACTGGCCTTTTCAAGAAGAATTTCAACAGGTAATTTTCAGGCCACGATTTGATTTAGCTTGTCTTGCGTAGCGTAAATTCTTTCAGCGGCTATTGTAAGAACAGATAGCTGTTGTAAAGACTTTTAAAATGAAACAATAAAGTGGTTTGTTAAAGGGATAGTTTACCCAAAAATGAAAATTACCCCATGATTTACTCACCCTCGAGCCATCATACGTGTATAGGACTTTCATCTTTCAGACAAATACAATCGCAGTTATATTAAAATATTTCCGGCTCTTCCAAGCTTTATAATCGCAGTGAATGGGTGTTGAGATTTTGAAGTCCAATAAAGTGCATCCATCCAGCATTAAAAGTGCTCCAGGGGGTTAATAGAGGCCTTCTGAAGCAAATCGATGCGGTTGTGTAAGAAAAATATTCATATTTACAACTTTATAAATAGTAGTCTCTAGCTTCCACTAACTGTCGTACTCACATTCATGAGAGAGTGACGTTCTGGCGGATGACATAGGATTTAAACGAACATTGAACCAAACAAAACACTGCTCACGAATTGGAAGAAAACGAGGATTTGTAAAGAAAAAGTCAGAGGATTTCAATATAAGCCAACAGGAAACTGGTTTTCCTTTGCTGTAAACAAACTTGGTTCTCACAAGACTAGCATATTCTAACTGGAGCTTATGCTACACCTATGGCCTACGTCATCCGCTGGAATGCCACTCTCTCATGAACATGCATACAACAGTTAGCGGCAGGGTTGCCAGGTTTTCACACACACACAAAAAAACGCCCAATTGATACTCAAAACTAGTCTAAATATAGCCCAATCACGTTTTGAGAGGAGACCTTGGAATTAGCATTCCAGGGGCTAAATATTACGCTGTTAGGGTCGCATCAACCCACGGACATGAAAAACAACCCACGGCAACAATGTTAAAGTAGCCCAATTACGCTGGAAAAATGCGGGCTTGGCAACACTGTTTAGCGGAAGCTAGAGATTGCGGTTTATTAAGTTGTAAATATGGATGGTTTTCTTAGACAAATGCATCAATTTGCTTTAGAAGGCCTTTATTAACCTTCTGTAGCCATGTGGAGTCCTTTTTATGATGGATGGATGCCCTTTATTGGACTTCAAAATCTCAACACCCATCCACTGCCATTATAAAGTTTGGAAGAGCCAGGACATTTTTAATATAACTCCAACTGTATTCGTCTGAAAGAAGAAAGTCGTATACATCTAGCATGACTTGAGGGTAAGTAAATCATGGGGTAATTTTTATTTTTGGCTGAACTATTCCTTTAAGTTTTGTCCCTGAAGTTTTGTCCAATCTGATATTGATCCTAACGGACAATGCTACAGTTAACTAATGGTAAATGAACTTTAAATCCAAATTAAATGAATTTAAAAAATGAAAAATTATCCCACTATCTGACTACATAATGTTTTAGCTTTAAATAACTTTATTAAGTGAGTCTAAAGAGACCATGGAGTGATATAAGAGTAAACAGACTTTATGCAAGGAGTTTTGCCTTCAACGTTCTACCAACATCTCTGTTGTTATGTGAACTTTCGCCCAATATATGCTATAATCGCCCAATCAGAACATTATAACACACAGCCTGGGTGCAATGCATTCAATAAAAAAGTAAAACTATAGTAAAACTTTGTTTGTTATAGTTAATATACATATACTGTAGATAGATAGATAGATAGATAGATAGATAGATAGACAGACAGTGACCATTGATAGAGTCCATTATACAGTTTAGCAGATGATTTACAAAGAATGATAGAAAGATGTTTGACAGATGCAGTGATTGTCCAATCAGAATTGGGTATTTAAAGGAGAAGTTCACTTCCAGAGCAAAAATTTACAGATAATGTGCTCAGCCTCTTGTCATCCAAGATGTTAATGTCTTTCTTTCTTCAGTTGTTAAGCAATTATCTTTTTATAGGGAAACATTTCAGGATTTCTCTCCATATAGTGGACTGGTGCCCCCTGAGTTTGAACTTCCAAAAAAACAGTTTAAATGCCACTTCAAAGTGCTCTAAACGATCCCAGCCACGGAAGAAGGGTCTTATCTCGTGAAACGATCGGTTATTTTCTAAAAAAATGTACAATTTATATACTTTTTTAACCTCAAATGCTTATCTTGTCTAGCTCTGTGTGAACTCTTGTGTATTCCGGTTCATGAGAGTTAGGGCATGTCGAAAAACTTCCATCTCATTTTCTTCTCCAACTTCAAAATCGTCCTACATTTTACCTTTTTTTGTAAGCGTCGTTTGATCATCGGTACTTCTGCAGCGATGTAGGACGGTTTTGACGTTGGAAGAGAAAATGAGATGGGAGTTTTTCGACATACCCTAATTGTCTTGAACCGGAATACACATGCAGACCGGAATAGTTCACGCAGAACTCGACAAGACGAGCATTTGAGGTTAAAAAAGTATATAAATTGTCGATTTCTTTTAGAAAATAACCAATCGTTTCACTAGATAAGACCCTTCTCCCTTGAATGGGATGGTTTAGAGCCCTTTGGTGCTGATTTTCAACCGTAGACCATAGAAGTCCACTATATGGAGAGAAATCCTGAAATGTTTTCCTCAAAAAACATAATTTCTTTACAACTGAAGAAAGAAAGACATGAACATCCTGGACGACAAGTGAGTAAATTATCTGTAAACTTCTGTTCTGGAAATGAACTTCTCCTTTAAAAGAGCGGCATACTAAATTTAAAACTTTCTTTATTATGTGCCATTTTTTAAACTTCTTAATTGGCCTTAATTAGGGTGGTCAGACATCCCTGTAACTTTCACACTGCCCTCATCTTTCATATGTGCAGAGGTATTGTATGCATGGTAGCAGTGTCTTGACAGGTGATCTGAACAAACCTATCAAAAACACTGGCTCTGATACAGGCACAGCACAGATACATGCAGAGAGGGGAATTCTCTCTCAACTGCATGTTATTATGGAAATGCATCCTATTCTACAATTCATAGACAAAAAAGCCTTTTCAAAAACAGACTGATTACACCATGATGCCTGAGAAAATAGATATAGAAATCTTTCCTTCTTATAGACATCAGGCTTTACAATGCATCAGCCAGCCAGACAATATTCACTTTATCAACTGCTAAAGCAACAGTAGCTTTATATAGCGAATTTCAGTTATTACCACTGAAATATTCACTATATCTATTATATATGTTAACATCAGAGCTGTCTTAATTATGTGCACAATCTTTCACTTGAACATACAATGCAGCTCTTCAGTGACTGGTGGCACGTAAAGTATCTATATATAGAAGTTTAGATAGAAAAATATGCAAAGATTGAGATAATAAGGGGTTTTGTCCAGCGCTTACTAGTTCCCAGGTGCATTTCTGAGTAAACATGAAGAAATGGGAGCATGAATTAAACACTGCCACATGACACATTATTCTGCAAGTTGTCAAAAGCTCTTCCTCAGGGTTTTAAAACATCTATAGTCAGCCAAAAATGTTTACAAATGGAAAAAGAACGGCAGAGCCTTTGGCAACGGTAGTTGCCCGCAGGCTTAAATGGATGTTCTGTCCCACCTTAGCCCATCCTGTCCTCTCCTTCCCCATTCTGGAAAAGTTTTACTCATAATGTTATATATAACAATATATATTCCCCATTTGTTCTTTCTTTGTGAGTGAAGACAGAAGACACATTATTTTGATAACTGTAGTCAGAGAACAGCAGATCTCGTCCTCCTCATTTATTTATAAAAGAACACCGTGTGGACGCAATACAAGACGAGAAAGAAGATAACCAGACAAGGAGACAAGGAAGAGTAAACTATTTTGATAGGCTTTTCTGGATCTTTCAAAGGCACTTAAGATGAGATTTGTCTCATATATTCAAACAGAACTTCTGAATAGCTCTGATAGAGTTGCCACTTATGTTCTATGGGGTGCAGTTGTCCTCTCTGTGTCCTTTTGGGACAGAATACCTGAAAAGTGAAATATACATAGCCATCCCGTAGGGAAAAGAAAGAACTGAATAGGATATCAGAGGACTGTATTTTTTTTCTTTTGCATCCTTAAGAAGAGGCTGCAACGAAGACCTATTCATATGCCTTTGACGAAGAAAATCTAATTGAAGAAAAAAACTCCATTGGGATTAAGTGCCGTATATATAACTCAGTGGAAAATGGCCCCCTCTCCTCCCATAAGAGGTAAGAAAGGGACAGCGTCTACTTTTCCCGCACTTCTCCTCCTTTATTGGCATCTCACTTAAACTTTTCCTGCATGTACAAATTGAAAAGCTCATTTTAGAATATAATTTTTTTGTGAATCATATGTACTTTAACTTGACTAAAATAATAATAAAAAAAATCCTGTAATATAAATACACAATTATACGCACTTTTTGTGCGCAAAGAAAACAAAAATAGCACCTTTATTCAACAATTTCTTCTCTTCCATGTCAGTCTTCACTGCGTGTTTATGAGAGTACCACGACGTAGAAAAAAATTGTTTAATAAAGTCGTTATTTTGGTTTTCTTTGCACACAAAAAGTATTCTTGCAGTTTCATAAAATTACGGTTAAACCACTGATGTCACATGGACTATTTTTTCGATGTTCTTACAACCTTTCTGGGCCTTGAATGTGGTACACTCTTAAAAATGAAGGTGCTTTAAAAGGTTCTTCACAGCGATGCCACAGAAGAACCATTTTTGGTTTCACAAAGAACCATTCAGTCAAAGGTTCTTCAAAGAACCATCTCTTTGTATAATCTGAAGAACCTTCTTTCACCTCAAAGAGCCTTTTGTGAAACAGAAAGGTTCTTCAGATGTTAAAGGTTCTTTATAGAACCATTTAGACAAAAAAAGGTTCTTCTATGGCATCGTGAAGCACCTTTTTTAAGAGTGTAGTTGCGTTGCTGTAAAAATATCTTAATTTGTGATCTTATGGGTTTGGAATGACACAAGGGTGAGTAATTAATAACAGAATTTTCATTTTTGGGTTTTATCTCAAAATGTGCTTAAAAACCCTTGTATCCATTGGTGTTCTTATTTTTCTGCTCCTCCTTCTTCCACTCTGGAAGTCTATGGCAGCCCATAGAACCGTTTGCGGGAAAGTTTTGAAATTTGGCACACAGATAGAGGAAAGTCTCAACATTAAACATAACAAGTTTGAAGTCTCTAACTCAAAATATATAGCGCCACCACTTGTCTAAAGTTTCACTTATGTTTATGGTAATAACTTTGAACTGTAAGGTCTAGAAGACCCCCCCCCCTCCCATTTATTTTTTGTTACTATTTTTAATAGCTCAAGAAACCTACTTTTTTAAACTTGCCCTAGACGGTTTGTCTGATTTTCACCAAAATTGGCTCAGTTCATCTTTAGACCATGCTGGCAGAAAATTATGAAGTTCAAGTTGATTAGTCAAACTGTTCTCAAATAATGTGCAAACGAATTTGACAGGAAGCATGCAAAAAAGGATGTAAGGCTATATCTTAGTAAACATAAGTTTGAAGTCTCTAACTCAAACTCTCTAGCACTACCACTTGTCCAATTTTCAGTCATGTTTATGCTAATAACTTTTGAACCGTAAGGTCTAGAAGGAATTTTTTTTCCTCTGAATCTTTGGCTCATTCTGAGTCAAATGGACACAAAAATTAAAACTAGTCAGGTCACGTTTTTTTTTTTTGCTATTTTCAAGAAATCTACTTTTTTTTTTTTACTTGCTGATTTTCACCAAAACTGCCTCAGTTCATCTGTTTTTAGACTATGCTGGCAAAAAGTTATGAAATTCAAGTTAATCAAACCATTCTCGAATAATGTGCCAACGAATTTGACGAAAAGCATGCAAAAAAGGATGTGAAGCTATATCTCCGCAATGGTTTGGCGTATTGAGACCAAACTTGGTGTGTGTTATAATAACCATGACCTGAGGTGATCTGCACAGTTTCTGCACAGCGCAACCTAATAGTCAAGAAATATGAAAAATTGCTTTTTTTGCTTATAACTTCTGAATAGTTTGCCCAAAAATCACAAAACCGGTCTTTTTAGGTTTGGTGGAGCATGCCAAGTTGAACCATACACAATTTTCCCATGTCAGCCATTTTGAATTTTGTTGTAAAATGCTATATTTTATGAACACATTGCCGTATCGTTATGAAACTCAGTATGTGCCTTCGGCACCATGCTCTGACAGTACTCAAAAAGTTTAGGGGTAGCACCTCCCTTTGGCCAAAAGTTATAAAGAAATTAAAAAAAATGCTAATAGGGGAGCGTGTGGCACAAACTAATGCGGGCTTAGTTGTAACACACGTGGTTTAAATATTTCCACACATGCTAGCATAACCAAATTTACGGTATTTACTAGTTGCCATAGCAACACTATACAGAGAAAAAAGGGTGCCAAAGTTCAACAACCTTTTGAAGATATCACTGAATATTTATTTTGCCATAGTAAAAGTACATTTCTGGCCGAAGTAAACTTTTTATCTCAGTTTTTAGTATTCATTTAAAATGAGACAAATTTGCTATTTTTTTGACCTCCAATCTGTTATTTATCAGTTTAGATAGTTTATTAATGCTTGGCAAACCAGCAGAAGATACTAACCAGTTTTAAATTCCAGCACGCAGATGGCGAATGTTGCAACACTGCGTTACAATCCACCCCGCTATATTAAACTATGCTATTCTATGACATTAGCGATGTAATTTACACTATTTACTTTTATGGATTTTAATACAAAACCACAAGAAACAGGTGAATAAAGACTGACAATCGATGTTTAATGTTCAGAAATTATTATTTTAAGAAATGTAAAGCATTTTGGCTTATTTATGTGTCTCGTGTTCTATGAGAGCTGTGTTTGGAGGCAGGGGAGTGTTTTTTGGAATGTCTGAATGTGTTTCATCTATTTTCGCACATTGTTTTAAACTATACCGTATAGCTGTGTTTTGCCATCAGGCCCATCCCACGCATGGTTGCGATGTGTTCATTGTGAAACTCAAAAATTAGATTATTTTTAATTCTTAAAAAACGCCATTATTTTATTTGAAAAAGTTAATCATTTTATTTTACTGACAAAATATTTTAGTTTGTCGTGTATATTTTTTTCATTCGACCAGATAGCATTTTAAGCTGTCATATGATCATGTTACAATGTGCCCCTCACATGTTACAATGTACCCCACCAACGGGGCATGTTGTCACATTTCACTTCCTTTCTTTTGAGGTAATTAACGAATGCATACACTGTAATTATGAAACGAAGTGACGTCTTTGTACTAGACAAGTGTGAAATTAACGTAGATAAAAAAATTATACTCTGAACCCCAAATGAGTTTACACAAACTGAGAAATTCAAAAAGTGTTAGGCTGTGCCCCGCGCTCTTCTAACATTTGATTAAATTGGCCCATTGTTCCTTGCCGAACTTCCTGTCCGCCATTTGGATTTATGTTGTAAATCCACTTTTTGCGAACTCCTCCTAGACCATTGGTCCAATTTTTACCAAATCTTGCTGAGATCATCCTCAGACCATGCTGACAAAAAGTTTTAGATTTTGTGTTGATATACAAAACGCTTTTCGTTTGACATGCGTCTGAGGCTGTATCTCTGCAAAGCTTTGACATATTGACACCAAAATTGTATGTGCCATTGTCACCTCATTCTGACCATGCCACATCAATTTGATAACAGCGCCACCTATTGGTCAAGAGCAATAAACCATTCATTAACCATTAATGAAATTTCCAAAAATTCTATTGCATTATTGATTGCATTAGCCTTTTGGAATTAAACTGGTCTCAAAATATTCCTTGGGTCATGCTGACAACATAGATATCAATAATGCCATAGTCGGCCGAACTTCCTGTCCGCCATTTGGTTTATGTTGAAAACAACTTCTCCTCGACCGTTTGTTCAATTATCACTAAAATCGAATCAGATCATCTTCAGACTTTGCTGACAAAAAGTTATGGATTTCATGTTAATAGACAAAACCGTTTTTGTATAGCAATGCAACAAATTTGCAAAGGCTGTATCTCGACAAAGCTTTGACATATTGACACCAAACTGTGCGTGTGCCATTGTCGCCTTACACAGAACACATCACATTGACTTGATAACAGCATCACCCATTGGTCATAAGTGATAAGCCATTAAATCTTATTAATAGTGGTTGCATTTATGATTTTTCAGCCATTCTGACTAAAATCATTTTAAAATGGTGTCAATTACTCATTCCTGCAGTTGGTCCCTAGGCCCCATAATTGCTGCTTGCGGCTATATTGTTTTCATTGATTTTGATCAAATAAATGCAGCCTTGTTGAGGCTTCTTTTAAAAACATTTAAAATATCTTAACAACCCCAAACGTTTGAACTGTAGTGTATATACAGAAAAGCTGAATTTATTACATTTTTTTTTTTAAAGTCTATACACTTGCATTTATGTTTTGAACCACTGTAAACCACAATTCATAACAAACGTCATCATGGCAGACATGGTGCCGATACCACAAAACCTCTCTCAAACATTCCGAATCAACTGCCTGCACAAGTTTTTAAGTTTTGTAAATTCCCAACAACTCCTATTAGGCGTCCTTTTATTCAAGCTTTACAGTTTGAGCGTAATAACGATGGTATCAGCTCACAGCAAATGAACGCAGATGAAAGCCTGAACCGAGAGTCGGAACTTTCATGTCTCCGCAGAGGCTCAGAGGCTCTAACTGCGGGCATTCTGGAATGGGGTTTACTGTGGTTTGTTTATAGGGGCTGAAGGGTAACCATGGCAGGCAGTGACTGGAAGCCCTCACTCGGGACAGGAGAGAAGTCAGATCCACTCAGACCCGGGCTGATTCGATTAAACAACCGGCGAGGTCCGCCGCTCAGGTTCGCTTTCCGCATACGGGGCCGCGGTGGGCCACGGAGACCGAGGCCCCAGCAGGGGCCGTCTGTCCATTCAAAAGAGAGAGAGGAGAAAAAACATCATTTATTTAGAGTGTTTACTGTTTACTGTTTCTACCGGGCCTTAGAGAGGAAATTAATTTTTTACAATTTTCCCCTAAGTATAAAAGAGCAGGCGAACTCTAGGGTATTCAGCTTCCAAAATGATGAACAGTATGAGTCTCTTTGATTTTCATCACCTTTATCGATGACAGATATGATTTTCCTCTCCTCTCACAGCATTATGAATATTTCACCATAAAGGGCCCGTCCATTTACTGTAGGTTGGCAGGAGCCAAATGCAGATAGAAGGGTCCGTCAATTCTCTCTGTCTGTTTAATAAGATCACACACATTCAAGACAGAGCCTTGTACAAACAAATATATATTGTTAAATCATGAAAAAGGTAACAATGCCTTATTAATTTTTGCATACACAGTGTGGTCTAGAGAAGTTTCTTGAGTCTGTCAGTGCTGTACTATATTACAGAATAAAGATACTACCAAGACTATAAGCATTTTGAAATTGTAGGGTCTGTTATATGATTTACAATTACAAATGCATTTTTAAAATTTTGTCAATATTTCATTATGTCATTATCACCATTTTAGTCTATTTTACTGCGGGGCTTTAATCATTGATATTAGCATTTCATTTTGTGCTAATGTGCAAATTAATAGGCCTATATTTAACCAAATTGTCAAAGACGTATTAACATAGTTAAAAACATAAAAGACTTGTCAACACAAAAAGTTCTACTACATATTAAACTGTACTCCTGAAATTATCACTTGTAATGGAAATACTTAAGTATGATTTACTTTTTAAAACTTAGTTACTGTTGTCTCGATATCAGTGTCACATGCAGGGTTAAAGTGATATCCCCAGAACACAGTTTAGACAGAGAGGAAATCTGTGGGGAAAAACAAAAAAACACAGGCTGGTTTTGTTTAACAGATCTGGCAACCCTGGTCACACGACTAAAAAAAAAAAGTTATTACTATTATTATAACAGTTGAAAACAGTTGTGCTGTTTACCGTAATTATTTGGAAACCGTAATACATAAGAACAGCTTTAATAAGTGTATTTACATCATTTGAATGTGTCCTTGCTGAATAAAAGTACCAAAATCTGAAACATACTATAGGCACACACACATATACAATATACTGTGTATCTCAGCTTAACTAAATATCAGCTTTTGGAAAACAAAACTTGACCTAACACATATGTAAAGTCAAACCAAAATGTACAAAATGGACATAATCTCACATTATCACAGTTTATTCGCTTAGTTTAGAAAACTGTATTAAAATATGACAAGAACTCAGAGTTAAACTGTTTTAGAACAAATTCATCTTGATAATGCCAGATAACTTTAATAGAAAGGTACACTGTAAAAAAAATTGTTGAGTCAACCTAATTTATTCCCTGGCTGCCTTAAGATTTTAAGTTTAGTCAATTCAAATAAGTTTAGTCAACTTGAAATGTGACAACTTAGATATTTGTGTGGACTAAACTTAAAATTTTAAGTCAGCCAGGTAAAAAATTATTTTAAGTTGAAGCCAAATTTTTTTACAGTGGACATAATGGATTAAAATCAACCAAAAATTCAGACAACCGTTAGTATGACAATATTTACACAACTATCAATACTTTGTTGACCAATTAGCAAGCAATGGATATCATTGTCATATGCAGGGTTGCCAAGTCTGCAGTTTTACTGCAGATTTGGGCTACTTTTACTCTGTTGCCACGAGTTGTTTTGAAGTCTGAGGGGTTAAAGTGATATCCCCAAAACATAATTTAGACAGAGAGGAAATCTGTGGGGAAAAAAACAAAAAAACACAGGCTGGTTTTGTTTAACAGATCTGGCAACCCTGGTCACACAACCAAAAATCATGCTGATTTGGTGCTCAAAAAACGTTATTTCTATTATTGTAACAGTTGAAAACAATTGTGCTGTTTACCGTAATTATTTGGAAACCGTAATACACAAGAAGAACAGCTTTAATAAGTGTATTTGCATCAAGTGAATCTGTCCTTGCTGAATAAAAGTCAAAATCTGAAACATACTATAGGCACACACACATATACAAATATTTTTTCCTTACGTTTCTTCTTCTAAAACCACTATGTATTTTTTTTCTTCACTGTGTGTCTTAGCCTAACTAGATATCAGATTTTGGAAGACAAAACTTGACCTAACACATATGTACAGTCAAACCAAAAAGTAATCAGACACCTTCAAAATGTCTCATATGATCACAGTTTGTTCGCTTAGTTTAGAAAATGGTATTAAAAAATGACAAGAACTCAGAGTTAAACTGTGTCAGAACAAATTCATCTTGATAATGCCAGATAACTTTAATAGAAAGGTACACTGTAAAAAAAAATTGTTGAGTCAACTTAATTTATTACCTGGCTGCCTTAAGATTTTAAGTTTAGTCAATTCAAATAAGTTTAGTCAACTTGAAATGTTAAGTTGTACTAAGTGACAACTTAGATATTTGTGTGGACTAAACTTAAAATTTTAAGTCAGCCAGGTAACAAATTATTTTAAGTTGAAGCCACATTTTTTTTACAGTGTATGTAATGGATTAAAATCAACCAAAAATTGACACAACCGTTAATATTTACACAACTATCAATACTTTGTTGACCAATTACAAAGCAATGCCTAATTTTGTGCAGTATGTGGTGTGAAAAGGTCACAACTAAAGAAAAAACACTTAAGCAAAACATGGTCAGGTCAAAGTGTCTGAATAATTTTTGGTCCCAAATTTTTATTCATTTTACTGGTAGTCCACTGTATGAAGATTTTTTTGGTATAATATGTCACAGTTTACTTTATTTTGCTATCCTCACTTACATAAATGAACTAAAGTGTAGTAAACTAGTAAAATAAAATCGGAAAAATTATATCTGGTGTCTGAATAATTTTTGGCTTGACTGTATATGCCAAATATTTCCATGAACAATCAGTTTTGACCCACTCCATTTGCAAAATAATAGTAATCAGCTCAATATTTCAACACGAAACAAAGATATGGTTTAAAATGGGCCTGAAGCGTCCAATCAAGGGTGTTTAAGCTGAGCCTAATTTACCGCCGAGGCCCCAAAGCGTCGTTGATTTAAAATCGAACTCTTTGAGAGCCGTAAGAGGCCGTGAGAGCAGGGGCGCTTCTAAATGACAAGCTGACTATTACACCATAAAGCACAGCCAATTTAAATTGCAAAACAGGTTGCCAGGTCTCTTCAGAAGCAATATCTGTGAGTATTTCGCAAATGTACGAAATAAATATAAAAGGGAGGGCTATGTAAATGAGGGTGACGGAGGACTACTTTGAGGCGAGTAGGTAATGCTGCAGCTATTCATCACGGAGGAGAAAGAAAGCACCCGCGTCCGTCCTTAGCATATTCTAATGAAGGCCATCATGCAAATGAGCGTGACCTTTTCTGGGCTTTTTTTATTCAAGTTCACATTCAATGGAGAAATGTGTACATACGCTAGGCAAGCGAGCGGACGCAGACGCGCGCACACCCGGAATTATATCGAGGCATAACAAATACTCTCCCCCTCTTCAGCCGAAACACCATAGTGACTAATTACAGCAATCAATGAGAGTACAAACAGAGCGAGCTACAGCTGTGAGAGAGGCAGGCCTGTCTGTTAGGACCGGACCGAGCGATTTCAGCTCGCCGGGATTTCGGCAACTACTTCGACGAGTCAGATATGACAGGGCTGTCTTTCTCCGGCCTCGCAAGCCGGAAAAGCCGTCAAACAAATAAATAAATAAACACCCAGACCCAGCTGCCAGTAGAGTGTAATTGACAGCGAAAGTTACATACCCTTACAATGACTTTGAACTTTTCCGCTTGTAAAGATTAGGCATAAATATTGAAATATTGAAATGAAAGATGCCCCGCTTACATAGATGAAGCAGAAAGATGGAGGAAGGGGAGGTGGGGGGACGGGTTGGTTCGGTATCTCCTGTGCATCAGTAAGCAGACTGGGCCTCCTCTCTGCACAGACAGTTATGGATAGGAAACATTATCAGCCATGGTAATTAAAGGCAAAACTTATACATGCTGGGAGGGTGGAGGGGGGCGTCACACACACCCACCATTTATCACACGCGCCGGCTCTGGCAGAGAGCAGATGAGGTGGACCGCTCCACCTCTACAAGCTTTAACACGCTTGCGCTGGTCGAACGCTTAGCAGGTTTTTGCCCCGTGATGTGATCCTGAGAAACAGAACTCACGTTAGCATGAAAAACTAGTTGTAAATACAATTAAATGGCAATGCAGAGGAGACAATGCATTTGGGTTTGAATAATTGCATGGACACTGGAAAGAAAAAGCACATATAAGATCTCTTTAGTATCTCAACTTTTTCTTTTATGCAGCAATAAGATTAAATGGTGAGCAAATACAGATTTTTGCTCAAGTGCTTCACGGATTTTTCTTCAGAGGTGATCTCAGATTTCTTCTCTAATGTTTCTTAATAATGTTGCAAACTCTAAACAAATTTACTAACATACGAGGTCTTAGATTGTAATATAAATCAGCGGTTCTTAATCAGGGGACCAGGACATTAGGGGGCCAAATGCAAAAAAATAAAATAAAATAAAATAAACAAATACACATTTTAGTAATTGTGCAGTTAATTCTCATATTGTATTTTCAGAAAGTTTTCGAATATTTGTTCTCTCACTAAATTTGTTACTGCCAAAACACAGTAATAATAACTAAATTAGAAGGGTTTTAGTGACTTAAGATTTTGCTTACATCTACATTGTAAATATATATACATATATTTTTTTTTTTGCTATTTTATTAAAATTTTTTCAGAGGTAAATCAATAACAATTACATTTTTAACAATATTTCAAGTGTAATTTATGAGATTTGTTGTGTCTTCGTAAAAGGCAAAAAGTTGATCGTACTGATTTCAAAGTTAAGGATTCATTACACTGTAAAAACTGCTGGGTTGAAAACAACCCAGCGCTGGGTAAAATATGGACATACCCAGCGACTGGGTTGTTTTGACCCAGTAGTTGGGTTAAATGTTTAACCTAACCTTCTGGTTAGTAACCCAACCACTGGGTCAAAACAACCCAATCGCTGGGTATGTCCACATTTTACCCAGCACTAGGTTGTATTTAACCCAGCAGTTTTTACAGTGTAGATTGAATATACATTAAACCAAAAACTATCATAACATCTTAGTTGATCATTCAGTATTATTTATTTTTGAAAAAACATCCCATGTTTCTCTCATGACAGCATATTTTTCGGTAGTGACAGTAATGCTTTGGTGGCGACCACATTACATTACAGGATTTTAACTTGCAAACTACTGTAAAACACTACTAAAACATACTAATATACAAAAAAAAAAAAAAACCTGCATAACTGTACTTAAATTTTGTTTATTTCCCCCAAATCTGAGGATTATGTGTTCCCTTTTGTCACTACCGAAACAATGATGACGTTTCTGTCGTGACTGTTTCGGTAGTGACAATTTTATGGGATAACAACCCCCCCCCAAAAAAAAGATGACACTACCGAAACTTCACCAAATGTTTTTGGAAGTGACTGTTTCGGTAGTGACAATTTTAGATACTTTTGAATTTAGCTCAAAGATGCTTATCAGCACAACAAACTGTGCTTAACTGCAGAAAAAAAAGGTGATCGTAGTGACGTTCCTTAAAGTTACACACAGATTTTTCAGACTTTTGAACACATTTATCTCAAAATGATGGGGTCCATACTCACCTTGAAGGTATGAGAGAGGGGGACACATGAATACTTCCTGATCATAAATGTAGGGGTGTAGTTAAAATCAGTCTCAGCCAATGGACTAAAACATGCACTGTTTCGGACATGAAAATGCAGGACAGTTTTTACATAAAGTTTCCTAATTCACAAAGAAAATTTTAAATAAAGTTTTTTTTTTTTTTTAACTTCACTTTTTAAAATAATCAAAAAGACTTTTAGGGTTCAGGACAGCCACCTCCCAATTGAACGTACCCAATAAATGATGATTTTAAATATATTAAGCTTACTAATATTTTAAATATTATTGTGGGTTTTAATAGAAGGATCTTAGTAAACATCAAAGATTTTAATATTGAAATGGTTTTTAAATGTGTTTTTTGGTTGTGGGACAGCAGTTTGCACCAATTCTGTAGAATGGCCCATATATGAATACCCACAGTTTCTATTAATTAAACAAGATTAAAAACAAGCAGCTTTGTCAGAAATATGATATAGCCTTTAAATAAAAAATGTTGAAAAGCACTGAAATAAATGTAATAATTTCTCATTAAAATGAATGTGAGACTTATATAATTCGTATAATGTAAGAATCAATCTCAATAATTATCGTTATTATTTTAACACCCAGCCCTACTGCAAAATTTTACTACCCCTCTTCTCTTGAGTATTCAGTATTCGACCTGGAAGTCTGAGATGCTACTGAACAAACTGTGAGGTCTGCACATTGGTGCTCTACACCAGGCCTCTTATGCTACTCAATTCCCTCATCTCCTGATATTCACATTAAACTTGCATGCACTCTTAACATGCTGCATTACAGTGCTTAGGTTTGGTTTAATTCTAAAATATTATTAATGTTTCACATCGCCGTTCTGTAGCTGTTAAAATCCTGCAGTCATATACACTAGGTTACACAGAACTCAGCCACAACAAAGAAGTTGAGCCTGGACCCACAATCTACAGTCATGGGAGCATATGTGAGTGTATATATGAGAATGACGGGGAAAAGGGCAAGCAAGGATCATGATGCCCTGTGTGTATGTGTGTCAGCCCTGAGATGAAGCACCACTCTGGCACACTTCGCGTCATGGAGAGCGACATCTCCAGCCTGCCAGGACCAGTCAGCACCAGCACTGTCACAAACACACACACTCACACATGCTCTCTGGGTTTCTCGCTCTCACACTCACACACACGTCTACAGGCGTCCTGCAGATACCGACACTGTGCTGGAACAGCAGGAATCCAGCACATCACATTACCATCAAAACCTGCACTGTCGAGACAGGCCGGTGTCACACACATTTTGACATACACACAGGAAGGATGGATGAAAACGAAAAAAAGAAAGAAAGAAAGAAAGAAAGAAAGAAAGAAAGGATTATCAGATAGGAAGGAAGAAAGAAAGACAGGAAAGGAAGGAACACAGACAGTTTGGAGGAAAGAACAAGAAACAAAAGAGGAAGGAATACAAGCAGACAGAAATTAAGGAAGAAAAAAGATAGAAAGGAAGATAGACAGACAGGAAAGGAAGGGAGAAAGAAACAAAAACAAACAGAAAGAAACATAGACAGGCAGAACGAAAGGTATATCAGATAGAAAGAAAAACAAAGACAGAAAGGGAAGGTAGGAACACAGAGAGACCAGATTAAAGAAAGAAAGAAAGAAAGAAAGAAAGAAAGAAAGAAAGAAAGAAAGAAAGAAAGAATAAAAAGGAAAAAAAAGAAAGAAAGAAAGAAAGAAAGAAAGAAAGATACAAGACAAGACAAAAAGACAAGAAAGGAAAAAAGGCAGACAGGAAATAAAGGGGAAAAGAAAGAAACAGAGGGTAGAAAGGAAGGAATATCAGATAGCAAGAAAGGAAGAAAGAAAGACAGGAAAGGAAGGAACACAAGCAGACAGAAAAGAAGGAAGAAAAAACATAGAAAGTAAGACAGACAGACAGGAAATGAAGGGAGAAAGAAACAAAAACAAACAGAAAGAAACACAGACAGGCAGAAAGAAAGACAGAAAAGGAAGGTCAGAACACAGAGAGACAAGATTAAAGAAAGAAGGAAGAAAGAAAGTAAGAAAGAAAGAAAGAAAGAAAGAAAGAAAGAAAGAAAGAAAGAAAGAAAGAAAGAAAGAAAGAAAGAAAGAAAGAAAGAAAGAAAGAAAGAAAGAAACAAGACAAGACAAAAAGACAAGAAAGGAAAAAAGGCAGACAGGAAATAAAGAGGAAAAGAAAGAAACAGAGGGTAGAAAGGAAGGAATATCAGATAGCAAGAAAGGAAGAAAGAAAGACAGGAAAGGAAGGAACACAGACAGAGAGGAGGAAAGAAAAACAAAAAAGGAAGGAATACAAGCAGACAGAAATGAAGGATGAAAAAAGATAGGAAGGAAGACAGACAGAAAATGAAGGGAGAAAGAAAGGAAAACAAACAGGAAGCAGGATAGAGACACGAAGAAAAAGACAGAGAGGAAGACAGACAGAGAGGAAAGGAAGAAACACAGACAGGCAGAAAGAAAGGAATATCAGAAAGTAAGAAAAACAGAGACAGAAAAGAAAGGTAAGAACACATACAAACAGAAAGAAACAAACAAAAAACAAAAGAAAACACAAGCAGACAGAAATGAAAGAAAAAAGACAGGAAAAGAAGGAACACAGACAGGAAGAAAAAAGATAGGAAGGAACACAGACAGGAAAGGGAGACAGAAAAACTGCTAGAAAAAGGAAGAAAGAAAGAAAGAAAGAAAGAACAGAAACAGAAAGTAAGAAAGGATAGAACACAGTCAGACAGACATGAAGGAAGGAACACAGATAAGAAGGAAAACAAACAGGAAAGGAAGTAAGAAAGGAAGGAACAGACAGACAGGAAGAAAAAAGTAAGTATCAGATAAAAAAAGGGGAACTTAAGCAGAAAAAAGGAACAGAAAGAAAGAAAGAAAGAAAGAAAAGGAAGGAACACAAAAAGACAGGAAGGAACAATATCAAACAAAGGAAGAGAGACAGACAGGAAAGAACAACGGAAGCAGGTTTTCATTTAAAATGGTTTGAAAGCCTGCTTTTCTTTCCTGTAATTATATTTCCTATTAAAACAGGAAGTTGGAGCACAACATATTTTTAATATTTTAAAGACTGTAAATTCTGAATGTGTTCATCTGCTAAACATGATTTTTGTCAACTTTTATGAGCACACTGAAGGCAGTTTTGCAGCTTTGATTTAGTCTCTAATAACACTTGAGACAAGAAAACAGGAAGTGGCAAGAACACAGAGGCCTCGCAAGGACAGAGGCTGGCATGCAGAAGGACATGAGAGGACGAGTGCTGTTGATTGAAGACATCAGTGATACCCTGCAAATGATCTCACTACATAAAACTTTTACAAGTAAAGGGGCATTTGGGACCCATCACCCACACACACACACACACGCATATGGAAAGTGAGATGGCCAGTAGAAAGCAAACTGAAGCGAGAGAACGTGAGAGGAAGAGATGGAGAGACTGATAGGCGCTGATCTTCATGATAAGCGCTGCTGACAACTTGTGAGCGGTTTGCTGGTAGGACACTAATTGCCAGTGAAAGGTGACCGGGAGAGAGGCAAAGCAGCTCAGCTCAGATAGGCCTCTCGCCTCGGTCCGACATGATACCCTACGACAGCGCACATCCTCGTATCAAAAACCCAACACACACACTTGACACCAACCCATCACTCTCCGCAAAAACAGCGCACTGATACTCCCCTGGCACCCAGGGAAAAAAGGGAGGGAGGCCGAGAGGCGAGGATCGGAGAATGAGAGAGATGAATCGTATTGACAGGTAGCCCACGGTGCTGAGGTTGAAGTTGAAACTGCCTGCGAAGAAAAAGAAAGGTGAGACCCATGAACCGAGTGCCATTTAACTGGCCAACACTCAACCTTTTCCACTCGTCTTCACAAGCCCAAGGCACGCGCTGCCTTTACATCAAAGAACTATGGGTAATAATGTGAAGAAAGACTCTGTGGTAATTAGTGGGGCTTGCTAAGGCACTCTTATACTGTAAGCCCTACAGTACAAAAGCAGTTTAGTGACACATAAAGGAAAAGAAAGAAACGAGAATAAAGTGATGGTGTTTTGAGAATCACTGCATAATAAGTATTTTTTAAGAATACTGTACATTTCAAGAATGAAGCATTATAAGATTAACATAAACATGATTAAAGTAGTTGAAGTATTATGAGATTAATGAAGTAATATTTTGAAAATAAAATAAAAAAATGAGATTCGTATAGTAATATTTTAAAAATAAAGTAAATATATATATATACACAATTACTATTAGTACTAAATTAGCATAAGAATAAAAGTAATATTTTGAGAATAAAGTCAAAGCATTTTGAAATTACAGTAGTAATATTTTCTATATTTCCACTGAAGTTTTTACTAGGAAATTGTTAGTAAATATCGCAAATAGTTAAGAAACCACAAGTAACATGTTGAATTAAATGTAATATTTTGAAGCAGACAGATTAAGATATTAATTTCTCGCAAAATGTACTTGAATAACTTTTATAACTTTAAAAAAATTCAAAAGAAGTATATTATTCTCACCAAAGCTGCATTTATTTGACCAAAAACGCTATAATATTGTGAAATATTATTACAATTTTAAATACCTGTTTTCTGTTTTATTAAAATTTACAATGTAATTTACTCCTTTAGTTTCAAAGCTGATTTTTTTTAGTCACATGATTTTTCAGAAATTATTCAGATATGCTGATTTGGTGAAACCATGTACATTTAATTTTATTTAATTTAATAATTTAATTTTTTGTAACAATGTAAAAAGGTTTTACTGTCACTTTGTATCAATTTAATGCATTCTTATGGGGAAAAAAAATGTTTAAAAAACAAAACTCCAAAATTATACTCCTAAAATCATTTTTATATATTTCTATTGTATTTTATTTTGTGTTATTTTTTATTTTATTAATTTTTTTGTAACAAAAGTAAAAAGTTTGTAAAAAGTTTTTACTGCCACTTTTTATCAATTTAATGCATCCTTATGGGGGGAAAAAAAAGTTAAAAATTTTTGTTTAAAAAAAAAAAATGAACTAACCCCAAACTCCTAAAATTATTTTTATATATTTTTATTTTATTTTATCTTATTTTTTATTTTATATATTTTTTGTAACAATGTAAAAAGTTTTCTTTCACTTTCTATCAATTTAAAGTTAAACATTTTTGTTTAAAAACGATTACTGACCCCAAACTCCTAAAATTATTTTTATATATTTTGATTTTATTTCTATTGTATTGTATTTTATTTTATTTTATTTGTACTTTGCTTTATTTTTTATTTTATTTATTTGTTGTAACACTGTTAAACATTTTTACTGTCACTTTTTATCAATTTAATGCATCCTCACGGAAAAAAGTTTTAAAAATTTTGTTTAAAAAATGTACTGACCCCGAACTCCTAAAATCTTAAACTTCTTATTCTCAAAACATTTTGACTGTATTCTGTAAATCATTTTTTTTCACATGCTGCTTGAACCATGTTGCATTATAATTTGGTGGCAGGAAATTATTTTAATTTATTTTATTTTATACTCAACATTGAAAATAAGTATGCTTATACTAATATCGCTGTGAAAACCATATACATTTTATTTTATTTCTATTATATTATTTTTAATACATTTTTTATTGTATTTTTGTTTTATTTTATTTTTAATTCATTTTTGTAACAAATTTTGACAGTTTTTACTGTCAATTTTATCAATTTAATCCATCCTTATGAGAAAAAAAGTTTAAAAAAATTGTTTAAAAAAATAATACTGACCCCAAACTCCTAATATCTTAAACTTATTTTATTTTATTTTATTTATTTTAATTTTATCTTCTTTTATTTTATGTAACAACATAATTTTTTTCTGTCAGTTTTTATCAATTTAATGCACGCTTATAGGGGAAAAAGTATTAATTTGTTTAAAATATTAAGCATATTTATAAGCATAAACTTGTTATTCTCAAAACATGACTCTATTCTGTAAATCTGAATTTTTTTATTTATTTTATTTTTTTTTTTTAACATGTCGCTTAAACCCTGTTAATTTAATTTACCTTGAAAAATTACACACAACCACCTAGCAATTCCACCTTTAGCCAATCAGAACACCTTTATCAACTGCAAGGAAACCCACTGGCAACCACCCGCGACTTACTTTCTTCAGAACACGTGCATACCTGCATGTACAGTAGGCGTATTAGTTTCATGAAATTCAGTAGGAATATTTTGTAGTTTTGGCAGGGCCTCTCAGGTCAGAGCTCTGACAGCGATTAGCGTCTGGATGAGAACGAGACATTTCGTCTGGCTGCGTTCTCCGAATCCTCTCCCTGGGCTCGTGAAACAATTCTGTTGAACTGTACCACACATACAGAGCGACAGTGTGAGAGAACTGGCTGTAAAAATATTCCTGGCACCATACATCACCAGTGCAAATTCCATAAGGACAATTTGCAGCTTATGTGGAAAAATAGGTTAGTTATGGAGGTAAGAGAGGTGAAGACAGCAGCAGAGAGAGAGAGAAAGAAGGATGGAAGAGGTGAATTTATTACGGCCGGACAGTTTGGCCATAACTCCTGCGGAGAGGCAGATGTCGGGATGGCGACAGAACTGCTAGTGGACGGTGGCCACAGGAGGATAGCGACGCGTGAAAACCAAAGTAATGGTTAGCCCGTGCTAGCGTGTGTCATAGGTAATCAATGCGGGAGGGAAGTACAGGGTTACAGGGAAAATAAAATGGTCTGGTAGAGTTGCATCAGAGCTGACAGCTCTCCAATAAGAAGATACTCGCTCCTCCCCTCCATCCCATAATCACAGTCCAATCCCATCCAGACCTCCTGGGGAAAAGCAAGTGTTTGGCCTTCACTTGCTGACCTTTTGACCTTGCTTTCATCTGATTCATTTTCCTCACATTTCTTCGTTTTCTAGTCTTAATAGGGGCGTTTTACATTTTTGGGGTTTTACAGAAGCGGAAGTCGTTGGGTAATCTTTTATAGTGGTAAACAAGATCTACAACAAATACAATTTTTGTGTTCCTACGTGCTCCAGTCATGAAAGAAAAACATTTCTATGACTTTACAAATGAGAAAAAATATTAAGGGATTGATTTCGGCGGTCAGAAAAGAAAAATATGTAATTTGCTGTCACTTTCTCAGCCGTTTTATTAGAAACGCTTAAGAATTGGAGTTTGCTTGACAGGAAATTACTATTTCAGTTTTTCTACTTCAAACTTTCATGTTTAAATCAATGTTTTATTTGCCATTTCTATGTAATTATTTGTGAAATTTACTAGCTTAGTTAAAACTGTTTCAAGGCTAATTAATATAAATGTACATGTAAAAAATAATTTTTAAAAGTTTTTTTAAAGTACGCTTTGCAAGAAATTAATATTTCAGTCTTTCTGCTTCAAAATTTCACATTTAATTCAACGTTACTTGCAGTTTCTTAATTATTTGTGGTATTTACTAACAATTTATTTTTCAAAATTGTTTCAAAGCTATTTTTAGAATAATTGTAAATGTAAAAAAAGCAATTTTACAAAGTTGTAAATAAAACAAAGAATATTAGAGTACATTTTGCAAGAAATTAATATTTCACTCTTTCTACTTCAAAATTTCATGTTTAATTCTAATTCAGTTTCTTAAATATTTGATATTTACTAATATTTACTAATTATTTATTTTATTTACTAACTAAAACAGTTTCAAAGACAACTTTTTTAATGCAAATATACACTGTAAAAATGATTAAAGTACATTTAACCAAAAACAATTTCAATATTTCTACTTCAAATTTTTTTCACATTTTTTGCAATTATTTGTGAAATCAATTCAAAAATGTTAAAAAACTGACTAGCAATTTCTTAGTGAAAACAGTTTTAAAGCTATTTTTGTTGTTGTAAAATTGTACATGTAAGAGTAATTTTTCAAAGTTGTAAAAAAAAACAAAGATTATTAGATTTTGCAATAAATTCATATTTCTGTCTACTTTCTAATTTTACTTTTAATTTCTTAGTGAAAACTGTTTAAAAGCTCATTTTTTTTAGCATAAATGTACATGTAAAAATAATTTTTCTATAAGAAATAAATAAAACAAAAATTATTAGAGTACATTTTGCAATAAATTAATATTGCAGTCTTTCTGTTTCAAAATGCAACATTTAATTCAACATGCTACTTGCAGTTTCTTAATTATTTGTGATTTTTACTAAAATAAATTCTTAGTGAAAACTGTTTTAAAGCTATTTTTTTAGTATTTAGTATAGATTATTAGAGTATATTTTTGCAAGAAATTATTATTTCCATCTTTCTACTTCACAGTTTCACATTTAATTCAAAGTTACTTGCAGTTTCTTAGTTAATTGTGAAATTTACTAACAATTTCTTAGTGAAAACAGTTTGAACACTATTTTTTAGTATTTAGTATAGATTATTAGAGTACATTTTGCAAGAAATTAATATTTCAGACTTTCGACTTGAAAATTTCACATTTAATTCAACTAGTACTTGCAGTTTCTTAATTATTTGTGAAACGTACTAACAATTTCTTAGTAAAAACGGATTCAAAGCTTTTTTTTAGTATTTAGTATAGATTATTAGAGTATATTTTGCAAGAAATTAATATTTCAATCTTTCTACTTCCAAATTTCATATTAAATTCAACGTTACATGCAGTTTCTTAATTATTTGTGATATTGACTAACATTTTCTTAGTGAAAACTTTTCCAAAGCCATTTTTTTTTAGTATAAATGTACATAAAAATAAAAATGTACATAAAAATAATTTTCCAAAGTTGTAAATGAAGCAAATATTGTTAGAGTACATTTTGCAATAAATTAATTCCAGTCTTTCTATTTCGAAATTCCACATTTAGTTTCTTACTTATTTGTGATAATTACTAACAATATCTTAATGAAAACGGTTTCAAAGCATTTTTTTAAAAACATTTAGTATGAATTATTGAAGTATATTTTGCAAAAAAAAAATATTTCAGTCTTTCTACTTCAAAATGTCATGTTAAATTCAACGTTCCTTGCATTTTCTTAATTATTTGTGAATTGTTCTAACAATTTCTTAGTTTTAGTATGTAGCTTTTTTAGTATGTAGTATAGATTATTAGAGTATATTTTTGCAAGAAATTATTATTTCCGTCTTTCTACTTCAAAATTTCACATTTAATTATTTGTGATACTAACATTTTCTTAGTGAAAATGTTTCAAAGCTAATTTTTTTGTATAAATGCACATGTAAAATATTTTTCAAAGTTGTAAATAAAGATTATTCGAGTATATTTTTGTAAGAAATTAATATTTCAGTATCTCTACTTCAAATTTTATTTTTTTTATTTAATACAACAGCAGTTGTATTTTACAGATTTTCTAACAATTTCTTAATGAAAGAGTAAATTAAAAAAGATTTAACAAAAAACTATTTCAATCTTTCTTCTTCAAAATTTTGTGTTTAATTCAACATATTTTTTTCCATTACTTCTCAATTATTTGTAAAATTTGCTAGCAATGCCTGAGTGATTTTTTTTTCCAGTGTACATTATTTTTTTAAAATGAAAATATACAAAACTTTGCCAGATAAGCGACAGCTGTTAAAACACAACATCAGAGTCCAACGACATGCAATCCTAATGCGTCCCGACGATACACCATATACACCATACTATACCGCTAATGCACCGCAGGCCATACGGGCCATCCTTTGTGGCCTAATCCACCTGGCACATATGCAACAGAGCATCTTCCAGAAGTGTCTCTCTTGCCTCTCTCTCTCTATTGATCCGGCTAGTGTGTGGAAGCTGGATCTCTTTACAGTGTGGTGCCAGACTGTTGGAGCCAGTGCTCTGGACGTCTGCTCTCACTAGGACTGATGACGACACCCCGAGGATCCTCTCCACATGGACCTGAAATAATAAAACCCCGCTCGCGCCCTCCATCACCCTCTCAGCTGTCGATACATGTGCTGCACACGCTGAAATATGCGAGGACATCATGCCCACACATGAGGAGACTGTGATGGTATTTATGTCGTGTGGCTGGAATACAAAAAGCCTGTTTGTGAATGTCAGTTGCAAAATTGCTTTTTTGATGCTTCAATTTATAAATGAAAACACGTAAGAAGGCCTGAGATCAGTCAGAGGTTGCTATAACCGATCATGTTATTCATTCCAGAGGGCTAAAATAAATCTGACTGAACAGATGAGACAGCTAATGACTGCAAAAGGGTTTGCAGTTTTTAAATTTAGGAGTGCCATAATGATACGATGATGAGTGCTGGGAAGTAACGAAATACAGTAGCGGCAAAGCTACTAACTAAACATGTTATAATATCTTAGAAGCAGCTCTCTCTCTGAAATAGTCAGAATTATGATTTATTTTAGCAAGTTATTTTGGTCAGATGAATCATTTCAGTGAACTGAAAAAAAAAAAGAAAAGATTAATTTACATAATCATTTATTATTGCTTAATTGTGTACTAAGGTGATTTTTTTTTTCTTTTAATGTAAATATCTACATTAAATAACGAAAAAAACAGATTTAATCATTTCAATAAATAATTGAATAATTAATAATAAACAGTACACACACATCAAAAATTAAATTTTCAATGTAGTTTTTTTAATCATACAGCATAAACATATGTATAATATCACACTATCATATATATATATATATATATATATATAATCTGAGATAATGATACTGCGTGAATGCGCCTGACACATAATATATGTCCATCAAATACTTTTACTTTAAACTTGCTAAATTTCAGCCTCAGCCCAATCAGAAGTACCAGTACTTATATAGAAACCTATACAAAGTAGCCAGAAAGAAATGTTAATTTTAAAGAAATACGGCAGATGGATTTAGAGGCCTTTGCATCTGAACTCTTCAAAGAAAGAATACAAAAAAAAGACTGAAATATTAATTTCTTGCAAAATATACTCTAATAATCGATACTAAATACTAAAAAAAGCTTTGACAGTTTTCACTAAGAACTTGCTAGTAAATTTCACAAATAATTAAGAAAATGCAAGGAACATGTTGAATTCAATATGAAATTTTGAAGTATAAAAGACTGAAATATAATTTTTTTTTGCAAAATATACTCCAATAATCCATACTAAATATTTTATATATATATATAAAGAAATTGATATATATATACATACATATATTTAAAATATATAAAAAAATTTATATAAAAATATAATACAAAAATATAAAATATAAAATATATATATATATATATATATATATATATATATATATATATATATATATATATATATATATATATAATTAAAATTTTATATTCTTTATACTTTATATAATAAAGAAAATAAATAAATAAATTTTCAATTTGTAATTATTTGTAATAATCAATTTGTAATTATTTTCCCACTAATAAAAATAGTAATAAAGTAATTTATATATATATATATATATATGAAGAGTTTAGATGCAAAACCAGATAAAAGCCATCTCGGTCAAAAATGAGATAATGATACTGAGTGAATGCTCTTGACACATATTATAAGTCCATCAAATACTTTTTCTTCAAACTCGCTAAAATACCAGCCTCAGCCCAGTCAGAAGTATCGGTACTTACCTAGAAACCTATACATCTGAGCCTGATAAAAATGCATTTTTTGAAGAAAGACGTCAAATGGATTTATCTGGTTTTGCATCTGAACTCTTCATATGTATATATATATATATATATATATATATATATATATATATATATATATATATATATACATATATAATTTTATTCTTTATATAATAAAGAAGAAAAATAAATAAATACATTTTCTATGTATTTTTTTCACAAATTAAAGAGTATTAATATATAAAATCTAATAATAAATAAAGAATAAATATTAATAAATAATTTCACTAATAAGAAATAGTAATAAAGTAATAAAACTAATAAATTATACATATATATATATATATATATATATATATATGAAGAGTTTAGATGCAAAACCACATAAATCCATCTGATGTCTTTCTTTAAAAAATGCATTTTTATCAGGCTCAGATGTATAGGTTTCTATGTAAGTACCGGTACTTCTGATTGCGCTGAGGCTGGTATTTTAGCGAGTTTGAAGAAAAAGTATTTGATGGACTTATAATATGTGTCAAGAGCATTCACTCAGTATCATTATCTCATTTTTGACTGAGATGGCTTTTATCTGGTTTTGCATCTAAACTCTTCATATATATATATATATATATATATATATATATATATATATATATATATATATATATAAAGACATTGTTATATATATATACATATATATTTTTAAAATATATAAAAAAATTTATATAAATATATAATACAAAAAAATATAAAATATAATATAATATAATATAATATAATATATATATATATATATATATAAAATGTTATGTTTTATATATATATATATATATATATATATATATATATATATATATATATATATATATATATATATATATATATTAAAATTTTATTCTTTATACTTTATATAATAAAGAAAATAAATTAATTAATTTTCAATTTATAGTTATCAATTTGTAATTATTTTCCCAATAATAAAAATAGTAATAAAGTAATATATATATATATATATATATATATATATATATATATATATATATATATATATATATATATCTATATATAAATTACTAATATTAATAATTATTTTTCAATAATAAAAAATATTAATAACAAAATAGTAATAATCTAATAAAATTACACACATATACATACATATATATATATATATATATATATATATATATATATATATATATATATATATATATATATATATATATATATATATATATGAAGAGTTCAGATGCAAAACCAGATAAAAGCCATCTCGGTCAAAAATGAGATAATGATTCATGATGAGTGAATGCTCTTGACACATATTATACGTCCATCAAATACATCAAATACGTCCATAAAAAACTGCTAATAACAAAATAGTATTAAACTAATAAATTATATATATATACATACACATAATAACGTAATAAAACTAATAAATTATATAAGAGATAGACAGATAGATAGACAGACACTCAAATTTGACTTTATTTTATCTTAATTTCTTAATTTAATTAATTTTTTCTTTAATTTAATTTGTATTTATTTAATTTATTTTACATAGGTACATAGGTACAAAGTCATAAACATTTATGCACAAATTAATTTGATTTTGTAGACAGATAGATAGATATTAAATACACACACCTGCATATACATATATAATTTGTTGCTGGCAGTGTTCCTTCACAAACTACCTCACTCGATGTGAAGCTTTGAACTCAGCAAGCTACATTTTCTAAGTAGTTTTCTCAAAACCGAAGATGACTCAAGGCTTTTCTAATTTTATCATGTCTCATTTTCTGTGTGTGAAACGACATCTCAACATGCCCAGCCATGTTCTTATTTAGAGACAAACAGCACTGCCATTTTCCCATATTTTTGGAGTTGACCTTGAGAGTAAAGCGCTACAGCTGATCAGCGGCGGACACAACCGCATCCGCTCAGACGTCGTCTCTTGAGCATATGTGTGCAGCCGCCTCAGCAAACAAAGAAGCAAATGACAGATCTGCACAGAAAACACTGCCATTTCTCTGCTAAAAGTGAGAGATTACCCCCTTACGGTGATGTAAGGGATCCTAAGGGATACTAGAGCGTTGTCCATTAACTTCCTCTAGGCAATTCATTTCTAAGAGCAGCTAAATGGATTTTTTAAGCAAATAAATAAAACAGCCCCAAAAAGCTCACATTAAAATCAATTTCCAGGTGCGGTATAAATGAACGCGCGTTTCCTCATCGACTTGAAAAAGAAAAGGAGGAATATTTGATTCTTCTGTTTAAACAGAAAAACAGTTCAGAAGTGTCAAGTGTCAGAGTAATTAAAAAGAGAACTCTAGCCCTCTCCTCGGGTGAGAATCGCTGAAGACATTAAGTTAACAAAAGCACGGGGCAAATAAGAGCCAAGGGAGAAGTGACAGTTATCTGCTAAATTCATAAATGTGGCTTTTTGTATAACGGTAATCATCATCCCTCATGCTGTCATTTTCCATTTTAATTGCTCGCCTCGGTGCTTTGGCTCAGGGAAGCCATTGGAACCCCACAGAGTGCAGTACAGAGCTAGAGAAAAGGAGAGAGAAAAAGAAAGAAAACATACAGGGCCCTGCAATCTGACTGCTCCAGTTTAGGTTACTGCCATGCGAGCGTCTGACAGGTTAATTTTTTGCAATTAGACTGTTCTGAGAGCGAGCCGAACAGGTGAGGTCTTCATCAACGCGCGTAGAAGCGAACGCCGAATTACGCTAATGACAAATACTCCGAACGCCGGCTATAAAGTTTGCCCAACAGGCGAGCGCCGCTGTACGACCTGCGAGCCCGGACCGCTTTTCCAAACTCATAGCTTTCCTGCCACAGAACACGGACTCCTGATTATAGAGAAAAATGGGAGGGAGGAAGAAGAGCGTAGCGAAATGTAAAAGCATAACAGGATAAAAATCAAGTCACGAGGCTAAGCTAACATTGTGAGCGGCCCTTCTCGTAGTCGCCATGTCGTATATTTTATAAGACATCAAAAAGAAGCCAGCGAGACTTCTTTAGATTTCATCCTAATCTCGTGCTGTTATCTCTTTCCTCTTCGTCCAAAACCAGCTCATATTTCACCCACCGTATCTTGTTATTTCTATAATCTTGTTCCTGCCCGTGATAGATTTCTTAGAGCAAAGCATTTATCATGAGGTTTCAGAAATGAACTTAAGTTTTGCTGTGTCTTAAGTGCGAGTTTGTGGGCTGAATTTAAGGGACAGTAATGTTATTGAGAAGTATTGGTGAGTTTTAGAGGTTTCCGCGCTGTTGTGTTTGGAGGAGATGAGCCGTTGAAAAAAACGAGGGAGAGAGCAGAGCTTCAAACTATGATAAGAAAAACAACATTTCAGCTGCTTGGTTTTTCATGCCCAGTCTTTCAACATGTTTTTTGTATTCAAATACCTCATCCATAGTTGATGCGCTAAATGTCTATTGACTTTTTTATCCACATCGTGATGAATTAAATCAAGTGGAGAGATAAAAAAACAGCAAAAAGTGAAAAAAGGCTTTGGGAGCTGAATGCTACATACATAGTTTAAAAAGAATGAGCAAACCGCTGTCAATGCAAAGGAAAAATCTGAAAAGTATCAGCGTTGCTCATGAATATTTCATGTAACATTTGCTCTTTCAGTTTGATTGATTCAGCCATATTGGGATTAATGAACAATTTTTTACGGCACTTACTAATCTAATGTTCATTTGAATATACTATAGTTTATTATTCATTTATGTTAGTTCATAATACAATGTTTGTTCATTAGTTTTAACTTGAAAAGTTACAAATATTATTATACGCTACCGTTTAAAAGTCTGGGGTCACTAAGAACACATTCAATCGATCAAAAGTGAAGGAAAGACATTTACGATGTTACAAAAAATTTCTATTTCAAATAAATGCTGTTCTTTTGAATTTTCTAATCATCAAAGAATCCTGAAAACAATGTATCACATTTCGACAAAAGTATTAAACAGCAGAATTAATACTGATAATAATAAGAAATGTGTTTGAGCACCAAATCAGCATATTAACAATTATTTCTGATGGATTGTGTGACTAAAAATTTAGCTTTGCAATCAGGGGTCTAAATTAGATTTTGAAATATATTAAAATAGAAATAAATAGCTTTTTAAAATTGCAATAATATTTCACAATATTACAGTTTTCACTGCATATTAATTGAATAAATCCAAAAACATAAAAAAATTTATAATACCTTACAATAAGGTTCATTAGTTAACATTAGTTAACTACATTAGTTCACATGAACTAAGAACGAACAATACTTCAATAGCATTTATTAACCTTAGTTTATGTTAATTTCAGCATTTACTAATGCATGATTAAAATCACAAGCTGTTGGTTAACATTAGTTAATGCACTGTGAACTAACATGAACAATGAACGACTGTGTTTTTATTAACTAACATTAACAAAGATGAATAAATACTGTAATAAATGTATTGTTCATTGTTCATTCGTATTAGTTAATACAATAACTCATGTTAACAAAGGACACCTTATTGTAAAGTGTTACCCACTTTACAATAAGCTTCATTATAGTCAGCATGAACCAAGAATGAACAATTCGTCTACTTCATTTATTAACTAATGCATTATTAAAATCACAAGTTGTGTTTGTTAACATTAGTTAATGCATTGTGACCTAACTTGAACAAACAATGAACGACTGTATTTTTATTAATTAACAAAGATTAATAAATACTGTAATAAATGTAATGTTCATTGTTCATTCATATTAGTTAATACACTTAGTAAAATTAACAAAGGACACCTTATTGTAAAGTGTTACCCACTTTACAATAAGGTCCATTAGTTAACATTAGTTAACATGAACCAAGAATGAACAATACTTTTACTTCATTTATTAACTAATGCATTATTAAAATCACAAGTTGTGTTCGTTAACATTAATTAATCCACTTTAGGGATATACAATAAGGACACATTATTGGAAAGTGTTACCCACTAGTGCTACTCATTAGTTAACTGATGCATTATTAAAATCACAAGTTGTGTTTGTCAACATTTTTCTGTATTTTTATTAACTAACATCAACAAAGGCTAATAAATACTGTAATAAATGTATTGTTCACTGTTCATTCGTATTAGTTAATAAATTAACTAATGTTAAAAAAACACCTATTTGTAAAGTGTTACCCACTTTACTTGTTCATTAGTTAAAATTAGTTAACCGTAAACAAGAACAAACAATACTTCTACTTCATTTATTACCTAATGCATTATTAAAATCACATTTTGTGTTTGTTAACATTAGTTAATGCACTTTGCACTAACATGAACAAACAATGAACAAACATACTTTTATTAACTAACAATAACAAAGATTAATAAATACTGTAATAAATGTATTGTTCATTCATATTAGTTAATACACTAACTAATGTTAACAAAGGACACCTTATTGTAAAGTGTTACACACTTTACAATAAGGTCCATTAGTTAACATTAGTTAATATGAACCAAGAATGAACAATACTTCTACTTTATTTATGAACTAATGCATTATTAGAATCACAGGTTGTGTTTGTTATCATTAGTTAATGCACTGTGAACTAACTAGCACAAACAATGAATGACTGTATTTTTATTAACCAACATTAACAAAGATTAATAAATACTGTAATAAATGTATTGTTGATTGTTCATTCGTACAGTATTAGTTAATACATTAACTAATTTTTAAAAAAACACCTATTTGTAAAGGGTTACGCACTTTACTTGTTCATTAGTTAAAATTAGTTAACATGAACCAAGAACGAACAATACTTCTACTTCATTTATTACCTAATGCATTATTAAAATCGCATGTTGTTTGTTAACATTAGTTAATGCACTGTGAACTAATATGAATAAAGAATAAACAACTGTATTTTTATTAACTAACATTAACAAAGGCAAATAAATACTATAATAAATGTATTGTTCATTGTTTATTCGTATTAGTTAATACATTAACTAATGTTTAAAAAAAACACCTATTTGTAAAGTGTTACCCACTTTACTTGTTCATTAGTTAAAATTAGTTAACCGTAACCAAGAACGAACAATACTTCTACTTCATTTATTACCTAATGCATTATTAAAACCACATGTTGTGTTTGTTAACATTAGTTAATGCACTGTGAACTAACATGAACAAACAATGAACGAACATATTTTTATTAACTAACATTAACAAAGATGAATAAATACTGTAATAAATGTATTGTTCATTGTTCATTTGTATTAGTTAATACACTAACTAATGTTAACAAAGGACACCTTATTGTAAAGTGTTACCCACTTTACAATAAGGTCTATTAGTTGACATTAGTTAACATGAACCAAGAATGAACAATACTTTTACTTCATTTATTAACTAATGCATTATTAGAATCACAAGTTGCGTTTGTTATCATTAGTTAATTCACCGTGAACTAACATGAACAAACAATGAACGACTGTATTTTTATTAACATTAACAAAGATGAATGAATACTGTAATAAATGTATTGTTCACGGTTCTTTCGTACAGTATTAGTTAATACACTAACTAATGTGAACAAAGGATACCTTATTATAAAGTGTTACCCACTTTACAATAAGGTCCATTAGTTAACATGAACCAAGAACAAACCATACTTTTACTTCATTTATTAACTAATGCATTAATAAAATCACAAGTTGTGTTTGTTAACTAGTTAATGCACTGTGAACTAATATGAACAAACAATGAACAACCATATTTTTATTGACTAACATTAACAAATATTAATAAAGAGTGTAATAAATGTATTGTTCATTGTTTGTTAATGTTAGTTAACTAATGTTAAGAAAGGACACATTGTAAAGCATTGTCCACTTTACAATAAGGTTCATTAGTTAACATTAGTTAGCATGAACCAAGAATGAACAATACTTCTACTTCATTTATGAACTAATGCATTATTAGAATCACAAGTTGTGTGTGTTAACATTAGTTAATACACTGTGAACTAACATGAACAACAGTGAACAACTGTATTAATAAAAACTGTAATAAATGTATTCTTTACTGTTTGTTCATGTTAGTTAACACATTAACTAATGTTAACAAATGACACCCTATTGTAGAGTGTTACCAAAAAATCTTACCAACGGTAGTGTACAATTAACATTAATTAATTAATTAAGACTAATAAATGCTGTAAAAGTATTGATCATTGTAATTTCATATTAGCTATTGCATTAATCAATGTAAACATACAGACACCTATAGTAAAGTATTACCAACAAAGCCTAAAATAGAATTATTATTGCATTCTTTCTACTAATTTTCAAGAGCAATCCTTGAATTTAGACTTCAAGAGTCAATGCTCAGAGAGAAAGATACCTGTTTTGCACTCTTCACTACTCCCTTCAATCGCTTAAAACGTCTGCATCAACATCTGGAGCCAGTGTCTTTCTCTCTTTCTCTCTCTCTGCTGGAGTGTTTTTATCAGAGGGTCTGTTTTAAATGTTGCTGACAGCTTCTGCCTCCCTCTCAGTGTAATTATAGGCAGAGGAAGGCTGGGGCTGAGGCAGGGCTGGATGTAGCCAGGCCTGTGTAATGGGGATAATTAACTTACCCTCATCACCCCACTTCAAAGGCCTGCTACAGAAAGAGAGAGAAAGAGAGAGAGACAGAGACGGAGACACTTAGGGGTGGATTGTATCAGCTACTGCGAGTAGGGCTGGGGGTCTCCTGGCCCCCTGAAGCCCCCTGGTGTCTAGGACCTTAAAAAAGGAAAAACAGATATATTAGACAAATGAAGGCACCGCCCATACACATACACGAGGTTGACACTGCACTCAGCGTATGCAGAGACACACAAGCGCACGAAGGAACAGGTCCCTCCCTTTTTTTCTTCCTTCTAAGAAGCAGGTAATTGCTGTTGTTAACACCGTCTCTGCTTTTCCTACAGCTGAGATTCTAGAGAGAAAAGACCTCTGACAGTGCCGACTTTAAATGCAAATACTTTCCTTGCACTTTCACCCTTTTTAGTATGTTTTTACATTACTCAGTCTACAGGAATACATTAACGTAAGGCTTTAGGTGCCTCACGATTCAAGTCGAGATTCGATTCTTAAACGATTCTTGATGCATTTCAGTTTCTTTGGAAAGTTAAGGTTGCTTGTATCAAAATTTTATAAAGACTACGCATAAAGGCAGGAATTAAAATGCCTTCGGTGACCCGCCACATTAAATATAATAAGCATGTGTAAAAATATAATCACTGCAGCTGTTGTTCTGTCTAAATGAAAAGCCACATGCAAGCAATCTGACTTTGCAAATGCACTTCTGTTCAAAAGTCATTTTTAAAAAAAAATAAATTAATACTTTTATTCAGCAATTAAATTGATCAAAATTGACAGTAAACACTTTTACATTGTAAAATCCTACTGCAAATAAGTTATGTTCATCAAAAAAAAAATTAAAAGTATGCAATACTCAACAAAAAATTGATAATAATAAGAAATGTTTGTTGAGCACCAAATCAGCATATTAGAATGATTTCTGAAGGATTACGTGACACTGAAGAAGCACTAATTATGCTTAAAATTCAGCCTTTTTTAACCATTTTTCTGTATTTTATCAAATAACTCCAGTCTTGCTGAGCATAAAACAGAATTCTTGCAAAAACATTAAAAATATAAATCTTAAATCTACTTTTAAACAGTAGTGCACATTTATTTACTTCAAATATACTTAACACACTGCATATTTATTTTTGTTTTCCTCCATTTCCGCCCTTTTCAATGCAATGTGTATTTCTGATTTATGAATAAAAAATAAAAAAAGTACAATTTTAATTTTGAATGCCTGCTGATTGATTCATAATTATTTCTTTTATTTTATAATTTATTCAATTATAATTATTTAGAATCTCAATGCATCAGAGAATTGATTCTCTCACTCCTAGTAAACACAGACCTAGTATCTTCTAATATTAAATCAGCTGACATGCTTAAAAAAAAAAAAAAAAAAAATCACACCACCAAAAATTGTTTTGTTGGGATATGCTTGTGTACAGCTCATGCACAGCCCCGTAAATAAAAGCACCTATTTTTCTGACTTACTTAACACCTCTCACAGAACATGCATGTATGTGTGCGTGTAGTTACAAAACCCTGGGGGGATCGGAGGTGAAATGTAGACGCTTTGGGCATGAGCGCAATTCTGTACTCTCTGCCACATCTATTGCGCAGTGTAAGGAGAGAAGCAAACGCTGAGCGGAAAAAAGAAACAAGGAAAAAAGCCCTCCACCAGGCTGGACTGAAAAATCAAAGGAGGCATCAGACACAAAACCGGAGCCTTGTGAAGGCCTTAATTGCCAGAGGAATAACACTGGCTGAAATGTTATTACAAGCCTGGTGTTGATTTAAGACCCCGGTTATTATGGGCCAGCCTGGGTGGAGGTCTGAGGCTCTGACCCCCCCGGTGCTTTCATATAATGTCACCATGCATTTAAACTGAAAGAACCATGAGACCTTGGTCCTTCCTTATTCTTCTGCTCTAAATGAGAGGGGACCATCAATTTGCCACCCCTGTCATGAGACTAACCACCGTGCCACCATCGCCATGCCAACAGATGCTGATTATGACATCACACAAATAGCGCTGACACCGATGGGACCAGTGTCCCAATACGTGAAAGAAGCCAAAGAGAGGCTGCTTTGTCCAAATACATCTATTTTTTTTACTAGTTTGTCATGTCAATGGCCATTTAACTTTCTTAAAGGTGCAGTGCATTTGCACTGAATGCTGCTTACTTTATCTTGTTAACCTGCTATAGTCGGTCAAGTTCCCTCACAGAATAAACAAACAATAGCTAAATGCAAATAACACAGTTCAACAGCATTGATAACAACAAAAAAGCATAATAATTCTAAAATAAAAGTTTTAGCCAGGGGCAAAAGAACAATCCAAAAAGGACCTTATCTGTCTGGATCATGAATATTAATTACATCATGTAATATTCGTTGAGTAGTAATGCGTAATAGCCATTTTTGGATTATGCCTATTAAGTTGGAAGTTCTTCATATCAATGCAGTTTCCTCTGTTCATAAAATAATTCTTAAAGGAGGAGTGCGTAACCTGAGAAAGAATTTGCATTTTAGCACTTCCGGTTCCAACGTCCTGAAGTTATTGGTTTTTCTTTTTATGTTTTTGGTTAAATGCCTGAAATAAGGTTTGTGGTTAACATGAGCGCAATACATTTCCATGTATTATTCAAGATATGATTGATCCGATCGCCTGTCAATCAAACTCCCTGCAAAGGATCAACTGACTTAGTAAGCCCCTCCCCTCTAATGCAGATGAACCAATGGCAGTTGAGTATCGGTTGCACAGGGACCGGAACTCGGAATCTTTAGGTTTCAACGCCATAGAGAAACACTGGAAGATCCAAAGCTCTCAATGGTTTGATGGTGTTTATGGTCCAACAATGGTAAAAAGATGTGCCTGGGGCACTGATTCCAGGTATTCCTGCCTATTTATTTAAAATTTGAAATTTTAAAATTTGAAATTTATTTTATTATTCAGCATTCATTATCTGGTTGTCTTAGTCTTATCAAGTTACAACTTTCATCTGCTCAAGCAGAACATTAATGTCATCTTGTGCTTCGGCAAGGTATCTCTGGCTAAAACTAGCTAACGTTAAAGTTAGGGTGTGTTCACATTTGTCATGTTTGTTTTGATTAAAACGAACTCTGGTGCTCTGTTAGTGTGGCTCATTTGAGCAAGTGTGAGCACTGCCATCTGAACCCTGGTGCGCACCAAATAAGCGGACTGAGAGCGGTAAAAAGATGTCTCTCAGTCCGCTTCTAAACAGGCTTTGGTGCGGTTCGAATGAAATATGAATGCAACATAGACCAAATACTGCTAAACAAACCAAAAACAGGTTGTGATGACAAGATGCAACATGATTTGACAACGTGGAACGAGCAGTGTATTCAAAACAAAATGAGCAGAGGGCAAACGTGGAGCAATGTGGAAGTAAAGTGCCTTTTATGAGCTCTTCGTGAGTTCGCAGGTGCTGAAAATAAAATCATGTGTACATGCAACCAGCACACTTAGTCCAGCAGACAGCATTAGGTGTTCTTGACTTAAAGCAGCGCTGAGAAGACCAAACAGTGAATGGCTACTTTGATGTCATACATAGATCGTTCTGCACAGCGCTGCTTTAAATCAAACATACCTTTTGTTTGGGGTGTTCGGTAAGTTCTGTAATTCCGTTCACGAAATATACATCATTCAACCCGACCAGTGCATTTAGTTTAGGTATCTTTAGGTTTACTGTCAAAAATGCCAGCGTGCGCTGGCCAACTGTTCTCACGTCATGTACAGTGTAGGTCAAAAACACATAAACGAAGGTCTACATTTCAGTGCCGCTTCATTTAAAACTGGTTGAATATAAATTAATTTCATTTTACACAGCGGTGCATAAACAGTGTGGATCCAGGATGTTGTCATCTGTGATCGTGACGACCATAACATGAGGCTCCTCCCGCTTACATTGCTATCTGCAAACACTCGTTTCAAATTAATCTTGTTACCATATTTATTTTAAAATCTTTTACAGTTGAGGTCATAAGTTTACCAAAATAACAGGGATCATACAAAATGCATGTTATTTTTTATTAGTACTGAACTAAATAATATATTTCACATAATAGATGTTTACTTATAGTCCACAACAGAAAATAACAGAAAACAATCATTTATAAAAATTACCCCTTTCAAAAGTTTTCACCCCACACGATGCTTAAATGCATCGTTTTTCATTCTGAAGTATCAGTGAGCATTTGAACCTTCTGTAATAGTTGCATAAGAGTTCCTCAGTTGTCCTCAGTGTCAAAAGATGGACCTCAAAATCATACAGTCATTGTTGGAAAGGGTTCAAATACACAAAAATGCTCCTGAAGGATTTTTCTGAAGAACAGCAGGCAGTTTAACTGTTGGGACTCAAGGGACTCATGAACAACTATCAAAAAAAAAAAAAAAAAAAAAAAAAAAAACACAGCTGTGGATCCTTCAGGTAACAACACAGTATTAAGAATCAAGCGTATGTAAACTTTTGAACAGGGTCATTTTTATAAAAAAAAAAAAAAAATTGTTGTTTTGGACTATAAGTAAACATATTTTATGTTAAATATCTTATTCAGTTCAGTACTAAATAAAAAAGTTACATGCATTTTGTATGATTCCCCTTATTTTGGTAAAATAATTAACATTTTGCAGATTCTGCAAAGTGTATGTAAACTTTTGACCTCAACTGTATATATCCCTCCATGGCATATTAAAGTCCCACTTGAATGCTCCTCGGCAAAAGATGGGCTTTCTGTGTCCAAATTTTATCAAAAACATTAGGACAAGATTTTAACACTGACAGCTGTCAATGTAAGACAGTTAGCAACTCTGTTTGTTTTTATTTGAGGCAGCAACAGTAACTAAGGGGGCGGGGCTTACCGACTGTTGTGATGCTAACTTTCAGGTTGGCCTACAAACACAATCACTGCAGCACTTTATTGTATATTGGAAACCTGTTTGAAAACAATCTTTAGTTGTTTAATGACTATCACCTATCACCATTAAACATCTAAATAAGCCTACAGTTTTTGTTTTAGCTTTTTTGAAGCTTTCTCTTAAACCCCCAGTGTTCCCACCAAACTTAATCCTCATAGGAAAAGCGCACAGATCGGGAAAAGTAGTTTGGCTTACAGAACAGAAACGGTTGAACGGAGAAAATAAGGATCAGAGTAAGGGGTAAAAGAGAACAGAGGGAGGGGTATTGCGGTACAGGAGCGGTGTGACGGTGGTGACACTCTGCAAATCGTGTTAGACAGGGCAGGGCTCGGCTGAGCTGCAGCAGTGTGACGTGGGCTGATGCACCATGCCTGCCTGCGTTACTCTCGCCAGCATGGCTGCATCTGTGCACTCTTTACCACAATGCATCCAGCAGCCAATCACTTCTTCCACTCTAATTAACAGCCATGTAAATCCACACCCAGGCCGGCTGAGCGCGCGCCGACAGCACGCGCAGGAGGGGTGCGGGAGAGGTCAAGGGATGGGGGCGGGGTGCCGTCCCAACAAAAACTGCATCTAATCCAAACCTGCGATCGTATCGGGGCGAGACCTCGACCCTACGGCCCCCCGCCTCTTCCTGTTCTCCTCCCTCGGAAGAGTCTCTCACATTCAGTGTGCCACCAGCTCCAGCCTTCAGCTCCCATCATGCTCATTGCTCCGGAGAAGGTCAGTGGGGTGGCGTCTGATTGGCCGAGATTCAGATATCCATGGCATATGGGAAGCGTGACACACCTGAAGTGACAGGGCACGTCCTCTCGGCAGACACTGGGGCAGGAGGGATAAACAGATGAATGCATAAAAAGAGAGATGAACAGAACACACCCATCAGCCCCAATTGCACGTCACCCACTGTTGGGCGGAAACACAGCTGGCCAAGTCATGGTAAGTTGAAGAAACGTTGTCTCAACGCATCTTACCACACCTTCACTCCTCACACAGAACTTATGTGCCACATGTCAACTCTCTGGAGGCTTAAGCCCCTCTGAATGCTTCGGTGTGTGTGTGTGTGAGCAAGTGTGTGTGTGCCAGAGGAGGGGTGAGGGAGGAAAACGGAAAACACTTTTGAACAGATGCTTGAGAAAGCCAGTTTGTTTTATATTTAAACTAAGCTTTCCACTGGCGTTTAAAAGTTTTGGGTCATTAAGACTTTCTTTTCTTTTTCTTTTATTTTAAGAAATGAATACTTTTATGCAGCAAGATTGATCAAAAGTTTTAAAAAAAGATACATTTTTCAAATGAATGTTAATATTTTAAAAAAGTATCATGATTTAATATTAAACTGCAATCTTAATAAACTCTTTTGAACATTGATAATATTTCAAAAAGTTTCTTAACTTGTAAACTTTTAAAATACATTCAAACAGGAAAAGTGTTATTTTAAATCATAACAAATTTGGACAATATTACTCAAATTTTTTGAATTGTAGTGAATATATAAAGTGATACTATGATCTGCAAATCAGTATAAAAATACACTTTATTTATTATCAACAATAATTTGAGTGAAATGTTGAATTGTTGAATATCTTTGGTCAGGATATCCAGGATGATTTTAAAGTTTTCAAGAAAATCAAATCCTCAGAATCACAAATTTGTTTACATCTGTTAAGCATACTAAAAATCATTTAGCATTTGCAACATGTTAAAATGTTTAAGAGTTTATTTCCAGGTTTTAAATGGAATTTTAAAAAGAAAAAGGAAAAGAAGCAAATTGATTACATCTGCTAAACGACTACATTCAAATGTCAAAAAATGGCAGCTTTTTCTCATTATCTGGTCCAACAAGTGCTAATCATCCATGTAAACACTTTCAATAATGTTTAAAACATCCTGCATGCCCTACTTTCTGAAGTTGTTTGAGAGAATAAGGAAAATAACAGTAATAAAGTATGAGTGGGTATGTCCAAACTTTTGACTGGTAGCATAAAAACATTGCAGCTAATGTAAAATTTACTGTGAGACTTCTGGGATACATCACATAGTTTAAACAGTGTTTTTAAAAACCATAGACAGTGTAACAATTGCCCCAATGTTCTGCAATGCTTTGACACGTTCAGTCTATGGTCATTCAGTCCATGAAGCCGATGTCATGTTTGTTGTGATGAGGTCTTGAAACCCATGGCAACTGATTTGTACACACCAAAGTTATTTCGGTAATAATGAATCATAACTTGCACTTGAACAGTCCCCCTGTGCTTCAAACAATGAACTGCTTTCTTTCATACCTTCTCATGGACAGATTCGAAGCTAATGGATAGCATTACTCATAAAATCAGTTATTTTAGACCTCTTACTGGTTTATGGTCTCATCACTGAGCCAGTGTTACCTGGGGTTTTTGAATGTGTGCTAAAATCAATAACAAGCATATTGCAAATCCAACATCAAACCAACTGCATATCAATCTAAACTTACAAGAAAGTCAGGTAAGTTGGGTCACATCTTTAATCTATCAAATGGTGCAAATAGTATTCATTGTGTCGGCCATTTTTAATTTAGTCTTAGTCTTAGTCCTGGTGTCAAATGTACTTTTAGTTATTATCATATTAAGTCAACTTTATCCTGTTTTTTAGTCAAGTTTTAGTTGACCAAATGTCAGAGCATTTCAGTCAAATGTAAACTTTTCATCTCATTTTCGTCATGCTGTTAAATAGTTAAACTGATTACATATATATATATATATATATATATACACATATATATATATATATATATATGCATTCATAGCCAATGCAAAGATGCGAATAGATGCAAATTTGCACCAGGCGATGTGATTGTTGCGAACATGCACAAGTTAAAACATTTCAACTCGAACAGAAAAAAAATAAAATTAAATAAATAAATCACATGGTGCGTAGTCACACATGCCAATCAGTGAAGAACTTATTGACACATCCAGTTTATCACATTCGGTTGTATCAGAAAATGGAGAAAGCATTAAAAGCATTACACAATTTTATTTGTGCGAGTGACACGAAAAACATCCCACGAGTAATCTAGAGCGATAACGTGATTAGAATATTCGCTTTGCATTTGGTGTGCATGTAGAACAATGAAACGCAAGTGTGTGCTCATGGTTGCCAGATTGCAAAATATAAGCAAAACTGAGCAGAAAATATATCCTTTTACCAGAGAAGCTATGATTTGCAGAATTTAACTCTTCAAATCTGGCAACCGCACACAGGAATGCTCGTGTACACTGTAAAAAACAATTTGTTGAGTCGACTAAAAATAATTTGTTAAACGGCTGCCTTAAAATTTTAGGTTCAGTCAACTCGAAAAAAGTTTAGTCAATTTGAAATGTTAAGTTATACTAAGTGACAACTTAGATATTTGAGTTGATTCAACTTAAAATTTTCAGGCAGCTGGGTTACTTACCCAGCTGTTAAGTTTAACAAACACAAGTTACTTAGTACAACTTAACATTTCAAGTTGACTAAACTTATTTGAGTTGACCAAACTTAAAATTTTAAGGCAGCAGGGTAACAAATTATTTTAAGCTGACTCAACAAATTGTTTTTTGTTTTTTTACAGTGTAGTAGAGGTTAAACAATGCTTTTTTTGTCTCCCTTTTTTTGACAAAATAAAAATAAATTTTGGTGTAGTACATACATTTTAGTCTTGTCTTTTATCATCATGTTGATATAGTCACAGTTATCACTTATTGACCTTATTGTCATATCGTCATTGTCTCATTTTAGTCATGGGAAAAAAAGCACGTCAACGAACATTTTTCGTCATACTTTTCGCTAATGAAATGAACATAGCTTTTATCATATATTGACTGACGCATTTTTTAAAGCTAAACACTTTTTTGCAAGTTAAATTAAATTGAATTGAATATCAAAGAAAGTTTATCCAGGTCTAAAAATGTATATCTTGCTATCATACATCATACTTTGCACTACCAAACTATTTTGTCTCCCATTTTTCAACGAAAATAAAAAGAAATTTTGATATAGCCTAGTTTTTATTTTTTGAAATACATTTTAGTCTCATCTTTTATTGTCAACAACATTGCATGTTGATAAAGTCACAGTTATTTATTGATCTTATCGTCATCTCGTCATCGTCTCGTTTTAATCACAGAAAAAAACTGTCGCGAACATTTTTCGTCATATTTCCGTTAACAAAATTTACATAGTTTTTATCATATATTGATTGACACATTTGTTTTAAAGCTAAACACTTTTTTGCATGTTAAATTAATTTTAATATGACAGAAAGTTTATCTAGGTCTAAAAATACACATCTCGTTATCACACGTTGTACGTTGAACTGCCATGCTATTCTGTCTTTCTTTTTCGACATAAATAAAATGAAATTTTAATATAGTTTGAAATACATTTTAGTCTTGTCTTTTATTGTCAACAATACTGCATGTTGATATAGTCAAAGTTGTTTATTTACCTTATTGTTGTCTCACTTTAGTCACGGGAAAAAAAATCGTCAATGAACATTTTATCATCATACTTTTCGCTAACGAAATTAGCAGCTTTTATCATATATTGATTAACACATTTGTTTTAAAGCTAAAGATTTTTTTTTGCATGGTAAATTTTAATACCAAAGAATGTTTATCCAGGTCTAAAAATATGAAAATATATCTCGTTATCATACATCATACTCTAAACTGCGATAATATTTTAACTCCCTTTTTTCTATTAAATAAAAAGAAATTTTGATATAGTTGTTATTTTTTGAAATACTTTTTAGTGTTGTCTCTTATTGTCAACGATATTGCATGTTGATATAGTCACAGTTATTGTTTATTGACCTTATCGTGTCTCGTCATCATCTCACTTTAGTCATGGGGAAAAAAGTTGTTAACGAACATTTTTCGTCACATTTTCGTTAATAAAATTAAAACAAAATTGATTGACTTTTTTTTTTTTTTTTTTTTAAATCCAAACACTTTTTTGCATGTTAAAGTCATTTTAATATGAAATACATTTTGTCCTTGTCTAAAAATATATTTCTCATTGTCATATATCATGCGTTGAACTGCCATAATATTTTGACTCCCTTTTTTCGACGTAAATAAAAAGAAATTTTTATTTAGTTATTTTTTGAAATACATTTCAGTCTCGTCTTTTATCGGTAACGATATTGCATGTTGATATAGTCACAGTTATTGTTCATTGACGTCTTCTCATTGTCTTGTTTTAGTCACAGGAAAAAAAACTTGTCAACGAATATTTTTCGTCACACTTTTCGCTAACGAAATTAACATGGCTTTTATCATATGTTGATTGACATTTTTTTAAAACTTAAACACGTCCAAAACTTTATCGTCAATGATACTGCATGTTGATATAGTCACAGTTATCATTTATTGACCTTATCATCGTTTCATCGTCTCATTTTAGTCACAGTAAAAATAAATAATCAACAAACATTTTTCACAATACTTTTCGCTAATGAAATTAACATGGCTTTCATCATATATTGATTGACACATTTTTTTTTAAAACTTAAACACTTTTTTTCCATGTTAAATTAACTGTAATATCAAAGAAAGTTTATCCAGGTCTAAAATAAGAAGAATTTTAATATAGTTGTAAGGTTTTTGAAATACATTTTAGTCTCGTCTTTTATCGTTAACGATATCGCATGTTGATATAGTCACAGTTATCATTTATTGAGCTTATCGTTGTCTCATCATTGTTACATTTTAATCACAGTAAAAAAAAAGATCAACGAACATTTTTCACAATACTTTTCGCTAACCAAATTAACATAGCTTTTATCATATATTGATTGGCTTAAGCTTAAAGCTTGCATAATTTGTTCAATTAATTGTAACATCAAAGAAAGTTTATCCAGGTCTAAAAAATATATATATATATATATATATATCTTGTTATCATACATCATTGAACTGCCAGTGTTTTTCTACATCCATATATTCTGAATATTAAACTTTCACCTGAATTTTTCTGAATTGTGCAAGAATAAAATAGTTTTTCACCCTCATTTATGTTCATATTCTTGAATGTAAATTGTTGACATATCCACTAATGAGCCAATTTACCCCCTGACATGACACAGTTTATTCTAAACCAGAGGTTTTGATCACATTTCTACAGTTTTTAAAATAATTTTCAGACAAGTTCAGTAAAACTTGGCATGGTTTACCCAAGCTCCCCTATTACGAACAAAAAAAAAAGACAGCACCCAGGCAGAAAGTGCGAAGTTAAATGCGAAGAGGAAGCCGCAGTCATACAGAATGACAGCACCAGCCCTTGCAGTGGAAAACCTGTTCCTGCGCTTTAGATCAAACCAAATCCATCATTTTTCCACGAGAAGAGCGCGCAGCATCCGCTCACCCCCCTGCTATGACACACCAGCCACCAGGCAGCTCTATCAGTCCCTGATGTGGACAGACAGCCACAGAAAAAGGCCCTGAAAACACCCCTAGCACACTGTCACTTCTCCCAGCCTCATGTGTTCAACTAGAGCGATATGACGCCTTCTGTCCCTCTGTCTGCTCTTCTTCTCTGCTTGTTGTTTTCTCTTTTTCCTTTTCCCTTCACTCAGGCTTCTGGGGTCAACTAGTTCTGCTTTTGCTTCAGGTTTTATTGTATTGATCGAGCCGCCAGTGAACAATGACTGAAGTAAGTGGAGTGTAACTATGCTGGTCTAAAAGATGATGCTTTAATGTTTAAAGTGTTCTTGTCATTCAAAGACATTTGGGTCATTCAACAAAGCAGATGCCATTTGAGTCTCTCATTTGCATATGTGAATTCAACAAAGAATAGCTGATGTCAACTGCTGCTTGTGTGAATAAAGACATTTAAAAACACACATCAAAAGATACTTATTGTATATATCACATTATAATATCTAATATTAAATTAATTACAAATGTACATTCATACATTACATATACCATTTAAAAAACAAATATGATTTTTTTTTCTCTTCATTTATAGTTCCTCTGTTCCTAAAAATGCATATTTTAAATATAAAAAAAATTATAAATATATATAATAAAATACAGAATATATATATATATATATATATATATATATATAAAATTAAATATTTAAATAATTGTATATTAATTAAATATTCACATTTTTAATATATATGTGAAAAATTCAAATATATGGGACTATTCACAGTATTCACATATATATTCATCAAATATATCACATTATAATATTTAATATTAAATTAATTATAAAATTAATTTAAGTAATTACATTTGTAAAATTTAATATAAATGCATTTGTACTTATAAATGCAATTGATTAAAATATATGGGATTATTCACAATATTCACATTTATATGAAATCAAATATATCATATTATAATATTTAATATTAAATTAATTACAAAATTAATTGAAGTAATTATATTTGTGAAATTAATATATATCGCATTATAATATTTAATACTAAATGAATTGCAAAAATAATTGAAGCAATTATATTTGTAAAATTAATTATAAATGCATTTATATATTTACATTATATATAACATTTAAAAAACAAACATGAAAATATATAAATATATTTATTTATTGTTGTTTTTCTGTTGTTATATTAGCAAATATGTATATTTTAATAAGTAATATCTAGACAATATAAATTAAATATATACATATATAATAAATATTTAAGAAATTGTAAATTAATAGTATTATATCACATTGTAATATTTAATTTTAAATTAATTACAATGTAAGAAATTACATTTGTGAAAAATAATTATAAATGCATGTACATTATATAACATATATACATATTTAAAAAACAAACATAAAAAATAGTTATTATATTTTATTGAAATATCTCTTGTTTTTCTGTTGTTGCTATCTTAGCAAATATGCATATTTTAATAAATAATATAAATAGAATATATATATATATATATATATATATATATATATATATATATATATATATATATATATATATATATATAAAACTTGCACTATAAAATTGGTATATTAATTACGAAATTAATTAATGACAATATGTAACATTATATATTACTTACTATGTTACTTACATAATTATATCCCAACATGTTTAAAAATTAAATCATTTAATGTGCCACAATGCATTTGCTTTTCAGTAAAATCTGACTAAAATAATGTACAGAAATTTACTTTAAAAATCAACTGATCAAAACTAGAAAAGGTAGCAGTTTCACAGAATGCCCCGTTTCTGAGTTTGTTTTGTGCTGATATTTTACTTATTTTTTTGACACAAGGGCTCCTAACACGTGACTCCTACACTTTGCAGTTCAAGCACCAACTCATGTAAAACAACACAAAACAAAACATTAGGTTTCAACATACAAATGCTAGTTTTAAAACCCCAAAGAGCAAAGTACAGGTGAATAAAAAAAAAAAAAATGTTTTAAGCAAATTGTCACATTATATAAAGTGAGTGTAAAAATGTTGTGCAGCCTGCAACCAAAACAGATTCATCACTGACGGCATGAAAAAATACTCTCTTCAGCAAATTTTGGGCCACATGGCATAAAGTGTGTTAAAACAGAACACTACGCTTGGAAATGCTTGAAAGCGGTATTGGATCACTGGCTTCCATTATTACCGTGACTTGCAGAAGTGGCACAAGCAGCTGAAATAAGCTACTTCAATTCTTTCACAAACTCTCTCTCTCTTTTTTTTTTTTTTAGCTTCAGAGGTAATAACATTGTTGGAGACAGATAGAGAAAACTAGGCTACAAAACTCTAAACGAAAGTGTAACAGCATTATCAAAGCACAACCCCACAAAAAAATCTAAGCAAAGAGAGAGAGAAAAAAAAAAAAACTGTCACGCGTCACGCGTAATCATTTTCAAACGGAACACAAAATTGTTCTCATCTTTTTCCCGAAGCAGTGAATGAACGTCACCTAAAACGCCGCAAAAATCACGAAGTGCAAAAAATAAAGGCCAATTATGAATAATTACGTCTTTTCATTTCCAGCGTGATGAAATAAGTTGATTGGTTTTCAGACAGGTCTGGTCTAGCTCAAAAGAGACAGCATGTCTGCAGCCAGTTAGCAAGGCGCACGACAGAGCCGGATCCCTCGCAGTGACGGAATCGGAGCTGTCGGCCATAAATCACGTTACGGTCATATTGGGAGGAAATGACAATGTGGCGGGAAAAACAACCATTCACCGTGACCCAGATTAGAGATAAAATAAATAAAATCATGACTACCACTCGGCACAAGCATGTTGTTATTAAACATATTGTCTGGCATAAGACTGCTAGAAATCAAATGAAAATAATTTATTCTTTGTTTTGGTTTGGTTTGATTTTTTTTTTTTTTTTTTTTTTCTTTTGAAATTGCAACGCAAACTTTTTTCCCTTTTGTTTTGTTTTGTTTTGTTTTGTTTTTGGCCCAGAAATTTAGAAAATATCTTATGAAACTGCAGCGTAAACATTTGTTTTGGTTTTTGTTGTGGTTGTTTTTTCTTTTCTTGTCTTGTTCTTTTCTTTATTTTTTTGCTCAGAAATTTTCAAAATATCTTCTGAAATTGCAATGCAAAAGTTTGTTTTGGTTTTGGTTGTATTTCTCCCAACAATTCCTAAAATATCTTCCTAAATTGCAATGCAAATGTTTGATTGCTTGTTTGTTTTTGGCCCAGAAATTTCTAAAAATGTCTGAAATTGCAATGCAAATATTTGTTTTTTTTTTTTGTTTTCTTCTGTTTTTTTTTTTTTTTTTTTTTCCTTCTTTTTTTTGGCCCAGAAATTTCTAAAATATCTTCTGAAAGCACAATGTAAATGTTTTGCTTTTTATTTTGTTTTTTGTTTTGTTTTTTGGCCTAGAAATGTCAAAAGATGCAAACATTTGTTTTGCTTTGTTTTATGTTTTTTTTTTTTATTTATTTATTTATTTATTTTTTTTTTTTCTCAAACATATCTAAAATATCTTCTGAGATTGCAATACAAATGTTTGTTTTGGTTTTTTTTTTTTTTTCTTTTTTGTTTAGTTTTTTTTTTTTTTTGCCATAGAAATTTCAAAAATATCTTTTGCAATTGCAATGCAAATGTGTTTTTTGTTTTTTTTTGGCCCAGAAATTTCAAAAAATATTCTGAAATTGCAACATGAACATTTGTTTTGTTTTGTTTTTTGTGTTGGTTGTTTTTTTTTTTTTCTTTTCTTTATTTTTTTTTTCAGCTCAGAAAATTGCAAAATGTCTTCTTAAATTGCAATGCAAATATTTGTTTTGGTTGTTTTCTTCACCCAAAAATTTCTAAAATATCTTCTGAAATTGAAATGCAAACATTTGTCCTGTTTTGTTTGTTTTTTGTATTCTTTTGTTTTTTGTTTGTTTTTTTGCCCAGAAATTTCAAAAGATGCAAACATTTGTTCTGTTTTGTTTAGAAATTTCTAGAATATCTTCTTAAATTGCAATGCATTTGTTTGTTTAGTTTAGTTTTTTTTGTTTGTTTTGTTTTGGTTGAGGTTTTTTTTCTTTTCTTTTCTTTTCTTTTGCTCTTTTGGCCCAGAAATTTCTAAAATATCTTCTGAAATCACAATGTAAATGTTTTGCTTTGTTTTGTTTTTTTGTTTTGGCTGTTTGCTTATTTGTTTGTGCCCAAAAATTAAAAAAAAAAAAAATAATAATAATAATAATTGAAATAGCAATGCAAACGTTTGTTTTGTTTTTGTTTTGGCCCAGAAATTTTATAATATCTTCTGAAATTGCAATGCAAACATATTAAATGACAAATTCAACAGTTTTTTGCAGAAACATGGGATCTAGAAAGATCTTTGTGATCAAAATTCACTCTTCAGGTTGACGTTTCTTCACAATCTCATACACCTGACAAAAGAAACCACACTTTTTTGTGCTGTCAGGTCGCTCATTATGGGGTATGACAGGGGCAACTGGTCCAGATTGGGCTGTGCGGACCTTAGAGAATGTGTGTGGGTGTCTGCTTAAAGTCACAGCCATCTGGGAATAATCTCAGGTGTGCAATACAATGTGTTTGTGTCAAACAGTGAACCATTTTAATCACATAATGATAATGGATTTGATTAACAGAAGCCATTAGAACATGTATAACATGTACATTTATTTGCATAATCTGGTGATTATCCGGCATCCTATGTTATTAAATATGGGCATGCATTTCATAATACTGGCAGCAACGGGGAAGTAAAAATATAAAAAAGTACATTTGCATTTAAGTGCAACTGCATTTTATTAAGGTATTCATCTCACGTAGCTAGACTATTGACTAAAAAAGTGTGGTCCATATTACAGTTTATTCTGACCAACAATCGGCCACTTACACAGAAAAACAAAACTGCTTATTATATCAAATCAGTATCTTTTAAACACAAATTCATTTTCAGACCTGCAAAAACTGCACATATGTTCAGTATCGGCGTTGGGAGCCGTAACAGGGCGACAGGGGGTCCATAGGAAATTTCAATGTGTAAAATAAATAAATAAATAAATAAATTAATTAATTAATTAAATTTGTTTTGTTTTCTTTAGTTTTTTTGGCCCAGACATTTCTAAAAAATCTCTTTTGAAATTGCCATGCAATTTTGCCAATTGTTTTGTTTTGGTTGTCGTTTTTTTTTTTGTTGTTGCTTTTTTCTTGTTATTTTGTTTTTGTTTCGTTTTTTTTTTTTTTTGGGGGGGGGGGGGGGGGGGGGTTAAATATCTTCCTAAAATATCTTCCTAAATTGCAATGCAAATGTTTGATTGCTTGTTTGTTTTTGGCCCAGAAATTTCTAAAAATGTCTGAAATTGCAATGCAAATATTTGTTTTTTTTTTTTGTTTTCTTTGTTTTTTTTTTTTTTTTTTTCCTTCTTTTTTTTGGCCCAGAAATTTCTAACATATCTTCTGAAAGCACAATGTAAATGTTTTGCTTTTTATTTTGTTTTTTGGCCTAGAAATGTCAAAAGATGCAAACATTTGTTTTGCTTTGTTTTATGTTTTTTTTTTTTTATTTATTTATTTATTTTTTTTTTTTTTTCTCAAACATATCTAAAATATCTTCTGAGATTGCAATACAAATGTTTGTTTTGGTTTTTTTTTTTTTTTTCTTTTTTGTTTAGTTTTTTTTTTTTTTTTGCCATAGAAATTTCAAAAATATCTTTTGCAATTGCAATGCAAATGTGTTTTTTGTTTTTTTTTGGCCCAGAAATTTCAAAAAATATTCTGAAATTGCAACATGAACATTTGTTTTGTTTTGTTTTTTGTGTTGGTTGTTTTTTTTTTTTTTCTTTTCTTTATTTTTTTTTTCAGCTCAGAAAATTGCAAAATGTCTTCTTAAATTGCAATGCAAATATTTGTTTTGGTTGTTTTTCTTCACCCAAAAATTTCTAAAATATCTTCTGAAATTGAAATGCAAACATTTGTCCTGTTTTGTTTGTTTTTTGTATTCTTTTGTTTTTTGTTTGTTTTTTTTGCCCAGAAATTTCAAAAGATGCAAACATTTGTTCTGTTTTGTTTAGAAATTTCTAGAATATCTTCTTAAATTGCAATGCATTTGTTTGTTTAGTTTAGTTTTTTTTGTTTGTTTTGTTTTGGTTGAGGTTTTTTTTCTTTTCTTTGTGTTTCTTTGTGTGGGGGCGTTTTGTTTGCTTGGTTTTGTTTTGTTTTTGTTTTTTGGCACAAATACATCTCTTTTGAAACTGAAATGCAAACGTTTTTTTGTTTAGTTTTGTTTGGTTTGATTTTTTGTTTTGTTTTGTTTTTTTGGCCCAGAAATTTCTAAAATATCTCTTTTGAAATTGCGATGCAAATTTATTTTTATTTTTTGTTTTGTTTTGTTTTGGGCCCAGAAGTTGTAAAATATCTCTTTTGAAATTGCATTGCAAATGTTTTGTATTGCTTTGTTGTGGTTTCGTTTCATTAGATTGGTTTGGTTGTTTTTTTTTTTTTTTTTTTGTTTTTTTTTTGTTTTGTTTTTGTTTTATTTTGTTTTGATTTGCTTTGGGTTTTTTTGGCCCAGAAATTTCTAAAATATCTCTTTTGAAATAGCAATACAAACAGTTTTTGTTTTGTTTTGGTTGTTTTGTTTTGTTTTGTTTTGGCCCAGAAGTTTCTAAAATATCTCTTTTGAAATTGCCATGCAAAGATTATTTGTTTTGTTTTGCTTTGCTTTTTTTGTTTGTTTTTGTTTTGCCTGTTGTTTTGTATGTTTTTTTTTTTTTTTTTCGATATATACATTATCGTTCACAGGTTTCTTATTGCTATTAATGTTTAAAACAGTTGCGCTGCTTGATATTTTTGTGGAAACCATGATACATTTTTTAGGATTCCTTGATGGATAGAAAGTTTAAATTAACATAATTTATTTAAAATAGACATCTTTTTAAGAATATATATCTATCTATGCTTTCTTTAGAGCAATGACTTGCAATGTAAATGCAAGCTATTAAAGTCATACACAACAATCTCTTCATAATGTTACACTTACTATTTTGCTCACAGTATAAAATATATAGACGTTCAAAAGTTGGGTCCTTCATCATATTTGGGGGTTGTAGGTATCAAAATTTCCAAGCGAAAATCCCTACGCAATATGAATCAAATGATCAGTGGACTGCGAGCAGTATAAGCATAATGCACAGTATTTTTAAAGCACCAAGTTGTCATGTTTTTTCACCAGACACTTTTTCAATTACTTTGACTTTACTATAGAGGCACTACAGCTCCTAAATGTGGCTACAGCACTGCTGCTATAAAGTAAACACACCAGACAACCCAGATTTGAATGTGTGAGTTCAGATCATCACTACAATTAATCAGCAGCACCGCAGCGTCGCTCAGCTCGCCGTGTTCAGTCTGTAAACACACTCCCTTTCGCTCTCACGGTAGCATGATGACATAAACACACACGGTAGCCGGCCGCGCACCATCAAACAGCAGGGGAAAGAGCCACAGGACGCAGAGCCAACAAAAAAAAAAAAAAGAAAGAAACAGGTCAGGCACCCCTCTCACGCTGGCAATCATAACAAGAGGCCTTCCACGGTCTCTCAGCACCAGCCACGCAGCATCTGTCTGTCTCCGGCCGCCTCCCCGCAAATGTAGACGTTACAACTAAACTACAGTTCCAATTCACCTGCCTGTTTGATGCTCCGCTCTCACACATGACAACACATTGATTTTACTTCTGCTGCCGCGCCGACGTCCGCCTGAAGAAATCCATTAGGCCGACACTTCTCGTTTCCCGTGACTGACAGGGTGACAGGCCAATGCTTTCCACCCGTGTACGTTTGACGGACAGCTCGACACTTAAACAAGCCCTCAAGTTGCTATAATAGTTTAAAACACTTTCAATTACCTGAGTCAAACAAATTCAGCCGGCCGAGCGCTTGGCTGCATCTCTGCAGGCTCGCCAGTCCCGGAGCCATTCACAACCTGAATGCACAGATAGAAAGGGGAGCGCTGGGCCGTACCCGCCAGCGGCGGCTATATTTACCGCATAAAATGCTTTGTTCTACATTTTATTCACTTGCATTTGTCCTGTGTTGATTATGGTGAGGACTTTATTGATTTAGGATTGTTGTTGTACCCTGTATTATTCTTTAAAACAATCAAACCATCATACTTAAATGCAAAAGAGACTGCTTTTGCAGTCTAGGCCAGAGCGGGAGAGGGAGAATTGCTTACATTACACCAAAGCAGTGCAAAAATTAAGGTCAGAGACATAAACAGCTCATAATAGTAATGCCACCAAATAATGATGTGCTGCATAATTTAGCCAACAACAAACCATTCCTCTCAAGGAGGCACTTCATATTTTTCTGTTTTCTGTCATTTCATTCCTAAACAGAACTGTGAATGTCCTTAATGACCAAGGTCATCTCCCTGTAGGAATACCGGAGACAGGTTTTTAAGCTGCGTTGCTGGGCTTTCCTGTGTATTTTTATCTTGGCAGAATCGGTGAAAACGCAGCCTTGTCATAATCATTTAGCCAACAGCTAGCATACTAATAAAACCCTGCAAGGAAATGAATTAAAATAAGTACTTGATTAAGGGGACACGCGTAGCTGAGGGTTTTTATGTTTGGATGTGCGAATATTCATGGCTGTGACGGCCGTCCTCTATTTCTTTGACAAAAAGGGTCACCGTCGACTGTCTTAATGTTGTGTATTTAACAATATGATTGTTTTTACTGTACTTTTGATCAAATATATGCAGTCTTGATGAGTGTAAGAGACAAAAACTTTAGTAAAAATCATACCAACCCTAAACCCAAAAAGTTTTTGAACATCAAGATCTTTAAAGTTTTTGAAAGATGTCTTTTCCGCTCACGAAGCCTGCTTTCATTTGGTCCAAAGTACAGCAAAAACAGTAAAATTCTGAAATACTTTTACTATTTAAAATAACTGTTTTCTATTTGAATATATTTTAAAATGTAATTGATTCCAGTGATCAAAGTTGAATTTTCAACTTCATTACTCCAGTCTTCAGTGTCACATGATCTTTCAGAAATCATTCTAATGTACTGATTTGCTGTTCAAGCAACATTTGGATTCTTTGATAAATAGAAAGAGGCAAAGATCAGCATTTATCTGAAATAAAAAGCTTTTGTAACATTATACACTGTACTATTCAAAGGTATGGAGTTATAGAAATTAATACTTTTATTTAGCTTGGATGCTTTAAATTGATCAACAATGATGATAAAGACACTTACAATGTTACAAAAGATTTCTATATCAGATAAATGCTGTTCTTCTACATTTTCTATTCATCAAGGAAACCTGAAAAAATTCTGCTCAGCTTGGAGTCAGTATAATTGTTTATTTTATTTTTATTTATTTATTTTTTTGGCAAAGAAATGATAGAAATTAATCAATTTTCAACATAATAATAATAATAAATGTTTTTTGAGCAGCAAATCAGAATATTAGAATGATTTCTGAAGGATCATGTGACTGGAGTAATGATGCTAAAATTCAGCTTTGAAATCACAGGAATAAATTACATTTTAAAATATATTTAAATAGAAAACTATTTTAAATATTTTAAATAGTAAAAATATTTCAAAATTTAATTGTTACCCGCCAAAAGCTTGCTGATTTTAATTTTTAAAATGATGACAATTCATAAGAAAAAAGGTCATTATTAGCATTTTAGTTTTAAGTTTACTATAAAATAACTGTAATTTTATTTAACACTCTCTCTTTATTTCACATAACCACATTTTGTTATTTTTTATTTTATTTTAATTAAAAAAATAAAATAAAAAAGGTGCAATAACATTATTATTATATCTATTTTTATAGTATATTTAATGGGTCACACCAAATCTAATGGTGCTCTTATGAGAACCAGGCTGAAAAACTTATGCGCACTCCTGAATATATAACACGTTTGTAATACATTTACCAAAAGGGAGCAGAAGGTGGTGATATTTTATTGTGCCTGGATAGATTTTTAATAGTGAATTAATAAAGTTTGCTTCGGGTATTCAGGAAAGGAATTAAAATAAGCACTTGATTTGTGTGAAGGGTATTTGCGTAACTAAAGATTTTAGCATTTTTGACATTTATTTCCTAAAATAAATAAAAAGGGTCACCGTCAACTGTCATAATGTTGCGTATTTGTTTTGTTTCATACATTCTCTGAGAAATAGATTTAAATACAAAAAAGGTAAAGAAAACAAACTAGCGGTGTAATGGAACGTGAATAATTTCTTCAAAAACTTTTAGAAGAACTGCACTTGCAGTCTAATACAAAGTAGAAAGTGCAAAAAATGTGTTTTTCTCGAACGAAACCATTAGTTGATGCCGTCTACACAATTATACGGAAAATATATTTGCGCTGGACCTAAACAAACTGAATTCCGACGCATTTTTTCCAAAAAGATCGAAGTGAAGTGAAAATGTTCCCTGTGTGACTTGCAAACTCTCTCCCTCTCTCTGAACATCTACATCCCTTCATTTAAAAAAAAAGGGGAAGAAAAAAAAGAGCGATAGCTCGAGGGAAATGAAGCAGTGAATGTTATAGTGTGCTATGGGCCCTGATGGCCTCAGTAAATGACATGGGCTGCTCAGTGGTGTGTGTTCTCCTCTCCCATCCCTGATGTAATGACCCGTCCACACTAATGCCTCCACAGGGCACTATGAGTACCTCCATCCCCCACCTGCACCTCTATAACTACCCCCACCTACTGTGTGCAGGAGCGGCTCCCACCGTCTCTACCGCTGGATGATTTCATTACGAGCAACTTTGCAATTCAGTGCTGAGTGTTTCTCCATAAATTCAAATTATCCCCATTGAAATTATTTGGGGAAAGTTACACTTCTGAATGCAAATATTCAGCTTTATGTTCCCCTTGTCCTCAGGTAAGTGGCATACTGATTTATATACTGTTTCCCTTAAAAGCAAGTAACAAGAGTGGACGTTTCAGATCGGTGACAAAAAGCGTATTTCAACATGTGCTATATTTGATTCCGTTACGTCATGTTAATTTAAAATATGCGAACGTTGATGCACGAGAAGAACAACAAGAACTTTTAAAACGCAGCTGCCAGGTCTCTCGAGGTTTTCTGGCCTCTTATTAATATTCATTTACTTGTATTTTTACTGTTTACAACCTAAGCGCGCAAAATAGGCTTGGGGATCAAAAACCAAATCAGAATCAGATGCCAGTGTAACATTGGCACATATTTTTCCCCGCTTTTAAGAGTTTCTCCACCAATAGCTGTCAGCCTGGTCCCCCAGAAATATTAGACGCCAATTATCAAAACGGTGATGTCACACTCTCTTTCATCCTTGACGTTTTCAAGCCGAGGGAAAAGGAATAAATGAGTGCAGGGGATGTGAAGGAGGGCCAAGGGTTGTAAAAACCAGGGGAAAACATCTTCCAGAGTCCATTTTTCTCATACTCTTTCCCGTCAGCCTGCGTGGTACCGTGGCGTAACACTGCACAGATATACAATTATCATTACATTTTATTATATGATTGCGAACATTTTGAAATTTGGGACGGAAGAGCACTGACAGGTGTAGAGAGATAGAACAGATACACTCTCACACATCAGCTGCTTCTTCTTTTATACACACAAACATACACTTTAAGTATCTAAATGAGTACAACCGTAAACTATTGATTTTATATATAGCCACTGAGAAATGACTCTATATGCACACATACAGTAGTTAGTTAGTCAGTCGATAACTGCCTAATTAAATCAGTTCAGAAAAGTATTCTTGAAACTGATTCAAACTGTTAATTTTTTGAATGATTCATTCATGTTTCAGATTCACTAAAAAGAATCAGCTCATAGGAGTCATTTGTTAATGAATCATACTAGATTGGAGATGTTATAATTAGTTATGTTGTTTTGCATGCAACCTGTAAAAGACACAAACCAGGACCCCACCTCTAGACAAAAACTTTTTTTGAATAAAAAAAATATATATATTTTTAGGGCTGTAAGTTTAACGTGTTAACTTAATGAATTAGTTATGAAAAAATAATGTGATTAAAATATTTTGGTGCAAAAAAATGCCCCTGTCTGTGTTTTGTCTTATATTTGTATACATCATGTCACAGGATATCACACGGGTAGCAAGAGCAATATGACACGAGTGCTGACTTTGTCCCGATCTATCACAAGCGTAAATGTGATTTTTATGCAACAGTTCAGTATATGAGAAGATGATATTGTGTTATATTTTAAACTATATTATGTTTTTGCAGAGATTCAATTTTGCAGAGAACATATTACCTTTGAAGCCATAGCAGAATTGTTATGCGTCTCCGACGAACACAGCGGTGTTCAGTTTCTGAATGAATCTGTGTTTTGAACGAATTGTGTGAATCAATGATTCAAAGGTCTTTTTATAAAGAGAGCCATTTACTTCATTTCTGAATGAATCAGCTGTTTAAACAAATCTAATGAATGAATAAATGACTCATAAAGACATTTACCACCACCTGCTGGCAGATTAAGTTTCTTATATAGAGTATTATTTCATTAATAATAATAATTAACATTAAAGGGATAGTTCACCCAAAAAAATCATAATTTATTCACCCTCAAATCATCTTTTGTGGTAACAAAGCTGTTTTAGTTACCATGACTTTCATTATATGAATAAGAAATACTGAGCATTTACCAAATTATCTTCTTTTTTTGTTTTATAGTTTATGTTAGACCGTTGCATTCTAAATGTTTATGTGTAATAAATGTTATGTTGAATCAAATAAAATATTTCTATCTAAAGCTACAAGCTGTAATGTCTACTTGATACTTTCTTACTTAACACAAAAACAGCTTTAAATAATCTTATTTTCAGTCATACTTATTTTGCGATTAATTTGATTAATCAACACATCATGTAATTAATTAGATTAAAAATTTTAATCGACTGACAGCCCTCATATTTTTATATATACACCAACATTAAAAAGTTAGTTAGTTCTAATGACGTTAGTTTCTAATTACATTTTTATCTATTTAAAACAAACAAACAAAAAAAAAGTATCTCAGTTTGCACAAAAAATATTAAGCAGGACTGGCTTGTGCTGATGCTGAAAATTCAGCTTTGCCATCACAAGAATAAATTACATTTTAAAATGTATTAAAATATGAAACAGTTATTTTAAATTGCAATACTGTTTTTTTTATTTTATTTTATATATATTATATTTTATATTTTTTATTTTATATATAAAATACTGGGTTAAAAACAACCAAGCGGTTGGGGTAAAGGTTTTAACTCAACTATTGCTTAAAAATTACTATATGGCTGGCTTAAAATGAACCCAAAACAGGTTGTAAATTAAAAATCAGACACATAATTAGTAGAGGCATCAGCAATAATCAAAAGGTGAACATTTATTAACAAGCATTATTTATTCAACTTCATAAATGTTCATTTATTAAACATATTAATACATGTTAATTTCCAATCTTGGGTTCATTCTAAGCAAGAAATATAGTAGTTTTTAAGCAATAGTTGAGTGAAATAAAACTACCCAGAAGACTGGGTATTTCACCCAGCGCTGGGTTGTTTTTAACCCAGCATTTTTTGAGTGATAGTTTCATATATATATATATGAATACTATAGCCAAGTATGTGATTTTTTTTTTAATAGTGAATTCATAAAGTTAAGCTTCTGATACTGTGAGAAAAACAGTCAAAATAAGGCTGACACACGAAGCACTGACAATCTGGACAGTTAAAACATTTATTAACAAGCAATTAAAAAAATGTTTATTATTTAATTATTATTCACTCAACTTAATAAATGTTCATTTATTAAACATATTAATAAATGTTAATTTCCAATCTATTTTCTGTTTATTTTAAGCAATAAATATAATAGTTTTTAAGCAATAGTTGAGTTAAATAAAACTACCCAGAATACTGGGTTAAACATTTAACCCAACTGCTAGGTTGGTCCATATTTCACCCAGCGCTGGGTTGTTTTTAACCCAGCATTTTTTGAGTGATAGTTTCATATATATATATATATATATGACTACTTTAGCCAAATGTTCAGCCACAACAACATATCAACAGCTTCAGCTTCCTTATCATGTGTGTTTATGCATATATACTTGGCTACAGTTTTCATATATATATGAAGCTATACTCTAAAAAATGCTGGGTTGTTTTTAACAATGTAGACATAAACATACATGACAAGAAAGCTGAAGCTAGTGATATTTTGATATGCCTGAACAGATTTTTTAATAGTGAATTCATAAAGTTAAGCTTCTGATATTGTGAGAAAAAGAGTCAAAATAAGACTGAGCCACGAAGCACTGACAATCTGGAGAAATTAAAACATTTATTAACAAGCGATTTAAAAATTATTTAATTATTATTTATTCAACATATTAATAAACGTTCATTTATTGAACATATCAATAAATGTAATTTCCAATCTATGTTGGGTTCACTTTAAGCAAGAAATATAGTCATTTTTAAGCAATAGTTGAGTTAAATAAAAGTACCCAGAAGGCTGGGTTAAACATTTAACTCAACCACTAGGTTTGTCCATATTTCACCCAGTGCTGGGTTGTTTTTAACCCAGCATTTTTTAGAGTATAGCTTCATATATATATGAAAACTATAACCAAGTATATACGCATAAACACACATGATAAGGAAGCTGAAGCTGTTGATATTTTGTTGTGGCTGAACAGATTTTTTAATAGTGAATTCATAAAGTTTGCTTCTGATATTGTGAGAAAAAAAAACAGTCAAAATAAGGCTGAGGCACGAAGCATTGATAATCTGGATAATCACAGCTCCAGTGATAAACAGAGAAGTGCTTTAACAAGATTCGCCGGTCTCTGTGTAACACCAATTGTCATCAGTATGCACAGTGATAGTGTCATTCTCTTCTCGGCTTGGTCAATATTGCGGGCGCCACACACACACACACTCGGGGCAAGGTAGAGTAATGTGACTCGCTCACTCCAAGACCGTGTGGGTCACATCCTACAACAACATTGATTTTCCTGATGAGGATCTCGTCTCTGTTTAACCTGACCATGTCAACTCGCCCCTGAACATATCCACACCACCACCGCCATTGATTCCTGCTCCCTGACTCCTCAGCGTTTAGGAGTTACATTTTGTTTGGGTGGGCCTTTTACATTTGGACGTCTCTCGCGTGCTGGCTTCGAGCGCGTCACCGCTGGCCAAATCACTTGTCTGGGACCGTCGGATGAATTTCCAAATTCATCTCTCGAGAGATTTTAATACATTTCCCTGCTTGTTAAATCACACATATTATTTATGCTTTGAGCCAAGTGTGCGTTCGGAAAATGAAAATCAAATTAAGTAATGTAAATTCTCATATCAAACATCAATCAATGAGCATTCGCTCGCGAGAGGATTTATTATTCAACTAAATTAAATATGTTTTATGTGGTGTGATGACATTGAGAAATGTAAAATGTATAAAACTGAAAAATTGCATTAAGGAAACTATCCCTGCAGAATCACAGCCGGCCGTCCCCTCGAGTCCAGATCTGTGACAGAATCCAGATAAAAACTGCACCCTCTGCTGTTGCGTATATTGCAACTTCATTCTATTCTCCTACAATAAATATGAAGATTAAAGGTTTAATTACGGACATTGTTTCAGATCACCTCTAAATCACTGATTTTGTTTTTTTGTTTCTGCATTTTAAAAATTCAATAAAGGACTGTTTTATGAAATATTGTGAGGTCACTCGTTTCAATGTGACCTTGCTTCATAATAACGTGACAACACAGGACACCAGACGAAAAAAAAGGAACAATTATAAATTCCTTCCCCTAAATCTGTCTCTGGATTAAGAGATGAATGAGGAGGAATAATTATGCTTTAATTATTCACATTTCTCCAAGGCATTTTTCAGACATCCTAAAGCACAAGCTCTTCTGTACAAAAGCATATTGATGCTGATAACATTCTTCAAAATCTTCAAAATCACATCAGGCTGACCAAGTTCAATTTTTTCTTTTTTTTTAAAAAAAATAAATAAATAAATAAAAAAGCAAGAAAATTCATCGCTTGCGTCCTCGCAATCCTTCTCCCTTCCCCTCTCTCCAGTTCTCGTTCACTATACCTCGACCATTTTTTACAGCCCCAGACATTCCCCTTAAATACTACCATATGCAAATCATGTGCATGCAATTTGCATATTTAAGTATTTAACTCCGCATATTTATTGGATTTGGAAGCCTGGCTGATCATTGATTTATCCGCCCCTGGCAATCATATTTCCATATTTGTACGATTTTAATGACGGTGATAATTCAAGGATGCACAGAGTATATGTTTTGAACGATATGTTTAATTATGTCCTCAAAGCATCATCACTTCGGCTGGCTGATGAAGAAGAAGAAGAAGGGAGAACCGAAGCAAAGAGGGAGAAGTTATCAGAAATATGAATCCCTGCAAAACAGCCGTTCCCGTCGCCCGCCTCGACTCCATTGAGAAGGAAGACAGCAGATAGAAAAGGGGTGATTGCTGTAATTGCTTTGCGGCCACAAGCTCCTAACCACGAAAAATTAAGGTCAAAAACTGAAATAATTTATAGCAATAAAGCTTCGAGATGAAAGCACGGAGGGAGAGATGGAGAGCCAAACGGAGAAAGAGAGCCTGCTAACCTTTGTACATAAACATGTGATTAAGTGTGACACTCCTTCACGACAAATTCAATCACGCTTTGAGAGAGAGGCACAACCTGGCCCTCTCCTCTCCAACGGGGAAACTTTCTCTGCCACATCCCTTTATACAGGGTGTCACTATTTATAGGTTCCCCAACGGGAGGAGACGTTCAAAAACACACACACACACACACACACACACGATGGCATTGACTAGCGTTCGGCCAGTTGGCTACAACAAGCGGTGGAGAAATGTGCCACATCGAACAGACTCTGCGAGGACATCGTGTCGTCATTTCGCATTTTATACATGGATCTGATTATATAAGACTTTTCAATCAATTTCTCAAAATACGTTTTTACGTTTCACACGCAAACATCCCTTTTCTTTTCCCTGACTGTAGTATGAAACAATATTTGGCAATTTAATGCATCTGATACATGTAATAAAATGCAATTAGATGTATGCTAATTTCTCAAACGTATGCATAATTAATGTTATCTACACAAAATGTCATTCATTGGCTAGGTGTTCGCTCATTACACTAATTCATTTTAATAGATCCGCACAGTGGGTGGGGCAAAAATCAGTCATAGTCCTTATAATGTCACTGTAGCCACCGATTTTACATTTCATTAAAACTCAAACCCCAATCAAAACAGAATATTTTTGAATATTTTGTCTAATAAAAAGGCAAGAATCAGACTGAACAAAATGACTGGAATATTATCAAATACGTGTTTCTTAAAAATATATACGCGAGCCGAGACCACAAAACCAGTCATAATGGTCAATTCTTTTGAAAATGAGAGTTATACATCACATGAAAGCTGAATCTTTAATGTATGGTTTATTGGATAGGACAATATTTGGCTGAAATACAACCATTTAAAAAAATCTGTAATGGGTGCAAAAAGAATAAATAAATAAATAAATAAAATCTAAATATTTCTTAGCAATGCATATCACTAATCAAAAATTAAGTTCTGATATATTTACAGTAGGGAAATTGACAAAATATCTTCATGGAACAGGATCTTGTGATTTTTGGCATAAAAAAAAACTATTTTGACCCATACAGTGTATTTTTGGCTATTGCTACAAATGTACCTGTGCAACTTAAGACTGGTTTTGTGGTCCAGGGTCACATATTAGAAAATATTAGCAATAATATACAAATACTAATATAGACAATTAATATAATTCTATATTATAAAATGTAAAAACAATCTTTTCTAAGTATACATAGACAGTAAAAAAAAAAAAAAAAAATCATAGATTCTTGGAGTAAATTTTATGAGAAAATACTATTTAAGTTACAATTAAATTTAATGTGTTTAATTTTTTTTTAATGGTTAACCACAATAGTCCAATAGATTTATTATTTACTTTAAATAATAATCCATTTTAAGCCTGTTTTTCAAGGCAGTTTTTTTCTCCTGCCCCTGCCATCTGTAGAGTTATCAGGCCTAATGTTTACTTGCTTCTATTCTTCCCCAACACATAATGATTTGAATAGACCCTTGTGTGTTCCTTATCAGATCTGGCTGGGGTGTGTGTATGTGTGTGTGTGTGTGTGTGTGCGCTGTGGGATGCTATCAAATGCATTCTCAGGGTAAAACAGTAGCAGATCTTTGCATATGAAGAACAGATGAGTTTATTTGCAAAAACAGAAAAACAGAAAACTGTTTTTTTTTTATTATTATTTTCAAAAATCATGTTTTTTATCATGTTATCATGTTTTTATTGTGTTAGTTAACTGTATTTTTTTTTGTTATTTTTACTTGATCAAAATAACCCAACTGCAGTTTGATTGAGATTAATTGGAATGCACAATGAAAAAACATGATTTTTGCAAATGAACTCTTCAGATATAGAATTAAACAATGTAGAAATTGTGATTTGGTTTTAATCATGATATATAAAAAAAAATATACATATATATATTTAAAAAACTCAAAAAAATATTTACAAAGTATGAAAATGTAAAAAATAAGTTATGTTATTTAAAAGATTTTTAAAAAGCTGTTTTAATTATTGCATTTGTTTTAGTTTTTTTCCATGCACAAAAATGCAGAAATCACCGTTTCGGTTCGCAATCTCTTTAAGAATTGATTTTAAAAACATCTGTAATAAACAGCAACGTGTGACCCGTCTCCTCACTGTTTCGCAGTGCTTTCCACAAATGCACAAATACGAACACAAGCGTACAGCAGAAAAACAGATGTTCCAATGACAGATAGCGACCAAATGTCAGTCTATTTCAAGATCACCTGGACAGCAAAAGGACACCTGGCTAAAAGCAGCAAAGATTCAAACTTCACACATCACACACAGACACACCTCACAGATCTTACACCCTCATTATCATCAGTGCTTGTTAATTGCAGCGGTGCTGCTCTCGCAGTGTAAGTCTTCTTTTAATTAAGGTGCTCTATAAGGGGAGTTCCTATTACATGTGCTTTGTCCTTGCCGTAATTGCCCTCCCGACACCCCATTCTCCTCTGTCTCCTTTTTTTTTTCCCCTCCTCCTCTCACTTCAAGATATAAGGTCCCTGGACATAGCGCCACGGGGCACCCCTGGGACTATCGCCTAGCCTCCGTATGGCCCAAAGGATCCAACGCAAAACACCCTACAGTGTGTGTAAATGATTTCTCCCGAGCTGTGCATCATCAACACTTGAGTTAATTTGCCCAATGAAGAAAAAATAAATAAAATAAATGAAGCCGATCAAACATTCTTTTTTAATTTTTGCTGAACCGTCCGGGTGAAATTCTTGTTCTGACATTCAGATCAAATTAGTGTACTTTGACGATGACGCCACACAGCATTGAAAGAGCGGCTCTTGCTGCTGCATGGAAAAGAAAGCTAACGCCATCTACTGTCCAAAAGCGCCCAAACAAGCCCACAGCACCAACATCTCTATCCAAGCTGGCCTTAATTGGGAAATAATTGCAAATTTTAAAGGGGACAATTTCATCTCCTTGCCTTATCATTTATTTCAGTTTCTTGTTCTGCCCTGACACACAGAAAGAAGGGGGGAAAACTTCAATTAGCCGCATTCTTGAAAGATGTTCTTCGCCTTAATGTTTCGAGCAAAGAACTTAAATTCATGTAAATAACGAGTCTCAATTAAAAAAAGGGAAGACAAGGCTTGGCCAATTATCCCGGCCCGCGGAGTCTCTTGGGTTGAGAGAGCAGTGGAACTCTGCTGGCTGAGTGCTACACATTAGCTCATTGGCTTTTGAACACACAATAAGCAGAAAGCCCTCAAGTCATTAGTAGGGAGCTCTCCATTTCCCTTCTACGCTGTTACTCCAAATGTGGCGGGCAGCATTTGAAACCGAGCACACAGAGGACTGTGGCAATTAAATGTTTCTTTAAAAAAAAATGATGATGAATAAGAGGCCTTAGTATATCTTTTTAGTACTGGGTGGCGTAATGAAGAACAGTCGATATGTAGTACAATCCAATCAGTCAGTTTATCATCAAGTTGACTGTTAATTGAAAACATATATTTAATATGAAATGTAAAAAAATTAAACACATTTATTAAAGCATTGAATGCATTATCATCATTATTAATATTAATAATAATGTATTTAAAATGGACTTAAATAGTACTTAATTTAACAATTATACAATGAGGAGGAATATATCTGGGAACAAAAATACCACTCAAAAGTGCAGAAGGCAGAAAGCTGTGTATTTCTGGCTTCATATTCAATGTGTGTGTTTAACAAACTCCATTGAAATAAATGCATAAAGCAGAATGTAGTCTGCATTAAGCAATTATATATGTATATATATTTTAAATGCAGTGTATTGTACTGAGGTGGTGTCTTCTGTTTATGAGAGATCATCATGTATAAGAAGTTAGTTGCAGCTGCTAACACGCCATGTTCTTACAGTCTGCAATCAAATCAAAGTCTTGCATGCTTGTTTACTTGTGTTAGCAGATGAAGAGCAGAGTTAACGTTGTGGCGGCGTTTTAAAATCTGCATCTTTCCGAGTTCATATTCGCAGCGGTACGCGCTCGTGCCATTTTTCTTTTCCCATTCTCCTCCGCCGTGCCCATTTCCTCTGCGTTTTATCTTTCGCGCTGTTTATCTTGTGAATTCCCTCACATATTTCCTCCTCACCTCCTTGCATCTTTCTATCTCTATTCCCCGGTAGCCTCTGAAGTGAATGCACAAATTACATCCCTCCACCTTTTTACTCCGCACTAAATCTTTCCTTTTTTCCACTTTGCTGAGCTTGAATATTTCATTCCCCCCATCAAATATGCATCCCATTAATTAAGTGAAATTACTCCCGACTGCCAAATATTCGCTGCCGATGACTGTCAACACAAGATGCACGGCTTTGAACTTCTAATGACACGGCCTCACTTTCAGCTGAGTTACAGCCTTCAGAAAAGCGTCCGCGGGCACGCGATCAACGCCCTTCCTCGATGCCAAAGCCTGGAATTAAGTACCGGTTTCTTTTTCCTCCGGCTTTTCGACGAGCCGCACAATGGATGACACGCGCGCACTTGACAAGCAAGAACTTCCATTTTAATTATATACCTTTTCCTCATCTTTTAATTGCTGTTGTTAATCAGTCATTAACTTCTCCCGCCCCCCTCCCGAGCACGAATCCTAAATCTCCCGCGCAACGTCTCGCAGCTCAATAAATTCTCGCGCGCCCCTCCCCGCGCCGGCTCTAACGTGTAATTTCATTTATTTTTAAAACTGTCATTTTTCCAAACAGAGGTATTTGTTATTTGTTCCAAAGGGCTTGACAGTAAGGGGATTTTAATCATAACTTGCATTAAATTATCAGTCTCCGGATCTGTCAAGAGGATAAATTCAAGACGACGTTAAAGACGCCGCTATTGAGTAATTGTGTTCTGGGCAACACTAATATTACCACTGACTGATTCCAAACAATGGTGATTGAGCTATAGGGCTATTTGCCTTTCACCCTCCCTCGATAATTCCAACCTGTCCGAAAAGCCAAAGGACTCGATATGAGTACAGATACAGGGGTGACAATGGGCCTATTTGTCTCTCCTCCCTCTGAAAAGAAACAGATGTTTCTGGAGGAACTGACTTCTGGAGTAACATGAGCCAAAGCGCTACTTTCAACCGGGTGGGAGTGGCGAGCCGATATGATATGACAGACAGGGCCGAGACGGCTTGACAACAACAGGAAGGGCTCCGAAAAAGATCTCAGTACGCCGCGCCGGGGTGACCGAGGACCCCCGCCGCAAAGCGGCGAATGAACTTTTGCACAGCAGTCATAACAGAAAGCTGTGCCGTATTTACGCAGACCTGTAAAACTGATATCCTTTTTAACATCATTAATATTGTTATTCAACCCATACGCATCACAGTATAGCGCTAACCAATAATTACAATCTATGAGCCGGCGGCACGGCCATGACAACAGTACTTAAGTCTCGTTAATACAGGGTGTCTGTTCTGGCCCTCGTGGCAGATTGCGCGGAGCGACTTCCGCCTATGTTGTGAGAGAATATGAGTAACGCGCTACCGATAATTAGCGGCGCCAGGAAACCGAAACTAAAATTGATTGTTCGTTTATCCGTCATGTCTGCGGCCAGGTTGCAAAACTATTTCTCCGTTAAAAGCCGGCGCAAAGCGCGGCGCAAATTTGAAGACTCGCGCAATTTTGACGTCTTGTCATCGGCCGCTCGGCATATTGAAGTATCTGGTCGCGCGAGAGGGGAGGGCCGAGAAACCCCTGAGAAACAGATACGTGGCGTCTAGACAAATTATAACCTCATCTGTTTTGCCTAATGAATTATGCAAAAAGGGGACCTGGCTTGGGCCTGGCTAAAAGTAAATATTTAATATTCATCCTCGCAGTCTGAAATTACAAAACACTTTGCATGGCTAAATGTTTCTCCACCCCGGCGAAATTGCCCATTTTGGCCAATTTGGTTTATGCGTCTGAGGACGTTGATTTGGATATATCGAGCTTTTAAAGCCGGCCCGCTTGGTGAGACTCTTTTTGTTGTACAGTAACCACAAATAAATGGCTTTCACAATTAGAGGTTTAAATAATGCAATGGCTCATGTTCAGTCCTAAGCAGGATTCCAATGAGCTTTCTAATGCATGTAATGATTAAGTGTAATTCAAATACCAACTGTGTTGTTCAAAATCTGACAGGCAATAATTTGCTCTATTATATTGTGCCATTTAATTGCCTGCTACCGACAACCTCTGACGTGCCATGAAGCAATGATTTACAATTACTCCAGCAGTAAAGATCAGGGGATGACAATATAATCATCTACGCAGAGATCCCTTCTCATCTGCCACAACTAGTGAGGCAAGTAAAAATAGTTTGGAGCTTGTAGTTTTAACTCCACTCTATTTGAGGATTAGAAGATATTACGGCTGCGGAGGATGCCGAACAATAGCAGTTGTGTTAAGAGCTGGCTGCGGCGGGATGAGGCGAGTCAAGATGTCGGTTTGCTGTCAGGGACAGGCCTCAACGTGCCAGCGGAGGGACATTATTGTTGGGGGTAAAGCGTTACTGATGGCGGCGGAGTTTAATCTAAATGAGGAAACGCCAAGTGGAAGATCAAGCAACACACTCTGTTTCCCCATCCATCCTCTTATGAACTCCGTAAGACTTTATTACCATATAAATGATAAAGGATAACGTAAGGAAAAAAAAAGAAAACCGCAATAATTGCGCCTCCCTACGTTGCCGTCTGATGTAAATGTTTCTAAAAGACAAAATAAGCAAATCGACGGCTTCCAACAAAGTTAAGTATCCTGGCCTAATTTGAGCATGGAATTATGGAAAACAAGTTTACTCCATATTAAACCAATGTTTCACAGCATTTAAGGAGCTGATACATAATTTAGCGCTTACAAAAACGAGCACAGCATGTCGGGGAGGGGGGCGGGCGGGGGGGTCCTTAGAGGGAAGGCAAGGCTGCTGAGTGCACTGCCTGTTTAAAAATGATGGAGGAGAACAGGGGATTCTCATTAAGTGGCTTCACTCCACCCCGAGCAGCAGACACTAGAGAGAATGCAGACAAAATCACAGGCTCGTGTTTCCCCATTAAATATGAAGGATTGTGCAATATGTGCAGGCAGGCAGTTTGCCGGGGTCAGCCGTCGCACTCTTTCTGCTGTTTCTGCAGGTCATGTCATGATGACCGACTTTACCCCACGTTCAATCAGTTCCTTGTGTTTTAGGAGATGGGGCAGGAAAATAATAACACGAGGCAGGGGGACTTTTAATGAGGACAAATTAGACTTGGGCAGCCAAGAGCTGCGAGGGACGAGAAGTTTCATTACATGACCTACATGGAGGGAGCGTTTTTCAAACGCAGCAAACTCATTGACAGGACGATCGGCCTTGAATTTAACTTCGTTTCCGGTTGGAACCGAGCAAAACTACTGAAGAAAAGTGTTTGCGCCACTTGCCAACATCACTGAGCGGGCACAAAACGTATCAAGACACTTAAAATGTATTTATTCACTGCATTTAATGAACAAATACAATATTGTTTTCAAACTGACTGTTTTGGCAATGACTTTTAAACTAAAAAGTTCACAGGTGTCCCTCATCACATTTACTATGGACATATTCCACAAAAACAACCAGCAAATGTCCTTGTTTTAAAATTTTAAACTCAAAATGCTTTTTTGCGCATTTTTTTGCTGTCTTTCATTAAAATAAACACCACTTGGTTTAATACATTTTTTAAATAATGCTAATACAATAATACATTTTTGAGTGTAACTTTGAAAGTCTTTGACTTTCTTTTTTCTGCACAACACAAAAGAAGATATTTAGAAGAATTCTTCAACTGTTTTTGTCCATTCAGTTAAGGTGACTTGACATTGGACCCCATTGACTTGACCCCTGACACTTTTGAATATACAGTGGAGATCAAAATTAAAGAACATTGATCTATAAATACTTATAGTACTATATAATACTTTTTTGTATAAGTAATTGAAATATTGTTAAAGGATTAGTTCACTTCCAGAACAAAAATTTACAAATAATGTACTCATCCCATTACCATCTAAGATGTTCATGCATTTCTTTCTTCTAAAGAAATTGTGTTTTTTTTTTTGAGGAAAACATTTCAGGAATTATCTCCATATAGTGGACTTCAATGGTCCCCGTGAGTTTGAACGTTCAAAATGCAGTTTAATTGCAGCTGCAAAGAGCTCTAAACAATCCCAGCCGAGGAATAAAGGTCTTATCTTGCGAAACGATCAGTCACTTTCTAAAAAAAATAAAATAAAATTTATACATATATTTTTTTTTTTACCTCAAATGCTCATCTTGTTTAGCTCTGCCATGCACATGCGTACTCTGTGTAATCCACGTCAATACAGTTAAAGTAGGTCGAAAAACTCTCATCTCATTTTCTCCTCCAACTTTAAAATCGTGCTACATTGCTGCAGAAGCACCGATCCAATGTTTACAAAGTTAACATGCAAAGAAGGTCAAACGACCTTTACAAAAAAAGGTAAAACAGCGATGAAGAACGTTTTTTTTAGTTGGAGGAGAAAATGAGATGGGAGTTTTTTTGGGTTTATATCAGGGCTCTTTTGATTCTCTCTGCTAATAAGAGTGCACAGTCCAACTTCTCTTAAACATCCCGAGACAGATTTTAACTCTGTTCATTGCTGAACTGGCGAGCAATTCCAGCTGCAGTGCTGAACCGATTCCCCATTGAGAGTCTCTGCATTATCCTGTCTTCTTGTGCATATGTCTTACGTGGACAGCCAGTCTTTTTAGGGTACTTGAATGAATTAGTGACATTGTAAAGCTGCAATTTTTGAGAAATCACAGATTTGGAACAATCAACTTCTCTTGCAGTTATCCCTTTGGCCTTCATCTGCCTCCTGTTAAATGGTTTCAGTCACTTTAGAGCATTCTGCCATCTTCCAATCTCAAATCAGTTAAATAGGGTTTGTCATATAATTAAAGGGGTCATCGGATGCCCATTTTCCACAAGTTGATATGATTCGTTAGGGTCTTAATGAGAAGTCTATAACATACCTTGGTTAAAATTTCTCAGTGGTAGTGTAAAAACCACCCTTTTTACCTTGCCTTTTTCAGAGCAAGCAGTTTTGTTGCATTTGCCTTTAAATGCTAATGAACTCTGCTCATCCCGCCCCTCTCTTCTGTGGGGTGATGAGCCGTTCTGTTTACTTTAGCCGCGAAACTTGCTAACCAGCACATTATTAGGAATGGTGATTTGCAAAGATGCGTAAAAAAACCCTTATGCTCACTTCTGCTGTAGGTGAAGCTGCATCACGAATGATTCGTGCGAACATAGAAGATTTAGACAGATCGGGGATTGACGCATTTCCATCAAAAATGAAAATAAGGTTAATCCTCTGCGTCTTCAGTGGCTCAGATGTCAGGAGTAAATGACGACTGCTATGTTCATTATTACATCCAACAACAAAACACCTCAATCGGAAATATTCTTGTCTTCCACTGCACCGGAGTTGAAACAATGGCGGTCGGACAGTTCACACCTCACTCGGCTCAGTCAGAGCGGGTCTAAGGTAAGACGGTCATGTCAATCAACTATCGTGGGAACGGCCTTGGTTGGTGTGACGTCACATAGACAAGATGCTGAGAATGGCCCGATTTGGCAAAGGAGATATTACTCAAAGATTATAAAAATACCACTGTGTGGATTTTTATCATTATAGGGTGGTTGTGTACACACACTGCCAACACACATTTACGTTCAAACAACATGTAAAAGTGAGTTTTGCATCCGATGACCTCTTTAATGAAATTAGCAGCAGGTGGCAGATTAACATCAATAACTTGTAGGTATCTGTAAGTGTTCTCTAATTTTGATCAGAGTTCTTCTAATTTTTTTATACCATGCTTCAGAACACAATTAACTTAACTGAGCAGTGACCTTCAAACTTAGGAAATTGTAGGCTGCTCTCTAATTTTGATCTCCACTGTATATATTATTTTGCGTTTTACAAAAGAAGAAAGTAAGTCATGCTTCCGGCCACAGGCAAGGTTAAACATACACATACAACATCATTCGTGCTTTGACAAATCACAGATCCCGAATCAGTCGCCCATCTCTTAACCGCAGTGAACCGAAAGCTGAAACCGATCCCAAAGCGGGTCGTGGAAGTGCAGCTCCGCGATCGCTCACCGGCACTACTTGACATGGCTTTTACTTTGATCTCCCCTGTCTCCGATTCATTGGCTGCCGACTTCACTGACTCCAATCTGACCCAGATAAAGACTCTGACCTTTCCGACCAACTCCATTACATGCAGCTGTACTGGGTACAAGCTCTTAAACGACTGCGGTTTAAATGTGGCCATTACTGGAGCCGGTGTCTGCAAAGATTTCATTGTCACAGCCCGGCAAAGGGAAGATGGCCACACAAAATGACTCTTGACCTTCATTTACATTCGTTAATCAAATGTCACACAGAGTCTACGTGTTATCAGCGAGTCTGTGTCTATCTCCTGAGATGATTTGTGTTTTCAAACAGGTAAATAGAAGGGTCTGCTACCGCTACGTGACTAAAGGCTAACCGTGAGGTAAAATTCAGTAGTGTTTTCCCACCGATTCTGAGAGCAGATGAGATGAGATTTATTCTGATCGTTAAGAGAAAAATAAGACGGAATCGAATTATAAACCACACAGCTGGAATGAGAATCTGCGAAAAACATCTCGAATAAAGTGACCACTGCCATTTTGTCATATATAAATAACGCAGAAGCTCACCAATGGATTCGTTCCAATAGAATAAGCATGTCGTGAACAGCACAGCTAATGACCTGAGTGGTACATTTTGCATTCTAATTCATTCAGCACCTAATTGTGAGTGGACACCACAGATAGCCGCCCTCTCTCTCCTCATCTCTCCCCAGACTGCAGAGAAGCCCGGCTCAGAAAGGTCAAAATGGCCGACATTAATCAGATCGCCATATCCACAACCCCTCCCCGCCATCGTTACTGTGCTAATCACTCTGGGTTTGGTTGCAGAGAGGTTTACTCCTAATTATTGTCATTAATAAATCAGACGAGTCAGGCTGTCGGGATGAAAGAGAGGCCGTCCCTGCTTGCCATCCATCAGAGAGGCAGAGTGCAGGAGAGTCCAGTCATTAAGAAGCCTCTGAGACACACGGCCGCATTGGGGACTCAGCAGCTCAGACAATAACACGCCTAACTTTTTCATCAACCTGTGGCTTCCGCAACCAACCAGGAGACGACGATCCCCGAAAATCATCAGTCACGTACAAAGGAGCGAGTTAAAATAAAAGAAGGAGTGTTGCAGAAAACAGGGCGCTGGGGGATTTCGCCAAAGCAACTGTCTGTGTACACAGAGACTGTGGCGACCAAAAGTCTGAGACCACTTTAAAAATACGGAATTTTTGTTTTTATTTAAACTTTAAAATAAGTTTTAGTATTTTAAAACAAGTTATGACACAACAAGAATTATAAGTTACCAAAACAAACAGTAGAAGGAAGCGCAACTCATTCTGTAAAACATGGAAAATTATGAAATTTCAATTTAAAAATTAAACGTGAATTTTGTATTAAAATAATTATGCACAACAAAAGCATTTTCACTGATGGTCGCAGACATCTGGATCCCACTGAATTCATACTAAATGTTTTAAATAAACCTTTTGCCATCTGTTAATGCTTTAATAGTTTTATCGTTTCATTGTGTAGAATAGCAAAATGTAAATTTACGCTGGGCTGACATATCATTTGCAAAAATCAGAATGGATCCTACATTTTAAATAATTTTATCATACATGCACATACTAAAGTTAAGTTTGGGGTCACAATTTAAAAAAAAAAAAATACTTCTATTCAGCAAGGTTGTGTTAATTTAATCAAAAGTGACAGTAAAAACAAATAAATATATATTTCAAATAAACTGTGTTCTAAAAAAAAATATCTATTTTCGCAAAAACATTAAGCAGCACAGCTGTTTTCAACATGTGTGACCCTAGACCACAAAAACAGTCATAAGGGTCAATTTTTTGAAATTGAGTTTTATTCATAATCTGAATAAATAAGCTTTCCACTGAAGTATGGTTTGTTATGACAGGACAATAAATACAACTATTTGAAAATCTGTAATATGAGGGTGCAAAAATAATCGCCTTTAAAGTTGTCCAATGAAGTTCTTAGCAATGCATGTTACTTATTAAAAAATTAAGTTTTGATATATTTAGGGTAGGAAATTACGAAATATCTTCATGGAACATGATCTTTACTTAACATCCTAATGATTTTTGGCATAGAAGAAAAATATATTATTTCGACCTATACAATGTATTTTTGGCTGTTGCTATACAAATATACCCATGCTACTCTGTTGTCCAGGGTCACATTTATGATAATAATAAGACATGTTTCTTCAAAACCAAATCAGCATATCAGAATGATTTCTGCAGGATCATGTTGTATTTGCATTTATTTATAAAATAAATGCATTTAAAATTAGGATCCAGTATGATCTTTGCGAATTATGATGATGTAGATGTGTGTTTTAGTTACAGATGCCATCTAAAATCATCACATTCTAGTGCCTTAACCTCCAAATAGAAATATTCGCTCAAAAGCCAGCAACCATCAATACAAAAAGTGCGGTTGTTTCAAAACACATGCAGACACGCGTGTTGAGGACACCAGCTAAAGCTTGGCGTATATCTGTGTATGTGTGTGTGCTTGCCATGCCGCAGGGAGAGAGAGATGGAGAGAGACGTGGCATCGCGCTGCCATCACATCTCATCAAATTAAGGAAGTCCATTCCACTTAAACGAGTTCTGTGAATCTAAAATCGACCATTAATGCAGTGTCATGTTAAATTAATACTGTCATCTAAATTACTGGTATGAATCTTTCACATTTGAAATGAGACCAAGAATGACTTATTCATTCTCTGCTATCTCCTCTGATGTCATCCCCATTAAACATAACCAGGCGAGCTGTCTTGGCCTAATTGTATTAGAGTGTTAGGGGAGTGTTAGGCTGTTCAGAAATCATCATTTAGTATGCTGATCAACGGCTTTAGAGAACTGAATAATATCTGAAATGAGTCGTGCTACGAGGCATGCTGCAACTGACAACACATGAGAGAGAGACATCAAGGAGATACGAATGCTGGACGGTACGTCCGTATAAATTTGATACAGTGAAAAGAAGTGAGCCGACTTATTTAAGTGCCTACCATGTGTCGTGCCAATCTGACATCGGCACGAAAGGAGCGTGCGACCCAGTGCCTGCAAGGTAAACACGGACACATGCCCTGGCTCCTCTCCAGCAGCAAGACGAGTCTTTATAGGCTGGAATTGTTTGACTTCACTGAAAGGAAAAGGGCAAACACTGCTGAAAACTTTTAAAAATTAAGATTTTTTTATTAATGTGTAAGAGAGACAAGCTAATGTAATCTGGTAATGAGCCAGACCTCATAAAACTAGTGGAGCTCAACTCCCTCCTTCAGTTTTATGGAGGCTGGCTGCAGGTGAGACCGATCCTGATTTACTGTCTCTTCTGTTCCGCACATCTCATGTTCGAAAGACAAAAACACAGTGCGTGTCTAAATGTTTGAGGTTTAAAATGGCAAATACAATTAAACTGGTTCACAGTTGTCTTTGCATTATAAACATACTTTGGTAAATCTACACATGCTACACAGTTGCTATTACCACAGTTGTTCAGAACTGAAAAACTGAATTCCTTTTAGACAACTCCTTTCCTTTCCATGACAAAGTTACTAAAATAAAATCTATAAATCGTAATGTGAAGAAGTGGAAATTGCTGAATTGCGTTTTAAAGAAATTCAGCATACCGCAGTAAAGCATTATGGGAAATGAAGTGTTTAGCCACGCTAATTCACAACAAACCTTGAGGTCTATCTACCCTCAAGGTTTTTTTTTTTTTTTTTTTTTAATGTTTTTACTAAGCTAAAATTAAAAGTTTGTCTTGTCAATAAATGTACAGATACAGTTCTGTGTATTTAGTAGGATTTTCTAACATTAAAATTCGAACTGGAATCCGTTTGCTATATTCAAAATTAGAAACTGAATTGTAATTTAAAAGACATTCACGATTCAATTCTGAAAAGACTATAAACACTTACCTTCATACATTATTTGTCATGTTTAAACTGCGTATTAAAGATAAAACTGCGTATTAAAGATGAATGTTTTACCTCAAAATCGTGTTGGCGGTCCTGAAGCTTTATGTCAGCAGAAACCATCACTCAAAAGTTTGGAATAACCTTAAAACCAAAGGGGTTTCCTGCTAACCATAATTTAATCTAAAAAGCTATAGTTATTGAAAGAAGAAATAGGCCTACCATTAACGGTTATACTAAAATGAGCCGTTAATAACCGTTGTGGTGTTTTGTTACTCGCCTGTCATAAACGAATTTGAAAATGACAAGATTCTGAAAGCGTCTTACCAGTTTTGATATAATTTCGATATTCATTCATTGCACTTTCGCAGTAGTAAAAACTGGGTATTTTGGAACAAGCTTGTTACTTCAGTAATTCATTTATTTAAAAAAGAATATGATTTCAATAGTGCTTCAAAAATTAGATGCACACACATCACGTATGGACCCTGGTTGCTAAATCCTGAAACCCGCATGGATTGAAATCTGAAAATAACATGAGCATTTGTCGCCATCTAGTGAGTAAAAATGGAAAAAAAAAAAACAAAAAAAACAAAAAAAACAAAAAACTACTTTACACTCACAAGGGAAATCCACAATACAGCCCATTTACTGGGCCCAGGGGAGTAAAAATAAACAATAACCTTGTATATAACTATATTAGCTTAATTTATCTACTTAAAAATTGCAGATTTACAAGCAAACAAATAGAGTCAAGTACTGCATTGGTACAAGCTTGCAAAGATCACTTTCTGCATTATAAATTTCAACAATGCATTCCAACCTTGTCTTGTTAAACATCAAACCTGCAAATCTGTTTCATGGCCAAATTTAGATCACAGACAGGACAACCTGTGTTTGCTGTGAGGTCTGACATTCTTGAACCAGTAAGACCTGATGAAATATGGCTCTGCTCCTTACAGCGAGGCCTGGTAAACAGTTTCATATTCAAATTCTCCTGCTCTGGAACTCTTCCTACTGACAGCCATTGCCACAGGCCAAAATCTCTCACAAAGCCGATGTGCATTTCAACATGGTGCATTAAAAAAAAAATGTCAGATGGACTGAAACTGTTCCGAACACTAGCAGAAGAGAGGGAGAGACGTAAAAAAAAAAAAAAAATCTTAAGGGCAGAGATAGGCTGTCTGGTCACATTTAGAGACTGGGTGTCATGGGAAAATAGCGCCACCAGACAAGTTTGTCCATTTGGATTCATCTACCTCGCCTGGCTGTGGTTGCACCGTTCCTGGGGCTATAACGGAGGAGGTACGGGATAAATGTGACCTACCGCTCATAGAGGGCAGAACTACCAGTGTGCTGTCAGTCCACCTGTGAGCATCAGACATCAGGATAAACATAAAGGCACACTTTGACCATCACACTCTTTGAATGCTATTAAAAATACACTGTTGTGAAAATAAAGAAGGAGAAATAAAGGCTATTAAAAAGTGTTCAGATACGTATGAGTATATACTCAAACACCAACTTAAGTAAGGTGATGTTCTTCATTTTCAGGGGGCCAGCTGCATAAAAAAAAGCATTTTTACAATAATTTTTAAGTATATATTGGCCCATATATATATATATATATATATATATATATATATATATATATATATATATATATATATATATATATATATATATATAGATGTTGCTTATTTAGATTCATCCTTAAAGGGATAGTTCACCCAATATGAAAATTCTGTCATTAATTACACACCCTCATGTCGTTCCAAACCTGTTAGGACTTTATCTTCAGAACACAAATTAAGATATTTTTGATGGTACTGTAGTGAACATGCATCAAAGACTGACATGAAAGAGAAGAAATTGTTGAATAATGTTGTTATTTTTGTTTTCTTTGCACACAAGAAGTATTCTCATAGCTTTATAACATGGCGGTTGAACCACTGATATCAGATGGACTATTTTAACAATGTCCTTATGACCTTTCTGGGCCTTGAACGTGTCAGTTGTGCTGCTGTCTATGCAGCTCTCGGATTTCATAAAAAATATCCTAATTTGTATTCCTAAAATGAACAAAAATCTTACGGGTTTGCAACGACATGAGATTAATTCATTTTGACAGAAATTTCATTTTTGGGTGGACTATCCCTTTAAGGCCTCTAATTAGTATCACTCAAACATATAGGGTTGGTAAGACAAAGCAAAAAAAAAAAGTAAAATAACTGTTTTCTATTTTAATTATTTTAAAATATCATTTATTCCTATGATGGCAAAGCTGAATTTTCAGCAGCCATTACTTTAGTCTACAGTGTCACATGATCCTTTAGAAATCATTTTAATATGATGATTTGGTGCTATTTGGTCCTATTATCAATGCTGAAAACAGTACTGCTGCTTAATATATTGTGGCATGCTTTTTTTAGGATTATTTGATCAATTTAATTTATTTGAAATTTATTTGATCATCTTAATGCAACCTTGCTAATCAAAATACTAAAGTGTGTGTGTGTGTGAGATGTTCTTCACTATTTCTTGCTCTCTAATTAAATGTGCAAATTTGTGACATTGACTATATGTGACCCTGGACCACAAAACCAGTCATAAGGGTCAATTTTTTTTTTAATTGAGATTTGTACATCACCTGAAAGCTGAATAAATAAGCTTTCCATTGATTTATGGTTTGTTAGGATGGTGCAATATTTGGTCAAGATACAACAGATACATACAGATTTGAAAATCTGGAGGGTGCAAAAAAATCTAAATATTGAGAAAATCGCCTTTAAAGTTGTCCAGATGAAGTTCTTAGCAATGCATATTACAAATCAAAAATTTTGTTGATATATTTACGGTAGGAAATTTACAAAATATCTTCATGAAACATGACTTTTCCTTAATATCCTATAATTTTTGGCATAAAAGAAAAATCAATCATTTTGACCCATACAATGTATTCTTGGCTATTGCTACAAACATACCTGTGCTACTTAAGACTGGTTTTGTGGTCCAGGGCTACATATGTACTTTTGTTTGGTACAGAAGGTCAAATTTTCTTGACTGGCACAATCACTCAAATCGTTCATTAAAAACCAAAAACCGAATCAAAATGCACAAAAGTGAAAAACACTTTTTAGACCGGTATCTTGGTTCTGTTTTTTAACCAATTCTATACAGGGAATTATACAAGGAATTATTTCTTTAAGCAGCTATAGTTAGTTTTTAGTTAGTCAGCTACAGAAGTTTTTAAAACAGTCCACACTTAGTGAATGACAGTAAAAAAAAAAATTATATACATGTAATCAAGTTCAATTTTAATGAGATCATTTGCATTTTATAGGAGTGCATTTGTCATATGTAAACAGATTACACCAGATAACAGATTATGTCATGATCCACATTACTGGGACAGTTTACCCAAAACTAATTTCCTTCAGTTTGAACTATTACTGAAAATTGGATATTAAGACACAGAGACAAAGACAGACTAACAGTGTTACAGCCACAAGGTACATATAGGACTGAAGCAACAATGTATGATTATTTGTCTAAATTGTATGTCTCACAAACACTTGCTGGATGGACCATTTTAGAGTGAACTGGACTAAACAAAAAGAGTTGGGTGAAATATTTCATGTCCTGAACATGACTACATACTGAGAAATATAGCAGCAAAATGCCAGATCAATTAAGTTGTTTTACATGTCAAACGTGATACTGCATAAAACAGTCAAATTGTCATCAGGTCATTTGACTCAGACTGCTACCATATTATTTCCTCACTAGTAAATTAATGGCATCCTTGCTACATAAAAAAAATTGGATGACGCAACCTTTTAAGTGACAGTACCCTTATCCATGTATTTCATTCACATCTTCAGACAATTAAAAATACACCAGCCTGGTCATGTTGAATCAGATGTCCCATTTAGCTAAGCTGAGATACTTCATGGAAGTAAGCTCCCAACATCTTGGTGCCCTGAATATAGTTGGATCTGTCAAGGCAAAAAAGGGGAAGATATTGAAAAAAATAAAAATAAAAAAAAAAAGCAAGACTGCCATTAATATTTTCAAGCATGCCAAGAGCTGCATAAATACAACTGAACCATGAGAGCAATCAGATAATTACCTGCTCTCATGCACATTTACAGTTTCACAGCCACACCTTAATAACAAGATGCGTGTCAGCTATGCGTATACATTACCTGTTGAGTTTCTCATTCTGTGAATGAGCTCCATCGTCAGAGGAACCGACAGGCAGCAGCATGACATTCTGTCCGGTTGCTTCTTGGAAGGTTAGAGTTACCGGGATACTTCCTCCCTCACGGGTGAGATCAGGCTCCACACCAAACACTAACATCGGGGAAAGATAGAGAACTACATTAGACCACAAGTACATTGTGTTTAGAAGAAATTAGAAAGAAAAAAACTTGTTGCTTTGACACAAGCCAACACATTTTTGCCAGCTCTGAAGAATTCATATGTCACAAGTTTCTAAAAACTGTGTAGAATCTCAAATAATATTTGCTTTAAAAAAGGATCATGTATAATAAAGTAAGCAACACTGTAATTAAAACAGATTAAAGGAGAAGCCCACTTGCAGAACAAAAGATATACCGATAATGTACTCACCCCCTCATCATCCAAGATGTTCATGTCTTTCTTTCTTCGGTCGTAAAGTAATTATGTTTTTTGAGCAAAACATTTCAGCATTTTTCTCCATATAGTGGACTTCTATGGCACCCCTAATTTAAACTTCAAAAATGCAGTTTAAATGCGGCTTCAAACGATTCCAAATGCGGTTGTAAACAATCACAGAAGAAGAAGGGTCTTATCTAGCGAAACGATTGGTTATTTTCAAAAAAAATAATACAATTTTTATATATTTTTTAATGTCAAACGCTCCTCTTGTCTTGCTCGCCTGAGCTCTGTTTTTTTCCGGTTCACAACAGTTAGGGTATGTTGAAAAAGTCCCATCTCATGCTCTCACTCAACTTCAAAATCTTCCTATATCGCTGTTTTACCTTTTTTGTTAAGGGTCTTTGATCTTCTTTGCATGTTCACTTTGCAAAGACTGGGTCGGAACTTCTGCAGTGGTGATTCTGAAATGATTTTTGAAGTTGAGGGAGAAAATACGATTGGAGTTTTTCGACATACCCTAAATGTCTTGAACCAGAATACATAGAGCTCAGGCAGAGCAAGACAAGATGAGCATTTGAGATTAAAAAGTATTTAAATGGTATTATTTTTATGAAAATAACCAATCGTTTCACTAGATAAGACCCTTCTTCCTTGGCTGGGATCGTTTACAACCACATTTGGGATCGTTTGAAGTCGCATTTAAACTGCATTTTGGAAGTTCAAACTCGGGGCACCATATCAGTCCATTATATGGAGAAAAATGCTGAAATGTTTCTCAAAAAACAATTTCTTTACAACTGAAGAAAGAAAGACATGAACATCTTGGATGACAAGGGGGTGAGTACTTTATCTGTAAATTTTTGTTCTGGAAGTGGACTTCCTCTTTAAAAAGAATATTAGAGCGCATCAGTGGAATTGGTATTTTATGTCAACGTCTTACCAGTCTTCATGGCCTTTCTGCCAGCCATGTAGTGTGGATGGTTAAAGTCAGACACCCAGGCCTTGGCTCCATGTCCCATGTACACTTTCAGTTTGTTGGGACTTTGCAATTCCGCAAACTTGTTCTCTATATGTGTAATTACCTAAAGAAAAGCAGTACATGTCAGCACAAGCATGTCTGTAACGCAACAAACGTGTCTGTAAGGTATGCAGATGACTTTATGTGATTGTATGGGTTAAAATAACTTCAAAAACCTGTTTCTCCACCACTTTGGGATCCATGTCAGGGACCAGGCGAATAGAGAACTTGCCATTCACTTTGCGTGGAATTACAGTTTTGGCTCCTGCCTCATAGAATGCTCCCTCTATGCCATGCAAAGAAAGAGAGGGGTATCTCCAACGATGCATCAGAATTTGCTCCTGCACAGACAAACCAACATATTATTTGGTTTAATATAGCATAAAACATGTAGGTTGGCAACATTACTAAATTGGGACAATTTTTCAAACATGCTTGTAAATATTTACAATATATTGTAATTGATATGAATAAACAAACAACCCTATTTTAATCAGTGTTATTGTGTTTCACTTTTAGTTGCAATTTTGTTGTGTTTTTGTCATTTTTATTAGTGTTTTTATATAGTTTTCATTAAATTTGTGTTATTAGTTATTTTAGTACTTCAATTTAAGCTAAATGAAAATGAGAAATGTCTTTTATTTTATTTCAGTTAATGTTTATTTCAAGTAAGCTTTTTTTATGGTTGATGACTTGAATTAACAGAAACATGAAATTGCATCAGCTGACACTGAAAATGTGGAAAGACAGGTTATATACACCTTTGTGTCATGCAGTAGTTTGCCTGCTCCAACATCTTTGCTGTATTCTTCTAAGTCAAACTCAATCTTTTCGTAGAGCTTCTTCTCTTCATCAGTCAATTTAGCCACATGGTCGTATATCCCCGGTATTTTAATTTTCCCCTTATTATCCACCAAAGAGCCTAAAAACACAAAACACTTAATGCACTTTCAAAGCAAAGCAAAAAAAATAATGGTACATCAACAAACAAATAATTTTTTTACAGTTCATTACATTTTGAGGTGAGCTAAATAAGAGGAAATCACTGCTCTAACCTTAAGGGTAACTTTAGCAAGTCAACCAAAGACAGATATCCCAATGTAATCTAAAACAACCAAGGAAGGATTTTCTTTCTCTCACGCTGAACATTTTTATGATCAACGTACTGACCCTCTTTCTACCAAAGGAATACACAGACATCATTCTCACCCATCAGAGCTATGAGGTCAGTCATGGCTTCATGAACGGATCCTCCAAACACACCAGAGTGAAGATCTTTATCACAGCATTCCACCTGAAAACATAAAAGACGCTCATGTTAATCAGACATGAGAAAAATCTCTGATATATAAACATTTCTTTTGTGTTCAGGATTTTTTGGGCAGGCCTGAAATCATGTCTTGATGACACACTGAAGTCAATGAGCTTGGGTTTTCTCCTAACACTTTTTTTTTTATCATTCAAATTTGGTTGGGTGGTTAATAACACATTTTTCTGTGGTATGATAAACTCAGAACACTTATTTAATATTTCTTTATTCTGATTTTAAAGGATTAGTTCACTTCCAGAACAGAAATTTACAGATAATTTACTCTCCCCCTTGTCATGCAAGATGTTCATGTCTTTCTTTCTTCAGTCGTAAATAAATTAAGTTTTTTGAGGAAAATATTTCAGGCATTTTCTCCATATAGTGGACTTTTAAGGTGCCTGCAGTTTAAATGCAGCTTTAAAGGGCTCTAAACGATCCCAGCCGAGGAAGAAGGGTCTTATCTAGCAAAACAATCCATTTTTTCTAAAAAATTATTTACAATTTATACACTTTTTAACCACAAATGCTTATCTTGTCTAGCTCCGCAATGCGCATGCATACTCTGTACACTCCAGTTCAAGACAGTTAGGGTATGTCGAAAAACTCCTAATCCCTTTTTTTTTTTTTCAACTTCAAAATCGTCCGACATTGCTGTTTTACCTTTTTTTGTAAAAAAAAAAAAAAACTTTGTAAAGACTTCGGTACTTCTGCAGCGATGTAGGGTGATTTTTAAGTTAGAGGAGAAAATGAGATGGGAGTTTTTCAACATACCCTACCCTAGTGCACAGGGTACATGTACGCATTGCAGACAAGACGAGCATTTGAGGTTAAAAAGTATATACATTTTTTTTTAGAAAATGACCAATCATTTAGATAAGACTAGATAAGACCCTTCTCCCTCATCTGGGATCATTTAGAGCCCTTTGAAGCTGCATTTAAACTGCATTTTGGAAACTCAAACTCACGGGCACCATAGAAGTCCACTATAAGAAGAGAAATCCTGCAATGTTTTCCTCAAAAAACTATTTCTTTACGACTGGAGAAAGAAAGACATGAACATCTTGGATGACAAAGTGGTAAGTAAATTATCTGTAAATTTTTGTTCTGGAAGTGAACTAATCCTTTAAATACCACTGCTTAACCACTGCTATAAATCTAAAGTTTCTTTTGACGTTAAAGTAACAAAATAACTCCTACCTCAACAAAGAAGTAGCAGATTCCTCTCAGGCCATAGGTAATGCAGGGCTTGGTCTTCCCCAGCCAGTAGTTGTCAGAAATGCAGACGTAGTCAACATCATTAAAGAAAGTATCTTTGCGAGAGAAAACCAGATCATCCAATCCTTCAGATCCAGACTCCTCCATTCCCTCAAAGCAGAACTTTATATTGATGGGTAGATCCTGTGATTAAGTAAATTTACTTTTTAGTGCAAAAATTTCATTCAAATGTTTTTACAGTGTTTTTTTTTTTTTTTTTCAATTAATATACAGTTGAAGTCAAAAGTTTACAAAACCTTGCAGAACCTGCAAAATGTTCATTGTTTTACCAAAAGAAGAGGGATCCTACATGATGCTTAAAGGAGAAGTCCACTTCCAAAACAAAGATTTACAGATAATGTACTCACCCCCTTGTCATCCAAGATGTCTTTCTTTCTTCAGTTGTAAAGAAATTATGTTTTTTGAGGAAAACATTTTCTTTATATAATGGACTGATATGGTGCCCCGAATTTAAACTTCCAAAATGCAGTTTAAATGCGGCTTCGAACGATCCCAGCTGAGGAAGAAGGGTCTTATCTAGCGAAACGATCAGTTATTTTCATAAAAATAATACAGTTTATATCCTTTTTAATGTCAAATGCTCATCTTGTCTTGCTCTGCCTGAACTCTGTTTTTTTTTTGGTTTAGGACAGTTAGGGTATGTCGAAAAACTCCCATCTCACGTTCTCCCTCAACTTCAAAATCATCCTATATTGTGGTTTTACCTTTTTTGTTTAGGGTGTTTGATCTTCTTTGCATGTTGACTTTGCATAGACTTGCTTAGTACTTCTGCAGCAATGTAGGATGATTTTGAAATGATTTTTGAAGTTGAGGGAGAAAATACGATTGAAGTTTTTCGACATACCTGTAACTGACATACCTGACATACCATAACTGTCTTGAACCAGAATACACAGAGCTTAGGCAGCGCAAGACAAGATGAGCGTTTGAGATTAAAAAATAATTAAATTGTATTTCTTTTCATGAAAATAACCGATTGTTTTGCTAGATAAGACCATTCTTCTTTGGCTGGGATCATTGGAAGTTCAAACTCGGGGCACCATAGCAGTCCATTATATGGAGAAATATCCTGAAATGTTTTCCTCAAAAAACAATTTCTTTACGACTGAAGAAAGAAAGACATGAACATCTCGGATGACAAGGGGGTAAGTACATTATTATTTTCTCTTGTGGACTATATGTAAACACCTTTTATGTGAAATATCTTATTCAGGTCAGTAGTAAATAAATAAAAAAAAAATAACATGCATTTTGCATGATCCCTCTTATTCTGGTAAAATAATTAACATTTTGCAGGTTCTGCAAGGGATATGTAAACTTTTGACTTCAACTGTAAATCTATAGATTAATTAATATAAATTGTTAAAATGTTTAATTATTTGCAAACCAAACATTTTATTATGCTAAAACTTGTCATAAAGGATAAGTACTCCTATTTTTAGTGTCTGTCATGTATCATAGAAACACTGCATAACATTACAATTAGGCTTACAGTTAATTAAATTATACCTAATTAAATTAGCTTGAAACAAAATGTTTTAAAATGATCAAAGATCACAAAACAACCTTTAGACTGTTCTGCTGTCAGAATCTGTAAACGAGGAGCTCTAAAAGCAATGACAGTTCACTCAGGTGATAATGATTGAAAAACTGAGGTAATCGCTGGATAATGGGAGGACTGTATGCAAAGTGAATTGATTTTCAACACAATGATATGCAGTGTTAGGCTCGGTTTTTCCCTCACAGTTTCACTCTAGGTGCACATGCAGCTGCAATATTTAATTTACATTCTGCATTGTTTAAATTTAAAGTTCCATTAAACAGATTAAGCAATGCAGGTAATGCTATAGGTCTAGCATTTTAAGCCACTGATATGGTCATACTGCTGGAAAAACATGAGGACTTTGCACTGGCATTACAAGCTTAATAAGTAAGCAGACAGTATCACTGGAAAGAAAATACAGCGTTTGCACCTGTCCAATCTTCTGATAGGCCTCGATGATGTTGAACCAGGCTAACACAGGGCCTTTATCATCAGTAGATCCACGTCCGTACATTTTACCTATGACAATTAAATGAAGCATGATCCGCAGTCAAATAAAATGTCATAAACTGTGACGATTATAACGCAATCTCAGTTCAGCAAGCATTTTACAGTACATATCAAAGTGCATATAAAACCATCACAGATGCACGGCCTTGGTATTTATTTAACAAAAACTATAACTTAAAGCCACTTCAAGTAATAGATCACTAGAGAATTACTACACACAAAAAAGATCATTTTAGAGAATCTTGAAATTTGAACCTAGTTGTGAAATTTCAGAATTGGTGAAGAAAAAAAAAAAAAGATTAAGTAGGTAAATTTGACAAAGGTAAATTGATACTTTTTTTGTTAAAATTAATATTCATTTGTGCCAGCTTGAAAAAAAACCTATGGGAATCAGCTGACAGGTCACAAGGCTAGGCTCAAGCGTCAAATCTATCTCAGCAAAAAGAGACAATAGGATTTGTCTTGAAATCTCTTTGGGCTGGAGGGACACAAATGTAACATGCTGAGTCGGTGAGATTTCTTCCTTTTTTGTGTCAACAGCCACATGCAAGCAGGACAAAAAAAATTGTTAAAAAAAAATGCTAGTGGTGACTAATTTTAGCCAAATCGAATGTGAAATATTACCTGGAAGGAGCACTGCTTGCAGAGTATTGCACAAAAAGCAAATCAATTGTAGAACCTCATTTGGTCTTAACAGGTTTCTTCCATACACTCAAAGGCTTCATTAATAAATTGATGCTAGCATCAGTCTCTTCAACCCCAAGAGAACGCTACTGTATACCTTTTTTAAAAAAAAAAAAAAAAAAAACAATGCCTTGCGCATGCACAATCATACCGTCTTTTTCCACCAGAGTGAAGGGTGGTGAGTCCCAGCCATCGTCAATGTTGGCCGGCTGCACATCCAAGTGGCCGTAAATGCACACAGTCTTCTTGCCTGGGTCTGAGCCAAGTCTGCCCAGAATTATTGGAGGAAGAGGGATCTCTTCACCACTTGGCAACTAAATTGAAACATGAAAAAAGCAATGCATCAGAAATTTAAAATTATGCTGGAGTGAAATTATAAAAATTAATACTTTTATTTAGCAAGGATGCTTTAAATTGACCAAAAGTGATGATACAGTTTTATAATGTTACAAAAAATTTCTATTTAAGATAAATGCTGTTCTTCTGAACCTTCTCAGCCATCACAGAAACCTGAAAAAAATTCTACTCAGCTGTTTTCAACATAATATTAATAATGTTTTTTGAGCAGCAAATAAGAATAGTAGAATGATTTCTGAAGGATCATGCGACTGGAGTAATGATGCAAAAAATCTACTTTGAAATCAACAGGAATACATTACATTTTAAAAAATATTCAAATAGAAAACAGTTATTTTAAATAGTAAATAGTTTCAAAATGTTACTGTTTTTGCTGTAGGTCTACTTTGGATCAAATAAATGCACAATTTCTCAGGAAATAATAGCATATGAATTTGGAACTACATCAGATAATGACGAAATATTGGGTGGAACCATTCATGTAACTTTCACATGTTCCTTACTTCAGTACATTCAAAGCATAACTACACGACTGCAATCTTGTAGGGCACGAGACATATGCAGTCACACGGTCAACCACAAAAAATGAAAAGCAGGAAGCAGCTTGTAATGTTTGTGTTTCAAGGCTGTTATGACTAAAAATTCCAAAGCCAGACACACAAATACAAATTCAAACTCCATGGTAGGAGATTAATATTAATTGTGAATTTTAAAGAAAAATAAAACACCTTCTGCATGCCGATGTCAACCATCTCCACTGTTCCCCCCAGTCTCTCAATGTCTTTGCCTGCCATCTCCATCATCTTCTTGATTTCTCCTCGTTTCTCTGGCCAGGCAGACACACTCTGTACAGCAACCCATTGTGCCAGGCGCTTCAAACACACAAGAGTTTACATTACCATTAGAAAATACATTCATGTTAAATAACAGTAAAGTCATCAAACATTTTAGAAAACATGTATGAAAATACATGAATAAACAAAACAGGGTATTAAATAAAAAACAAAACTATCTTTGCATAAAATATACACGTTTTCCAAATTTTGAATATATATAATACAATGTAACGTTAGTGAAGAAGATCTTAATACCTCAACATACTCGTCCTGGTGCTCATCGACGTATTTGAAGAGAGTTGGAAGGTAAGACATTGCTGCACAGTGATCCAATCACTCAGTGACAGAACAACTGACCTAAAAGAAAGGAAGATTGACGCGTAATAAAGATTTTTGTCTTCCAGAGGAAAATTAACTCCTCCCAACTCTAACTGCTGACAAAATCATTCCCCCTATCGGTGTACAAAGGCTCAGAGTATGACAGGACACAATGTATCATTAACTGCTGTTTAAAAATATGTAGTACGTTACACAAACGTATTTTTATCAATCTCAGCCATTGCTTTAACTTTCTTAATAATGATAATTATAATAATAATAAATATTTCGCCTACTAACAAAACTCCTAAGCAATAAGTCGTTCATCGAAATTCATTATTTATAGCTAGCAGTGGCTAACAACTCAAAATACAATTGTATACTTACCGAACAAAAACAGTTCTACGTCTTCAAGTTCACTGAAACTGATACTGAACTGCTCTGTTACCTCAGGGGTGTGAAGCACGCCATCAGCAGCAACTCATGCGTTCAGACAAGTTTAATGGCTTTCAAAATAAAAGTCTGAGTGGGGCAGAGGCTTTTACATACGGTACAGTGGCCTCAGAAACTACTTTCAAAATTTAAGCAACACTGCATTAGAAAATAATAAATTAAAGCAAGTTGTATGTATCACTTTTCAAAGGAGAAAACATTTCACAAAAAGATTGTTAGGCTTTAACTTTATTTGCATTTTTATTATTTTAAAAGAAAAAAAAAAACATGACCTCAATAACCTTGCCTTTGGTTGATATCATCCCAACAATTAATGTAATTTTCAAATTACATTCATTTTCAAAATAAATTCAGATATGAACTGCAATCAATTCTGCATATGTGACGATATGTACAACTGAAGGCAAAAGTTTGCATACTTTGCAGAATCTGCAAAAAGTTAATTTTACCAAAATAAGAGGGATTATACAAAATGCATTTTATTTTTTTATTTACTACTGCCCTGAATAAGATACATAAAATATGTTTACATATAGTTCAGAAGAAAAAATAATAGTTGGATTTATAAAAATGACTCCATTCAAAAATTTAAATACACTTGATTCTTAATACTGTCCTTCCCTCATGATCCACAGCTTTTTTTGTTTGTTTGTTTGTTTGTTTTTGTTTAGTGATGGTTGTTCATGAATCCCTTGTTTGTCCTGAAGTTAAACTGCCTGCTGTTCTTCAGAAAAATCCTTCAGGTCCCACAAAGTCTTTGTTTTTTCAGCTTTTTTGTATATTTGAACTCTTTCCAATAATAACTGTACAATTTTAAGATCCATCTTTTCACACTGAGGACAACTGAGGGACTCGTATGCAACTATTACAGAAGGTTCAAATGCTCACTGATGCTTCAGAAGGAAACGCGACATATTAAGAGCCAGGGGGTGAAAACGTTTTGAATTTGAAGATCAGGGTAAATTTAATTTATTTTGTCTTCTGGGAAAGATGTAAGTATCTTCTATAGCTTCTGAAGGGCAGTACTAAACATAAGAAAAAATACATTAAAAAAAACATCATTCTGTTCTTATATCTATACTGACTGTTGACAAAGCATTGTTTTATTATTATTATTACCAAAGTCATTAACAGTTTTCTTAGGGGAAAATCTTAATTATTAGGTAATTATTTACAAATGCACAGAGCAAATGCAAGCATCTTTAAACACCTTAATAGAAAAAAAACTAATGAAACCAATACAAAAGCACATTGTACATTGGACAATCATATTTAAAAGACATTATACAAGCAAATTAAGATGACATGATAACATACATATACAGTTTAATAACTGTAAGGCAATATTAGAGTTCAAGACAAACATTGCAGCATAAACACCAGCTAGAGTCAAGGACAGGGATGATTAATTGCTGTTGTGCAGAAGCCTGTGTATTACTCTTAGTGGAATCAAAGGGTAATTCAAAATGTGATATTCTGTAGAATTGGTTCAAATCAGTATCCCTTGCTTAGAAATAGGAGCTAAGGAAGTGGTGCATCAGTTCTAGCTGGTTCTTCTGGTTGGTAAGGAACTGACGGGATATCAGAATTCCCATCCAAAGCCAGCTGCATTACCAGTGTAAGCATCTACTGGGGAAATGCTTTCAGAAGGTATAACTTCACCTGGCATGGGTGTTAGGAAAATTATTTCTGGAACCGTTGTAACTCTAGAAGCAGCTTCTACATGAGCAGTCACTCTGTTTGGTTATTTCGAGGAACTGTGGCCATTCCAACAACCTGAGTCGACTGTTGGCTGTTAATTGTTTCAACTGGAATTACAACTGGTTGGTATGGAACTGACGGGATATCAGAGAATTCCCATCCAAAGCCAGCTGCATTGCCAGTGTAAGCATCTACTGGGAAAATGCTTTCAGATGGTATATCTCCACCTGGCATGGGTGTTAGAAAAGTCAGTTCTGGAATGGCTGTAATTCTAGAAGCACTTTCATAAGCAATCACAGCTGTTTGTTTATTTAGAGGAATTGTGGTCGTTACAACAACCTGAGTCGACTGTTGGCCGGTAATCGTTATAGCTGGAGTTACAACTGGTTGGTAAGGAACTGACGGCATATCAGAGAATCCCCATCCAAAGCCAACTGCATTACCCGTGTAGGTATCCACTGGGGAAACACTTTCAGACGGTAAATCTTCACCTGGAATGGGTGTTAGGAAAGAAGTTTCTGGAACAGTTGTAATTCTAAAAGCAATTTCTATGCGAGTAGTCACAGTTGTTCGGTCATTTCGTGGAACTGTGGTCGTTCCAACAACCTGAGGCGACTGTCGGCTGTTAATTGTTTGAGTTGGAGTTACAACTGGTACATGAGGAACTGATCGAATATCAGAGAACCCCCATCCAAAATCAACTGGAATTGTGGTGGCTCCTACATGAGCTGACTGTTGGCTGTCAGCCGTTTTAGTTGTGGTTACAACTGGTAGGTATGGAACTGATGGGATAGCTGAAAAAGCCCATCTAATGCCACTGGATGGAGTGGTTACTTCTTCAGTTAAAGTGGCTACTTGTAAAGGGCTTTCTGTAACAACAGGAGTTCCCACAGCCACAGTAGTTTCAACATTTTTTGTTTCTGCTAGAGATGATGGTTCCAGTGGAACACCTGAAGTTTTCCTGAAGAATGTTTCAGCTGGTGTTGTAGAGAAAGGCATTGTCGTAGCTGTTGTGGTTGTGTCCAATACAATACCTGCTGATGGTGTCATTACAAATGTCATTTTTTCAGTAGATGTTGCTGACAGGGAAGTAGCAATGGCTGTTTTAACAGATGTTGTGGTGACAAACTTATGTTCATCTGAAGCTGGTGCCACAGTGGTTGTTAATGCAAGTGTGGATTTCCCTAATACATCTTCTGTGCTATCTGAAGTGGTGGTTGGTGCAGTTGTGGACAACTCTAACCCATCTTCGGCTGCACTATGTGATGGAATGGTTCCAGATGTCATTCCTTCAACTGAAGTGGTTGCTAAGGTTGATGTAGAGACAAACACGGTCTTAGCTGTTGCTGCCACTTCACCAGTGGTCACAAGTTGCATGGAGATGGCTTTTGAAGTAGTGCTAGTTTCTATAGGGGATGTGGAGATTGATGTCATCTCAAAAGTCACTGATCCTTCAGTCCTTGTGATGGTTGTGGAAGCATCTGATAAAATACCTTTTGTGCTAACTAAAGAAGTGTTTTCAGACATTAGTTGCTCTGCAGTAGTGGTTGGCAGGGTAGTCAATCAAAGATGTGGCCATTTCCACAGCAATGGTAGTTTCAAAAGGGGTTGTGGAGACAAAGGTAGTTTCAGGTGGGGTTGCTGCTTCAGCGGTTGTTGCAAATGGTGTTGTGGAGACAGATGTAGTTTCATCTGGTGAAGTTGTCACTGCATATGTGGACTTTTCCAAAGTAACTTCAGCTGCCAATCCTTCAGTGGAGACAAGTGTTGTTGGGACATATGGTATTTTTGAAGACGTTGAAACTTCAGCAGTTGTCTTTGCAGGTGTGGTTGTGTCCAATACAATACCCACTGATGGTGTTGTTCTAATTGAGGTTTCAACAGTTGATGTTGAGAAAGGCAAAGTCTCAACTGTTGTTGCCACTTCACCAGTTGTCATGTGTTGATTGGAAATGGCCTCTGAAGTAGCACTAGTTCCTGTAGAGGATGTAAAGATGGATGTCATCTCAGAAGTCACTAATGGTTCAGCTCTTGTCATAGTTGTAGAAGTGTCCAATGAAATACCTTGTGGGCCAATTGAGGGCGTTTTTCCAGACATTAGTCGCTCTGTAGTAGTTGCTGGCAGGGGAGTCATGAATGAAGATGTGGCCATTTCCACAGGAATGGTGGTTTCAACAGGAGTTGTGGAAACAAAGATAGTTGGTGTTTCAGGAGGGGTTGCAAATGGTGTTATTTCTTCGCTTGACATGGGTGCTGTCATTTCTGAAGTAGTTGTAAGTTTAGATAGAATTTCTACATGGGCATCAGTCACATCTGTTTGTCCAGTTTGAGGAATTGTGGTGGTTCCAACAACCTGAGTTGACCGTAGGCTGCTAATTGTTTCAGTTGTCGTTACCTCTGGTAGGTGTGGAACCAATGGGATATCAGAGATACCCCATCCAAAGCTAACTGCATTATCAGTGCCAGTGAAAGGATCTGCTAGGGCAGTGTTTTCAGATGTTAGGGTTTTAGAAGGCAGCGTCCAGACAGCCATTGTTTCAGCTGAGGTTGTTACTCCAGCTTTTGTCACTGAAGGCATAGAGGTTTCAATTCAATTCAGTTCAATTCCTGTTGTGATAACTGATGGAGTGGTCAAAGATGTTATTTTTTCAGTTAAAGTGGCTGTTGTAGAGAAAGGCGTTGTCTTAGCTGGTGTGATTGTGTCCAATATATTACCTACTGATGGTGTCACTTTAAATGTTATTCTCTTAGATGTAGCTGATGGGGAAGGAGCAACAGTCCTTTTAACAGATGTTGTGGCAACAGACCTCATTTCAGCTAAAGTTCGTGCCTCAGTAGTTGTCAGTGCAGGTGTGGAGTTCCCCAATACAACTTCTGCTGTGCTATCTGAAGGAGCTGTAGATGGAGTTCTAGATGTTTTTCCATAAGTGGAAGTGAGTGCTTCCAACTAGAGTAGCAGAGTCCTTCAAAGTAGCTGGCAAAATAGTTCTAATTTCTGCTGTGATTGGTGATCAAATAGGTGCTGTGGAGATGGACACAACTACACTTGGCTGTAGTTGTTGACATCCCAGGAGACGATGGTGTTTCAGCAGTTGTTAATGCAGCTGTAGATGGTTTTAATCCAGTAGCTGTGTTGCTAACTAAAAGAATTTTTTAGAACTCTTTTCATAAGTGGAAGTGTTTTCTACTGCCACTGGTACAGAAGTTTCAACATTTGATGTGGACAAAGGAACCATCTTAGCTGTTGTTGCCATTTTACCAGTTGTCACAAGTTGCATGGAAATTGCTTCTGAAGCAGTGCTTGTTCCCATAGGGGATATGGAAGTCACCTTAGAGGACACTGATGTTCCAGCCCTTGTCATGTTGTGGAAGTAGTTTCAACAGGGGATGTGGAGACAAATGTAATTTCAGGTATGGTTGGTGCTTCAGGAGTTTCAGCTGAGGTTGGTGAAATTGTCACAGAGGATGTGGACATTTCCAAAGCAATTCCTGATGTGATTCTTTTTCCTGAAGTGGCTGGTATCAAAGTAGTTTTTCTAAGTGTAGTGGGGACAGATACAATTTTGGCAGAGGTTGAAGCTTTAGCAATATTCTTTGCAGGAGTGGTTCTGTCCTACTGGTGATGTCGTTCCAAATACAGTTTGCTCAGTAAATGTTGCTGATGGGGAAGGAGCAACTGTTGTTTTAACAGATGTTGTGGAAACAGACTTCATTTCAGCTGAAGTTGGTGCCTTAGTATTTGTTAATGCAGGTGTGGATTTCTCCAGTACATCCTCTGCTGTGTTATTCGAAGAAGTTGTTCTAGATGTTTTTCCATAAGTGGAAGTGAGTGCTGGAGAAGTGGCTTCCATAGGACTGGTGCTTTCAACTGTGGAGGCCATCAAAGTGGCTGGCAAAGTAGTTCTAATTTCTGCTGTGATGGGTGATAGAAGAAGTTGTGGAGATGGACACAGACTTGGCTGTAGTTGTTGATATCCCAGAAGAAGATGGTGCTTTAGCAGTTGCTATTGCAGCTGATGTTTCCAATCCAGTAGCTTTGGTGCTAACTAAAAGTGTTTTTTCAGTACTCTTTTCATAAGTGGAAGTGTCTTCTACTTCCACAGGTACAGAAGTTTCAACATCTGATGTAGAAAAGGGAATCACCTTAGCTGTTGTTGCCACTTTACCAGTGGTCACAGGTTGCATGGAAATGGCCTTTGAAGTAGTGCTAGTTCCCATAGGGGATGGAGATGGATGTCATCTCAAAAGACACTGACACTTCAGCCCTTGTAATGGTTGTGGAAGTAGTTTCAACAGGGGTTGTGCAGACAGATGCAGTTTTATCTGAGGTTGGTGAAACGGTCATGTCAGATGTGGACATTTCCAAAGCAATTCCTGATGTGATCCCTTTTCCTGAAGTGGCTGCTACTAAACTAGTTTTTGTAAGTGTTGTGGGGACAGATACAATTTTGGCAGATGTTGAAGTTTCAGCAATATTCTTTGCAGGTGTGGTTGTATCCAATACAATACCTACTGATGATGTTGTTCCAAATGCAGTTTTCTCAGTAGATGTTGCTGATGGGGAAGAAGCAACTGTTGTTTTAACAGATGTTGTGGCGACAGACTTCATTTCAGCTGAAGTTGGTGCCTTAGTAGTTGTTAATGCGGGTGTGGATTTCCCCAATACAATCTCTGCTGTGCTATCTGAAGTTGTTTTTCTAGATGTTTTTCCATAAGTGGAAGTGAGTGCTGGAAAAGTGGCTTCCATAGGACCGGTGCTTTCAACTAGAGTAGTGGAGGAAATGGACACTGATTTTGCTGTAGTTGCTGATATCCCAGGAAAAGGCGTTTCCAATGCAGTAGCTGTAGTGCTAACTAAAAGAGTTTTTTCAGTTCTCTTTTCATAAGTGGAAGTGTCTTCTACTGCAACAGGTACGGAAGTTCCAACATGTGATGTGGAAAAAGGACCCATCTTAGCTGTTGTTGCCACAGGTTGCATGGAAATGGCTTCTGAAGTAGTGCTAGCTCTCATCTCAGAAGACATTGATGCTTCAGCACTTGCCATACCCCTTGTGCTAATTGAGGGTGTTGTTCTATAAGTTAGTCTCACTGTAGTAGTGGCTGACAAGGAATTCATTATTGAGGAAGATGGGGTCATTTCTACAGCAATGGTGGTTTCAAGAGGCATTTTGGAGACAGTTGTTGCTTCAACTGAGGTTGGTGCAGTTGTGGACAATTCTAAACCATCTTCAGTTGCACTGTGTGACCGAATGGTTCCAGATCTCATTCCATCAACTGAAGTAGTTGCTAGGGAAGAGATTTCAGATAGCGCATTACCAGTGCCAGTGTAAGTATTTGCTAGGGGAATGGTTTCTGAAGTTATTTCTTTGACTGACATGGATGCTAGGGAAGTAATTTCTGGAACGGTTGTAAATCTAGATGCACTTTCCACATTTGTATCGGTCACAGTTGTTTGTTTCATTTGAGGAATAGTGGTGGTTCCAATGACCTGAGTTGACTGCAAGCTGTCAGTGGTTAGAACTGGAAGGTAAGCCAACGGGATGTCTGAGAAACCCCATCCAAAGCCAAGTGTATCAGTATCATTACTGTCAGTATAATTATTGGCTTGAAATGTTGTGAGCTTAGAGGGAACTGAAGTAATGGGATCTGATGGATCTTCTATTTGCCTAACAACTCTTTTATAATGTAACTTGTGTTGTACACAGGACACTGTGTACTCTGTGCTCTTCCAGTCATATCAAGGTAATCCAGCTGGAGAGTGCCATTCTGGCAAAACAAGAACCAGTGGTTTATACAAAGTAGTATATATATATATATATCTAGACATAAGCGTTTAAAAGAATTCTACAGAATATTAAACAAGGTCATACCTCAATCACAGAGTGCTTAATTTTGACAAACACAGGGTGTTGACATTTCCAAAGAAGTCGGGGGGGATCCATGCAGAGGCAGACCTTGAGAGAACAGATGTTTAGACCTGGCTCATCCATATATTTTTTCATAAGCACTACCTTGAGCATATATATTTATTTACTGTATTATAATTATACATCACCACATTAGTGGTGACAATTTATGTAAAATTGCTACAGTCAAAATATTATTGCATTTAATCATAAGCACTCACCCAAAACTTTTGGATGCAACACCCTCTTTGCTGGTAATTTCACAATCATATGAGACTTTCCACAGAGAACTTCAGGTAAAGCTTCTGTAGAAGGCATACTGTGAGGCTCGATGGCGACATGACAGCTAGCAGAGCCAGACACGTTCCTCATTAGAAGGCGATCAAAGTAAAAGTACCCTTATAGAGTAGTACCTCCTTCTGCCCTGAGTCTAAAGAGACAAAAAGCTGTTTAAGAGTTTTTTAAAACAGCACTGTAGCATAAAATGGCCTAATAATTTTTGTTTTTTACAATTATATGCACTACGTGTGGGTAACATTATATTCCATCTTTATATCCTCATGGAAACTCAAAGCCTTAACATCTGCATTTTTTTTTATTTTACAGATCTAAAACATAACATTTTTGTACATAATATAAGCACTTTAAGACAACAGTACATAAACTCATATTCTAGGTGTACTGAAGAACAAGTTGAAATCATTTCCAATGACCATAGATACTGCAAATCAATAAGGCAATATCCATCCACATACGTTTGCCTATGCATGCATAAATTATTCACCCATATGGGATTATGGGTTTTTCCCAGAACAGACATTTCCCCAGAATGACCATAAATCAAATACATGAATGTTTACATTGATTCTATAGCATTTAAGATTAAAGAGGCTAGAGCAAAAAAAAAAAAAAAAATCTCCTACCCAGTGGTGAACATAGCAGTCCTTAAAATGGATCCTCAAAACATTAACAAACCTGTGCGTGACTGCCCCGCTTTGCGCAACTCAGTGACTTTATTTTTATCTCTTTCTGCACTTTCTATGTTAAGATGGGCTAATGTCAATATCACAAATTCCCAAATTATCATTAATGCTAGAATTAACACGTTCACTCTCATGTTCCATGCAGTTTCATGACCGCGTCATATAAACGTCAGCGTAAAGAACCGGAAATCTAGTGTGATGATAAAACTGCAGGTGCAAGTAATTTAAGGCTCAGCCATTATGAGAAGATAACGGTTTTTAAATTAAACGTCATATAGCACATTAACATATGTTCGTACCAACATATCAAAATTAAAAAGAAACATGTAAATCAACGATATAAATGTAAAATGAATCGGTGTTTTGAATTAATCTTCCAGGTGAACGTATCATTCCCGCTCACTTACATATTTGAAGGGCGTGGCTGCTTTGCTATTAGCAAATAGCATTCGAGTGCCAGTTGTGAAGGAAGATTTGTTTGGTTGAATTAATGAACGAATACGCCCACATTTAGTTCTCGAACTTGGATCTTTTTTGTTCATACACCACAGGATTTGTCAACAAAAACAATTATATGATTACTAATTAAGTAAGTCTTGTATTCTTTATTAAAGTCATGGCCACCAGCAGTTGGAGGAACATAAGGTAAACTGTATTTTGACACTTGTATTTAGACACTCTTTGAGACTCTGAAATATGTAGACGCGAACATTTTTATATAGTAAAATATGATTAATACTCGATAAAGTTAATGATTTGATGACTCACTGATTAACGAATGTGTTTAATAAATAATTCGCTAAAATACTCACTTGTTACCAGTTAGCGTAACGATGTAATCTGCAGGAGGCCCCAGTGAATTAATCTTTTTGGCGGTCAAATTCAAAATACTGGACTCACTGAAATGAATCAAATCTTAATCATGATTATACAGCTTTGATTGTATTGCAGTCATATTATTGCAATTATGACACCCCATGCAGTTGAATATACTTATTCTACTTAATTTTTGTAATTACCTATTTAAATAGGCTAAGTAATATACATACACACACACACACACACACACAAACACACACACACAAGCACAAGCACCCAAGCATTTATTTGATCCAAAGTACAGCAAAAACAGTAACATTTTGAAATATTTTTACTATTTAAAATAACTGTTTTCTATTTAAATATATTTTAAAACATAATTTATTACTGTGATTTTAAAGCTGAATTTTTAGTATCATTACTCCAGTCAAATAATCCTTCAGAAATCATTCTAATATTCTGATTTGCTGCTCAAAAACATTTATTATTATTACTATGTTGACAACAGCTGGGTAGAATTTTTTCAGGTTTCTTTGATGAATAGAAAGAGAATAGAGATATAAATATCTTTATCATCACTTTTAATCAATTTAAAGCATCATTGCTAATTAAAAGTAGTAATTTCTACATTTTTCCCCAAACAACAATAAAAAAAATTACTTAAGGATCATGAAGACTGGAGTAATGATGCCAAAAATGTAGTTTTTATCACAGGAATAAATTACATTTTAAAATATATTCAAATAGCAACAATTATTTTAAATTGTGTATATACTGTTTCTGCTGTACTTTGGATCAAGTAAATGCAGGCTTAGTGAGACTTAGTAAACTTCTTTAAAAAAACATTTAAAAATCTTTTGACTGGTAGTGTGTATATATATATATATATATATATATATATAGAGAGAGAGAGAGAGAGAGAGAGAGAGAGAGAGAGAGAGAGAGACATAACTACATTGTCGTCACTGCCTTACCAGTTTTGTCTCCATTCCCTTCCTTGTGCTTAATACTAATTTAGTCAATTTTGATTTAGCTGATTTAATTCTGACAAGTTTATTATGGATAAACCTAATTATTAGCACTGCCATAGTAATTTAAAGTTCAGAAATCTAAACACCAGACACACAATCAATATTAATTCTTTCATTTAATATACAGTAGCATTTTCAGATGAACAAAATTATAAAAGACTGGTGACCATAACTGCAACAGTGTAACGCATTTAAATATAAAGTTAAAAATCCAAAACAAGGCCATTAAATAGTCCAAATGACCATGTTGCTGAATGCTCCGAACTTGTCCAATATTGATGAGGAGAAAAAAAAATTTCAAAGACTAAATAAGAGCACAGTGATCAGTATCTGTATTTGGTTGAGTAATCTTTCGGGGACACTACGAGACCTCGTCCTTTTCTCGCCCCCCTGTAGACGGTCTCAATAATGTCTATCATCTCCTGCTTGTCTTCCATGGTCCAGTTTATCTTGTTGTTGTTACCAGTGCCAAGATCAATCATGATGTGCTTGTTCCTGAGACAGACAAGCAAAAGCAGAAATATGTATTAGCAGAAATATGCACTTCAAAACTAGTACAACCATTGAGGACTAAAGGTAAATCAGAGCTTTAAAAAAAAAAAAAAAAGTCAAGTCAACCACTAGGGGGAGACAACTCTACATTCTGTGCTTTTAGGGAGAAAAAAGCAAGTAGTCTAGAATGTTCCAGATATAAGGGAGAGTAAATGATCATATATTGAATTTCTGGCTAACTTGGCTGAATGCAATGGATAAATTGACTCACTGTAGTCATTATACTACCTGAAGACTTACCTGAAAAAGAACATGACTGTGCAAGGATCATACAACTCGTACATCTTGTTGAAATCTGGCACTTCTGTGATGTCCACAAGATAAATGACCGCAAAATTCTTCACCTGAGGAAACGCGATATTAGACACATTAAACATTGATAGACTAATGCTAATGTACATAATTGTTCCCAAAGCAGTGGTGTAACGACAAATCAACAAAACATATTAATACTAGTTGCTTACGTTCAAGTCTGTGGTTGAATATTAGGATACTGTAATACCTTTTCCGCGATGCTGTACAACACTTCATCCATTTTCATACACGTAGGGTCCCAGTCGTGGCCAAATCGTATAACAATCACACGGTCTTCTTCTGATAAAATAGCCTGGTCCACTTGCCAGCCATTGTGAAGATGAGGGAGCATGTACGACATTTTGATGGATATCAAAACACACTTCTAAAAAGACAAAAGAGGTTGTTCTCAAATTCACTTGCTTCAGAATTGTGTTAATAAACTGTTGAAACGTTAGAAAATATGTTGCGAAACTGTTTACATTTCACACGCTGGTTTCTCGTTAGCATTAACGTTAGCTCTGAATTCTAGAAAACATTAGCATACGCCAACATAAGTTTTCTTCAGTGAAATATTAGAGCAACGAAAAAGAAAAAAACTTTTAAAGGGAAATGCAATCCTTACCTCACAATTTGAATAAACCTTCTCGTGTAGATAAAGTGTTAGTTATCAGTTTATTAGATGTATAACAGTTTAGTACTGTTTTTGGTACTGCAACGACGGCGGCTAGTGGACAATGCGTACAAACCGATGTCATTATCGCCATCTGCTGGATTGGAGAAAGCTAGTAAATCTAGTCAAACTTTATAGACATCTTCTTTTAATGGTTTAAATTATTGGAATGTATTATGGTATTAGATATAAGATGTGTCAGCTTCACTTATTTGCCCTTAATCACAATCATATGCACAACAATGGTTTCTAAGAATTATGGCAAAATACCTATGCTAAATACTTTGCTATTTGTTTTATTACCATGTATTCAGTCATTGTGAACTCATTTTAATTTAGAGAATGTGTAATGTTTATAATTTTAAAAATGCATGTAACATTTAAATATTTAAATCTTAAATAAATTTTAGACTATTTCACTACTATTTCATATTGACCTGAGAAAGCAAAAAGGTAATTAGTCCATGAACTTCATCTTCAACATTTTAGATTCAATGTAGGTGTATTAATTTATGAAGGAAAGTGTATATCTTGATATATCAGATCAGACATTTATATCAAGCGTATAGAGATAGAGGCTTTCTTGTGTACATTTATATACGTTTTAACCTAAAATAAAAAGTCTGTGGACACATAAACAGTAACAAATTATATATTTACTAGTCAAAACATATCCATAGAGGATTTTGTTGTCATAGGAGAGAATACTCTTCAGATTTAACTGGAAGTATGAAGAATGTCAGCAAGCAAATGTGTTAAAATATTAAGAACGTTTAGTTTTTTAGTTCTTCAAATAGAATCTATGATCACAGCCATAAAGGTACGTTTATTTTCCCAATTTGTATACTGTAAATAAATACTAAATAATAGTTTAAATAATCTACATACTGGTTAACTGAAACATTTCGTTCTCATATAATGACAAGTTTGAAGTTCAAAAATGTCCATTACTACACATGAACATACATACATTGAAAGAAGTATATATGCTCTAATTTATTTACAGTTTTTATTTCATAAGCTTAGATGTTGTTGTTTACTATACTGAATACTGAACAGGGGAAATAAAATAGGAACTCAAGAGTCTACAAGATATCCTGATGCTTACAATCAATGTACAATTGAAATGAACTGCAACCAAATCAAATTCCTCTGCAAACCTCCACACTTTAGTAAGTGTAAGTTGAGAGGATGTCACTTAGGTAAGCAGCATTAATTAATAATATAAGAAGTTTTTGGCAAAAAATCTGTTCAAAACAATAATTTGAATATACCATATTTATAAAAGTATAAGGCAGGCAAAATAGAAATTTAACAATAAATGGAATTGATTAACAGAAAGACACATGGTCTAAAACAAAAAGGAAACAGGTAACCTCATAAACTCTTACATTCCAACAAATATATAAAGAATGTCACAAAAAAAGTTTATGACATTTGGCAAATAGGAAAAGTATAATTCACACAAACGTTTTCAACCCTAGAACTATAAATGGGCTACAAACATCTAATTTTACATGAACCTTGCTTGAAGTGATGCTTCTGTGTAAAGTAATGGATGTATACTTTAAAATGATTAATATGAAACAAAACATAAGCATTCACACACACGTTTATGAACAGCAGCCAAACATTAAACATATTTTCACTCGTTTCAATCTCTCAAGTTCTACTTGGTTAACAGTTTAACACTAGTCTCGGTGAGAATGGAACATATTTTGCATTGTTTCAAGGAACACGTAACGGTTTAGGCTCTCCGTACAATTTGCATTCAAGTCCTCCTTGTCTAATGTGAAGCTACTCTTGGAGGTCCTCCATCTCTGCGTCTGCCGCAGTGGCTGTCTTCTCCGGCTCAATCTCTGGGATGTAAAGGTTATGCTTCAATTTCATCAGCTCTGCCATATTGAAGCCTAAAAGTACCACAGCCTTAGTTTTCTGTATGTTCTTCAGACATCTGGTACGCTTGGAGCCAATCTGGCAAGCGACGTCAGTTTTGTTAAGCATTAAACGGTTACTCAGGGCAATGATCTCTTTCTTGAGCGGGTAAGGCTGTGTATTGAAGTACTTATTGATAAACTCACGACGATCTTCAAAGGAGGACAACTCCATTCCAGTAGGATCCAATGCTAATTGCACGGAAGGATCGATGACTACTTCAGGTGAGGGGACGGTCAGACCTGCCAACCTATCTCGCTCGAGTTTCCTCTTCCTTGCCAAGCGTTCCTCCCGCTCTTTCCTATTGGCCTCCATAGCTTCCTTGAAGGCTATTTCCAGGCGCAGTTTGCTCTGCATCTCTGCTTCCGATTCTTGTGGCTGCGTGGCAGGAACAGAGGCTTGAACTGAAGTCGGGGTTGGACCGGTGATTTGTTTCGGATGAGCCGGGTATGACACGACTGCTCGGTTTGCTCTGGGAGTAACAGCTAATCCTAAATTCAGTTTATCGCTATCTTTGAGACTCTTCGGTGCACTGCGGCATTTAGCCAAGTGGACAATGATGGCCTTGGTGGTGGTTTTCCCAGTGTACACGCCACCGCAGTAGAGGCATCGGTACGATGGCGTTTTCAGTATAGCATGCAGAGTCGGTACAATGAAATGCTTCTCTTTGAGGTGCATCTGGTAGCATTCCTTGTTCAGAAGCTTCTCCGAGCAGAAGGGGCACTCCGTGCTATCAGGCTTGGGAGTGGGCACATTGCACGGTGTGGACACCTGGCCAATACCCAGAGGATTGTTGGGCAACATCTTCACGAAGATCAGATCGAGGGAGCTTGTAACCAACGCAAGGTTGAGCTCCTTTTCACCCATAATTAGCTTAGGAGCCGTTGTCCTAATGTCGAAGTAAGGGAAAAGCAGATTCCCTGAATCATCGGTATAGAGTCGGTATTCACGCCTCATGAAGTCACAGTTGCTCTTTCGGTTCACATTATGTTCATTCTGGATATGGTCGACAAGCTGCTTTATGGAGTAGAAGAGCCCCGAACAGAACAAGCAGTTCATGCCATGAAGCAGGTGTTCAAAAACTCCCTTTTCTGAAATCAAGATCTTGCATGTCAGGCATTTCACCGTCTTGTCTGGCATCTTTTTCAAGAACGGAGCACGTGCGGCTAGACCGACCTTGGGCATTTTAGCCGCCTCTTTGTGAACCTCTGGATGGGACTCGTAGATATCGGACGGGAAGAGTTCGTTACAAATAGGACATGTGATCCACTTTTTGGTTTGCTTGGGCGCCGACAAAGAGCCGATTGGTTTGCTTTGCTGAACAGGTAGGTTGTTCTGGGATGGAGGCAAGGGTGGTTTGCTGCCTCCTTGGGAGTTATTTCCTTGGACTGATAGGACCTGCAAGGGTGCAAGAGTGTAGGTGGGCAAGCCGTCCACCTTGTTGCCAGTGGGGACCAAATGGCTCAGAAGGGATTGAGAGGTTATCATGGTGCCTCCAGAAGCAGGTTGATTTGCGGGGATTCTTGGATTAGCAGCGAGGGACTGAGGTGCCGGTGGCCTAACAGCGGGTACATTAAGGCGAACACCTGGCGGTAAGACAATTTGGCGGGAAACGGGTTGTAGTTGTGACTGACTAGGTAGTCCTACCCTGACAGACACCTGGCTGGGAGGAATGCTGCTAGGAGCAGGAGGCAAGGCAGGTCTGGTAATTTGGGTGTTCTGAAAAGACAGTGGGACTCCAGGCCTCAGTAGACCCTTGGCCTCAGCACTTGCGAGCTGAACCAGAGCAGAAGCTTGAGTTGGGAGAAATGGCTGGCTGCTTCCAGGGGCAGCAATGACTGCAGAACCACCATTTTCCGGTCCTTTCATTCCACCAGCGGCCAGTGTGGAAGTCACCGCTGGCTGATCTTTCATCATCAAGACAGGAGGAGTGCTTTGTGTTTTCGGTGCTAGAGCCGGGTACTGTTTCTTACTTTCAGTTTCGAAAATTAGAGCTCTGATATGAACATCCAGCTCCTTGTGCTTTTCTGACGTTAGAAGATGATACAGCAAGTGTTCGGATGTCTCCGCTGATACGTAACACTTTTTACAGTAGAATTTCTGAGACCTGTCTCCCAGGGCCAGAAGTTCCCGTTCCGATCTCTGCCCGGCATATTTATTCAACGTGGAAGTGTAGTGATAAAGAAGAACGTGCTTTTTCACGCTATACAAAAGAGTATCTTGTATATGGCATCTTCGGCACTGAAACACGGTGCCGTTCACAGCCCTTGGAGGTAGCTGCGGGGCATTCGGAGCTGGAGTTTCTAACTTTGTGTCCTCAACGTGGAACAACTTGAGATGCCTGGAGACCACTCTGGGGTGGGCTATAAATGGGCAAGAAGTGCATGCCGAAAGCTTGCACAAACGCTCTTCTTCATCATGGTAGCGCTGAACATGGGTTTTGTAGGCATGCCACGATCTTGTAGAGAACTCACATAAGGTGCAGCACAATCCTCGAGTCCGATATTCCCACTGAGAACAGAAAACACTAATTTAGAATTTCAGCCAGTTGCCAGTCGATATTCAGAGATGCTCATTATTTAAACAGTTTTAACTTAGTAAAGCTAAAATAATTTACTAAAGTGAAAAGTTTTAAGTTCACCTTCTTTCTCCACCGGCCGTCAAACCCATCAGATAAACTGGGCCAGTCGGTGGCATCAAAAACATTGTCTCCTGGGTAAAATTCCTGGAGTTCCTGACAAAAATAGGAAATAACAATTCAAATTTTATTTTCATACACATGGGACTACAGTCTATTTTACAGTCTGTTTTATTGTTATTTGTACACTGTAAAACAAACATACCTGGCCCATATTTAGACATTCTTCAAGTCCAAATTCTCCAAGAATGTTTTTCACTTTTCGTCTTGTTCTGCGGATCTTCTCCAACCCTCTGACTGGGAACTGGTACATGGTCCTACACCTGAAAGAGAATCACTTTTTGTTTCCATTTGGATGATGTAATTATTTTGATTTCTAATTTGATTTATTGACCAGTATTGAAATTATATGACATTAAGGCAAGACTACAATAAACGCTAGGTGGCATATTTAGGTGTCACAACACTTCTTAATCAAACACTTTTTGCTCAGAGACGCAGATAGGAAAACTTAATTGTTTGGCATTGCTGATTTGCATCACTGTTTTTACAGACTTTTTACTTATGACCACAAAACCAGTCATAAGGGTAATTTTTCTGAAATTGAAATCTATACATCATCTGAAATATAAATAAATATGAATAAATAAGCTTTCCATTGATGTACAGTTTGTTAGGACAATATTTGGCTGAGATACAACTATTTAAAAATCTGCAATCTGAGGGTGAAAAAAATTCAAAATATTGGGAAAATAACATTTAAAGTTGTCCAAATAAAGTTCTTAGCAATGCATACTAATCAAAATTGAGTTTTGATATAATTATGGTAAGGAATTAACTAAATATCCTAATTATTTTTGGCATAAAAGAAAAAAATTATAATTGTGACCCATACAATGTATTGTTGGCTATTGCTACAAATATACCTGTGCTACTTATGGCTGGTTTTGTTGTCCAGGGTCACATATGTGCAACACCCAAGGAAAAAAAAAAAAAAAAATAAAAAAAATAAAATTTGGAATGCATTTCAAAAAAAAAAAAAGGACACAACCGACAATAGTGGTTATACATAAATATGTTTTAACTATCTGGTAGAAATTATTGCTAGGGACAATTAAGTAGTCTCTGAATATTGGTGGGGACATGTCTCTAACACACCTACTAGTTTTTGTAGCAACTCTTTGGGCACCATGTTGACACCCACATCATTACCATAGAAACCACAGGATTTATACCAGATACTGACTACTGTGTTTGAGCAATGGATCAAAATACATCCATTGATGATAAAATAACAGTCTGGTCATTCAATTCAGATTTGGAAAAAAAAAAAATGACTGAAAAGAGTGAGCACCTGTGAACAAAGCCTAAAATGCTTGCTGTTAAACCTTAATCAGTCAATCAAAATTAGAGATAAACTTGCATAAACCCTTAGAAAGTAACCCAAAACAACAATCCAAGAAATAGGAATATATCCTGAGTTTATATAAAGAAAAACATTACAATGCAGTCACTAATGTGTTACATTAACATACATTAGTGCATTATTGTTTGACTGCATTCATTTATATGTATGCACATATTCTTTTAGAGGTTTCCAGAGTTTTAACAATGTCTATTTCTATGCTACAAAATGCAACTGAAATTATTTGTCTATTAGCAAATTATATAGAATCTCAGTATATCTAATTGTGGTAACATGAAAAAACACAATGTTCATCATTTGTAATTCAGGAGCAGTTTAATATAAATTTGAATTCCATGAAATATGTCTGAAAATATGAAATATGAAAAAAAAAAAAAAAAAGTCTTTTTTGTGATTTCTATGTCCTTCAACTTAATTATTTAAATGTCTCACTCTGAACAAATATAAATGTTGTCTGCTTCCTCCAAATTTAAATACCAAAGGAAGTTTGTCACTTTTGACCTAATTATTTTCTGACCCTGGATGGTTAGCACATCTCCATTACATTATTCAAATAACGAAAATTAGATTTTGGCATTAATAAGAACTTGTCATGAAAAGAAGTGCAAAAGAACATTAACATTATTCCTTAGGGCAAAATAATTATTTTGTAAAAAAGGGTTTTTATTGTTCACATCTTTGCCTGTTGAACGTGCAGTGATTATGATATCAACACAATCTGATGAATTCAATACTAGAGCAAATTATACAATACATCTCACTCACATGGAGGAATACCTCATGCAATATCTACACGAATGCTGGAAATAGACATGCATGCTAAATGACAGATATTGTGAACTGAAGACAAAATATCAGATCTTACTTAACCCTGCATCAGTCAAACACAACACTTTGTGACCGCACACGTTTACATTATCATATCCTGTGAGCGCCAAAATGCATATCGAATTCAAGCTGTAATTATTTATTTATCGCAAGCATGAACTGCGGCCACTGGCCAAACACATCCACACCCGCCAAAGCACACGAAATGTTCGAAACAATAGTCTAACGTAACTCTAAACTAGCCAGATGTAATGCATCAAGCGCCCCGCATCGATATGAAATCGATAGGAATGATTTCACCGATTCCATCCAAGAACGCGCGGTTCTAAATAACGCAGTGATGTCATAAAGTAACCTCTTCACAGCTCCCGGGCTTCGTTCTACTTCCTGATCACACCGAACCCGCAACAACTGAACGCAAAAGCTAATGTTCCCACTGCTATCTAATTGTGAGGACATTACCTTTTTTCAGCGCCACACCGACTCAGGGAGGGGATTTAGCTACTTTCACCAATCCGCGTGCTTGCCAAAACCGATGAGAGAAGATGTGGAAGCGGTGTAGGATGTTGAAACAGTAACTCTGCGCTCTCAACTACGGAAACCAGCAATGTAGAGTATTTATTAATATTTGCAAGTAGGACTCATTTATTGTGCTTGCCGTTTAGAGTCGAGAAAATGGCGCATTGAACAACTGGGAAGTGACGTCAGGGAGTAATTATCATACTGCGCGCCTGGCCAATCGCATTTCAGCATGCTTGAAATGGAAAAACTTTCTTCTATATCACTCCTGCCGGTTTTCAGTGGTAATCACGTGGAGTGGTAAGTCTAACTTTTAAGTGGGACCTAGTCCGGTTGTGATTAGCTTCAATCTTTCAAGTACTCATCATAATGAGGCATTCTCTTAAATGTGGCCTGGTCACGAGGGGGCGCACTTACATGTAATTCATAGGCATAGCCACTAGATGGCACCTTGAACAGTCAGCTGGTTGCTGAGCAATGGCACAAGATGGGAGGGGTCTTGTTGCTGAAGTCATATCACACCACTAGTCTTCATCCAATGGGTAACAAGTAATTTATACTAGCAAAGGCATATAAAAAAACGGGCTTATAGCTACTTGAAGTCACGGTGCATGAAATTTGTAACAATTCAAATGTTTTTTTCATGACAAAAAGTTACATTAGACTCTACATGTGAAGTATTTTTTTGTTTTAATAAATGGGTTGATCACCACAATTTTGTTCGCAGTTTTTAAATGTAAAATTGCCAATCAAATGTAAAAAGAAAATTATAAATAATGCAAATTTCAGCCATCATAGATTTTTTTTTATTTAACGACCCGATATTGTTTCAAATAACGATTGCGATCATCGTAACATGCGCTGTACGTTTCATAATGACGTTATACCTATTTATTAAATTAGTTTACAGATTAGTTTTCGTGAACTTTAGTGAAGAACTAAGGGTTGCCAGGTAATAGGTGATGACTTTCTTAGAAAATCTTGAGGATTTTGATTCCCTAGTGGCTAAAACAGTGCTAACCTAGCAAGTTGAGCGATTTTACGTTATACGTGAATAAATTTTCAATTTTAACGTTTTCGAAAATTAATTCATGTTGTTCGAAAAATAAGTACTTATATTATTGGACACAGATTTTCATTAAAACGTTATGCGTCATCCTTCCGCCACAAGATATAGTCCGTAAAAATAAAATGGCGTAGCCGCACTACACTTGTGCTTCATTCACTTTTATTAATATGAATGAAAGTGAGAATATCCACCTTATTTTTCCTGTAATAGGCCATTTGTAAATTTTATGGTCTCATCTGTGTCAAGCTATTTTTTTAGCTCGTTTTGTTGCTCGATATTGCTAATTGGTGTCTTAACATGTTTTTTTAATGTATTCTCTGAATTATGAACACACTGGTTTGTAGTGCAAACAGTTTTACCGTTTACCGCACGTTGTTATTTTTCTCGTTATGTAATGCAGCGGCTAATGAACTGGAAGTCTCGTCCATAGGCTTACTTCCATGTTGAAAAATAAGGTGGATAAGCATGTGAAGTTTCGTATTTTGCTGTTTATTTAAATACAGTTTGGTGAATTCTGTCTTGCTTTTTTATTGCAAAACATTTGACCAACAACTGAACTCAAAACACAAACGCCCTCTATGGGTGCTGTGCAGTGATATAAACAGCAGTTAGTTCATAGCTAGTTTTTTTATTTTGTACTTATTTGTCTGTATTTGAAATTGAAATTGTGGGTGTTGAAACTGTTGTATGTAAAATATTTCCACAGACAATGTATTTTGTTTCTTCCTCTGGCAGACAACAAAGAAATGACAATAAACCACTTCACTTGACTATACTGTTTTAACCAATTAGCACAGAGTACCAAAATCATTTGGTTTACAAATGTTAAATGACCCCCTTAGGTAAATACAGTCATGACCATATAATCTCACTGGGGCATGACACACATTCCTTTCCCTGATGCCATTTTCTAATAGTTTTCATACTTGTATTATGGTCTTGACAGTTTCATTGATGTAAAATCTGTTTTCATTATTTAAATGATCATAAATCAGGAACAAAGACATTTAACCAAAACAGTGAGGCAAAGGCATTCAAAGGATGGATTGTTGAAACAGGAGATTTATTATCAAACTCAAGTTCATTTTAAACAGTGCATGCCACAACATACAAATTATGATTATTATAATCAGTTGTTTCAACATGACTTTTTCCTTATCTGGAGATGATCATGAACCTTCAAGATCCTTGGATGAAAACTGTTCGGAATGTGAAACGGGAAACCATACTCCAGATACAAAAGTTGCATGGACTGTAAATACTACATTCTACGCTCCAAAGTTATGAAGAGCTAATCGGAACATGTCGTTGGTGCAGACCCATTTGTTATCTACGTTCTTCAGCAAGAACACCTGCTGAAAGCCCATAACTTGGTCCTGATCAGCCTGTAAAAATATACAAAAACAATAATGTTTGTGATTTTTTTTTTTTTTTTTCACAGTCATATTAAAAGGAATAGCTCACCCAAACGTAACAATTTGCTGAAAATTTATTCACCCTTGGCCACCCAAGATGTAGATTAGTTTGTTTTTTCACCAGAACAGATTTGGAGAAATTTACTATTACATCACTTGCTGACCAATGGATCTAGTGAATGGGTGCCGTCAGAATGAGAGTCCAAACAGCTGATAAAAACATCCCAATAATCTACACGTTTTTTAACAGTAAGATTTTTAGTGTTTTTAAAGAAGTATCTTCTGCTCACCAAGCCTGCATTTATTTGATTCCAAATGATTTGAAATATTTTAACTATTTAAAATAACTCTTTTCTTTTTGAATACATTTTAAAATGTCATTTATTCAAAGCTGAATTTTTAGCATCATTACTCCAGTCACATGATCCTTCAGAAATCATTCTAATATTCAGATGTGCTGCTCAAAAACATTTATTATTATTAACATGTTGAAAACAGCTGAGTAGGATTTCATTCCAGTTTTTTGATGCATAGAAAGTTCAGAAGAACAGCACTCAAATCTTTTAGTCTTTATCATCACTTCTGGTCAATTTAAAGCATCCTGGCTAAATAAAAGTATTTATTTCTAATTTCTTTCCAAAAAAATAAATAAATAAACAAGAAGAAAATTATACTTGAATTGTATAGTGTATAATGTTACAAAAGCTTTTTATTTCAGATAAATGCTGATCTTTGGACCGTTCTATTTATCAAAGAATCCTAAAAAAAAAATGTACTCACCTGTTTTAAATATTCATAATAACAATAATAATAAATGTTTTTTTTTTTTTTTTTACATTTTTTAGAATGATTTCTAAAGGATTATGTGACACTGAAGACTGGAGTAATGATGCTGAAAATTAAGCTTTGAGCACAGGAATAAATTACATTTTAAAATATACTCAAATAGAAAGCAGTTATTTTAAATGGCAAAAACATTTCACAATATTACTGTTTGTGCTGTACTTCGGACCAAGTAAATGCAGGCTTGGTTTAAAAAAACATTAAAAATCTTAAAAAACTTTTGACTGGCAGTGTACAAGTAATCCTGGTTGATCATTTTATGTCTTTGAGTCATTTTAACTTTAAACTATCGCTTCTGGCCAAAATATCGGTCCATAATCCATAACAATGTTTCCTCCAGTGAACAAGTTGTCCTCTCACATCAAAACCCACTAACATATTTGTTTAGAACAGTTTTAGACTGTTTTTTTTTTTTTTTTTTTTTTTTTTTAAACTTGCAAACAGTGCTTGATCTGTGCATTATTTATGACATTTTTTCACTGGAGAAAGTAATATTATGGATAGAGAACTAATTTTTCATCAAGTGTCTTTATTTTTTTCTTACAAACACAGCTTTTCATTTAATAAGACATTAATTGATGGACTGGGGACATGTGGTTTACCTGTGATGTTGTTATCAGTAGTTTGAACTGTCATTCTGACAGCACCCATTCACCAATAGCAAGCAAGTGATGCAATGCTACATTTCTCCAAATATGTTCCAATTAAGAAACAAACTCAACTACATTTTGGATTGCCTGAGGGTGAGTACATTTTCAGCAGATTTTCATTTTTGGGTTAACTATTCTTTTAAAACACAATAGCACTGGTATTATTTTCTAAACAAAAATGCATAAATCTACTAATTAAATCTAAATCTTGACAGCTGTCTAATGAAACAGAACTGTTTTAAGAAATGCAGTCTTACTTTGAGCTGGCCCATGACCATACTCATGACACAGCTGTCTGGAGTCGGGTGATGGTCCTGAGCGGTGATGCTGTGCTGAATGGTCTGAAAGGGAAGGCTCTAAAAAAACAGGCACATTCTGTTACACATAATCAGGCAATGTGTAGTGACAGTAGTGACAGCTGTAAAATAAGCTAACTTACACTTAGTTTGGTCATAATTGCATTCTTCCCTTGAAATCCCTCACCTTCCCATGTCAAACAGGAAGCATCGGTCTAAGGAAGAAAAATGTAATATCATAATCAGACACAAAAGCATAGAATGAAGTACTAAAACACAACAAACACAATATTCTACAGCTAAAACACAATAAAGATAGTTTAAGATAAAATACGGTTTTCGGAACGCCAGATAATGAGGTTCCCTAATTTAACAGTAAGTTTACTCCCAAATATTTACTTACATACAGGTCGGCGAGTTTCACGCGGTCTGTATCAAACTGCTGGTAATAGTGTTGTACGAATCCACTGCCGATTTGCTCCCACATCGGTTTTTCTGCCATTTTTTTCGCTGTATAAAAGATCCGGTGCTAGTTTGAACAGACAATTTTCCACGTGTAGCCGAGTCTGCAAACAAACACTGGAATCACTGATCACAAAGTTAAACGAAAGTATATCACTATATTATTAAATTGCCATTATATGTAATATCGTGTTTAAAATATTCTTGCTGTAGATAACTTACTATTTTTTAAACTTACAAACAACGCTAGCGTTACCTGGGCTGAGTAACTTCGCGCCTTATTGGCCGGAACAAGAAGCAGCGATGACAGAGTCAACTGCAGATCTGAGATCAGCTTTTAGGAGAGTATGTGAATCAGAAGAATTCAGTTGTTGGGAAACAATGATTTCTGGGGGGTTATACGAAACGAGTACACAACCGATGCTTTTTAAGATTTTTTTATAAATGCATACGAACACAAACAGACAAAAGGCAATAGTTAATTCTCAATAAAAAGAACAACATTTTACAGTTTTTTAAAGTATAAATTATTTTAAGTCATACAAACAAGAAGTATAATAATAATAATACTTAAAACCCGAGTAAATATTTCACTTCACTTCATATAAAATGTATAATATTACAGACAAAAAACAATCAAATGGATTTTTTTTCCGAACCTCACACTCATTTGTTAGAACTTCAAACAATATTGGAGCATTTTGTATACATTTCTAAGAATAAATAAGCAAACAAACAAACAAGGCGTGTATGATCATTGTTATTATATGTTCTATTTATTATTGTACATATCAACTTATATCTATTCAATAATTAACCCATTTAAACATATTCTCCATTCAATATCTATCCGTTCAGTCTTCTGCTAATATCTGTATAGCTGCTTATTTTATTTGGACAAGCACAGCTGCACAGCTAAGTATTAGATTTTAGATATTTTACAGTGTATTTCATTTTATTCTCTCTATATTTGTATTGTATTTATTAGCTATAGCCATATTTTATACATTTTTAAAACATTTGGTTATTTTTAGATCAATATATTATATAATTTTTATAATTATTGTATTACATATTATATTTCTATCATGTGAAATGTACTTCTTATCTTGTGCTTTGATGTCAAAACACATTGTAACTATAGTAAATGAATAAAATAATAATAAAAGAGCGTTGACCGGTAAGGACTTTTAAAAGACTTTTATCGCTTGTTTAGGGCTCTGGGATCGCCTGTTCATCTATGATTTCAAGAAGATGGTTCAATCGTGCCAAAATTTGTTCTCAAAATATGTTTAAAACCATTTTGTATACTTTATAGTTAGATGAAAAATTAAACATCAAAGGAACATAACTGACAATATTTCCTTCTAGAATATATGTACCAGGCACAAAACAGACAGCTATGAATTCGCAACTTTCAGTAGAAGTCGGCGACGTGTTGTCACACGGATGTATTTACCGCTTCTGTACAAGTTAAATGCATAATCATGTCTGGGTCTCAAGGAGTCACTGCTTTGTGTGAAAATCCCACAGAAGTGTTTTTGGATGTTTCAAAATTGCTTATTACATACGCGGACAATATTCTTAGGTAAGTGAAGTGTTCTGGAGACATTCCACAGTGCCGGGTGGAATGCTGCTACGCCTGAATATTGGAAATGACAGTTTCTTCTGTATGTGGGTATGCTGTCCTCCAGACAGTCTGTCCAACCGTCTTGTTTTGTTAAATTCCTTATTCTACACTCATTATATTGTACTTGAAACCTATTCTACATATTAGTTTTATCGCTTTTTTTTACTGTGTTTTGTAGAAACCCAAATGAGGATAAATACAGATCAATCCGTATCGGAAACCCAACATTTTCCACCAAGCTTCTACCTGTCAAAGGAGCAGTTGAATGTCTGTTTGAGATGGGATTTGAGGAGGTTGGTGCCCTGCATGTGACGGTGCATATATATGTATAGATGTAAATATGTACACCTTTATGGCTTCAAAGCATCATAACATGTCAGATTTGCTTTCTCTTTGTGTCCGTGTTAGGCTGAAACCCACCTGGTGTTTCCAAAGTCTGCATCTGTAGAGAGGTTGAGGCAGGTGCGGGAGACAATTGCTGCTGAGAGGGACCAGAGACTTCAAAGTCAACAAAGTGCCAGAGTTCCTCCAAGTCCTGCCCCACCGCCATCACTACCCTCTGCATCTTCTGCAGGCTCTGCTTCCGCCACCGCCGTCCCTACGCCTGCACCCGCTGCTATGCCATTCATTGTGAGTCTCTTTTTTTCTTCTTAATTCTGTTTTATTTTGTAGGGTTAAGGTCTTATTTGTGTGTTTTGTTTTAAGAATGATATCATGAATTTGATTTTCAGCTTATAGCTGAAGCTTTTTGCTCTACCAGTTAAAACGGCAAAATTAAAGGCTCTCCCAAAAATGAAAATTCTGTCATTAAATACTCACCTTCATGTCCTTACAAGCCTGTAAGACCCTTGTTCACCTTCGAAACACAAATCAAGATATTTTTGATGAAATCATGCATTGTGATACTGTCATTAATGTGTGTCAAAAACTGACATGGAAGAGAAAGAGTTGTTGACCAAAGTCGTTATTTTGATTTTCTTTGCCACAAAGTTTTCTTGTAGCTTCATAAAATTAAGTTTGAACCAGTGATGTCACATGGACAATTTTGATGATGTCAGTGTGGTAGTCTATGCAGGGTCAGAAAGCTCTTAGATTTCATAAAAAATATCTTAGTTTGTGTTCTGAAGGTCTTACAGGTTTGGAATGACAAGGGTGAGAAATTATTGACAGAATTTTCTTTTTGGGTGAACTATCCCTTTAATAATATGGAAAATAAATAATTTGATTCTAGCATTTTCATGCTCTTTTCACCTTTCTCTTTTTGTTTTCTGCTATATTAGACGAACAGTGTGACATTTCTTAGGACTCTGCAGTCAAACTTCCAACATGTGTTGATATACGAGAGCCCTGAATTGCAGCAGAAGGCTCTGAACTGCATACCTCATGAACTGCTGAGATCCAGGGCTAAAGAACGCTTGAAACAAGCCAAGGATGCGGATCCAGGTTAGCAAGACATGCTTTTGATGTTCTTTAGAATATGATTTTAAAAACAGAAGTCTATTTAGCAAGGATGCATTCAAAAGTATCAGAAGTAGACATTTTTAATGTTACAAAAGGTTTATAATTAATTTAAATGCTGTTATTTTAACAGGGTTCCCACAGGTCCTTGAAATCCTTGAAAGTTTTTGAATCTAAAAAAAAAAAAAAATCAATGCCCTGGAAAGTTTTTGAAAATAAACATGCATAGATACAGGTCCTTGAAAGTGCTTAAATTTATTTTGTGCAAGTTTTCTGGAAAAAATTCCATATTAATCCCTCCTGTCCACTAATGTGTTATTTCGCCAACACTTCATGGCCTATGCATACTAGCTTGCTTGATTTATGTTAGTTACACACTTTTACGCGTTACGTTAAGTGTTTCCTGCTTGAGGTACTTGTGTTGTGCAAGTTCACGCGTGTGCAAAACTACTACGATGGTACCTCAACGTTTCACAGACACACCGTGAAACATTGCAAAAATAGGCTGTGAAGTTCAAATAAAATGCTTTTTTGCATAGTTGTGTTTGACATGAAAACTGTAACAATGTATCTTACAAGGTAACACAATGTAACCTTGCTCTGAAATCTGTCCCCACATAAAGTCCTTGAATTTGAGTGTATTGGACTAGGAAAGTCCTTGAAAGGTCCTTGAATTTAAGTTAACCAAGGTGTGGGAACCCTGTTTTAAACTTTTTATTCCTCAAAGAGTCCTGAAAAAAAAAATGGTTCATGATTTTCAGAAAAATGTTAATTAGCACAACTGTTCCGTCATTAACTACTCACCCTCATGTCGTTCCAAACCTGTAAGACAGAGGGTGTCAAACTCAGTTTTGTTCCAACCTTGCTTCAACACACCTTCTGTAAGGCCTTTGTTCATCTTCGGAACACAAATGAAGATATTTTTGATGAATTTCGTGCTCATGAGAGTACCACGATGCACGCATGGTGAAGACCGACACGGAAGATAAGAAATTGTTGAATAAAGTTGTTTTTGTTTTGTTTTCTTTGCACACAAATAGTAGTCCCCTAGCTTCATAACATTACGGTTGAACCACTGATGTCATATGGACTATTTTATAGATGTCCTTACTACCTTCCTGGACCTTGAATGTAGTAGTTACGTTGCTGTCTATGCAGGGTCAGAAAGCTCTTGGATTTCATCAAAAATATCTTCATTTGTGTTCTGAAGATAAACAAAGGTCTTACGGGTTTGGAACAATATGAGGGTGAGTAATTAATGACAGAATTTTCATTTTTGGGTGAACTGTCCCTTTAATAATAATAATAATAATAAATGTTTCCTACGTACCAAATTAGTATATTAAAACAATTTCTGAAGGATCTTGTGACACTAAAGACTAAAGTAAGGGCTGCTGAACTTTTTTTCCCCCTCATTTAAAAGTTTTATAAAAAGACATTTTGGAAAAAAAATGTTTAAACCTGGATTAAATGAATAGACTCCTGACTCATGTTTATGTGTTGTTTTCCGCTCTCAGCATGTAGCCTACGTGAGGAGGACATGTTAGTTCTAGAGCTGTTGCAGTGGTTCAAAGGGGAGTTCTTTTCCTGGGTGGACAATCTGCCATGTAGCCGATGTGGAGGTGCAACCCAGCCCTCCGGATCCTTCCCCCCCTCAAATGATGACCTACGCTGGGATGCAGGCCGTGTTGAAAACCACTACTGTCACACCTGCCAACTCTCTACTAGATTCCCAAGGTACGTTGGCTTTTTTATAACTATTAGCAAATTGCACTGTCAATTAAGGTAGTACAAATCTTGAAGGTTCAATAACCTGTTTGCAATTTTAAGCAGTTTTATTCTGTAGTAAAGGGACAGTTCACCCAAAAATTTAAATTCTGTTATTAATTACTCACTGTAATTTTGTTCCAAACCCGTTAAGGCCTTTGTTCATCTTCTGATCACAAATTAAGATATTTTTGATGAAATCCAAGTGCTTTCTGACCCTGCATAGACAGCAACACAACTATCACGTTCAAGGCCCTGAAAGATAATAAGGACATCGTTAAAATAGTCCATGTGACATCAGTGGTTCAACCTTAATTTTATGAAGCTACAAGAATACCACGAGAATAAGGATAACAATACCACAAAAGTAGTCCATGTGACTCTGAAAGAGCAATGTTATTCATGTCAATACAGTTGCACATTGAATTTTTTTTTCCTTTCCCAGGTACAATCACCCAGAGAAGCTTTTGGAGACCAGGAGAGGGCGTTGTGGAGAATGGGCCAACTGTTTCACGCTGCTCTGCCGAGCCTTAGGCATCGAGGCCAGATATATCTGGGACAGCACAGGTACAAATCAAAGCATTACTGTACCACAGTGATATAATTAGTGGATAGAAACACTCAGTTTTGTCCTGCTTTCAGATCACGTGTGGACAGAGGTCTATTCTCAATCCCAGCGTCGCTGGCTACACTGTGACTCTTGTGAGAACACATGCGATAAACCCCTCTTGTATGAAGTCGGCTGGGGGAAGAAACTCTCTTACGTCCTGGCGTTCTCTAAGGACCAGGTTGTGGATGTGACATGGAGGTACTCCTGTAAACACCCAGAGGTTCTTTCCAGACGCACACAGGTGCAGGAGACATGGCTGCTTCATACGCTTAACGGACTTAATGCTACGGTACGTTTCTCAAATCGAAAATGCAGTTCCTGTACTTCCTCAAATAAATGAATCTGACTGTCATTTCCACTTTATACCTGTAGAGGCAGCAGTCTCTAGGAGCAGAGAGGAAGCAGCAGCTGTTGCAAAGACTGCTGGTGGAGCTGGTGGAGTTTATTTCTCCTAAGACTCCTGCATCTGGAGAGCTGGGAGGTCGCATCTCAGGATCTCTGGCTTGGAGGGTGGCTCGAGGGGAGACTGGAGCAAGTGACACTCAAGGGGTGAGATGATAGTCTATAAAACCATTTTTTCACTGATTGTGCCATTGGAGTGATTTTATAGATGTGACCCTGGACCACATCTATCTTTTTTTTAATTGAGATTTATACATCTGAATAAATTAAGCTTCCCACTGATGCATGGTTTGTTAGGATAGGACAATATTTGGCTGAGTTACAACTACTACTACTAGAAAATCTGGAATCTGAGGGTGCAAAAAATCTGAAGTTTTCCAAATGAAGTTCTTAGCAATGCATATTACTAATTAGAAATTAAGTTTTGATATATTTACGGTAGGAAATTTACAAAATATCTTCATGGGACATGAGTTTTATTTAATATCCTTATGATTTTTGGCATAAAAGAAAAATCTATTATTTTGACCCATACAATGTATTTTTGGCTATGGCTACAGATATACCCATGCTACTCATGACTGGTTTTGTGGTCCAGGGTCACATATATTTTTTTAATGTACGTTTCCTTTCAGGATGCACAGGAGTGTGTCTTCATTCCTTCAGAATCTGAAAAGCAAAGCAAGTTGTTTCACATTTGCTACAACGGGACCAAAAACTGTTACTTCAGACGGAGCAATGGCGAAGAGACTATCCCAGGATGGCAGAGAGGTGCTTGGAAGACCGAAAATGTGTTCAGGAAAGAAGAGCATGACTGGCAGATGGTTTGTTTCTTTTAGCCGTTTATTTTTTGAAGATGACAGAAACTACCTCTCTTTATATAATCAGTATTGGTGATAAATTTTGTTTTTATGTCTAATTTTTTTTTTTTAATGGTATATTTGATGTTAAATTTCATTTCTTGATTATTTATCATATATATATTTTTATTTTATTTATAATTATGTTTATTATTAATCTGGTTTAGTTGCATATTTTGTTTTCTATGAATTCATGATGTTTTAATTTTCTTACTTTGGCAGAGTAATATAAATTTATAATACACTAACATTCAAAAGTTTGGGGTCGGTAACATTTTTAAAGTAAAAACAGTTGCTATTTTATTTTATTATTACAATTTAAAATGTTTACTATTTTAATATATTTTTAAATATTATTCCTGTGATGGTAAAGCTGATTTTCAGCAGTCATTACTTATTTTACTTATTATTTTTATAGAAACCATGATAGTTTTTTTTTTTTTTCTTTTTTTCTCAGGATTCTTTAGTAAATTGAAAGTTCAAAGGAACATCATTTGTTTGAAATGGTAACCTTTTGTAAAATTACAAATGTCTTTACTGTCACTTTTAACTTAAACTTCATAATGAAAGTAATTCTTTGCTAAATTAAAGTATTAAAATCTTACTGACCCTAAGGTTTTTGAATCGTTGAATCATTTTCGAACTATCATACTAGTGTCTGTGCATTTCTACTTGTAGGTCTTTCTATCATATTAGTCATTGTTTCCTTAAAGGAATAGTTCACCCAAAAATGAAAATTCTGTTATTAATTACTCACCCTCATGTTGTTCAGCTTCGGAACACTAAGATATTTTTGATGAAATCCGAGAGCTTTCTGACCCTGCAATGCAACTACAGGTTGAACCACTGATGTCACATGGACTATTTTAATGTCGTTACTATCTCTTTGGGTCTTGAATCTCTTAGATTTCATAAAAAAATCTCTTATTTGTGTTCCAAAGATAAACGAAGGTCTTATGGGTTTGGAACGACATGAGAGCGAGTAATTATTGATGGAATTTTCATTTTTGAGTGAACTATCCCTTTTAAAAATATTTATTTGAGTTTGAATGCAGTACTTACAGTGCTGGTTCTGTTATTGTAGGTGTATTTGGCACGAACAGAGGGCTCCTCCTTTGGGAAGATAAGCTGGAAATTTAACTGCGCTCCAGTTGGGATGAAGATAAAGTCCGCTTCGGTCCGAGCCTTCAGCCAGACCTTCCATTCGGGCAGCGTGCGCTGGAGTTTACGTTCCGCCGAGACCACCGTAGAATTCCTTGGAGGTATGAGTCTCGCTGTTTGATGCATCAGCTCTGTGCTTTGTTTATCAGGGTGAATCACTGCTCTCTGTGCTTCGAGAGCTCATTTCTGAAATGGGTTTTTAAATGTAACATGATTGCCACTAATTAAGCTTGATTATAATATTAGTAATCGGTTTGTTTTCACAGATGGTGAACTGCACTCCTCTTCAAGTCTGTCCGGAGGCAACGAGCTGATTGTGGAGGCGGAGCTCACAGGAGGAGAGGGTGAAGTGTCATGGCAACATGCTCAGCTCTTCAGACAGAGTTTAAAAGACACGGAGAAAGTTATATTTGAAATTTTGGTTGAAATGGAAGAGTCTTAGAGTGTACACATCTCTTGCAAGTACTCATTAGGGAATGATTCTTCATAGGTAAAAAAAAAAGCTTTGTTTTTCTTTTAGATGCAATCCTGCAAGGGGTTTCTTTTAGAGGAAAAGTTCACCCAAAAATGAAAATTCTGTCATTAATTACTCACCCTCATGTCGTTCCAAAACTGTAAGACCTTCGTTCAGCTTTGTGACACAAATGAAGATATTTTTGATGAAATCCGAAAGCTTTCTGACCCTGCATAGACAGCAACTCAACTGACACGTTCAAGGCCCAGAAAGGTAGTAAGGACATTGTTAAAATAGTCCATGTGACATCAGTGATTCAACCTTAAATTTATGAAGCTACGAGAATCATGGTACTCTCCTGAACAAAAATTATTCTCGTAGCTTCATATCATTAAGGTTGAACCACTGATGTCACATGGACTATTTTATAAATGTCCTTACTACTTTCCTAGGTCTTGAACGTGGTAGTTGTGTTGCTGTCTATGCAGGGTCAGAAAGCTCTCGGATTTCATCAAAAATATCTTCATTTGTGTCACGAAGCTGAACGAAGGTCTTACAGGTTTGGAACGACATAAGGGTGAGTAATTAATGACAGAATTTTCATTTTTGGGTGAACTGTCCTTATAAAGCCATGCTTGTCTTTTAACTATATGCCATTTTATGGATTTACTCTTTTAATTGTTGTTCACTAGCCAGAAATATTTTACTGTAAATGATTCTGGAAAGCTGGTCAATTCTAAAAACTGAACTATTGTGCTGTAACGTCATATAAATGTGATTTTAGATGTGACCAGATTTGGAAATGAAGAATCTGGCATTGTTCCTAAACAAGGTTTTATTTTTGAGTTTTAGGCATCTCTGTTGTACATCATACTGACTGTACATCATGCTTTCCTGTTCTTAATTGTAATGATATGACCTTTAGCCTTGCATTAAATTATTTAATTCTTCAGTTGTGTATGAACTCTTTACTACACTATAGTTGGACTACTTAAGGGAATTGTTCACCCACCCCCCCAAAAATGCTGAAAATGTACTCACCCTCAGGCCATCCAAAATGTAGTGCATCCATAAAGTATTCACAGCGCTTTTCTTTTTCAACATTTTGTTATGTTATAGCCTTACTCCAAAATGGATTAAATTCATTATTTTCCTCAGAATTCTACAAAAAAATACCCCATAATGACAATAAGAAGTTTGTTTGAAATCTTTGCAAATTTATTTAAACAAAAAAAAAAAATTCACATGTACCTAGGTATTCACAGCTTTTGCCATGACACTCAAAAAATGAGCACAGGTGCATCCTGTTTCCACTGATCATCTTTGAGATGTTTCTACAATTTGACTGGAGTCCACCTGTGGTCAATTCAGTTGACTGGACATGATTTGGAAATGCACACACCTGTCTGTTAAAGGTCCCACAGTTAACAGTGCATGTCAGAGCACAAACCAATCCATGAAGTCCAAGGAATTGTCTGTAGACCTCAGAGACAGGATTGTATCGAGGCACAGATCTGGGGAAGGGTACAGAAAATTTTCTGCAGCATTCAAGGTCCCAAAGAGCCCATCATCCTTAAATGGAGGAAGTTTGGAATCACCAGGACCCTTCATAGAGTGGGCCGTCCGGTCAAACTAAGCAATCGGGGAAAAGTGACTTAGTCAGGGAGGTGACCAAGAACCCAATGGTCACTCTGAAAGAGCACCAGCATTTCTCTGTGGAGAGAGGAGAACCTTTCAGAAGAACAACCATCTCTGTAGCACTCCACCAATCAGACGTGTATGGTAGAGAGTCACATGACAGCCCTCCTGGAGTTTGCCAAAAGGCACCTGAAGGACTCCCAGACCATGAGAAACAAAATTCTCTGGTCTGACAAAACAAAGATTGAACTCATATCTGGAAGAAACCAGGCACCGCTCATCACCTGGCCAATACCATTCCTCCAGTGAAGCATGGTGGTGGCAGAATCATGCTGTGTGGATATTCAGCAGTAGGAGCTGGGAGACTAGTCAAGATAGAGAGAAAGATGAACGCAGTAATGTACAGAGACATCCTTGATGAAAACCTGCTCTAGAGCACTCTAGACCTCAGACTGGGTCGACGGTTCATCTTTCAACAGGACAACGACCCTAAGCAAGATAAAGGAGTGGCTACGGGACAACTCTGTGAATGTCCTTGAAGGGCCCAGTCAGAGCCCACATTTGAACATCTCTGGAGAGATTTGAAAATGGCTGTGCATCGACGCTCCCCATCCAACCTGATTGAGATTGAGAGGTCCTACAAAGAAGAATGGGAGAAACTGCAAAAATATAGATGTGCCAAGCTTGTGGCATCATACTTAAGAAGACTTGATAATGTAATTGGTGCCAAAGATGCTTCAACAAAGTATTGAGCAAAGGCTTTGAATACTTATGTACATGTGATTTTTTTTTTTTAATATATAAATTAGCAAAGATTTCAAACAAACTACTTTAATGCTGTCATTATGGGGTATTGTTTGTAGAATTTTGAGGAAAATAATGAATTGAATCCATTTGAGTAAGGCTGTAACAGCAAAATGTGGAAAAACTGAAGTGCACCCAGTTTGTTTGTTCATCTGAACAGGTTTGGAGGATTTTAGCATTACATCACTTGCTCACCAGTGGATGCTGTGCAGCGAATGGGTGCCGTCAAAATGAGAGCTAATAAAAACGTCACAATAATCCACAAGAGTCCAGTCTATCAATTAATGACAGAAAGCTGCATCTGTAAGAAACAAAGTCCACCACTGCTTCTGGCCAAAATGCCAGATTCATTGGTGAGCAAGTGATGTAATGCTAAATTTCTCCAAATATGTCCTGAGATGTACAAACCACTGATGTCACATGGACTATTTTAACAATGTCCTTACTATCTTTCTGGGGCTTGAACATGGTAGTTGCTATTTATGCAGGGTCAGAAAGCTCTCAGATTTCATCAGAAATATCTTAATTTGTTCTTCAAAGATGAACGAAGATTTTACGAGTTTGAAACGACATGAGGGTGAGTAATTAACAAAAGAATTTTCATTTTTTGTTCAACTCTCCCTTTATTATTATTCTTGGAATGCTCATCAGCCAGTCAGATTAAAGGATCAAAACTAACTGTTGTACAAGTAAAAGATGACATACAATCAGCCACTCAGTAGCGCTTAATGAACCCGCACGTGAAGCAGACGGCTAATTGACAAATACATAAATGCTGGTAATACTGATTTTAAATTATTTTATTATCAGATCGTGAAGAGACAGAACACGAGCACAGCTATGTAGGAAACAGGTTTCCTGGATGAGCACATAGGCTTTCTTTACTTGGCTTTATAGTATCATTGAGAGCATTGTGCTACATGGTGAAATGCTAGACTAGACCAGCAAATTTTGCACAAATCCAGGAACTCCAGTTTGTTAACTCATTTTCAACAAAAACAGACATAAGAATTTTCATACCTAAATTGGTCAGCAAACAAAAAAAATGGCATCCAAATAAATGATAAAATACACATAAATTTGTAATAGCTCAAAAAAAAAATGGATGATTGTGATTTTTTTAACAATTTCTGTATCTAAAAAAAGTGCAAGAACGAAAAAGAATTGTGCAGTTTGTGCAACATTGCCCTCTACTAAAACACAAAAGTAGACATTTCTTTCACATTAGTTGCTCTAAAGATTTAATCGTTCTATAAAATATGCTATGTCTTTAAAAGCAAAGGTACAAAGACCTTAAAATAGCTTTATCCCCCATTCCCCCAAATGTAATACAAAGCCCATCTCTTAAAAGTACAAATATTTTAGAAAACAACAATAGTGCGAGTCATTGCACATGTCATCTTTACATACAAAAGCTGTACGATCTCTTTAGAAGCACAGCCATAAAGATGAAGCATATTAAGACTGTTTTTTTTTTTTTTTTCTTCTCGCTGCACAGGGAATGCTCCTCATTACGCCACGACCGCAAATGTGCAAGTTTCTGATTAGGAATCTTCATTTTTTTTTTTCAATACTAGTATTTATCACCATTTCTTTAGGTTTAATAATAAATAAGTGCTGTTTGAAGATACATTAGGTAATTAGAGTCATTTTTCTTGGTTGAGTTCTAGGCCACATTCTTTGCTACAATATAAAATATACAGTTTTTCATAAAATCGATCTATATAAACAGATTTTTCACTATTATATACACACACACATGAGCAAGAACACATGCACGCCAAATGCATCCAGCCGTACGCACCGTAAAATTGTTCCGCAGTTTTGGCAGAAGGAATTTTTAAGACAAGAAAAAGGCTTTTCACATATGGCGGTCATGCGGATATTCACACACACCCAAGATTGTTCTTTAAAGGAACAGGTCACCCAAAAAATAAAAATTTCCTGAAAATTTAGTCACCTGTCCAAGACATAGAAGAGTTTGTTTCTTCATTAGAACCTTTTTTAAAGAAATTAAGCATCTCTTGCTTACCAGTGAATCCTCTGCAGTGAATGGGTGCCATCAGAGTCCAAACAGCTGATGAAAACGTCACAAGTAATCCACACGACTCCAGTCCATCAATTGATGCACAGTTTTTCACTTCAAAAGGATGTTAATTGATAAACTGGAATTGTTTAGATTTCTTGTGATGTTTCTGATCAGCTATTTGAACTCGAATTCTGACGGCACCCATTTACTGTCGAAGATCCACTGGTGAAGTGATGCAATGTTAATTTTAGGTGAACTATTTCTTTAAATGTTATTATTTTAGATAACACTCCTTTTGATGCGAAAACAACGGGGATAAAAAGGAGTTACATCTATATGCTAAAATGCTGAGAAATAGAGGTAGAAAGGGAAACGGACTACTTGCGCCCCCTAGCTGGATTACTTGTCGATGAGGCCCGCCTCTTTGATCTTGGTGTAGAAGAATTTCTCTAGTAGGTTGGCACATTTGTAGTACTCGCTTTCAGGAGGGTTGTACTCTCGACAGTTAGTGAAGATCCTCTGCATGTCAGCCATAAACAGCTTCCGTGTGGTATAGTACCGACTCTTCAGACGCTCGCTCATCGTCTTCAAGTCTACAACACACAATAACAGTCAGGCATTACATTTTGGAAGTAAGTGTAAAGAACACTGTGTATAAGTGATCTTTGCGTACCCATAGGGAAGCGGATGACTTGGTAATAACCAGGTGCCTCGTTCTTCTTCACAGGCTCCATGAAGGGCCATGCGTTCTGGTGTGACTGAGGAAAACAATACATATTCCTCATCAGTTGTTTTATGGTATTCCATAAATATAGCTTTTGAAACACGTAAGCACTGCAGTTACACCAGTGTAGCCCCCGCCCCTCGCGAAGGTCAGGTAAACTTTATTTTCTATATAGCGGCAGATCACAACAGACGTCATTTAAGGTTACCTTTCCTATAGAACAGGTCTGTACCTTGTTCTTTTATTAAACAAACGAAATAGCCTTGTGTTATATATCTTATTTACACAATGGCATGTCATTTCTGTCTCTAACGTTACGTGGTCACGCGTCTACAATTTCTCCTCCGCTAAAACGCGGACGGGATCGCGGAGTCCATTCATAAAAACGGACTTACTCTATAGCACGGGATGCCACAGAATTCGTCAATTTTTGGATGAATAAATCAAAAGTAGGTCTCTCACTTAATTCGAATCGCGATATGGACTAGTGTCTGTGAATATTAAAACGCAAAAAGACGGTTTAAATATGAATCCTCCATGTTCCGCTTGGCTCTGTATGAATGAATGGCGGAGACGCGGCTTTGTTTACTACACAAATACTGAGGCACACGTGTCGCTCGCGGTTATTTTCGGCCTCTGCGTCTCATTATATGACGACATAAACGCATAAACTTAATCTCCAGAACTTCTGTGAGAGTCACTTCATGTAAATTTTACCGTTTAATTTGAGATAATTAGCATCGTATCATACTGTATACACACAAAAACTAACCGGCAACCTGTCAAAATAAAAGTACGGTTTAACATGTAACAGAAATGTATCGTCTTGTATTACTTTTGTACAGTATAATGTAGGTGGTTAAATATTCCTATTTCTGGCTAATTTAAATAAAACAATTAAATACAGAAATTATAATAATAACAGAAAAAATAAATAAATGTTTAATGCCTGTATTTGATTATCAGAAAAAATAAAACACAGGAATTTCTGAAAAAAAATTGGCCCTATTGTTTAAAATGTTCACATTTAAATTTTTTTGACTCTGTTATTACACAGAGTAATGTACCGAAAAAAAGTACCGTACCACCACTCCAAAACTGGAATCCTAGGGGAAACACTGTACACAATACCTTGACCTGCTGTAAGATGTTCTTTAAGGTGCTGTACAACTGGTCTGGATCCTTCAGCTCTTTGCTGTAAAAAAAAATAAAAATACACAAATATGTAACAAACTACCTGTTTACATAAGATTTGTTTAGCTGTGTCTCATAAATACACACTCACCTCTTCCCTAAAGGCTTCCAGCCTGTCTCACCTGTCCAAAAACAAGTAAATTAAAGTTGAATGCATTATATATTATGAAATAAATAAATTACTAAACATAATCAAAGGCCTAAAACTGAAAATTCTGTCGTTAATTATTCATCCTCACGTCGTTCCAAACCTGTAAGACCTTCATTCATCTTGGGAACGCAAATTAAGATATTTTGGATGAACTCCGAGAGCTTTCTGACCCTGCATAAACAGCAATGCAACAACCACGTTCAAGGCCCAGAAAGGTAGTAAGGACATTGATAAAGTAGTCCATGTGACAACCAGGTTGCATTGCTGTCTATGCAGGGTCAGAAAGCTCTCAGATTTCAGATTAATGAAATATTTATACACTACTGTTCACAAGTTTGGGGTCATTAGGATTGAATTCGAATGTTTTCTATAGCAATTTCAAATGCTGTTCTTTGAATTTCTATTCAGCGAAGCATCCTGAAAACAATTGTCATTGTTTCCACAAAAATATTAGGCAGCGAAACTGTTTTTAATGTTGAGAATGCAAAGAAGTGTTTTTTGAGCACCAAATCAGCATGTTAGAATGATTTCTGACGGATCATGTGACACTGAAGACTTCAGCTTTGCCATTATACGTATAAATTACATTTTAAAATATATTAAAATTTACAGTTATTATAAGAACAGTTATTTAAACTGGAGATGTTTAGAGTATTACTGTACTGTATTTTAATGTTTACTGTATTTTGATCAAATAAATGCAGCCTTGGTTAGCATATGAGACCAGCATAATAGAAACATTTTTATTATTACTATTATATAAATAATATGATTCGTATAATAAAATGTGACCCTGCACCACAAAACCAGTCATTTTTGGAAATTGAGATTCATACATCTGAAATTGATGTATGGTTTGTTAGGATAGGAAAATATTTGCCTATTTAAAAATCTGGAATCTGAGGGTGCAAAAAAAAAAAAAAAAAAATCAAAATACTAAGAAAATCCCCATTAAAGTAGTCCAAATTGAGTTCTTAGCAATGCACTAATCAAAAATTGCATTTATGGTAAGTAATTGCAAAAATGCATTTATGGTAAGTAATTTACAAATTATCTTTGGAACATGATCTTTACTTAATATCCTTAATATTCCTAATAGGAAAATCGATAATTTTGACTCATACAATGTATTGTTGGCTATTGCAACAAATAAACCCGCTTTGTGGTCCAGGGTCACAAATACATAAAATATAGTACTATTATATATTATGACTTAATCTATTAGTGTTTAAAAAATAATCATAATGTCTAAAATGTCTAAACAAATAATGACAAATAATGTCTAAAATCTACATAACAGTAAGACATACGGATTCCTGGAATGCTCTCAATGGCAATCTGACGAACTCCCTCCTTGAAACAGGAAAGACCAGGGTAGACTTTCCGAATTTGTGCTTGCTTACGCTCTATAAGCTTCTTAATGATCTGAGAGAGAGAGAGGGTGAGATAGAGATAGAAAAGCCTTTAGGCAATAACAGAATAATGAATTTTACGATTCTGAGTAACCACTTTGACACACCTCAGATTCCATGCTCTCGCTCTCGCTCTCTCACACACACACACACACACACACACACACACACACACACACACACACACACACCTCTTTCTGTTTCTTTATGATGACAGAGAACTCAGTGTATGGGATGCAGGGGTTCAGTTCACAGCCCATGAGTGTGGCCCCCTCATAGTCTTTAATGTAGCCCACATACTTGGATTTCGGCACTTTAATGTCCTTAGAGAATCCCTGAAGTAAGAGAAACAAAATAAGAACATGGACATGTACTTAAAGTGACAGTACCCCCACCCCCCAAAAAAATCCTCATTATTGTCTTCATGTTGCTACAACCCAGCATTTTTTTTTATCATATCATCATATTCTCACTAAAAATATTTCTATGTTAGTATATATATATGTGACCCTGGACCATAAAACCAGTCATAAGGTTCAATTTTTGGAAATTTACATTTATACATGACCTGAAAAATAGCTGAATAAATAAACTTTTCATTGATGTATAGTTTGTTAGGACAGGACAAAAATTGGTTGAGATACAAATTTGAAAATCTGGAATCTGAGGGGTGCAAAATAAAAATTTACAAAATGTCTTCACGGAACATGATCTTAACTTACTATCCTAATGATTTTTGGCATAAAAGAAATATCAAGAATTTTGCCCCATACAATGTATTTTTGGCTATTGCTACAAATATACCCGTGCTACCTAAGACTGGTTTTGTGGTCCAGGGTCACATACATACACATATATGCTTTTTGTCATTTTTGGAGATGGCAGTATAATTCACCATGCACTTTGCACTTGAATTGCATTTTGTGTCATGGAACTAACAGAGAACACTGACCTGCTTTTTGAAGTAGCCAATGGCGTATTCATCAGCGTAGGTGAGAAAGTTGAGAATTTCGTGCTTGATGTGATATTCCTTCAAATGATTCATGAGGTGAGTCCCATAACCCTTAAACAGCAACCAAATGAATAAAGACCAAGTCAGCAATGTGTGAGGAGGAGGAATGCCAATGCATCACAGTATTTCTAAGACAACACACCTTGACTTGTTCATTGGAGGTGACGGCACAGAACACAATCTCAGTGAAGCCCTGAGTCGGAAACATCCGGAAACAGATTCCCCCAATAACACGGCCATCTTTAATCAACGAGAGAGTCTTGTGTTTCCTGTGAAAGAGGAAATACATTGACTCATCATAATGCTACGCCACAATTCACAGGAAGCAATAGATTAGCATTAACCATGATGGTTAAGAATTGTGGTAACTAAACAGTTGCTGGTGGCCAGAGATGGGAAGTAACTAAGTACAAATACTTCGTTACTGTACTTAAATAGATTTTTCCGGTATCAGTACTTTACTTTTACTTCACTACTTTTTACTTTTACTCCTTACATTTTTACACAAATATCTGTCCTTTCTACTTATTACATTTTCAAACCAGGCTCGTTACTTTAGTTTCAATCTGCATTTTGTGGATCACCATTTGATAACAAATCTTCAAATCAAGAATCGGTTAGTCTGTACTGGCAACACGATTCGGCCCGCGTGCGCTCACGTCTCCTATCAAAGTTTCTATTAGAGTAATCAATGCCAGTGACTTGAGAATGGAGTGAATCAGAGAGGCAAAACTACTGACCTGTTCAGGACTTCAAGTGCAGGTTAGTTTAATCTGTAAATAGGCTAATGTAGTTTTGTCTTTGTTTACTTGGTTAAGTGCTAGCAACTCTTAGCAGTAGCTAGAGGATTAATAATAGTTACTGTAAACTAAGCTAAATTAATTACTATCATCACTCAAAATACTGTATGCTAAAGGAGATACTGTAAAGTTACAGTAGTAATTTAGCAAACAAATGTTATAAGACGTCATTTTATAATATGTTTAGAGGGAGCTAGGGCAGATAACAACACAACCTTTATGACAATTAAAACCAAAAACCATGTTTACTATAGTTAAACCATGGTAACCACAAATTACACTAACCATAGACTAAGCATGAAATTTGTAATAAAAATATGGTTGTAAATTAATCCGCATGGTTAATTTTGGTAAGAGAAAAATATGACATTCAGTATTAGAATTTTTTCTGTAAAGATATTGTCATGATGTATTATTATTGTACTAATTTTGACATTTAGGCACTTTAGAAAATATAATTTATAAAGTCTATAGTATTTAAGTAATTTTAAGATAAAACAACACATGGTCATAATGTGATCTTGTAAATTTACCTAAAATAAACTTATGTTATTGCAAACCAAATACAATGAGGTGGTTGTTTTGCAAGAAGGTGGAGACAGTTCTGTTCATAACAGTAAATGGCTAATGGGAAAAAGGACAGGTACAAGAAAATGAGTGAAAAAAAAAGTAAATATACAAAGTGTGTTGCAGAGAGATATCATGGAAAATGAAGAGAGTGAAAAGGAAAATGGAAATAAAGGTGCAGTTCAAGAGAAAACCTTTTATTATTTTGCACGGCCCCAGCCTAAGGTTTTAAACCTTTTTTTAAATGTGATGGCCATACAAAAAATAGGGTTTTCCGTGGTTGCAGAATTTGTTGTCCGCGAATGGGATGGCCTGGATGAGTGTGAGATTTCCCAGCCTGAAGTTTTGTCCCAATCCTAGTGGTTGTTCAGCTTTGATACATTCATTAGCTAACAAAATTTTAAATATAAGTTATTTTGTATTAATGTGTCAATATGACATGAGGTCCAGTTACCGGAATGACACTAAAACAGGCAGTAGCAATGGGTACTTTTTACTTAAGTACATGTCAGAGCTCTTACTTCTTTACTTTAACTTGAGTAAAAAAGTATAGTCAGTACTTCTACTTTTACCAGAGTATTTTTAAACATGAGTATCTGTACTTCTACTTAAATGAAGGATGTTTTTACTTCTGCCATCTCTGCTGGTGGCCATTGACTTCCATAGTTTGGTATTCAATGGCTACCGGTAACTGTTTGGTTACTTCACGTTAAACAGAAGAAACTCATTCGGGTTTGGAACAAGATGAGGGTGAGTAAATAATGACACAAGTTTCATTTTTGGGTGAACTAACTCTTTTAGAAAAGCACTAGTTTTAAAGATTCAATCCTCCACAGCAGCCTTGTTACTATTATAATCAGACTTTTGAGGAGTACATTAAAATGTTTAACGGTAACAAACATACGGGTCAAAGACGAGGCGTGTGATGTATTCTTTAGGCATGCGGGGCAGCTGGTGTGAGAAGACGTTCTGCAGGCCAACAAGCCACATGAGGATCTTCTTATTGGGCTTTTGGTTGAGGGAGTTTCCAATGACGTGGAACTCGATGACGCCGCGCCTCTCCTCCAATCGAGCCGCTTCGTCACGCGCAGAATGAGCTGAGAGAAGACTGGTCTGAAAAAAATATGGAAATGACATTTTTTGGTTCGGTCTCTATGATATGAGATCGGTATTGCCATCTATCAGATACAAAACACATTAGACAGATTCTGTTTACCTCTGGTCCCAGCATGGCAGTAGGGTCTGTAATGGTAGACATGACTTCATTAATTAATTCCATAGGAATGTCACCAACCACACGGGGTCGTTTGCTGTCCTCATGAGACAATGGCTCAGAAGGCTTTCGCTTTTCTCCACCTGCGTATGTGCATAGAGACAAATCTTTTAAGATACAACACACAGCATCTGTGGTCAAGAAACACTCTTCACAGACCCATGAATTTAATTAACACATCAGGTTTGTTCAATGTCAACCAGAGGTTCCCAGCTCAATTTTTCAATATTTTTCTCAAGAAAGTTAGCCAACATATTAAATGCCACAGATGTGTATTTACAGAACAATCCATTATTTTGTAAAAGGGGGTGAAAATGACTTTCACCTGAGATTCAGAGCCAAATTACAGGTGGGCAAAAATGACTTTAGAAAGATGGCAGCATCGTAATGTTATTTCTACACAGAGATCGGTAGCTATATTAGTAAAATCTGTTACTAATATTATTAGTAACATTAGTAAATTCTAGTTATTCTATTAGTAAAATCTTTAGTGATCTTTGTTACATTAAGTGCCAAAAGTAATTATTTTAAAAGAGCACTTTTCAAGTTTTTTTCTCCAAAGTCTGCATGCCTGTAACTCAAAAAGCACTAAAGATATTTTAATGCCCTTTTAGATATTGGGTCTTAACAAACTTTCCTTTAAGGCCCTATATGGTTCAGTTCCAGAGATACTGCAATTTCAATATGGCTCCAGGAGTAAATCGTTTTACTCCAAACATTTGAGATTCCCCATATTTCTGTGACTGAATGGCACAGGGCCTTGAAAATAGAGATTCCAAAAGAAATGGTTAATAAGAACCAGAATCTAAAATCATATTGCAATGTCTTTAATACTTCTTGAGTTATAGGCACGCAAACTTTGTAAAAAGATTATTTATGGCACTCAGACAGGTATGTTCAATCCAGTTGTTTTGACACAAGGAAACAAAATAGATTTCTAGATTTAACATTATTTGTTCTTCAGACATTCCTCTTTGAAAGAAGCATCATCTTTATGCCAACTGACCCACATTCGGTTTTTGACCACTGAAAATGTGTCCAATTTTTAACAATTTACTCCTTGAGCCATATTGAAATTGCAATATCTCTGGAACCACACAGGGCCTTAAAAAAGGCATTAAGATATGTTTAATACTTCTTGAGTTAGAGGCAAGCATACTTTGGAGAAAAAAACTTGCTCTTTCCCTATTTTTGAATGGTCACCATTGGCACAACGGTTGCTAAAGTCAACATATTTTACTAATAGCTGCTAATAGCTGTAAAAATAACATTATGATGCTGCCATCCTTCTGAAGTCATTTTTCCCCTTTTTAATTTGGCTCAGAATCTGAGGTGAAATGTCATTTTGACTCCCCTCTGCAAAATAATAAATAAGGGATTGCTCTGTAAATATACATCTGTGGCATTTAATTTTTTGGCTTTAATCACTATACATGTTTATCTTTCTTCCAAAAAAAATTAGCAAATTCAAAAAATTGAGCCAGGGAAGTTTCTGAAATTTGGTTTATTTGACAGAATGACCCATCAGTTATCTGTAGTATATAGATAGATAGATAGATAGATATTGGTGCTTAAATTAATGGATTAAATAGTAAAAATATATTTTAAAGTAACAAAACAGAATTAAAAAATCATATTTAAATCAGAAAGCACTAATAAGGTCATATATATAAAGTGTTAATATTTTAAATTATAACTACATATCGTAACATTTCCACCAAAATATAACTGTCACTAATTTAAAAAAAATTAAAAATAAAATAAAATAATTAGTCACCTTTATAAAAGAATCGTGAACATACAAATGTAAAAAAAAAAAGTAAAATGTTTTTACAATTTAAAATAACTCTTTTATGTAATTTCTTTAACTTTTTATGTAATTTATTTCTGTGATGCCAAAGCTGAATTTTCAGCAGCCATTACTAATCTAATATGCTGGTTTTATTTTTGGAAACTGTGATACATTTTTGTTCAAATGTTCAAATGAACAGCATTTATGTAAAGTAGAAATCTTTTATAATGTTACAAAATCTTTACTGTCACTTTTGATCCGTTTAATGCATCCTTTCTGAATGAAAGTATGATTTCTTTAAAAAAAAAAAATTACTGACCCCCAAAAGTAGTGTAGATTCATTGCTAAGACTTCATAAATGGCAAAGTTCTAGCATTTCTAATCAGGCACTGAATATAACGTTATAAAATACGTTAATACCTGGACTGGGCTCCAAAGCGGATGCTGTTTTCCGGGCCGGGCTTACGCTGCCTCCTCCAGCCAGCTCCACTGGGGCGGGACTACTGCTGTAGTACAGGGGGCGGGTCACAGGTGGAGCACTGATCACTGTACCAATCAGAGAAGAGAAAAGTCTACTTACATAGCCATGCAACACATACAACTGAATAAAGTTGTGTAAATGAACTCTGCTAATCACCTGTGGGAATCTGTCCACCTGATAAATGAACCATGAACTCCTCACTCCAGATGGGCGAATTATGACTATAAACCTCTTCCTCAAGCATAGACAAAAACCTGCGCACAACGCATACATAAACATATCATCAACCTGTTATTCATGGAGGTTTCTCTCTGTGTGGTTGTGTGCTTACTTGGGGAAATGTGTGAGAATGAGTGTGCGTTTCTCAGGTGGTAGTTTGTCTTTCTCCTGCCGGGCCTGTTCCAGCAGCTGCTTCCTCATTACGGTGAATACAGAGCGCAGGAAAGTGCGGCCGAAAATCTGTGTGGCCTCATACCGAGGGAGACTGTCACAAAACTGGGGCACGTTACAATAACACAGCCACCTGCAACACGAACACACAAGAAGACCAGAAAGGGATTTTTTATTTTACCTTTCCTTTAGTGTGTAACATAGCTTTCTGTGCATGTAAACAAGCTGCCAAACTCAAAAACTAGCAGTCACCTGGTGTAATTGACTTTATAACCAGCCACATCATCCTCAGGTGCTCTTTGCCTCCTTTGTGAGGGCGTCTCTAGCTGCCAGTAGTTGATCTGGTTGAGGAACATCTTTGCGAGCTCCACGATAGTTTGCCTCTCCTTTGATGGTAGATGGCTAAACTTGTACTGCACAAAGTTGTTCACACCCTGCAACAACAACAACACATGAAAAAAATGTATATGTGACACCAACAACAAAAATGTCAAGAATGTGTGTAGGGTTGTTTGTTATGTTTCTGATTTGTGCATCATGGGCAAAGTACACTGCCTATAAATAAACCAAGGAAACTGAGAGTCGCGGTAACCCAGTGAATGTTTTTATAAATATCACCAAAATTTCCTGTTTTATATGCCTGATTCAGAATAAACCCGCTATATGAGACTTATCTCTATCTGCACCTTTACACTTTCTGATACTGATATTATGATTGAATGTGATGTGAACAAAAGGTCAACCAAATATGTGACCCTGGACCACAGGCGTATTTGTAGCAATAGCCAAAAATACATTGTATGGGTCAAAATGATCAATGTTTCTTTTTTTGTCAAAACTAATTAGGATATTAAGTAAAGACCATGTTCCATGAAGATATTTTGTAAATTTCCTACCATAAGTATATCAAAACTTAATTTTTGATTAGTAATATGCATTGCTAAGAACTTCATTTGGACAGCTTTAAAGGCGATATTTTGATTTTTTTGCACCCTCAGATTCCAGATTTTTAAATAGTTGTATCTCTCCAGAATACTATCCTATTCTAACAAACAATACATCAGCAGAAGGCTTATTTATTCAGCTTTCAGATGATGTATAAATCTCAATTTAAAAAAAAAAAATTGACCCTTATGACTGGTTTTGTGGTCCAGGGTCACATATTATTACCAAACATTCCAGACTGAGGGGTTTAATAAAACTAGAAAAATCAGATATTGACAAAATCCATACTTAATTACCTATGGTGATTACAGCCTTACAATTTAAGCAGCTACCTGTTCAATGCTTGGTTTTCCAAAAGGTGGGCTTTGCAGAGCTTCTACCACCGGCCTTCCCATCTGCAGGATGCATTTCCGTAGCAACTATTCAACACATACAAGTAGGTAAGATTGACAAATATTAGCAAATAGAATAAACACAGCAGAATATAAACAGTGTTGGGGAGAAACTAGTTACATGTAAGGGAGTTAATTACAAAAATACAAAACAAATGTACCTGTAATCTGTTACAGTTACTGAGAAAAATGTGTAATTAAATTACAGTTATTTATGAAAATATTAACAATTACAAAGGGGGGTTACGTCGGAATATTTTCACACACATACAGATCTGGTTTATTTCTTTCCCCACTTGCATTGACTGCTCTAAAATATGAGACACCAATGTTTCAGTACTAGTTTAGGACACAAGCTTATTCTATAATTGTTTTATTCCCTATCTGGATTTATGCATATACTTTATTTTTTAACATTAACAGTTTTTTATTTCAACTGTTTCCTGTTTCCTGTCATAGCTATGCAAAGATTAATTTCAAAAACAGTATCATAGCTATTAAACTATATCTTGTTATGACATTCATTAGAAATGTAGAAAATCAAAAAGCAATTAAATGTAATCAGTTACATTACTTTAAATAGTTACACTACTTATTACATTTTAAGTTTACATTTCAAAATTAGATTTTAAAAATATTACATTTTAAAAGTAATCTTCCCAACACTGAATATAAATATATATTAATATACACTACCGTTCAACAATTTCAGGTCAGTTTTTTTATTCAGCAACTTAAGGGTGCATTAAATTGATCAAAAGTGACAGTAAAGATTTCAAAAAATTTCTATTTCAAAGAAGTGTTGTTCTTGGGAACTTTCTATTTAACAAAGAATCCTGACAAAATATATCATGATTAACAGAAAAATAAGCAGCACAATTTTTTTTTCCATATAATGAGAAGAAAAATTATTTCTTGAGCACCAAATCAACATGAAATCTGAAGGATCGCCTGAAGACTTAATTATTGGTTTCTGAAAATCCAGCTTTGCCATCACAGGAATAAAATATATTTTTAAAATATATTAAAATAGAAAACACTTATTTAAAATTGTAATAATAATTCACAATATTAATCTCTTTACTGTATTTTTGATCAAATAAATGCAACATTGCTGAACATAAGTGACATATTTCAAAAACGTTACAAATCTTACTGACCACAGATTTTTGGGAATTACATTAATACATAAACATAGCTGTCACTATTTCATTCAGTGATCGATATTTTTAATATTTCCAAAACAAGGAATCACATAAGGTAGTGGGGGTGGGCGATATACCAGTAGAAATGGTCAACAAGTAGAGATTTTGGACTCTCGTCACTCTCGTGCTACGTGGTCACAAATACTTTCCATTTGCATTCGTTTTTAAGCATTGCAGTTTAAAAAGAGGTGATTTTAAGACTCTGAAAAGCAATCAGCAGCGAAGGAGAACTCATTTCGCTATATGCGCACGCTGTCTGAGAGAGTTTATTGAATACTGAATAGGGAATATTGAACACAGTTGTTTTTGCTGCTTTATAGACCTTGAAGCGTTAAATACACTCACTTGTATGTGTCAAAATGCTTGGCTTTCCAAGTATCCTTGTAAAATTTAGGTCTTAAGTAAAAGCAAACAGCTGTGAAAGAAAACACATGTGTAACAGTATATTGAATCCGGGCAGCTTTTAAAGTGACAGCAGTCTAATATTCCAACAAAAGAGAGAAAATCTCTTTTTATGCATCCGATTACATTTTTTATATATATATATATATATATATATATATATACAGTATATATTAGTTTTTTGTGATATTGACACTGGTGGCAAGATTTTGGTCATATCGTCCAACCCTACATGGTAGTGTACATAAGCACCACTTTGCAATGTGCAAAAATCCACAAGAACTCACTTTGAAGAGAGAGAAGTAGACTTGTTTAGTGTCAGGATCCTCTTCTTTATGGACACATGTGTACAAGTACTCCACATCTAGTACAATTCCAAGCAGTCTGTTCATCTCCTCCTCCGAAACATTCTCCAGGTGTGTTACATGGTCACCTGGCCAAGAACACATAAGAATAAAATTGTGACTTCATAAGAAGCTTTACCATTGATGTAGCTGAATCATAAACAGTACAATATAAAACATACTTGAAGCTTACTTATGTAGTTGGTGTCATTTGTTTGTGTGAAAACATTATCACGTCACAACCCTGACTCACTGTAGGTCTTTCTTGTAAGATTTATATATATATATATCTAACACTAAACATCCATTTCTCTGTGGATGACAAGAATGGGATTTTATCGTCTGGAACTCTATTATTACACAATCAGTCATTACCGAGGGCATGGCTGCAGCTTCTGCACGGCTCCATTAAGTTAACAGCAATTGGCTGCTCGGCTCTGGGTGGGGTTGGAGGGGGCGGAGTTGGTGGCGGGTTTTGACTCTTCCAGCCATTACACTTACAAGCTCCTTCAGCCTGTGTGAAGAACAAACAGATCAGTCACAAAATAAGACACTAAAATAACTACATTAGGAATATGTTCATACTTACACAATAAACATGTTGCAGCACTGCACAGAAACCAACAGAATCTTGTTTACATTATGTAATTATATAGTTCCTATCTATGCTTAACGTATGTTTTCCATGCTGATGGACTTGTTTCTATGGAGGGCCCAATTACTCACAACTAAATCATTAAATATATGTTGAAACATGCCTAAACACACTGGAGTTTAAAAGTGACACCCACTATTATTGAGTGACATACTGCAACTGTAACCTTGCAAATGAAAGTTAAAAGACACAACCTGCTTGTGCCTAAATGAAAAAACCCATCCAAATATAATGAAAAATCAGCATAAACATAATGCTAAAATTAAATGCAATTGACATTATTTTTGGTCCTTTAATAAACAATTGAAAGATTTTGATGTTTTGATTACGTATTTATCGATTTATTCAAATATTTTAACATTTGAGTAATCTGGCCTTCCATATGTTTCGCGTGTGCCTGGTCTGACAACAATGAGCGGACAACGCCCCCCAGCAACAGACCCCGCCCCCGGTAACAGGCCACGCCCCTTCAGCAGCTGTCATCCTGTCAAAACAAAGACGCCGCGCTCTCTCCTCTTGAGTAATCAACTTCAGATTGCGTCCCCCGTTTTGGCACAACTCTTGCACCAAAACACCATGAAACTTTAGTCTGAGTCTGACTTGACAAAATACAATATAAAAATCTGCATTCATTGTTTAAAGAAGAACAAACTGACAACCCGCCAAGAGTACCCAATGTTCACGTCATCTTGCCCACTATGGGCAAACACAGCGGTATTATCTCTGCAGATCACGGAAATGATATGTTCATTGATATATTTCTGTTGTGCATTCATTTAAAGCGCGAAAAAAGACACATTCGCAATTTAAAAGACTGGAAGACAAAGCAATGGCTTTTTGTGCTGTGCTTGCAAATTCAAGAGTGGGTAAAGTAAGGTAACAGCTAGTTTCAGCTATCAGACGAAGGAATAAAAGCGAGTCTTTCCTTTGCACTGCAGACGTAAACAATGCTTTTGACATCTCTAACGTACCTTGCAAGAGGAATAAACGCCGAGTTTCTCCAGTTTCTTCGGACGCGGGGAGGAGCGGAGCTGCGCCTTCTTGACGGCGATACGTGCAGAACCGACAGCAGCGCCTGAACACTCGGTTCCACCGACTCCTGGCGCAGCCGGAGCCGAGCCCGCCGCGCCTACCGCCGGTGAGCCCTGAGGAATCCCCGTGCTCTCCGACATCGAGCCTGCTTCCGCGCTTCGACTCGAATACTCGAAGTCCGCCCGCTGTATTCGCTCTCTCTACCCCTCAACAGCGGGATCAGACATGGCGTTCATCCCTGCTTTTTTATTTTGACATTGTAAATCCGCCTCGTCTCCGCTAGGGGAGGCACAAAATGAATATCCCGTTATGATTCGGAGAGGGATACAAATGTGTCAAAGGTTTCCAAACGAACCTTTCAAGGTCAAATACATTAAAGCGTTAGACGTGATTTATAGAGACATTATTGCTTCTAAAACGACTAGCTCGAAAATTAAAAACTGGTCTACCATTCTGACCAAACTGGTTTAACTGGTCTGGAAGCTAGCCTCTCATTTTTACCAGCTAAAAAGTCCCCAAAACTTCTTTGAAACCAGCCTGACCAAGTCAAGAAAGCCAGCGTAGCTGGTTCAAAGTATTTTTTTTTTTTTTGTCAGTAAAAATCTGGATGTGAAGCCACTTGCACAAATAGCATGCTTTTGATACAGTCGGGCCCTACAGTCCTAATGTCACCTCTTTATTAAACACATTTTAGACCTGCAAACACCTCCAAAAGGGTTTAAATTATGTCAAAAGCAATAAGAAAATGAACTTAAGGTTAAAAAGCAGTTGCATGCTTTCCCCTAAAACCAAAACTATTAAAAACCTGAAAATAAAATACAAACATTAGATGAAAATTTAATGAAAAATAGAAATGTTGCCTTTGCAACTAACTACAATAGGTTTTAGTGAAAGTACTAAAATTACTAAAATAAAATAAACACTATGTATGATTATAAAAAAAAAACTAATAAAATGGCAAAAGCACATCTACTAAAACTTAAAATTTTTTTTTTTTTTTAAAGAAGTCTCTTCCTCTCACCAGGCCTGCATCCGAAGTACAGCAAAAAGAGTAAAATTTATTCATGTATTTATCATATGTAACTTATTCCTGTGATCAAAGCTACATTTTCAGCACCATTACTCCTTCAGTGTCACATGATCCTTCAGAAACCATTCTAATATGCTGATTTGCTGCTCAAAAAAAACATTTCTTATTATTATTATTATCAATACATTTAATTTAAAACAGTTTTTTCAGGATTCAAAGACAAATAAAAAGATCCAAAGATCAGCATTTATCTGAACTAAAAAGCTTTTGTAACAATAAAAATGATAGAAATTAATACTTTTATTTAGCAAGGATGCTTTAAATTGATCAAAAGTGATGATGAAGAGATTTATAATGTTACAAAATAATTCTATTTCAGATAAGCGCTGTTCTTCTGAACTTTCTATTCATCAAAGAAACCTGAAAGAAAAATTCTGCTCAGCTGTTTTCAACATAGTAATATTAATATTAATATTCTTAATAATAATAATAATTTTTTGAGCAGCAAATCAGAATATTAGAATGATTTCTGAAGGATCATGTGACTGGAGTAATGATGGTAAAAATTTAGCTTTGAATTCACAGGAATAAATTACATTTTTAAATATATTCAAATAGAAAGCAGTTATTTTAAATAGTAAAAATATTTTGACATTTTACAGTTCATGCAGGCTTGACGAGCTGAAGAGACTTCTTTAAAAAAAAAAAAAAAAAACCCATTACAAAATCTTACAGTTCAAAAACTTTTGCCTCGTAGTGTAAAACAAAAATAATGGGAATTGAATACTGATCACCAGGTAATCATAAATCAGACAGCTCTTACTATAAGGAAATAGGAAAACACTTTGTAAAATGAAGCTTATCTGCAATCAGTCATAGAATAAAATAAGCAATCAGTCCTTTATGAGCAAACAAATAAGTGTTGTGACTCAAGGTACAATTTACTTATTATGGGTCATTATCACAAACAAATGCTATTACACAAGAATCCGCACTGTGATGGGAATTCCACTCAGTGATAAGACTAGAAGTTAATTTGGCCCTCTGAACACACAATATTATCAATACCATTTATAAGAAATTTATTTGATACATTAACAGTAATATTTAGGTAACTGCAGTTTTAGTCTCAAAGGGGGAACGCTTAAAAAAAAAAAAAAAAAAAAAAAAAAAAGACAAAAATTTAATGTAGCAGCGAATTTATGTGGTACCAGTATCCTGTAAGGTAGAAGATCGAGAGAATGTTAAAAGTGTATGTGTCGTCCGATACTGGGAAGAGAAGCAGAGGAAGAACTACCATAATCGGTTGATGTGGACACCGTTTAGTGACAAAAACATTTGTTTTTGCTTTCTCATGAAAATTACAAAACAGACCACTAAAGAAAAGCTTTTTTTTTTTTGTTAATAACACTACATACATTTTTATAAGACCACCATTGATTATAATTTAACCATTTGTGAAAAAGAAACATAACTCCAAACCCCTATCAAAGCAATTCTGGGTTACTGTACATTTGTTTTTTTTTTTTTTAATGATTATCTAACTCCCTATCAAGCATTAGTCCTGCAACAGTAAATGGAAAAGACGAATACATTGCAACACCCTATTTACAGTAAATTATTTATATATATTTATATCACTCTGGCTGTACTTGCAAGAGATAATATCAAGACCAAAAATTAGTGCAAGGCATGGAGTAAGAAACACCTGGGTGAGTTAGAACCAGAAAAGTGTGAGCGTGACTGGTGCATGTTTTTTTTTGTGACGGGGAAGTTACTTATCTTGTATGTAAGCTTTTTTTGTTGTTTTTGTTTTTTAGTTTAGACCTTTTATGCTGAATGAAAGCGCAGCCACATATTCACTCAGTTATAGGACGGTGCCAATAATGCTGACAAAAAAAAAGTGAAGGCTTGCTAACTGGTGAGAGAATAACAAGGGGGCGGGATCTTGGCTAAGTGTGTGTGGTTAAGAAGGAGGTGGGCTTTTTGTTGGCGGCGCAGCCTCAGGAAGTGGGCAGTCTGCCATTGAACAGAGCCGCTGGGACATCCAGAATCAGAGCGAGAGGGAAAGAGACGGGGTGGAGCAAAGGGGCTGGGGTAATCTGTCACGTCCTCTCTCACTATGTGTGCCGTTGGATAAGGTTAAAACTTTGATTTACCTTTTTCAGGCTTTGTAGTGATACATGCATCCATCATTCAGAAAAGTACATTTCTATAAAACTAAATCATAAAAAAAGATTTGAGAAAAAGAAAAGCGGCTGTAGAGTTCTGAAATATGACAGGGCAGGTGAACCCTTGCAGAGGCCCCACCCCTTTCATCCTGGTCAGGCAAATGGCATTCAGAGAATTTTTCTTTTCTTTTCTTTTCTTTTTTTTTTTTTGATGGATATCTGTGACGGCATATATTACAGTTTGGAGACAAGGCATGACTTTAAGCATGAATACAGTAAGAGGCCTGGGTCTTTACAGAAAAACAACAAAACAAAAACACCGCAGATACATGGGCGGGGCGGAGCTTTTGTTACAGCGTAAGAGAGTTGTGGAAAATGGGGAAAGCGGAGGCATTTCATTAGTTAGTCAAAAACCAAGTTGGAGGGCGGGACCTTGCGTTAGTTGTTGCGGTAACAGAGTTTGGTGAGGGGGGGGGATTTGTTTTGCGTTAGTTGCTGCAGCAGGGGGCCTTAGTGGGTTGGGCTGTCTCTGTGAGGTCCACGCCCCTACTCCGCCCGCTGTTGGCTCCGGCAGCTTGGGGCTCGTTCTTAGGCAACCTTTTCGCTGAAGAGAGACAAGAAACAAAAGATTAACAGAGTAACACTTCATAATGTGAAAGTCTTTGAAAGAAGCTTCTTATGCTCCTAAAGACTGACTTTACTTTATTAAAGAGGTCATGAACTAAGAAACCAAAATTGCCTTGATCTTTTGACATATAAGGTCATTGTACTATAAAAACATCCTGTAAGTTTCAGAACTCAAAACTTTGTCATTAGTCTAAAAACAGCTTATATTGAAAGCAGTCTGCCAAAATGACAGCTTTTGGAAGGTTCTACTCTGTGATGTAATAGTTGAGATAGGCACCGCCTCCGCAGAAGAAGATCAACGCCTGCCTGTTTAGCCCCGCCCACCAATTCACACACGCACAGTAAGAGCTTGGTCCTTTGTTCACGTCATTTTACAGCAGATTCATTTACAAACAAGGCACAATTCAACGCGAGATTGTCAAAAAGATTGAAACTAAAAGATGATGCTGTGCTGACTATATTGGATCTGACAGTAATGTTGCAACACAAGTGTGAGTAACTGTTTCCATTATGTGGTCACTATTGCTTTGTCTCTTCTTATAGATTGGTCAATATGTATTGAGTTAGTTATGCATCTTTGACCTAAATCACAGCCATTTTTATCCCCCCTCATCAGAAAGCTCTCTTTGAATAGGCATGGCAGATTGTAGGTGTAAAAGTAAAAGCCCCCTATGACTGGCTAATAGTTATGTATGTTTGACAGCGTACATTCCCCATAGATGGACGCTGTCAAACATACACAACTATTAGCCAGTCGTAGGGGGCTTTTACTTTTGTGTCTACAATCCGCCATGCCTATTCAAAGAGAGCATTCTGATGAGGGGGGATAAAAATGGGACAGGAAATAGCTTATTACTTATAAATCATGATTTTTTTTTTATTTTTTATGTAAAATCTTGATAACATTATAAGTGGACCTCTGAGAACAAAATAAAAAAAACAAATTCCATTCATGAACGCTTTAAATTTTAATTAATACATTTTAATATATTTTGGAAAAAAAAATTATTCCTGTGATGCAAAGCTGAACTTTTTATATGATTCATGATTCATTTATATGATTATTCAGAAATCATTTTAACATGATGATTTGGTGCTCAAGAACAGTTTTCATTATTATCAATGTAGCAAACAAATATGCTCCTCAATATTTTGTGGAAACCGTGAAACTATTTTCATTTTTTTTCAAGATTCTTTGATCAACAGAAAGTTCAAAAAAACATTTTTTTTTTAATGGAAACCTTTTGCAAAATTATAATCATATTTACTAGCATTTTTTAATCTATATAATGCATTCTTTAAGTAAAAGTACTCATTTAAAAAAAATAAAAAATTACTGACTCAACATAAACAGTGATAGGGATATGCCCAAAGAGTGAATCTTTGAAACTGAAAATGCACGGAAAACAAATAACGTGTTCTACAGAGCCACTAAAGAAGATTGGTTAGCTGTTCGCTAGTGGCAGCATATTACATTACAGTAAATAAAATTTCACCTACCACATAAACAGAGTAAAGCCAAAAAGTATACTTTGTTAGTGTATGTGTACAGTCGAATGCATAGCCTTTCAAAGTAAACTCCATTTGAAGTTGTGCGTGAAACCGGGCGGTTGACACATGCGCTCTAGAAAGCTTCATCCATGTCATGAGTTATGAACAATAACAAATATTTTTGACCTCTTTTAAACCAAAGCTGAGCTGTCTCATGCCCTCTCGCTGCCAAGCACTTGTCAGCGTGAGCGTCTATTGCTGAAACAACGGCCCAGGACAGTTTTGCCACCTTGTGGAACAACCGATTACTGCAAAATAACCTGTACAACCTGTACAAAGTATGCACGGTTACAAAAATCGTGCGGTGCGCATACAGTATGCGAATTATATTCTGATGACGAAATTCACGCCACATGCACCGTACGCTGTCCCTTGCGTACACATAAAAAGTGCAAGTATACTTTGGACTGATAGGACGATGCCAAATGATTTGCACATCCTGAGCACCACTGACAAACATTTAATCTTGTAAAGCGCGTGGCAAGTACTGCCGCTGTGGCAGTACGTGTGATCGCGAATCTCGAAAGTTAAAGTAAAAAGTGAGCATGCATTCAAAAGTGATTTCAATGTCCCACATTTTAATAGCAGCTCCCTGATGCCCACAATTTATATACAGTATAAATACCCAACTATATAATTGCGAAAGAAAGCATTGAAATATTTTTCCCAATATTCCCATCTTCTGTTTATTCCTTTTAAGGGTTCCGTAGGACACGTCATTTCCTTTTTAAACATGGTATTCGGATTCGGGCACATCCCTAATAAATATTATACATATTAAAAACAAATTTCCATTAAAACATTTAATGTCAACATGTTACAATAAGGTTTCATTAGTTAACTGCTTTATTTACCATAAACTAAGAATGAACAATACTTAATTATACTTAATAATACTTAATTTCAGCATTTACTAATGCATTATTAAAATCAAAAGTTGTGTTTTTGAACATTAGTTAATGCACTTTAAACTAACAATGAACAACTGTATTTTTATTAACTACCATTAACAAAGATTAGTAAATACTGCAATAAATGTTTTGTTGATGTTTGTTAATACATTAACTAATGTTACTAAATGACACCTTATTGTAAGTGTTACCCATTTAATTTGATTAAAAACCAAGTATTATTAATAATCATTTCCCAAATAATAATCTATTAATTAATAAAACACCTCAGCACCAAAGCATCACAACAAATATTATGTGCATTTACAAGATCTTATAAATAGATTAAAACATCACTGTACTATGAGGTAAAACCTTACCAATGGCCATGAAGATCTCATTGACATTCATGGAAGTCTTTGCTGATGTCTCCATGAACAGCAAACTGTTGTCATCTGCATAAGACTGGGCATCCTGTAATTAAACAGCTCAGGTGAGGGAGACATCGATGGTCAGATATAAAAGCCCTCTCTGGTCTTATTGTGAAGTCACGTATACCTGGAAGTCCACAGCTCTCTTGTTAGCAAGGTCAGCCTTGTTCCCAGACAGTGCGATGACAATGTTTGGACTGGCCTGCCTCTGAAGCTCCTTAACCCAGTTCTTTGCTCTTGCAAACGACTCCTTCAAGGTGAAGAAAGCGAAAGGCACAATAACAGAAGCAGAACAGAGAAATGTGACAGTATGACAAAGTGAGTCACAGTATAAAACAGATATTCAAAACAAAACTAATCTACTCACCTCATTGGTGATGTCATAAACTACAATGGCAGCCTGGGCACCTCTATAGTACATGGGGGCCAAACTGTGGTAGCGCTCCTGTCCAGCTGTGTCCCAAATCTCAAACTTTACCGTTGTGTCATCCAAGCACACCGTCTGTGTAAGGAAGGCCGCTAGAAGCAAAAAAGAAAGGTCGTTGAGAACATGTGCAAACAGGTACATGTAAATTTAAATACAAAAATCCCCTACCTCCTATTGTGCTCTCCTGAAACTCGTGAAACTGCCCCTTGACGAAGCGCAGTACGAGGCTGGACTTTCCCACAGCTGACTCTCCTAGCAAGACCAGTTTAAACTGGCAGATCTTATTGCCCGCGTTGGACCCGTTGGGGCGTGTTGCTCCTCCCCTATTGGCCATGACAGTCGTCAATCACCCCGTCTCCTTTAAGCGGTCACACACACACTGAGAGCTGTCCCAGTACTGGCTGAACAGGACAACATGTAACCAAAAAAGAGAAATGAAAAAGAGCACTTTCATGTTGACTATAGACAAAGATCTTTTCTTTCTTCTCTTTTTTTCTCTATTCAGAGCTCTCATACAGGGAATCGCTCATCTTGGCTATAGCGATAACGGCAAGTATCTCAAATGCTATTTTTGGTTTTAAGACATGCACATTTTTAGACTAAAACCACTGGATTTTACAAAAATAATTGGATTTACATGATAAAATCACTTTGCCATTACTGGATAAGGACTAATTACTTATTTATTTGTTTTTATTACTATTATTATTTTTATATAATTTTTATTTTATTTTATTTATTTTTATTGCCATGTCAGCAGCAAGGCTATCTTCAAGGCGAAAACAGAATAAATAACAAAATCATACAATTATTAAAAAATATTTAAGGTTAATACTAGGCAACATAATCTAAATACATTCAGGTGATATTTTTTAAAATACATCAGTTATAAAAACACATCTCTGAATAAAACTGTTCTATTTAGGTTAGAAACAATACAGTCCAATAAAAATGTTTGGTAAGGATGATTTAAAAATCAGTCTGACTCAGAATGATCCAATAATTCAGACTGTAAAACAATCTGATAAATTCAATGAAAAAAAAAAGGACTAAAATGATTCAAATTATTCAGTAATAAAGTAAAAACGAAGAGTTCATTTGCAAAAAAAAAAATAACTCCTTTTTTAACAATTTTCAAAACTTATGTTTTTTCATTGTGCATTCCAGTTAATCTCAGTCAAATGGCAGTTGGGTTATTTTGATTAATTAAAAATACAAAAAAAAAATACAGCTAACACACTTACTTGTGTTTTTGCAAATAAACTCTTTATATGTGTTTTATTACGTGTTTTAGGAGCTAATTTAAAATAAAAGAATAATTGTTTATTAAGACGATGAACAATATTTTAAAGTAACCAATGTATCACCGTTTTTTATTGAAAATATTAAGTGGCACAACTGTTTTCAACATGCGTCACTGAAGACTGGAGTAATGATGTCTGACAAAAATTTTGCATTGCAATCACAGAAATTAATTACATTTTAAAATATATTCAAATAAACGATAAAATATATTTAATAAAAGTCTTCAGTGACGGTGGAAACTCCAAATACTGCTACAGACTAACCATGCATCAAAAATGGAAAAATCAATAGTTTTATTAAACATAATTTAACATTGCTGAAAATCCTTGCAGAAATAAATGTCTGTAGCCATGGTAACCCGTTCTAGCACAGAACGTCCTGAATGAGCAGTCAAAACAAGCATGCTCGCGTAGCCCGACGCAACAATTCAACGGCTGGGGAAACGTGTCACTTCCCAATTAAGTACCTCAGCCTTTGGAATGACTACACATACCTGGGAGACAATACCAGAGATATAGCCCTCAACTCAGATGATGGGAATAAAACCCAAGGAATCTGATAGACATTTACTGTGGCGGTGACCTCAAGGCTTGAAACAACAGGAAAAAAACACTTTCCCTGTCAAAACTGCACAGTTACTGCTGTTGTGAAATAGGAGAACATAAAAACAGACCCCTGATGCTTGTGTGGCTGCTGCGGCGTTGCATCATCATAAACTGATCTTTCTCTAAAAGAAACCAAGACCTGCTTTGACACTCGCATCAGATCAGCAGGATCTCTATCTGCATAACAGGACATAAATCAACTCCTTAAGAAGCAAGCCTAGTATGTCTGGTTTATGGCACAAACCATGTCAAATCTGCTGTGTGTTCATCTATTTGGTATGTGCAGCAGCTGATATAAAAACCACATTTGTCTTTTCACAAATTGGCAAGGCTTGGATAGAAAATTACAAAAGCGAAACAAAAGAGCACAGCTTATGAAACAAGACATGACATTGCAAAAGTCTCATCACCTGTGAGAGGTTTTTCACAAGTGCTGCTGGTCAGATTGAGGTCTCATTTTGATGACAGGCCTAACAAAACAAACCTGTGATTTCTGTTGAAGGTTGACACACAGTCTTCCTGTGCATGAATCATACGCCCAAAATAAACCTGTATTATCAACACCACAGCACTTCATAACCATAAAGACGAGCAAGTCGACATTTGTTGGACTTAAGTACACCTAACTTAAACAATTTCTCTATTTTTCAACACACCCCTGAGCCTCAAGCCAAGGAACAAGCTGTCTTGTTCCTCGCAAAGACAGCCCACATCAGATCAGACGCCAAGTCTGTTAAACCACAGTGATCGGCTATATACCTCAGGGAATCAGATAATAACGATAATATAATAAGCTGATAAGCTGCAGATAACTTTAACTCCAGCATTCCGACCCTGTTTGCACCCAAACTGCATTCCGACATAAGCCTCAACTAAGCATACCACTATAAACATATAGTCACGCTTCTAAGGAACAAGAAAATGTATAATGTACGTATTAGGCTGAAGAGATCTGGTTTGATGACTTGTGTGGGCTGAGTAAGGACAAGGGCCTGTAACATTTTTGACGAAATCTAGCAAGCTAAAGTGGCTAACTAGCTTGAGGGATACGCCAAAGCAGAAAACGGCACATTCAACGGAGGAATTCGGTATCTTTTTACCTGAATGTCAGCCGACAGGTTGCGTGAACTGATTTCCGACGACGGGGTACTCAAAATTTTGAGAGGTTTTCCTTATTATTGGGGTCGGTTAGTGGGAATTTTACCAACCCCGATCAAGTCTCCTCCTTTCTTTTCTCTCTCGCAACTTCCCCTTTAGAACCAAAACACAAACAAGCGTTTCCGCCCCTCATGCCACGTCAGATGACACTTCCGCCCTGCAATGACGTGCTTCCTCCGGGTAAAATGTCCTCCTCGGACAATTTAAAAATTGAATTAAACTCACTTCTAAAATGTATTCGTCTTATAAAGACTAAAAACACTAAGATTCCTGGAATATTACAGATAAGTATTTAAAGGAAATCCACGCATTTGGATGCTTTCCTTGTGTTTGATTGTTTGAATCTCATTGCAATGTCTCTGTAATGTCATTCACAATCTGTTAAGAGGTTTTTATTAATTTATTTATTTTACTTGTTCTTTTTTTGTAACAATTTTTAATTTATTATAAATTTGTACACTGCCAGTCAAAAGATTTTAATGTTTTTAAAGAAGCCTCTTCTGCTCACCAAGCCTGCATTTATTTGATCCGAAGTACAGCAAAAACATTAAAATTGTGAAATATTTTTACTATTTAAAATAACTGTTCTCTATTTTAATATATTTTAGAATGTAATTTGTTCCCATGATTTCAAAACTGAATTTTTAACGTCGTTACTCCAGTCACACGATCAGAAATCATTGTAATATTTTGATTTGCCGCTAAAAAAATATTATTATTATTATTATTATTATTACTAAGTTGAAACAAGGAATAACAGCATGAGTAGAATTTTTTTCAAGTTTCTTTGATGAATAGAAAGTTCAAAAGAACAGCATTTATCTGAAATAGAAATATTTTGTAACATTATAAATTTCTTTATTATCACTTTGGATCCATTTAAAGCATCCTTGCTAAATAAAAATACAATTTTACAAAAGTTTTTTATTTCAGATAAATGCTGATCTTTGGATCTTTCTATTCATCAAAGAATCCTGAAAAAGTTTTACTCAGCTGTTTTAAATATTGATAATAATAATAATAATAATAATAATAATAATAATAAAATGTTTCTTGAACAGCAAATCAGCATATTAAAATGAATTCTGAAGGATCATGTGACAATTAATTACATTGTAAAATATATTCAAATAGAAAGCAGTTATTTTAAATAGTAAAATATTATTAATTAAATAATATTAAGTATTGCTGCTTTTGCTCTATTTTGGATTAAATAAATGTGGGCTTGGTGAGCAGAAGAGAATTCGTTAAAAACATTAAACATCTTACTGTTCAAAAGCTGTATGTGTTTGTTAATTATGTTTAATTTTATATTAATATCTGTCAGACATGAGAAATATTCATTCACACATGCAGTTGCAATATCTATCAACAGAGGGCGCAAGGATGCTGTTTTAGGCTATTTTCTGCATTAAAAATGTAAGAACAGTTGAATTTTAACTTCAAGTCATTGTTGGCGAAAAACATCGTTTATTCTCTAGTAAAACACTATTATTTTCATTTTAAATTAATGTTACTTTTAAAATGTGATCCATTTTATGTTCCAGTCATAACAAAACATTTTATTTTTACAGAAAATAACAAACCAATCTAGCCATTCTGTACGTTATGCAAACCCTCCGAAAGTGATCGGTCTCAAAGCTAAATTTGAGTAGTTTTGAGCAGATATATAGGCTACCTTAAATACAATATTAGCTGGGTCTAAAGATCGCTAATGTTTTGCTCTAATTGCTGGAATGAATGTTTTGGTGAAGACAGAGTTCATTAAAGCAGTCAGGAAATGGCTCGCAGAGTAAACCTTAATTGCCCTTTAAAATGAGACGATACACACACACACGACCCCCTGACATAATACTGTAGCCTATGTACCATAAATAATAGCCTGGAATGGTTTGGGACAAAAATGAAGATGAATCGGACTACAATGAAATTGGTTCCATATGTCAAGCAGGGGACAGTTCCCAATGGATCATGGGTGGAAGTGTCATATAAAGTAGGTGTTGAATGATCTAAAGGGTTCCGTGGCCGTAATTGAGGCCATTCATCAGATAATTAATCAATGAGCACTAAAAATGCTGAATTTGCTGTTCAGTTCTAAGATTTCATGCAACTACTCAACTTGATTTAGACCTTGCTTTTTGTAGATCACACAGGGCAGAAGTGTCATACTTGTTTCTGTGTTAATCCTGTCATCTAATACTTACATTTAAACTTTACATTATTTTATTGTAGCATTTGTAATGTTCTGGTTATATTATAGTTTTAATTTATTTTAAGTTTTTTTATTTTTTTTTTATTTTAAGTCATTTAATGCAAATGTGTACATGAAGATGACTGCATGTCAGGCTGCTCTACAGAATACACAGATCTGTCATGCATAAATGGTTATGCTGATTTTGCAGCAGTTTGTCAAGCACCAGCAATCTACTTCTCGACTGTTACATTTCCTTTCCTGGAAGAAAAAAGGTCAATGTTCAGATCTCATCATCTGCCTGTGTGACCCACTGTGTAACAATTACAAGAGCCTGCTATTGTAATTGTGGCCCCTGTGGGGCCCGAAGTAAGCTGCAATAATTGGTCTCAAAAGAATATAGACCTCCTTTGAATGTAATGCCAAGCAATATCAAATATGAGCTTATAGCAATGCCTGGAGGCATTCCGTCAACGAGACTGAAAAAAAATCTTTTTGTATTTTGCTCTAGGGCGCAGATAATTCAGATAAAACCGTATATGCATCAGACTACAGAGTTATAATAAAAATACATTATATGTTTAAGTCTTCCTCATTTTATTTTAACGTGTCAACTATAAATCAATAATAATTTAAAAATAAAAAGCGAAATTTTTAGTGATTCTTTAAGGCATATTAATAAAATAATTTAAATTTGAATTTTGGTCATCAGGATTTAAGCAATTATTTATAATACTGAGTACTCATGTGTACACAGCATGGATAATTCAGATACAAAACAGCTGCAGAAAAATGATGACATGCTAATTTTTAGAAACCTTTCCCTTGTACTGTATAGCCAGTTCCATTCGAATATAAAAATAGGTGTGAGAATAGGAGTCCATCCTTGAGGATTTGTGCAGATGATGTTTTTCATCATGCTTCGTGGTGTTATATATTCATGTATTCCTCTGACAGGTAGTTCATAAGACCTGTAAGTGTGGCACTGTGCGAGACATGAAGTACATTATCCTATTAAAATTCAGCATGAAGGAATTACATGCCCGAGACCGGCGAACAAATGAGACACATGGTCACGCAGGTCATTTCATTCTCTCTCTTCCTCTTCTTTTGCTTTCATTCGCACACAAAGCGTTTCAGACATTGAAGAGTATTTTCCCTTATGTTCCTCTGTGGCAGGTACAGAAAATAAAGATTCTTTATTGGCATCTACGGTTCCATGATGAAGCATTAATGGAAAAGTTCAGCCAAAAATTAATTTGCTGAAAATGTACTTACCCTCAGGCCATCCAAGATGTAGCTTGTTTCTACATTTGGAGAAATTTAGCATTACATCACTTACTCACCAACGGATCCTCTGCAGTGGATGGGTGCCAACAGAATGAGAGTCCAAACAGCTGATAAAAACATCACAATAATACAGCGCATCAATTAATATATTGAAAAAATGCATGTTTGTAATAAACCATCCATCATAAAAACGTTTTAACTTCAAACCTTTCCTTCCATGGAGAAATTAACTTTTCTGTTAAGCGGCAATATTTGCCCCGGTATGGCATTTTTTACATTTGCGAGGGCAATTTTTATCATCACCTAATTATAATAAAAACATATTATGTTAAACAGTTGTCAGTAACAAATTGTATCTAAATTATAAATGTAAAAAACAGGAGCTCACAGGGCTGCAATATTATAACAAAAATCATTATTGTAGATTATTGCTCTTTATATTGTAATAATAAGATCGATATAGAAAACAATATAAAACGTTTTTGTTTCGTTTTGGGCACGTCACATTCTGGCTTCACAGACAGTCCATGACTTTAGTCAAGTTTAGCACAAGTTATGCAAACACTCACAAACTATAATCACTAAAGCTACGAAATTAATGTTTTATTTACATCATATCTGCGCTGTGTTTATGATGAGGGAATTCGCGAACAGCAAACAGCAACAGCTCAGGCGTTTTTTAAGCGCCTCTGATTGGCCAATGCATTCCTAAGTTCAAAAGAAACGCGTTTGATTGGTCATAAAGCTCAACGCTGCGCAAAACAGCGCGTAAGAGCAATCGGATGCAGTGTGAGCGAATCTAAATGTAATTCTGCGAATTGACACTTTTCATTCTTTTTCACATTTAATTTTATAGCGACAGACATACATTGTTTAAAGGATTAGTTCACTTCCAGAACCAAATTTTACAGATAATGTACTCACCCCCTTGTCATCCAAGATGTTCCTGTCTTTCTTTCTTCAGTCGTAAAGAAATCATGTTTCTGAGGAAAACATTTCAGGATTTCTCTCCATATAGTGAACTTCTATGGTGCCCCAAATTTGAACCTTCAAAATGCAGTTTAAATGCAGCTTCAAAGGGCTCTAAACAATCCCAGCTCAGGAATTAGGATCCTATCTAGCGATATGATCGGTTATTTTCTAAAAAAAAAAATTACAATTTATATACTCTTGTCTAGCTCTGTGTGAACTGTTTTTTTCAGGTCATGACAGTTAGGGTATGTCTAAAAATTCCCGTCTCATTTTCTCCTCCTACTTTAAAATCGACCTACATCGCTGTTTTTACCTTTTTTGTAAAGAGTGTTTGATCTTCTTTGTTTGTTCACTTTGTAAACTCTGGGTTGGTACTTCTGCAGCCATGTACAACGATTTTGAAGTTGGAGAAGAAAATGAGATGGGAGTTTTTAGACGTACCCTAAGTGAAAAAACAGAGTTCACACAGAGCTAGACGAGCGTTCGAGGTTAAAATTATTGTTTCGCTAGATAAGACCCTTTTTCCAGATCAAGTCCAAAACAGTCCAAAACTAATATGTTAGTGGATTTTGATGTGAGAGGACAACAGGGGATTGAATTTTCACCAGAGGTAGTAGTATTATTATGGATTATGGACTAGTATTTTGGGCAATTATGAATAATAATCGATTCGTCTCTTACAAACACACAGCTTTTTACTTCACACTATTTGATGGAC